>JAJTWQ010000055.1:927500-2423283 GCA_029007595.1 Solanum commersonii | reverse complement strand
TTGGGGTTATTTTGTTTATTTTAATTTTCATTTAAGTTTCACATTTATTTTTTCTTTTAATATTTATTTATTCATGCATTTATTTATTTATTTACTACTTTCCTTAAACTGATTATGTGTTACTGTTTTTTTATCTACATGCTAATTGTTACTGTTTTGATAACTGTCATTCCGCTTATACTTTTCCCAGTTGGCACTACAAGAAAAGTGTGAATTACATGGGATTTTCCTGGGGATTAGTATGAAAATCCATAGGAAACTTATTTTCCTGCAAATTTTCATACTAATCCCCAGGAAAATCCCCATGTAATTCACACTTTTCTTGTAGTGTGGGAACCACTTCTTTTTTTTATTTCTCGTGATGTTGTGCCTTTTCACTTCTCACAAGAATCCTCTTCAAACACCCTATATTAGAGAGTTAACATTTTTATGGGTTAAGCAAATAGTTTTTCGCTATCGGAACCACAAGCCTTCTCGCATAGAATACCTTTAGTCCATGTCTACCCAATCCTTAGTGAATTGGGATAATGCTACCCACCCTTAATTAGGTCATACATGCATAAAATTCTAGGTGACTTGACCCTTGGTGTCAATCCACATTATAGTAGCCACCCTAATGTCTAAAGTGCCCCAACATCCTTTAGACAAATTGCATATTATGTGTCAATGTGATCACAAACAATTAATTCAAGCCAAGTTATGTCAAAATGGAGTATAGAATTTATTTGTTGTTTTATTTGCTGAGTCATGGCCTTTCCACATTTTGTCTACCCTCAAATGATCATAGAAATAAGTTACAAGCTAAGAGATTCATGGAGCGATATCAAGAAAGACCATGAAATAAAGATTCACAATTTGTTGGGTGGCCGTACTTTCATCATCTTTGTCATACCTAACCATCACCTGATTAAGGCTTTGCCGAATTTTTGGGACCCCTCAAGGATGGTCTTCAAATTAAGTGATTATTAATTTTGAATTGGTACCGACAATGGCTTCAATGATTTTCCCTATCATGAATATCAGATGATTGTACCCTATAAACAATCACCAATGACATTTCTAGAGAATCTAGGCATGAAATACAATCCGACATTAACCAGTTTAGATTTTGGGTAGATTCTTTTTGAATTTCTATAATCACGCTTCGGTCATAAAGATAGTTACCAATTTTTTAATGAAGAATTTGCTTGATTTGCTGAAAAGTGGGGAAAATATTGCATGAATGTCTTTGTCATCGCATTATTAAGTTCTTTAGTTTTTCCCCAAAGAGAGAAGAAAGATCGATATTTGTATGGGCTATGTGGTTCGTGCATTATCTCAAGGAAGGGACGAACCTAGAAAAATTATAGTGCTCATGATATTAGCAGAGATCATGAGAAGTTTGTCTGCATGTGTCAATAATAGAATCTTTTTCAAAGGATGTAACCTTTTACTACAATTGTGGGCTATCGAACACTTCTATAAATGATCTGAAACGATAGATCTTCTCAATGGAAGAGAAAACAAAATTAATAATCATCCAAGAAAAATGGAATATTTCATCACCCCTGTAGAAGTCACGGATTGGCTCATATTTTTAAAGAGACTCGACTATTTTTGCATTCAATGGAAACTCTCTTAGTTGTCCGCTCCTCGTGCCATAGTGAGAGGTGATGAATGCTATTTCATTGAAATTATTGGCTTAAAAGACGTTCAACCATATGCTCATTTTCGAGTACTTCATTAGTTTGGGGAGGTTCAAGTGATATCATTGTGATCCAAGATAAATCACTATAAGTACGATTTTGGAGCAAATAATCTACAAGTCCATAACATACTTTTGTAACACCCTAGAACTTGGAAAGGAAAAAGGTTGTTGAAATTGCTATTGAGAAACTGGTTCGACAGGACCGACCTACAGGTCGTAGGAAGGGAGCCGTAGGAGCCAAGTTGATTCAAAGAAATTTGAGTTTTTGAATTTAAATTCATAAATGTGTATGACGGGTCATACAATGTTCTACGAGCCATAGGAAGTTCCTGTAGAGTTGTTTCAGACTTGGTCAACTTTTTGAGTTGAAAGTTGAGTCTACGATTAGGTCTTACAGGCCGTAGGAAGAATGACGGTAGGTAGATGGGTTTCGTAGAAGTGATCCAGACTTGGTGAATTTTGGAGTTTGGAGTTGATTTCTACGGGAGGGTCCTATGGACTGTCAAAAGGTCTACAGGCTGTAAGAACTGTTAAGATTTAAGGCCCCAGTAAGTGGTTCTACGGTTCGCCAATATAGGCCGTAGGAATTCTTACAGACCGTAGGTCAGAACCGTAGACCACTTCGGCATTTTTAATAAATGGTATTTTGGACTTTTTCCCATTCCTTCTAATTAGCCTAAATCTAGACCCCTTTTCACCTATTTAAGGGTCTAAGCAGTGTGAAACCATTCTTTTATGTTCATTGACACTTAGAAAACTACAGCAAGATTTTAGGAGAAGAATGAGCTAGGGTTTTGAGAATTCTTCAAGTTTCCATCGATTTCACCCAAAACTTTGTTCTTCCCAAGTATGTAACGCTATCATAGTGATGGATTAAGTTCACCCTTACGTCCTATATTTACTTCCTATAAGAAAAGAATAATCTAGGGTTATATCTTTAGTTTTAATAATTCTTAAAATGGGTTTCGTTGTTGAGTTCTGAATTTTATTCCTGATTTTTGAGTTTCTATATCTTGCATTGAGAATTTTGAGTTGATTGTTCATGTCTATTTGTCAACATGAACCCTATTGTTGAGTTATTATTGAGTTTTTATTGAGAATCTTTTAACCAAACTCTTCTGTCTTATATTGATTTTTGAGAAAGTAAAGTCGAGTTTTGAGTAGAGTTTAAAGAATGATTTTGAGTAAAGTATGAGGGAACTAATTGATTCCCAAATGTATTATTTTACATTGCAAAAGAGAACTTTGATTTTTAGGAAGAATTTCCAGAGATAATTGAGAAATTGCCTCTTAAAGAGGATTTTTGAGTAATCACCTCAAACTAGAGAAAGAGTATTTCTACTTGAGCATTAGTATATATATTAATTGGGAGTAGTATTGAGCACTAACATGGGATGAGTTGAGACAACTCACATTCCTCATAAACCATGTAGCTAACATGGGTAAAGGGTGCTACTTTTTAAATGACTCCTTATTGATTTCGAGCAGAGCTTTAGTGGATCCACTTAGTTGAGGTGTCCTCTATCCTGGCAAAGTATAGGACAATTCTAGCAGCATGGGGGAGATGCTATGTCATCACGTTGCTTGTAGTGATGGTTGTCGGTTAGAGAATCTCCCTAATAGTTTAAAGAGTATTTTTTTGTATTTTCTTATACCTCCTTGAGTTAGTCTCTTTTACTTGTAAAGCTTTAAACATCCTATATTTTACCTATGCTTTGAGTTGAGGTGAGGTGAGTAGTTCTTCAGCCTTATCAGTTCAGTTATTTTATTCATTAAGCTTTATTACATACTCGTACATTCAATGTACTGATGTCATTCGACCTGCATTTTTTTATGATGCAGATACAAGTGTTTAGGATTACCAACTAGCACTTCATTAAGATCACTTTGCTCTAGAGATAGCATTTGGTGATCCTCCTTTCATTCTAGAAGACTCCATTTTTGCTTTTAGTTTAGTCATTTTAGGGTGTTGTGGGTCTTTCCCCGACATCAATGTTGAACTATAGAGGCTTCATACACAAATAGAGTTGAGGAGTCTCTCAATACTTTCTTTTTCTTTGAGATGTTTTGCAAACTATTATTATTGCATTGAGTATTTTTCAAATAGTATGAGTTGAGCATTTTACAATTTTAATGGTTTACTTTTGTTTTATGCCTTGAAATGCTTGATTTAGTCTTCCGCTAAGTAGCCAGCCAACAATGGTTCTCTATTGCCAGCCACATCCAGGGTGTAGGCTTGGGGCATGAC
Organism: Solanum commersonii; assembly: GCA_029007595.1. Classification (NCBI taxonomy): domain Eukaryota; kingdom Viridiplantae; phylum Streptophyta; class Magnoliopsida; order Solanales; family Solanaceae; genus Solanum; species Solanum commersonii. Next base: position 2,419,348 of record JAJTWQ010000055.1, on the reverse strand, counting down.
AAACTTGGTGTTAGATGTAGAGTTCAAGAGTCCTAGGGTGTCTATGAAGCTGTGTCTAGTAGGGTTCATTCTTATCAGTGTGAAGCGTGACATATCTATAATGAGGAAGTTATGACATTTAGGAACTTTGACATTCTTCTTACATATGTTCGTGCCATTGAGTTCAACTCTATAAAATACTCTTCTAACTCTTGTTTACATGTGTCATTTCATAGCATGCCTCTACGAAGAGCTATTCAACGTCCTACTAGGAGAAATGCTAATCCTCAAGGTCAAGAAGCTCACAATGTACCAGAAGTGGAACCCCAGGGAGATATCACCAATGTTGAGTTCAAGAATGCTATTAAGATATTGACTCGGGTTATGGCAAATCAAGTTGGTCAACAAGAAGTGGGTCGTCAGGATGTGGCTGATACATCTAAAATCCAAGATTTTTGAGGATGAAACCCCTAAGAGTTCACATGGTCGAAGTTCACCAAGGATCCGGAGAACTTTGTGGAAGAGCTTCAGAAAGTATTTGAGGTCATGCATGTTGCTGACGCAAAACGGGTGGAGTTAGCTTCATATCAGCTCAAAGGTGTTGCTAGCTATGGTATGATCGGTGGAAGAAGAGCAAGGTAGAGGGGGAATCACTTTTGAGCTGGGATGTGTTTGAGAATGATTTCTTGGGGTGGTTCTTTCCCCGAGAGCTAAGGGAAGCTAAGATGAAAGAGTTCCTAAATGTGAAATAGGAAGTTATGATTGCTCAAGAGTACAACCTCAAGTTTACTGAGCTATATCGCTATGCTCCGAAGATGGTGGCAGATATAGGAGCAAAATGAGTTTATTTATGTCCGAGTTATCCCACCTATTGAGTAAGAAAGGTAAGGCGGTTATGTTGATAGGGGAAATGGACATAGCCAGGCATATGATTCGTGTACAGAAGGTTGAGGAAGATAATTTAAAGGACAAAGAAGAGTTCTGCAACAAGAGGGCCAAGACAGCAAGTCATGAAACTAGCCAGCAAAAGACCAAAAATGGGAATCGATCATCATTTCAACAGAGATCATCTGGATCTGCTCCACCTTCAGCTAGTGCACCTACACCAAGGAATAACAATGACCACATGAATCAGAATTTCAGAGCTCAACCTACTTAGTCTTAGGGTAGTGTAGCACAAAGGGCTACTTGGACCCCCCCCCCCCCACATATGCTAAGTGTGGTAGGAACCACCAAGGAGCACGTCCTGATGGCTCTAATGATTGTTTCAACTATGATCAGACGAGCCATTATCTGAGAGAGCTCCATAAGAACAAGTAGGATAATGGGCGCAATAGAGCCCAATCTTCTTCAATAGCTCCATCGGACATAGTTGCTCTGAGAGGAGCTACTTCACGGACAGGCAGAGGAGAAAACCATATGTATGCTATGGCTAGTCGCTCGGATCAGAAGAACTTACTAGATGTTGTCACTGGTATGCTTAAAGTCTTTTCTATTGATGTTTATGCCTTACTTGATCTACATGCGAGTTTGTCTTTTGTGACTCCTTATGTAACCATGAGGTTTGGCATTTTCCCCAAACAACTTCTTGAACCCTTCAATGTTTCCACACGTGTTGGTCAGTCTATTTTGGCAAAAAGATTCTATCGTGATTGTACCATCTCTGTGTATCACAAAGATACCATGACTGACTTAGTTGAGCTAGACATGGTGGATTTTGATGTCATTCTAGGTATGGACTGACTTTATGCTTGCTATGCCTCAGTCAATTGTAGTACTCCACCAGTCAAGTTTTAGTTTCCTAATGATCCAGTTTTTGAGTGTCGTTTCATTTCATACCTTCAGTCCAAAAAGTTCGTTTCTAAGAGGTGCATCTATCATTTAGTCAGAGTGAATGACTCTAGTGTTGAGACACCACCTATTCAGTCAACTTCAATTGTGAGTAAGTTCCTAGAGGTCTTTCCAGATGATCTTCCCGGAGTCCCTCATGAGAGATAAATAGACTTCAAAATAGATATTCTTCCTAATACTCAAACCATTTATATTCCTCCATATAGAATGGCTCCAGTTGAGTTAAAAGAGTAGTTGAAAGATCTTCTTGATAAGAATTTCATCTTACCAAGTGTCTCACATGGGGTGCTCTGGTCTTATTCATGAAACAGAAAGATGGTTCCCTTAGATGTGTATCAATTACAGCCAGTTGAACAAGGTCACCGTAAAGAATAAGTATCCCCTTTCAGAGAATTAATGACCTTTTTGACCAGCTTTAGGGTGCCACTTGTTTCTCTAAGATAGACCTTAGATATTTCTATCATCATTTGAGAGTGAGAGAAAGTGGCATCCCAAAAATAGCTTTCAAGACCTATTACAGTCATTATGAGTTCCTTGTTATGTACTTTGGTTTGACTAACGCTCCTACAACATTCATGGATCTTATGAATAGGTTATTTCAACTATATCTGAACATGTTTGTTATCATTTTCATTAATGAAATATTGATTTATTGAAGAAATAAGGAGGATCATGCTAGTCATCTCAGATTAGTCCTCCAAACTCTCAAAGGTCGAAAGTTATATGTCAAGTTTTCTAACTGTGAGTTCTGGAGTGAATCTGTGGCATTCTTAGGCCACATTATGTCTGGTGAAGCAATTTGAGTCGACACTCAGAAGATTAAGTAAGTAGATTAAGTAAGTGTAGAAGTGGCTCAAACCCACCTCCTCAACTAATATAATGAGTTTCTTGGGGTTGGCCGGTTACTACAGAAGGTTCGTCAAGGGGTTTTCATCTATTTCGTCCCCGTTGACTCAGAAAATAACTAAGTGTTAATGGTCTGAAACTTGTGAATAAAGCTTTCGGGAATTGAAAACTCAATTAACTACGACTCTAATGTTGACCCTACTAGAGGGTACATAGGCTTTTGTCATATATTATGATGCAACCAGAGTAGAGTTTGGTTATGTGTTGATGCAGAAATGTAAGGTTATAGCTTATGCCTCCAAACAACTTAAGATTCATGAGAGGAACTACCCAACTCGTGATCTCGAGTTGACAGCAATAGTTTTTTCTATCAAGATATGGAGCCACTACCTTTATGGAATTCATGTGGATGTATACACCGACCACAAGAGTCTCAGTATGGTTTTAGTTAGAAGGAGCCTAATCTGAAGTAAATGAGGTGGTTAGAGTTTCTTAAGCAGATCTTTTGGTGATTCAGATTTCCATTGTCATTTTTACTGAATTTTTTTTGGATGTCCGTCTAAACCTTAGCTATAGAGTCGGTTGGTCCAGACGGGGATACCTACCCATTTCCATGGTCAAATGATCCCCAGAGCGGGGAAATCCCCAGTTTGCCAATTTTTGTGTGCTATAGTCCATTGATCTTTTGGTGATCCAGATTTCCGAAGTCATTTTTGCAAAAAAAAATTGTGGACGTCTATCAAGACCTTAGTTATGGAGTTGGTTGGTCTTGACGGGCAAACCAGCCTATTTTTAAGGTCAAACGAACCCCGCAGCAGGGAAACCCCCTTATTTTGCCAATTTTCGTATTTGTTTAACATATGATTTTGTTATTACTGAAGATATCAATGAAGATATTATACTTGGAATACATTTTATCACTCAGATAAAACCCTATTTTACTGATTTAAATGGTATTAACCTCAACAAATTCACTTGAAATACATGAAAGGTTCACACAAGTGATAATGTATCACTCTTGTCCCACAAATTCTCCCCCTAACCAAAACTCTCAAAGCCCCTTGGACTATATTGTGATTGTTGATTAAGTAAGAAAGAACAAGCCTCTATTTATAGAGTCCTAAACATTTTCCTACAAGAAAAGGACTAGCCAATCCTAAACATTTTCCTAAAAGGAAAACCTATTTATGGTAATAAATTCTGGGCAATTAATACCCAACAAATCTCCCCTTTGCTTGAATTTCTAACAAAATAAATTATTCCACCTTCTTCACATAATCTTCAATAACTTGCATCTCCTCTTCATAATCTCCTTTGCAAAATCTATGTGCCTACATAGAGAACCTCTCTGAAAAAATTTCTCCAATAAAATCTTCATTACTATCAAAAATAGTTGCAGCAAGAACTACACCCACCAAGATGAACATCCAATTTTTAACCTGGTTCAATCCGATAATCCACTGAATCTGGATCCATCATTGAACCATCTACCCATCTTATACTTCTGTTAACTATGGGGTGTTTAAGATGGGTAAATCTGGTGAGGTTAGGGTATTTGGTGTTAGCCCTGTTTGTTTGAAAACCAATATTAGTAAAACGTTAGTCCTTCAGAATGTCAATCATGCTCCAGACATTGCCTTTAATTTGATTTTTGTAGGACAACTAGATGATGATGGCTAGCATAATGACTTGTTCAATGGCCAATAAAAGCTCACCAAAGGCTCATTGATTGTAGCTCGACGAACAAAGCACTTGAATTTATACGTGACATAAGGATTTATTCTTGGTGACTATATAAATTTGGTGGAAAGCGAGACTTTATCAAAACTGTGGCATAAGAGGCTTAGTCATATTAGTGAGAGAAGATCAACTGTTTGACTAAGAAGAATTTTCTTGTTGGTGTGAAACATGCAAAGGTGAAAAGTGTTCATTGCTTAGCTGGAAAGCAGAAAAGAGTTTATTTTCACAGCATCCTCCTTCAAGAAAGTCTGAACTATTGGAGCTAGTATACTCTAATTTGTGTGGTCCTTTTCAAGTGAAGTCAAAAGGTGGTGCACTTTACTTTGCTACTTTCATTGATGATCATTCTCTCAAGCTATGGGTATATCCTTTAAAATCCAAAGATCAAGTACTTGGTGTGTTTAAGGAGTTTCATGCCTTATCTGAGAGACAAACAGGAAAGAAATTAAAATGTATTTGCACTGATAATGGTGGTGAGTATATTGGTCCCTTTGATAACTACTGCAAATCGCAAGGAATTCGTCATCAGAAGACTCCTCAATTAAATGGCTTGGCAAAAAGGATGAATAGAACTTTAGTTGAGAGAGTTAAATGCGTGCTTTCAGAGGTTAAACTTTCAAATTCATTTTGGGCTGATGCACTTAAAATTGTTGCTTATGTTATCAATTTATCTCATGTTGTTGCTTTGGATGGTTATGTTCCAAATAGAGTTTGGTTTGCTAAGGATGTTTCTTATGAACACTTGAAAGTGTTTGGGTATAAAGCTTGTGTGCATGTTCCAAAAGATGAGAGGTCAAAATTGGATGTTAAAACTAAGTAGTGCATCTTCATTGGTTATGGTCAAGATGAGTTTGGATATCGCTTTTATGATCAAAGTGATAAAAAGCTCATTAGAAGTTGTGATGTTGTGTTCTTTGAAGATCAAACTATTAAAAATATTGACAAGGCTGAGAAACCAAATTCTCATATTGATGTGAGCTTAGTTGATGTTCACATAGTCCTTATTATTGATACATACTTTGCACATGAAGAAACCCAAGATAATGATGCAAATAATGATCAGGGTGTAGAACTTACAGATGCCCCTATCGATGATGTTGTGATTGTTCATCAACCAATTCGAGTTGAGATGACTACTTTGGATGCTCCATAAATGTCACGACCCAAGCCTAGGGCCTAGACGTGACCGGCGAATGGGGAACCCGAAGGAACCCCAAACAAGCCTCATAGCGTATCATTACACATCCTTGGTCGCGGAAGCAATTAAAATGACCATAAGCAATAAGCATAATCAAAGGGGGAAATCGGGACTAAGGGAGCAAGAGAAAAAAAAGAAGAAATGGTACATAAATACCATAGATGAGTCAAGCTCAAGCATAATACACAACTTGTCCAACACCACCTCTAAAACATGAGTACTTAGCGGGGGCCAAGACAAACTACCGGGCTCACCCTCATAGTCAAAACATAACAAAAAAGAAAAGTCTTATACATAGCAAAAGATCATGAGCAACGTCCCCGGAATGGAGGACTCACCAATAACCTTGATAGGAAATCGTATTAGCCACGCGGAGGAGGATGGTCAAGCGGTGCTCCGGTCCCTACATGGTGACATCATGTAGGCATAGAGTATGCGTTAGTACGTTTGAATGTACTAAGTATGTGGGATGCAATGCAATGCAACAAGGGATGGACATCATAGGCAAAATGCATAATCGTACCCGATAGATAGCATATTAATGAGATGATATGTATAATGATGCTTATATAAAAATCATATTTAGTAGGACATAGTATATGTGTAGTGAGTGACCATCAATATAGTATTTCCAAGGCCTACCACCCCCTTGGAGAGGCGAAAGAGGTACAAACCCCTCAATATGGTTATACGGGCCTACTACCCCCGTACTAGGCAACCAAGGTACAAACCCTCGATACGGTTATACGGGCCTACTACCCCCGTACTAGGCAACCAAGGTACCAACCCCTCGATGTGGTTATACGGGCCTACTACCCCCGTACTAGGCAACCAAGGTACAAACCCCTCGATATGGTTATACGGGCCTACTACCCCCGTACTAGGCAACCAAGGTACAAACCCCTCGATACGGTTATACGGGCCTACTACCCCCGTACTAGGCTTGATCGACTCACACACTATATAGAGAAAATCATATACATATATCCATTTCATCATCATTTCAATACTTATATAATCATCCGACTCATAGGACGTACATTGGACCTTCCATTTCATAAGAATTCTATGAATGACATTTTATCAAACATATGGTGGGCTACTTGTTCATGTAAATAAAATCATGTGTTTCAAGAGTACTAAGTCCAACCAATTTCAAAATCCATATAAAACAGCCCACCAACAACATACATATATATATACATATATAACAACCTTCATAATTTGATCATTGAGGCATGAAAACCATAAACATCATATAATTATTCCATTTCATGATAATATACAAAATAGACCATAATAGGATGTGTAGTAATAATTCCATAATTCAAGAGTTCATAAATTATCATAAGGACCCATAAACTTGAAGTAAAATAGAGGATAAATGGTTGGGCTTGTGGAAAGGAAGGTTTCCACAATCAACCCACATACCTCAACTTTGGAGACTTCTAGATGAAGATTGGAATGGAGAATTGCTTGAGATTGAATCTTGAATCCGGAATTAAAGCTTAGGATCCTTGAATTTGGTTGATGATCTTGGTGGAATTTTGGAGAGGGTTTAGAGAGAGTTTTTGGATGTTTGAGAAATGTTTTAGAGACTTGGAATGAACTAATGATATATAGGAATATCATATGCCCTTTGGAAAAAAATTGTCCAACACTTAGAAAAAATAATGGGGCGGGTGAACAGTGTTTCGGTTTACTGGAAATGGCACTTTTCTGCCGGCGAGGTTTTACGAAAATGGTCATAACTCCTTCATCCTAACTCGGAATGAGGTGAAACAAATTGCGTTGGAAAGCTAACTCATAGAGCTTTAATTTTGATAGTTTGAGCTCCTTCCAGTTCCTTGTGTGCTGGGAGATATGCCCTTTAAAGTTGACCCTCAAAATCGCATTTTTTGCGATTTTCGAATTTTGATACGGTTGTTCTAAAATTCGGGTTAGACTCATTTCCCACTCAATTTGACCCCTGAATAAGAATATGAAGTCAAATTTCCGAAATGATGCACGAATTTTGAGATATATGGAAATTACAATTTTAGGTGTTTTCGAAGCACATTTTCGGGCATTTTTGGGGTCGTTTCAATATCTCCCTTGGGAACATTCGTCCCCGAATGTTAAAGAAACATACATGAGAGACACAAACATGGCAATTTCAGCCCACATAAGGATGCAACAATGCACTTACACCTTATTTCAAAATCTCAACATAATTGTAAAACCACAATGAACCAATTGTCAACTTAAACATGAATGTATGCAATGACATTATCATGTTTAGTGATGTTCAAGGAGAAACTACCTTCTCCTAGTCATAACACACCAACATCAACATTTCTCATGTTCATAGGAGGAACTACCTTCTCCTAGTCATTACATAGTCCATACATCATTAAGCACATATGCAAGTCTCCATGTTCAATAGCACTCTTTCAAGGAGGAACTTCTCAACTCCTTACTAAGACATGCTCATACCTTATTTTCATAAAGTACAATAGATCACTTATAACCAATGCACTACAACATGAGGGAAACAACTCATACAACTCATCTTTCTTCAAAAACACAAGTTTTTATGGAAATGCGCAAACCTCATTAATTCACATAAACATGGGAGGAACTACCTCCTACTCTTTAGGAAAGTTTCCACCACATAAGGAGCTAACATTCCATTTCATAAGAACACATTCAAGCATGTTAATTTAATTCACATCATCAAGTCAAGTATGCCATATTACACACAATGCACAACTTAGGAGAAAAAAAATCTCCATTTAAAACACACATCATACAACATGAGAGAATAGGACTACTTCTACGAACTCAATATGCATGCAACTTAGACATATTCCGTTTCATTGGAGGAATTTCCTCCTCCAACTCAAATCATGCTTATCATATGATCTTCGGCCAATTATGCAATTACTTCTTAAAAGCACATTTAAACCATTCACCTCATGAATCACATAGGTTACTTACTCTAATTGCCTATCAACATGAGGGGCATGAAACATGAAAACTCATTTTTATCTCAAAACATGAATTCTCAAAAACATACCTTTCGTAAGGAAATCATCGAATATAAAAATCACACATGACTTCTAAAACATAACATAGGCCCATCTAGGAACTCTTGGTCTCAAGCTAGAATAGGAATGGAAGAAAGAGATGAGGATGTCGGGATTTCAACAAATCATGCTTTTTAAGCACACCATCCCCTCCTTAGGAGGAGGTCCTCACTACAACCCTCAAGAAAACTTTTTACCAAGCACTCCTAAAGGCATAACCAAACTCACATTTTGCCATTTTTGCAAAAGTCTATGGTCCTCAACATCTAGCCATACCACCCTTATATGGCACAATCAAACACCAAATCCATAATAGGAAGAAATTGTACCCAAATGTCATCCTACTCAACAAGGTGATAACTAGTACACACTCAAGGGCCCCATATTCTTCTAACCATCCGAGCCCTATCATCAATAAAAACACACCAAGTATGCAACCCATCCATACTAAGAGTCACATCAAGGCTTAACATGCCAAGTTTCACTAAGTCAACAAGAGTATTCCTAGGGGAACAAGGTAAGAGATATTCTTCACAAACCCCTTTTTTTTTAACTTTAAACCACTAACCGGGGTAAAATCCGAAAAGATTCTATTAACTCATCCGGAGAACTCTAAGCCTCATAGCCTCATAAGGCATCATACAAGATAAGGTAGTACCGGAAATCAACATAACACTTACTCTCATATGAAATTACCACATACCGGTACCTTCATCCCAAAAATTCTTCCAAGTCAACCCTAGTAGCATCCTTTTCTAAGGCCGTCACTAGGATATCACTCAAGATCTCATATGAATCTACCAATCCGGGTCTAGATTGCGCCAATTCACTAAACCACATAAGGTGAGAATTCAAGCAAACCTATCTCATAAACGTCAAGGACACTCAATAACCTTACCATCTAAGCATATTATCCCGCATTGGGGTAAGCCTAAACTATCTCATTACACAACATGATTCTCAAACCAATGAGGATCTCACTCCTACCCTCTTTTAAAGGAGCTTAATCACTCAACATCTCTAGGTACCACTTAAGAATCACTATTCGTCAAAATCCAACACATCATAAAACTCATAAGGACTAAGTTGAGTTATACTAATCACTCACATATGGCCATAACTAAACCTATGAATATTAAGGACGACACAAAAAAAAAAAAATTCGCGATATTCTCTTTATCAAGTCACGAAAGACAAGTATTACTAAGATTACTCCTACAAGGTTCATCACCTTAGATAACTCCTTTATAAACTCTAGAGGATCTTCCTCTATCTTTGGCCCATGGAATTTCCGCAATTCAATAAAACATAAAACACATACCGGAACCCTTAAGATCCACTACCACTCACTCTTTGAGACTTACGGGTAGACATCCTTTCTTGGTTAAACCTTAGAGGAACTTAGAGGAATTTTGACCAAGAAACCTTTCTCTTTTTTTTTTTTTTCACTAAAGTTGGATTAAGACAACTCTAGACCATGTCAACCCTTATCACCACTTTTGGTGGGGTCTACCAACCAACTATGCCTAGGTATTATCTAAGCACCCTACTTAAGTGACCATACTTAGGATCAATCTTAAAATACAACAACTAACCCTTTGAAGTTGGTCAACACTTATACTTCTTATTCTTCACCTTAACTAGATGGTACATGCAACCCTCAAAGTCAACTTCAAAACACAACATAATCCCGACCTAGGGCATATAATTTCTTTTCCCATCTCCACTCTCGGATAGGCTCCTTTGGGAATCAACAATTTGACCATACGGGTTCTACCATCAACTAAACATAACTTCACAATTACCTTGCTAGGTAGGCACACTATCTCCCCCTTTGGAGTAAGCCTACACAAGTTCTTCTAACCAACACAAAGACAATTATGAAGCATTAATCACACAAAATACAACTTCATAATCTATTCCATCAAAGCTCACAAGTCACATAGCCATAATTGGCATTACAACCACTCGCTCCTTCTAGCAAGAACCCTTCAAGTGGTCCAACTTTAAACACCATAAGACAAGGAGTAAGAGAGAGAGCTTATAGATCTATGGCATGACTTAGAGAATGAAGAAGTGAAACATTTCCTAAAACGTCTCATAGCCTCCTACTCATAGTTGTGGTGCACAACACAACCATGAATCGGACTCTAATCAACGCGGTGTGTTGGACTCCGAGGATCTATCAACCTAGTGCTCTGATACCAAGCTTGTCACGACCCAAGCCTAGGGCCTAGACGTGACCGGCGAATGGGGAACCCGAAGGAACCCCAAACAAGCCTCATAGCGTATCATTACACATCCTTGGTCGCGGAAGCAATTAAAATGACCATAAGCAATAAGCATAATCAAAGGGGGAAATCGGGACTAAGGGAGCAAGAGAAAAAAAAAGAAGAAATGGTACATAAATACCATAGATGAGTCAAGCTCAAGCATAATACACAACTTGGCCAACACCACCTCTAAACATGAGTACTTTGCGGGGGCCAAGACAAACTACCGGGCTCACCCTCATAGTCAAAACATAACAAATAAGAAAAGTCTTATACATAGCAAAAGATCATGAGCAACGTCCCCGGAATGGAGGACTCACCAATAACCTTGATAGGAAATCGTATTAGCCACGCGGAGGAGGATGGTCAAGCGGTGCTCCGGTCCCTACATGGTGACATCATGTAGGCATAGAGTATGCGTTAGTACGTTTGAATGTACTAAGTATGTGGGATGCAATGCAATGCAACAAGGGATGGACATCATAGGCAAAATGCATAATCGTACCCGATAGATAGCATATTAATGAGATGATATGTATAATGATGCTTATATAAAAATCATATTTAGTAGGACATAGTATATGTGTAGTGAGTGACCATCAATATAGTATTTCCAAGGCCTCCCACCCCCTTGAGAGGCGAAAGAGGTACAAACCCCTCAATATGGTTATACGGGCCTACTACCCCCCGTACTAGGCAACCAAGGTACAAACCCCTCGATACGGTTATACGGGCCTACTACCCCCCGTACTAGGCAACCAAGGTACCAACCCCTCGATGTGGTTATACGGGCCTACTACCCCCCGTACTAGGCAACCAAGGTACAAACCCCTCGATATGGTTATACGGGCCTACTACCCCCCGTACTAGGCAACCAAGGTACAAACCCCTCGATACGGTTATACGGGCCTACTACCCCCGTACTAGGCTTGATCGACTCACACACTATATAGAGAAAATCATATACATATATCCATTTCATCATCATTTCAATACTTATATAATCATCCGACTCATAGGACGTACATTGGACCTTCCATTTCATAAGAATTCTATGAATGACATTTTATCAAACATATGGTGGGCTACTTGTTCATGTAAATAAAATCATGTGTTTCAAGAGTACTAAGTCCAACCAATTTCAAAATCCATATAAAACAGCCCACCAACAACATACATATATATATACATATATAACAACCTTCATAATTTGATCATTGAGGCATGAAAACCATAAACATCATATAATTATTCCATTTCATGATAATATACAAAATAGACCATAATAGGATGTGTAGTAATAATTCCATAATTCAAGAGTTCATAAATTATCATAAGGACCCATAAACTTGAAGTAAAATAGAGGATAAATGGTTGGGCTTGTGGAAAGGAAGGTTTCCACAATCAACCCACATACCTCAACTTTGGAGACTTCTAGATGAAGATTGGAATGGAGAATTGCTTGAGATTGAATCTTGAATCCGGAATTAAAGCTTAGGATCCTTGAATTTGGTTGATGATCTTGGTGGAATTTTGGAGAGGGTTTAGAGAGAGTTTTTGGATGTTTGAGAAATGTTTTAGAGACTTGGAATGAACTAATGATATATAGGGAATATCATATGCCCTTTGGAAAAAAATTGTCCAACACTTAGAAAAAATAATGGGGCGGGTGAACAGTGTTTCGGTTTACGGAAATGGCATTTTTCTGCCGGCGAGGTTTTACGAAAATGGTCATAACTCCTTCATCCTAACTCGGAATGAGGTGAAACAAATTGCGTTGGAAAGCTAACTCATAGAGCTTTAATTTTGATAGTTTGAGCTCCTTCCAGTTCCTTGTGTGCTGGGAGATATGCCCCTTTAAAGTTGACCCTCAAAATCGCATTTTTTTGCGATTTTCGAATTTTGATACGGTTGTTCTAAAATTCGGGTTAGACTCATTTCCCACTCAATTTGACCCCTGAATAAGAATATGAAGTCAAATTTCCGAAATGATGCACGAATTTTGAGATATATGGAAATTACAATTTTAGGTGTTTTCGAAGCACATTTTCGGGCATTTTTGGGGTCGTTTCAATAAACCTCTTGTAGAAGATCCACTAGGGAGAAACGAAGCTCAACATGTTATTCTTCTAACGAGTATATATGTTTGACTGAGATGGGAGAACCTTAAGGTTCTGATGAAGTCATGCTAGATACTCATAGATATAAGTGGGTAGAAGACATGGAAGACAAGATGAAGTCACTTCACGAGAATGGTACATATGAGCTAGTGAAGTTACCGAAAGGTAAGAAAGCTTTAACAAATAAATGGATCTTCATATTAAAGCAAGAGCAACAAACATTTGTGCCTAGATACAAGGCTAGGTTAGTTGTCAAAGGTTTTGGTCAAAGAAAGGTAATTGACTTTGGTGAAATTTTCTCTCTTGTTGTGAAAATGTCCTCAATTCATATGGTTCTAGGCTTAGCCACAAGTCTAGATTTAGAGGTTGAGCAAATGTATGTCAAGACTATCTTTCTTCATGGTGATTTATAAGAGGAGATCTACATGGAGCAACCTACAGGCTTTATAGTTAAAAGGAAAAGAAAATCATGTTTGCAAATTTAGAAGGTATGGCTTGAAACAAGCTCCAAGGCAGTAGTACTTGAAAATTGAATATATCATTGAAAATCAAGCTCCAAGGCAGAAGGTATGGCTTGAAACAAGCTCCAAGGCAGTAGTACTTGAAAATTGAATATATCATTCAAAATTAGGGATACAAGAAAACTTTTTCAGATCATTGTGTATTCTTTCAGAGGTTCTCTTATGATGATTTTATTATCTTACTACTTTATGTGGATGATATGCTGATTATTAGTAAAAATAAATCTAGAATTGCAATCCTTAAGAAGGAGTTGAGCAAATCATTTGCGATAAAGGACTTAGGCCCAGCAAAGAAGATCTTAGGCATACAAATTCATTGAGATAGACATAAGAAGAAGTATATTGAGAAAGTAATCAAGAGGTTCAACATGACAAAGACAAAAGTGGTTAATAGGCCTCTTGTTAAACACTTTAAGTGGAGTACGACCTTGATTCCATCTACTAATGAAAAGGAGAATAAGATGTCATGTATTCCATACTCTTCTGCGGTTGGTAGTGTGATGTATGCTATGGTTTGCACTAGACCAGATATTACACATATTATTGGTACTATTAGCATATTTCTTTCCAATCCTGGAAAAAGTATTGGGCTGCAGTGAAATGGACACTAAGATATTTGAAGGGTGCTTCAGATATAGAGTTGTGCTTTGGTAGTGGCAAGCCTAAACTTGTATGCTACACAGACTCTAATTTGGAAGGAAATCTTGACAATTCAAAATCCATTTTTGATTATTTGATCACTTTTGGAGGGGGATCTATTTCTTGGCAATCAAGACTACGGAAGTACAAAGCTTTATCTACCACAGAAGCTGAATATATTGCCATCACGAAAGGTGCCAAAGAATTGCTTTAGATGAAGGAGTTTGTCAAAGATCTTGACTTTGTACAATCAAGGTTCATCTTATTTTTTGATAATTAAAGTGTTATTTATATTACCAAGCACTCTACCTTTCATTATAAGTTCAAACATATTAGTAGAAAGTATCATTGGATTAGAATGACCTTAGAAGAGAAATTATTTAAGGTTGAAAAGATACACATTGATGACAATCCTTTAGATATGCTTATAAAAATGGTGATTTTTGTAAATGTGTGGCAGGCATGAAGCCTATCAAGTTCCTCCACTTGAAGTCCATTTGGCCCCTTAGCTAGAGGGGGAGTTTGTTGGGGTATGGCCTATATTCCAGCCAAAGGTCCATGGCCTAATCCTACTTGGAAAAGGATTGGAATTATTCTTTTTATTTGGTTTCCAATTCTATTAGGAAAGGAATTGGAATTGTAGTTCTATTTGGAGTTAGTTTTGGCTTTGTAAGGAAAAGAACAACTTTATAATAGAGGATGAGTTTGAGAGAATAATTCATTTGCTCATTAGTATTGTCATTGAAAGACATTAGTACATAAGAGAGGTTTTTTAGAGAGCTTTCAACAGGAAAGAAGAGAGAAGAAAATGGGTTCTTTTGCTGTAGTCTTTTTCTACAACCAACAACCTTCAGATCTTGCTTCCTGATTAGCTAACCATTGGATCAGGCTAAAATTTCATTTGGGTGTTCCTGACATCTTGTTGATTGATTTGAATGATGGAGATTGAATTTGGAGGTCAGTAGGATCCTATTTTAGGTCCCGAACAACATATAGGTATGGGTGGTGTTTCTTTCTATTTATATTTTGTTAGTGTAGCTATTTTTTGTTCTTATTTGGCACTTTTTGTGTAGCCATTAGAAGAATATGTTAACCCTTTTATTGTTATAGTGAAGCAATTTGGATCTTGTAGATATCGTGGGTGTTACCTTCGGTTTGAAGGGTTTTCCACGATAAACTTGGTGTTTTTTATTTTTAGATTTTCGTTTTCATCTTTTTGTCGCAACACAGACCCCATCTTACTTGAGCTAAAGGCAAATGTTCAGAAGCAGAAAGTGATGGCTTTTGAACAAGGGGAGATGGTATGTTGAGATATCAAGGTAGATTGTGTGTTCCAAATGTGGATGAACTCCAAGATATGATCATAGCAGAAGCTTATAGTTCCAGATATTCGATCCATACGGGTTCCACAAAGATGTACCATGACTTGAGTGAAGTCTTTTGGTGGAATAGTATGAAGAGGTGTATTGTTTTGTTGCTAAGTGTCCAAATTGCCAACAAGTCAAGGTAGAACACCAAAGGCCATGGTATGTATCAAAACATAGCTCTTCCAAAGTGGAAGTGAAAGATGATTAATCTGGGTTTCATTACTGGCTTACCCCAATCTCATAGGCAACATGATTCGATTTGAGTGATTGTAGACCAAATGACTAAATCAACCCATTTCTTGCCAGTAAAGACTACTATTCAGTAGAAGATTATGCGAGTTTATACATCTGTGAGATAGTCTGACTTCATGGAGTCTCATTGTCCATCATTTCAGAAAGGTGTGCAAATTCACCACTTAGTTTTGGAAGTCATTTTCAGAAAGGTTTGGATTCGAAGGTAAACCTTAGTACTGTTTTTCATCCTTAAATAGATGGTCAAGCAGAGCACACTATTCAGACCTTAGAGGATATGTTGAGAGGATGTGTGTTGGATTTCAAAGTGAATTGGGATGACCACTTGCCTCTTATAGAGTTTGCATACAATTACAACTATCACTCCAGTATTAAGATGGCTCCTTATGAGGCTCTTTATGGGTGAAGGTGTAGATCTCCTGTTGGATGGTTTGAGGTTGGTGAAGCTGAGTTGATAGGACTAGACTTAGTTCATCAATCCATGGAGAAGGTTAAAATAATCTAAGAGAGGTTAAGAATAGCAGAGCCGTCAT
This sequence comes from Solanum commersonii, assembly GCA_029007595.1. Lineage (NCBI taxonomy): Eukaryota > Viridiplantae > Streptophyta > Magnoliopsida > Solanales > Solanaceae > Solanum > Solanum commersonii. The sequence continues at coordinate 2,402,961 of JAJTWQ010000055.1, read as the reverse complement.
AAATCCTATATTGATGTTAGGAGAAGAGATTTGGAGTTCGAGGATAATTATGGGGTCCATTTGAAGGTTTCACCCATGAAGGTTGTTATAAGGATGGGTAAGAAAGGGAAGCTCATTCCCCGATACATTGGTTCTTACATGATATTTACGAGAGTTAGTAATGTAGCTTATGAGCTGGAGCTATCGCCAAAGTTAGTAGTAGTCAATCTAGTATTTCACATCTCTATGCTAAAGTAGTGTTTGGGTGATCCTTCACTTATTATTCCTACCGAGAATATTGGTATCAAGGATAACCTATCTTATTAGGATATTCCCATTCACATCCTTGATCATTAGGTTCGCAAGTTGAGAATCAAAGAGGTTCTATCAGTCAAGGTATTGTGGAGAAATCCATTTATAGAGGAGACTACTTAGGAAGCTGAGGAAGACATGAAAACTAGGTATCCTTATCTATATAACCCCAATGTAGTCCCAGACCAAGGTACTAACTCTTTGTAAAGTACTTTTTCAGTTTGATATGTTGAGTTTACATAATTTGTGTGAATTATGCTTGGTGTTGGGTTGTTAGACTTTTCCCTACACCATTCATGCTTGTATGATCTCATTCGAGGACAAATGGTCCCAAAGGGAAGATTATGTAACACCCAGGAACTTGGAAAGGAAAAAGATTTCTAAAATTATTATTGAGAAACTAGTTCAATGGGACCGACCTATGGATCGTAGAAGTATCTACGGTCCGTAGGAAGGGAACCAAGTTGAGTCAAGGAAATTTGAGTTTTTGAAGTTAAGTTCACGAAGGTGTAGGACGAGTCCTATAGTATTCATCAGGTCATAGAAAGTGCCCGTAGAGTTGTTTCATACTTGGTCAAATTTTGGAGTTGAAAATTGAGGTCTACGATTGGGTCCTACGAACAGTAGTATGAATGACGAGTCGTAGATGAGTTCTATAGAAGTGATCCAGACTTGGTGAAATTTTGGAATTTGGAGTTGATTTCTACAAAAGGTTCCTACGGATTGTAGAAGGTCTACGGGCCATAAGAATGACCGTAGGGATTATTCAGATTTTAAGTCCCCGTAAGTGGTTCTACAGTTGACCTGTACGGGCCGTAGGAATTCTTACGGACCATAGGTCAGAATCATAGACCACTTCGTCAGTTTTAATGAAGGGTATTTTGGACGTTTTTCATCCCTTCTAAGCCTAAACCCTGACCCTTTTTCAACTAATTAAAGGTCTAAATAGTGTTAATACATTATTTAATGTTCATTGACACTTAGAAAATTAGAGCAAGGTTCTAGGGGAAGAAAGAGCTAGGGTTTTGAGAATTCTTTAAGTTTCCATCAATTTCGCCAAAAACTATATTCTTCCTAGGTATGTAAGGGTATCATAGTAATGGATTGAGTTCGTCCTCACAACCTACATCTACTTCCTATCAGTAAACAATAATCTAAGGTTATATCCTTAGTTTTAATAATTCTTGAGGCGAGTTTCATTGTTGAGTTCTGAATTCTATTCCTAATTTTTGAGTTTGTATATCTTGCATTGAGAATTTTGATCTGATTGTTCATGTCTATTTTTCAACATGAACCCTATTTTTGAGAATCTTTTAACCAAACTCTTGTCTTAAATTGATTTTTTGAGAAAGTGAAGACGAGTTTTGAGTAGAGTTTAAAGATGATTTTGAGTAAAGTATGAGGGAACTAATTGATTCCCAAATGTATCATTCTACATTGAGAAAGATAACTTTGATTTTCATAAAGAGTTTCCGAAGATGATTGAGACATTGCCTCTTAAAGAGGATCTTTTGAGTAATTACCTCAAAAGAGAGAAAGTATTTCTACTTGAGCATGAGTATATATATTTATTGAGAGTAGTATGGAGCACTGATTTGGGGATAATTTCAAAAAAATCACATTCCTCATAAACCATGTAGGCAACATGGTAAACGATCATACTTTTTAAACGACTCCTTATTGCTTTAAAGCAGAGCTTTAGTGGATCCACTTAGTTGAGGTGTCCTATATCCCGACAAAGTATAGAACAATTCAGGCAGTATGGACGAGACATTGTATCATCACATTGCTCATAGTAATGGTTGTCAGTCAACGAATCTCCCTAATAGTTTAAATAGTATTTTATTGTATTTTTATACCTTCTTGAGTTAGCATGTTTTACTTGTAAAGCTTTAAACATCCTATCGTTTACCTATGATTTGAGTTGAGTTGAGGTTAGTAGTTCTTTAGCCTTATCAATTCAGATATTTATTCATTCGGCTTTACTACATACTCATACATTCAATGTATTAATGGAATTTGACCTGTATTTTTTATGATGCAGATACAGGTGTTCAGGATCATCAAATAACGCTTCGTTCAGATCACTTTTCTCTCCAGTTAGCTTTTGGTGAGCCTCCTTGCATTCCGGTGGAATCCATTTTTCTTTTCAGTTAAGTCATTTTAGGGTGTCATGGGTCTTGTCCCGACATCCATGTTGAACTATAAAGGCTTCATAAATAGATAAAGTTGAGGAGTCTCTCAGTACTTTCTTTTCCTTTGAGATGTTTAGCAAACTATTATTATTGCATTGAGTATTTTTCACACAGTATGAGTTGAGCATTTTACAATTTTAATGACTTACTTTTATTTTAAGCCTTTAAATGCTTGAATTAGTCTTTCGCTAAGTAGTCAGCTAGGCCAAGGGTTTGATTAGGGACTAACAATAGTTCTCGGGTGCCGGCCACGTCCAGGGTGTAGGCTCGGGGTGTGACAACTTCGAAGGTGGGAGAGGGTGATGACCGTAGATATGGGTGCATGATGAACCTTCCGTACATATAAATATTACATGTGGATTTTGAAAGAGACTAAGGGTACATAAGTGAGTGAAGAACAATATTATGGGCCTGCCAATGAAAGAAAAATATATGGGCACGTAATTTGTTAAACTATGGATATGAAGTTTGTAACACCTCGGATTTCAAAACGAAAAAAATCATAGTTTTTAGAAAATCTGGTGTCAGTACCAACGAAACCACCCACGGACCATAGGTGGAACCACGGACCATAGGTGGGGTTCCGTGGCTAAGGCCCAAGTATTAATAGTCTCTGATCCCACCCACGGTTGACCAGTATGGTCCGTGGTTGGACCCACGGACCGTAGGTTTGACCGTTAGTGAAGGTCAACAGCCAGTTAAAGGGAAATTGGTGATTGGTTCAACTTCAAATGGTCATCACTATTAGTACAAAAGGAATTAAGGGGCCTGTGACCTATGATATGATAGAAAATTTAATCGTCTTTCCAACGCCACCAAATTTTCTAAAATCCCATCTCCGAGTAAGAAGTTATGCTTATTTTAGTGAAGCCCTGTCGGGCAGACTTGACCTACGATCCAACCACCTATAGCCCGTAGGTCCCTCCGTGGGTGGCTTCCGACAGCAATTAAGTCAGGGGTCTTTTGGTCTTTTCCTTATGCATTTAACCCCTAAACTACGTGGTTTTGGTCAGTTTTAGCCTAGAACATAATTAGAACTTACCTAAGTAAGATCATTCATCAAAACTTAGAAAAATTAGAGTGTAAGAGGAGAAAGAGGTCAAGAACCCTAGTTCAAGAACGTAGCAAGATTCCATCAGTTCTAGCCCCAAAATCGAAAGATTTCTCCAAGGAATTCATCACCAAGTATGTGGGATTTCACTAGTGGGTTCCTTTCGCCCATTAGGTCCCTAGAATTCAGTCAGGTTCTTGATTCTATTATGATTATTTAGACCTAGGGTTTCTAGAACTTCAGCAGATCGGTATAAATTAGTTACTTTAATGATCCAAATCATATTATCATGTCGTTATATCGTTTCTTGTATGAATTCCAGAAACCTAGATATGTAGTTCTTTAGTTCTCAAATTACACATGCTAGGTCTGATATTTCATGTATACATGCCTCAGTTTTTGAATGTGTCATTATCAGTATATTAATGTTACATTCTCAGTTAGCATGTCAATATTTTGAGTTATCTAGTATATTACATAATTTCCGTCATAACTTGTTAATTACTTAATCAATTGGGAGAAACTTAATACTGAGTTGGACTAGGGTCAGTCACCCTCATAGTCCCAAAACTACGTGCCCCCATAGGTTGTAAGTCCCCTATGTGGACATCATTTTAGTGATCACACCAGTCATGCCTTTATACCCTTAGCACGGTCTATTAGGTCTTCTCAATGGGGTGTATACATCAGACTCCATATTTAGCTCATGTGGTTTTATGTCGGTTATTGGTAACTCCCACATTTCATCCAGACTCTATTGCATTGACCATATTATCAGTATATTTCAGTATTCAGTCTCAGCATGTTATAAAATTTAGTCATTGCATTCAGATATTTTATGTTCAGTATTCTCAGTTTAGTATCATGTCTATATCATATCATTGCTCAGTATATGCTTTGGTTCAGTTATGATTATTATTCAACTTTACTTTATCATGAATGCTCAGTACCTTTCAAGTACTGACGCATACTTTGCGCTACATCTTCTCGTGATGTAGGTTCAGGTTCTCAGCTTCCAAATCACGCATAGATCGATTCCCGATCTCTAGTTCAGCAGCATTAGTCGTGAGTCCTCATTCTTCAAGGACGAGTGACATGATTGTCTTTTATTCTTTAAGTCTTTAGTTTCAGTTTTGCTAGATTTAGCTAGGGCATGTCCCAACATCTCTAGTCAGTTAGAGGCTTATTTCAGACATAGTTAGATTCAACTCTAGCATTTGAATTTGACCTTCTAGTTGTTGTTAAACTCTCAGTTATCATATATTCAGATTTAGTATATGGGTATTCCCATCATTTCAGATTTATCTCATGATTAGCTTCTGTACAGTATTTATTGCTTCAGTTGACTATTAGTATGCTCATGTTATTCCAACAGGACTAGCTTGGGGTCACTCATGTTCCTTTGTCCCGTGTCCGCATCCAGGGGGTAGCCTCAGGGCGTGACAAACTTAGTATCAAAGCACTAGGTTTAAGAGTCCTAGGATGTCTAAAAGGCCACACTAAGTAGAGTCATTTCCATGGGTATGAAGTGCACCACATCTAATGAGAGGGAGGCTATAAAGTGTTTTAGGAAAACTTCACTTTCTTGATATTCTTATCGTGTGTTGGTATGATCTCATTTCTAATTCATCGTTATGCACTTAATATCATACCTCCTCATAGAGCTTACTCATGGAATGCTAACGCAACGCAATTCCTCTAGTCCTAGACCATGAGGTTTCAAACACAAAAATTCAGAACGCCAATTCAGCTTTTGCTCAAAGTATGACCAACCTGAACAATCAGCAAGTTCCTGTTCCTACTAATAGAAATGGTGGATCAATGGCAGCTAGGGTTTGAGATTTTGTAAGGATGAATCCGCCTGAGTTTTAGGGTCTAAGTTGGTGAGGACCCATAGAACTTCATTGATGAGGTTAAGAAAATCTTTGGAGTAATGCAAGTAACTGGTAATGGTAGGGTTAAGTTGGCATCCTACCAGCTTAAGGATGTGGCTCACATATGGTACACTCAGTGAAAAGATCCAGGGGATATTCTTACCTTTGTAACTCCGAATATAGCAGTAATCTTAGGTGTCAGTCCAGAAACTCTTTCATAACCTTTCTCAGTCTCTACTCCAGTCGGTGACCCAGTTATAGCTAGACGGGTATATAGAAATTTCCTTGTCACAGTCTCCCAGAAAGTCACCTCAGCAGATCTTGTAGAGTTAGAAATGGTAGACTTCGATGCCATTATATGCATGGATTGGTTACATTCCTATTATGCCTCAATCGATTATAGAACTAGGATTGTTCGTTTTCAGTTTCCAGATGAACCAATCTTAGAATGGAAGGCCTATGGGTCGATTTATTTCTTACCTTAAGGCCAGAAAGATTATTTCCAAGGGGTATATCTATCATCTAGTTCAGGTTAAGGATTCAAGCTCTGAAACTCCAACTCTTGAGTCAGTCCCAGTAGTTAATGAGTTCCCAAAAGTGTTTCCAGAAGATCTTCTTGGAGTTCCTCCCGAAAGGGAAATCGACTTTGGAATTGATCTCCCTCCAGATACCCGGCCTATTTATATTCCTTCTTACAAAATGGCTCCAGTTGAGCTTAAGAAATTGAAAGAGTAGTTGAAAGACCTTATACATAAGGGCTTCATCAGACCCAGTATTTCCCCATAGGGTGCGCCAGTGTTGTTCGTGAAGAAGAAAGATGGTTCTCTCAGAATATGCATTGACTATCGACAGTTGAACGAAGTCACAACCAAGAATAAGTATCTTATCCCCAGGATTGATGACTTGTTTGACCAACTTCAGGGTGCTAGTCATTTCTCAAAGATAGACCTTAGATACGGTTATCATCAACTTAGAGTCAGAGATAGTGACATCCCAAAATCACCCTTCAAAACTTGGTATGGTTACTATAAATTTGTAGTTATATCATTTAGACTAACCAATGCTCCTGCAGCTTTCATGTATTTGATGAACTAAGTGTTCAAGCAGTATTTGGAATAGTTCGTTATCGTATTAATTGATGATGTCCTCATTTACTCTAGGAATGAGGAAGAACATACGAATCATTTGAGGGTTGTCCTACAAACTCTCAAAGATCGCCAGTTATTTGCAAAGTTTAGCAAATGTGAGTTTTGGTTGCCGTCAGTTGCTTTCCTTAGGGATATATTGTCTAGCGAAGGGATCTGAGTGGATTCTCAGAAAATAGAAGCAGTGAAACAATGGTCCATTCCTACCTCTCCTGCAGATATCAAAAGTTTCTTGGGTTTAGCGGGTTATTACAGAAGGTTCGTGGAAGGATTTTCATCCATAGCCTCTCCGTTGACTAAGTTGACTCAGAAAAAAGGTCAAGTTTCAGTGGCAGATGATTGTGAGAAGAGCTTCGCAGAACTAAAAACTAAGTTGACTACATCTCTTGTTTTGACTCTACCAGAGGGTTTAGACGGTTATGTGATCTATTGCAATGCATCCAGAGTTGGCCTAGGTTGTGTGTTGATGCAGCAAGATATGGTTATAGCTTATGCTTCTAGACAACTTAAGGTGCATGAGAAGCATTATCCAACTTATGACCTTTAGCTTGCAGCAGTTGTATTTGCACTTAAGATTTGGAGACATTACTTTTATGGTGTTCACGTAGATGTGTTCACAAACCATAAGAGCCTCAGTATGTGTTCACCCAGAAAAAGTTGAATTTTCGCCAGAGGAAATGGCTTGAATTTATCAAGGATTATGATATGAGTGTACATTACCATCCTAGTAAGGAAAATGTAGTAGCAGATGCTCTTAGTAGACCATTTATGGGTAGTGTAGCACGTGTTAAGGAAGAAAGAAATGAACTAGCAAAGGATGTTCACAGACTTTCTCGCTTAGGAGTTCATCTTATAAGCATATTAGATAGTGGTGTAACAGTCCAGAATGGGTTAGAATCTTCATTGGAAGCGGCGGTTAAGGAAAAGCAAGACAATGAGTCCATCGGCAGAAAGATGAGGTTTTCTCCTAAGGGGGGATGGTGTGCTTAGCTATCAGGTCGATTATATGTGCCTAAGGTGGGTGAGTTAAGACAGCAGATTCTTGCAGAAGCCCATAACTTTAAATATTCTATTCATCTAGGCACCACTAAGATGTACCGTGATCTGCGGGAAGTGTTTTGGTGGGATGGTATGAAAAGGGATATAGTGGATTTTGTGGCTAAGTGCCCTAATTGCTAGTAAGTGAAAGTAGAACATCAGAAACCAGGAGGTATGACTCAAGAGATCAACATTCCTACTTGAAAGTGGGAAGTACTCAACATGGACTTCATTACAGGTTTACCTTGTACTCGCAGACAACATGACTCCATTTGGGTAATAGTTGATAGAGTCACTAAGTCTGCGCTCTTTTGGCTATTAAGACTATAAACTCGGCGGAGGACTACGCCAAGCTTTACATTAATGATATAGTCATGTTGCATGGGGTTTTGTTGTCTATCATCTCAAATAGAGGTCCTCAGTTTACCTCTCATTTCTGGAAGTCATTTCAGAAAGGTCTTGGTACTCCGGTTAATCTTAGCACAACATTTCATCCATAGACGGATGGTTAGGCAGAGCGTACCATTCAGACCTTAGAGGACAAGTTGAGAGCTTGAGTGATCGAATTCAAGGGTAGTTGGGATGATCACCTCCCTCTTATAGAGTTCGCCTACAATAATCATTACCATTCCAGCATTCAGATGGCCCCTTATGAGGCATTGTTTGGGCGTAAATGTAAATCTCCAGTTGGTTGGTTTGAAGTAGGTGAAGCAGCCTTGATATGGCTAGATTCAGTTCATGATGCTATGGAGAAAGTGCAACTCATTAGAGATAGACTTAAAATAGCCTAGATTTGCCAGAAGTCCTATGCAGATGTAAAGAGAAAGGACTTAGAGTTTCAAGTTAATGATTGGGTTTTCTGAATGTGTCACCTATGAAGGGGATGATGAGATTTGGCAAAAAATGGAAGCTCAGTCCTAGATATGTAGGCCCTTACAAGATCATGAAAAGAGTTGGTAAAGTGGCTTATGAGTTAGAGTTGCCAGCAGAACTAACAGGAGTACACCCAGTTTTTTCACATTTCGTTGTTAAAGAAATGTATGGGTGATCCAGCATCTATTGTACCTTCAGAAAGTGCGGCTGTGAAGGATAGTCTCGCTTATGAAGAGATACCAGTTGATATTCTTGATCGTCAGGTTAGAAGGTTGAGAAACAAAGAAGTCACTTCAGTTAAGGTTTTTTGTGGAGAAGTCAGTCCATAGAAGGAGCTACTTGGGAAGCAGAAGCAGCCATGAAGGCCAAGTATCTTTCGATTCCGTTCCAGCTTGAGGTAATAGTTCCTCTTCAGTTTTCAGTCATTCATGCAAAAAAATCAACCTTAGTATCTTTTTCCTTCGGTCAATCTTGCATTTTCAGCGTATTTGCATTTTCTTGAAACTCAGTTCAGTCAGAAATCAGTTTCTAGTACTTAGTGGTAGGGACTAGGGATTACAGCGTCTTCCCTCCATACTCAGCTAGTTTAGACATCATTCAAGGATGAATGTTCCAAAAGGGGAGATAATGTAACATCTCAGATCTCAAAACTAAAAAATCATAGTTTTTAAAAAATCTGGTGCTAGTACCAACGGAACCACCCACAGACCATAGGTGGGGTTCCATGGTTAAGGCCCAAGTCTTAATAGTCTCTGATCCCATCCACGGTAGACCAACGGTAGACCAGTATGGTCCATGATTGGACCATAGGTCTGACCATTGGTGAGGGTCAACTGCTAGTTAGAAGGGAATTGATGATTGGGTCAACTTCAAATGGTCATTACTCTTAGCACAAAAGGAATTAGGGGGCCCATGACCTATGAAGTTATGCTCATTTTAGTGAAGCCCGTACAACGCTACCCAGTTTGCTAAAATTCCATCTCCAAGTAAAAATTTATGCTCATTTTAGTGAAGCCCTGTCAAGCAGACTTGACCTACGACCCAACCTACGGCCCATAGGTCCCTCCATGGGTAGCTTCTGACAGCAATTAAATTAGGGATATTTTGGTCTTTTTCCTTATGCATTGGACCCCTAAACTACGTGGTTTTGGTCAGTTTTAGCCTACAAACATAACTAGAACTTACCTAAGTCAGATCATTCATCAAAACTTAGAAAAATTAGAGCGTAAGAGGAGAAAGAGGTCAAGAACCCTAGTTCAAGAACGCAGCAAGATTCCATCAGTTCCAGCCCCGAAATTGAAAGATTTCTCTGTGGAATTCGTCACCATGTATATGTGATTTCACTAGTAGGTTCCTTTTGCCCATTAGGTCCCTAGAATTCAGTCAGATTCTTGATTCCCTTATTATTATTTAGATCTAGGATTTCTAGAACTTCAGCATATCATTATAAATTAGTTACTTTAATGATCCATATTAGATTATCATGTTGTTACATAATTTCTTGTATGAATCCCATAACCCTAGCTATGTAGTCGTTAGTTCTCGAATTACACATGCTAGGTCAGATATTTCAGTTATTTCAAACATACATGCCTCAGTTTTTTAATGTGTCATTATCAGTATATTAATATTGCATTCTCATTTAGCATGTCAGTGTTTTGAGTTATCCAGTATATTACAGAATTTCAGTCATAACTTGTTAATTACTTAATCAAATAGAAGAAACTTAATACCGAGTTGGACTAGGGTCAGTCACTCTCATAGTCCCAGAACTACGTGCCCCCATAGGTTGTAAGTCCCTTCTGTGGGCATCATTTTAGTAATCACGCCAGACATGCCTTTATTACCTTGGCAAGGTATATTGGGTCCTCTCGATGGAGCGTATACATCAGACTCCACGTTTAGCTCACATGGTTTTATGTCGGTTATTGGTAGCTCCCACAGTTTAGTTAGACTCTATTGCATTGACCATATTATCAGTAGAATTCAGTATTCAGACTCAGCATGTTCTAAAATTTGGTCATTGCATTCAGATATTTTATGTTTAGTATTCTCAGTTCAGTATCATGTCTATATCATATCATTGCTCAGTATATGCTTTCTTTCAGTTATGATTACTATTCAGCTTTACTCTATCTTGCATGCTCAGTACCTTTCAAGTACTGACGCATACTCTGCGCTACATATTCTCGTGATATAGGTTCAGGTTCTCAGCTTTTAGATCACACATAGATCGGTTCTCGATCTCCAGTTCAACAGCATCAGTGGTGAGTCATCATTCTTCGAGGACGAGTGACATGATTGTCTTTTATGCTTTTAGTCTTTAGTTTCAGTTTTGCTAGATTTAGCTGGGGCATGTCCCATCATCACTAGTCAGTTAGAGGCTTATTTCAGACATTGTTAGATTCAACATTAGCATTTGAGTTTGACCTTCCAGTTGTTGTTAAACTCTTAGTTATCATATATTCATATTTAGTATATCGGTATTCCCATCATTTCAGATTTATCTCATGATTAGCTTCTATACAGTATTTATTGCTTCAATTTACTATTAGTATGCTCATGTTATGCCAGCAGGGTTAGCTTGGGGTCACTCGTGATTCTAGGTCCCATGTCCACTTCTAGGGGGTAGCCTCGGGGTGTGACAAAGTCACTCCAAATATAAGAGAAAATATGGTGCCAAGCTCTTATGATCAATACATTCGAGATTTCAATTTCTAGGATTATTTTCTGATGTTACCCATTTTCCCCTTTAGTTTATTTTTGTTGTTGTTTTCTTATTATGATGTAAATAGTTGCTTCTATTCAATAAATAATAGTTTGTTTTCCCTTTGTTTCTTCTGATTCAAAACTTTTTAATTTGTAAAATACGGCTTTAATTGATTATCGTGCATCACTAATTTGTCATCTTAGGCCTACCTCTAGCTCAATGAGGCTCTTTCATTTAGGGCGTTTATTTTTAGCAAAACTTTGTGCTTATTATCTTAATTTATGCAAAGTTCTAACTTGATTTCCTTTTGAGTTTTATTTTTGTTTACCCATTCCCAATGATTAATTTGTAGACTATGATTTACCACACTCGATCAAAGGGCACTCTTCCTTCTCCTCCTAGCTCAAATCACAAAGGAAAGAGAAAGATGATTGATAGCAATGTTATCACGAAAATGGTTGAAACTGTTGAAGAAGAATATCCCTCGAATGAGTTGATCTCAAGATTGGGGCAAAAAATAAGGGAATTAGAAGAAGAGATGCTTGAGATGCACAAATGGGCTAAGTTGTTACTCTCTATCAATCCCCCTTTGGGGACAAGCATAGGAAACCAACCTATCACAAATCAAGCCACGTTTCAAAATAATCCTCTGGCAACTCACCTTACTTCACATCCTTAAAATCAACCAAGTTCCATTCACATGCCTACAAAGAACACTCAATTTCCAAATTACCTATATCCACCCAACATCATATATATGATTCCAAGCCTACATGTCTTGCTCCACATCTATAGAATCCCACCATACAACCTCCTCGATATCAAGCACTTTTTTACCAAATCTCTTGGTATCGTGAACTGCTAATACCATATCAATTGCCTCTGTATCAAAATTCTACTCCGCCATATCAATAACTTACATACCCTATCTAAAATATCAAAGCCATCACTCTACAACATAATTGCAAAAGTCAATCAATTGTTGAGAAAAAACTTATCAAAATTTAAACTCTTATAGCCGAACCCATATCCCAACTCTATAAAAATTAAGAAATTGTTGGTCACATTACGCCTATCTTCGTAATAGTAAATAATACATATGCAGGATGGATTGAACACTCTAAGGTTTATGTTTATCATTCAGGGATGAAATGACATACCATAAAAGAACATCGTGATCTAAAAGACAGGATTCAAAAGTTGATTTATTCTAAGGTCATAAACTTGAAAAACTTTGTGTCAAAGGAATTTAATAGTGAACACTTTGAAGGTCAGTAAGGCGGTTTGCATCGAAGGATTATGCCATTTGAGTTTGCTACATTCAAACTCCATAAAGTTCATATAAGGAAAAGTACCCATACTTAAGGGTGTGCAAAAATCGAACCGACTGATAAACCAAATAGAAAAAAGTGTTATTGAGTTAACGATTAATTAATGGTTTTAAAAAAAAAGTGATTGGGTTATCAATTCGATATTCATTTGTTTATTGTTTAAGCATATTTAAAAACCAAAAACTAATAAACTGAACCGATAAGACTTAAAACCAAATCAACTTATACACGCCCCTACCCATACTAGTAAATGGACAATAAATTTGGTATGAATCTATCATTTCAGTTATTGTTGAAGAACATTTAATTTAATGTTTTGACTTATGATCGTCTACTTTGTATTTGGACCTACATCAAACATGATTCCCCTTTGACAGGGGATACTTAAGGGCTCCTATGGAGTTAGATCTTATCCTAATAAAAACCACATTTTCCTTCGGAGTATGTAACTGACTTGACATATCCGGGCGATTCATCCAATACTAAGTGTCCACGGTCGTTCAATAGTAATATAACCCAACTAGTGAGTTGGGGTCGAATCCCAAAGGAGCGGTTTGTAATTGAGAATTAAGAGAAAAGCATAAATGTGTTCAAGTCAATTATAGCTATAGACATTTAAGAAGAAAAACATATCAAATTAAAGGGAGACACAAGTGTCAGTTATCAAAGGGGTTTGTAATCAATTATCAATTAAAATGACAACTAAACAAGAAAATGCAAATATAGAGACAGGATTCTTGGGATGTGATAGGAATATGGGCTAAAATAAACAACTAGGCAATGCTATTGATAGTAAATCATTGTAAATTGGTAACTAAGCTAGACTTTAGTGGGGATAAATTTTCTCTCGAACAATTTACACCGAATCAAATCGGTTTCTCTCAAACATCGATAAGCGGCAATGAAGCATAGCCTTTGCCTTAGTCCATTCACTCTCTTGAGCAGAATGTGTGGGAGAGGGTTTAGGATTCACTCTCTTGAGCTGAATGTGTGGGAGAGGGTTTAGGATTCACTTTCTCGAGCTGAACCCACGACAACCCAATAACCACAGGTTATCTATTCAATAGTTTTGGTTTTAAAACCTCTCTCTTGAACAAGTCAAAAACGCAAAGATAAAATTGTATTTGTAACTACAACCCCATTAAATTCAAACACAACTACTGAACGAAATCACCTTTAAATAGCAAAATAACTATCTATAAGTAATATCCAGCAGTAAATTCAACCCATATTCACATATTCACACCCCAAGAATTGGCGTTTTAGCTAGACATAGTAAAGAGATAGAAATCGATACCGAAAAGTGTTTCCATCAAATGGGTACGATAGATATTGTCTCTACACACGTCAAAGATGAAGAATCTTCAATACCCACTTCCAATTGCTTAGAAATGAAAATCTTCAAATCTTCAAACCTAAGGAAAATTTTCTCCAAAAACTAAGTTCTAAAACTGAGTAATTCTAAATATTGGTTTCTGAATTGTAAAACTTGATACTAAACTAAAAATTCAAACAGGTATTTATAGTTGTCAAAAAATGTGCTACGAAGGATCACTCGACGCAGTTAGTCGGGATCGCCGATCCATTCGGCGATCCTCCCATTGGTCTGATTCACCACCTTTCTGCACTGGCCTTCAGCAAATTCAAGCTTGTAACATTGGGCGATGGAGTACTGCATCACAAAATTATTCGGTGACTCGTTGACTGCTCTTTTATCTCATTGACTCGATTTTCTCCTTTAGAGCTTGGCACACTAGAACAATAGGCAAGACCATAACCATTCGGCAACTCGCCTAATGGCTTAGGCGATTCTCAGGTTGTCTTTTCTTCTTTATTTTCTGCTGCGTTGTTCCTTTCTCCCCAATAGTGTCCATGCTTTGTCTCTAATTCTAAATACCTGAAACTCAAGGATTTTCATCAGTTATTAAGACAAAATATACATTTGAAGTTACTAAATCTATCAAAATAAAGCCCTAAAAGAGTCCAAATCGTGGACTCATCAACACCCCTCACTTAAACTTTTGCTTGTCCTAAAGTAAAACTCAAGTTCAGCAATTCAAAAAGGATGTCTCAAATAGTGCTACACAAGACACAATCATGAATGCACACAAAAAGACTTAACTTACTTGTACAAGGATCAATTGTGCACTCAAAGATTCAAGTTGTGACTCACCATTACCAAAGAATCTCAAACTCACTATACTTGCTTCAAATGCAAGTTCAAGCTCAAAAAAGGTATTCAAATGCCCTCCCAAAAAGAATGATTCCATATTCACTCAATGGTTCAATCATTTAAAGTTCCGGAATCAAGATCAACACTCACACTCACAAAGATAAACACAATGCATGATTTCACCACTAGGTTTGCCCGTATTTTCCAATCGACTTTTTCTTCAGCTCATTTAAGATCAAAAAAGTCTTTTCAAGGCCTGTAATGGGGCTGAGTGCAATGGTTTGGTCATTTAGGCTTATAGGCTGAAATTATCATGAAATGTGATGTGAACAACACCTTTTTCCTTCTCTTTATCATTTTCATTCAAGCTCAAAAGTCACCTCTTATTCATATTCCATGAGTCATTGGAAACCCCATTTTCTTTGTATTTCCACAACGTTATTTCACAACTTTTTCTTTATTTTTCTTTTTCTCTCTTTTTTTATATGGAGGGGTTCTATTTTTCTCTAAACATGGGCAAAAGGGACTTCTTTGCATTTTCTTAATTTGCCTTCTCTTTTCACCACACCCCCAACCTAGGCTTTTAGCCTAAGTTGTCTATTCAAACAAACCACAGATCATGAGGATTATGGGTAATGGGTCACTAAAAGGTAGCAATGTTATCAAGTTTCTTTCAAGAAAAGGTTAAGGCTCAAAGGGTGCTCAAAAGAGGTTCACACACTCACAAGGTAAGCCACAAAAGAGGTATAATTTCAAATTGGTTTACACTCTTTAAAGTTGCCTAAGATCATCTCAAGAAATTGCATCACTTAGTCAACCAGACCAACGGGGTAAATTCTAGGTGTCATCACACATGGTTCACGATAAGCTCATCACACAAGGCATTGACACCAATGTCAAACAAGACTTCACACTTTTGCTAGTGTGCAATGTTCATCACAAGAGACTCAATTTGATACTTGGCTAGTCACAACGAGATGTAAAGAGTTCACATTTTATCTATGCAACTTTAATTGGCCTCGTCGTAGTCGTGCATTCATTTTTGTTCGATTATGAGCACTATTCGAGTCATCGGTATTGATCAAAACCGGTACTCAAGTTTTCAAGAGAACAGCCACATTCAACACATACAAGAGGTGGCAAATTTTTCTTGGAAGGGTCAATAATCATTTACAATTAAAAGGAAGGAGACACAAGCTCAAGCATCCACAAAAGCAGTGTAAAAACACATTTTTTAGCTCAAAGCCCAAATATAAACAAAACAAGAATAATGAATGTCACACAAAAGGTGAGCCTCACCCCACCACAAATAAAAGCATTTGTCCTCAAATGCAAACAATAATATAATATCCACAAGTCAAAATAAAAGTAAGACAAAGAGGGGGGTAAAAAGGGGATCCTGTCTACCTAGTTGCTCTATTTGCCTGAGCATCAGTGTCCGGTGCATCAATCTGGACTTGGGCATCAGTGCCCGATGCATCAGTCTGGTCTCGGGCCTCAGTACCCGGGGTCACCTCAGAAGGAAAAGCAGTGTCAAACCCACTAGGAGCTGCCATGGATTGCTCGGTCAATGATGTCTGAATCACCGACTGCATAATCGTTTTCTCAAGATCCGACAAGTCTCCATATATGCTCTCATCTATGATCTCGATCATCTTCTCGTCGGTCTCTGCATCTGACTCATCAACTATTACATCATCCCTATGCATGTCTCTGGTAGTAACCAGAGGAATCCCTGAAGTCTCAAGAGTGTCCAAATCATCTACAGCCTCTAGTAAAGAAGTGCACTCAGTAGACTTTAGATAGTCTACGTCCTTCCTCAAATTTGTTACCTCGTCTTTCAAAGTCATCATCTCGGAGGCCTCCCCCTGCCTGCTCTCACAAGCTATGACTCTAGTAGCCAGATCATCAACATAATCTTGGAGGGGGGTCAGTGCAGCCAAAATAACACTCTCAATCATCCCTAGGATGGATCTCTCTAACCAAGACGCCCTCACATCAGCTGAATGGGCCAGATGCCCCATCTTCAGGATCTTCGCCTGAGTAATCTTGGCTGGCTAGGACGAGGTGAAGGTGCCCGAAACCTGTGAAGAAATAGAAGGGGCAAAAGTACTTGAAGGCCCGGAGGCTGGAGTAAGCGAAGATGCCTCTGCATGTATCAAATCTATATCCACCTCCAGAGATATGTCCACCGGAGCTGCCCTCCTCCTGTCAGCCTCCTCTCTAGTATACTCGGCCTCAATGCGCCGGAGTCAGTGAAGGAGGGTGGGATAATATCAAGATCTATAGCAGCATCCCGGGGCACTCTAGCACGCCGGCACAGCTCTGTGATCAGTATTGGGAAGGTCAAAGAGGTTTGCCTCTGCTTAGCTCTCATGGCTATCTCTTGCTCTATGATAAGACCCAAGTTGATTTGCCGCTTCAATAAGATAGACCCTAGACAAGTTGCCTTCGCATGCCGGAGGATGGATTCGTTCTATAAAGGCATGATAGAGCTGCTAATGAATCTAAACCAATACTGGGCAGTTATATTCAAATCCTTCATCTTAATCTGGACTCCCTCATCCATCCACCTCGGAGTAATATTCGAGAGAAGGGGGGCAAGCCACCCCTTTAAGTCATCTAGGGACTGGGCTGTCACCAAGCCCTCATAATCGTGTTCGAACCCTATGGCCCTCTCAAGAATAGCATTTATGATATCGTTGTTGCACCCTACTTTCATACCTCGAACCATGATCGACTTAATCGGTCTAAACTCGCTAGTTTTTTTCTTACTCTTTGGCACTAAGGCAGCATATGCATCATAGAATTCCTGGACCCATGAAGGAACATAGGGGCCTCGAGGCTTGGTGAAAATCTAAAACTGGTGCCACTGTAATAACTCTACTACACTGGAGTACCTGCCCTCCAGACCCTCTGTAGAGAGCAGCTTCCCCTCGAGGATGGTTCACAAACCATCTCCTTTCAACCTATTGAGAAGTCTAGGTGAGGAAACAACTAGTGGTGCAGGAGCCACAGGAGGTGCCGGAGTTGGCAATGATTCTGCTGGTGTGGAAGTAGGAGGGTCTCTGGTAGATGTGGGATGAGATCTAGATCGAAGATCAAACTGTCGGGACGGTAGAGCCTGGTCATCATTAAGCTCAAATAGAGTAGCCTGGGAGCCAGCAGTAGCCTTGTAAGACCTAGGTCTTTTGCCTTTTCCTTTTTCACCTAGTGGAGGTTCTTGCCTTCCTCTCTTTGAAGGATTTGATCCCCCTCCGTTAATTGTGATCCCTCGTGTTCTTTTACCGGGTTTTTGTGCATGACCTAACAACTCTTTTGGGTTTTGGGTTGATATTGAAGAGTTGTCATCTAATGAATTAAGGCACGTTAGGGCACCTATCTAACCTAACTAATCTAACTAAGGTCAACGAATCAGAGAACGGATAAGGGTTCAAATTACCTCGAGGGGAAGGTGTTAAGCATCCCTCTAGGTCCACAAATGTGGGTCCCGACTGTATCTCATGCAATTTATGTGGGGGTTACAAGTAGCAAATAAGGTTACATCATTTATTGGTTATTTAATTAAACATGTTTGCTATGTGATAACTAGCATTAAACAATTATGATCATTTCATTTATTTATCTAATTAATTAAACATGCAAAACTAGGTGATAACATAATACTAAGTAATTAACACAAATAAAATTTAAAAGAAATAGCGAGAAGATAAAAAGTAGACAAATATATAAGCAAATATCATTTTTTTATTTAATTAAACTACCCCAAATAAATATAATTATAAAACAAGTAAAGGGAGAAAGGAAAGGAGGACTCTGAAAACGACACACTTTATGGATCAACGCTCGACTTTGTTTTATTTTCGGTTGGCTTATACATTCGGACAGACAAAACCAATGTTTGTCGTTTTAAGCTCGAGTCGATTGTCATCATCTCCGTAAGGGCCTAACTACCCCTACCCCACCTTCCACATGCATTACATCCTAAAAAGGTGTCTAGCGCCCCCCGCTTAATGTCCAGAGGCATTGGACTGCTAGTAGAGAGGTTTTAGACTAAAATAAAATAATGGCTCCTAATTAGGCCCCCTAGACACCAAGTCAAACACGTTGGACGAGCACTTAGCACATAGAGTCTTGTATTGACCTCTAGAATTTTAATTAACATGCTTGCAAACAACACATAATTAGTGAAGGTCTCATGCTAAGTGTGTGCATACAAGCATAACGGTATTATAACAGTTTATTGATTACTTTCAGAGGTGCAGAAATTATTACAAGGACAAAAAAAGTCATTAACTTATTTTAAAATATGGCAGGAAATTGATTACAAATGCAGAAATTTATTTTAGAAAACAGTAGTATATTTATTATTAATGCAAAGAATTATTTTAAATGACAGTCAGTTTATTAAATGCAAAAATCCAGTAGCTGATTTTTAAGAGGCAAAATTATGATGCAGAGGTTAGTATTTAAAGCAGAGTTGAATTAGGGTAGCAAGTAGCAGATGCAGTAAATTATTAGTAGCTAAGTTTAAGTGGCAAAACAGTTGATTAAATGCAGAAATTAAATAATTCATGCAGATTTCAGTTTAAACATGCTAGAGGTTATTTAGCTATGTAACATGCTGAAAATTATTAGAAACCTGTAGATATGTTATCTAAGTGATTAACAAGCTGGTTGGTTAATTACATGCAACAGTAACAGTGTTGGCAGACTTTAAATAACATGCTGGCAATTAATCTTTGAGTGATGAATAACTATTGTAGAAAACAAATGAGCGAGCAGATAAATATTTAGAGCATTTTGGTCAATTTGCTTATGCAAGTTCATTATACGAGCAGAGAGGAATTAGTTATTACTTTTTAAAATAGGTGGCAAAACAATTAGTTACAATGAAGAAAATTAATACTTCGGGCAGATTTCATTTTAAACATGCTGAAAGTTATTTAGTTATTTAACATGCTGAAAAATTATTAGAAGCCTATAGACATGATATATAGGTGGTTAAACATGCTGACACCAGTGGCAAAATTATGTTCATATTATTTCAGTCATTAGCATGCTGAAAATTATTTAATAATACCTATGAACATAATTTCTAGGTGGTTGAAAAGTCCAAATATTGCATATCACCTATAGGCATGATACTCTAAATAAATAAAATGAAATTTACAAGCTATAGGCGTGATTTCTAAGCTATTTCTAGTATGAGACAGATTATTGAACAAAATATCTATTTTATTTTATTTTTACCACTTTTCATATGTTTAAAAGAGAGAGTGATGATTTACTAAACACAGCAAATAGATAAACATGTAACAGTCAAACACTTTAAATTATTAGTATTATGCTAAGGGTGTTACAAGGATTTATTGATTTATTTTAATATGTAATTAGTTAATACTAAGAACAAGCGGCCAATAATAACGAGTTTACAATTAAAACAAGGGAAAAGGGTCTGATATACCCCTCAAATTTATTATTTAGAGCTGATATACCCCTCATTATGAAAGTGGCTCATATATGCTCCTATTAATGTACAAATGACTCACATATACCCTTTTCCTCTAACGGAAGTGAAAAAAATAATTTTAATTTAATATTTTAATTATTATTATTTAAAAATATATATATAATCCTATATGGGTATATTTAATTCTCCTCACACATAATTTTTTTTGACTTTTTTTGTTTCAACGACTAATTTAAAGTTATTATTTTGATGGTCAAATTTATTAATGTTTCACTAATTTTCTTGTAAACTTTATTATAGATGACCCAATTTTTTTTCAATACAAAAACTAAATAACAATATAGTCGAAAAAAATAGTTTTAAATTATAATATAGCCACAAAAAAATTAGTTTTAAAATTTTCTCTTTACACTAACGAACGAAAGAAAAAAATAATATAAGAATAAGAAACTCAAAAAATGATAATCAAAGACGTCAAAAAATAATTTATGTATAAAAAAGATTAAAATATACCGTGAAATTCGCTAGAAGGATCATATATACCCCTACATGATTTTTTTAAAATTTAAAAGTCAAAAACATAAATTTAAAACTATTTTTTTCACTTTCGTTAAATTAAGGGTATATGTGAGCACATTTTGTAATGGTAGGGGTATATGTGAGTCGTTTGTATAATGGTAAGGGTATATATGAGCCACTTTCATAACGAGGGACATATCAGCTCCAAATGACAAAGTTGAAGGGTATATCAGACCCTTTTCCCTTAAAACAATAACAATATCAACAAGGTCACTTTATTTTAGAGCGAGGAACGGACAAACATTTAAATCACACTCCTATAGGCATGCTTTCTAACAAGTAAGTTGGGATAATATAACAAATAGCACATAAGTCCCCTCCCCTTAGACGATCCGCCCAAATTATTTCATATATATAGAGTTAGAGTTAGGAGTTTATACAATTATTACAAAACAACAATATACAAAACATAAATTAAGTAAATTCGGCTCATCTAGTGTTTCCCTCCCCTGGCAACTCTTCTAAATCTTGAACCTTTAGATCAAGATTCTGCTAAGACAAAAGAACAATACCACCAAATACATATAAAAGCAAATATGCTTAATAAAATATTATTTACATACATGTAGACCCACAATCATTTAAACAAACCACACACAATACATCACATAGAACAGAGAGGTGAAGAGAACTAACCCGGATGCCTCCCTTTTATTTATTTATACACAATATTCAAAATAATATATGCAAGATGAAAATAAACTGATGAAATAGAACTAACCGATTATGCAGAATATAGTTAGCAATGAAGTGTTTTAGCAAAATATCCAAACCGAAACAACTACATGACAACACAGCAAATAGAGCACTCCAAAGTTCTTTTCCTTCTTATTTTTGTAGAGAGTATTTTTTATAGTTAAAGCATGAAATTATTTTCTGATGGTTAAAGCATGTCAGGATGAATTGTGACTGAAAAGTGTCTAAAGAGTGAGGGAAGGGTCTTCTTTATATAGTGGAAGAGGGGCATCGTTTAGAAGGAAAGGGTATATTTTAGGAACCAATTAAATATCATTTTTTCCTTATTCAAAGAATACCAAATCAGTAATATTATTCTTTAACTCCATCAAAACTTTACTAAAATATAACAAGTAAATAATCAATTCAATCTTAATTATGGTAACTACAATCAATTAGCATTAAAAAATAATAAAACTAATTTTACCTTACCAAGACCCAAAAATCTGAACATAAATATCAACTTAGCATAAATTAATCCCCAACATGCCAAATCAGAATGACCATATTAAAAGAAAAAGCATAAGTCAAGCAATAATATTTTAACCGTAATTATCAAACAAGTAAGAAATCAAGCAAGAATCAGGGCATATCAATTTAATATATTAATTACATATACAATCCGGGTTAAACGTAATTACGGAATCAATTATCAATCCTAGTATTAATATTAGCAATACTACAAGTAATACTGCATAAACTAGAAGGATTTAGCAAATAATAAGGATTAGATATATCACAATAAGTTAGAAATTAGCAATTTCATCATTTTGACAGAACTAATCCATGGGAACATGCTAAACAATCAACAGTAAATAAGTTTAAAGGGAGAAATCCATCAGATCACCATTAAGCAAATGGGCATGAATTTTGAACAGAAAATTCCAACATAAATATGCTTTTCCTAAGAATCAAGAACAAACATGTAATATAATCCTCTAACTCGAAACGGGCAGTAGACAGTGATGGAGATTAAATGATGCTCAAATTCTCAGACGTGCTCCTCTTTAAAAGCAAGACAGAGAGTTGGAAATAAGGCCTAAGGGAACTTACCTAGATGGATCTATTATGATCCATCTCTAACCAAACTCGAAATCCCCTGAAAATTCCACCGGAATCTACCACCTAACAGAAATTCCAAGCCGAAGCAATATGTTGTCTCGTTGTTGCTGTCGTTTCGGTTGCTTTCGTTGGCTGTTGTTAGTGTTCTCACCGATTGCTCGCCTAAAAAGAGAAGAGAGGGGAGAACAGATGGAGGCGGCCACTAATTTTCGTGGTGGCTTGCCGGCACCTTGCCAGGCGATGCTGCTTCGCCGGAGAAGCGGAGAGTGGGGTGAGGCAGTGGTCTCTTCAACTCTCGCTGCTGCTGCTCATTTCAACGAGCTACTGGTCAGAGTTGTTGTCGTCCGTCACTGTTGGATGGAGCAACTGTTGTTGTTGTTTTCTTACCAAGCTGTTGTTGTTGTTGTTTTCTTGTCGAGCTGCTGTTGTTGCTATCACGGAGCTCGTTGGCCAGAGTTGGAAGAGACGAGGAGGGAGGGGGAATCGCCGTCTCTGGTCTTCGCCAGCTGCTGCTCTCGTGGTGGCTACTGCTGGTTGGAGAAAAAAATTGAGAAAGAGGGCGGCGGATTTAGAAAGAGGGAGAGGAAGAGTGAAAATAAAATTAGGGCTTTGGGTCTTAATGGATATAATAGGAAAGAGATGGATTTGATCTTGACCATTGATTTATTTCGGATGAGCGGTTGAGATTGATTCTAGGAGTTGATGAAATATAATGGACGGATAAGATTAAAATGAAAATTGGAATAAGAAAGGGCCAAAATTGCAATCAATAATGGCTATAATTGAAAAGAGAATTGGAATTGGAATGGCTAAAATTAGAACGAAATAGGCTGAATTTTAAATGATTTGGAAGAAAAATTAAGGAAGTGTTATCCAATTAATAAAATACTACACTTATTAAAATATTTTCACATAATTAAGCACACCTAAATTCTAAAACAACAATTTTTAATAAAATATAAACACTAAAATATATAATTTTAGACAAAATTGATTAGCATTTTAAACTCGAAATAAGTTTTATTAATCGAAAAGCAATTCCAAAATGGTTATAGGTTGGTCAAAATTGGGTGTCAACACCATACCTGCAACACATCAAGAAAAAGTTAAAAATAACTTCATCAAATTCATAGAAGCACAGTTGTAGAAAGACTCACTGAATCGCTTTGGCAAGCTGGATTGGGCTCGCCGAAAGGATTGGCTCAAAAGTTGCGGCAAGTTGGCAATGGGAAAGACCTTTTGGCGACTTACCGACAACATTCGGCGAGCAATGCTTAGCTCGCCAAAAGTTATAGTGCAAATAGGGTTCAGGGGTGTAGACAAAAGGCGATCAAGAAATCTTTCGTTGAGTCACCAAGTGCCCTCGGCGACCTCAAGCCTCTCGCCGAAAGTTACATAGCCTAACATCAATTAAAGCATGAAATTAAAGGCGAGATGGGGACATTAGGCGAACCGCCAAGTAATTCGGCGAGCTCGACGCAACTCGCCAAACAACCCAACATTCCTATTTTTGACCCAACTTCTCAAATGCAACCCTGCAACCCCCAAAAACAAAATCAAAGCATGCACTAGCTAAATTAAGACTAGGCCCATAGTACACATTACCCCGGGATACTCAGACTTCTCCCGATTTTGCCAAATTTGGCCATTTGACAACAGTTTCCCTTAAGAACGGTGTTACCCTCTCTATCATTAGGCAAATTACGTCGTTTGGCACAAATACGAGCTACTCAGACTTCACCCAACTAATCCCAACAACATGCAAGCACAATCCCACAAGATTTAACCAATTTCAACGCATAAGAACATGTGAAATCGACACTATAAGCATTACAGGCAAGATTAATAATTCAAATTAGTCATTTAAACAATCTAATTCTATCAGAGAGGCCCAGCACACATCAACAACATAATATTGCTTGCATAAGAGTACAAATTACTATAAATAAATTTGGGTTTCAAAAAACCAACCTTAGTTGTCGATTAATAAAGACTAAAAAGCTAGGTTGCAATATAATCCACTCCGAACACAACTCTGACAACTAAAATATTCTTGAAAATTCAAAAATATCAAAAATACTAAATAGGTGCGAGTTTGGGAAGATAAAAGCTGAGGGAATATGAAAGAGTTTGAAGTTTAAACCTTTAGCCCTTTAATAAATCGTCCAGTTCTCGCCCATTCGGCGACGTTAGTCGTGATCGCCGACCTACTTGGCAACACGCCGAGTGGTCACTTACCTTGCTGAGTTTTACAAGACCCTCAGTTGATGTGGGGATCCAAACGGTGGACAAAATCGAGATCGCCGACTTGATCAGCGAATCACTGATAATTTCCTGGGCTCGCCGAGTTTTACAGACTCTTTCATAAAATTGTCTTGAGTCTAACGGCGGTCTAGGTCGGGTTCACCGACCTCTTCGGAGTTTCACCGATTGGACTTTAGCTCGCAAATCTGCACTTTTCAAACATTTCCCACACTTTGATATGCACAATCAACACACCATTATTTCTAAAATAACAATTTAAAGCAATAAAACCTTGGGTTGCCTCCCAAGAAGCACCTTAGTAAACATCGTGGCACGACACAAGTCCTTACTCAAGCTCCATTATTGGGGTTGGTCCTAGTGCAACTAGGTAACCCCAATTGTTCGTTTAGGTGGAAATGAGGCAATACATGACCCATGAGAGTTTCAATTAGCTAGATAGATCTAGAGTGTGAATCGATCATTTGATTTAGCACTTCAATATTCTCCTTCATCTCTTCCAGCACTTTATCTTGCTCACTGATCTTTTGGAGAGTGATTAACAATGTATCCTTAACATGTTTACTCGCATTGTTCTCAGATCTTCTCCACTCATGAGGGGGTATGTATCTTTCTTTTCTTTTGCACTGGATTTCAATCTATGATATTTTGCTGGCCAAATCGTCCAGTTGAGTTACCAGTGCAGTTAACATGAAGTCCCTCTCGACTTCTTGGTTTGTCTCAGCCATGTGATCAAGCAGTTGGGCTACTATCACATAGGGATGTTGTGCAATACCACCCGAGATGAGTTGATCAGCTAACACCTTATTTCCGGGACTAAGACTCATGTAAAAATATTCCAGAAGGCCTATATCGGGTATTTCATGAATTGGGTATTGAACTAGCAGTGCTTTAAACCTTAGCCACGACTCGTGAATCCTTTCACCTTCCAATTGTTTGAAGGTTAGAATGCGATCCCCGAACATCATCACTTCTAATGGAGGGAAATCCATTGGTTTGCAAGTATTGCCCGACAATCTCACCTCTTCTATTTCAAAGCATAAGCACACAAAACAAAGCTAAAAATTAAGTAAGTATCACTACAACTAACAAGAACAAAATTCAACTTAGCTAAAAATTCTCAATTAGCACCACTCCCTGGCAGCGGCGCCATTTTGACTTGACGTATTCGGGCGCTTCATCCAATACTAAGCGTCCACGGTCGTTCAATGGTAATATAACCCAACTAGTGAGTTGGGGTCGAATCCTAAAGGAGCGGTTTGTAATTGAGAATTAAAAGAAAAGCATAAATGTGTTCAAGTTAATTATAGCTATAGACATTTACTAAGAAAGACATATCAAATTAAAGGGTGACACAAGTGTTAATTATCAAAGGGGTTTGTAATCAATTATCAATTAAAATGACAACTAGAAACGAAAATGCAAATATGGAGGTGGGATTCTTGGGGTATGCTAGGAATATGGGCTAAAATAAACAACCGGGTAAATGCTATTGATAGTAAATCGCTGTAAATTGGTAACTAAGTTAGACTTTAGTGGGGGTAAATTTTCTCTCGAACAATTTACCCCGAATCAAATTGGTTTCTCTTGAACATCGATAAGCGGCAATGGAGCACAAACTTCACCTTAGTCCATTCACTCTTTCGAGCTGAATGTGTGGGAGAGAGTTTAGGATTCACTCTCTCGAGCTGAACCCACGATAACCCAATAACCACAGACTATCGATGAAGTAGTTTTGGTTTTAAAACCTCTCTCTCGAGCAAGTCAAAAACACAAAGATAAAATTGTATTTGCAACTACAACCCCATTAAATTCAAACACAACTACTAAACGAAATCACCTTTAAACGACAAAATAACTATCTATCAGCAATACCCAGCAGTAAATTCAACATATATTCACATATTCACACCCTAAGAATTGGGGTTTTAGCTAGACATAGTAAAGAGATAGAAATCAATACCGAAAAGTATTTCCATCAAATAGGTACAATAGATATTGTCTTTACGCACGTCAAAGATGAAGAATCTTCAATACCCACTTCCAATTGCTTAGAAATGAAAATCTTCAAATCTTCAAACCTAAGGAAAATTTTCTCCAAAAACTAAGTTCTAAAACTGAGTAATTCTAAATATTGGTTTCTAAATTGTAAAACTTGATACTAAACTAAAAATTCAAACAGGTATTTATAGTTGTCAAAAAATGTGCTGCGAAGGATCACTCGGCGCAGTTAGTCAGGATCGTTAATCCACTCGGCGATCCTCCCTTTGGTCTAATTCACCGCCTTTCTGCATTGGCCTTCAGCAAATTCAAGTTCTGTAACATTGGGCGATGGAGTACTGCATCGCGGAATTGTTCGCCGACTCGCCGACTGCTCTTTTATCTCACCGACTCAATTTTCTCCTTCAGAGCTTGACACACTAGAACAATAGGCAAGACCATAGCCTTTCGGCGACTCGCCTAATGGCTTAGGCGATTCTCAGGCTATTTTTTCTTCTTCATTTTCTGTTGCGTTGTTCCTTTCTCCCTAATAGTGTCCACGCTTTGTCTCTAATTCCAAATACCTGAAACTCAAGGATTTTCATCAGTTATTGAGACAAAATATGCATTTGAGGACACTAAATCTATCAAAATAAAGCCCTAAAAGAGTCCAACTCGTGGACTCATCAGTAACTTGGGAAGAAATTTTAAGAGGATCTAAAAAATTTCATCAAAAGAGCATTTTCTTACGAGTCACAATACCTAGGAAATTTTTTTGAGTTGGTCTCAAAAATTCTATCAAAAGATTTTTCTCTTGCAAGTCACAAGATTGGAGCAAATTTTAAGAGGACATCAACAATCCTAGTTTGTTACGAATCACGATACGAGGGTAGAATTTTTGACAGGGTCTAAACAATTCATGAAAATGACTTTTGATCTGTAAAGAAGCATAAAAAAGTCAAAAGTTCTACACTAGGATAGAAATTTTTGAGAAAATCTTTTAAAAAATTGACAAAATTGCATTCAGAGTAGCAGGTCGATTTTCAAGTAGACGTCTAAGGAGCATGTTGATCAAAGCAGAGATATTGATCAACCTCCCCTTTTTATAAACTAACTATTTTTCTTTGAATGCAACAAGGATAGGTACATATGCAGGAAGCAATTCCAACATTGCCCAAGCCATTGCTGAAAAATGACATTCTATCCTTCCAACAAGATGAAGGTCTGAGCTACTATATAAGCTCAATTGTCATATTGAGCTTGATAATCTTCATTAAATGACTGTGTACTTTCAATAAGACGAACGATCAAGCTACTTTATATCTAGTTCGACATTCACTAGTAAATGACACTCTATCCTTCCAACAAGACAAAGGTAGATGTACTAGCTATGGTAGACAAGCCAAAAATAAAGATGAACTATCTAGTCGACGAGGCCGCAATTGAAGACATACATACTTACACACATATACATATACATGCCAAGCCTATGGGCTGGAGATTGAAACATACAAAAGAAAACCCAGAATACTGTGTCCACAATAGCCTCTACAAGTGACATAAGCACTGTCAGGACAATGCCCCGACTATATACAAATTGTAAAACAAAAGTAAACATCCTCTAATTGCCCCAAGA
This sequence comes from Solanum commersonii, assembly GCA_029007595.1. NCBI lineage: Eukaryota > Viridiplantae > Streptophyta > Magnoliopsida > Solanales > Solanaceae > Solanum > Solanum commersonii. The sequence continues at coordinate 2,374,553 of JAJTWQ010000055.1, read as the reverse complement.
TAAGATGGAGCTTACCAACTCACAGTTGAACTGAATCCTAGCGAGTGGGTCGATTAGAATCCCTGCTTGAACCTACTGGTACAAAACAAAAATAGTAGCATCCCCACGCAATGAGACGTCAGTTTGAATAAAAATATATTGGTATGTAAGGCGAAAGGAAAATCATAAGTAGTTGATGTTAAAGGGTAATAGAAACTGAACTCAAATAATCTCCATGACTGATATTTGACCTCTTAATATTTAAATATGCATGGTATGCTCGTATAATTGTATGTCATTAATACACATACATATATGCAAATGCATGACATACCCAACTAAATGCTAGCAATTGTGGTGTTTTCCGATAGCTAACAAGCATCATATTCACCAACGTGTGGTCATTGGTGTCTCATACGTATAAATATAGGCAATAGGCCTCATACCTTCTGATTATAGCTCTGTAGTAGAATGCATAATGTGTCATGTCATGGATTCATAGTGCACATATGTTATTGTTGTCATGTTACCCATCTTGGCCCATTTGTACTCTTGCTCTCATAACGTCGTAATCACTTTCGTATAACATGTAAATGTCTCATGAAACCTCATGTGCCTTTTCGAATAAGCTTGAAAACTTGACTCAACTTTTAGAAAGATAACATAACCTTGAATATGTTCATAAAACGCTTATGGTGATTCACTTAGTTCCTATACCCAGATAATTTATAAAAGAAAGTCTTTCAAAAATCAAGTGTTCTAATATAGTTTAAACATTTGAGGGAAAGATGACTAGTTAAAAATAATAAATGTCTCCCATAGTATTTTTAAGTCACACCATCCAAAGAAGAATAAGAATTTATACATATGGACATATAATCAAGGAAATCGACATGTAGATGTTGAATACCCTATTTATCCGAACGAGTGGAATATCAAAATAATAACATTATGAAAATAATTTAGCTGAGATCTTAATGCCTTCACAGAATCTTTCTAGCAAGAGAATAAAATAAAAAAAATCACATTTGGCGTTTTAGAAATTTCCCTAGAGTCGTGCTAAAATGAAGGACAAAGCTTAGCCTTAACATACCTTTCCAATGAATGCTTGAATGCATGTAGTTTCTTCATGAAAGTTGCTCTTTACATCCTAAGCTTCACAAACGCTATATATACACAACTGGTACGCACCTATAAACAATTTATAATTGAGCATAAATTGACAAATGTTCACTATGGTCCTAACTTGACGAAACATCTGTAGAACTTCATAAAAACAATCATAACAAAGTCCCGAGATGATTACCTTAGCAAACCAAGTTTAAAACTTGAAGAAACACCAATAATCACCAATTTATATCTTCAAAAACTAGCTCCAAACACTACTAATAGAAGGGAAAAACGATTACCACGTGTAGAGATCCTGTTTCTAGGCACTTTAATGGTAAAAATCGCTACTAACCTTCATCATTCAAGCACTCTATTAGAACCCTCTCTTCAATTTTCATTTTGATTAAGAAGTGAAACGAAATATTTTATGGGATAAAACATCGAGAAATTGCATTGTGTCCGAAGATTTCATGTGCCCGAGAAATGTATTGTGCCCCAGATATTGCATGTGTCCAAGAAATGCATTGTGCCTGAGATATTGCATGTGCCCGAAGATTGCATGAGCCTAAGAATTACATTGTGCTCGAAAATTGCATATACCCAAGAATTGCATGTGTCTGAAAATTGCATGAGCCGAAAAATTGCAAGTGCCGGAGAATTGCATGTGTCGGAGAATTGCATTGTGCCCGAAAATTGCATGTGCCAGAGAATTGCATGTGCCCAAGAATTGCATGAGCCCAAGAATTGCATGTGCCCGAGAATTGCATGAGCCCAAGAATTGCATGTGCCCGAGAATTGCATGTGTTCGAAAATTGTATTTGTATTGTGCTCGAGAATTGCATGTGCCTAAGAATTATATGAGCCCAAAAATTGCGTTGAGCCCGAGAATGTGCTTTTATGCCTGAGAAATGCAACGACACAAAGTTTCTATCGAATCAAGCTATAAGTATCGAAATATGCCCGAATTGCATTGAAACAGATACATCCCCTTTACTCATTATTTATTTCCGAAGGCGTCATAGTCTGAAGGCACCATCTTTCATGGCCTACAGACACCATTTCATGGCCTAAGAGTTTTAATTCTGCTTATCATGATCCGAAGGTGTTATAGTCTAAAAACATCATTTTTCATGACCCACGAACAACATTTTTCATGACCTAAGGATTTATTTTTGTGTATCATAGCCCTATACATCATAACCTAAGACATCATCCTCATTGTCTTAAGGCAGATATCATAGTCTATATGGGAATTGCATCATGTTTATAAATTATTTTACCATTTAATTGATAGACATGTCCTAATAATTTTATTTAGTCAGAGCACGAGCTACAAGTTTACACATTGCATACAAGATCAATTGCTCTTTTCATATTCGACTTTCACACTTATATATATCGCAATAAATGCCCTTTCACTTTCCACTACTCATATGATCATTGCTCTGATAACTTAAGTCGTTCCTTACGCTATTCATGCCACCTCGAGCTCTAATCTTATCTATGCAAGCTGCTATCACTCCTATTCGAAGCTGGCACCGTTATTTCAATTTTAGGAACTCCATTCATTCTTAAATCTAGAACTACACACAACCTGATTCTCGTAATACCAGAGATATGTAGGCGATTTAAAACTAGAGTCTTAGCCATACCATTTTCCACAATTCCATATTATTCCAATTGATTCCACTAACATCTTTTCATTAATCGGACAAAACGACTACTTAGTCAACGCTGTTTACCCGACAATTCATCCTTCATTCTCAAGCAAACAAGGGGCAACTCTAGATACCCAATTTTGACCGATCTATAGCCCTTTTCGAATTGCTCTTTGATTAAATACATATTTTTAAAACCTATTTCTTTTATTACGTGTTTAAAAGTTAATCAATTTTGTCTAAATAATGATATATTTTAATATTCATATTTAAAAAATTATTATTATTATTTTATTTATCAATAGTAAATTTAAAATAAATATTTTATGTATTTATACAAAAAACGTCTTTAATATTTAAGTATGTTATTTTATATGAAATTATTTACTATGGTATTAATTAAGTGACAATTCATTTAACCTTCCTATAAATTATTCAAATTCTAGCCTCTTCTATCCAATTTATTTCAATTCTAACCTTATCAATCCAATTCTATTTCAATTCTAGTCTTTCCTATTCAATTTCATGTCAATTATAACCATTTGATTCAATCTCATCTGTCCATCTTAATTCATCCAACATCAAAAATCAATCTCAGCCGCTCATCTTAATTAAGCCAACGGGCAACGACCGAGATCAAATTCCCATTTATTTTCTTTTTTTGATCCCAAAACTCCAAAACCCCGCCAAAACCCCGCCAAAAGCCCCCAAAACCTATCTCATTTCTCCTCTTCCTATTGGAAACTCAGTAGCAGCACAACCCATCTCCCTCTACTTCTCCGCCGCACCAGCTTCTCGTCTCCATTTCCGCCGAAAAATCGCCACCACCGGCGAAGCCAGCAGCCACTGGTTGCCTCCTCTATCTTCTCTCCTTCGCTGCTCCGGCCACCATCGCTGGTCGCTGGCGAGAACCACAACGAAAATCCCTTTGCCTCCCCTCTCCTCTCTCCCTCTCTCTCCAGCCGCCGGCCTGCTCCTCTCTCTCACTTCTCCGTCGAAGTAGACGGACGGGATAACGGCAGCAACGACTGCTCCGCCCAGCAGCTTTGGCGAAGCAGCTAGCTGTGACCAGCAAACTCCGGCAAAGCAGCGACAACAACTCCGGCCAGCAGTGGCGCAGCAACTCCGGTTGGTGAGGATGGCGGCACCCCAACCTAATTCAGAGTCGGTATTAGAACTTCAAAACAGCATCGAAGACAAATCCGGTATGAATTTTCGCCCATCTTTGTTTCTTTTAAGCATATTATTAGAGGCGAAATGAATGTTGGTATGATTACAGATTGAGTCAATTGCTTTAATTGTCGATCTTGGCTGTTAAACTTATGCATGTCTTATTTGAAATTGTTTACTGATATAATTCGCTAGCTTGCTATGGTGATACTTTGTTAAATTCTCGTCCTCTTACTCTCTTTTCCTTAATGTGTTTACTCGTCTTGGTGTTTGAAATAATTGGGGAAGCCTGGGTTTGTAATAAGTTCAGAAGTATGATATTACACTGAAATTTGTAATTCTCATTGCTTATATAGCAGAGTCTATTGTGATATTTTTTGTTTGGATTATTTTGAATTCTTGATAGTTAGCGTGATTATTTTCTTTCCTTTTAAAATCTGATTCAGGCCTAATTGAATGAGAATCAAATTTGATGTTGCTCCTAAAATAATTATTTTCCTTTGTTCACAGATTGAAATCCTCGTCTGTTCAAATTAAAGATACCTTAATACTTGTTCTTCTATGTTGACTGGTTGATCTTCCATACTTGATTAATTGGTTAAATTTTGGTTAATTCTCATAATTCTAGTAACTAATGAATTGATTGTTTCTTTAGATAATAATTCTCTTTGTTGATTAAGCCTTAATTTAGAACTGCTTTTTAAAATTATTTTATTTTATTTAATATGGACCATTGTTATCAAAGTCGAAAAGCACAAAAAAAAGCTCTAAGGTCCGTAGGGGCTTTAAGTGCAAAGCGCAAATAAAGTGTGGGCTTTAATGAAAAAGGCGCAAAGGGAGAAAAGAAAACAAATATATATGTTTAGTCCAAGACTAATAATTATAAACATGAATGACAAATATATGACCAAAGAAATTGAAAAAAATTTATGATGAAGTAATATCAATGATTTAGTGTCACTTTGTCATAAGAGGCTCATTGGCAAGGAAACGTTTGCCTTAGAACCTTAATGATGACATTGAAGCACACATAAAGCAAGGCGAAGCGCTCAACACATTTTGAGCCTCACTCTAGGGCTTAAGCGCGCTTAATGCATGCTTTGATAACACTGCTTTGCCTGTGTAAGTTTTATATAATTAATGTGTTAAAATATATACCAATAGATTCACTTGTCTAATTATGATAAAAATTATTATATATGATATGAGTTGCATAATTGTTTCCTTTTTAACATAATTATTTCTTTACTTAATTTTAGTTTACTTAAATGTTTGTGGTTGCTTTAATTGATCTTTTGCTTTAATTAAAATTTGAACATATTCTTACATGTTTAATTTTATTAAAAGCTTTATTTGATTTTGGTGATAAATTCTTACTGATCTAACCCTCCTTTTGTTTAAGGAAAACAAATTTTCATAATTAGCTCCCATTATTGTTTCTTTCACGGTTATGCCTTTTCATTTACTATATAAACAGAAGTCCTCATTCACTTTTCCTCACACTTCAATCCACACTACTTTCATATACTCTCAAAAAGAAAAAGAAAAATCTTACGAACTGCTTTCAAAGTTTGCTGCTCAGCTTATTGTTTCAAGTTGGACGTTGTGTTAAGTTTATTCTTGTTGATTAATTAATCTGTTTAACAAGTTAGTCTTCCTTCATTAGTTTAATCCTTGTCTCACATTAATATTACTTAAGTTTAACATACTTTTTGGCACAAATACTTTACATACTTTAGTATGTCTAAATAAATAAAAGGAAGCACCCGGGGTCAATTTCTCTTCTTCCCTCTCTCTGTGTATGACATTATATTGTTGTTATTCTTTATTTGTTTGAATTCTTGTGTATGTGCCTTCTATCTATATATATATGAAATAATTAATGTTATGTGTATCTCTAGTATTATATATAGGCGTTGCATTATTCCTTAACAGGGTTGGACATTATTGTTCAAGTTTGAAGAGTCGCATGAGATGGTTTATGGATGGGATTTTTAGTTTAGCATTTGTACTTCAAATTTGTATTATAATGTTCATTTACTCCTTTATTTTAGATTGTAATAACTTGTATAAACGCTGCTCTATATATATGAAATAAATTTGGGGATCGTCTAAGGGGGGTGGGGTTTATGTGCTACATGTTTATTTTATCGCAACGTGTTTGTCTTAGCAAGCATGTCTATAGGAGTATTATTGTTTGTTTGTTCTTATTTCCCATTATAGATCTAATTAAACAAAAAAAAAAGGGGCCTACCATTGCCATTAATTAACTACTTAAGTTTTGATTTAAATATCTTCGGCATTGTAATCTATTTCCTTTGCTTAATTGTTTATGTTAATCAATATGCCTAACACCTTAGCATATAATAATAATAATAATAAAGTAATGCATGACTTTTTACATGTTTCCCTGCCATTTTAAAATTAATCAAGGAATTATTTTCAGCATGTTAAAGACCATTTGATCTGCTTTTTAATTATCTGCTACCCTTGAAACCAACTTGCACCCTTATCTTTTGCTTCTTATAGAACCAAATATATTGTTGTAATATGTTTCTTTGTGCACACACTTTTGCCTAGACCTTTCACAACTATTTGTGTCTTCAAGCATGTCAATAACCTAAATTTAGAGGCCAATATGAGATTTAAGTGCTGAATGCTTGTCCTATTTGTTTTGTTTGACACTTGGGGGCCTCATTAGGAAACTTATATTTGTTTAGTCTAAAACCCACCATCTAGTTAGTCCAATGCCTCTTGGACATTAAGTTGAAATGCAAGGCACCTTTTATGACATTAGTTTTTACAATTTCTTTAGTTCACTTTATGTTCTTAATAATAAATGAATTTAGAATGGGGGTAGGGGTAATTAGGCCCTTATCAGAAATGATGTAAGTTGACTCGAGCAGAAAATGACAAACTTTGATTTGTCTCCCGATTAATAAATCGAGCGCTGATCCGAGAAGCAATATTTAATTTAGGTTTATGTTGTCCCCTTTTTCTTTTATATTGTTGCCTATATTATTTGGGGTAGTTAATTACTAAAAATGTCTTTTCTCGATTGTGTACTTTCTGTGTTCTTGCTTATCTCCTTAGTTATGTTTTATGCTGGTTAATTTGCATTAAATGCTTTTAATTTGTATATACCTTTTCACTTAGTTTATTTTAATTAAACTTAATGAATAATTAAACCTTATTTTCACATGCTTAACTCCTGCATAAATATATGAGATATGGCCAGGACTCACATTTGTAGACCTCGAGGGGTGCTTAACACCTTCCTCTCGTGGCAACTTGAACCCTTATCCAAATCTTGGTTTCGTTGACCTTAATTAATTAAAATTAGTTAGGTTAGTTAGGTTCCTTAGCGCACCTTTAATTTGTTAGGTGGCGACTCTCTTTTAATCAACACCTAAAAGAGTTGTCAAGTCGTTGCACAAACCGTTTTGCGAAAAATGGGGTGCGACACCTATGTGTGGGGATCCTGTTGGTGTATGCACAATGACTAAAGATAAGGGCCTTGACTCCTCTTTCTACTTTCCAGAGAATCTGCCTCATGCATGTCTAGGCTGGACAATACATTGTGGGGATTGCTCCTCTAATTTGAGCATCAAAGGCCCTTTATTATGATTGCATGTTTAGTTGAAATAAGTTGGAGGTGGGTGGTAGGAAGACTTGCTAGAAGCTTGTTTGGTTAAGTTAATCCATAATTATTCTCTCTGCATAGAGTGTAATGGTAAGACTTATAGTTCGGTTCATGAACTGTTGGAGGAGTGTTGCCTGTGTTGGTAAGACTATGCTTGATTCTTATTTGGGGATCTTGAAACGGAGACTTGTCTAATATTGGTCAGGTCAACTATTATATCCACCCTGAACTGCAGAAACTATAACTGAGGACTAGTTGCATTTAAATGAATTTCAGTTAGTTAAACTGCCACTGTTTTTGCTACTTGCTCACTGGCCTCTACCATTTCAACCTAATTGTTAGTGTTTCCTGGTTATGGGTTGTCACTTTATTTTCTCTTCTTTCTAAAAACTATTCCCGCTTAACTTATACCAAAATCATTCAAAGAATAACGTACTTCCCAAATCAATATCCAGTGAAGTAATTATGGCATAAACAACTTTTTCTGTCTCGCCAGCAACACTTACTGATTATTCTTCCTGAATCAATCTCATCTCAATTTGTTCGTACTATAGTTGACAGATTCATCTGTTGAACTGTCCATAATCTATTGTATGCATGTTTGGCAAACCCCCAAGATCTTCTTTAGTTGCAAGAAGCGGTTGCTTCTCAACTATTACCATCTCATGGCTATCTATTTTGGCATTGTTTGTATACATTGTATATATTGATTTTATATTCTAGCAAAGGTCATTTTCCATGTGGACTTAATTTGGTAGCATTATTTGCTAAGTTTTTGTATTTATAATATGGTCCTTGAGGATATGACAGTGCTTTTCTTGTTATATATGTTTGAGTTCTATAAATTTGTAATGCTCCTTATCTTTATTCTAAAAATCCTCATCATTATATAAAATCCATCTATTTCCATTGACATGGTATTCTTCATATTTTAGAAAATACTTCAATGCTTGACACCATCGACACCATCCCCTTGATTTGTTACAGTTATTCTGTAAACTTTTTACGACTTTCAAGGTTTCAAATTCATTTAACCATTCAAATTCCAAACTCTTGATGTGACGTTTATCAAACTAGTATTTTAGCCACAACTTAAATTGTTCTCCATTACCACTGATATAATTCATAAAGCTATTCCACATCCTAAACTTTGTGTCCAGTTAAACACCAGCTAATAAAATAAAAGAAGTACAATAAATTTATGTTTGTGATTGTGTACCATATTCACACACTAATTGCTAAAAATAGACACCCACAACCCGGTCTCTTAGTTGATGCCTTCAGAGATTAGGAGTAAATATCCTCATTGCTTCTTTGTGATGTCCATACTAGAATTTGCTCTAAGGGTAAGATTGCTTGTTGTGTTACTTGTATGCACACTATTTCTGTATTGGCCTCTTAGAATATAATGCTTAAGGTGGATTATAAAACTTAACAAATTTGCATGCTGCAGTGACTTGTGTCTATTGACAGCTTTTAGAGCCAGTGAAGTAATCTTATGCCAAAATGATCTACTCTCTTGAAATGGCAAATATTTAATGTGCCCTGTATGAGATGGTCATTTCACAAGCATGCGGTGTTTTTTCCATGTATATATCATTCCCCTTAGCATTTATGCGTTTTTTTGCTTATGCTAGTGCATGGTATGTTGTTTGATATTAAGGGGTCGTTTGGTTGGGAACAAGTTATCCCGGGATAAGTTATCCTGGGATAAGTTAGTCCATCATCTATATGGGACAACTTCTCCATCACTAAGCTATAAATGGAGGGATAAATAATCTTAGGACTGCCTAATACCTTCAACCAAACGCAAGATAAAATAGTCATGCATTTTATCCTTGGGATTATTATACCTTGTACCTCACATCAAATAACTCCTTAAGAGTATTGGCCTAACTTTGAGTGCTGCATTTTCTTAATTTTGCTGCATCTTTTGATGTTCACTTCCACTTCATGCTTTTCAATAATGACTCTTTCACAGGAAAGTTCAGAAAGCTTCTTCCTTAGCTTCAGGTCCACCCTGTACTAAATTCCCTTAGAGTGCTTTTTCTTTGTTGCAAGAATGATAACAGAAATATTTCAGTTCTTGCTATGGCTTATCCTTCTCTGTATTTTTGCTGATTAATCAGGACACAAAAAGAACAAACGCAAACAAGATGCTGTGTCAAAAAGGAAGGCATCTGCAACTGGTAAGAAGGAAAAGAAGCAGGCTGTTTCTGAAACTATTGAGGAGCCCACTGCTGCACGTAAAAGGCCTAAGCGAGCTGCTGCCTGTTCAGATTTTAAAGAGAAATCAGTGCATTTATCAGAAAAGTCTTCAGTCATTGAAACAAAGAAGGACCATTGTGTAGAGGAAGAGGATGTGGCTATTAGGTTAACTGCGGGTCTGCAAGAGTCTCAACGACCCTGTAGAAGATTAACGGATTTTGTATTTCATAACTCAGAAGGAATACCACAACCGTTTGGAATGTCTGAGGTTGATGATCTGTTTATCAGTGGTCTCATTTTACCACTTGAGGACAGTCTTGACAAAGTAAAAGCAAAAGGAATTAGATGTGAAGGCTTTGGGCGTATTGAAGAATGGGCTATCTCTGGCTATGAAGATGGAACTCCTGTCATATGGATCTCAACTGAGACAGCTGATTATGATTGTTTAAAACCCTCAGGTAGTTACAAGAAGTTTTATGACCACTTCTTGGCCAAGGCGACGGCTTGCGTTGAGGTTTATAAAAAGCTTTCAAAGTCATCTGGAGGGAATCCTGATTTAAGCCTTGACGAGTTGCTTGCAGGGGTTGTCCGAGCGATGACTGGCATAAAATGCTTTTCAGGTGGTGTATCCATCAGGGACTTTGTCATCACTCAGGGAGGGTTCATCTATAAGCAACTTATTGGCCTGGATGATACATCAAAGAAGACTGACCAACTTTTTGTTGAGCTACCTGTCCTAGCTTCCCTTAGAGATGAAAGCAGCAAGCAGGAGACACTTGCACAATCAGAGCCTATATCATCTGGTAAGGCTCTATGTATTGGCCCAAAAGCAGGAAATGGAGGAGACAAGATAGATGAATCTGGTTTGGCTAATGGTCCAGCGCCAGAAGATGAAGATCTGAAATTGGCTAAATTGTTGCATGAAGAGGAGTATTGGTGCTCCTTGAAGCAGAAGAAAGACCGCAATACATCTTCCTCATCCAGCAAAATATACATCAAGATCAATGAGGATGAGATTGCAAGTGATTATCCTTTACCTGCATATTACAAAACATCTAATGAAGAGACTGATGAGTATATCGTCTTTGACAGTGGGGTTGATACATATCACATTGATGAGTTGCCGCGCAGTATGCTTCATAATTGGGCATTGTACAACTCAGACTCAAGGCTAATATCTTTAGAACTGCTGCCAATGAAAGCATGTGCTGATATTGATGTAACCATTTTTGGGTCTGGAGTGATGACTGCTGATGATGGGTCTGGATACAATTTTGACACTGATGCTAATCATTCCTCTTCAGGTGGTTCTAGATCAGCTGAGATTGATGGTATGCCAATTTACTTGAGTGCTATAAAAGAATGGATGATTGAGTTTGGGTCCTCAATGATCTTTATATCAATTCGGACTGATATGGCCTGGTATTACACTTAATTCCTTTTGAGTGATTGAATTATTTTGCAAGTACCTCCCTTTATTACGCCACTAGCTGGGACTGCTATTTATTATATTCTGATAAACCTTGACTGTTTTTCTTTCTGTGCTTTTGCTTGGCGGATTTACTATAGATGCTTTACTCATGCATATTATTTCTAATTCAGGTATAGGCTTGGGAAGCCGTTGAAACAGTATGCTCCTTGGTACGAACCAGTTATAAAGACAGCAAGATTGGCAGTGAGCATCATTACTTTGTTAAAGGAACAGAATCGTGTGGCTAGACTTTCTTTTGGAGAAGTTATTAAAAGGGTTTCAGAGTTCAAGAAAGACCATCCTGCTTATATATCATCTAATATAGATGCAGTGGAAAGATATGTGGTTGTACATGGGCAAATTATTCTCCAGCAGTTTTCTGAATTTCCTGATGTAAGCATTAGGAATTGTGCATTTGCGATTGGTCTCTCAAGGAAAATGGAAGAGAGGCACCATACAAAATGGGTGATTAAGAAGAAGAAGATGATGCAGAGACTTGAACAGAACTTAAATCCTAGAGCATCTATGGCGCCATCTATAAAAAGGAAAGCTATGCAGGCTACTACAACAAGGCTAATCAACAGAATCTGGGGGGAATACTATTCCAATTACTCACCCGAGGTGTCAAAGGAGGTGGCTGATTGTGAGGTGAAGGATGATGAAGAAGCAGATGAGCAAGAGGAAAATGAAGAGGATGATGCTCTGGAGGAGAACTTGAATGTTCCAGAGAAAGCTCATACACCTTCTTCTACAAGAAGGCATATTAAGTCACGTTCTGACAGCAAAGAAATAAACTGGGATGGGAAATCCATAGGTAAAACAGCTTCTGGTGAACAGTTGTTTAAAAAAGCTAGAGTTCATGGACATGAGATAGCTGTTGGGGATTCAGTTCTAGTGGAACTTGATGAACCAGATGAGCTTCCTTCTATTTACTTTGTTGAATACTTGTTTGAAAAATTGGATGGTAGCAAAATGCTTCATGGAAGAATGATGCAACGAGGATCTGACACTGTACTTGGAAATGCAGCTAATGAGAGAGAGGTATTTTTGATCAATGAATGCATGAATCTGCAACTAGGAGATGTCAAAGAAAGTATAGCTGTCAATATCAGAATGATGCCTTGGGGACACCAGCATAGAAACACGAATGCTGATAAACTTGATAGAGCAAAAGCAGAAGACAGAAAGAGGAAGGGATTGCCGATTGAATTTTACTGCAAAAGCTTTTATCGCCCTGAAAAAGGTGCTTTCTTCAGTCTCCCGTTTGATAAGATGGGTCTTGGTAATGGTTTATGCTACTCCTGTGAGTTGCAGCGAACTGATCAGGAAAAGGAATCCTTTAAGTTTGATATGTCCAACTCCAGTTTTGTATATCTGGGGACTGAGTATTCAGTTGATGACTTTGTTTATGTACGCCCCGATCACTTTACTGCAGAAAGAGGGGGAAATGGAACTTTCAAAGCCGGAAGAAATGTGGGGTTGATGGCCTATGTAGTATGTCAATTACTAGAAATTGTTGGTCCCAAGGGATCTAAACAAGCTAAAGTAGATTTTACAAACGTCAAAGTCAGGAGATTCTTCAGACCAGAGGATATATCTTCAGATAAGGCATACTCCTCTGATATCCGGGAGGTATATGCTACATAATACTATAACTTGTCTCCACACTAATAGCTGGTTAGAGTTGTAAATATATACTAATTCTTTTACTATGTCGTGTTAGGAATTTTTTTTAATCAGCTAGGTAACTATTAGGGGATTTTACTTTTTTTCCTATGCAAACCTTCTTGCATTTATAATATTCTGATTGCTGCTGCTCTTCCAGATCTATTACAGTGAGGATATACATACAGTTCCTGTGGAAATAATCAAAGGTAAATGTGAAGTGAGGAAGAAGTATGATATTTCGTCTGAAGATGTCCCTGCCATCTTCGACCATATTTTCTTTTGTGAATATTTGTATGATCCATTGAATGGATCCCTTAAAAAGGTACCCATTTCATATTTTGTACTCTTGCATTCTTATTTTAACAGCAATTGGTCAGAGTCCTTTTAGTACAATACATTCTACCTTTTATTTATGTACCCTATTTGTTTTTGCATTTTATTTTTCTTGTGAAGTATAAGTTGATTGTACTTTTGAGCAGTTACCAGCTCAGATAAACTTGAGATTCTCAAAAATTAAGCTAGATGATGCAACATCTAGGAAGAGGAAGGGGAAGGGAAAAGAAGGAGAGGATGAAGTTGGGGAACTAAATGAAACTTCTCCACAGAATCGGTTGGCCACATTAGATATCTTTGCTGGTTGTGGTGGCTTGTCTGAGGGGCTGCAGCATTCAGGTAACTTCCTTCTCTCTGCTTATTTGTAGTTGTAATGGATGCAGTTTGAACTTTTGTCTGAAAGTTTTATTCTTTCAGGTGTCACAGATACAAATTGGGCAATTGAATACGAAGCGCCTGCTGGAGATGCATTTAGACTTAATCATCCAAAGACAAAGGTGTTCATACATAATTGCAATGTGATTTTGAGGTAGGTCCTTGGGTATACAATCTTTACTCTTTCCTTTATGAACATATCTAAGTACATAACAGTAATGCCCAGATATTGGTTTCAATTCAGGGCTGTCATGCAGAAGTGTGGAGATTCTGATGACTGTATCTCAACTCCAGAGGCTTCTGAATTAGCTGCAGCAATGGATGAGAACGAACTGAATAGTTTGCCACTGCCTGGACAAGTTGATTTCATTAATGGAGGCCCTCCTTGTCAGGTTTGTTAAGCTCTTTCACATCTACCCTGATGTTTAGTAAACTTTGTAGCTTAAATGGTGTGTTCTTTTGCAGGGGTTTTCTGGAATGAATAGATTTAATCAGACCACCTGGAGTAAAGTACAGTGTGAGATGATTCTGGCATTTTTATCCTTTGCTGATTATTATCGGCCCAAGTTCTTTCTCTTGGAGAATGTTAGGAATTTTGTGTCGTTCAACCAAAAACAAACATTTCGCTTAACTGTTGCTTCCCTTCTTGAGATGGGTTATCAGGTACACACACACACATTCTATATGTATGTATATTTCTAATTATTAAAACTGACAATCAATTTTCTTGTGATCAGGTTAGGTTTGGTATCCTTGAAGCCGGAGCGTATGGAGTTCCTCAGTCTAGGAAGAGAGCATTTATCTGGGCTGCCTCCCCAGAGGAGGTTCTTCCAGAGTGGCCAGAACCAATGCATGTTTTTGCTGTTCCAGAATTAAAAATCGCATTATCTGAAACTTCACAGTATGCAGCTGTGAGGAGTACTGCTAGTGGAGCTCCATTCCGTTCACTTACTGTCAGAGACACAATTGGAGATCTTCCTGTTATTGGCAATGGGGCATGCAAGACTTGCATAGAGGTACTAAACTTGAATTTCCTTGAACCCCTTCCCCTTTTCCAGGAATTGACTAGAGAACTGGAAAGATAGTGTATTGAGTAGGGACTTTTACTTTCTGAATTTGGAAGAAGAAAGAGGGCAATGCTACTTTTGTTTCTATAGATTATGCAATCATATCACGCCTTGGTTCGTACTTTGTTATTTATGCTATTCATTCTTAATGCAGTATCAAGGTGATCCAGTATCCTGGTTCCAAAAGAAAATCCGGGGCAGGTCAATAACACTATCTGATCACATTTCAAAAGAGATGAATGAGCTTAACCTAATCAGGTGCCAAAGAATCCCCAAGCGGCCAGGAGCTGATTGGCGTGACCTTGAGGATGAAAAGGTGTTGTGGCAATCATCCAGTGCTTTTGATGAAATAATATCTGCTTAGTAGGTCTATAAGATGTTGTGTTGTGTGTTGCAGGTTAAACTATCTAATGGTCAACTAGTTGATTTGATTCCATGGTGCCTGCCTAACACTGCTAAGAGGCACAACCAGTGGAAGGGGCTCTTTGGAAGGTTGGATTGGGATGGGAACTTCCCCACTTCTATTACTGATCCCCAGCCGATGGGTAAGGTGGGGATGTGCTTTCATCCAGAGCAAGACAGGATTGTTACAGTTCGTGAATGTGCACGTTCTCAAGTAAGTCTTACAAAATGAAGACACATTTAAGAATCTGTAAAGATGTTTGAAGCTTAGTCCGAGGGTGTAGTATTTTCATGAATTTGGAATTGCTTGCTTAGGAAATAAGAGTAATAATTTTCAAACATAAAGAGGAAACAAGTCAATGTTGGTGCAGAAATTGTATTGTAGGATTTTATTTATAATAAGTATCATGTATTGCAGGGTTTCCCAGACAGCTACCAATTTGCTGGTAACATCTTGCACAAGCACAGGCAAATAGGAAATGCTGTTCCACCTCCTTTGGCATATGCACTTGGAAGGAAACTCAGGGAAGCTGTTGAGAGCAAAAAGAGGCTCACTTAGAAGTTCTTTTTTAAGCTATGAATTTTACATACATGTCAATTACCATTCACATTGACAACGTTACATTGCCAAATTATATCAGTTACTCATTTATCAAATTTGCAGTTTCACCTATTACCTTCTATTTAGAGATTGGGTTGTTGAAACCAAATTATGAAATAGTATGTGATAAAAATTAGTACCTCATCCTCATGTACACCCATATGTAGCAGTGTTTATGTTGTCGTTTGTGATTTAAAAGTGGAAACACCTTGAATGAAAAGTTAAATTATGAAAATACTCCCTCTGTTCCTAATTATTTGTCCATTTTGACAAATCAAGAAATGACAATTTTTTTTTACCTATTATACCCTCAATTATTTACTTTGAAAAAAGTAGAACTGAAAAATTTAAGTTTTTAATTCATCCATAGTAGGGTCTTGGATGGGAATGATTCCAATCATACCCAGAATGCTTATGCTACTAGTCCTGAGCTCCTTGATGTAGTTGTAGCAAGCGCATGTTCATAAATAAAATCCTGTTTAACCAAAAAAAACAATAATAGAGGCAAAATGGTAAAGTTACTATATCAATTATTGTTTTCTTAATATGTGTGTCAATTCAAAAGTGGACAAGTAATTAGGAACAAAGGGAGTACCTTTTAAATATTGAATGACAAATTTATCCTTCATTAAATCATTAACATTGATCGGGGTGAGAAAGTGATTGAACCCTCGAACTCATTTATTAAATAAGAGTTTTTCGCACAATTTGATTATTGATTTTAAAAAAATAAATTGCAAACTTGTCTAGATAAGTTAGAAGAGATTGAGACCGAGATATATAGAAATATCCAGATGTTATGAGATTTAAACTATACTACCCCATAAAAATATTCATAATATGGAAACCGAAAAGATTATAAGGTGTCGTTTGGTTGAGAACAAATTATCCCATGATTAGTTATCCTAGGGTTAGCTATTATTAAGTGTAGAAATGCACGAAAAATGAAAAAAAAGAGGCTAAGAGTCCAAAACATGCCTACCCACCCTTAGCTTAATATCCAAGAGACATTGAACTAACTATTTTAGGTTGGGTATAGAATTAACGAGTCTTAAGGCTGTTAATTAGGCACAAAATTAGCGTCAAACACAGACATATAAATACTTTGAGACAAGTAGCACCTAATAATTTCACTTAAGCCTTCAAATTAATCAAAATAAAGGACCCACTAAAATGGTATGAACACCTTTAATAATCAGATTAATCAGAACATATGAGTATTGTATCTTATAATTAAACATTTACAGACTAAATATATTGTTTAGATAACATGAAGATATACGAAGAGCAAAGAGCGTACATAGTCCCAACCCCTAACAGCCCCTCATTCTTCCATTACACAACATTCATACATGATTATTAAATGTTATTCAAAATAATAAATAGGGTCTTGGATGATATTTAACTGACCTTAATCATTCGAATGCGTCTTTTAGAGAAAGAGACTTGTAAGTTGCTCTCATTTTTCATCTTCACCATGTCAATATATTTTTATCATAAGGCTTTTTTGCAGTGATAACATATTATTTGAGAAAGTAAGAAATTGTGATATTGAATCCAATCACCAATTTTTTATTTATAGGGGTGAAATCATCACATTATTTGTGGAAATAAACTTAAATGACAAAATAGTTAATTTTGTTTTATATTTATTCCTTTTTTAGAAAGATTTGTATCAAATTTAAAACATTAATTGAGTTTCTTTATTTGTAGCTTTAATACAAATTAGTAAAAATCACAATTAGACATTGTATATTTTTCTTAATTAGAATTCTTAAGGTTTTATCTCACCATTCCTTTATGGAAAAGATTTTAGTGAAATTCATAGGTAAAGTTTGTAAATTAAGAGATACAAATATTCTATGGATAGTGTTTATATTCTAAACGGAAAAGGCTCATATTTGCCCTTGAACTCTTAGAAAAGGGTTATATTTACCCTTCGTCATACTTTTTTGATATATTTGCCCTTACCATCCAACTTTGGGTACATATTTGCCCTTGTACAGTTAATTATTGTGTCACCATTTTTATTAGTTTACGTGGCGCCTACGTGGCTCCATGTGTATATATTTTTATTATAATTAAAATTTTACTTTCTAATTAGTATTCTATCCGACCCAACTAAAATAAAGACCTATTAACCCGGTTTCAATACCCATTAGCCCTAATTTCTATACCCATCATCTTGCAACGCTTCATAAGAACAATGGTCGAGCAGAAGCCACCATTTATTCCTTCTTCCCTATGCCATGAGACATGTTGTAGCCATTTACTGTTTGACTTCTCAAAGCTCAATATAGAAACTAAACGTGCATAAACAGTCACTAGGAAAGAGTTTACAAGAGCCATAATCCACACATAAAACTGAGGCTGTGTAATATTGTCTCATCCTCTTAACTTATCATCCTCATTATCATCCCCAAAACCCATGTGTGGTTACGTACGCATATGGAGACCTATCGGCCTTTTATTTCTATCCTTGAACTTTTGTCTATCGGCCCTCGTGCTCTATCAGAGTTCCCACAGGCTACATAGCACAAAATCATTCAGAACAAAATGGGTCTTTATTTGGTTGGCTCGAATTTTACTAAATGGGTAGGATAGAATACTAAATAGAAAATAAAATTTTAATTATAAAAAAATATATACACATGGAGCCACGTAGGCGCCACGTAAACTAATAAAAATGGTGGCACAATAATTAACTATACAAGGGCAAATATGTACCCAAAGTTGGATGGTAAGGACAAATATATCAAAAAAGTATGACGAAGGGTAAATATGACCCTTTTCCATATTCTAAATATTCTCTAGTTCAAATTTTATTATGTTCACGATCCAAAATTCATAAGGATCATGATGGGATCTACATACTCCCCGGATAGATAAGTCAAACCACCACCCAACTAATTTCAAAGTAAAGGCATGTAAAGGAGGGTAAGCATAAGCAATATTTAATAGAAACAAAGTGTGGATAGAATATATAGTATGAGTACCAAAGCACAGATACTAAGTAGGCATCAAAGGTTGAACGAGCTCAGATAGAAAATGTATATATGAAAGAGTCATGGTAGTACTAACACTATAAATCAGTAGATATAACTTGAAACATACACACCACTAGTGACATCAAAGATAATAATAATAATAATAATAATAATAATAATAATAATAATAATAATGATGATGATGATAATAATGATAATAATGATAATAATAATAATAATGATAATAATGATAATAATAATAATGATAATAATGACAATAATAATAATAATAATGATGATGATGATGATGATGATGATGATGATGATGATGATGATCATAATAATGATAATAATAATAATAATAATAATAATAATAATAATAATAATAATAATAATAATAATAATACCAAGATATTTGCTAATCCGATACCGAATTGGTTTTTAAACTGGTGGTCATACCGCGGGCCAACAATAAAAATATTGCCCGAGCCATTTCTCAAGTTATATAAAGAATGGGTCAAGGTTTTCCCAGATCTCAACAAGTTATATCATCAAGAACATATTTGTTATTTTCAACAAATTGAACAGATATATTTTTTTATAGAATTCTCTTTTTCATGGATTCATAAATGGGTTCCGGAAGTAGATTTCATTGAGGAACAAATCCCTTGTCTATACAGAACTTATTATAATAATTTTTGGGACAAGTTGATGAAGAAAGATCCTCAAACAAAGTCTATATACGGACAAGAACTGCTGGATCTAATAACGAAAACCATACACGATTATAAATCAATTCCTAAAAAAGGAATTATGACTGATGACTCAACCTCCGTAAAACATATGACTAAAAAAATTTCTAATCATGATTAAGGAGAACAAAATGAAATGATTATGAATTATCTAGAAGAAGTTAAGAAGAAGATTCTTCTAAATATAAGTCATTACGCAAAATCAGATTCATCAATGCGTAGTGAAACAAGTGAAGATATGCATGAAGCCCAACCATATGAAGAAGAAAGTCCAGTCATAATCTATATATTCTATCGGCGTATATTTTTCATCGTTTATTATTATTTCTGATATTTGTTCTTTCTTTGGATCTTTAGGTAATTTACAATCTCTAGCTATGTGTCCTAATTTTCCACAATTATAACAAGTACATTCCGTTAATTTTCTTTTTGGTCTATATGATCTTTTGGTTTTGTAGGTGTTTACACGATATCTTTTTCTTGGTTTTTTATATTTATATTTTGATCTATATTTTTTATTATATTTCTTTCTATTTTTATAATACCTATCCGTACAACCAAATTGAGGTGTTGTTTTATTTTTGCAACATGCCAAGTTTTTTACTAGTATTTTTTTCATTTTTATTTCTTCTTTATGTTTTTCACATAGTTCTATAAATCATCATTGTAAGAATTTCATTCTAGCTCCTAAGGTATCTGTTAATCCTGTTTCATTCCAACTTTTTATTACTTTTGAATTAAAAGGTTCTGGTAGTTTTGTAAAATATAATTTTCTTATTTCCTTACTTTCTTCTGTGCTATATGTTCCTTTGTAATAATATTCTCTAAATGCACATGTATATTTATCTATATAACACATGTTACATATTGCTAATTTTGTCATTAGATTCCGGTTTATGATTTTTTCTCTATTTTGTTCTTCTACTTCTGTTGTCATACTACTAAATTCATTTCTTATAGCTATTTCGTATTTATGTAATATTTTCATAGTTGTAGTAGCTAATTCACCATTTGATTTTTTATTACTTCTTACAGTTTTTAGACTTTCATATGATAAATTTTGTATCCATAATTTTATTGTTCCTATAAGTGTTCTTTCTATATACCCTGGTGTTTTCGTCATTCCTATTTTGTTATCTATTAATTATTTTGATATATATCCTATCCATAATTGGATTGTTTTGTTTATATCTGCTACACAGTCTAAATCTAAAAAATCATGTTCAGTTATCGGTTTAGGCGTCCATTTTTTATTTAATCTTTTATCCCATATAGTTTTTTCTCTATTATATTGTCCATAGTTTTCATTATAATATTTTGGATTTAAATTTTTTGGGTTTTTTACTCCTGATGTGCTAGGTTTTTCATCCATGTCAATGTCTCATTTATTTACTTCTAAATTCTTTGTATTATCTATGTTTGCTAAAAGTTTCGTATATGTTTCGCTTGTTTTCGAATGTTGTTCATCTAGATCATCGTCGTTTATTTCATCAATTCTTATTACGGATAGATTATCTTGGTTATTTTCTTCTTTTCCTTCTAATTCATCTTCTAATTGCAATTTTTCTTTAAATTTAATTATCTCATTTGCTAATTTTGTTTTTTGTTTTTTGTTCTTTTTCTTTTTGTTTTATTTCATACATTTCTTTTAACACTGCCAGCTCTTTTTCTAGTTTTATTATTTTAGTATGTTTTACTTCTTCTAATTGTTGTACTTCCTTTTTTGCTTGTTATTTTATTTTTTCAATTTCCATTTTTCTATCTATTTCTTCATTTTCTTTTGTTATTCTTATCATAAAAATTAAACTATTTTCTAGTCTTACCGTTTCTTTTTCTAACATTAGACTTATATTGTCACCTATTTTCTTGTATCTTCTTCTTAGATTAGAAAATATTATCTTTATTTTTAATTCGTCATAGTTTTCATATATTGTTTCGTCTATGCCATATTCTTCCTTATTCATTTATAAATTATGTTATAGTTTATATTCTAATTTATTTATTTGTATTTCTAGATATAAAATAGTCTTTCTTTGTGCTATTATAGATTTGTTACAAGTTCCTGCAAATATATTACTGTTAAGTCTGTCTTGCCTGTGTCTTAATTCTTGTCTTTTTGCTGTATTTATTTCAGTAAGTTTTTGTTTATATTCGTTATTCTCGTTATTCATTGTGTTTTTAAATATTGAATATATTTATATTCTATTTTAGATATATTATCTATTAATTGATCTAATTTATCGTTATTAGTTTTTGTGATAGTGAGTTGTTTATATTCTGGATATAATTTGTTTAGTTTTCTTTTTATTTTTCTTAATTTTCTACTAGTATGTTTCTTCCTATGTTTCTTATCATCCATAGCTTTGATATCATTTTTCGGTGCGAAATTCATTTTATTGCTACTGAGTAGAATAATACCTACCAGTACAACCAAATTGAGGTGCTATTTTATTTTTGCAACATGCCAAGTTTTTTACATCCATCTCTGGACTTCATCCATATCTGCTTTCCTTAGCTCCCTTGAATTGGAATAAATCATTAACTGATCTCTTGCATAGTAACTCCATATGGCGTTTCCGTTTAAATAATTATTTGCTAGCCCCTGTATGATAGTTGATATACGAATTATTCTTTTGTTGGCATAAAAACTTGGTATCTCTATTTTTCATATCTCTTCTTGTTGTCCGATGTCCTCATGTATAATCATATCTTTAGTTAGTCCTATCTTGATAACCTGTATTGGAGGTTTTATTTCCTCGTATAATATCTCCAATGGTGCTGTATAGAATTTTATATAAAATAAATTTCCTTTTGTAACTCTTTTGTATGTGACGAATGCCTTGTGTAGTTCTGGTATTCCACTAACTTCTTTCCCGTCGTATGTGTATACGGTATTTAACAGTCCGTAGTTGTAACATGTGTTCTTACTAAATTAGCGTTAGTTTTTGGCTGTGCAATTAACTTGTTATATCTTTGTAACTTTTGTGTCAAATAATCCTGGTTTGGTTCTTTTGTAGTTGATCTGGGATTAAGGTTTAAATAAGTTTGGATTTTGTGTCCTAGATTAGAAAATATTATCTTTATTTTTAATCCATCCATTCCCTTAGTAGCAAGCAATGAACAATCCCTCATATTGTGACCACTCTTTCCATAGCCATAGCATGCGTTTGAACCAGCTAGAAACTCACCCTTTTAGCTTTTTTCATACCTCTGACACTTGGACACCATTTTCTCACTAGAACCATTACCTTGAAACTTAGGATTAGACACCCTATCTTTGTTAAACTCTTGTGAACGATCATTTCCACCTAACCTCGAATGCGAGAAATCACTATTGTCTATCCTAGACCTCTTTAAATCCCTAGCCTTCTACTTAAGTTTTTCTCCTTCGATTTATTGAGCATGTATCATCAAGTGGGAGACATCCATGTCCCTAACAAACATGTTAGTTAGGAATTCTTTGACCACCAAGTCTGAAACACCCGACAGAAATTTACTCATCATTTCCCTTGGATTGGAAATCATAGTTGGAACATATTTCGATAGTTGAGTAAACTTTACTACATATTCTTTGACATTCATGCTGCCTTGATGAAGATTAATGAATTCAAGCACCTTTTCCTCTCTCATCTCAAGGGGAAAGAACCTATCTAGAAAGACAACCTTAATTTCTCTCAATCAAGAGGACCCTCATCAATTTCCCTCTCTCCCTTCCATTGGTTAAAAAAAAACATGAGAAGCATCTTTGTGTTGGTCGACATCCAATTCTACCTTTTCTACCGAAGTGATACTTATAATCTCTACAATCTTGTGAACCTCGTCGATGAATTCTTGAGGATATTCCTTAACTCTAAAACCAAAGAACTATGGGGGATTCATCGTAGTAAAGTCCCTCACCCTTGTTGCCGTCATACCCACCCTTGGGTTCACGGGAGCCACACTCTATCTATTTACTCGAGTCATCATATCTTGGACCAATGTGTGAAATGCAGCTCGAAATTCATTATGAGATACTTGCTCTGCCAAAGGGTCAACGGGCACTTGGGGAACCTCTTGTTCCGCATTCTCACAAACATTCCTCCTAACATATGCTCTTCGAGGAGCCATATCCTGAAAACCATCGGACAAGGATTAGGAGAGAGACATTTAGAGTTACACTCTATTGCAAGACTTAAGAATGACTAAAGAAGTGGAGTCTCCTAAACGCTTTGTAGCCTTTTATGCATAAATGTGGCGCACTTCATACTTATGAACAAGACTTTACCCAACGCGATTTGTGAGAAATCCTAGGACCTTTATATAAACATTGTGCTTTGGATACCAAGTTTGTCATAACTCAAAGTATACCCTAGGAGTAACATGGTGTATAGAACCTCGAAAAGCCCTACACAAGTCACTTTGCATACATCATACAAGATAATAGAAATAATGATTTCAAAAAAGCATTTTCAAATATATTTGGACTACACAACATTTTTCGGGGCGGAATTCATTTTACTGGTAGGTGATAAATTCATGATATACTAAGATGCTTTTGGTAGTGTGGTAGGTGAGGAATTCATGACTTTTTTGGTAGGTGTACCACTTTTGGTAGGTGAGGAATCTATTTTAAAGATTTTATTATAATATTCTTTTGCTAAGTGTCTTAATCTTGATATCTCTTTAATATTATTTATGATATATTCTAGATATAACATATTTTGGGTTCTTAGGTACATACATAAATTATTTTCCATTAATTGTTCTAATAGTTTTATATTTTCCATAGCTTCTGTCCAATATTGTAAATATTCGTAGTTAATTTTAGTCTGAATTTATTTCTAAATCATACATTCTATTCTTTCGAGGTCTAAATCATGTAGGTTTATTTCATACCACTGTAGGTTTAATATATCTTCTGATCCGTCATCATTAAATATTTTTTCCCATATTATTCTTCTTAATTCAATTATTTATATATCTTTAAGTATATATTAGAGTTTCATAGTTTTTTTATCATTTCATCATGCATGTATGTAGTCATGTTCGTTGTTATGCAGGTTTTTTATTTTCAATTATTCCTTCCTATCATATTCATAATTGATTAAATTCATATTAGATCATTATGAACTAGATTATCTGTTTTATCATGTTCTCCTGTCACTATTAACATCGTACTTTAGCGGATACTTCCTTCTTATCAGCGCCTCGACTTTGTTTACTCCCCTAAACGGCTTTCCTTGCCTACCGATTTCAATATTAGGATGACATAGTATAGCAGTTTTCTCCCTGTTTCCAGTGTGTTAATAAACTAGAAATCATGATTCAAATAATTCTAATACATAATAACTAACATAAATTTATTCAATCATATATATGATATTCAGGAATATAAGAAATTAGTTTTGCATATTTTTTGAACAATATACCTTTGCCTCTTGCTTATCCATGATATATGAAGGTTGTTCCATTATCTATTAAGTATTTAAACATTTGAGAGAGTGTTTTTTAAGAAGGCTTCGTTTATTGATGGCTTCAAGGCCTGCCTCTTAATTTACATGTACCTTCCTTTATATAGAAAGGAATTTTTATACACAATAATGCATGTACTACTTAACTTACTTTAAAATAATGCCTGCACACCACCTACCATTCATACACTTGTCATCATTATTAATAATGCACACCACCTACCCTTTACATTTGTCCATATTACTTTAATAATGCACCTATAATGCACAATAATGCACCTACTTCATGACTTTTTTACATAGTACTATTTACTTTATGACTTTTTATATGGTACTATTTACTTTGCTTTTGGCTATATGTCTTTTTCCTTATCTCTTTATCTACGACTTTCTTTGCACATTTTTCTTCATGTGTCTTTTTATTTTTGTCTTCTTCTTCTTATCTTCTTCCGTCTCTATCTCATTTGATCATTCCAGCTGGACATCGGAAATCACATTATCTTCTCCATTACATTTTGTACATAGATGATCAGGGTATTTGTGTCCAATTAACTTGCAATATCTGGTTAATAGTTCTGGCGAAATAAATCCTGCTTTGAGTGCTCTTGTCATAGGTCTTTCTTCTGGTTTTAATAATGATAAAATCCATTTCTGGACTTCATCCATATCTACTTTCCTTAGTTCTCTTGAATTAGAATATATCATTAACTGGTCTCTAGAGTAGTAACTCCATATAGGATTTCCGTTTAAATAATTGTTTGCTAACTCTGGTATAATAGTTGATATACCAATTATTCTTTTATTGGCATAAAAACTCGATATCTCTATTTTTTGTATTTCTTCCTGTTGTCCAATATCTTCAGGTATAATCATATCTTTGGTTAGTTCTATTTTAATAACTTGAATTGGGGGTTTTATCTCTTCGTATAATATCTCCGTTGGTGCTGTATAAAACTTTACATAAAATAAATTTCCCTTCGTAACTCTTTTATATGTAATGAATGCCTTGTGTAGTTCTGGTATTCCACTTATTTCTTCTTCGTTGTATGTGTATACAGTATTTAATAGTCCATAATTGTAACATATCCTTACTAAATTGACGTTAGTTTTTGGCTGTGCGATTAGCTTGTTATAACCTTGTAATTTTTGAGTTAGGTAGTCTTGACTTGGTTCTTTGGTTGTAGTGGATCTAGGATTACGGTTTAAATAGGTTAGGATTTTATATATATTTTTAATATATGTTCTCGTGACATGGTTATATAATTTTTTCTCATTTTGTAGGCTATCTGCATAGGTAGATGTTTGTGGTTCCATAGTCAATGTGTTTCTTGGCATTTTTGGAGTAGATGGTTTTTCAAATAGCTAGTTTAAGTTTGTATTCTTATGCTGTTTTTCACTAACTTGTTTACTTGTACTTGTAGCTGTATTTAAATAAATATTATGGATTTTAAGGTGTTTCCCAACGTCACTTTTTAGCTCTGGATTTTTAAAGTCATTCGATTGACTTAGCTCCACATTTTTACAGTCATGCTGCTGACCTGTATTAGCTTTAGACTTCAGATTATCTTCATTAGTCTTTAGCTTTTGTATCTCATTGTCCATACTGTCCACTTTTATACAAAGTGTAGTAATGGCTTTGAGTATATCTTCAATTGTATTTTCTTTCTCAGTCTGAGTAGCTTTGTCTTGATAAGTAATCTGCAATAACATTCTTATCAGTTTTTATTACTTCAATAGTAAATGTAAAATTTAATATATTTAATACCAATCTTCTCATTTCTTTTGTAGTTACTGAATCTTGTATTTTTCTTGTTAGCCACCATTTTACTTGTGTGTTATCTGTCCTTATAATAAATTTGTTATATATAATATATGGTTCAAATGATAGTAAACATTTATACACTGAATATAATTCTTTCCTATTTATTTCCCATTTTATTTCCGTATTAGTAAATGTTCCTGAATAATATCTGCAATGATGTTCTATTTTTTCTTTATCATACCTGTATTTTAAGACTCCTCCATATCTTTTTTCACTGGCGTCTGATTCTACTATATAAGTAAATTTTTTGTTTTAATCCGGAAAATATAGTTTAGGTAGGTTCTTACATAATAGTTTTATTTTTTGTATTTGTGTTTGGTCTTTTTTATCAAACTGGTATTCTACATCTTTCTTTAATTTTTGTTGTAATAGTTTTAAATTCCCTGCTAATTTTGGTATGTATTCTTTTACTTGATTTACTAGTCCTAGAAATGATTGTAATTTCTTTTTTGTATCTAATTGTTCATTTGAGTTAATTATTTTTTGTACTATATGTGTTTGCATTTTTATCTATTTGTATTCCTAAAAATTATATTTTCTTTTTCATTATGTCTGCTTTCTTTTCGCTTAGACTTATGCCTGAATATTCTATAATATGTATAAATTTTTCTAATAATCCTATATGTTCATCTTGTGTTTTGGAATATAGTAATATATCATTAATATATACTACACAATTTTTTAGTTGTTTAAAATAGTTATTCATAAAGTGTTGATATCTACCTAGTGCATTTTTATATCCAAATGGTAGTACATTCCATTCATAAATCCCTTGTGGTACTGTAAATGCTGTAAGTTTTTTAGATTCCTCTTTTAACTTTAAGTGGTAAAATTCGGATTTGCAGTCAAATTTACTAAAGTAATTATATCCTTGTATTTGTCTTATCTTTAATATTTTATTTGGTATTGGGTAATTATATGTTTTAGTTTTTGCATTTAAATTTCTATAATCAATAACCTTTCTACTTTTTCCTCTTTTTTGTTCACTATGTTTATTTACTATAAATGTTGGACTTGTATGCTTGTTATTGCTTTCTTGTATATACTCTTTTTCTAGTAATTCGCTTATATGTATCTTAAATTCTGTTAAATCATTAAAATTATATTTTAATAGTTTTTGGGTTATTATGCTATTATTATCAATTAGCTCAATTTTTACTTTTGTTTTATGTTTTTCCCATTCTTGTAAATGATCTTCACTATATAATAATTCTAACTTATCTTGGATTATTTTTACTTTATCTATAGATAATATAATTAATTTTATTTTAGGGTCTTCTTCTTTTATATTTTCTAATTTTTTTGTAATTTTTTCACTTCCTTTTATCCATTCTGTTGTTTTTCATTTTTTATTATTCACTGTTTTTGCTTCTATTTTTTGTTTACATGGTGTTGTGAACCACCAGTGTGTTTTTGTTATTATATGTGGGTATAATTTTTCTAAAAATGGCATTCCTAATTGCATATCTTTTGTTGTAAGCTCGAAGTTATACATTTCTTCTACAGTTAATATCTTATCTCATATTTGTATTTTTATATTTTTTGCCTTTTATGTGATCATGCTTCCTTCATTATTAAATCCTGTTACTACTATCGGTGTTTTTAATTTTTTTCATTTATCTTCTGGTAAGCAATTGTATTTACATATATTAGCTTCTGCTCCTGTATATATCATTGGTGTATAATATATGTTATAATATCCTTCTATTATTATCTTTGCAAGTATATATATTTTCATTTTATCAGATTAAAGTTCTTTTTATTATTACTCTTTTATTTTCATAATTTATTGTCAACTGTTTGTCTTCTATATTATATGGTTTTACTTGTTCTAGCCATTTTATTTCTAAAGTGATATTTTTATCTGCTTGATATATTTTAAACTTTATTACTATTGGTACTCCTCCAATGATTATTTCCTTTTCTGTAGTTTTTCGGTATATTAATGTCTTTGGTAGTTCAGGGCATAATTGTTCAGTAGTAATTATCTCATCTTCTGTTACTAATTCTCTTGTAATATAGTTTTCTTCTTGTCCTGTATTTATTAATATTATATATTTTCGTTGTTCCATTACTCCCGTTATGTAGTAATGATATGGTTTTATTTCTTCTTTCATTGATTTTTGTGAAATTTTATTTATTCTTCTTGAGGTACTCATTTTTGATGATATTTGGGGTATTTCATAGTTTATTCTTTTTGATGTGCTTAATCTTTCTTTTACTATTTCTAAATTTTCTTCTATATCAATCTCATTATAACTATAATTATTATTATCTATGACTGTAACTATCCTTTCAAAAGGATCTTCTATTTTTATTTTATTTATTTTATTTTTTGCTGTTATTTTATGTTTTGTTGTTAAAACGTATAAGTTTTTACATCTAGCTGTAAATATTTTACTTCCTGGGGCTAGTTCTATCCCTAACATTTTCCAATATAATTCTAGTGATTTATCTATGTTTCTGTCATTTATTGTTACTGATTAGTTAACACTTATTATAAATTTAAATTTTTGATATATGAGGTTACCTTTTACTGCACTTATTATACTTTTTTCTATGGGTTCTATATTTCTATCATCCGCTAAGTATATTTCTATGGGTGTATCTATTCCTTCTCTAAAACATGCTTTTATTAATATTTTCGTTCCTCCTAAATGTACATATTTAATTGGATTTTAAGCCTTAATATCTTGTAATTCTTTATTGATTATTCATTTGTTTATTATTAGTATTTTAGCCTTTCCTTTTATGTATTTGCAATCTATGATATATTCTCTTTGACTTATTACATATATTCTTCTTTTTGTCGTTTAAATCAGTTTCTTATTGTTGGTATTTTGAATATTTTTTCTATGCTTAGGTCTAATTCTTTTCCTTTTATTTTTTCAAATATGTTATTATCAAATATTATTTTTTGTTCTGAAGATTCGTCATTTTGGTATTCTTCTCTAGTTATTATTTGTATGTCTTTTTCAGTCATTCGTTATATTATAGAATTCATTGTCTGATCCTACTTCTATATCGTTATCCATTTCATTTTCTGATATTTCGTATATGCTATCTTCACTTTCTAATTCATAATCTATGTATTCTATCTGCATATATTTTTCATCGTCTATTATTATTTCTGATATTTATTTTTTCTTTGGATTTTTGGGTAATTTACAATCTTTAGCTATGTGTCCTAATTTTTCACAATTATAATAAGTACATTCCGTTAGTTTTCTCTTTGGTCTATATGGTCTTTTGGTTTTATAGTTTTTTACATAGTATTTTCTTCTTGGTCTTTTATATTTATATTTTGATCTGTATTTTTTATTATATTTCTTTTTGTAGTATCTGTCTGTACAATTGAATTGTGGTGCTGTTTTATTTTTGCAACATGCTAAATTTTTTATCAATATTTTTTCCATTTTTATTTCTTCTTTATGCTTTTCACATAGTTATATAAACCATCGTTGTAAGAATTTATTCTAGCTCCTAAGGTATCTATTAATCCTGCATCATTCCAACTTTTTATTACTGTTGAATTAAAAGGTTCTAATAATTTTGTACAATATAATTTTCTTATTTCTTTACTTTCTTCTATGCTATATGCTCCTTTATAATAGTATTCTCTAAATGCACATATATATTCATCTATATAACACATGTTACATATTGCTAATTTTGTCATTAGATTCCGATTTATGATTTTTTCTTTATTTTGTTCTTCTACTTCTGTTGTCATACTACTAAATTCATTTCTTATAGCTACTTCGTACCTATATAATATTTCTATAGTTGTAATAGCTAATTCACCATTAGATTTTTTTATTACTTCTTAGAGTTTTTAAACTTTCTTCTGATAAATTTTGTAGCCATAATTTTACTGTTCATATAAGTGTTCTTTCTATATATCTTGGTGTTTCTGTCATTCCTATTTTGTTATCTATTAATTGTTTTGATATATATCTCATCCATAATTGGATTATTTTATTTATATCTGCTACACAGTCTAAATCTAAAAAATCATGTTGTTCAATTATTGGTTTAGGTGTCCATTTATTATTTAATCTTTTATCCATATAGTTTTTTCTTTATCATATTGTCCATAGTTTTTATTATAATATTTTAAGTTTTTTGGGTTTTTTATTCCTGATGCACTAGGTTTTTCATCCATGTCTACGTCTCCTTTATTTACTTCTAAATTCTTTGTATTATCTATGTTTGCTAAAAGTTCTGTATATGTTTCGCTTGTTTTCGAATGTTGTTCATCTAGATCATTGTCATTTATTTCATCAATTCTTATTTCAGGTAGATTATCTTGGTTATTTTCTTCTTTTTCTTCTACTAATTGCAATTTTTCTTTAAATTTATTTATCTCACTTGTTAATTTTGTTTTTTGTTCTTTTTCTTTTTGTTTAATTTCATATATTTCTTTTAATATTGCCAGTTCTTTTTCTAGTTCTATAATTCAAGTTTTTTTTATTTCTTTTAATTGTTGTACTTCCTTTTTTGCTTGTTGATTTATTTTTTCAATTTTCGTTTTTCTATCTATTTTTTCATTTTTTTTGTTGTTCTTATCATAGCAGTTAAACTATCTTCTAGTTTTACCGTTTCTTTTTCTAACATTAAACTTAGATTGTCATCTATTTTCTTATATCTTCTTCCTAGATTAGAAAATATTATCTTTATTTTTAATCCGTCATAGTTTTCATATGTTTTTTCATCTATGGCATATTCTTCCTTATTCATTTATATATTGTGTTGAAGTTTATATTCTAAACTTTCTATTTGTATCTGTAGATATAAAATAGTTTTTCTCTGTGCTATTATAGATTTTTTACAAATTCCTGCAAATATATTACTGTTAAGTCTATTTTGCCTATGTCTTAATTCTTGTCTTTTTGCTATAATTATTTTAGTAAGTTTTTATCTATATTCGTTATTCTCGTTATTCATTGTATATTTAAATATTGAATATATTTATATTCTATTTTAGATATATTATCTATTAATTGATCTAATTTGTCGTTATCAATTTTTGTGATATTGAGTTGTTTATATTCTGGATATAATTTGTTTAATTTTCTTATTATTTTTCTTAACTTTCTACTTGTACGTTTCTTCTTATATTTCTTCTTATCCATAGCTCTGATACCATTTTTTGGGGAGAAATTCATTTTACTAGTAGGTGATAAATTTATGATATACTAAGATGTTTTTGGTAGTGTGGTAGGTGAGGAATTCATGACTTTTTTGATAGGTGTACCACTTTTGGTAGGTGAGGAATCCATTTTAAAGATTTTATTATAATATTCTTTTGCTAAGTGTTTTAATCTTGATATCTCTTTAATATTAAAAGAAATATAAGAAGAAACGTACAAGTAGAAAGTTAAGAAAAATAAGAAAAAAATTAAATAAATTATATCTGAAATATAAACAACTTAATATCACAAAAATTGATAACGACAAATTAGATCAATTAATAGATAATATATCTAAAATAGAATATAAATATATTCAATATTTAAAGATACAATGAATAACGAGAATAACGAATATAGATAAAAACTTACTAAAATAATTATAGCAAAAAGACAAGAATTAAGACATAGGCAAAATAGACTTAACAGTAATATATTTGCAGGAATTTGTAAAAAATCTATAATAGCACAGAGAAAAATTATTTTATATCTACAGATACAAATAGAAAGTTTAGAATATAAACTTTAACACAATCTATAAATGAATAAGGAAGAATATGCCATAGACGAAAAAACATATGAAAACTATGACGGATTAAAAATAAAGATAATATTTTCTAATCTAGGAAGAAGATATAAGAAAATAGATGACAATCTAAGTTTAATGTTAGAAAAAGAAACGGTAAAACTAGAAGATAGTTTAACTGCTATGATAAGAACAACAAAAAAAAATGAAAAAATAGATAGAAAAACGAAAATTGAAAAAATAAATCAACAAGCAAAAAAGGAAGTATAACAATTAAAAGAAATAAAAAAAACTTGAATTATAGAACTAGAAAAAGAACTGGCAATATTAAAAGAAATATATGAAATTAAACAAAAAGAAAAAGAACAAAAAACAAAATTAACAAGTGAGATAAATAAGTTTATAGAAAAATTGCAATTAGTAGAAGAAAAAGAAGAAAATAACCAAGATAATCTACCTGAAATAAGAATTGATGAAATAAATGACAATGATCTAGATGAACAACATTCGGAAACAAGCGAAACATATACGAAACTTTTAGCAAATATAGATAATACAAAGAATTTAGAAGTAAATATAAGAGACGTAGACATGGATGAAAAACCTAGTACATCAGGAATAAAAATCCCAAAAAAATTAAAATATTATAATGAAAACTATGGACAATATGATAAAGAAAAAACTATATGAGATAAAAGATTAAATAAAAAATGGACACCTAAACCAATAACTGAACAACATGATTTTTTAGATTTAAACTGTGTAGCAGATATAAATAAAACAATTCAATTATGGATGAGATATATATCAAAATAATTAATAGATAACAAAATAGGAATGATAGAAGAACCAAGATATATAGAAAGAACACTTATAGGAACAGTAAAATTATGGCTACAAAATTTATCAGAAGAAAGTTTAAAAACTCTAAGAAGTAATAAAAAAATCTAATGGTGAATTAGCTACTACAACTATAGAAATATTATATAGGTACGAAGTAGCTAAAAGAAATGAATTTAGTAGTATGACAACAGAAATAGAAGAACAAAATAAAGAAAAAATCACAAATCGGAATCTAATGACAAAATTAGTAATATGTAACATGTGTTATATAGATGAATATACATGTGCATTTAGAGAATACTATTATAAAGGAGCATATAACATAGAAGAAAGTAAAGAAATAAAAAAAATTATATTTTACAAAATTACCAGAACTTTTTAATTCAAAAGTAATAAAAAGTTGGAATGAAGCAGGATTAACAGATTCCTTAGGAGCTAGAATAAAATTCTTACAACGATGGTTTATAGAACTATGTGAAAAGCATAAAGAAGAAATAAAAATGAAAAAAATATTGATAAAAAAGTTAGCATGTTGCAAAAATAAAACAACACCCCAATTCGGTTGTACAGACAGATACTATAAAAAGAAATATAATAAAAAATACAGATACAGGACAAGAAGAAAACTATATTACAAGAGAATTAGTAACTGAAGATGAGATAATTACTACTGAACAATTATTTCCTGAACTACCAAAGACATTAATTTATACCGAAGAAATTACAGAAGAAGAAATAATTATTGGAGGAGTACCAATATTAATAAAATTTAAAATATATCAGGAGATAAAAATATCACTTTAGGAATAAAATGGCTAGAACAGGTAATACCATATAATCTAGAAGATAAACAGTTGACAATAAATTATGAAATTAAAAGAGTAATAATAAAAAGAACTTTAATATGATAAAATGAATATATATATATACTTGTAAAGATAATAATAAAAGGATATTATAACAGATATTATACACCAATTATAGATACAGGGGCAGAAACTAATATATGTAAATACAATTGCTTACCAGAAGATAAATGGAAAAAATTAAAAACACCAATAGTAGTAACATGATTTAATAATGAAGGAAGCATGATCACATATAAGATAAAAAATATAAAAATACAAATATGAGATAAGATTTTAACTATAGAAGAAATGTTAACTTCGAGCTTACAATAAAAGATATGCTATTAGGAATGCCATTTCTAGAAAAATTATACCCACATATAATAACAAAAACACACTGGTGGTTCACAACACCATGTAAACAAAAAATAGGAGAAAAAATAGTGAATAATAAAAAACGGAAAACAACAAAATGGATAAAAGAAAGTGAAAAAATTACACAAAAATTAGAAAATATAAAAGATGAAGACCCTAAAATATAATTAATTATATTCTCTATAGATAAAGTAAAAATAATCCAAGATAAGTTACAATTGTTATATAGTGAAGATCCTTTACAAGGATGGGAAAAACATAAAACAAAAATAAAAATTGAGCTAATTGATAATAATAGCATAATAACCCAAAAACCATTAAAAGATAATTTTAATGATTTAACAGAATTTAAGATACATATAAGCGAATTACTAGAAAAAAAGGGTATATACAAGAAAGCATTAGCAAGCATACAAGCCCAGCATTTATAGTAAATAAATATAGTGAACAAAAAAGAGGAAAAAGTAGAATGGTTATTGATTATAGAAATTTAAATGCAAAAACTAAAATATATAATTACCCAATACCAAATAAAATATTAAAGATAAGACAAATACAAAAATATAATTACTTTAGTAAATTTGACTGCAAATCAGGATTTTACCACTTAAAGTTAGAAGAGGAATCTAAAAAACTTGCAGCATTTACAGTACCACAAGGGATTTATGAATGAAATGTATTACCATTTGGATATAAAAATGCACTAGGTAGATATCAACACTTTATGGATAACTATTTTAAACAACTAGAAAATTGTGTAGTATATATTGATGATATATTACTATATTCCAAAACACAAGATGAACATATAAGATTATTAGAAAAATTTATACATATTATAGAATATTCAGGCATAAGTCTAAGCAAAAAGAAAGCAGACATAATGAAAAAGAAAATAGAATTTTTAGGAATACAAATAGATAAAAATGCAAACACATATAGTACAAAAAATAATTAACTCAAATGAACAATTAGATACAAAAAAGAAATTACAATCATTTCTAGGACTATTAAATCAAGTAAAAGAATACATACCAAAATTAACAGGGAATTTAAAACTATTACAACAAAAATTAAAGAAAGATGTAGAATACCAGTTTGATAAAAAAGATCAAACACAAATACAAAAAGTAAAACTATTATGTAAGAACCTACCTAAACTATATTTTTCGGATTAAAACAAAAAAATTACTTATATAGTAGAATCAAACGCTAGTGAAAAAAGTTATGGAAGAGTCTTAAAATACATGTATGATAAAGAAAAAATATAATATCATTGCAGATATTATTCAGGAACAATGACTAATACGGAAATAAATAGGAAATAATTATATTCATTGCATAAATGATTACTATCATTTGAACCATATATTGTATATAACAAATTTATTATAAGGACAGATAACACACAAGTAAAATGGTAGCTAACAAGAAAAATATAAGATTCAGTAACTAATAAAGAAATGAGAAGATTGATATTAAATATATTAAATTTTACATTTACTATTGAAGTAATAAAAACTGATAAGAATGTTATTGCAGATTACTTATCAAGACAAAGCTACTCAGATTGAGAAAGAAAATACAATTGAAGATATACGCAAAACCATTACTACACTTTGTATAAAAGTAGACAGTATGGATAATGAGATACAAAAGCTAAAGACTAATGAAGATAATCTGAAGTCTAAAGCTAATACAAAAATGCGGAGCTAAGTCAATCGAAAGACATTAAAAATCCGAGCTAAAAGGTGACGTTGGGAAACACATTAAAACCCATAATATTTGTTTAAATACATTTGCGACACAAGTAAACAAGTTAGTGAAAAACAACATAAGAATACAAACTTAAACCAAATTATTTGAAAAATCATTTACTCCAAAAATGCCAAGAAACACATTGACTATGGAACCACAAACATCTACCTATGCAGATAGCCTACAAAATGAGAAAAAATTATATAACCATGTCACGAGAACATATATTGAAAAACATATAAAATTCAAACCTATTTAAACCGTAATCCTAGATCCACTACAATCAAAGAACCAAGTTAAGACTACCTAACCCAAAAATTACAAGGTTATAATAAGCTAATCGCACAGCAAAAAACTAACGCCAATTTAGTAAGGACATGTTACAATTATAGAATATTAAATACCGTATACACATACGACGGAGAAGAAATAAGTGGAATACCAGAACTACACAAGGCATTCATTACATATAAAAGAGTCACCAAGGGAAATTTATTTATGTAAAGTTTTATACTGTCAAGACCCAATTTCTCAGGTCATGATGACGCCTACTATATGACCCACCAGTAGGCAAGCCGACCCATATCCCGAAATTCAAAGTAATGGGATGTTAGGGTAGAAAACCAACCAATCAACCTAAAATAGTAATAAATATAACAAGAACATGCAATAAACGGGCGGAAGCGACTAGACATATATACACAAAATGAATCCCTCCCAAAACCTGGAAGTCACAAGTACAAAGCTGCTAACAAAAAGTACAAGTCCCAAAAGTGGACTATAGAAACAAGCTGTCTCAAAAGGCAAAAGACAAGCAAAAGTAAATACAGAAGGAGACGGGCAAATCCAGGACGTTGTGTGCTCACCCTCGCCTCCGATCACGACCGCAGATGGCTCGAATCAATGTCGGTAGCTAGTATTCGGACCTGCATCACGAAAATAGATGCAGAGTGTAGTATAAGTACCAAAACAACAGGTACCCAGTAGGTATCATAGGCCGACTGAGCAAGGTAAGCAAAAATAAACTGAAATGCGAATAAAGGGTTACAATCAAGGACAAAAGAGTAGTAAATGGGGGTATGTACACGAGCGTACATGCAACAAAGACAAGAAATCTAACTAACTCCGCCGGGCTCCCATAAACCCGACGGGTACGCTCGTGCACAATAAAAGAAACCACCTGCACGGACCCCCATAAGCCTGGTAGATGC
This sequence comes from Solanum commersonii, assembly GCA_029007595.1. NCBI lineage: Eukaryota > Viridiplantae > Streptophyta > Magnoliopsida > Solanales > Solanaceae > Solanum > Solanum commersonii. The sequence continues at coordinate 2,337,104 of JAJTWQ010000055.1, read as the reverse complement.
ACTGGCAGTTGAAGTAAAATAATGGAGCTAGAAAGTCTATCACAATATTACCAATTTCTGGACTTTAATCGAACCATTTTCAATTATATTCCAAGATCTCACTACGTCTCGGATTTTAACTGGAACATCTCCAACCTCCAAAACCTCAACCTACAGATGAGAGTAATCAGAGACTAAACTAAAGCTTCAGTAAGGAATTGGGAATGCACCACGTGCAAGCTGGACCACGAACTCGAATTGGGTGCTGTAGCCAAAGGTCGGGCACGGGTGGGCTGGACCATGAACTCGAACCAGGTACTGTAGCCAAAATCAGATCACAGGTAAGCTGGACCACGGATTCGAATCGGGTACTATAGCTAAGCCTGGACATAAGTAAGCTGGACCATGGACTTTAACCGGGTGTTGTAGCTAAGAATCAATATCCAACCATACGTCGCGGGAAATATCACCAAACCGTTTACCATAAATAATCATTTTAGTCCGACCCTCATATACCCCAAATCACCGAGGAAGTATCCAAAAGTGAGTAAGCTAGACCACAGACTTTAACCAGGTATCTGTAGCCGATAGAAAAGCAGGGCATTATGGATACAAGGTCATAAGCTGAGTTACCGCCTAGCTAAGGCTCAAACTATCAGACTTAAGTCTGCTATATCAGTCTACAAGGAGCTAACCGTTCGAAATGACGTCGGAAAAAGTTCTACGGCCCAACGGCATCCGAAACCTCGCAAGTCTATGGCAACACTAGTCTAAGCCTAGACTAAGGCCAAACATACTTCAAATCATTATTATAATATACACCACAAGGTATGGATGTTCAATAATATCAAGAGTCATGCTTTCACAGTCCAACACTTTCCCGAAATAAGGTCTAAGGCATGAATTATAGAAATTTAGCATGCTCGACACCCAAACCCCTCCATACTCAAGCAAATCAATAAACAATTGCCTAAACATGCTCAATCTCACGAGGGGAAAACCATAGCCTACCGGAAAGCCGATCACGCGTGCTACAACTCACGGTACCGGAGCTTTTCCCTTCCGAACGGTCTTCAAATGCTTCCACACTATAAAAAGGTTAATCACCTCGTCAATACGAATATGTTGACACGAAAATTATTTTTTTTGGAGACGGACTTAAAATTGGGTCTAAAACGGGATTGTGGAACCCACAATTAGAATCCCAAAAATAAATCCGTGAAAACGTCCCAAATACCTTACTAAACTAATACCCCAAAATTTAGCACAAATAGATGCCTAAAAAATAGCAAATCAGCCCCAACAATTAAAATCATCATTTTCTAGAAAAATGAGATCCTTCCAACCCAAACAAATTATACCACAACAATCCTTGCGAAAAACTTTACAAGTTAGCCTCAAGAATGACTAAAAATGGACCTAAGATGATCAAGATTTAACCTTTCAAAGTCCAACAAAAATTCATTCCTAAAATCACTCTAGCAGTAGATAAATTCGATTCCTTACCTCAAACGAAGCCTCCTCTCCCATTTTTGAGCACACCACTAGATTCCCCACGAAAATCTCTTGAAATTAGCCTTTTGAATCACCTAATTTGAGCTTAAAATGAAGGAGATATCTATGTTTGAAGATGAGGAAAAAAATGGACGAAAATCGTCCTTAAATATGGAAATTTCCAGATTTCAACACGCTGCCACGTGGCGTCGCATCGTTCAACCACGTGGCATCACGTGGCTCTGCCACATCACCACCGCATTAGAATTCAACAACTCTTCAAACTTAAATTTCGATGTTTCGGACTCGTTCGGAGTTGGAAAAACACAAACCATATATAAAACCTGATTGGAAATGATATTTCAGACTCAACGGTGAAGTCGGAATTTCCATTGGAGATCGCTTCGATGAAAAGTGGGTCCCACACCCAGTATCATTTTGAGCCAGATTCTACAATCAGCATCTAAAGCCTCGGGAATTGAACAAAGGGTCGTTCTAGATCTAAATCGATATTCCAAAGCTAATCAAGCTGTCATAATTTTCATCTGAGCACGTTTTCCAGCAAGGTTGACCAAAGTCAACTATAGGCCAAATTTCAAGGGCAAAAATGTCAAATGGCCCTAAACTCATACCGATTGCCTCGATACTCGTGTTGACCATGCTATCAACCTAATTTGGCCATTTCGGAGCTGATGGAATCGTCAAAATTTTATTCTGAGGTCATTTACCTGAATTTATGATCGAAGTTAACTTTTCAAGTTATAAAATCTTCAAAACAGGGAAATGGGCCTTAAACCCAAACGAACGACCAGGCGACCGAATAGTCAGTGCCAGCAAGTCATAAATGACTTGGGGTCGCTACAGGAACGCTCTAAATGATGGAATGAATGCTTTAATTTAAAAATGACCTAGAGGGTCATTATAATATCCACTACTAAAAGAACTTTCGTCCGCGAAAGTAAGAGTCAAAAAGTACCTGAAGGCTCAAATGGCACCTCATGCTCGGTCTCCCAGGTAGCCTCCTCAATTAGACAATCTCTCCAATGGACCTTAACCACATGAATGGCTTTGGAATGCAACTGTCTGACATCTTTGGCCAAAATAGCAACTGGCTCTTCAATGTATCTCAAACTGTCATCCAAGTCAACTGCATCATACTGAATCACATGGGACTCATCTGGAACATACCGGCGCAATATCGAAACATGAAAACCTTGGTGAATAGCTGAAAAGGCCGGGGGCAAAGCTAACTCATATGCAACTTCCCCAACTGTCCTCAATATCTCAAAAGGATCTATATACCTGGGGCTAAGCTTGCCTCGCCTCCCAAATATCATTACACCCTTCATGGGCGACACACGGAGGAATACTCTATCACCAACAACAAATTTCAATGGTCAACGCCTATGGTCTGCATAACTCTGATGTTTACTCTAGGCTGTCCTGAGCCTATCCTGAATCACTCTCACATGATCTAAAGCCTTTCGCATCAAGTTTGTGCCGCGTGGCCTGGGCTCTGTAGACTCAAACCAACCAACTGGAGAGCGACAACGCCTACCATATAAGGCCTCGAATGGGGCAATCTGAATACTCGAATGGTTGGGCCCCGGTCTGAGATGATGGAAACATGCACACCATGAAGAAAAAAAAACTCTCGAATGTAGATATGGGCTAACCTCTCAATATCAGGAAGTATGGAGGCATGTGTGGACTTGGTCAATCGATCCACGATGACCCTAACACAATCAAGACCACGGGAAGTGCGGGGTAATCCTACAACGAAGTCCATGGTGATCCTCTCCCATTTCCACTCAGGAATGGGTAATCTCTGAAGCTCGCCACCAGGCCTCAAATGCTTGGCCTAAACCTGCTGACAACTCAAGCAACGCGATATGTAATCCACAATATCTCTCCTCATGCCGCTTCACCAGTAGTGCTGTCTCAAGTCTCGATACATCTTAGCTGTGCCCGGATGAATAGAATATTTGGAGTCATGGGCCTCGGTAAGAATCATTTGAATTAAACCCCCAACTCTTGGAACACAAAGTCGATCACCAAATCTTAAAACCCCATCTAAATCTAAGGTAGCTAGGCCAGTGTTACCTCCCAAAACTCGATCTCGAAGTGCCACGAAGTCCTCATCCTCAAACGGCGAGACTGCAAATCCGATCCAACGAGATGACTCGAGCATCCACATAAGCTAGTACACACTGGCCGATTAGCTAAGGACTGGATGTCCAAAGTTAATGGTCGCTCCATAGTAGAAATAAAGGCTAGACTACCCATACTCACCGCCTTCCGACTCAAGGCATCCGCTACTACATTCGCCTTGCCCGGATGGTAGAGAATAGAGAGGTCATAGTCCTTCAGGAGCTCAATCCAACGGCGCTGCCTCGAATTAAGATCCCTCTGGCTCATAATGTACTGAAGGCTCCTGTGATCAGTATAAATCTCGCATCGAACTCCATATAGGTAATGCCTCCAAATCTTAAGCGCAAAAACTACCGCCGCCAACTCTAAGTCATGAGTTGGGTAGTTGAGCTCGTGCGGCTTAAGCTGCCTCGATGCATAAGCAATAATGCGGCCCTACTGCATCAGTACACAACCCAAACCAATGCCGGATGCGTCACAATAAATAGTAAATCCCTCGCCCTCAACTGGAAGAGTCAATATAGGAGCGGTGGTAAGCAACTCCTTAAGCCTCAGAAAGCTCCTCTCACACTCCTCTGACCACACAAACGGAACATCTTGGCGAGTCAACTGAGTCAAAGGCGCTGCTATAGTAGAAAATCCCTCAACAAAACGCTTGTAGTGGCCTACCAATCTGATGAAGCTACGAATCTCAGTCGCAGAGGTGGGCCTGGCCCAATCACGAATGGCCTCAATCTTAGCGGGATATACCATAATGCCATCCTTAGACACCACGTGCCCCAAGAATGCTACGAACTCAAGCCAAAACTCGCACTTTGAGAACTTGGCATAAAGTCCCTGGCCTCTCAAAGTCTGGAGCACTATCCTCAAATGCTGCTCATGCTCCTCCCGGCTCCACGAGTATACTAGAATGTCATCTATGAAGACTATGACAAACGAATCTAAGTACGGCCTGAACACTCTAGTCATCAAGTCCATGAACGCGGTCGGGGCGTTAGTCAACCCAAAAGACATCACTAGGAACTCATAGTGGCCGTAACGAGTCCTAAATGCAATTTTAGGGACATCCGCTGCCCTAATCCTCAACTGGTGGTAGCCGGATCTCAAATCAATCTTAGAAAATACCACGACACCCTGAAGCTGGTCAAATAGAGGATCAATCCTAGGCATGGGGTAACGGTTCTTCACCGTCACCTTGTTCAACAGTCGATGCACACATAGTACCGTCCTTCTTCTTCACGAAGAGGAGGAGCACCCCAAGCGATACACTAGGCCGAATGAATCCCTTATCTAAGAGATCCCGACCAACACCGAGCTCCTTGAGCTCTACGGGGCCATACGGTACGGTGGTATAGAAATAGCCTTAATGCCCGGCTCTACTTCAATAGGAAAGTCAATGTCACGATCAGGAGGAAGACCAGGCAGATCGGCAGGAAACACATCTATAAACTCTCGAACAATAGGTATTGAATCAACGGTAGGACCCTCCCTGCTAACATCTCTAACATAAGCTAAATAAGCCAAACACCTGCTAGCCACCAACCTTTCGGCCCGAAGAAAAGATATCACCCCAACTGGCGTGTGACTACAAGAGCCCTGCCATACCACTAGTGGAATACCAGGCATGGCTAAAGTAACGGTCTTGGCATAACAATCCAAGACCGCATGGTGGAGGGATAACCAATCCATACCCAAAATCAAATCAAAATCCACCATGTCAAGCAAAATGAGATCAACCCTAGTGTCTTGCCTCTGAATAGTCACCACACATGATCTAAATACCTAATCCACTACTAAAGAATCACTTACCGGGGTTGAAACACACAACGGTTCAACCAATAGCTCTGGGCTCATACTCAATCGAGGAACACAATAAATAGATATATAAGAATAAGTAGAGCCCGGATCAAATAAGGCGGATGCGGGCTGATGGCATAATAACACTGTACCTGTGATCACATCATCCGAGGTCTCATCATCTGCTCTAGCTGGAGCTGCATAAAAGTGGGCCAGGGCTCCCCTACCCTGTGCATCGGCTCGACCCCCGACTCCGCCTCCCTGGGACCACCCCGTATACCCTGGTGACCACCCCTGCGGTCCTGTCCCTGCCATCCGCCTCTAGCTGGAGGTGTGGCACTGGCGCATGTCTAGCTGCCTATGGAGCGGGTAAGGCTAACCTGCGATGGGGCACTTGTGGGCCCAATGATTTGACTCCCCACACTCATAGAACCCCTGGGACTATCGAGTGAGAGCTGGAGGTCAGCTACCCCGGCCAGAAGAACCCATCTGTGAACCACCTCGGCTCTAACTTGGACCGGCACTAAAACCAATATGGCGGTGCTGATCATCCTTTGATGTCTGGAGAGAGGCCTTGAAGGGGCGACTGGACTGACCCGACTGAAACCTCTGCTGAGATCTATCATAAGACTCTCGGGGTCTAAAACGATGCCTATCATGGCTATCCTCTTGTGTAGCTCTCTTGCCACTGCCTCCTTGGGCCTCGCAACGGAGCTGCTCAATAGTGCGGGCATGGTCCACTACATCCAGAAATGAGCGACCCGCTGAGACTAAAGAGCCCTCAATCAAGAATCGTAGTCTCAAACCCCGAACAAAACAACAAACCCTCTCCTTCTCGAGCTAATATCATAGAGGCATGCCTAGAGAGCTCGTGGAATCGGGCCTCAACTCGATAGGTCCCCGAAACTCTAACCGAGAAAAACCGATCTTTGAGCTGATCTCCGATGCTCCCTGGGAATAAATCGGGCCAAGAAGGCCTCTAAAACTCGTCCATGTGACCGCCAGACCACCGGCCCGCCTCTAAGGTACGCCACCACCGTCTAGGGCGGGACCGTCTAGCTGGTAAGCGGTGAAGTCTGCTCCTCTCGACTTCACTAAATCCAAAGTCTGTAGCCGCTCGCGGCAAGTAAGTAGAAACTCGTGGGCATCCTCACCCATAGCCCCAGAAAACCTCGGCGGTGATAGTCTAAGGAACACCCCGAGCATATTTTGCTTCCGAAATGGCATGACGCCCTCCAAATCATCAAGTTGAACAACCGGTGCCGCTGGTGCAGGCTGGCCCTGTGGTACTGGAGCGGCTGGAGCTGGGGCCTGCTGTATACCCCCAATGGCAGCTAGTATCTGGACGAGCATCGCTTGTATACCTGGAGCTGCCACAGGCTCGGGCGGTGGCTGGGCTGGTCCCGAGCCCATCGATTGCTGCTGTGTTGGAGCTACTGGTGGCTCTATCACCGGCTCTGGAGTTTGCTCTCAGTCCTGGGCTGGTGCTGTAGCTCTGGCACGACCTCGAGGTCGGCCTCTACCCCTAGCTGGGGCCCTACCACCTGTGCGAGCTATTCTTGTAAAAGAGTGGAACAAGTAAGATTTTCAGAAACCGATAAGACACACAACGCACAACAGTGATACAAAAGAGACACATTCCTAAAGACATCATGTAGCCTCCCAAAGATAAGTAACAGACGTCTCCGCACCGATTTGCAGGACTCTACTAGACGTTAGATCTGTACAAGTGAGACCGACGAACCTGGGGCTCAGATACCAATTTGTCAAGACCCAATTTCTCAGGTCATGATGGCGCCTACAATATGACCCACTAGTAGGCAAGCCGACCTATATCCCGAAATTCAAAGTAATGGGATGTTAGGGTAGAAAACCAACCAATCAATCTAAAATAGTAATAAATATAACAAGAAGATGCAATGAACGGGCAGAAGTGACTAGACATATATACACAAAATGAATCCCTCCCAAAACCTGGAAGTCACAAGTACAGAACTGTTAACAAAAAGTACAAGTCCCAAAAGTGGACTATAGAAACAAGCTGTCTCGAAAGGCAAAAGACAAGCAAAAGTAAATATAAAAGGAGACAGGCAAATCCGGACGTTGTGTGCTCACCCTCACTTCCGATCACGACCGCAGTTGGCTCGAATGAACGTCGGTAGCTAGTACTCGGACTTGCATCACGAAAATAGCTGCAGAGTGTAGTATGAGTACCAAAATAACAGGTACCCAGTAGGCATCATAGGCCGACTGAGCAAGATAAGCAAAAGTAAACTGAAATGCGAATAAAGGGTTACAATCAAAGACAAAAGAGTAGTAAATATGGGTATGTACATGAGTGTACATACAACAAAGCCAAGAAATCTAACTAACTCCGCCGGGCTCCCACAAACCCGACGGGTACGCTCGTGCACAATAAAAGAAACCACCTGCACGGACCCCCATAAGCCTGGTAGATGCACTGGCAGTTGAAGTAAAAGAATGGAGCTAGAAGGTCTATCACAATATTACCAATTTCTGGACTTTAACTGAACCATTTCTAATTTTATTCCAAGATCTCACTACGTCTCGGACTTTAACCGGAACATCTCCAACCTCTAAAACCTCAACCTACAAATGAGAGTAATCAGAGACTAAACTGAAGCTTCAGTAAGGAATTGGGAATGCACCACGTGCAAGCTGGACCACAGACTCGAACCGGGTACTGTAGCTAATGCGTCAACCTATATGGGCAGTAACACGGACTCGAACTGAGTGTTGTAGCCAAAGGTCGGGCACGGGTGGGCTGGACCACAGACTCGAACCGGGTACTGTAGCCAAAATCAGATCACAGGTAAGCTGGACCACGGACTCGAATCGGGTACTATAGCTAAGCTTTAACATAAGTAAGCTGGACTACGGACTTTAATCGGGTGCTATAGCTAAGAATCAATATCCAACCATACATCGCGGGAAATATCACCAAACCGTTTACCATAAATAATCATTTCAGTCCGACCCTTATATACCCCAAATCACCGAGGAAGTATCCAAAAGTGAGTAAGCTAGACCGCCTAAGTAAGGCTCAGACTATCAGACTCAAGTCTGCTATATTAGTCTATAAGGAGCTAACCGTCCGAAATGACGTCGAAAAAGTTCTACGGCCCAACGGGATCCGAAACCTTGCAAGTTTATGGAAACACTAGTCTAAGCCTAGAATAAGGCCAAACATACTTCAAATCATTATTATAATATACACCAAAAGGTATGGATGTTCAATAATATCAAGAGTCATGCTTTCACAATCCAACACTTTCCCGAAATAAGGTCTAAGGCATGAATTATAGAAATTTAGCATGCTCGACACCCAAACCCCTCAATACTCAAGAAAATCAATAAACAATTGCCTAAACATGCTCAATCTCACGAGGGGAAAACCATAGCCTATCAAAAAGCCGATCACGCCTGCTCCAACTCACGGTACCGGAGCTTTTCCCTTCCGAACGGTCTCCAAATGCTTCCACACTATAAAAATGTTAATCACCTCGTCAATACGAATATGTTGACACTAAAATTATTTTTTTCGGAGACGGACCCAAAATTGGGTCTAAAATGGGATTGTGGGACCCACAATTGGAATCCCGAAAATGAATCTGTGAAAATGTCCCAAATACCTTACTAAACTAATACCCCAAAATTTAGCACAAATAGATGCCTAAAACATAGTAAATCAGCCCCAACAATTAAAATCATGATTTTCTAGAAAAACGAAACCCTTCCAATCTAAACAAATTATACTACGATAATCCTTGCGAAAAACTCTACAAGTTAGCCTCAAGAATGACTAAAAACGGACCTAAGATGATTAAGATCTAACCTTTCAAAGTTCAACAAAAATTCATTCCGAAAATCACTCTAGCAGTAGCTAAATTCGATTTCTTACCCCAAACGAAACCTCCCCTCGCATTTCTGATCTCACTACTAGATTCTGCACGAAAATCTCTTGAAATTAGCCTTTTGAATCACCTAATTTGAGCTTAAAATGAAGGAGATATCTATGTTTGAAGATGAGGAAAAAAATGGACGAAAATCGTCCTTAAATCTGGAAATTTTCAGATTTCAACACGCTGCCACGTGGCTTTGCATCGTTCAACCACGCGGCGTCACGTGGCTCTACCACATCACCATGGCGTTAGAATTCAACAACTCTTCAAGCTTAAATTTTGATGTTCCAGACTTGTTCGGAGTTGGAAAAACACAAACCATATATGGAATCTGATTGGAAATGATATTTTGGACTCAACGGTGGAATCGGAATTTTCATTGGAGATCGCTTCGATGAAAAGTGAGTCCCACACCCAGTATTGTTTTGAGCCAGATTCCACAACGGGCATCTAAAGCCTCGGGAAGTGAACAAAGGGTCGTTCTAGACCAAAATTGATATTCCGAAGCTAACCAAGCTGTCAGAATTTTCATCTAAGCACGTTTTCCAGGAAGGTTGGCCAAAGTCAACTATAGGCTAAATTTCAAGGGCAAAAATGTCAAATGGCCCTAAACTCGTACCAATTGCCTCGATACTTGTGTTGACCATGCTATGAGCCTAATTTGGCCATTTCAGAGCTGATGATATCGTCAGAATTTTATTCTGAGGTCGTTTACCTGAATTTATGACCGAAGTCAACTTTTCAAGTTATAAAATCTCCAAAATAGGGAAACGGGCCTAAAACCCAAGCGAACGACCAGGCGACCGAACAGTCAGTGCCAACAAGTCATAAATAACTTGGGGTCGCTACAAGAATGTTCTAAACGATGGAATGAATGCTTTAATTTAAAAATGACCTGGAGGGTCATTACATATACAGCACCAACGGAGATATTATACGAAGAGATAAAACCCCCAATTCAAGTTATTAAAATAGGACTAACCAAAGATATGATTATACCTGAAGATATTGGACAACATGAAGAAATACAAAAAATAGAGATACCAAGTTTATATGCAATAAAAGAATAGTTGGTATATCAACTATTATACAAGAGTTAGCAAACAATTATTTAAACGGAAATGCTATATGAAGTTAGTACTCTAGAGACCAGTTAATGATATATTCTAATTCAACAGAACTAGGGAAAGCAGATATGGATGAAGTCTAGAAATGGATTTTATCATTATTAAAACTAGAAAAAAGATCTACGACAAGAGCACTCAAAGCAGAGTTTATTTCGCCAGAACTATTAACCAGATATTGCAAGCTAATTGGACACAAATACCCTGATCATCTATGTACAAATTGTAATGGAGAAGATAATGTGATTCCCGATGTCCAGTTGAAATGATCAAATGAGATAGAGACGGAACAAGATAAGGAAGAAGACATATGGCCAAAAGCAAAGTAAATAGTACCATGTAAAAAAGTCATAAAGTAAATAGTACTATGTAAAAACGTCATGAAGTAGGTGCATTATTGTGCATTATAGGTGCATTATTAAAGTAGTATGGACAAGTGTAAAGGATAGGTGGTGTGCATTATTAATAATGATGATGGTATCAGAGTTATGAATGAAAAGAAATATAAGAAGAAACGTACAAGTAGAAAGTTAAGAAAAATAAGAAGAAAATTAAATAAATTATATCCGAAATATAAACAACTCAATATCACAAAAATTGATAACGACAAATTAGATCAATTAATAGATAATGTATCTAAAATAGAATATAAATATATTCAATATTTAAAGATACAATGAATAACGAGAATAACGAATATAGACAAAAACTTACTAAAATAATTATAGCAAAAAGACAAGAATTAAGACATAGGCAAAATAGACTTAACAGTAATATATTTGCAGGAATTTGTAAAAAATCTATAATAGCACAGAGAAAAACTATCTCATATATACAGATACAAATAAAAAGTTTGGAATATAAACTTGAACACAATCTATAAATGAATAAGGAAGAATATGCCATAGACAAAAAAACATATGAAAACTATGACGGATTAAAAATAAATATAATATTTTCTAATCTAGGAAGAAGATATAAGAAAATAGATGACAATCTAAGTTTAATGTTAGAAAAAGAAACGGTAAAACTAGAAGATAGTTTAACTGCTATGATAAGAATAACAAAAGAAAATGAAGAAGTAGATAGAAAAACGAAAATTGAAAAAATAAACAACAAGCAAAAAAGAAAGTACAACAATTAGAAGAAATAAAAAAATACTAAAATTATAGAATTAGAAAAAGAACTGGCAATATTAATAATAGAAATGTATGAAATTAAACAAAAAGAAAAAGAACAGAAAACAAAATTAACAAGTGAGATAAATAAATTTAAAGAAAAATTGCAATTAGAAGATGAATTAGAAGAAAAAGAAGAAAATAACCAAGATAATCTACCTGAAATAAGAATTGATGAAATAAATGACAATGATCTAGATGAACAACATTCGAAAACAAGCGAAACATATACGAAACTTTCAGCAAACATAGATAATACAAAGAATTTAGAAGTAAATAGAAAAGACGTAGACATGGATGAAAAACCTAGTACATCAGGAATAAAAACCCAAAAAACTTAAAATATTATAATGAAAACTATGGACAATGTGATAAAGAAAAAATATATGGGATAAAAGATTAAATAATAAATGGACACCTAAATCAATAACTGAACAACATGATTTTTTAGATTTAGACTGTGTAACAGATATAAATAAAATAATCCAATTATGGGTGGGATATATATCAAAGCAATTAATAGATAACAAAATAGGAATGACAGAAACACCAGGATATGTAAAAAGAACACTTATAGGAATAGTAAAATTATGGCTACAAAATTTATCAGAAGAAAATTTAAAAACTCTAAGAAGTAATAAAAAATCTAATGTTGAATTAGCTACTACAACTATGAAAATATTATATAAGTACGAAGTAGCTAAAAGAAATGAATTTAGTAGTATGACAACAGAAGTAGAAGAACAAAATAAAGAAAAAATCATAAACCAGAATCTAATGACAAAATTAGCAATATGTAACATGTGTTATATAGATGAATATACATGTGCATTTAGAGAATACTATTATAAAGGAACATATAGCATAGAAGAAAATAAAGAAATAAGAAAATTATATTTTACAAAATTACCAGATCCTTTTAATTCAAAAGTAATAAAAAGTTGGAATGAAGCAGGATTAACAGATACCTTAGGAGCTAGAATGAAATTCTTACAACGATGGTTTATAAAACTATGTGAAAAGCATAAAGAAGAAATAAAAATGAAAAAAACATTGGTAAAAAACTTAGCATGTTGCAAAATTAAAACAGCACCCCAATTCGGTTGTACAGACAGATACTATAAAAAGAAATATAATAAAAAATACATATCAAAATATAAATATAAAAAACCAAGAAGAAGATACTATGTAAAAAACTACAAAACCAAAAGACCATATAGACCAAAGAGAAAACTAACGGAATGTACTTGTTATAATTGTGAAAAATTAGGACACGTAGCTAAAGATTGTAAATCACCCAAAAATCCAAAGAAAAAACAAATATAAAAAATAATAATAGACGATGAAAAATATATGCAGATAGAATACATAGATTATGAATTAGAAAGTGAAGATAGAATATACGAAATATTAGAAAATGAAATGGTTAACGATATAGAAGTAGGATCAGACAATGAATTCTATAATATAACGAATGACTGAAAAAGATATACAAATAATAACTAAAGAAGAATACCAAAATGAGGAATCTTCAAAACAAAAAATAATATTTGATAATAATATATTTGAACAAATAAAAGGAAAAGAATTAGGCCTAAGCGTAGAAAAAATATTCGAAATACCAACAATAAGAAACTGGTTTAAACGACAAAAGGAAGAATATTATGTAGTAAGTCAAAGAGAACATATCATAGATTGCAAATACACCAAAGGAAAGGCTAAAATATCAATAATAAACACCAAAAGAACTGACAATATTAAAAGAAATGTATGAAATTAAATAAAAAGAAAAAGAACAAAAAACAAAATTAACAAGTGAGATAAATAAATTTAAAGAAAAATTGCAATTAGAAGATGAATTAGAAGAAAAAGAAGAAAATAACCAAGATAATCTATCTGAAATAAGAATTGATGAAATAAATGACAATGATCTAGATGAACAACATTCGGAAGCAAGCGAAACATATACGGAACTTTTAGCAAACATAGATAATACAAAGAATTTAGAAGTAAATACAAGAGACGTAGACATCGATGAAAAACCTAGTACATTAGGAATAAAAAATCCAAAAAACTTAAAATATTATAATGAAAACTATGAATTCCTCACCTACCACACTACCAAAAACATCTTAGTATATCATGAATTTATCACCTACCAGTAAAATGATATGATTATTCGTTTGTTTATTATTGGTATTTTAGCCTTTCCTTTGGTGTATTTGCAATCTATGATATGTTCTCTTTGACTTACTACATAATATTCTTCTTTTTGTCATTTAAACTAGTTTCTTATTGTTGGTATTTCGAATATTTTTTCTACGCTTAGGTCTAATTCTTTTCCTTTTATTTGTTCAAATATATTATTATCAAATATTATTTTTTGTTCTGAAGATTCCTCATTTTGGTATTCTTCTTTAGTTATTATTTGTATATCTTTTCCAGTCATTCGTTATATTATAGAATTCATTGTCTGATCCTACTTCTATATCGTTATCCATTTCATTTTCTGATATTTCGTATATGCTATCTTCACTTTCTAATTCATAATCTATGTATTCTATCTGCATATATTTTTCATCGTCTATTATTATTTCTGATATTTTTTTTTTCTTTGGATTTTTGGGTGATTTACAATCTTTAGCTATGTGTCCTAATTTTCCACAATTATAACAAGTACATTCCGTTAGTTTTCTCTTTGGTCTATATGGTCTTTTGGTTTTGTAGTTTTTTACATAGTATCTTTTTCTTGGTTTTTTATATTTATATTTTGATCTGTATTTTTTATTATATTTTTTTTTATAATATCTGTCTGTACAACCGAATTGGGGTGTTGTTTTATTTGTGCAAGCTAAAAACTCAACAGTCTTATCATAATTATGAATGACGTTCTTAATTTGTATATATGCTATGAATGTTTTATTGCTTTATTTATCTTATTTATTGTTATTATTTATTGTACCGTATAATGATGATAATTTTTCTTAACGATGATAAAAATATATTTCTTGATTCCTTTTAATAAAAAGAAAATTTCTTATTAACGATAGTTAGAATTTCCAACTTTCAGATTAGTAATAATAACAATAATAGTAATATAATTATGTATATAATATTTAAATTTATTACAACTTAAGGTTACTATTAGTACACAAAATACTATATAAGACTATTTAACATTTGATTAATTATATTTCTTATAACATTTTAATTTGACTAGGGACAAAATGATATTTCAACTTTGAAGATAGGAGCTTCTCACTTTTAATATAATATGATATGATAATCAATATAAAAGAAAAATAAAACTAGTAACCGTGATTTTACGGAAGACTCTAAGTCTCTATAGTGAATCTAGAGGTGTATATAAAGCGGGTCACCATGTTCACGTGAACCCATGCTCCCCTCCCAAAATCATAAAATACTAGTGTTATATTTTTCATTTTTTTGTTAAATATATATGTGTGAACCCACACTCGAAGTATCATATAATGCGACGATGATTGGGTGCACCTCTTAGATACTTGAATTTTATATCTATTTTATTATATTTTTCTTTCTAAAATTAGGTAACACCTCTCTAAGTGATTATTGATAGCACTTTTGGCGTTTTAATTAATTAAGCATTTCAGATTTGGACCTATAATTTTAAAATTTTAACTGTTTTCAATAATAAGAACCTAAATGTCAAAACGATTAGATCCACCTTTTCATAATAGTGCACCCCATCATCCCAAAATCCTGGATACGCCTTAGTGAATCTAATGCTTCATATTTCACAACTTCTATAAAGTTTTGTAAGCTTCATATTTGGGTTATCAATTTATCATATTTTTAAAAATGATTGTGGCTGCAAGAAAGCTTACATGCACCCTCAATCAATTCGGGCAATCTAAGTTGAAACTATGTCATGTCCTATCTAATCATTTCTCATCAATATTTCTTCGATCTACCTCTTCCTCTCTTAAAATCATTGATGACCAATCTCCCACGTATTAGTACGGAAACATCTATGCATCTTTTTCCATGAGTTCACATGAACCCAAATAAACCCCTCGAAAAAAATACATATTTTCCATTGGTTTTGCAATGAAAATGAAAAACTTAAAAGTAAAACACTAATTTTGAATTAGAGGGAAAAAATTTAAGCGTCTATAAAATATATAATAGTGGAAGTTTAAAACATTTTTTTTTCAGTAAACAATCTTTTCACTAATTAGTTTTATTATATAAAGGCAGTTATCCATCTTCTTCAGTCACTTCATATTCCAAAAAAGTGTGAAGTCTCTACTCATTTTCTTTTTCTGTTTTGATTCTCTCTGCCAAAAAAAAAAAAAAAACTGCAGGAGAACCAGAGCATGATGGACAAAATGGAAATCAAGAATCAAAGCATAGAAATGAAGAATCTGATGAAATAATGGAAAAACAGAGGAAAATGCTGGAGCGAATCAACTATCAAGAATCTGATGAAAATATAAAGGAAATAAAGGAAAAAGCTGGAGTGAATCAATTAGGAGAAACAGATGAAAACCCAAATGGAGGAATTGATGAAAATGAAGAAGAAGTTGGGAAAAAGGAGCTTGATGGACATAATGAAAATCAAGAATCTAACGAAAATATGGAAGAAACAGAGGAACAAGCTGAAGGGAATCAACTAGAAGAAATATATGAAAATCCAAATGGAGAAATTGATGAAAATGAAGAAGTTAGGCAAAAGGAGGTTGATGGACACAATGGAAATTAAGAATCTAATGAAACAGAGGAAGCTTCTGAAAGGAATCAACTAGGAGAAACAGATGAAAATCCAAACGGAGAAATTGTTGAAAATGAAGAAGAGAATCGCAAAAACGAGGAAGAAGAAGAAAAAGAAATAAGAAGACGAGCTATTAAACAAGGAAAACAACCAGTGTATAAAGGAGGACCATTCGAGGATTATGAAGAAAAAAATGAAGGAAAAGAATTTGATTTTGATAAGTGGAGCTGGTAATAGGTTACAATACTAATTTTCAGATTCATTTTAGTATAAACTTTACATAAACATTACTGCATTTCTGACTTAAAGATCAGAAACTTGATTTGTGAGACGTATGTGCTATTTTTGCATAGCTGTTTGATATGTGATTTGCTTGCGAAACTGTTCTAGTTCCTAAGATTCAGAGATCATTTTGATATGAATTTTGAAATTGTTTCACTTTCAACTTTAGTTTGATATCATCTCTTTTACATATTTATAGAATTAGAGATGGTAACTCCTTTGATAAAAGTGGAAAGATCAGATAACAGTGGAGCTTTAATCCACTCTTAATTTTCAAGGTCAAGTTTCCATAGAATCATTATCTTTTCAATGGAGCATTAATTTTCAGTGCTTAACCATCTTCTTCAGTCACTTCATATTTGAAACAAAAGTTAAAATATTTACTCCTTTTCTCTTTTTGTTTTGATTCTCTCTGCGAAACAAAATGGTAAAACCAGTTCCTCAAAATGAAGTATAAGAAGAAGAAGCACAAATGGAGATTGATGGATATAATAGAAATCAACAATCAAATGAAAAAATGGAAGAAGCAGAGGAGGGAAAAACAGAGGAATTGGATGGAAATAGAGGACGAAAAAGAAAACACCAAAATGAAGAAGAGAAAGAAAACACCAAAATGACTAAATGATCAAAAATTTGATTTGATTTGATGTATATGCCTTTTTCGCGAAACTGTTTGATAGAATAAAAGATCCATTAATTCTGATATCCAAGGTCCAAGTCTTCATGGAGTTACATTCACAATTTAATTACGTTTGGTAAACAATCTATAGTTAGTATTTATTACATGGATAATATGTTACAATACCTTTCAAGTAGATAATCAGATCAAAGTGATCTGGTTTGCTTGCATTTTCAGTTTGACTGTAGTTTTCAGGTCATTGATTTTTCATGAGATTATGCATAAATTGGCAGGCCTTGTTGACGACAAAGGCAATGTTGGGACGCGTAAGTGTGACATATTGTAAGGCTCCGACAATTCTTTGATATACGTAGCATCATGGAACAAGGGACTATCACCAATATGTTGCTTTGAGTTCACTGCCATAGGAGTTGAAAGTGGCTTACAATTCTGCATAGTAGCATTTTTTAAAAAGGAGATGTAATTTACAGCTCCTGAGAGAGGGTGATGCCAGAAGATCCACGAGAGACTTGAATACCAAGGAAAAAATTTAAAGGACCAAGGTCATGAATTGAAAATTTTGCACCAAGTTTGGTGTTGATGCCTCCCAGCAAGGATGAATTATTTCCGGTGACTATAATATCATATGTGTAGACCAAGATATATAATCCACTACACTGTGAGCTTGATAAATAAACAAAGATGTATATGATTTTGAAGTAGTGAACCAGATAATAAGGTGGAAGTTAAGAAGGCGCATGTACTATGTTTGAGACCGTAGATTGATTTCCCAAACTTTCAAATGTTATTCAGATATTGAGGATGTATGAACCTCGAAGGTTGTGACATATAGATTTCTTGCAGTTCAACATGAAGAAAAACATTTTGCACATCTAATTGATGCGAAACCCAGTGGTGCAATGCTTCCAAGGTGAGAATAATGCCAATGGTACCTGACTTAACAACAGGGGTAAATGTCTCGTAATAGTCATGACACTCCCGTTGATGAAATCCCTTTGCAACTAAGCGAGCCTTGTAGCACTCTATCGCACCTGAATAATATTCTTTTACTCTAAATACCCACTTGCACCCAAGAATATTCAGTGAGGAATCATACGGAACCAAAGACCAAGTGTCATTCCACATTAATGCATCTATTTCAGATGCCATAGTAGCCCACCACTCTTTATGTTTGGAAGCTTCCCTGAAACATGATGGCTCACATGTTGGAGGGGGTAATACATCTGAGGTAGTGCCAAATGTGAGGACGGGTGGATATTCCGAAGAACCATATGATGTGAGTATTGAGGAGGGGCTATGAGTTTATTAATACAGGTTGGCAGAGGCAGCATTATAGAGGAAGATTCGGGGAGCATGTTGTTACTACTTAAGTTGACAACAAAGGGTAAATCAGGGGAAGAGGTGTTGGGAACACCTTAGAGGGAAGTTGGTTGTGGATTGGAGCATCCAAAGAAGGTATAGGAGTAACTATGAAAGTTGGATTGGTAGTGCATTCAAGACTTAAAGAGTGAGAAGAAGGGTCTCCTAAATTAATGTTAGGATAAGTTAATGATGGTGAGGGTGGCTGAGTAGGATGGGGCAGCAAAGGAGGAACAACTCTGATAGAAGAAGATTGATAAATGACTCTATATGGAGGCATACAAAGTGGAAGGGAAGCCTGATGCGTGGTAGACAGAAACTGATTTGGTACAGGGCAAATGATGGATGACTTGGCGAATGGAAAATTTTATTCATCAAAGCGAATATGTCAGGAAACATAGACAAAACCACTGGATTGATCCAAACAACGATACCCTAGGTGAGTTGGGCTATATCCAAGAAACGCACAAGGTTTGCTTTGGAAATCAAACTTGTGTTTGTTGTAAGGTCAGAGGTAAGGAAAACATAGACATTCGAAGACCTTAAGAAAAGAATAATCGAGTTTGGAATGATGGACTAGTTGATATGGCGAGAGATTATGAGTTGTGACTGAAGGAAGATAATTAATAAAAAAAATAGCAGACTTAAGTGCGTATTGCCAAAAGCAAAAGGGAACCAAACTATGAGCATGAACGCTAAGGCCAGTTTCGACTACATCACAATGCTTTCATTCAACTTTGCGTCATTGCTCATGAGTATGAGGGAAAAAGACTCGATGAGCGATGCCAAGTTGAGCAAGGTCAAGTTATGGGGATCGGAAGTCCCTGCCCCAGTTGGATTGGATAGCTTTAATTTTGATATTATATTGTCTTTCAATAAGGGTGCGAAACTAATTAAATATTCGCAAAACATCAGTTTTTTGAGAAAGAGGAAACCCCAACAATATCTTATGTAATCATCAACAATAATAGAAAACATTTGTGTCCTTGAGATGAAAGAATGGGGGCCGAAGCTCAAACATCAAAATATAACAATTGGAAGATAGAAGAAACTTTTATTAATGCTCAGAGGTAAAGACAATTGGTGCGATTTGTTGAGTTGACAAGAACTACAAATAGAATGAAAACTAGAACTAGTTCATGGCAATTTATGTGTCCTAATAACTTAATGAAGAATTGGTTGATGATGATGTCCTAGATAAAGGTGCCAAGAAGAGGGAGACGCCTTGATAGAACAAAGAATCGAGGGTGAAGTAGACTTGGAAGTAGAAGACGGTTGGAGAGTGTAGAGTCCCCTATCACTCTTGCTTGAAAGAGCTGGTATCTTGGAAGCTTGATTCTTCACAACAAAAAATGGAAGGGATAAAATTCAAAGAAAACATTATTATCATGAGAAAAATGTTGGACGGAGAATAAGCATTTAGTGATCAAGGGAATATGAAGAATGTTATTTAGATGAAAGATAAGAGAAGAAGGATGGGTGGCATTACCAGTGTGATGAATGGGGATGCTATTACCATTACCGTTATTTAGACGAAAGAGAATGGAGAAAGGAAAAGTGGTATTACCAGTGTGATGAATGGGGATGCTATTAGCATTACCAACATGAACATGATTAGGTCCTTTATAATCGTTAATCTGATGAAATGTGGTGAGATCAGGGCTGTTATGGCCATTACAAATTTGACACTTTTGTCGCCTGTCGGTGGATTGCCAAGTGTTAAGATGTATGTGTCCACTATCAGTCAATGGACCAAGTCCCTTGACATAGTAAGAACAGTAACAAACATCACAAGCAATAAAGTAAGAAACACAAGCAGTTTACGCGAAAACCCCCTTGTTCAAGGGCGGTGAAAACCACGATCGGTACTCACATGATTTCAACCCAACTCCATTTAACTGTGAAAAGAGCGATGATTCAGATTACAGACTCTTGTAACCTAGGAATTTAACTTTAAATCCCTTGCCCCTAAGTGTAGCAACTCTACTACAAGAAAGAACTAAGCAATAACTCTATTTCCCACTAAACCACCTAACTCTAGATGATTTAGACTTCAACTAAGCAACAACTATGTTGCCCACTAAACTAATTAACTCTAACTGATTTAGACTTCTTGACTTGAAACGAACAATGATCTAATTCCTTTATAACACATGAATAGATCTACAATGATAAGCACTAAAGTATAAATCCTAAGACAATAAAGACACAAATAGCTCTATCAGGTCCATGTTGCTCTTAAAGAAGATACTTCTCAAAAATATGGTTTTGGCTTGTGTTCTTGAATTTTTCAGGAATGCAAAAACTGAGGTTGTGTCTATTGAAAGGAACCTTATAAATGATAGACACAACCTTAGAAACCATGATATTAGCCAACGACTCTGCTACACCGTTCGAGAGACACGCACCAACTCCTGCAGACCTACAGGTGTCAGAGACTGTAGTGTACTTTTTCCAGCTGTCCCTTTCTCGCATATTAACACCATGGGATCAGGTCCCCTTATCAGATCCCTTTTTTTGTTAAATCATCAAAACTAAAAATAACATTTTCCCCTTTTTTGATGATGACAAACAAACATGAAACCTTCCCCCTATCAACCTTCTCACCTTAGCATAACAATAAAGTAGAGAAATAAGAATGATCATTATCAACGCGAAGATCTATTTCATTGCAAAAGAGAAAACAATCAATACATCATAACCAAACTTCTAAGATAACCCTGGGACATTTCCCACAGAAAAACAAGGTATGAAAAAGAGGACAAGGGAGGATTGGGTAGGGACTAGGAGGAGGAAAGTTTTTGGGTAAGGGATTGGATGACAAAAGAGAGACGATCATTTGAAGCATTATTTAATTTGATCAGTTTCTCCTTAAGTTCAAAAATTTGAGCCAGAAGTGCTTCATTCTTGGCTTTAAACGTAGAAACTTCAGTCGAACCTGGCCCTTCCATCTGTGCCTTTAGTAATGCGATCTCTGCTTCCTTTTGACTTACCAAGGCTGTCATCTCCTCCAACTCGTGCTTTAGTTGACTCAGTTCAACTACCAACCCAGACATTTTGCTCAAATGTCCTGTTCTTCCTTCCACGCACTCACACTTTACAAGAGTGTTCATGGAGAAGGACCGTTTCACTATCCCTATTGTACATGATCCCAGTGGAACCCCCATGTGTTGGAATACTTTAGTTAGGAAGTATCCATATGCCATGCCATATTTTCCTTTCTGCTCTATCACTGTCTTGTGCATGTGTTCAACTATGAGGGCTGGAAGATTTAAGAGATCAAACTTGCTAAGTGCCTCCATTAGAAACAAGTCAGCAGAAGAAGTAATTGTTCTCTTCTCAGACCTTAGGAGGAGCACTTTATTGACAAACTCAAACAACACTTGAGAATCTCCCTTTAGAAGTTTCTTTGAGATGCCTGCACAGTTCATTTGTGAGAGCTTGCCACTCTTTTGCAAAGTTCTTGGTACATGGTCGTCCAACCACGAATCGATACCTTTCCTGGGCACGTTCAGAATTTCAGCCAATCTTTCCTCATTCAAATAAAATGCTTTGTCCCCAACCTGCGTGTTGAGGCTTCCATCCTCAATGAACTCAACATTGTAGTAGAATTCCATAACATGTTCCTCATGCATTACAGGAGACTAGGTCATGAATAGGTGAGTCCATGAATGAATTTCAACAGCATCAGCCAAGGTGCTCATACCAAGCTTTGTGATGATCTCACGATCAAACACTCTTCCACTCAAGACTTTCAGCAGTCTTAGATTGTCAACTATTTCCTTCTTTGCTACTTTCTTCTAATATTTCATTTTCTTCCTTTTGGAACCTGGTCCCTTTGCAAGACTCAGATTCCACTATGTGTTCCTCAGAGTCAAGTGACACTTCTTTTCTCCTTTTGGATCTCTCCTTCGATATTTTCTTCACTGGTTCCTTGTTTTCCCTCTTCTTCGAACTAGTCACCTCTTTTGCTAATGATTTCTTAGACTTTGGTTTCCCTTTTTTCTTTTCTTGTTCCGCCTTCTTTCTCCTTTATATTGCAGAGATGATGTTCTCCGACACAATATCACTTTCTGATTGTTCATTTGAAACATCAACAACCCCCTCAATAGGAATCACGATCTCCTCTTCTCCTTCTAATCTCAATAGTACTAGCCTTACTTGAATTTATTGCTTCACTCATAAGTTTTTGAGTGGCACCCCTGGTAGAGGGTATCTTTGTTGGTGTCTCCTCTGTAACTTTGTTATTTCCTTTGTTAGTGATAGGGATCATTCTTCTCTATATGGCCCAGCGTAGGGAGCATTGTCCTCTTCGTCATCCTCAGTGTCAGTGGCGGGTGGAAGTCAACTTTAGGAGTTCTGTTGACATAGGCTCAATATTCTCAAGGAGATCCTCTTCAAATCTACTTCCTTCCTCAATTCTCACTCCTTCTCTCATTTCTGTAAAACTTTCCACCAATAGATTCTCACTTGCAGCCAGAATATTATATTCAAAGTACCTATTCTTTAGAAGATCTGCTTCAAATAAATAATCAGACAATACAGATGGAGGAGGACCAGGTTGAGATGAAGGTGTTGGATCATTTAAATCCAGAGGAGATTCTAGAGTAGGAGGACTGGATTCAGGAGTGTCAACCGGATGAATGGTTGACATTTTTGTTGGAGAGGGAACACAAGAAGAAGTGTAGAAGGCTACTAGGTCTTTTTGATTTAGGGAGTCCATTATTTGTTGAGATGAAGATGGTGATTAAGACATATTTGAGGGGAGAAACAAAGAAGAATGTGAGAGAAAGAGATTAGAGTTTTCTGAGAATTTAGGAAAAAGAGTTTGAAAACTATAGAAAGAAAAGATGAGGGAAGGAGTATATAAGGAAATGAAAGTGTGTGTCAGGTCCCTTTTATTTGATGCATCGCTTGGACTTAAAGTGATGGGACAACGGTCAAAATGATCAATGACTGACACGTCGAGGTCACAACGGTTCTCATTATGAGTTCAAAAATAATATAAAGAGTTCTAACCTTTAGATAGGCCCAGCTCCCTAGCTGCAATTTTGAGAATGTTGATCCTTGAATTGTTATGACCTTTCTTTATTCCTGCATTTCCTTATGAGTGTATACCTGGAAAAGGTACACGATTGATCTTACTAAGACAAAGCATTACATATAACAAGGATACCTACCTTTAATCATAGCCAAGGATGGTTGGATGCTTTGGATAAATCAGCTCAGTCCATTTTCATTATTCCCAACTTCAATCTGTTACTCTCTAATTGATCCTTGCTCATAGCTTTAGTGAAAATGTCAGCCATTTGATCTTCAATCCTACAGTATTGCATACAAATGTTCCCCTTTTTTACATTGTCTCTTAGAACGTGATGTGTCACATCAATGTGCTTTGTCCTTTTAAACTGAACTTGATTTTTCCTAATATTGACAACACTTGTAGTATCACACAAGAGTGGAATGGTGTGAGTAAGTACTCCAAAGTCTTCAAGTTGTTGTTTTATCCACAGTAACTGGCACAACAAGATGCAACTGCTAAATATTCTACTTCAGCTGTTGAGAGAGCTACCGAATTTTGTTTCTTAATTTCCCAAGATATTAATGAAAATCCTAGAAAGTGAGTCATTCCTGAGGTGCACTTTTTATCCACTTGATACTCTGCATAATATGCATCTGCATATCCCACTAGTTTAAAGGAGTCTCCTGCTGGATAGAATAAGACCAGGCCCCTGTCTTCTTTAGATATCTTAGAATTCGCTTGGCTGCCTTTAAATGTGACTCCTTGGGACAAACTTGAAATCTAGCACACATATGTACACTAAACACAATGTTAGGCCTACTTGTTGTCAAGTACAACAATGATCTAATAATCCCTCTATAATAGTTTCATTTACCATAGGACCAGAATCATCTACTCCCAATTTTGAGTTTGTACCCATGGGAGTATCAATGGGCTTAGTATTCATCATTTGAAATTTCTTCAGCAAATCCTTTATGTACTTTTCTTGAAATATTGAGGTACCACTTTCAGTTTGCTTGATTGTAACCCCAGGTAAAATCTCAATTCCCCCATCATACTTATTTCAAATTCACTTCCTATTAGTGAAGCAAATTCCTCACACAAGACCTCAGAAGTTTCTCCACAGACAATATTCTCAACATACTTGAATAATGAGCAGTTTCTTGCCTCTTGTCTTTAAGAAAAGAGTGTTGTCTATTTTTCCTCTTTTGAAACCACTTATCCAATTTAAGCACATGGTTTGGATAATCAACATCCTTAAAAGCAGGGGGTTGCTTAACAACATAAACTTCTTCCTTCAAGTAGCCATTCAAAAAGGCACTTTTCACATCCATTTGGAACAACTTAAATTCCATGAAAGCTGCAAAAGCAATCAGAATTTTGATAGCTTCCATTCTAGCCACAAGAGCAAATGCTTCATCATAGTCAATGCCTTCTTCTTGATTATATCCCTGAACCACCAACCTTGATTTGTTTCTTGTGATGATACCATTCTCATCAAACTTGTTTCTGAACACCCATCTGGTCCCTATTACAGTTCTTTCAGGGCCCTAGGTACCAGGTGCCACACTTTACTTCGCTCAAATTGATGAAGTTCCTCTTGTATTGAATTTACCCAATCAATATCTTTCAAGGCTTCCTTGATGCTTTTGGGCTCAACATTAGATATGAATGCTGAGAATGCCACCAGATTTCTAGTTTTGGATCTGGTATGCATTCCAGAATTCAATGGAGAAATGCGGTTATCAAGAGGATGAGACGATTGGCGTTTCCACCATGACTTAGCATTCAAGGGTTGAGGTTGATCAGCTTGCTCAATTTCATCTTCAAAATCATCATTCCCAGGTTGAGGTGAGTTCTCAGGTTCAACATTGTCAGATTAACCAAGTCCCTCATTAGGCTCATCATCTTTACTGACTTCTTCAGATGGAACAGGTTCAACACTAGTAGGATTTTGACTTTCTTCATCTTGTGACTCATTCACCCCATCTCTCTGAATCTGAAGAAGTTCTTCTAGCTCATCATCATCCTTGTTCTTTAGATTTGTGAGATCACCAGTTTCATCAAAAATCACATGAACACTTTCTTCAATTCACAATGTTCTGTTATTGTAAACTCTCTAAGCTTAACTTGAAGAGGAATAACCTATAAAAACTCCTTTATCACTCCTGGGATAGAATTTTCCTAGATCATCCTTCCCATTGTTCAACACAAAACATTTGCTCCCAAAAGCCCTTAGATAACTCAGTTTAGGCTTTCTATTGTTGAGTAGCTCATAAGGAGTTTTGTTCAATAGAGACCCGATCAAACACTTGTTGGTCACATAACAAGCAGTGTTGACTGCTTCAGCTCAGAAGTTCTTATGAAGATTTGAGTCTATGAGCATGGTTCTGGCAATATCTACCAGAGTTCTGTTCTTCTTTTCAACAACACCATTTTGCTGTGGTGTTCTAGGAGCTGAGAAGTTATGATGAATTCCTTTTTCAACATAAAAATAGTCAAACTTTGCATTTTCAAACTCAGTTCCATGATCAGACCTAATCCCTGCAATCTTGCAGTTCAGTTTTGTCTGAATCATTTTGAAAAAAATCATCAACACATCATATGTATCATCCTTGGACTTAAGAAACATAGTCCAAGTGAACCTGAATAATCATCCACAACCACCATAATGTACTTCTTTCCACCTCTACTTTGAATTTTCACAGGCCCACATAGATCCATGTGAATTAGATCGAGAGGTCTTGATGAACTCGCTTGCTTCTTTGATTTGAATGATGATCTGGTTTGTTTCCCTTTGACACACGCATCACACACCTTATCATCACTGAATTTCAGTTTTGGTAAGCCACGAACAAGGTCCCTGGATACAAGTTTGTTTAACAAAGAAGAGCTCATATGATCAAGTCTTTTGTGGCACAAGTTAGCATTTTCACTTTGGGCACTCAGACAGGTTAGATCATCTCTTTTACCAGTATCCAAGTCAGCCACATACATATTCTTGAGCCTTCTAGCCGTTAGAATCACTTCTTTTGTTGTCAAGTTAGTAACAATGCACTTTTCTCATAGAAATTTGACCTCATTGCCTTTATCACATATTTGATATACACTGAGAAGACTATATTTCAAACCATTCACATAGTAGACATTCTCAATAGTGTGTTAAACCGATTTTCCAATTCTTTCAACACCAATAATATACCCATTCTTTCCATTGCCAAAAGAGACACCTCCACCTTGAAGTGCCTTGAGTGAGAGAAAGTTTTCAATTTTTTCCAGTCATATGGTTTGAACATCCACTGTCCATAAACCAGCATTGACTACTACTTCCTTCAACCCCCAGCAACAAAGATTACCTATTAGATTTGGGAACCCATTTCATTCTAAGTCCCCAGTGAGCGGATAAAGGCATAATAAGAGAACTTTTTGTCCAATGAAGCAGAATACTCTTTCTCATGTTAGAAGATCTAGAAATAGGAGCAAGTCCCTTGTTCTGTGTGCCTTTTTGTCTGGAAAGTTTTTCTTGAGAGCTTTTCCAAGATGGTCCTTCTTCAGATGACCATTGTAACCATAATGAAAACACAACAGATTATCAGACACAGACACATACTTGCTATGAGGATTATAGGGAGGACTTATGTTCAAACTTCCTACACCCTTCCCGTTACTTTAACCTTGACTGGTAATATTTGAAAGTAATTTTGAGGAATTAGTCCATTTCTGAGATTTTGTCAGTTCTTCACTAAGACAAACCAGGTCCCTTTCCATCTGATCATTTTTGTCCAAGGCCATTGCAAGTCTGGTTTCAATAGTATTTAAGCTAGTTTCTAGCTCTATTTGCAAGCTGCTAGTCTCGCCCTTTCCTATGCCATATTTCTCACTCAACATCCTTAGTTTTTCCCTAAGTTCTAGATTTTCAATCTCCAGAATTGTCAATTGTTCTTCCATAACATACGTATGATCCACCAAGGCTACGTTTTCTTCATGAAGTCCTTTTCAGATGTTAACTCAGTAATAAAGTCAATAAGAACAACTGCTAGATTGTTCAACTTTCTAACAGAGTAAGCATGCAAGTTTTGTTTAAGATCAGAAAGGGTTACCTCTTCTTCAGCTTCTTCATCATCAGATTTTTCCATAAAGGAAAACATGGTATCAAACACATCTTCATCGTATTTAACTGCAAGCATAGATGCATTTTCAGGATGTTCTGACTCTTCTGAATCACTTGAGGAATCACCCTAGACAGCAAGAGCCTTCGTCACAACATAGTCAGCAACAACTTTTATTCTTTTCTTATCGGGGATCGAGTCCATTCTCTTGTATTAGTCTACTCCAGGCCTTGGGTTGTCTTTGTGTTCGACCTTATGCATGGGGTAGTCTCTGATGAAGTGCCCTGGCTTTCCATAGTTGTGGCACAGGTCACTTATATTTGCAGCTCTGCTAGAGTTCCCTCCTTTCTGAAAACCTCCATGTTTCCTTACTATTTTCTAGAATCTCCTAGTGAGGTATGTCATGTCCTCCTCTTCATCGAAAGTATCACCTGATGTCACCTTAAGAGCTAGTGACTTGTCCTTCTTCACCTCCTTCTTTGATGCTGCTTGATTTTTATTCATCTCATGATTTTGATGATTTCTAATCAAAGCATCCATTGTTAGCACCTTCAGGTCCGTAGATTCAGTAATGACATTGACCTTGCTTGCCCATGACTTAGGAAGAATTCAAAGAATCTTCTTGACCTGTTTACTTAGGTAAATAGGCTCTCCCAAATAGTGTAGCTCATTAGTGATGGAGGAGAATCTTGTATGCATGTCATGGATTGGTTATTCCTCTTTCATAGTGAAGTTCTCATACTGGGTAGTCAACATGTCTACCTTTGACTCCTTCACTTTCTCTGTTCCCTCATGAGCAGTCTTGAGGCAGTCCCAAATTTCTTTTGTTGATTCACAAACAGAGATGCGATTGTACTCTTCAACACCTATACCACACACCAACAGTTTCTTGGCTTTGTAATTCTTCTCAATCTTCTTCCTGTCAGCTTCATTGTACTATTGACGAGTCTTTGGAGAGACTCTTGTGATTTCTCCATCCTTTACTTCCAATGTAGGGACAAAGGGTCCGTTCAGCACTATTTCCCACAACTCACTGTCTTCCGCCATTAAAAAGACGCGCATCCTCATCTTCAACCAGCTGTAGAATTGGCCATTGAAGCGAGGTGGTCTGGTCGATGATTGTCCTTCTTCTAAGTTCAGTGGAGCAACCATCTTTCCACATGAATCTCTTTTGGTGTTAACCAACTAGAGAACCCCTTCTCTGATACCAATTGTTAAGATGTATGTGTCCACTATCAGTCAATGGACCAGGTCCCTTGACAAAGTAAGAATAGTAACAAACAACACAAGCAATAAAGTAAGCAACACAATCAGTTTACGTGGAAATCCCCTTGCTCAAGGGCGGTTGAAACCACAACCTGTACTCACAGAATTTCAACCCAACTCCATCTAACTCTAAAAGGAGCGACGATTCAGATTACAGACTCTTGTAACCTAGGAATTTAAATCTAAATCCCTTCCCCCTCAGTGTAGCAACTCTACTACAAAGAAAGAACTAAGCAATAACTCTATTGCCCACTAAACCACCTAACTCCAGATGATTTAGACTTCAACTAAAAAATAGCTCTATTGCCCACTAAACCAATTAACTCTAACTAATTTAGACTTCTTGACTTGAAACGAACAATGATCTAATTCCTTTTTAACACAGCAAAAGATCTACAATGATAAGCACTAAAGTATGAATCCTAAGACAATTAAGACACATATAGCTCTATCAAGTCCCTATTGCTCTTGAGGAAGTTACTTCTCGAAAAGATGGTTTTTTCTTGTGTTCTTGAATATTTCAGGAATGCAAAAATTGAGGTTGTGTCTATTGAAAGGAACCTTATAAATGATAGACACAACCTTAGAAGCCATGCTATTGGCCAACGACTCTGCCACATTGTTCGAGAGTCGCACACCAACTCCTGTAGACCTATAAGTGACTGAGACTGCAGTGTACTTTAAAAAGATCACCTCTGCCACCACGACCTACGTTAGTATTGTTGTTGTAGGAACGATTAGATTGTGTATTCTTATGGGTCTATTTTAGTATAATGTTTTTTTGTATTTTAAGGTGATAGTGTAAGACATATTTTATATTATTAATATATATATATATATATATTGAAGTTAATCTAGAGTAGATTTATATTTTCTATAGTAACACTAATTACATAATCATCTCATATGGAAATTTCTTATGACTTTATCTGTAGCTACTATTGTAGTCTATTCACGTGGAGATATGTATTCTTATTTTCAAATATCTTCAAACATATATCAATATAAAGAAAAATATACATTAAGTGTGGAATTAAGAAATAAGTACAACTCTCAAGTCTCTGACTCTCAAATAGAACAAAGCATAAAAAGAAGAACTATAAGGCCCACCGGGATGACAAACAACTACCTCTCAATAGTTCTTTGTCAAGCCTCAAAAGTAGAAGCGCAATCACATGATACCAGGTTCGGAACCTACACAAGTGTAGAAACAAGGAGTGAGTACAAACAACAAGGTAATAGTTCTACAATACACAACTCACAAGGCTGAATAATAACAGTCCAATAGTCACAATTCAACAACCAACAATATGTATCAAGTAATAAGTCAATCTCACCGTCAAAAAGATCAATCACAAGCAACAAGAGCATCAATCACGGTGCACAAGTAGGTCAAACATAAGCATAAAAATGCATTAAATCACAATAATCAAACTCTTGCCGGAACCATTTCCCTTCGGCACAATATCAATAGCCGAAACCATTTCCCGTCTGCTTTATATCATATTACCAACCAAAACTATTTCCCATTAGCTTTATATCATATCACTAGCCGTAGTCCAAAATCAGATTTAATTCACTCTGAACATTTCAAAAGCAAAACAATTTGGTTAGTTGACTTCTTACTTTTGCAATGATATCACAAGATCTAGTGATATTTACGAAATGAAAAATAAAATCTACTTCCAAATCAAATCTTATAGAAATCCTTACTTTCACTATGTTTTTTATTATCACATATTGCATTCAAATACTATAACTATGTAAAAGAAAAGGGTTATTATAGTTAGTACAATCATAATCCTTTACTTCCTTCCCATTAATACTATATGAAATATTTTCCTTAATCCAAAGACACACTTTCTCTTGTTTTCACTAACTAGCTTCTGGATACGTACAATACACGTGTGTCTCATGCAATATATCATAAATTCGTTAGGACAATTAAAATTCAATGAAAACATGCCTGTAATGAGTACTCAAATGCAACAATCTCAAATACATGTTATGATAATAATTTATAGAAAATTCAATTAAAGAAGACTAATAGAGAAATATAAAAAAAAAACATAGAAAAAAAAACACACGCACACACATCCTTCTTAAGACTTTAATCATAACATTATATAAAAAAAAGAAATACAAAATCGGTACATAATTTTCCAAGTTTTTTTCGACACCTTCTCTCATATTCAATTAAAATTCAAAAGTTTTCTCCATCGAGTCAAACTAAAGCATGAATCAAATAGAAAAATCACTTTATTTTTGTAAAGTGATATATAATCAGACTAAGGTATATATCATATACTTTAGATGTTGATGGCTTCACTACTTTAACTATAAAATGAAATGGATAATTTTGAAGAAAAATGGTCAAAGCCCCCCCCCCCCCCCAATCTATAGCCGGATTCTCAACTACACACTCATACTTCACGGGGGTCCTATTACCCCATTGGACTATTTTAAAGTAGAATTATTTGCTCCCTAAATGCTGATGTGGCAAAAAAGGTGTAGTTCACTCTCTTTGGGAGAATGAGAGATAAAGATATAATTAAAATATTAACTTTATAAATATTTAATTTATTTCATATTAATATTCTACATTTAAAAATAATAATATTATGTTTCCTTTTATTTTTTTTTACCTTCTTTTATCTTTTCCTTTTAATCTTCATCAGATCCGGACACCGACGATGGCTCACCTCGACCACCAGGTCACCGCCCTCACCAACTTTTCATCACTAAGTCAATTCTCATCTTCAAATCACATACTTTTCATCATGTCTCCACTTTTCATCACTTTGAAAATTTGTTGGTAGCTCAAAATCAAAATTGAAAGTTAGAAGAATCGAACTTTAAGTCATTAATGGAGGAGTTCACAAAGTAATAGATTCAATTAATGGAGAAGAGTTCATTAAAGAAATCATTGGGTAACAAACCCTTTGATGAAGAAGACCTATTTATTGAAATTGTTGTAAACATCAATTGAGTTTCTCATATCAACATTGTTAAATCTAAATCAATACTAGTCTCTCCACAAGTCTGGTACCTTTACCGGCAGGCAAGTATAATTTTGATGAAGGTTGAAGAGCGGTAGTCATCAAATCTGCAGAAGCCTCCAAAGAAAAAGAAATAGAGGAATGGAAAAGAAAGAGAAAAGGAGAAGATGAAAATATAAAACAAAAAAAAGTAAAATATAAATGAACAATTAATTTTTTTAAATAAAAAAAGGGTAATATTTCGTGGCAGCGCGTGTTGACTACTACCTAATACAAATTTGGGCGTGAGTTTGTAGGGGGCTAAATATTTCACTTTTAAAAGGTTCAGGGAGGGGGTGATAGGACCCCATAAAGAATAAGTGTGTAGTTGAGAATTCGGTAATAGCTTGGGGGTGCTTTTGGCCATGCTTTTTAATTTTGGATGTGAGTTTCATGAAACAGAAAAGATGAATTTATATAGATAAAATCTCGAAGAGTAAACAATCCTCTTTTGAACACAAGAACTCTCCATTTACTCAATATAATAATTTATTATCACTAATATTTAAATATGTAATTAACTAAATATTTATAATATTTTAATCTAGTGTAGGGGCAAAATAATATTTCAACTTTCAACTTTTTTTATTTCCACTTTTAGTAATATATATATATATATATGATTTATAATAAATGTAAAGTAAAATAGCTTTTACAT
Organism: Solanum commersonii; assembly: GCA_029007595.1. NCBI lineage: Eukaryota > Viridiplantae > Streptophyta > Magnoliopsida > Solanales > Solanaceae > Solanum > Solanum commersonii. The sequence goes on along the minus strand of JAJTWQ010000055.1, from coordinate 2,304,330 downwards.
GACATAAAAAAGGTAAACTTTTAATATTAGATGATGTATAAGATTAATCATACAATGGTAAAATAATACTTTCTCTCTTCCAATTTATGTGACACTTTTCATTTTTCGAGAGTCAAACAATTTAAGTTTGACCAAAAATTTCCGAGTGGAATCTTCATTTTTTTTGGAAATAAAATTTATATATTTGTAAACTACGTAAAAAGCACTCACAATAATTGACAATTGAAATAATTACTTAAAAGATATATGAAAATTTTACGATCAAAGATAGACTTTTTTGAATCTCGAAATCCGAAAAGTGGCACACAAATTGAAACGAAGGGATAATAAATTTATTGATTAGTAACCGAAAATAAACGGTAAGTAATCTGCATAAAAAATATTTTCTTAATAATAAAATAAGTAGTAGTAGTAGTTACCATAACTAGTCTTAACTTACATTGCATAAAAAAAGGAAACTCTCCTCCATATATACTCTACTACTAATCTTCTTCATTTTATCAAATTAAGAGATTTTTTTGTATAGCAATGGATAAGAATTGCAGTGAAAATGGCAAAAGCATCAAATTGTTTGGTTTTGAGATCACTATACAAAAGGGGAGTATTATAAATACATTGTATTATGAATATCCTTTACACAATTTATTGAATAAACCTTCAATCGAATATGGATTTATTAATTGAATAAATATGCAGTAAATAAATATATGATTGGATAAGAATGCACAAGTAAATAGATTTCAGTTCATTTGACCATGAGTCAAAAATCAAATAATGATTAATATCTTTCTATATTTACTTTATTTTCATATGACCATGAGTCAAAAATTGAATAATAATTAATATCTTTCTATATGTAGTTTTTTTTCATTTGACTATGAGTCAAAAATCAAATAATAATTAATATCTTTCTATATTTACTTTATTTTCATTTGACAATGAGTAAAAAAATAAACAATAATTAATATATTTCCAAATTTAATTTATTTTAATTTGACCATGAGTCAAAAATCGAATAATAATTAATATCTTACTATATTTACAACCCTTTTCTTTCCCAATTTCGCTATCCGATTCTTATATATAGACCTAAAATTATACCCTCAATACATATTACATGAAGTTGCCAGTCTTGTTTGTTTATCTCCAAACTGAACCTTACCCATTTTAGCTAGTAAGCATTATTATTATTACTAGGATTTCTTGCCTAGTGGAACATCAATACAAATTGTTAGTCATGCTTATATTATTGGATACTCATTCCATTTCAAATGAGAGAAAAAAGCACAATAAGTCAAGTGTTTCGATCCTCATCTTGATTTTTTGCCCCCTTTTCTCTTATTTGAATTAGAATTAGAATCCAATAATCTCACGAAGTATTTGCAACAACAAATAAGCTGCAACAACAAAGAAGTTTCATGCTTATGGAAAAAGCATTTTTATGAGAAAAGACATACACATCTTTCATAGTCTAAAGGGAAAGCAAATGTAGTTCGTTGCCACTAATAGGCTACAAGTAAGAGTCAACTGATCGTTAGTGTGTAGAGATAATCAGTTGACTCTTACTTGTAGCCTATTAGTGGCAACGAACTATATTTGCTTTCCCTTTAGACTATGAAAGATGTGTATGTCTTTTCTCATAAAAATGTTTTCTCTGTAAGCATGAAACTCCTTTGTTGTTGTAGCTTCTTTGCCCAATTACCTTTCCCATGAAAATCCAATCCTTTGAAGAATGCTATGTGTTCATTCTCTATCCATGGATTTCCTTTATTGTTTTTTCTTCCCATAAAATCTTTTTAGACATTATTGCTGCATGTTGTAGTTGTTCTCAACACCAAACAATTTCAATTTTATGCTTTTCATTTCTCCTCATTGCTATTTTTCTTTAATCTTAATTTGAGAATTCAAAAAGAATAGTGTATATATAAGGAAGAAAAATTCCTTTTTATGCAATGTAAAAGATAACTAGGAAAACACTTCATTTTCACTTTTCCTAATATATAAGATTTGTTATGATAATCAATTCATATTTTTTTTAGGATTACTTTCCCTTTAGTTTATTTTACTAATCAATAAATTTATATGTACTTATCTTTTAAATAATCTGATTGTTTGGATCATTTTTATACCAATCAATGTATATAACTTAAATCAATCTGTATTTACATCGAAATAATTATTTTATCATACTATGATTAAGATTTTTTTCCATTCAATATCATTTATTTGAAAGGTTCTCTTTTGTATGCCATGTAAAAATTACTTTGTATTTATTACAATCAAGTACAAATATGGAAAAGTGTCTTTCAGATAAGGAAAAATATTCCAAATTATTTATGGCAAGAAGGTAAAGGATCATGACTGTACAAACTATAATTTATGTTTTTTTTTCCTACTATGTTTTGATATCCCAAAATATTATGTGATAAATAAAGAACATGGTGGAAATAATAGTTGAAACATGTCATAAAACTTCCTGAAAAAATGTTTTTTTATTGGAGTGAAATGTACACACTTCATATTTCCATTAACTTTTCCTCGTTACAAATAGCCATGTTGTACTATTGAATGTTTTTGTAGGGAATCAAGAGATCTCAGAGAGGAGTTCCTATGTTAGATCCTCTTGACACAGGGAAAACACTCTTGGCCAAAGATATTGCTACAAAGTGAACGATTAACACAGTGCTTGTAGTTTGTTGTGTAAAAAAAAAAAGGTATGGAAAGAGCGAACGATTAACACGGTGCTTGAATAAGCACCGTGTCAATCGTTCACTCTCTCCGTACAATTTTTCACACAACGAACTACAAGAAATATTGATAAATGTTGTCCCACACTCTGTAGCAACATCTTTGGCCAATAGTGTTTTTCCTGTGCCAGGAGAACCAAGCATAAGAACTCCTCTCCAAGGCCTATCATCACTGCAAATAACATTCAATATTACAACATGTTACGTGACTGTTTTCTACGAGGAAAAAATAAAGGGAATCTGAAGTGTGTAAGGCATTTCCCTCCAAGGAAAATATTTTTAGAAAATTATATGACATGTTTAAAATTCTTTCGGTTTTTGGGGAGTCACTATTAAAAATTAATAATAATGAAACTACCAAATTTGGAAATATTTTGTTGATTTTCTTAAAAGAAGAATGCATAATAATGTCAAAATGTGTCCGTTGGAGCGAGTGATATGAAGTTGAAAGTTAAGATAATTATAAAAAAATGATATTATTTTCTTCATTTTGGGACCAAACATGCATCCACACATCATTTATTAGTATGCTAATATTTCTAAACCAACTATTTGGAGTACCTAGAAGCTCCTCTTTGCTTCACTAATTAGTTCAGCAACATCATCCCATTTAGCCTCTGAATTTGTGTCCATAATGTCCTTTTTAAGCTGAGAAACCAATTCAGGAAGAGGTTGTCGCTATCCATAATCGAACGTGATGACACTTGTCTATTCCCACCAAGACAAGTTAGCCTCAACCCAACCAAAAAAATGAAAGATAAAGAAAAAACAAGATAAACGCAAAAAACTTATTCATTCTATTCACACCCCAAAATCTGGTTGTCACGTGTACAAGTCACTAATACATAAAGTGTGGAATTAAGAAATAAGTACATGTCTCAAGCCTTTGTCTCTCAAATAGAACAAAACATAAAAATAAGAACTATAGGGCACGTCGGGATGACAAACAACTACCTCTCAATAGTTCTTTGAGAAGCCTTAGAAGTAGAAGTGCAATCACACGATACCGGGCTCGGAACCTACACAAGTGTAGAAGTAAGGAGTGAGTACCAACAACACGGTAACAATTCTACAATATACACCTCACAAGGCTCAATAATCACAGTCCAATAATTACAATTCAATAACCAACATGTCTCAAGTAAGTCAATCTCAATGTCAAGTAGGTCAAATATAAGCATAAAATTGCATTAAATTACAATAATCAAACTCTTGCTGGAACCATTTCCCTTCGGCACAATATTACTAGCCAGAATTATTTCACATCGGCTTTAAATCATATCACTAGCCAGAACTATTTCCCATAAGCTTTATATAAGATCACTAGCCGGAACCATTTCCCATCGCTTTAAATCACAAGTCGGAATCATTTCACATTGGCTTTATAACATATTACTAGCCGGAACCATTTCCCATCAGCTTTATATCACATGTCTCACCATGGTGTACAACAATCAATGCACATAAGCAAGTTCACACCATAAGAAGTAGACATAAATTCAAGCAATTCAAGTCCACATTCATGCTATCAAGCATTTCATCAATCAATCAAATAGGGTCCACAACAAGGTAAATCGCAAGTTTCAATGTTAAAATCCAAAAATAATCAAAGGAAAAGTTATGTTTTAGGGTCATAAAAGTTTACCCAAAAGATTTAGCACAAGAAATCTCTTCAAAATAGCCTCCAAGGATTTTGCCAAGCTCAAAAATGGAAAATGGGGTTTAAACCCTGAAATTTCAGACCCAAAACCCCTCTGCGATGTCGCAAAAGCGAACCCTACTAAAACTCACGAACATGACACCTCCATCACAAAAATGAAGGTCGAATGCACGACCCAGACCATCGTGATTGGCACCCACACTAACACTCCGATGGGAGAACCTCTACTACAAATCCAACTAAGCAACTAATCTAAAACCTAAGGCATTTAAGTATACGAAAACTAAAATAATGGCTAAAACTGAAATTCCCATAAACTTCAATAAAAGATCTAACAACTAACAATGTGGAAGAAACAACCTAGAACCTGAAAGTTAATGTACCAAAACAACTAAAGTACAACAAATCTAAACAACAAGGGATGCAACCCCAATATAATGAACTAATCAACTAACTAGGACATAAGTTTAAGTCCTAAATGGTGGACATAAACGGAAGAGAACCCATGGTAGCCCGGAAGAATTGACTTACCCTTAAATTTGAACGATCACTGATCTCCTAAGCGAGGTCTGTCAGTAGCCGCTTCAAGATGCCCTGTACTCAACAAAAATAAGAGTAAGTGCAATATTAGTACACAACCACAGTGTACTGGTAGGATCACACAGCTATCCCACTAAGTGCAACATAAGCAAGTCAAGACAACAATATAATCACATGCATATATATACATAATATCAATAACATTTACAAATAATGAACAACTTCACATTTTATATCACATCATTGGTCCTCTCATGGAACCCAAACCCAAACTGTTAGCATATCGAAACGCGATACCCGATCCAATAATTATGGCTGAACGTGGCAACCGATCCTATAGTTATGCTGGAACGTGGCAACCGATCCAAGTTAGTTATGACGGAACGTGAAAATCGATCCATTGAACACACCACAATCACAATCACAATCACAAGTATATCTTCAAGATCATACATTTAAGACATGATTTCATGGCAATCATCATTCATCTATCTCATTTACAACAAGTGTGATTAACATTGCAACATTAATATACATACAAGTATCATAATGAAGCAGGAACAAGCATACATCACACAATCATAGAATCACAACTATCAGCTACCTCGAAACAAGCTTGAAACCCTAAGAAACTTGATCCTTTCCTTTCCGAATTCGTTCTGCTTGTTCTTGGTCTACAAATAATCAATATAGTACGGGAATCAATAAATAATCACTAATTACCCGAATTATGAACAATTCTATGAACTCTAGATCAAACTCATGATCTCAATTATCCAAATTAGGGTTGTTTCCACCATAGAATCTACATCAAAACCCTCCCCCATCATTAATTACCTATTATATTACTTTTTATAGATCGAAAACAGATTCGGGGAGTGAAAAGATTACATTTAGCCTCAAGAATGGTGAAAAAGGAGTAGAAATTGCCTGGGATTCATTCCTCAGCTCTAAAATTTGAAAAGTGCCAAATAAAGTCGTTTAGGGGTTTATTTACGACTTTAAGTTGCGCCAAGCCCGCCACAGCGACACCCACCCCGCTATAGCAGCCCTGCCAGAGCGACACAAATCCCGCTAGGGTGGCTTGCATGGGACCAGTGAGGTAATTAAAGAATTTGAAAATTACTATTTCACAACACACCTCTAACTAACGACGCTAAAAAAATACCCTTTACACTACGATTGATTTCGGGAGTTCTACTCATCCGACTTCAATTTCGTAAAGTCGTACCAATTCCTTAATAAGTTATTTATCTCCTCATGTAATCAAAATCATAATTAACTCACCCGATTGTTACCAGATTTCCCTACACCTTAATGATTCCAATTTCATCCAAATCTGGATTAGGTTGGGCAATTTCAAGATACTATGAAAAAGTTTTTCGACCCAAAAAATTTCCCCATTGGCTTTTCTATAACGATGGAACCCGGTCATTACAATAGATACCAATTTACCCATCACTCATCGCCGAGAGATAAACATAGGAAAAATAGGCTAAGGAAGCAATGAAGTAGTACCTGAATTGACGAACAATTGGGGATACTTGTCTTGCATGTCCCTCTCAGTTTCCTAAGTAACTTCCTCAACTGGATGATGCTTCCATTGAACCTTCACAGACTTATTCTCCTTGGTCTTCAACTTACGCACATCAAGATCAAGAATTGCAATTGGTTCCTCTTCATATTGGAGGTCTTTGTCAAACACAGTTGAGTCCTACTTAATGATATAATCTCCATCACCATGATATCTCTTCAACATAGACACATGAAATATCAGATGAACACCCAATAGATTAGGATGTGAAGCCAATCTATACGCTACCGGTCCTAGACATTCAAGAACCTCAAAAGGACCAATGTATCGCGGACTTAGCTTACCCTTTTTTCCAAATCTCATCACCCTTTTCATGGGTGACACCTTAAGAAGAACATTGTCACCGTTTTGAAATTCCATGTCTCTTACCTTATGATCCGCATACTTCTTCTGTGTACTCTAGGCTGTTAAAAGTTTAGCTTGAATACTCCTCACCTATCTTGAGCATCTTTCACTAAATCTACCCCCCAAAGGTTTCACATCTCCAGCCTCAAACCATCCTATGGATGATCTACATCCCCTCCCATATAATACCTCAAATGGTGCCATATCTATGCTGGAGTGATAACTATTATTATAAGAGAATTCACACAAAGGTAAGAACTTATCCCAATGTCCTCCAAAATCAATCACACATGCCCTCAATATGTCTTCCAATACTTGAATAGTCCTCTCCGATTGTCCGTCCGTCTATGGATGAAAGGCTGTACTAAAAGTGAGTTGTGTTCCCAAAACTTGGATGTGAAATGGGTACCACATTATGAGATGATAGAGAGGGGCACCCCATGTGACCTCACTATCTCTTTCACATAAACTTTAGCCAATTATTCAGCATTATAATCTATTCTTACCAAAATGAAATGAGTTGGTTTAGTCAATCTATCAACCACTACCCAAATAGAATTAAACTTCCACAAAGTCTTGGGAAGACCAACCACAAAATCCATGGCTATTCTTTCCCACTTCCATTCTGGAATTGGCATTCTTTGAAGCAAACCTGCAGGCCTTTGATGTTGATACTTCACTTGTTGACAATTTTGACACTTCACCACAAACTCCACTATGTCTTTCTTCATGCCCAACCACCAACAAATTCATTTCAGATCTCTGTACATCTTGGTCACACACGGATGAATAGAATATCGCGAACCATGAGACTCTACCAATAATTTCTCAATCAAGTCATCTACTCTAGGAACATATATTCTCCCTTTAAAATTGAGCACACCATCCGCATCAAGAGTGGTCTCTTGTGCCTTACCAATCACAGTCTTTTTTCTAAGCTCCTTCAAATTCTCATCCTTAAATTGTTTGGCCTTGATATCCTCAATGAATGTGGCCTCACTTCAAGACTAGCTAACACCCCACCTCTTTCTGAGATGCCCAACTGCATGACCTTAGACTCTAAGGTTTGAATTTCCTTAGCCAAAGGTCGCTTGGTTGCACTCAAGCAAACTAAACTACCCATACTCACCACTTTCCACTCAAAGTGTCTGCCACCATATTAGCCTTGCCCAGATGGTATTGAATAGGGATATCATAATCCTTAAGCAACTCCATCCACCTTCGTTGTCTCAAATTCAAATCCTTTTGAGTGAACAGATGTTGTAAACTACGATGATCAGTAAATACCTCACAATTAACACCATAAAGGTAATACCGCCATATCTTAATAGAAAACATTACCGTTGCCAATTCCAAATCATGTGTTGGATAATTCCTGTCATGCACCTTCAATTGACGCGAAACATAAGCTATAACATTCTTATCCAGCATCAACACAGCACCCAAACCAGAATGTGAAACATCACAATAAACAATAAAATCTTTACCTTCCACCGGTAATGCTAGGATATGTGCGGTGGTCAAGAGAGTCTTGAGCTTTTGAAAGCTCTCATCGCATTTGTCTGTCCATTCAAATGGTATCTCCTTTTTAGTCAAATTAGTCAAGTGAGTAGCAATGGAAGCAAAATTCTTCACAGATCGACGATAGTAGCTAGCGAGCCCCATAAAACTCCTAACTTCCATCACCGAGCTAGGCCGAACCCAATTCTTAACTGCCTCAATCTTTTGAGGATTTACCATTACCCCTTCCTTTGAAACTACATGTCCCAAAAATTCTACCGAAGTCAACCAAAATTCACACTTAGAAAATTTAGCATACAACCTTTGTTTCCCAAGAACACCCAAAAAAATACGAAGATGGTCGGCATGCTCTTCCTCATTTTTTGAATAGACCAAAATATCATCAATAAATACTAAACCAAATGAATCAAGGAATGGTTTGAACACCTCATTCATCAAACTCATAAAAGTTGCAGGCGCATTGGTCAAACCAAAAGACATAACCAAAAACTCATAGTGCCCATAACGAGTTTTAAATGCCGTCTTAGGAACATCCTCAGGCCTACTTTTCAATTGATGGTAACTGAATCTTAGATCAATCTTAGAGAAAACTGCTGCACCTTGCAATTGGTCAAAAAACTCATCTATTCGAGGCAAATGATACTAGTTTCGAATAGTGACCCTATTCAATTGCCGGTAATCTATATACATTCTCATACTACCATCCTTTTTATTAACAAACAAAATTGGAGCACCCCATGGGGAAGCACTAGGACGAATAAATCCCTTAGCAAGAAGCTCTTGGATTTGAGCCTTCAGCTCTCTTAATTCTGTCGGAGCCATGTGATATGAAGGGATAGAAATGGGGCGAGTACTAGGTTCTAAATCAATGAAAAAATCTATATCTCTATCTAGAGGCATACCAAGCAAATTATTAGGAAAAACTTCACCAAATTCAGACACCACAGGAATAGACTTAATGGATGGAGCCTCAATCTCAATATCCCTAATATGAGACAAATAAGCGAAACAACCCTACTTCACTAATTTACTAGCCCGAATGAAGGATATAATGTTAGCTTGCTTAGGCTTGTACACCCCTTTCCACTCTAATTTTTCCCTTCCCAGAATTTCTAGAGTTACAGACTTAGTATTACAATTAAGCACATCATAATAGGGGGACAACTAAGTCATGACTAAGATTATGTCAAAAGTCATTATATCCAAAATCACCAAATCAGCCCAAGTCTGAAATCCCATAAACAAAATAAGGCAAGAACGATAGACAGGGGTAACTATGACTAACTCCAACCGGGGTAGAAACACAAATAGAGGCATCAAGAATACATAAATCATATCAAAATCTGAGGCAAATCTCACGGATACATATGAATAAGTAGAACCCGAATCAAACAACATATTAGCCATCTGGTCATAGACAAGAGTAGTACATATGATTACCACGTTAGACGCCTCCGCCACATTTTTGCTCGAAAAAGCATAATATTGAGCTTTATCATCATGACGAGCCACTTCCCTTCCTGGTTGCTCATTACCCCTACATCCGTTACCATTTTCTCTACCTCCACGGCCTCGCTGATAACCTCCTCGCCCACTTTGTGGACGTCCTCTACCATTACTACCATTCCTTGCGAGTACCATTGCTCTAGAATGCTATTGCGCGGCATCTAATACACGTGGGTGGGGACAATATCTCCTCATATGCCCAGGTTCTCCACAATTTTAGCATGTACGATCAAAAGATGGTCTGTCGCCCATCGAAGGCGCGACTCCCTGTCTATCCTGAAAATTATAAGATGGAGTTCTCAAGTAGTTACCTGTAGAGATGGGCATAGCAGACTGAATTGGCTTGGCTTCAAGCGTTGGCCTCCCCGAACCTCTGGAATAAGAACCTTGGAAGTTGCCTGAATTCTTAGACCTTTTGCCAATGCCTTAGCTTGATCGTCTCGCCTCACCCTCTCCACTTTCTTAACATAGTATGTCACCTCATTAAAGCTTCTCCATATAGAAGTCATATGAACAGATAATACTTGCAACTCGGAATTTAGTCCCTTAATAAATAACCAGATTTTCTCTTCCTCAGTAGTCACCAACTCCATAGCATATCTAGACAAAGCATGGAACTTGGCCTCATAAGCAGCCACGTACATACCACTTTGCTCTAAACCCATAAACTCATCTTTCTTGCGATCCCTCAAGGTTATAGGCACATATTTCTGTAAGAACAGAGCATGAAACTGGGTCAAAGTAAGTGGAGGTAAAGTAGAAGATATGCATTCCATGTAAGCACTCCACCACTGTTTAGCGTCACCTTAAAGTTGAAAGGACATGAACTCAACCCCATGCTGATGGACAATTCCTAACTTATGAAGCCTCTCATAGCAATCTAAAATGAACTCATAAGCATCCCCACTCTCAGAACCAAGAAACACAGGAGGGTTTAGCTTCAAAAACTTAGTCAAAATTTCATGCTCATTACCAGTCATAACAGAACCCAACAAAGGACGAAAGAAAGCATCAATACCTCTAGTCCCGCCCACCTTAGGCGCAGTGCTAGAAACAGGAGGATTAGTAGGAGTTTGAGTTGCTTGAGCAGAAGAAAGCAGTCTAGGACCAACCAACCCTTTCAAAAATGACATGATCTGTCGAGCTAACACTGGGTCTATGAGGGGGAACTTCGGTAGTCTCAGCTTGCACCTTTTCCTCTTGTCCCACATCCTCAACATTATCAACATCAACAGTCTCCTCTTCAATCTCTTCATGATGCGTAAGAGGGTTCTCATTCACAGGTTCATTCTCAACAGGAGCTCAATTCCCAAGAGGCGCTACTCTTCCACGGCCTCTACCCCTGCCTCAACCGCGACATTTCACTGTAGAGTCCTCAGCTGGAGCATTGACGGGAGCTACGGGCCTGAAGCTGTTATATCTACTATTAACCATCTACGGACAGAGGAGTGAATGGGGTTAGATACCAATTTGAATCGACAAATACCAATAAGAATAAAGTTATAGCACGAAAGGAGATAAGAGAAAAATAGAGAGATTTCCTAAAGTCCTATAGCCTCTCGAAGAAAAGTAAAGGCGTCCCCGTACCATTCCACAAGACTCTACTAGACTAGTTTTGGTACATCGAGATCAATGAACCTAGGCTCTGATACCAATTTTTTCACGACCCATACCATCGTGATTGACACTCACACTAACACTTTGGTGGGAGAACCTCAACCAAGCAACTAATCTAAAAACTATGGCATTTAAGTATACAAATATGAAAATAATGGCTAAAACTGAAGTTCCCATAAACTTCAACAAAAGAACTAACAACTAACAATGCGGAAGAAACAACCTAGAACCTGAAAGTCAATGTACCGAAACAACTAAAGTTGAACAAATCTAAACAAGAAAGGATGTAACCCCAATCTAATGAGCTAACCAACAAACTAGAACATAAGTCTAAGTCTGAAATGGTGGACATAGATGGAAGAGAACCCATGGTAGCCCAGAAGAATTGACTCACCCTTGAATTCGAACGATCACTAATCTCCTGAGCGAGGTCTGTCAGTAGCTGCTTGAAAATGCCTTGTACTTAACAAAAATTAGAGCAAGTGCAGTATCTGTACACAACCACATTGTACTGGTAGGATCACACGGCTATCCCACTAAGTGCAACATAAGCAAGTTAAGACAATAATATAATCACATGCATATATATATCAACGTACACAAAATCAATAACATTTACAAACAACGAACAACTTCACATTTTATATAACATCATTGGTCCTCTCATGGAACCCAAACCCAAACTGTTAGCATATCGGAACGCGATACCCGATCCAATAATTATGCCGGAACGTGGCAACCGATCCCATAGTTATGCTGGAACATGGAAATCGATCCAAGTTAGTTATGCTGGAACGTGGCAACCGATCTATTCAACACACCATAATCACAATCACAATTATATCTTCAAGATCATACATTTAAGTCATGATTTCATGGCAATCATCATTCATCTATCTTATTTACAACAAGTGTTATCAACATTGCAACTTTAATATACATACAAGTATCATAATGAAGAAGGAACAAGCATACATCACACAATCATAGAATCACAGTCATCACCTACCTCAAAACAAGCTTGAAACCCTAAGAAACTTGATCCTTCCCTTTTCGGATTCGTTCCTCTTGTTCTTGGTCGACAAACAATCAATATAATACGGGAATCAATAAACAATCACTAATTACCCGAATTACTAACAATTTTATGAACCCTAGATCAAACTCATGATCCCAATTATCCAAATTAGGGTTGTTTATACCATAGAATCTATATCAAAACCCTCCCCCATCATTAATTACCCATTCTATTACGTTCTACGAATCAAAAATGGATTCGGGGACTGAGAAGCTTACCTTTAGTCTCAAGAATGGTGAAAAATGAGTAGGAGTCGCCTGGGGTTCGTTCCTTATCTCTTAAATTTGAAAAGTGCCAAATAAGGTCATTTAGGGGTTTATTTACGACTTTAAGTCGTGTCAGTCCCGCCACAGCTGCACCCACCCCGTTACAGCGGCCCCACCAGAGCGACACAAATCCCACTAGGGCGGCTTGCATGGAACCAGTGAGCGAATTAAAGAATTCCAAAATCTCCATTTCACAAAACACCTCTAACCAACGATGCTCAGAAAATACCTTTTATGCTACGATCAATTTCGGGAGTTCTACTCACCTGAATTCAATTTTGTTAAGTTGTACGAATTCCTTAACAAGTTATTTATCCCCTCATGTAATCAAAATCATAATTAACTCACTCAATTGTTACTAGATTTTCCTACACCTTAATGACTCTAATTTCGTCCAAATATGGACTAGGTTGGGAAATTTCAAGATACTACAAAAAGGTTTTTCGACTCAATATTTTTCCCCATTAACTTTTCTATAATGACGGAACTTGGTTGTTACATCGGGCCAACACAGGAAAAAAAGGACCTAAGAGACGACTGTCTTCTCTTAGGTTTCTTTCTCCCGCGCCCGTTGCCCCCTGACCCGCGTTAGAGGGGAAGAGTAGTAAAGCGGGAAAAGAAAGAGGGAAGGGGAGAAGCATCCTATTCTCTTCGGGAGAACTTCCGGATCATAGAAGCATTCAGAATGGGCTCCGCGTTCATTTTATTGGCAGAAATGATCCATTCCATTCGGGGCTTCGGGGAACCAAAAAATTGGACTTGAGAATCAAGAATCGATAGACAGTGCAACCTTCGCAATTGTGATCAGGTCTTCGCTAATGCAACCATCGCGATAATGCAGACTTCTTTGCATTTGTAAGGCCTGCAACACAAGAAAACACAACTATCACTCAAAACATCAAAAGGACCCTCGAGATTCATTCAGAACCTCGTACATACAAACCATATATAAAACTTGACTGTACACAATGTTCTGGACTCAATGGAACTGTTGACACATGAATGTGAGGTCTCCTTGACCCTACATCCATGAAAGTCACAAGAAACTAACACAACACCTAAAAAAGCTAAATCAAGCTCGGGACCTCTCAAAAATTAACCAAGACCTCCCCTAGATGTAAAATCATCCCCTGAATTCAATGGAACTCTCAACATTCTGATTCAAGCCTCCGAACCTCGAATGCTCACCAATGTCAACCCAAAGGCTAACGTTTACAATTTTTCATCTTAGGATCTCAAATCTTTAAAAAGACTTCGAATCTTAAAACGACAACTCTCACAGATAGGATTCCATATTTCGGGACTGATGGAAACATTGAAATTCTATTCCGACACTCAAAACTTCAAAAGACATTGAAAACTACTTTTAACAACTTTAGCCTTTCAAGCTCAAATCTTAAAAAAATTCAAAACTTACAACTGCTCAAAAATAATTTTCAAAACTCAATTAGAAACAACTTGGGGTCAATATTGGGAGGGGCAAAATAGTAAATTTACAAAACCTTTTGAAAAAGATCAATCGGGTTAATATAGAGGTCCATCGTACTTTACTATTGACTTAACGTCTTCTACAACATTCTGATAGTTGTAAAGGAGGACGATAAGAATATTATAAAGAACCTAAAGTCTCAGCTTAATACAAATAGAGTAAAGGAGTTTTTGTGCATTGTCAGTACCTACTTAGATTCATGTCAGGATGTTCAACTACTAAAGCCATTCATCTTGTGAGAAAACTGATGAAGAAGTATAGGAAGAGTAAAAGGGATTTGCATATGGTGTTCATTGACCTTTAAAAGGCCTATAACAAAGTCCCGAGAAAAGTCCTTTGGTGATGCTTGGAGTATAAAGGTGTCCATGTGGTTTACACCAGGGATAAACACTTAGCTTGTTTATATTTTTATTTAATTTTTTTTATATATTTTTATTAATTGTATACTCATCGATGTAAATGCACGATCAAACGGCGGCCCATAAATACTATCTGATATATTTTCCTTAATCCAAAGACACATTTTCCTCTTCTTTTCATTGAATTATAATAAATGTAAAGTAAAGTAGCTTTTTCATCCTGCAAAAAAGGTAAACTTTTAAAACCGGATGATGTATAACATTAATCTTATGACGGTATTGTCATATTTTTCCTTTTTAGAGTAAAACTATAAAAACGTTGATTAATATTTTACGATGTATTTTTTCATCATATTGATATGTAAAAAATGAAATTTATAGTACTTTTCGTATAGTTTTTGAATATCTATTTTTTCTTTAAAAATATCAAATTAATGTAATTTAATTTAACATTGAAAATTAATCAAATTGACTTTCGAAAAGTGAAACGTGATAATTAAAAGTGGATGGAAGTAATAGTAAATTTATTGATTAATAACGTAAAATAAACGGTAAGTAATTTTCTTAAAAATATATTTCTTAATAATAAAATAAGTAGTAGTAGTAGTTACCATAACTAGTCTTAAAAACACGCTTCCTATCTCTTACATTACATCAAAAAAGGAAACTCTCCTCCTTATATATACTCTACTACAATTCTTCTTCATTTTATCAAATTAAGAGATTTGTTTTACTTAGCAATGGATAGGAATTGCAATGAAAATGGCAAAAGCATCAAATTGTTTGGTTTTGAGATCACTATTACAACAACTACGACGACGACGACTACTTCCTCTGCTGCAATAATGTCTGAAAAAGATTTCATGGAAAGGAAAATCAAGAAAGGAAATCGATGGACAGAGGATGAACACAAAGCATTATTGAAAGGATTAGATTTTCATGGAAAAGGAAATTGGACTAACATTACTAAGTATATCTTGCCTACTAGAACTTCGACACAGGTTGCTAGTCATGCTCAGAAGTACTTCGTGAGATTATTAGATGCTAATTCCAATTCCAATGAGAGAAAACAGTGCAAGAAATCAAGTGTTTTCGATCTTCGTATTGAAAAAATGGAGGATACACATAATCAAGAAAGTGGTCAAGAAACTCATAATGCGCCAAGTTTTGTACCATTTTACATAATGAAAAGTGTTCCAACAGTAATGCCTCTTACTTGGGTTTACATGTATCCGTATAATGATCATTATGCCTCTACATCAATCAATACTACTACATTTGACAAGACATTTTCTGGGATTTCTTCGTCTTCTTCTGAGGGTAATAATTTGGAGTTAAGGTTATAAGACAAGAAGATATACACAAGGCTACTTATTCTTTGATGTTTTTTTTTATGGATATATGTCTTATTATAGTTGTACATTTTCGATATATGAAATGAAACCATAGTTAGTTCTTGATCCTTTCATCATCTTGTTGTGTACCACATCGACATTTATTTAAATTTATCTCTATCTCAGCCTAGCTTCAAATCAGATAACAGGCACCTCAAAACGAACACGGATAAGTATAAGCAAAATCTCTGCAAGTCGTCATTCTAAGACAATGAAAATTAATCGTGGATTAATTAAAGCTCACACAGAAGGAGAAAGGGAAGAAAGGATTTAGTGAGAATCGACATTACATTTGTACGACTAAGGGGGGAATTTCTTGACACCAATATCGAAATAATCTTTTTTTAAGAGGTACATACTAAGTATTAGTACTTATTTTAACTGAATGAAAAGTTTATGTTTGATGTAATCATATAGTGAAAGTAAGCTTTTTCCCAATATAGTGAAGGTATTAGATGCATTAATTAATTGACAAGGTTCAGAACTGGCAAGTGATTTAGCATCAGATGGAGACTTTAAGTAAATCTATCAGTTGGGAAGAATGAAAACCAGGAGTGATGACAACTCATTGACTTGTTTTACTTCTAGGACCGGGACTTAAATGTGAGCCTTTGACATCAATGATGACTCTTTTGCTAAAACAAAATTAATAGAAAACAATCAAGAGTAAAGAAAAATGAAAAATATCGAGTAAGAGCTATCAAAGCAGAATGAGTCATGACCAATAATGTTAATTCGTCATTAATGTGAAATAAAGCTTGTGATGGAAGTACAAATTATACAGTCACTAAGTGTCACACCCCGAGCCTACACCCTGGGCGAGACTGGCACTTGAGAACCATTGCTAGCCCCAAGAGAATCATTGGCCTAGCTTACTTACTCAACGGAAGACTTTAAGCATTAAGAAAAGGATTCATATGCTAAATAACTCAACTATCTCAAACTGAACACATAACGTTTTAAAAATAAGTAGTTAACTTAGCCAAAATGACAACTCAAATCTGAACATAAGCCAATAACAAAATGATGACGAATGAGCTAACATCTGACTGACTATCTATGAAACCTTTGAAACAACTGAGATGGATGTCGGGACAGGCCCACGACATCCTAATGAACTAAAATGATAAAGTAATGAAAAAGGGGAATCCTCTGGAAGTAAGGAGGCCTACCAATAACTCTGAAGCTCAACTGGATTAACGATGCGCTGGATGCTAATCCTGGTTACCTGCGTCAGCATCATAATAAGATGCAAGCCAACTGGCATCAGTATATTAAGTGTACGAGTATGCGAGTTGGGATACTAAACACAACTTAAGCTAGAAAGGAATCTGAAATGAACTGAAGAACTTACCTGGCTCAACTCAACTCAACATAACTGAACTCATTTCAATATAAAGCAGTTTAAAAACAAGTGCACTATAAAGAAAAACTGTTTAAAACATGATGACAACTATGTGGGTATGCAAAGATACATATAACTCTAAGATGTATGTAAAACTACAAATAAACTGATGTATATAAAAATACAAAATACTGTTCTGGGAGTTTCTCTAACCGACAATTATCACTTAATAGCAATAGTGATGATATAGCATTTCTTGACCCCAGGCTGCCATGGCCATCCTATACCTTCCCGAATGTATAGAATCTGAACTACTAAGTGGATCCACTAGTCTATGCTAAAAAGCACTAAGGGTTCATCTAAAAAGTATGACCCTTTTCTACCCATGATGGCTACATGGTTTATGGTTGCTAGGGGTTCTCTGAATGCTCCCCCATATCGGTGCTCAATACTAGCTCTTTATTTTAAAAACATATTTCTTCTGTGATTTGAGATTAGTTCTCAAAAACTTAGATCAAAGGCTATCTTGGAAATCAAAGTTTCCCCTCTTGCTTCATTTAGAAAGTGATTACTCTTTTCTGAAAACTTGCCCGAAGGCCCTTCGAAAACCAAGATTTCCTTTCTTGTTTAAATGTGGAAACATTTTAAACCCTTTGGGAATACATAGTCCACATATACTTTTAAAGAGATGGACTTCAAACTTTATTCATTACTCTAATGCACGAACTGAGTATGAAAGAAGTGAAGAAATTTCCTAAATGTTGTAGCCTCCTAATTATAGATGTGGCGCGCTTCACACCGATAACCAGGACCCTACAGACACAACTTCACAAATTCCTTAGGACTCTTGAACTCTGTACTCTGATACCAAGTTTTTCACTCCCCGAGCCTATACTCTGGGCGAGACTGGCACTCGAGAACCATTGTTGGCCCCAAGCGAACCCTTGGCCTAGCTTACTTACTTAGCGGAAGACTTTAAGCAATAAGAAAAGAATTCATATGCTAAATAACTCAACAGTCTCAAACTAAACACATAATTTTATAAAAATAAACATTTAACTTAGCCAAAATGGCAACTAAAATATGAACATAAGCCAATAACAAAATGATGACGAATGAACTAACATCTGACCGACTATCTATGAAGCGTCTAAAACAACTGAGATGGATGTCGGGACAGGCCCACGACATCATAATGAACTAAAATAATAAAGTAATGGAAATAGGGAATCCTCTGGAAGCAAGTAGGCTCACCAACAACTCTGAAGCTCAACTGGATCAATGATGCGTTGGATACTGATCCTAGTTACCTGCGTTTGCATCATAATAAAATGCAGGCCAACTGAAATTAGTACATTGAATGTACGAGTATGCAAGTTAGAATACTAAACACAACTTAAGCTTGAAAGGAATCTGAAATGAACTGAAGAACTTTCCTGGCTCAACTCAACTCAACATAACTGAACTCATTTCAATATAAAGCAGTTTAAAAACAAGTGCAATATAAAGAAAAACTGTTTAAAACATGATGTCAACTCATTGGGTCTACGAAGATACATACAACTCTGAGATGTATGTAAAAATACAAATAAACTGATGTATATAAAAATACAAAATACTATTGTGGAAGTTTCTCTAACCGACAACCATCACTTAAGAGCTATAGTGATGATACAACATTTCTTGGCCCCACGCTGCCAGGGCCATCCTATACCTTGTCGGGGGTATAGAACCTGAACTACTGATTGGATCCACTAGTCTTTGCTAAAAAGCACTAAGGGTTCATCTAAAAAGTATGACCCTTTTCTACCCATGATGGCTACATGGTTTATGGTTGCTAGGGGTTCTCTAAATGCTCCCCCATATCGGTGCTCAATACTAGCTCTTTATTTTAAAAACATATTTCTTCTGTGATTTGAGATTAGTTCTCAAAAACTAGATCAAAGGCTATCTTGGAAATCAAAGTTTCCCCTCTTGCTTCATTTAGAAAGTGATTACTCTTTTTTGAAAACTAGCTCAAAGGCCTTTCGGAAACCGAGGTTTCCTTTCTTGTTTCAATATGAAAACATTTTAAACCCTTTGGGAATACATAGTCCCTATATACTTTTGAAGAAATGGACTTCAAACTTTATTCTTTACTCTTTACTCTATTTGAACTTTAAGTCTTCAAGCAAAGTTAAAACATTTTGAAAAGACTTTTGGAAAACTCTAAGAACTTCTCTTGACTTTGATCTTAACTGCTCTTGACTTGACTCTTAACTGGTCTTGACTGGACTCTTAACTGATCTTTAAATTGAATTACGGATTTAAGGATTGAGATTTGTGATTGAAAAGATCTCATGATGTTTAGGAATGATATTAGATAGCTAAAATGAGAAATGATCAAGAAATCAATATCTGGAACGTTGTCCGCTACGCGGAGGTGTATTTAAATTTTGGTCGCAAATGTACTTTTTGAGGTAGAACGGTCTGTGACCGCTCCGCTCCACTCAATTTTGTCAAATCTAAGGAACAGACCCGTGACGCGAACCTGCTACCTGTTTCTTGTCGAACTTTTTCCTTTTGCGTTTTCCAGCCTCAATTTGCCTATACTTGACTACTATTCTCAAGTTCTCTTTAGATTCCCAGTATGTATACACACGAATATAACTCAAACAACTCAAGGAAACAACATTTTAACCTCAAGGAACTCCTTAATCTCAACCAAACTCAGGAACGAAGGTCAATTTCAAGAACAACATTCAAGATTCATCAACTTTCAACTTTCTAGAACAAACTTCGCTGAAATAAACATGAATGGCGCGTGGGTGAACGAACCCAACGCTATGAAAGACTCACATACCTCTTTAGGGATCAACCCTTGTCGAAATCCATAAGTTAAACCTTCAAGAACGAAGAACTTTGCTCTTTCTCCTCTTTTCTCCTCTTGCTTTTTTTCTCCAAAAACCCTAGCATAAGTTTCCAATTGTCTAAACTGAACCAATTCAGTTTAGACCCTAATTTAATTGCTAAAAATGAATTAACTGAATTGGGTATGAAAAAGACCATAATGCCATTCAATAATCTGGATTAGACTTTCCTTATTCGAACAACCCAACTTCAAATGAGCATATCTCACTCGTACAAATTTGGAATCGTGCAAACTCAGCGGCGTTGGAAAGATTATTCTAAGATATTTTCTATGATATCTGGAAACACCTAACTCATATTTATCTAGGAGTTATTGTCATTTGAAGTTGACCAAAAACTCAACTTAACACACTTAACAAATTTTTCAGATTTTATATTCTTTCCAAAAATGACTATTTCCAAATTTTAACTTCTTTCTAGTTCTTTTAAATAGCGAAATGTTACAATATATCCCCCTTGGGAACATTCATCGAATGAGATTACTCTTACTAGGCTATGGGTGTATCATCTAACATTCAACTCAACCCCCTAATAAGCAATGCAATTATAACATGCTAACTTATAAATGAAAGAGTACTAAGAAGAGAATTAGTACCTTGGTCTGAAATATCTCCGGTTTCAAAGAGATATGGATATCTCTTCTTCATATCTTTTTCAGCTTTTCAAGTAGCTTCCTCAACAAACTGGTTCCTCCAAAGAACTTTGACTGATGCTACTTTCTTAGTCCTCAACTTGTGAACTTGGCGATCTAGAATCTCAACCAAAATCTCTTCATAAGATAAGTTATCCTTGATACCAATATCTTCAGTTGGTGTTATAAGTGAAGGATATCCCATGCACTTCTTTAACATGGAAATACAAAATATCGGATTAACCGCTGCTATCTCTTGTGGTAGCTCCAACTCATACGCTACATTACGAACCCTTTTGGATATCCGGTAAGGACCAATATACCAGGGACTAAACTTCTCTTTCTTACCAAATCTCATAACACCCTTCATGGGTGAAACTTTCAAGTAAACCCAATCATCTACTTCGAACTCTAACTCCCTTCTCCTAACATTAGTGTAGGATTTCTGATGACTTTGCGCTATTTTCAACCTTTCTTGAGTCACTTTCACTTTCTCCATAGCTTGGTGAACCAAGCCTGGTCCTATTAACCCAACTTCACCAACTTCAAACCATGCAATAAGAGATCTACAACTTCTCCCATAAAGATCTACGTAAGGAGCCATCTGGATGCTAGAATGGTAACTATTGTTGTAAGCAAACTCAATGAGAGATAGGTGATCATCCCAATTACCTTAGAAATCAATCACATCATCTACCTTGATACCTCAAAACACCATCTCCCTCTTGTTCAAAAGGCATCATTTTTTTGCTTATGAACACTTTCCTTTAATTCAAGTAATAAAGGATCTTGGTCTTGCTTCTCTTTAACTTCAGACACTAAAGATGACTCAGCCCCATTCATCACCACTACTCCTCCTTTTGTAGATTCCATTAGTCGGACTCCTAAGTGTGCAAGTCTATGCATATCAT
This sequence comes from Solanum commersonii, assembly GCA_029007595.1. NCBI lineage: Eukaryota > Viridiplantae > Streptophyta > Magnoliopsida > Solanales > Solanaceae > Solanum > Solanum commersonii. Next base: position 2,282,417 of record JAJTWQ010000055.1, on the reverse strand, counting down.
TTGCTAGCTCTTTCTTATATTCCTCAAAATGGGTGGTACTACCCATAGATAACTTGCTCAAGGCATCCGCAACAACATTAGCCTTACCTGGGTGATAAAGAATACTCATGTCATAATTCTTGAGTAATTCTAACCACCTCATATGTCTGAGAGTAAGCTCTTTCTGAGTAAACATATACTGAAGACTCTTGTGATCGGTGAACACATCCACATGAATGCTATAAAGCTAATGGCGCCATATTTTCAAAGAAAATACCACGGCAACCAACTCTAGATCATGGGTTGGGTAATTCTTCTCATCAACTTTTAATTGTCTGGAGGCATAAGCTATAAACTTGCCATTCTACATTAAGACACAACCCAAACCAACTCTGGACGCATCACAATAAACAACAAAGCCTAGCGTACCTTCTGGTAATATCAAAACTGGAGCAGTAGTCAACCTCTTTTTCAATTCCTGAAAGCGTTTCTCACAAACTTCAGACCACCGAAACTTCACTATCTTCTGAGTTAACTTGGTCAAAGGGGATGAAATAGATGAGAACCCCTCTACGAACCTTTTATAACAACCAGTCAAACCCAAGAAACTCCTAATGGAGATGTGGGTCTAGGCCAATTCTGCACTGCCTCAATTTTCTGAGTATCAACTTTAGCTCCCTCTCCAGACATAATGTAGCCTAAGAATGCCACAGACTCAAGACAAAACTCACACTTAGAGAACTTGGCATACAACTCTCTATCTCTTAGAGTCTGGAGAACTATTCTGAGATGACTAGCATGATCTTTTTCATTCCTTGAATAGATTAGTATGTCATCAATTAAGATGATAACAAACATATCTAACAAGGTTTGAAAACTCTATTCATAAGGTCCATGAACGTTGCAGGTACATTGGTCAAACCGTACGACATGACTAGAAACTCATACTAACCATAACGGGTCCTGAATCCTGTCTTGGGAACATCACATTCCCTTACTTTCAACTGATGGTAGCCAGATCTGAGGTCTATCTTAGAAAAACAAGTAGCACCCTGATGCTGATCGTAAAGATCATCAATTCTCAAAAGAGGATACTTATTCTTGATGGTAACCTTGTTCAACTAACGATAATCTATACACATCCTAAGGGAACCAACTTTTTTTCTCACAAATGGGACCGGAGCGCCCCAAGGTGAGATACTTGGTTGAACAAAACCTTTCTCTAAGAGATCTTTCAACTACTCTTTTAACTCTTTCAACTCCTATATGGTGGAATAAATATAGGACGAGTATCTGGAAGAACATCTATACCAAAATCTATCTCTCTCTCAGGAAGGACTCCAGAAAGATCATATTGAAAGACTTCTGGAAACTTTCTTACTATTGAAACTGACTGAATAAGAGGTATCTCAACACTAGAGTCATTAACTCAGACTAAGTGATAGACACACCCCTTGCAAACTAACTTTCTCGCCTTAAGGTACGAAAGAAAATGACATTTAGGCAATGCTGAACTGTTCTTCAACTCTCTAACTGGTTCACTGGAAACTGGAACTTAACTACTCGAGTTCTACAATCTATTGATGCATAACAGGCATGAAGCCAGTCCATACCTAGAATGACATCAAAATTTACCATGTCTAACTCAACTAAATCAGCGATGGTACTTTTGTGATTGACGGAAACGGATCAATCACGATAGACTCTTTCTTCTAGAATTGACTCACCATCAGGTGTAGAAACACTGAAGGCTCAAGAAGTTGCTCAAAAAGAACATCAAAATTGAAGACTTGGACCAAACCAGTGACAACATCTGGCGAATCCTCTTGCTCTTGGTGACTAGCGATTGCATAAAGACGGTTTCCTTCTCCTCCTGCCCTTGAAGTAGCTCATCTAGATACAACTCTATCTGGAGGAACAACTGAAGAAGACTGGCTCTATTGCCCCTATTACCATTACATTGTCTGCTCTTAGGACACTCTCTCATAAAATGACCATACTGGTCACACTTGAAGAAACTAATGGATTCATCACGACACATCCCTGAGTGGCTCCTACCACTCTTAGCACATGCAGGAGTCTTAGTACCCCCTTATGCCTTACTACCTTGCGAATGCGCAGGTCTAACTCTGAAGTTCAGAAAATTCTGACTAATGTACTCACATTTATTCCTTGGTGCAGGTGCACTAGCAGATGATGGAGCAGGTCCTTTCTACTTATGTTGGAAAGAAGACCGGTTTGTGTTACTATTTTGCTGCCCGAATTTAATCCTTGATGTCTTAGCCCTCTTATTCTCAAACTCTTCTCTATCCTTCAGTTGGTCCTTCTCAACTTGTTGCACATGGATCATCAGCCTTTCTATGCCCATGGAATCTATTAGCATGGCTGCCTTACTTTCCTTATCATATATATGAGGCAACCTAACAACAAATAAACTCATCTTGCTCCTCATTTCGGCAACCATCTCTTTGCTTCTCTTAGATCATAAGGAAAGAAACACCTCATGAAAGCACTCTCAAAACAGTCCAACTCACAATCAGTTACTCGCAAACACGATTTAGAAAGAAATTTTTTAGAGATAAAACTCTAGTGCACAAAATGAGTATGAAAGAAGTGAAGGAATTTCCTAAATATTGTAGCCTCTTAATTATAGATGTGACACGCTTCACACCGATAACTAGGACCCTACAGCCACAGCTTCACAGACTCCCTAGGACTTTTCAACTATTGCTTTGATACCAAGTTTGTCTCTCCCCGAGCCTACACTCTTGGCGAGACTGGCACTCGAGAACTATTATTGGCCCCAAGCAAACCCTTGCCTGGCTTACTTTCTCAGCGGAAGACTTTAAGCAATAAGAAAAGAATTCATATGCTAAATAACTCAACAGTCTCAAACTGAACACATAGTGTTTTAAAAATAAACATTTAACTTAGCCAAAATGGCAACTCAAATCTGAACATAAGCTAATAACAAAATGATAACGAATGAACTAACATCTGACTAACTATCTATAAAGCGTCTAAAACAACTGAGATGGATGTCGGGATAGGCCCACAACATCCTAATGAATTAAAATGATAAAGTAATGAGAATGGGGAATCCACCGAAAACAAGGAGACTCACCAACAACTCTAAAGCTCCACTGGATCAACGATGCACTGGATGCTGATCCTGGTTACCTGCGTTTGCATCATAATAAGATGCAGGACAACTAGAATCAGTACATTGAATGTACGAGTATGCGAGTTGGAATACTAAACCCAACTAAAGCTTGAAAGGAATCTGAAATGAACTGAAAAACTTACCTGGCTCAACTCAACTCAACATAAGTGAACTCATTTCAATATAAAGCAGTTTAAAAACAAGTGCAATATAAAGAAAAACTGTTTAAAACATGACGTCAACTCTGTATGTCTGCAAAGATACATATAACTCTGATATGTATGTAAAAATACAAATAAACTGATGAATATAAAAATACAAAATACTATTGTGGGAGTTTCTCTAACTGACAACCATCACTTAAGAGCTATAGTGATGATACAACGTTTCTTGGCCCCACGCTGCCAGGGCCATCCTATACCTTGCCGGGGGTATAGAACCTGAACTACTAATTGGATCCACTAGTCTATGCTAAAAAGTACTAAGGGTTCATCTAAAAAGTATGACCCTTTTCTACCCATGATGGCTACATGGTTTATGGAGGCTAGGGGTTCTCTGAACGCTCCCTCATATCGGTGCTCAATGCTACTCCCAAAATATGATACTAGCTCTTTATGTTTAAAAACATACTTCTTTTGTGATTTGAGATTAGTGCTCAAAAACTTAGCTCAAAGGCTATCTTGGAAATCAAAGTTTCCCCTCTTGCTTCATTTAGAAAGCGATTACACTTTTCTGAAAACTAGCTTGAAGGCCCTTTGGAAATCGAGGTTCACTTTCTTGTTTAAATGTGAAAACATTTTAAACCCTTCGGTAATACATAGTACCTATATACTTTTGAAGAAATGGACTTCAAACTTTACTCTTTACTCTTTACTCAACTTGAACTTTAAGTCTCAATTAAAATAGTTGGAAAAGACTTTTGGAAAACTCTAAGAACTTCTCTTGACTTTGATCTTAACTGCTCCTGACTTGACCCCTAACTGGTCTTGACTTGACTCTTAACTGATCGTTGAATTGAATTATGGATTCAAGGATTGAGATTTGTGATAGGAAAGATCTCATGATGTTTAGGAATGATTTTAGATAGCTAAACATGAGAAATGATCAAGAAATCACTTTCTGGAACCTAGTACGCTATGTGGAGGTGTATTTAAATTTTGGTCGCGAAAATACTTTTTGAGGCAGAACGGTCTGTGACCGCTCCGCTCCGCGAAAACAATTTTGTCAAATCTAAGGAACAGGTCCGCGACGCGGACCTGCTACCTGCTTCTTGTCCGACTTTTTCCTTCTTCATTTTCCAGCCCCAATTCGCCTAAACTCGACTACTATTCTCAAGTTCTTTTTAGATTCAGATACCCAGTATGTATACACACGAATAAAACTCAAACAACTCAAGGAAACAACATTTTAACCTCAAGGAAAACCTCAATCTCAACCTAACTCAAGAACGAAGGTCAATTTCAAGAACAACATTCAAGATTCATCAACTTTCAACTTTCTAGAACAAACTTCGCTGAAATAAACATGATTGGCGCGTGGGTGAACGAACTCAACGCTATGAAAGACTCACATACCTCTTTAGGGATCAGCCCTTGTCGAAATCCACAAGTTAATCCTTCAAGAACGAAGATCTTTGCTCTTTCTCCTCTTTTCTCCTCTTGCGTTCTTTCTCCAAAAACCCTAACATAAATTTCCAATTGTCTAAACTGAACCAATTCAGTTTAGACCCCAATTTAATTGTTAAAAACAAATTAACTTAGTTGGGTATGAAAAAGACCATAATACCCTTCAATAATCCGGATTAGCCTTTCATTATTCAAACAACCCAACTTCAAATTAACATATCTCACTCATACAAACTCGGAATTGCGCATACTCGGCGGCGTTGGAAAGATTTTTCCAAGATCTTTGTATGATATCTGGAAACACACCTAACTAATCCTAAGATAGGAGTTATGGTCGTTTGAAGTTGACCAAAAACTCAAGTTAACACACTTAACAAATTTTCCAAATTTTATATTCTTTCCAAAAATGACTATTTCTAAATTTTAACCTCTTTCTAGTTCTTTCATATAGCGAGATGCTACACTAAGCACCACATATATTCAAAATATCTCAGTATCCAACAACACGCCGATCTTGCACCTTCACACAATTCATCAGAAGCTTGACAATCTGTCCTAAAATGCCAATAGGCTATTGTACATGCTGCAAATGTCATGTCACTTTCTGCTGAAAAGGGTGGCAATGGTTTTGCTGAAAAGACATTCAGCTGTAGAAGTGATAGGCATTTAAATTTGCTACAAATCAAATATGCTTAGTTGAAATTTGATATAACTCCATGGAAAAATTGTTCCACTAGAAGGAAAGATCAATTTTGAGCTCATTAATCAAATTGTTTCACGTTTCCATGCTTCGAAAGTATGTACCAGATGAGTCTCACATGATTTCACTTGATTTTGTGGTTTTGGGTCCAAACTTTTCATTTGAGGAATAGCCTATATAGCTATCATGGATAGGCAGGTTCCAAAAGCTAATGGCAAAGGAGATTGTTTCAGTGAAGGTGTAGTGGAAGCACTGTTCAAGCGGGGAGGCTATTTGAGAGAAGGAGTCAGATATGCATGCCTGATATCCTCAGTTTTTTTAAGCTTCAACTACTTTCTTTTACTTTATGTTCGAGGACAAACATGCTTTTTAGTGGTGGATAATGTATGACCCTGAAGGTCATTTATTAATTTTTTTGGAAAATCACCATGTTACCCCTCCAGATAGTTGCCCCGAATCATATTTGATCAGTTTATGAAGTTGATTTTAAAATTTGATTAGAAAGTTGTGAGTTTAGGAAGTTTTACAGTTTTGAAGACTTAAACTTGTTAAAAGTGAATTTTGGTAACAACCGGAGCTACCAGTTTCTGAATGAAATTTCGCTGGTTCCGTCGACTCCAAAATGTGGAACTAGGTCTAGGAGAGTTGTCGTTTTTCAGTTTTGGAGTTGTTACGTGGATTTGAGCCCTTGATTTGGAAGTTTTAAGTGTAATTAGGCCAAAAGTTGACTTTGATCAACATTCGAAGTTCGGACTGGATTTCGAACTATTCCATTGGATTCAGGGTATGATTTTAGACCTTGGTGAGGTCTTCATTGAATTTCATAGGTTCTAAGGGCCGTTTGGTATTTTTGAGTGTAAAGTTAGTTTATTGCAACTTTAACGAGTTTCAGGTCAAGGAGACCTTGAATCCGTGTTTCGATGGTTCCATTGAGTATGGAGAGTCAAATTTAATAGGGTAGCATATTTGGTTTGTGTGCACGAATCCTTCCTTGCACATTTTATTTCTTTTAATAAGATTTATGCTTCTAGGTTATCAAGAAATTATAGATTTTTTATTCTATTTGCTTTTCCTTGTCACATTGAATTGCTCAACTGTTTCAATGTTGATAATGCAGGTTTAAGCTATGCCTATTTATTGCATATGTTGTATCCTTTGTGTCTTTTGCTGCATATGTTGGTCTATTGAGCTTTGTTGTTTATCCACATGTCTCCTTTGCCTTCTCGACTCTTCCCCCTCGTTGTTTACATTTAGTTTTGGGGATAATGGTGCTGGAATAGAAAGATATGGCCTTACCGTAAAGTAGTTTGGCTAGGTTCTTTCATTGTGTAGTCCACCTCTCTTGTCCCATTTAAACTCGTAAGCAATACATCACACATTCTCCGCTTTGTACATAAAGAAGAATACATTACATCTATGTTGTGTTTAGTTGCGTCATATAGCTCTGCTAATAAGCCTGCTTGCTAGCTTGTGGACTCGTGTCTTCAAGCACATCCACAAGCTTCTGTTCCTTCTAAGCTAACTGTGTTTTACTTTTTCACATATTTCAGCAGGCTGGTCTATTCAGAATCTTGATGGGTTCTTACTCGATCCATTCTGTCAAGTAAGAGTTACAGTTACTTGAATAAATGTGTGTTGGTTGTGTGGTGAGGCTAAGCACCATATATTGGACGTTAATCGTTTCTTTCTACATATGATAACTACTAACTTGAAGTTTCATTTGAAAGTTCAAAGAAATATGTCTCGAAGTCATTTGTTTCAAAAGACTTTGACTATTATAGTTTTTGCTTAAAGCATGTCATGCACTGTGTCATTCCAGACACCCTAAGGGCGGTTTCGTAATGTTTTATGACTTCAGATGTATTTTGCATTCACGTTCATACGCCTTTCAAGATATCCAAATGTTTTTTTTGTCTTTTCAAGTATCCTGCGTTCACATTCAATCGCCTTCCAAGATATTGCATTAATGAAGAAAAAGGTGTACAAAATATGATATAAATAATAGGCTTGTGATTGTGATGCCATCAAATTTGAGAGAGGAAAAAATGACGAACAGAATTACAATCAAATGTGGTAATGCATCGATGAAGAAGAAATCAAATAAAAGAAGAAACTTTGAAATCAACAATTGAACACTACCAAGTTCTCGTTTAAGTCAACTAGTCCTTAGGATTATCCCATATTATTGAATTATTATATAAAAATGCTGAAATTAACAATATGAATTTTATCATTTACATCATATTCATTAAATAAAATCCATAACAGTTGAATGTTGCATTTAACATCAAGCAAGAAATATGTGAAGCTAATTAAGATAATATAACATGTAATGGTATGAATATGTCGATATAACATATCATCAATAATCTCTCATTACACTCTTTAGACGTAGATCCCATATCCAATTTGAAAACAAAAAAAGGAACTTTTAAGAATAATTATAAAAATCACTTACAAAGGAACCAATTTATGTGAAATAATACCAAAATTTGAAAGCTTGGAACATTTCCAAACATCTTCGGGAGATATGTATCAAAGCTTCATCTACATAAATTAGAATACAAACTAAAATATAAAAACTATTGGTGTATAAAAGAGTATATATCTTTATTTCATTCTAATCCATACATAGTGATAAAAATCTATTGCCTTCCAAACATTCATTCTCTATCTATCAATATTAGCACATATGATGACGTCTTCAATCCAAATGCAACACTAATGCTACTATCCCTAACAGTTCTAAAAAGACAATGGTATGTTTTTTCTTCTGTACCTAGAAGATCTACTGTAAAGGACCCAAAAAAGTAAAAAGAAAGAGAAATGATAAAAGAAAAATGAGAAAATGGTTCTTAATCAGAGAGAATTTGGCGTATTGGAGCAAAATGTTCAAATGAGATTTGCAAATTCAGTGCTCTTCTATGTGACTTTAAATAAGGGGTCTTAGTAAGGAAAGTTGAAGAGAATCAAATTATTAAAGCTAAGAAGTTGAAGAGAATCAAATTATTAAAGATATTTTAACCAAAAATAAAAAAAGACTCATCAAATCCATACTTAATTGTTGGGAGTATCCTTGGTCTTCATCCGTTATAATTGAAGGCAATTGAAGCAGCATCGTGCCAGTAAAGAAGAGTCTATAGGCTTAATCATAATTGTGAGCATTAATGTAGAATATATAGTTGATCTATTATTATTACTAGTATATGTTCCCGCACGTTGCATGGACAATTTAAAATATGATAATTTTATACTTAAAAATAAGTAATAAAATATATTATGCACTTAATAATACCAATAACTTAAAATTACAATGACAACTAAATTTATCCTAAAATGACACGTGTTTTTTTATGCATGTAGATTTTTAATTAATATTTAATATTTAATTTTTTATTTTAATAATAATTAATTTTAATATGATACTCTTGAAAAAACACAAATTTAATTGATAAATATTTTTATTTAAACCTCCCAACTTTCACTTAGAAAACTGAAAAAAATAATATGAATGTCATTCTTGGCCAAATCGATGCAAAATTATTATCTTTTGTAACAATCCAACTATTTCAGATATGCTAACGGATCATAATTAGAGGCATTATACTTATTTTATTCAAATATTCAACTTAAATAAAATATTCATTATACTTTATCTTTCTAGTATACCAAATATCAAATGCATCAAAACTTACATTTATTTTTCTAATTCTCTAAAATATTTCCCCATGATACGTTAACTTAAAGGATGTTTTTCACTTTAATAGGTCACTTACTCCTATTTTTTCTTTATCTCAACATCGAGCAAAATTTGATGGTATAATATAATTATTAAAAGTCGATCAAAAATTAAAAACAATAGATACAAAAATATATAATAGGAAAAGAAGAAGAGATTTGTCTTATATTTTAAAACATGGGAAGATTTTTTTTTTTTTTAAAAAAGGTAAAGTTATCTTCTTTTTTTTGTTGTTTAAAATGAAAACATTTTCAGATTTAAAATAATTTTCAGATTTAAAATATTTTTAATTTCTGATTATAAATTAACTTTGTTAATTGAATATGAATTATATTTTTAAAAATTCTATCGGTCATAAGTATTCTTCTCCTTTAAACAGATTTTCAGATTTAAATTGTTTTTAATTTTTATTTCAGATTTTAAATTTAATTTTGTTGATTACTTAGTTAATATTTTTTTTGTTCCTTTTCTGATTTTAATTTAAGTATTTCCTTGCTAAATTATTTTATATAAATATTTCTCCTATTATATATTTAATTTTATGTAAATATATTTTAATTCTATACTATAGCATCATTAGTTCATGCTATATTTTAATTCATAAATTATAGCATCTATTTGGAAATGCAATTATCTGCCAGATATTTTGTGGAAATATAGTTACAGATTAAATTAATTTGTGTTTTAAATTTATGTAAATATAAACATAAACATAAATTGTAATTCCTAAATTTTAGCAACATTATTAGGATTGTTATCTATATAAAACGTGGGAAGTTTTACGTAGAATTAAAAAATTATGATATGTAATATTTTTAAATTTATGTAAATGTAATACATATATTTTTTTATAGTTATAGGTAATATTATAATTGTTGCCTATTAAATTTACCTATAATTGTACCCGTATTGTATTCTTTGATTTGATACTGACATATATAGAAAATCTCCTTCACTAATGGAGGATTGATCCCTCCTTGGATGTGTCTTACTTTGATATATATATATATATATATATAAAAGAGATCAAATGTAAGATAGTTAAAGATAAAATTAATCATATATATATATAACCATCATAATATATTATATAAAAAAACTCACAATTTGAATTATCATATAATTTTTCAATATGAAAAATAAATTCACAGAACCTCAAGTGGACAACGAAACAAAGTAATTGTATGCATCCCAAAGTATTTCTTGTTCTTCTTTCCCTGTTGATTAATGAAAAAAAAAAAAACAGAACAAAAGTAGAAACAATTAGTGCTTGTTGATAGTGGGTTGAGTGTAGAGGTAATAAAGAAACGTGAGAGGATTTTAATGCCTGAAGTGGGGGTTAATTTGTTTCCCTTATTTTTCTCCTTCTGTTTAGTAAAAGTTCATTTAGTGAGATAAAACATGGAAAGTTGTAACCACTTTTTAAACTGTTTCAAATTAAATTTTAAAATTTTATCCTTTAAAACTCATTAACCTAAATTTGAATTGGTAAACAATTAATATAAGCAATTTGTAAATAAATTGATATAAAAACGAAATAGTAGTAAATAATTAATTTAAATATTTAACAGATTTTTTTTAAAAAAATGGGAAGTTATTTTTTAAAAAAAAAAAAAACATGTGGTACGATTATTTACTTCTATTTAAAATATAAAAGTATTCTTTTTCTTTAGATTTTCAAATTTAAAATATGTTTAGTTTTAATTTACGATTGCAAATTAATTTTGTAAATATAGTATAAATTATATTTAAAAAGACTCCATTGTGCATACGTATTCTTATCTTTAAAAAAGATTTTCAGATTTAAAACGTTTAAAAAATTGTTTTTTTTTTAAATATTGAAATTTTTCCTCGATTAAATGACTTTAAAAAATCAATCTTTTTACTAATTTATAAATTAGATCTAAAAAAAATAGTAAATATATGTTTTAAAATGTTGGCATTTGTCATTATTTGTGTAAGTTGATGACATGTGTCTATTTTTGTTTTAAATTTCAAATTTATAATATTTAATTATTTATATAATTTTTATTTTTTATTATTTAAAATTCTGAAAATTCATGATGCTGACATGTGGCATTTTTTCTTCTCCTATACTATTATATATAGATAGATTTTAAAAAAAGGGTAAAATGTTTTTTGAAAAAAAGGTAAAATGGTAATCCAACTTTTGATTTGAGTTCTTCCCACTTTTAGTAATAGTAATATATGATATTAACTTAAGTTTCACTGCTCATCAATTGAATCTTTATTTGAAGATATAAGATCATATTAGATAGAGTAAACACATCAAATTTGTGGAGATGAAAATGCTAAATAATGGAGAGATTTTCCATTGAGCAAACATGCCTTGATTGGATAACCTAAAAGTTATAATTATCTATAAAAATGAACTCTTAGATGAGAGGTTTATCTTTTTGAAGTTATAACTAATACCAGGGGCGGATTTACGTTGAACTATGGGGGTTCATCCGAACCCCCTTCGTCGAAAAATTACACTATATATATAAAGATTAAAATATTAATTTACGTGTATATATATACTATTGAACCCCCTAAACATATACCAAAGGCATAGCTCAGTGGCATTGGGGGTTTAGGAATTTGCTCTATTGCACGCGAGGTCGCGTGTTCAAATCCGAGCAAAGACATTTTTTTATCAGCTTATATTTTAGACGTTTTTTTTAAAAAAAAAATAATAATGCAATCAGAAAACAATGTTTAGTTCCAAAAAATTAAAACGCTGATTGGGAATTTAGGATTTATTAGTTTAACCCCTAATTACAAAGTCAAATATTAAAAAACCCTTTTCTTCTTGATTCGATCCGTTTAATCCGACCCGTTTATTTGTGGATATTATTTACGTGATTAATTTTTTTTGAACCCCCTTGATGAAAATCCTCCCTCCGCCACTGACTAACACCCTACTACATCTTCTAGCGTTATAATATTGGTGAACTAAATAGATTAAACACTAAAATATATTTGAACTAAAAAAAAAGTAGAAAACTTTTTGCTCAGGTGTAATATATGAAAATGAAGATTGGTGCAAATTGTAAAAGATAAAAGTGACTAAACTATTTTTCCGTGTACTAAATGGAGAAAAAGTGTGTGCTGAATTCTTTCTTATCTTAGTAATATGCGTATAAATGCAGGGGTATTTTGGTAATCCCACTTTTAATTTTGAGGCTTCCTACTTTTAATAATATTAGTTCTGGGAACGTGCGCTGTATATTGATTCTGAACTGTCATACAAATTTATATAGGCCTAATCTAACGTTGATAATTATCAATTACATTATTCTTTTGTGTATGTTGTTCTATGCAAATATAACAATGTCAATTAATTCTTTCATTTAATTTTGGTTATTTGTTTGCAATATAAAAAATGTTGAAAAACATAAAATTAATTAAGATAATTGTTACGACCCAGACCATTGTGATTGACACCCACACTAACCCTCCGGTGGGAGAACCACTACTACAACCCAAACCAAGCAACTAAACGAAAAACTAAAGCATCTAAGGATATGAAAGCAAGAGTAATAGCTAAAACTAAAGTTCCCATAAACTTTCAAGAGATCTAACAACTAAACGATTGCAGAAATACACCTAGAAACTGAAAGTAAATGTACCCAAACATCTAAAGTTCACCCGATTGTTACCAGATTTTCCTACACCTTAATGACTCCGATTTCGTTCAAATCTAGACTATGTTGGGAAATTCCAAGTTACTACGAAAAAGTTTTCCGACCCAAAATTTTTTCCTGTTGGCTTTTCTATAACGACGGAACCCAGTCGTTACAATAATATAGCATATAGTATGTGATGTAGTGATGAACTCTTGCTCTAAATTTAAAAAATGGACGTAAACATATCTAACAAAATTAATAAAGAAATAAAGAATAAATATATATTTACCATGTTAATGAACGAAAAAAATGATCAATAAATTGATTTTACATAAATTTATAAGAATTATAAGATGATGAAATACAAAAGTAAAGTGGACTAATATTTTCTGTTCACTTTATACAAGAGATCATCACCAAAGATCCATTAAGAGACGAAAATAATTGCAACCCATAAGACTTATCATAAAATACAAAACCAATAAATAAAGTGCAAATATATCTACAACAAAAAGAAGGATCTTTTGAACAAGTAACTAAGGAACATTAGTAAAAAAAAAAAAAGACACAAATAATGATACAACCCACCTTAAAAGAACTTTTATCATATAAATCGAAAAATAATTAGAAATATTTATACATAAATTATGTAATTGCTTGCGACCTGTTCCTGATACTCAAATAAAGGTATTATCAAAATCAAAAGAAGGAGCATAATTTTTTTGCTTCCAATATTTCCACAATGAAGCAATATATTTCTTAAAATCAAAACTCAATATTGTTTTGTAACTGAACCCCAAAAGTAGAATATGAATGATGAATGCATGACGATGAAAAGCTTGTAGAAGCTGTGAATATAGAACTGATAATATAATTTTTACTTTGAGTTGATAGATCATTTGACTATGTGATTGAATAGTATAAATTTTTCTGTCCAAATTTATAGAATTATATAACGAATATGAAAAGGCCATGATATTACTTCCATGGAAGATGAGAGGAATTAAACAACTTAATTGAACTAATTATAGGTAAGAACTAATAAATTGAAACTTTCAATAAATGTGGAAATATGGAACAACTTTCTACAATTAGATTCAATGTATATTGTTGTCACGACCCGATTTATCAAGTCATGATGGCACCTACTATAACCCACTAGCAGGTAAGCCAACCCGTAACCCGGAACAACAAGTAATGGGTCTGAGGGTAGAAATTAAACAAAAGTAGGAAAATAACAATATAAACAGGCGGAACCAACCCAAAACATATATACAAATAAAGATCTCTCCCAGAACCTAGAAGTCACCAGTACAGAGCTACTACAAAATGAGTACAAGTCCCAAAACTAGACAACAGAAACTGGACTGTCTCGAAAGGAAAGAGACAAGTCTATATATACAGATGGAGACTGAAATAGTACAAAATGCCGTGTGCTCACCCCGTCTCCTGGATAAGTCTACTCCAAGCTCGATCAACGCCGGCTACTAGTGCTCGGACCTACATTACAAAATAGATGCGGGCGTAGCATGAGTACCAAAACAACAAAAGAAGCTTTAGTGAGGAATTGGGAATACACCACGTGCAAGCTAGACCACGGACTCGAACCGGGTACTATAGCTAATGAGTCAACCTATATGGACTGGACCACGGACTCGAACCGGGTGCTGTAGCCAAAGGTCGGGCACGGGTGGGCTGGACCACGGACTCTAACCGGGTACTATAGCCAAAACCAGATCACAGGTAAGCTGGACCACGGACTCGAACCGGGTACTGTAGCTAAGCCTGGACATAAGTAAGCTGGACCACGGACTCTAACCGGGTACTGTAGCTAACGTAAAAGCGGGCATTATGGATACAAGGTCATAAGTTGAGTTACCGACTATCGACTCAAGTCTCGCTATATCGCCCTACAAGGAGCTGACCGTCTGAAACGACGTCGAAAAAAGTTCTACTGCCCAACGACATCCGAAATCTCGCAAGTCTATGACAACACTAGTCTAAGCCTAGACTAAGGCCAAACATACTTCAAATCAATATTATCATATACACCACAAGATATGGATATTCAATAATATCAAGAGACATGCTGTCATAATCCAACACTTTCCCGAAATAAGGTCTAAGGCAGGAAGCATGCTCAACACCCAAACCCTCCATACTCAAGCAAATCAATAAACAAATGCCTAAACATGCTCAATCTCACGAGAGAAAGCCATAGCTTACCCGAAAGCCGACCACGCGTGCTCCAACTCACGGTACCGCATCTTTTCCCCTCCGAACGGTCTCCGAATGCTTCCCCACTAACAAAAGGTTAATCACCTCGTCATTACGAATATATTGACACTAAAATTGTATTTTTCGGAGACGGACCCAAAATCGGGTCTAAAACGGGATTGTGGGCCTACAATTGGAATCTCAAAATCGAATTCGTGGAAACGTTCCAAATACCTTACTAAACTAATACCCCAAAATTTTAGCACAAACAGATACCTAAAACACAGTAAATCAGCCACAACAATTAAAATGGGCAGCCCATTAATCACCAATTTCTGGAAAAACGAGACCCTTTCAACCCAAACATATTATACCACGACGATCCTTGCGAAAAACTCTACAAGTTAGCCTCAAGAATGACTCAAAACGGACCTAAGATGATCAAGATCTCACATTTCAAAATTCAACAACAATTCAATCCGAAAGTCATCCTAGCAGTGACTAAATTCGATTCCTTACCTCAAACGAAGCCTCCTCTCGCGTTTCCGAGATCACCGCTAGATTCCCCACGAAATTCTCTTGAAGTTAGACTCTTGAAGCACCTAATTTGGACTCAAAATGAAGGAGAAATCTTATGTTGAAGTTGAGGAAAAAAAACTTGGACGAACTTGTTCTTAAATCTGGAATTCCAGCCGCTGCCACGTGGCGTCACGTGGCTCTGCCACGTCACCGCCGCGTCAAAATTCGACAACCCTTCAAACTTAAATTTCGATGTTTCGGACTCGTTCGGAATCGGAAAAATACAAACTATATATGGAATCTAATTGGAAACGATATTTCGGACTCAACGGTGAAGGCGGAATTTCAATTTGGAGATTGCTTCGATGAAAAGTGGGTCCCACACCCAGTATCGTTTGAGCCAGATTCCACAAATGCCATCTAAAGCCTCGGGAAGCGAATGAAGGGTCGTTCTAGACCAAAATCGATCTTCCGAAGCTAACCTAGCTATCAGAATTTTCATCTGAGCACGACTCCCAAAAAGGTTGACCAAAGTCAACTTTTCAAGTTATAAAAATCTCCAAAACAGGGAAACGGGCCTAAAACCCAAACGAACGACCAGGCGACCGAACGGTCAAGGCCAGCAAGTCATAAATGACTTGGGGTCGCTACAGAATGCTCTATACGAGGGAAAGAATTCTTTAATTTAAAATGACCTCGAAGGGTCATTACAATATCCACTACTAAAAAGGACTTTCGTCCGCGAAAGAAAGGATCAAGAAGTACCGAAGGCTCAAACAAGCCAGAAACCGCTCTCGCATCTCCCCGCTCGGTCTCCCGGGTAGCCTCCTCGACTGGAGGATGCCTCCAACGGACCTTAACAACAGGAGTGGCTCTCGAGCGCAATCTCCTCACATCTCTCGGCTAGAATGGCAACCGGCTCCTCTACAAATGTCAAACGATCATCCAACTCGACCGCATCATACTGGAGCACATGGGACTTATCGGAACATATCGCCGCAAAGACGAAACATGAAACACCGGGTGGATGGCCGAAAATGCCGGAGGTAGGGCCAACTCATAAGCAACCTCCCCAACCGTCCGAGTATCTCAAAAGGCCCAATGTACTGGGGCTAAGCTTGCCCCGCCTCCCAAACCTCATCACGCCCTTCATGGGCGACACACGGAGGAATACCCGATCACCAACAGAGAATCTCAAAGGTCGACGCCTCGATCCGCATAACTCGGTGCCTACTCCCGAGCAGCCCGAGCCTATCCCGAATCACCCTCACCCGATCTAGGGCCTCCCGAAGCAAATCTCGTACCACGCGGCCTAGGCTCAGAGACTCGAACCAACCAACCGGAGAGCGGCAACGCCTACCATATAAGGCCTCGAATGGGGCCATCTCGAATACTAGAGTGGTAGCTATTGTTGTACGCAAACTCCGCCAAAGGCAAGAATTGGTCCCACCGACCTCCAAAATCCATAACACAGCCCGCAACATATCCTCAAGGACCCGAATAGTACGCTCCGACCGGCCATCCGTCCGTGGGTGAAAAGCTGAGCTAAGGTGGACACGGGTGCCCAACTCCTCCTGAAAAGCCCTCCAAAAGCTGGAAGTGAACTGTGAACCTCGGTCTGAAATGATAGAAACAGGCACGCCATGAAGACGGACCACCTCCCTAATGTAGATACGAGCCAACCTCTCGGCACTGAAAGTAGTATGAACAGGAAGGAAGTGTGCTGATTTGGTCAATCGAACCACGATGACCCAAATGCTGTCAACACCTCTAGAAGTCCGAGGCAACCCCACAACGAAGTCCATAGTGATACGCTCCCACTTCCACTCCGGAATGGGTAATCTCTGGGAGCTCGCCACTGGCCTCAAATGCTCGGCCTTTACCCGCTGGCAAGACAAGCAACGAGAAACAAAGTCAGCAATATCACTCCTCATGCCACTCCACCAGTAATGCTGCCTCAAATCACGATACATCTTCGCTGTGCCCGGATGGATAGAGTATCTAGATTCATGGGCCTCAGAAAGTATCAACTGTATCAAATCTCCAACTCTCGAAACACAGATGCGGCCGGCAAATTTCAACACTCCATCAGGATCTAAGGTAGCCTGACCACCATCACCCGCTAACACTCGATCTCTAAGGGCCACTAAGGTATCATCCTCAAACTGGCAACCACAGATCCTATCAAGCAAAGAAGACTGAACTCCCATAAAGGCCAAGACGCGTCTAGAATCTGAGATATCCAACCGAACCATGCTATTAGCTAAGGACTCGAATGTCCAAAGCTAAGGGTCGCTCCTCAACGATAAGAAGGCTAGACTACCCATACTCACGCCTTCCCGGCTCAAGGCGTCCGCTACTACATTCGCCTTGCCCGGATGATAGAGAATAGAGAGGTCGTAGTCCTTCAGAGCTCAATCCAACGACGCCGCCTCGAATTAAGGTCCCTCTCGGCTCATGATGTACCAAGACTCCTATGATCGGTATAGATCTCACATCGAACTCCATACAAGTAGTGTCTCCAAATCTTAAGCACGAAAACTACCGCCGCCAACTCCAAGTCATGGGTGGGGTAGTTGCGCTCATGAATCTTAAGCTGCCTCGATGCATAAGCAATAACCCGACCCCCGCTGCATCAATACACAACCCAAACCAACGCCGGATGCGTCACAATAAACCGTGAAGCCCTCGCCCTCAACCGGAAGAGTCAATATAGGAGCGGTGGTCAATAACTCCTTGAGCCTCAAAAAGCTCGCCTCACACTCCTCTCGACCATACAAAGGGAACATCAACACGAGTCAATCGAGTCAACTGGGCCGCAATAGTAGAAAAGCCCTCAACAAAGCGTCCGTAATAGCCTCGCTAGTCCGACGAAGCTCCGAATCTCGATGAATCAAGTGGGCCTGTGCCAATCACGAATAGCCTCAATCTTCGCCGGATCAACCCTAATACCTCCTTGGACACCACGTGCCCCAAGAAGGCTAGCGACTCAAGCCAAAACTCGCACTTTGAGAACTTGACATAAAGCCGCTGATCTCTCAAAGTCTGGAGCACTATCCTTAAATGCCGCTCATGCTCACCCGGCTCCGCGAGTATACCCCGCATGTCATCAATGAAGACGATGACAAATAAATCAAGGTATGGCCCGAACACACGTGTCATCAAATCCATGAAGGCGGCAGGGCATTAGTCAACCCAAACGACATCACCAACAACTCATAATGGCCATAACGAGTCCTAAATGCGGTCTTAGGGATGTCCGCCGCCCCTAATCCTCACCGATGGTACCCGAATCTCAAATCAATCTTAGAAAACACGGCGGCACCCTGAAGCTGATCAAATAAATCATCAATACGAGGCATGGGGTAACGGTTCTTCACCGTCACCTTGTTCAGCTGCCTGTAGTCAATACATAATCGCATAGTACCGTCCTTCTTCTTTACGAAGAGGACTGGGGCACCCCAAGGCGACACACTCGGACGGATAAACCCCTTACCTAAGAGATCCTCTAACTGAGCACTAAGCTCCCTTAAGCACCCCGCCACAACACCGGAGGAATGCCAGCATCACTAAGGTAACAGTCCTTGGCGTAACAATCCAAGACCGCATGGTAAGGGGATAACCAATCCATGCCCCGTAATCACATCAAAATCAACCATATCTAGCAAAATAAGATCAACTCTAGTATCATAACCCCGGATAGTCACTAAGCAAGATCGCAATACCGATCCACTACTAAGGACTCACCCACCGGTCGTCGAACACGCAACGGCTCAACCAATAGCTCGGGATCATACTCAATCGAGGAACACAATAAATGATATATAGGAATAAGTAGAGCCTGGATCAAATAAGGCGGATGCGGGCCGATGGCATAATAACACCGTACCTGTGATCACATCGTCCGAGGTCTCAAGATTCGCTCTAGCCGGAGCCGCATAAAAGTGGGTCCGGACTCCCCTACCCCGTGCATCGGCTCGCCCCCCTGTCGCCTCCTGGGACCACCCCGTATACCCCGGTGACCACCTCTACGGTCCCGTCCCCGGACTCTACCTCTAGCTGGAGCGTCTTGGCGCATGCCTAGCCGCCCGTGGAGCGGGTAAGGCTAACTGCGATGGGGACACTCGCGGGCCCAATGATCTAAATCCCCACACTCATAACACCCCGGGGACCGCCGACCGAGAGCCGGAGGTCGGCTACCCCGCCGAAAGAACCCATCTGTGAACTATCTCGGCCCCGACTAGACCGGCACTAAAACCAATATGGCGGTGCCGATCACCCTCCGATGCCCTGGAGAGAAGCCTGGAAGGGGCTACTAGACTCGACCCGACCAAAACCTCTCGAGATCTATCATAAGACTCTCGGGTCCGAAACGGCGCCTATCATGGCTATCCTCCCGTCTAGCTCTCTTCCGCCGCCCCTTGGGCCTCGCGACGGAGCCGCCGATAGTGCGGGCATGGTCCACTACATCTAGAAATGAGCGGCTCGCCGAGACTAAAGACCGAGTCTTAATCCACAACCGTAGTCTCAAACCCCGAACAAAACAACGAACCCTCTCCTCCTCGCAGGTAATATCATGGCGGCATGCCCGGAGAGCTCGTGGAATCGGGCCTCATACTGATATCTTGTCATGGAGCCCCGCTCTAACCGGGACCGTCTAACTGGTACGCGGTGAAGTTTGCTCCTCTCGACTCCACTAAACCCAAAGTCTGTAGCCGCTCGCGGCAAGTAACTAGAAACTCGTGGGCATCCTCCCCCACTGTCCCAGAAAACCTCGGCGGTGATAGTCTAAGGAACACCCCGAGCATCTTCTGCTCCCGTAGTGGCATGACGCCCTCCAAATCGTCAGGCTGAACAACCGGTGCCGCTAGCTGCTGAACAACCGGTACCGCTGGTGTAGGCGGCCCCGCGGCATCGGGAACGGCCGGAGCCGGGGCTCGCGCATACCCCCAATGGCAAACTAGTATCTCGTACGAGCATCGCCCGGATATCCGGAGCCGCCACAGCTCGGGTGGTAGCTGGGCCGGTCTCGGGCCCATCGGCCGTCGCCGTGGCGGGAGCTACCGGTGGCTCTATCACCGGCCCGGAATTTGCTCTCGATCCCGGGTCCGGTCTTTGTAGTTCGCACGACCTCGAGGTCGGCCTCTACCCTAGCCGGGCGCTACCACGCGTGCGAGCCATCCCTATAAAAGAGTGATACAAGTAAGATTTTCGTAAACCGATATGACACACAATGCACGACATGTGATACAAAAGTGACACGTTCCTAAAGACATCCCGTAGCCTCCCGAAGATAAGTAACGGATGTCTCCGTACCGATCCGCAGCAGACTCTACTAGACATTAGCTCGTACAAGTGAGACCGACGAACCTGGGGCTCTGATACCAATTTGTCACGACCCGATTTATCAAGTCATGATGGCACCTACTATAACCCACCAACAGGTAAGCCAACCCGTAACCCGGAACAACAAGTAATGGGTCTGAGGGTAGAAATTAAACAAAAGTAGGAAAATAACAATATAAACAAAGCGGAACCAACCTAAAACATATATACAAATAAAGATCCCTCCCGGAACCTCGGGAAGTCACCAAGACAGAGCTACTACAAAATGAGTACAAGTCCCAAAACTAGACAACGAACCGGGACTGTCTCGAAAGGAAAGAGACAAGTCTATATATACAGATGGAGACTGAAATAGTACAAAACGCCGTGTGCTCACCCCCGTCTCCGGATAAGTCTACTCCAAGCTCGATCAACGCTGGCTACTAGTGCTCGGACCTACATTACAAAATAGATGCAGAGCGTAGCATGAGTACCAAAACAACAGCCCGCACGGACCCCCATAAGCCCTAATCATGCATCGGCGTATAAAGTAAAATAATGGAACTAGAAGGTCTATCACAATATTACTAATTTCCGGACCTTTAACCGAACCGTTCCCAATCATATTCCAGATCTCATTACGTCTCGGACTTTAATCTAATCTCTCCAACCTCCAAAACCTCATTCTACGATAAGAATAATCAAGACTAACCGAAGCTTTAGTGAGGAATCGGGAATACACCACGTGCAAGCCGGGACCACGGACTCGAACCGGGTACTATAGCTAATGAGTCAACCTATATGGACCGGACCACGGACTCGAACCGGTGTCAGAGCCAAAGGTCGGGCACGGGGTGGGATGGACCACGGACTCTAACCGGGTACTATAGCCAAAACCAGATCACAGGTAAGCTGGACCACGGACTCGAACCGGGTACTGTAGCTAAGCCTGGACATAAGTAAGCTGGACCACGGACTCTAACCGGCACCGTAGCTAACGTAAAAGGGGGCATTATGGATACAAGGTCATAAGTTGAGTTACCGACTATCGACTCAAGTCTCGCTATATCGCCTACAAGGAGCCGACCGTTCGAAACGGCGTCGGAAAAGTTCTACCGCCCAACGACATCCGAAATCTCGCAAGTCTATGGCAACACTAGTCTAAGCCTAGACTAAGGCCAAACATACTTCAAATCAATATTATTATATACACCACAAGATATGGATATTCAATAATATCAAGAGACATGTTGTCATAATCCAACACTTTCCCGAAATAAGGTCTAAGGCAGGAACTATAGAAATTTAGCATGCTCAACACCCAAACCCCTCCATACTCAAGCAAATCAATAAACAAATGCCTAAACATGCTCAATCTCACGAGAGAAAGCCATAGCCTACCTGAAAGCCGATCACGCGTGCTCCAACTCACGGTACCAAATCTTTTCCTCTCCGAACGGTCTCCGAATGCTTCCCCACTAACAAAAGGTTAATCACCTCATCATTACGAATATATTGACACTAAAATTGTATTTTTTGGAGACGGACCCAAAATCGGGTCTAAAACGGGATTGTGGGGCCCACAATTGGAATCTCAAAATCGAATCCGTGGAAACGTTCCAAATACCTTACTAAACTAATACCCCAAAATTTTAGCACAAACAGATACCTAAAACACAGTAAATCGCCCACAACAATTAAAATGGGCAGACCATTAATCACCAATTTCTGAAAAACGAGACCCTTTCAACCCAAACATATTATACCACGACGATCCTTGCGAAAAACTCTACAAGTTAGCCTCAAGAATGACTCAAAACGGACCTAAGATGATCAAGATCTCACATTTCAAAATTCAACAACAATTCAATCCGAAAGTCATCCTAGCAGTGGCTAAATTCGATTCCTTACCTCAAACGAAGCCTCCTCTCGCGTTTCCGAGATCACCGCTAGATTCCCCACGAAATTCTCTTGAAGTTAGCCTCTGAAGCACCTAATTTGGACTCAAAATGAAGGAGAAATCTTATGTTGAAGTTGAGGAAAAAAACTTGGACGAACTTGTTCTTAAATCTGGAATTCCAGCCGCTGCCACGTGGCGTCACGTGGCTCTGCCACGTCACCGCCGCGTCAAAATTCGACAACCCTTCAAACTTAAATTTCGATGTTTCGAACTCATTCGGAATCGGAAAAATACAAACCATATATGAAATCTAATTGGAAACGATATTTCGGACTCAACGGTGAAGGCGGAATTTCCATTTGGAGATTGCTTCGATGAAAAGTGGGTCCCACACCCAGTATCGTTTGAGCCAGATTCCACAAATGCCATCTAAAGCCTCGGGAAGCGAACGAAGGGTCGTTCTAGACCAAAATCGATCTTCCGAAGCTAACCTAGCTGTCAGAATTTTCATCTGAGCACGACTCCCAAGAAGGTTGACCAAAGTCAACTTTTCAAGTTATAAAAATCTCCAAAACAGGGAAACGGGCCTAAAACCCAAACGAACGACCAGGCGACCGAACGGTCAGTGCCAGCAAGTCATAAATGACTTGGGGTCGCTACAGGAATGCTCTATACGAGGGAAAGGATTCTTTAATTTAAAAATGACCTGAAGGGTCATTACAATTGTTTAAAAGTCTATTAATTTAATTTTAAAAGTTAAAGAAAAACATATTTTTATTTCCAACTTTTGATGAGTATGATTAATTAATTAAATAGTATATATATATATATATATGAAATGTAATTATCTTTTAAACTTTTAAACTTTTAAATTAAGAGTAATTAAGAGTATATAATAATTTAGAACTTTATTTACTAATATTTAATTAATTAGATTATGATTTAATGTAAGGGCAAAATAGTAATATAACTTTTGCCTAACATTCTTCCCACTTAGTATAATATGATATATGATATGATGATACTGGTTGTTGGACACGTGCATTGCACGTGTACCCATATAAATTAAAATAAATTGTTTCAAATTATAATTGTATTAAATAGTTTTATAATTACATTCCATTAATATCGTTCTTTTTCAAACAAAAAATAGTTCAAATATTTGGAATCTACTCTTGGATACCAATAACAAATTAAAGTATGACAACAAAGTATCTCGTCTCTAAATGAAATAAAAGATAATAATATTTAGTACTTTAAAATACTATAATTATAAATAAAATTTAATATATGTATATTCTTATCTCATATGTTAATTACTTGCAACTGCAAGACATTGTTCAGAAAGAAGAAAGATAAAAAATGAAAAGAATTTGATTGCCACTTGTAAGAGTTAATTAAAATAAAATGAAGGCTACAATTAATGATGAATATTAATTTATTATTATTATTATTATTATTATTATTATTAAGGGATCATATCAAGTATTGAATCCTACCAATTTTTTTTTTTTTTTAAAAGAGCTTAGAATACAAAAACCTAGCATCAACAGAGTGACAACCTAAAATATGGAACGGTATCAAAAGTTGAAACATTGAATTTGCCTTTCTCAAAATGAGACAAAAGGATACATAAATAAGGACAAACATTTATATCATTGTTCTTCCGTGAATTAAAAAAGTTATTAATAATTAAATTATACGTTACTTTCTCCATTTCAAATTATTCATCGTATTTCAATCTTGTACACCCCTTCAGATAAAAATGATAAAAAATGTAGTTTTATATATTCCATCTTACACACCCCTTCCAAAAATAAACATAAATAAGTAATTAATAAAATCATAAGAACAAATTAAATAACTTTTATCATCAATTAATATCGTACAATAATTTTATCATTAAAAAGATCCAGTAAGTTATAACTAATATTTTTTTTTACAAATGACATCACACAAGTATTTTAGTAAAGAGCCATGATCTTATAGTTTTTATGCATGACCCTTTATTTTACATTCAAAGAAGGAAACTATGTACTAAAAAAACATATCCTTCCTGAAGATCATTCACCTTTGTTCTTCTAAAAGAAAGAGCAAAACGAATATTTTGTTTATCCCTAATGAAGTTGATCCCCCAAATCTTAGTTTGCTCATTCCTTGTATATCACCTAATGTTGTTTACTCCAATATTTTTCATATTTATAGATGACAAATGTAGGGATAATCCAAAAATTATAAGAGAACGTGTATAGTCAAGAGTTAGATAAGTGTAAATCATGATATGAATTCATGATACTATTAAATTGCTTGTAAATTTCAAAATAACCTTTGAAAGTTCTTTAATATATATGTTAATATTTTTTTGTGCATTGAAACATTAATGATTGCGTAATAATTTAGTTTCTAAGCATAAGTATTAGAGGAACATTGTTAATTTAGTGAATGAAAAATGGTCATTTAATTTTTTTAGAAACATTTAATATTTAATTCATTAATTTTTTATTAGCAATAATTTAGTGTGTGTATATATATGATGACGATTAAATTAAATATACATATATTTTATAGATGATAAATATTATTAAATTAGATATTTTAGTTAGGAATTAATCTAAGAAAGCACAAAAATGTGTGTATATATATGATGACAATTAAATTAAATATATATAAATATATATTATAGATGATAAATACTATTAAATTAGATATTTTAATTAGGAATTAATATAAGGAAGCGCAAAAGTCATTAACATTTTTATTAAAATGATACAATTTAATATTTAAATTAAATAATTAAATATTTTTATAGCATTTTAATTTATAGTAGGGGTAAAATCGTACTTCAACTTTTAACTTTTTTTCCCACTTATAGTAATACTAGATTCACTGCACGTGTGTTGCACATGTAGGTTAAGTCTTGAGATCCCTATACACGAAATATTTTATCTTTTATGTATATTTTATGCTTTCAACATATCAATATGTATTTAATATTGAACTACATCATACTAAGTGATGGCCAATCTATTTGCCATCTTGCTTGTTGGGCATGCAGTGACGGACGCTGTATTCTTAAATTGTTATTAGGCAATTTGTTAGTAAGTAATTGTGCACGAATTAACATATTGTCCTCTTAGTTATGTCGTGTCATGAACTGTATGTTCCCTTTTAATATTTGAAATTCAGTGTACCCTGTATTTGAATAACTTTATATACATAAAAGTAATGTCTTCTATGGTAGCTGTCTGGTGTTTTTCATATCGTCTCCTCTTTCACCAAACCTAAGAAATCGTCCAAAATAATTTTCATTAGCTACATGTGTGGTGTATGTTTTTTCCTGTTTGATTTCTTACAATTTTGGTATTAATCGAATCTCACCTAATACGTTCTTGTAGACAGTATTTTTTGTGTATGTCCCGGTGCATCAATCTGGTTGTTCAGTCATGACCTACACTTTTTTTGTTGGCATATATATTCCTCTAGGTAGTGCAACATATAGTTTGCCATTCGAGAAAGCATGTTGTGGTATGTATACTCCTAAATTTTAAATTGTTTGACCTTTAGCTTTATTTATCATCATTGCAAAAACATAGCTGTATTGGAAATTGTTTCCGAATAAATTTGAAAGGGTATCCTTCATTTTTCAGGTGGGGGGGGGGTGGTGGTGGTGGTGGTGATAGTTATATTGTTGGAGTAAACAACTGGTTTGTGGCATATTGACCTGTTGTTTTTTCTGCATGTATGACATTATCGTCAAAGCCTCTACAAATCAACCGTGTCCCATTGCATAAGCCATTTGAGGGGTCCAGTTTTCTCAGCAACATGATGGGCGTATTTTCTTTCAAAACAAACATAATGTATAAAATTAAAAGAATCATCAATTGTTATGCATATCTAATTGTGTAATTCTTTTCTTCTTTTTGTGCTATAAAGTTTCACAAAAAGATAACTGTAAAAGTTAGGATGGATTAGACAACATACCTATGCAGCGGAGTCCATTGAGCGTTAAGGTGTTTAGGTATAAATACATATCATATCTTTACTGAGGTTGATTCTATGTAATCTTGCATGTTGCAGCCTAGTAAATATTTAGCCGTTTCAAATAGTATAACTCGGACACGTTGTTCTCCACGACACACTTCAAGTCGTAAGCAGTATCTGTTTAAAAAGGGGAAGAGAGGTGGTTATAGTTGTATTGTTGGAGTAAACATCTGGTTGTAGCATATTGACTTGTTGTTTTTTCTGCATGTATGACATTCTTGTCAAAGCCTCTACAAATCAACTATGTCTCATTGCATAAGCCATTTGAGGAGTCCAATTTTCTCAGCAGCATGATGGGCGCAATTATTTGCAAAATTAACCTAATGTGTAAAATTAAAAGAAATATCAAATATTATGTATATGTAATCATGTAATTCTTTTCTTCTCTTTTGTGTTATGAAGTATCATAATAAGATAACTATAAAAGTTAGGATGGATTAGACAACACACTTATACGACGGAGTCCATTGGGCGTTAAGGTGTTTAGGTATAAATACAGTTCATATCTTTATTGAGGTTGATTCTATGTAGTCATGCACGTTGTAGCCTAGTAAATATTTATCCGCTTCAAATAGTATAACTTAGGCACGTTGTTCTCCCCCACACACTTTAAGTCATAAGCAGTGTCTGTTTAAAAAGGGGAGTAATTTGAAAGTTAAAGCTAATTTGTTTTCTAATTAGTAAATGTAGAATCGAGTTTTTACTAAGTCTGACCTCATTTCATATTCTACATTCTCACTATTGCAATTGTTACAAGATACATTATATTCTATAACTTTCACTTTGTTGCTGCACTTTTTGCAAGACGAATACCATGGCTCATCTTTATTCAGTATGTCTAAATATGTTGTTTTGAACTTGTACAAACAATCCTGCACATCGCCAATATACCATATTTTTTATTATATTTTGGATATTAAAATGGTTATTATTTTTAGAGAGTACAAGTATTGGATAGTATGTACTTGTGAATCAGCTAGCAATCCATCCATAATATATACCAACAGAACTTCTATGGCTCTTCTCATTTCCTTACTTGGTGTTATCGTAAAATCTTTATTTTCATCATTTACCATTTAATGCCTGTATTTTCAATGAGATTAGTTAACTGTATCACCCATTTTGAGTGAGATGTGCTCGATGCAAAGGTTTTGGGAACGTAGGAATTTTAGTATGCAATTACCCAACAATGATAATAGAACAATTGTGTCCTGTTATAGAAACTTTAAAAGTAACCTGCCTACAATGCTAAAGTATAGTATGTACATTAGTTGTGACAATCAGGTTTAAATAACATTGCACAACATATGTGTGATTAATGTAATGTACCAGGTCCGTGGATTTTTGAAACTGTGGATTGGTCAAGAAGCTACTCATGGAAATAGTAGATATTTCAAAAGTGCCTAGTGTTCCAAAGCTTGTTTCAAATTTGAAACAACAACTATGCTCAGTTTATTATAAAACACATAAGCACAACATAGGTTTATCATCTTTCATCTTTTCTAGAAAAGCACCGTCATTTTCTGCAAAATCTTCTGATAAAGTAACATTTGTATGCTCTATGCTGGGTTATCAATTAGAAGCGAAATGTCAATACTTCACCATATCTCTATATTGATGATAGTTTAGGCATCTTCAAAACATACTGCTCATTTGTAACAACTATCCCCCGTCTCTTGCTATGTTGTTTTTTAATGAGAGGATTCATTAAAACTAAAACGCAAATCAAATCTTAGAATAGGTAATGTAAATTAGTGATAGCGATTACGTAATGGAGCATGAAATTAAATAACAAATTATTTGGGTGGACAGTTACCTAGAATAGCACCATTAGGTAATTTATCGACATGATCCAATGATACAAAGCCAACAGAGAATCTATGTGTTGAAACCTCAATGTCAGTTGCCTTTATGATTGTGTTATCTATAAATGCCAATTCAACTTCTTTATATATGGAATAGTAGTTAGGGTTGACGCGATCTAAGCGTCCTTTAGCAATGTAGTAACTCATATTTGGTTTCAAGGAGTCTTTCCATATTTCGATATGTTTATTAAATAGCGTTGCTTGAATTTTTGTACCTAGTATTGTGCAAAGGGGTGGGGATATAAGTACAATATACATGAACGATAAAATAATAAGGTAAGTAAAAGTGTCAATGTTATTACCTCTTCGTTAACTAATATTATTGTTCTGAAAGTCCCTTCCTACCTTGAATTCTTGTAAGTTATTATTGAACCCCTTCAAATCACTAAGACTCTCATCACCGAATTAACGGACTATTTTTGTATATTGTTTATCGGTATATTCCATTTTGCTAGTTCAATTTCAGTCATCATGTGGGCTGGAGCTTGATGACTACCATTGGGAGATGAGAGCAACAATGTTAATTCTAGGCGTTATTGTGTATTAGTACCATTGATAAGGGTGGCAAATGATCGAAATCTGCATGATTAGGCAGGGATTTAATGCATAAAAGAGGGTATCATTAAGATGTAAAGTGCAGCTAAAATAGGGTTACAAGTAACATATATATGTAAAGTATGTGCTTAAAATTGTCAGGGGACTGTATGTGAGCAGGTGAACCAATAATAGACTGTATAAGTAATGCCCCGTGGGGAAGAAACAAAGTTGATTAGTGTTGTAAAGTATATGTTTATAATTGCTAGGGGGCTGTATGAAAGCAGGTAAACTAATAAATATATATTTGCATTAATAAACATATTTATCTCACAAAATTAGCTATTAAATAAATAATAAAAATTAAACTAATACAAGCTTCAACTGACGTTATTACAAGTCATATGAACTTTTCTCCATCTAAAATTCTAAAATATTAAGAAATAGTAAATAAGTAAAACAAAAAGGCAATGTTTATATAGTAATAACTATTTTGAAGCAAACTTCCTGAGTGTCTAAATCACATAAGTAACATTGATAAATAAAGTCATTCTTTTGTCTTGAGCATCAACAACAAATCATCACAATTCTCTAAATTTTGGAAAAAGATATTCAAAAGCATATATCTACATCACAAGAGAAATTGTTAACAAAATCAAATGAATTTAGACTACATCATGTTAACTTCATATATTGAAACATTACATACTAATGTATATATTAAGCAAAAAAATAATTATTATATCATAAAAATTAGGGATAATACAGAAGTACCCCCTTAGAATATAACTGAAATCCCAGAGACACACCTAAACTTAACTAGAGTCCTATTACCCCCCTAAACTAATTTAAAATGGAATAAATACACCACAAACACTGACATGGCATAGAGAGTGTGCACACTCTCTTGAAAGCAAGTGGTGAGTGCACAAATTGGACACATGTCATTTTTTTATTGGTAACTTTAAAATTGCTAGTACACATATTTATTGATATTAAAACTTATATATATTTAATAATTTTTATTTCTCTCCTTGTAAAATATTTATTTTAATTTCTTTGCACTTTAATTTTTTTAATTAATTTATTATCTTTTCACTTTGAATTTATTTTAAAAAAATTATGTGTATTTTTTTGAAAAAATAATTTTAAAGTGTCAATTTAATTTTAAAATTTTAATTTTTTTATGTTTTATTTGATTTTCTTCACTTATTTTGATATCCGTTTAAAAATTAACTTATTTTACATACAAGTCGTTTGGAATAAATTTGAAATCAAATCAAAATGAACGACAAAGAAAATAAAATCAATAGAAAAATAAAAGAGAAAAAACATTGAATGTAGGTAAAAAGAGTTTTTATACAAGGTAAAAATGTGTATTTACTTAATTTAAATACAAGATAAATAAAATAAGAATATTTTTTTAAAAAAAATTTAAAATTTTATTTAAGAAAAGAATTAAATTTTTAATTTTTTTTTTAACAATGTTTTTAAATTAAAAATAAAATAAAGTAAAAAAATAATATTTACACATGTGGCGGGCGAGTGTGTACAAACACAACCAACTTGGGTGGTTGAAGGTGCCACGTCAGCACAAAAGGTGCACAAAAACACCAAAAAAATGAGTTTAGGAGGGTAATAGGACCTTAGTTAAGTTTAGGTGTGTCTTTGAGATTTTGGTCATAGTCTAGGGGGTACTTATGCCTTATCCCTAAAAATCATATTATTTTCCTCAAGTACTTGAGGTTATGGAGAAACCCTCTTAGGATAGAATGCCTTACTTCATCTGAATAGTGGTACCTCATGTTCTGTTAAACTTTGAACTCACTCAACGACAATAAAATCACATAAAAAAATTTAAAATGCAAGAAGAAGAATAAGAGTAGAAGATCAGAAAAAAATGTGGTTGAAAAATGAGAGGAAGTTCCTCTATATATAGTCAAAAAAGGGTAGTATGAACAAATGTTTTTTGTGTCTTATCTGAAAAATCATGACCTTTCCGAAAAGTCACATCTTTTAGAAAAAGCTACAACTCTTTGGAAAAGTCACAACTTATTGAAAAAATCACAACTCTTTGGAAAAATCACAACTTATCGAAAAATCACAACCCTTTGAAAAAAGTCACAACTTATCGGGAAAGTCACAAGTCATTGAAAAAGTCACAACCTAAGTTAGGGATATTATAGTAATTTAACTGTAACATCTTGCAATTTGAAATAGCTAGGAAGGAGCTAAGAACTGGAAATAGTCATTTTTTGAAAATAATAAAAATTTGGAAATTTGTTTAACTTAGGAAAAGTGAGTTTTTGTTCAACTTCAAACGGCCATAACTCCTAGCTCAGGATGATTTAGGTATACTTCCAGATATGGTTGAAAATATCTTGGAATAATATTTCCAACGACGCCAAGATTGAGCGAATCTGAGTTCGTATGAGTGAGATACGCCCTTTGGAGGTTGGAATGTTCAAATAAGGAAATGTCCAATCCATATTTTTGAAGGGTATTGCAGTCTTTTCCTTATCCAAATTAATTAAATTCATTTTAGTGAATTAATTAAGGATCTAAACTGAACTTGGTCAGTTTTACGCTTTTGGAAAAGAGTTAGGGTTTTATAAAAGAGGAAAGAAGAGGAGAAAAGAGAAGGAGAAGCAAGGAAATTATCAAGTTCGTCGAGTTTAGCTTGTGGATTTCGTTGGGGGTGATCCCTACAAGGTATATGAGATCACATAGCATTGGGTTAGCTCACCCACGCGTCAATCATGATTAAATTTTAGTGAATTTATTAGATTTGAAAGTAAATCCTTGAGTTCTTGATAAATTTCGTTTGAATTCTTGTGGGTTGTGTTGATCGGAGTTGATTGAGATTGATTCACATTTTTAGTCATGTTTTCATGTAGAATATGATGTACTTTGATCATATAATTGGTTCTAAGTGTTTGGGGAAAGAATCCATGGAGTTTAGAGCTGAAAAACGAAAAAGAAATTTTGTCGGACGAAATTTTAGTGGTGGCGTGTTGCGGAGCAAATCCCCAGAACTGGGAACATTTGTTTTGCATCAAGGAGCCATCATGGAGCGTTCTGCCTCAAAAGTAATTTTTGAAACTAAATTTTAAATGTCTCTCCGCATCGCGGACCCACCCTCAACTATTGATAATTTGGTATTTTCTCATGTTTAGCTATCAAAAATCATTCCTAAACATCATGAGATCCTTCCAATCACAAATCGCAATCCTTGAATCCATAATTCAATTCATGGATCAGTTAAGGGTCAAGTCAAGAGCAGTTAAGATCAAAGTCAACAGAAGTCAAGAGTCAAGTTAAGAGAAGTTCATAAAGTTTTCCAAAAGTCTTTTACAAACATTTTAACTCTGTTTTAAGACTTAAGTTTTGAGTTCAGTAAAGAGTAAAGTTGAAGTTCATTTCTTCCAAAGTATATATAGGGACTATGTATTCCCAAAAGAGTTTAATATGTTTTCACATTTAAATAAGAACGGAAACTGAGATTTTCAATAAAGAGCCTTTGAGCTAGTTTTTTAGTAAAGAGCCCTTGGGCTAGTTTTCAGTTAAAGTGTAAATGCTTTCACAATAAAGGAAGAAGGGAAAATTTGATTTCCAAGATATCCTTTGAGCTAAGTTTTTGAGCAAATATCTCAATTCACAAAAATAAGTATGTTTTTAAACATAAAGAGCTTGTATCATATTTTGGGAATAGTATTTAGTACCGATATTGAAACGAGCTTGAGTTCAAATAAATCATGTCTCGATAAATCATGTAGCCATTATGGGTAGAAAAGGGTCATACTTTTTAGATGAACCCTTTAATGCTTTTAGCATAGACTAGTGGGTCCACTTAGTGAGTTAGGTCCTATACCCCCGGCAAGGTATAGGATGGTCCTTGGCAGTGTGAGGTAAAGTGTTGTATCATCACTATAACTCTTAAGTGATGGTTGTCGGTTAGAGAAACTCCCACAAAAGTATTTTGTTTTTTTACATACATCTTAGAGTTATATGTATCTTTGCATACACTTGACATCATGTTTTAAACAATTTTTCTATATATTGCACTTGTTTTTAAACTGTTTTATATTGAAATGAGTTCAGTTATATTGAGTTGAGTTGAGCCAGGTAAGTTCTTCAGTCCCTTTCAAAATTTTTTCAAGCTTAAGTTGTGTTTAGCATTCTAACTTGCATACTCGCACATTCAATGTACTGATGCCAGTTAGCCTGCATCATCTTACGATGCAGACGCAGGTAATCAGGATTAGCATCCAGCACCTCGTTGATCTAGTTTGAGCACTCAAAGTCTTGTGGTGAGCCTCCTTGCTTCTGGAGGGTCCTTTTTATTGCTTTTAGTTTTATTATTAGTTCATTAGGATGTCGTGGGCCTCTCCCGACTTCCATCTCAATTGTTTAGAGGCTTCATAGACAGACAGTCAGTTAGTTAAATTCATTTTTCACTACTTTATCATTGGCTTATGTTTTTGAGACTTTAGGTTGCCATTTTGGCTAAGTTTGAATGTTTATTTAAATACATTCTGAGTTATTTCACAAGTTCCTTGTTAGTCTATTCTTGTATTTAAGTCTTCCACTGAGTAAGTAAGCCAAACCAAGGGTTCGCTTGGGGCCAGAAATGGTTCTCGAGTGCCAGTCTTGCCCAGGGTGTAGGCTCGGGGTTTGATAAACTTGTTATCAGAGCACAAAGTTCAAGAGTCCTAGGGAGTCTATGAAGTTGTGTCTGTAGAGTCCTAGTTATCGGTGTGAAGCGCGCTACATCTATAATTAGGAGGCTCCAACATTTAATAATTCCTTCACTTCTTTCATCTTCATTTGGTGCATTAGAGTTTATCTCTAAAAAGTTTCTGTCTAACTCGTAGTTACACTTAACCATTTGTGAGTTGGACTGTTTTGAAAGTGCTTTCACAGGGCGTTTATTTCCCCGTGATCTAAGATAAGCAAAGAGATGGTTGACGACATAAAGAGCAGAATGATTTTATTCGTTGTTGGGTTGACTCATCTATCAAGTAAGGAAAGTAAGGCAGCCATGCTAATAGGTTACATGGGCTTTGCAAGACTGATGATCCATGTGCAACAAGTTGAGGGATAAAGAAGAGTTCAAGAACAAAAGAGATAAGACATTAAGGAATGTGTCCGGGTAGCAAAAGAGTAATGCGAACCGGTCTTGTTTCTAACAAAAACAGAAAGGACCTGCTCCATCATCTGCTAGTGCACCTGCACCAAGGAACAAATTTGAGTAAAATAGTCAAAATTCTCAGAACTTCAGAGCTAGACCTGCGAATCCGCAAGGTAGTAAGGCACAAGGGGTACTAAGACTCCTTCATGTGCTAAGTGTGGTAGGAACCACTCAGGGATGTGTCATGATGGCTCCATTGGTTGCTTCAAGTGTGGACAGAACGATCATTTTATGAGAGAGTGTCCTAAGAGCAGACATAGTAATGGTAATGGAGGCAATATAGCCCATTCTTCTTCAGTTGCTCCACTAGACAGAGTTGTATCTAGATGAGTGACTTCAGGGGCAAGCAAAGAAGGAAACCATCTTTATGCTATCACTAGTCGTCGAGAGAAAGAGGATTCGCCAGATGTTGTCACTAGTATGATCCAAGTCTTCAGTTTTGATGTTCTTCCGGAGTAACATCTTGTGCCCTTTAGTGTTTCTACACCTGTTGGTGATTCTATTCTAGCAGAAAGAAGCCTATCGTGATTGTTCCATTTCCGTCAATCATAAGAGTACCATGGCTGATTTAGTTGAGTTAGACATAGGTAGATTTTGATGTCATTTTAGGTATGGATTGACTTTATGCTTGTTATGCATCAATAAATTGTAGAACTCGAGTTGTCAAGTTCCAGATTCCTAATGAGCCAGTCATAGAGTGGAATAGTAGTACAGTAGTGCCAAAGGGTCATTTCATTTCGTACCTTAAGGCGAGAAAGTTCATTTCTAAGGGGTATGTATATCACTTCGTCCGAGTTAATGACTCTAGTGTTGAGATACCTCTTATTCAATCAGATTCAGTAGTAAGACAGTTTCCAGAAGTCTTTCCAGATGATCTACCCGTAGTCCCTTCTGAGAAAGGTAGACTTCAGTATAGACCTTCTTCCAGATACTTATCCTATATCTATTCTGCCATATAAAATGGCACCAACAGAGTTAAAGAAGTTGGAGGAGCAATTGAAAGTAAGGGAATGTTATATTCCAAAGACAGCATTCAGGACCCGTTATGGTCATTATGAGTTTTTGGTCATGTTCTTTGGTTTGACTAATGCACCAGCAACGTTCACGGACCTTATGAATAGAGTCTTCAAACCTTATTTAGATATGTTTGTTATTGTCTTCATTGATGACATAGTAATCTATTCAAGGAATGAAGAAGATCATGCTAGTTATTTCAAAATAGTTCTCCAGACTTTGAAAG
Source organism: Solanum commersonii (assembly GCA_029007595.1). Lineage (NCBI taxonomy): Eukaryota > Viridiplantae > Streptophyta > Magnoliopsida > Solanales > Solanaceae > Solanum > Solanum commersonii. The sequence continues at coordinate 2,246,747 of JAJTWQ010000055.1, read as the reverse complement.
ATAGAGAGTTGTATGCCAAGTTCTCTAAGTGTGAGTTTTGACTTGAATCTGTGGAATTCCTAGGACACATTGTGTCTGGAGAGGGAATTAAAGTTGATACTCAGAAAATTGAGGCAATACAAAATTGGCTTAGACCTACGTCTCAACTGATACTAGGAGTTTCTTGGGATTAGCTGGCTATAATAGGAGATTTGTCGAGGCATTTTCATTTATTTGATCTCATTTGACTAAGTTGACTTAGAAAACAGTAAAGTTTCAATGGTCTAAAGCTTGTGGGAAAAGCTTCAGGAATTGAAAAATGGGTTGACTACTTTCTCAGTTTTGACATTACCAGAAGGTACGCAGGGCTTTGTTGTCCATTGTGATACGTCCAGAGTTGGTTTGGGTTGTGTGTTAATGCAAAATGACAAAGTTATAGCTTATGCCTCTAGACAGTTGAAGATTCATGAGAAGAATTACCCAACCCATGACTTAGAATTGGCTGCTGTAGTGTTTGCTTTTAAAATATGGCGCCACTATCTTTATGGTGTTCATGTGAATGTGTTCACCGATCACAAAAGTCTTAGTATGTGTCTAGTAAAAAAGAGCTTAGTCTCAGATAGAGGAGGTGGTTAGAATTACTCAAATATTTTGACATGAGTATTCTTTATCACCCAGGTAAGGCTAATGTTGTTGATGATGCCTTGAGCAGGTTATCTATGGGTAGTACCACCCTTTTTGAAAAGGTAAGAAAGAGTTAACAAAAGAGGTGCATAGACTTGCACGACTAGGAGTCGACTAATGGATTCCACAGAAGGAGGAGTAGTGGTGATGAATGGGCTAAATCTTTATTAGTGTCAGAACTGAAAGAAAAGCAAGACGAAAAACCTTTATTTCTTGAATTAAATGCAAGTGTTCATAATAAAAAAAAGTGATGGCTTTTGAACAAGGGGGAGATGGTGTTTTGAGGTATCAGTGTAGATTGTGTGATTGATTTCAAGGGTAATTGGGACGATTACCTATCTCTCATTGAGTTGCTTATAAAAATAGTTACCATTCTAGCATCCAGATGGCTCATTACGAAGCTCTTTATGGGAGAAGATGCAGATCTCCTATTGGATGGTTTGAAGTTGATAAAGTTGGGTTAATAGGACCAAACTTAGTTCGTCAAGCTATGGAGAAAGTGAAAGTTATTCAAGAGAGATTGAAAACAACCAGAGTCGTCAGAAATCCTACATTGATGTTAGGAGAAGAGAGTTAGAGTTTAAAGGTGATGATTGAGTGTATTTAAAAGTTTCACCCATGAAGGCGTTATGAGATTGGTAAGAAGGGGAAACTTAGTCCCCGTTATATTGGACCGTATCGTATAGCCAAGCGGATTGGCAAAGTAGCTTATGAGTTGGAGCTACCCTAAGAATTAGCCACGATTCATCCGTTGTTTCACACCTCCATGTCGAAGAAGTGTATGGGCGATCCTTCATTGATCATATAACCTGAAAATATTGGGATCAAGGATAGCTTATCTTATGAGGAGATTCCTATTTTCAAATTCTAGATCGCCAAGTTCGCAAGTTGAGAACAAAAGAGGTAGCATCAGTCAAACTCCTTTGGAGGAATCAATTCATTGAGGAACATACTTGGGAAACTGAAGAGGACATGCACGAGAGATATCCACATCTCCTTGAGTCCGGAGAAAATGCATACCAAGGTACTAATTCTCTTCTTAGTATTCTTTAAATTATGAGTGAGCATGTTGTTTGTTGCATTTGCTCGTTGGGTGTTTGAACTTGATGTTACCACCCTTAGCCTAGTAAGAGTAATTCGAGGACGATGTTTCCAAGAGGGAGATATTGTAACATCTCGCAATTTGAAATAGCTAGGAAGGAGCTAAGAACTGGAAATAGTCATTTTTTGGAAATAATAAAAATCTGGAAATTTGTTTAACTTAGGAAAAGTGAGTTTTTGGTCAACTTCAAACGGTCATAACTCTTAGATCAGGATGAGTTAGGAGTACTTCCAGATATGGTTGGAAAGAGCTTGGAATAATATTTCCAACACCGCTAATATTACGCGAATCCGAGTTCGTGTGAGTGAGATACTTCCTTTGGAAGATGGGATGTTCAAATAAGGAAATGTCCAATCCAGATTTTTGAAGGGTATTTCAGTCTTTTCCTTATCCAATGAATTAAATTCGTTTTAGTGAATTAATTAAGGGTATAAACTGAACTTGGTTAGTTTTACGCTTCTGAAAAAGATTTAGGATTTTAGAGAAGAGGAGAAAAGAGAAGGAGAAGCAAGGAAATCGTCAAGTTCGTCGAGTTTAGCTTGTGGATTTCGTCGGGGGTGATCCCTACAAGGTATGTGAGATCACATAGCATTGGTTTAGTTCACCCACGCGCCAATCATGATTAAATTTTAGTGAAGTTATTAGATTTGAAAGTAAATCCTTGAGTTCTTGATAAATTTCATTTGAATTCTTGTGGGTTGTGTTGATTGGAGTTTCTTGAGATTGATTCACGTTTTTAGTCGTGTTTTTGTGTAGAATCTGATGTACTTTGATCATATCATCGATTCTAAGTGTTTGGGGAAAGAATCCATGGAGTTTAGAGGGTTTAGTGCTGAAAAACGAAGAAGAAATTTAGTCGGACGAAAGTTGGTAGTGGTGATGCATCGAGGAGCAAATCCCCAAAACTGGGAAAATTTGTTTCACATCGCGGAGCCGTCACGGAGTGTTCTGCCTCAAAATTCATTTGTGAAACTAAATTTTAAATGTCTCTCCGTGTCGTGGACCCACCCTCAAATATTGATATTTTGGTATTTTCTCATGTTTAGCTATCAAAAATCATTCCTAAACATCGTGAGATCCTTCCAATTACAAATCACAATCCTTGAATCCATAATTCAATTCATGGACCAGTTAAGAGTCAAGTCAAGAGCAGTTAAGATCAAAGTCAAGAGTTATGTTAAGAAAAGTTCATAAAGTTTTCCAAAAGTCTTTTACAAACGTTTTAACTCTGTTTTAAGACTTAAGTATTGAGTTCAGTCAAGAGTAAAGTTGAGGTTCATTTCTTCAAAAGTATATGGTGACTATGTATTCTCAAAAGAGTTTAAAATGTTTTCATATTTAAATAAGAACGGAAACTGAGATTTTCAATAAAGAGCATTTGAGCTAGTTTTTCAGTAAAGAGCCATTGGGCTAGTGTTTTAGTTAAAGAGTAAATGATTTCACACTAAAGCAAGAGGGGAAACTTTGATTTCCAAGATATCCTTTGATCTACGTTTTTGAGCAACAATCTCAAATCATAGAAAGAAGTATGTTTTTGAACATAAAGAGCTTGTATCATATTTTGGGAGTAATATTGAGCACCGATATGGAAATGAGCTTGAGTTCAGATAACTCACGTCTCGATAAACCATGTAATGACCCTAAAAATGAAATAGGAAGAACTAGAGCCTCACATGTGTATTGAAGTTGGTAACTTGATTAAATAATGTAAATCAGCTTTTTGAGTTTAGTTGAAAGAGATTTGAGGTCCGTAGATGTTGCTAGTTTTTGACATTTTAATTTTTAGTTGGGGCTTTGGGAATTAATTAGTTATTAGATTAAGGGCTTAGGGGGTCGGTTAGGAGTTAATTAAATGACTTATATAAGGTTTTAAGTCTTTTAACAAGTCATTTACTCTCTTTTCCCAAAATCAAAATCCCAAAGTCTTCCCTCTCTCTATATTTCTCTCTAACTCAAAGAAGAAGATGAAGTGGGAGCTAGGGTTGAAGATTTCATGGTGTTTCTTCTTCAATTTTCGTGGGATTCATGAAGGTTAAGGTATGTGAATCCTTTATCCTTGATTCCTTTTCCATTCAAGGAGCCAAATCAAAGTCTTTTGAAAGCTCTTCAAAAACTCAATAAAGTCCTAATTTCGGTTCTAGCATGGGTTCTTGCATTAAATGATTTTTAATGATGATTTATGTTATTATTGATGTTTATTGATGGTTTTAAGAAAGAAAAGTACATGAACCCATGTCTTTCCAAGTTTCCTAAATTTGGCTTATGAAGTGGGTTGAATGTTTATTATTGAATGATGATGGATAAATGCTTTAGGTTGAGTTGAGTAGTTGATTTCTCTTATTATCTATGTTTATCTATTGAGAATTGTTGAATAATTGAGGAATGGTGATTGTGGCTTTGTAAATGGGTAAGTTGACCTAACTTCATTGTTGATGTAGAATTGATATAGAATTGTGATAGATTGATGTGTGATCCACTTATGGTGGAGGTGTTTACTTATTGAATGTATTATGATTATGGCCTTGAAGGCATTATATGAGCAATTGAAGTGTTGACATGATATCATATATGCGAATGTGATGTAAAAGATTTGAATGAGAATCTAATGAAGTAAAGGTAATCATGTTGTGAATATAAACGTGTTCATGGGATCCCAAGGTAAGCTTGAATAAAGTATTATTGTTTTGTGATTAAAAGTATGTTCTCTCTTAACACTTATGAATGAAGATGATGGAATGTGAAGTGCCTTATATTGTTGAATGTCATCTCTTGACTTGGTAGACATAGGTGCTCTTATTGATAGATGAAAACCTATGTTGAAAATAAATCGATAGGCTATGGCATTCGTTTCATATGTAAGTGATGAACTCTGTTTCTGAGCCGGGTAGTGTTTGGTAATTTATGCATATCTTGTTCTCTAGAACTTCGTTTATAATGAATAAATATGATTTGAAAAGCTAACTCGTATACCTACAACTCTTATGTTGATGTAAAACTCTAATTTAACTGTTATGGACGAAATATGGGACGCAACATAAGGGATGTTCTTCCCAGATTTCGGAAATTGAAATCCTGCATGATCAGCTATAGTGTTTTGAACATATCTTTTTGTACAAAATATATTTTGTGGTGATTGTTGTTTATTTTCAATCTTTAGAGATGTACCTACATCTTTCATGAAGGTTATAAAGTTTAGTTTTGCCATTTTCCTTTTCAAATCTAACTTGCGACTTGAGGTACTAGGCTGGACAGATTCATTGTTTTTGAAGCATAGTTGTATTTGTACATGCTAGGCTTACTTGTGAGGATGATCCTATTTTACGTCAACATTACTGAGCTAATAGAAGTTAAAGAAGTTATTTAATTGTATTTTTAAGGTTGTATATACTCGTGAACAAGTTGATGACCTTGAAACGTTGGTTGGTCTACGGTCTGAACTTGCAAAATTGTGTTGTACTAGTTCTTTGCTAAAGCATTTAGTTTGTGTATAAACTTGTATTTGTACTCTTTTAACTGCTGGTATATCTGAAGGTTGATCTTGGTACCCTGGTTACCTCTTACCACTTTGCATTGTCATGTTAGTATCCTTTAAGACGTTAAAGACGCTTGTGTAACTCGCCCACTTGTAAAGATTTTTTGATCACTTGGCACTCTTGTTGGGACCTTGTCCTTCTTGTAGTTGTGACTTTGTCACTATTGGCATGCCTCTTGATTCGGATCATTTGCCATCTTGACTCTGGATTTTTAGTTCGTCTTAAGTATGAAAGTTGTCCATTTTAAGTACGAATTAGAAAGTCATTTTTAATATGGTTCTTAGTTCTCTTGATTATTGGGCTTTGACCCTTCTTGATACAGGGCGTTGGCCCTTCTTGATACTTGTTTGTGCTTGGTGTGAAGACATGATGTACATATTGGGCGAGCCTTGTTATTGAATCTCTTGGAAAATGGTGCTATGAGCGTTCTTGACAATTAGACCTCTAAATATCAAACTTGATATCCTTAGTGTGAACTCTAGTTACTTGATAGGTTCTACAACGTGTAGATAGTAGTATGGGATGCTATCTACATATGGCACGAGTAGGCTTTGAAGGTGCCAAAATGAGTTCCCTAAATCTATATGACTATAGTGTGAAGTCCCCTTAATGCATGAATGTGTCCTGAATGACTTTAAAGAAGAATGTTGACTTATTGTCTAAATGATTTGTTGAATGAATAGCTTATGTTAATGAAGTGAGTTACTTAGTATGCTACCTTGAAGCATGATGGTTCTTTTCTATAGTAGCCTTGAGGAACACTTAGGTGGGTATGAAGAGGTTGTATGGGCGGCCACCTCATGTCTCACTCAATTGTGTCTTAGGGTAACTTTAGATAAGGGTTCTTGGATGATAAAATGAGTTACATGGTGAAAATGTTGAGTATGTCTATAATGTGGTTAATGTCTTATATGTTGGTTATGTTCTATAATATATCTAATATGTCAATATTCATGAAGTTTCACTAAAATGGCATAGGGCATGACTTTCAACCAAATGTCCTTTTTAGCATGTTTTTGCATAGTTTCCATACTTAGTACTTAATTGTGCTAACCCCTTTCTTTTCCTTTTGACTAAAATGTAGGGATTTTTGGAGATGTTGATTTTCCATGGTTGATGGATAGGTTTCTAAGGTGTTTGAAGATGAAGACTTGGTGACTCCTCATATATTCGAGGATAATAACCAACATGTTTTTTTATGTCTTGTAGTTTTGTTATAGTTTTGAGTGGGCTTAGTCCCATTGTTGTATTCAAGTATTAGATGGTTTTGAGACATCTTGGATAAAGTCTAGAAAGTCTTCCGCTTGCTTTTTTTTAAAAGGTGTTCTTTCGATTGTAAAGAAAGCTTTAAATTTCTCCTCTATATTTTTTTTTGTATCGTATTTTAATGAATGATCTATGAGGCTTGTATTTGACCTCTTCGAGGTCAAATACGCCGGTTACGACTAGAGGGTGCTCTTGGGTTGTAACAAACTTGGTATTAGAGCATAAGGTTTTGGAATGGTCTTAGGTTGCCTCAAACCACATCTAGTAGAGTCTTGTTCATAATGTGAAGCACGCCAAATTATGAATAGGAGGCTATTAGGTGCTAAGAATGTTTCACCTCTTCATTCTTCAAGCCGTGCCATATAGGTTCGCTCTATAATGTCTTTCCCTTGTTCCTTATGTGATGGTCTTTATAGTGTGATTTCCCTTGAGAGGTTTGTGTTGCAAGGGTTGAGGGAGAGGAAAGGTTGGTTGTAATGCCAACTATGGCTTAGTGACTTGATAGATGTGAGGTAAAAGATTGTGATGTTGACTTGAGATTGAAGGAGATGCCTTATGATTATGAGTTGTTGGTAGAATCTGGCTTAGCTATGATGAGTTGGAGGAGTATTGAAAGAGTTAGTGAAATGTGGTGATTTAGAAATGCTTGGGTGTGATGCATATGAAGGTTTAGTGAGGTTTTTCTCCAACCTTAGAATTGAAAAAAAAGAAAAGAAAAAGTGAATCTTAGAAGAGCTAGTTTGAGTATTCTCCCAAGTGGGGGATAATGTGACTAGATGGTAAGGCCCTTGAGTGTCTTTGATGTTCATGAGTTAGGCTTGATTGATGTTTTATTTTAAGAGATATAGTGAGTTGAGGAGTTTAGACCCGATGTGATAGACTCATATGAGACCTTTGAGTGGTGTTGGTAAGGTTGACATGAGAAAGAGTTGCTTAATGAGGACCTTCCTAGTTTAAAAGCTCATGTATGTTGATGGTTTCTTGAAGGTTGGGAATGTCTTGATTGAGGTTCCTGGGTTATGTCATGTTGACCTTAGTTGGGTTTACCCTTAAGTGGGTGATGGTATGTTGAGTAGTAAGGTTGTTGAGAAGTGTTCATATCTTTACCTCTTTCATTATGTGCTTATTCAAGCCTAAAACTAAGAGTTCCTAGTAGCTTGTTTTATATTTTGGAGTCTTGTGTGAAAATTGAGTTTCCATATGTTCTCCTTTTGTTATGAATGTTCTAGTTGAATTCTTGTTAAATGAGTTTTCATGAACGGTGTTCCTCCTGTTGATGTGCATCTAGTATGAGTTGTCTATTTGCTTCATGAGGAGAAATGGTGAACATGCTTAAATGTTGCATGAGTTGATTTATTGAGCATGCTTAAATGTGTTCTTGAAAATGTTGCATAATGTGCTTTTATGAGGAAATTGCATATTGTGTCTATTGATGTTATGATGAAAATGATGTGAATTGGAGAACGAAGTTCCTCCAATGAAATGAAGAATGTGAAGGTTTGATGCATAAGGATAAGGAGTTGGTAGATGTATTCCTACTTTCTTGAATTGCATGAAGTTGTTTTATCCTTGTTGATGTGGAGTTGATGTTCCTCCTAGATATGTGTTATGTTTATAATGTTGTATGTATGATTGTGGACTGCTAGTCTTGAGTCGTTACCCCCTTATGTATTTAAAGTGTCATTCGAGGAAGAATGTTCCCAAGTGGGGGATAATGTAACGGCCCTAAAAATGAAATCGGAAGAACTAAAGCCTCACATGTGTATTGAAGTTGGTAACTTGATTAAATAATGTAAATCGGCTTTTTGAGTTTAGTTCAAAGAGATTTGGGGTCTGTAGATGCTGCCAGTTTTTGACATTTTAATTTTTAGTTGGGGCTTTGGGAATTAATTAGTTATTAGATTAAGGGCTTAGGGGGTCGGTTAGGAGTTAATTAAATGACTTATATAAGGTTTTAAGTCTTTTAACAAGTCATTTACTCTCTTTTCCCAAAATCAAAATCCCAAAGTCTTCCCTCTCTCTATATTTCTCTCTAACTCAAAGAAGAAGATGAAGTGGGAGCTAGGGTTGAAGATTTCATGGTGTTTCTTCTTCAATTTTCGTGGGATTCATGAAGGTTAAGGTATGGGAATCCTTTATCCTTGATTCCTTTTCCATTCAAGGAGCCAAATCAAAGTCTTTTGAAAGCTCTTCAAAAACTCAATAAAGTCCTAATTTTTGTTCTAGCATGGTTCTTGCATTAAATGATTTTTAATGATGATTTATGTTATTATTGATGTTTATTGATGGTTTTAAGAAAGAAAAGTACATGAACCCATGTCTTTCCAAGTTTCCTAAATTTGGCTTATGAAGTGGGTTGAATGTTTATTATTGAATGATGATGGATAAATGCTTTAGGTTGAGTTGAGTAGTTGATTTCTCTTATTATCTATGTTTATCTATTGAGAATTGTTGAATTATTGAGGAATGGTGATTGTGGCTTTGTAAATGGGTAAGTTGACCTAACTTTATTGTTGATGTAGAATTGATATAGAATTGTGATAGATTGATGTGTGATCCACTTATGGTGGAGGTATTTACTTATTGAATGTATTATGATTATGGCCTTGAAGGCATTATATGAGCAATTGAAGTGTTGACATGATATCATAAATGCGAATGTGATGTAAAGGATTTGAATGAGAATCTAATGAAGTTAAGGTAATCACGTTGTGAATATAAATGTGTTCATGGGATCCCAAGGTGAGCTTGAATAAAGTATTATTGTTTTGTGATTAAAAGTATGTTCTCTCTTAACACTTATGAATGAAGATGATGGAATGTGAAGTGCCTTATATTGTTGAATGTCATCTCTTGACTTGGTAAACATAGGTGCTCTTCTTGATAAATGAAAAGCTATGTTGAAAATAAATCGATAGGCTATGACATTCCTTTCATATATAAGTGATGAACTCTGTTTCTGAGCTGGGTAGTGTTTGGTAATTTATGCATATCATGTTCTCTAGAACTTCGTTTACAATGAATAAATATGATTTGGAAAGCTAACTCGTATACCTACAACTCTTATGTTTATGTAAAACTCTAATTTAACTGCTATGGACACGAAATATGGGACGCAACATAGGGGATGTTCTTCCCAAATTTCGGAAATTGAAGTCCTGCATGATCAGCTGTAGTGTTTTGAATATATCTTTTTGTACAAAATATACTTTGTGGTGATTGTTGTTTATTTGCAACCTTTAGAGATGTACCTACATCTTTCATGAAGGTTATAAAGTTTAGTTTTGTTGTTTCCCTTTTCAAAACTAACTTGCGACTTGAGGTACCAGGCTGGACGATTCACTGTTTTGGGAGCATAGTTATATTTGTACATGCTAGGCTTACTTGTGATGATGATCCTGTTTTACGTCAACATTACTGAGCTCATAGAAATTAAAGAGGTTATTTAATTGTATTCTTAAGGTTGTATATACTCGTGAACAAGTTGAGGACCTTGAAACGTTGGTTGGTCTACGGTCTGAACTCGCAAAATTGTGTTGGACTGGTTCTTTGCTAAAGCATTGAGTTTGTGTATAAACTTGTATTTGTACTTTTTTAACTGCTGGTATATCTGAAGGTTGATCTTGGTACGTTGGTTATCTCTTGTCACTTTGCATTGTCGTGTTAGTATCCTTAAGACGTTAAAGACGCTTGTGTAACTCGCCCACTTGTATAGATTTTTTGATCACTTGTCACTCTTGTTGGGACCTTGTCCTTCTTGTGGCTGTGACTTTGTCACTATTGGCATGCCTCTTGATTCGGATCATTTGCCATCTTGACTCTGGATTTTTAGTTCATCCTAAGTATGGAAGTTGTCCATCTTCAATCCTTTTCATATTCTTTTCAAGCTTAAGTTGTGTTTAGCATTCTAACTCGCATACTTGTACATTCAATGTACTGATGCCAGTTGGCCTGCATCATTTTATAATACAGACGCAGGTAATCAGGATCAGCATCCAGCGCCTCGTTGATCCAACTTGAGCACTCAGAGTCTTGTGGTGAGCCTCCTTGCTTTCGTGGGGTCCCTTTTATTAGTTCATTAAGATATCGTGGGCCTATCCTGACATCCATCTCAGTTGTTTAGAGGCTTCATAGACAAACAGTCAGTTAGTTAAATTCATTTTTCACTACTTCATTATTGGCTTAGGTTTTCGAGACTTGAGGTTGCCATTTTGGCTAAGTTTGAATGTTTATTTAAAGACATTCTAAGTTATTTAACAAGTTCCTTGTTAGTCTATTCTTGTGTTTAAATCTTCCACTAAGTAAGTAAGCCAGGCCAAGGTTTGCTTAGGGCCAGCAATAGTTCTCGAGTGCCAGTCCCGTCCAGGGTGTAGGCTCGGGGCAGGATATTAACATTCAAGTTAAGAGTTCATGCTTTTAAGGTAATATAGAAGATATAGATAGAATTACAAGTCATATGAACTTTTCTTCATCTAAAATACTTAAATATTAAGAAATAGTAAATAAGTAAAACAAAAGGGTAATGTTTATATAGTAATAAGTATTTTGAAGCAAACTTCCTGAGAGTGTAAATCACATAAGTAGAATTGATAAATAAAGTCTTTTTTTTTTCTTGAGCATCAAAAACAAATCGTCACAATTCTCTATATTTTGGAAAAAGATATTCAGAAGCATATATCTACATCAGAAGAGAAATTATTAACAAAATCAAATGAATTTAGACTACATCATGTTAGCTTCATATATTGGAATATTACATACTAATGTATATATTCAGCAAAAAAATAATTATTATATCATAATAATTATATTATTTTCCTCAAGTACTTGAGGTTATGGAATAAACCCTAGTGATAGAATGACTTATTTCATCATAATAGTGGTAAATCATATTCTGCTAAACTTTGAACTCACTCAACGACAATAAATCACACAAAATAATTTAAAATGCAAGAAGAAGAAGAGTAGAATATTAGAAAAAAAAATGTGGTTGAAAAATGAGAGGAAGTCCCTCTTATTATAGTCAAAAAAGGGTAGTATGAACAAATGTTTTCTATGTCTTATCTAAAAGATCATGACCTTTCCGAGAAGTCAAGTCACAGCTTTTTGAAAAAGTCACAACTCTTTGGAAAAGTCACAATTTATTGAAAAACTCACAACTCTTTGTAAAGTCACAACTCATCAAAAAATCACAACCCTTTGAAAAAAGTCACAACTTATTGGAAAAGTCACAAGTCATCGAAAAAGTCACAACCTAAGTTAGGGATATCATAGTAATTTAACATTCAAGTTAGGAGTTCATGATTTTAAGGTAATATAGAATATATATATATACACGATTATTATTATTATTATTATTATTATGATTTTATATGAAAAAAATACGACCACTTTTATTTTTGAATAAATATTTAGAGCCAAAGTTGCCTCTTTTTGGAAACTCTCACTGGGCCATCTTTGCATCATGTATTTATATAAACTAATACAATTTATAATTAAATGAGTATATAATTTATAAAATTAAATAAATATGGACTTTTATCTAATGCAGAGCACATAAGGTGTGATAGACATATATAGTCTAAGTGGTCCATAAATTGGAAAAAGAAAGAAAGAACACAATTTTAGCTTTGTGTTAAGGCTTCATATGAAGTGAAGTTAAAAGATGAACTTTAAAACTTGCAAAACCTGATGAAGGTATATGTGAAGAGCTATTAGCATACAATAAAGAATTTTGGTGCAAGGTCTTTTTTTCTACATCTTCTAAATATGATGTTGTTGAAAATAACGCGTGAAATCTTTAATTTTTTGGATAATCAATCTTAAAAATAATTCAATTATTACTATGTTAAAGTAAATCATACATAAGATTGTGAATATGAATGTCGTTATGAGAACATTCGTTAATACTTGGAAAACATATGTTTCTTCAGTGGCAAGGTTAATTTTAGAAGAAAACAAAAATGTCTCTAGGAGGTGTAAAATATTATCGAATGGAGATTCAGGACTTCATATTAATGAGGGTGATTCTAGGTTTATTGTTGACCAAGTAACAGGGTACTTGTACTTGTAGAAGTTGGCAGTTCGATCTCAAAACATGATATCTGCTTATATTCAGAGGTAGTGTTATACCATAATGATCTATAAAACAATCGATTACTGCTATTTCTTGAAATCATACTGAGATAATAGCTATTTATAAAGAAACTTGATAATGTATATGATTGAAATCAGTGATACATTTCATCAACGAAAGATGTGGCCTAAAATGTGATAGCAAAGTACCCATAGTTCTATTTGAAGATAATACTGCATGCATAACCAATTAAAAGGATGCATCATAAAAGAAGATAGAATGCAACACATTTCACCAAAATTATTCTTCACACATGATCTTTAGAAGAACAGTGATATTGATGTACAACAACTTCTTTCCTCTGATAATCTAATGAATTTATTCATCAAATTTTTAATAAGTTCAACTCTTGAGAAGATGGTATACAAGATCAAAATGTGAAGATTAACCATCTGAATCGCGATCTTTGTTGGAGGAAGTAAATTACACATTGTACTAATTTTTTGAATTAAGATTTTATCCAACTAGATTTTCTGATAAGATTTTTAATGAGGCAACGAGCAAATGTTTATTACTATATGTATTGTTTTTCTTTGCTAATATTTTTTCTTACTAATTTTTTTCTAGTAAGATTTTAAGTAAGACACATTATATATTAAATGAACATCAAAAGGGGAGTATTATAAATACACTGCATTATGAATTTCCTTAACACAATTTATTGAATAAACCTTCAATCGAATATAGATTTAGTAATTGAATAAACATGCCGTAAATTAATATATGATTGGATAAGAATGCACAAGTAAAGAGATTCCAGTTCATTTGACCATGAGTCAAAAGTCAAATAATGATTAATATCTTTTTATATTTACATTATTTTCATATGACCATGAGTCAAAAATTGAATAATAATTAATATCTTTCTATATTTACTTTATTTTCATTTGACTATGAGTCAAAAATCAAATAATAATTAATATCTTTCTATATTTACTTTATTTTCATTTGACAATGAGTCAAAAATCAAATAATAATTAATATCTTTCCATATTTACTTTATTTTCATTTGACCGTGAGTCAAAAATTGAATAATAATTAATATCTTACTATATTTATAGCCCTTTTCTTGCCCAATTTTGCCATCCGATTCTTATATATAGCCCTAAAATTATACACTCAATACATATTACATGAAATTGCTAGTCTTGTTTGTTTATCTCCAAACTGAACCTTACCCATTTTAGCTAGTAAGAATTATTATTATTACTAGAATTTCTTGCCTAGTGGAACATCAATACAAATTGTTAGTCATGCTTAGATTATTGGATACTCATTCCAATTCAAATGAGAGAAAAAAGCATAAGAAATCAAGTGTTTTGATCTTCATCTTGATTTTTTGCCCTCTTTTCTCTTATTTGAATTAGAATTAGAATCCAATAATCTCATGAAGTATTTGCAACAGTAAGTAAGCAAATAAGCTACAACAACAAAGGAGTTTCATGCTTACGGAGAAAGCATTTTTATGAGAAAAGACATACACATCTTTCATAGTCTAAAGGCAAAGCAAATGCAGTTCGTTGCCACTGATAGGCTACAAGTAAGAGCCAACTGATTACCTCCCAACTCGTACACAATAACAATTTTATCAGAATTTTTTAATATATGTTGAAACCTTAATTTTTTTTATAAAGAAATTTTCTGATACAATTCTTAGTGTGTACGAGTTGGGAGGTAATCATTTGACTCTTACTTGTTGTCTATTAGTGGCAATGAACTACATTTGCTTTGTCTTTAGACTATGAAAGATGTGTATGTCTTTTCTCATAAAAATGCTTTCTCCGTAAGCATGAAACTCCTTTGTTGTTGCAGCTTATTTGCTTACTTACTGTTGCAAATACTTCGTGAGATTATTTGATTCTAATGCTAATTCAAATAAGAGAAAAGGGGTCAAAAAATCCCTTTTGCTAGAAATTACTTTGTATACATAATATCAAAATTATTTTATATGTATATAGAAAAAGACACGAATTCTCTTGACTTTTCTCTATCTTTGTTTTTTTTTTAAAAAAAAAAGAAATCAATTCTCCTCCGTAAGAATTTTGGCCCCCTACTAGTCTTCCGCTTAAGTCTTTTCTAAAACATAGATTGTTTTGAATTATGAGTTAAAGTTATTCGTTTTGAGGGTTGGAGATTTTTCCATATCTACTCTTGAACCTTCCTTGAACTACTGCTACTTATAGTAATTCATGTATGAGTTCATATCTCTTCTCCCTTTGGATTATATGTCTTTGCATAATAAACGTAGGGCACTATGTAAGATACAAAAGTTGTAATGTAGGACGCCAAGTAGGACGAATGGTTCCGTTTGTCAATTATATACAATTTTAAGTGTCTACTTGTGCACATCCAAAGTTTGAAGGCATAAATGCTAGTTAAAGACAAGTTAAAAGGTATTTTTATGTATTATGCCTATAATATAATACAACTACTTGTAGTAAATTAACAATAGCAAAAAGGATTATGGCAAAGAAAAAGATGACAACCTGAAACTTCGAAATAATAAAATCAAAAGTCATCTACCAGGACGCTAATAGCACGATAGTTCTGCCACTAAATTGGTGTACCTAAAAGTACAATGTCTAATTTATATCATAATTAGAAATTAACAAACAAAAAATTAAAAGGGAAAAAAATTTATATACTACGCTCGAAATACTTGTTCTGAAAATGCCTATTAATAGATGCTGAATAATTAGCATAAAATGTGATTATATAATTTTAGTTATCCATACGATCACACGTATTGGATCCCTCACCTTTTAAAGTACGCACACGAAAAAGTGCAAAGAACCTACAATTAAGGTCGGTTGCAATATCTTAGAACTCTTACCCAATATCTTTTCTCTTACCATATATTTTTGGAATATCTTAATTTTTAAAATAGATCTTCTTTTACCATATATTTCACTACTAAAAAACGACGGAAGAAAAAGCGACGGACAGCGTCGCTCCAAAAAAGTGACGGACTAAGAGATGTCGTCCGTCACTTTTTAATTAAAATAATTATTTTTAAAATTATTTTACAAAAAGCGACGGACTACATCTTTTAGTCCGTCGCTTTTTATTAAAAATAATTATTTATAAATTAAACAATAACCACGCTGTCCATCGTTTTTATTTATTTTATTTTATTAATTAGTTTTAAAAAAAAGTGACGAATGGCATCTCTTGGTCCGTCGCTTTTTGGTCAAAATATCTAGTCAAACATTTTTAAAAAGCGACGGACAACGTCTCTTAGTCCGTCGCTTTTTAATAAATTTGTTTTTAAAAAAAAAAATTAAAACCGACGGACGGCATCGCTTAGTCCATCGCTTTTTTTCGTGTATTTTTTGCTAATTAATTATTTTATATAGATAGTGATGCAGTCTGTCGCTTTTTATTAAAATAATTATTTATTAATTTAAAAAAAGTCACGCCGTCCGTCGCTTTTTATTAATTTTAATTGTTTAATTGTTTTTTAAATTAGCGACGGACAAAATCTTTATGTCCGTCGCTTCTTGGTCAAAATATCTGGTCAAATATTTTAAGAAAGCGACGGACAATGTCTCTTAGTTTGTCGCTTTTTGGTCAAAATGTTGGCCAAACATTTTTTTAAAAAAGCGACGGACATAGAGACGTTGTCCGTCACTTTTTTTAAAATATCTACACTAGCAGACACGATTTTCCCCATTTCTCCATATAAAAAACAAAATTGAGAAATATTTTGATTTAATTTTATTTAAATCGTGTTCCGGAGAATGGTTTTGTATAAAATAAAAAACAAAAAAAATTATAATACCAACTTTCAGATGTCGGTAAAATTAAATATTATGTAATAAATTAATATTTTCAATTAACTTTAAATAAATCGTCCTCTGAATGACGGTTTTATATAAGTTAAAAAATAATTTAATATAAAATACCGACCTCCTGATGTCAATATTATTTAATTAACATGATTACTTTTTATTTATCTTAAAATTTAATGTGATACCGACCTCATGAGGTCGGTATATTTTATTATATCTAATTACTTTTAATAAAAGCGACATCCGGAGGTCGGTATGTTTAAAATATTCCTATTAATCATAATTTTGCTATTGTGCATAATATTAAAATTTCATTTTACACCTACGATTAATTGTTTAAAAAGTGTAACAATTTTGTATACTTTTACAAATAAAATGTTAGAATTCGTGAAATAAATAAAAAAATATCTATAATCCATATTTAGAGTATGAAACTACGTTGATATAAATTAGGAGACAATTATACTTATATTTATAGAGTAATGTACAAATCCTATCAATCTGTCGTCTAATCATAAACTTAATATCTCATGTCATGATGTAGTAGAGATGAAGAGCTAACATATAATCCATTCCAGTATGAAATGCGAGATAGTATTATTATATACGTTAGATCTTGAATGGATGTCAAGTGTAGTGATCACCTCCTAATTATGATGACATGTAAAGGATACTTCATCGGAGTATGAAATACGTTGATTAATTATATATGTATTCCTCAAGTAGTTTAACAAATCAAGTCTTATATACTAGTGGTTCAGATATGAAATACATTATCAATTAAAGAAATATTGATGATCAATTCAAGGAGATTTATATATTAAATTTGATATTGATAAACTTTTGTTGATCAATAAAATTAAATTTATATAATTAGAAGGTATATAATTTAAATTTATAAAATTAACTTGATCGATAAATTAAATTTATTAAATTAAACTTTTGTTGATGTGTAGTTAAGTTATAAATATATATATATATATATATATATATATATATATATATATATTTATTTATTTATTTTATTCAAATTTTTTAAAATTTAAGTGATTTTTATTATATAAAATGTTATAATATTTGTAGTATTTTAATTGGATAGCATTTTTTTAATTTTTCTTGAAATCATTTAATTTTTAGCCCATTCTAATCTAATTCCTTTCAATTTTAGCTTTTTCCTTTATGCAATTCATTGCAATTCTAGCCACCTCAATCCAATTTTGTTTTTCAATTATAGCCTCTTATATCAATTTTAGTTGCAATTTTAGCCATTCATTCATTGAAATTATAACCCTTTTTGTCCAAATTTTGAAACACTAGTTTAAATCTTAACCGTCCATCCTTTAAGTGAATCCTAGATCAAATCCTAGCCGCTCATCTTAACTAATCCAATGGCTCAAATTAAATCTACCTAACCTTCTTATTTTTGACCTAAAAAAGACCAAACCCTCTAATCTCTTCTCTCTCAAGCAGCCCTCCTCCTCCCATCGCCCTCCCCCCGCCGCCCTCCTCTTCTCATCTCTTCTCTCCTTGCTCCCTCCCGTCTCTTCTCACCGGCGAGACAAATCACCGCCTCTCTCTCGTCTCTCCAATCAACATTAGCTACCGGCGAGGAGAGCAACAACATCTCCGGCCAACTGACCCCGACCTCGATCCACTGCCCTTCTCCTTTAATTGAAGGTTAGGGTTTCATAATATTATTTTTAATTTCTTTCAATTTGAGTATTGAATTTGTTAATTAGTGTATTGAATTAGTTTTTTTTATTATTATTGATTGTTAGTTTGAGTGATTGTTAGTTAGTAAGTGAATGATTTAGGGTTTTTTGATGGTTAGTTTGAATTAGGGATTATTTGATTGTTAGTTTGTGTTTGTTGATTGTGAAATAAAATTTTTAATGTTGGGGTTTGTTTGAATTAGGGTATCTTAGGATTTGTTTGAAATTCGGTATTTCTTGAGTTAATTAGTTCGATTTTGGAATTGTAAGATTAGATTGAATTAGGGTATTTAAGGAGTTGTTTGAATTTAGGATTTTAGGACTAGTTAGATTTTGGGATTTTAGGACTAGTTTGAATTTGTGATTTCAAGACTAGTTTGAATTTTGAATTTAGGACTAGTTTGAATTATTATTGAAGTTGAACTTAGAATTTGAACATGAACTTGAACTTGAATTTAGAATTTGAAGTTAAACTTAGAACTTGAACTTGAACTTAGAACTTGAACTTGAACTTAAAATTTGAACTTGAAATTAGAACTTGAACTTGAACTTGAACTAGAACTTGAACTTAGAACTTGAACTTAAACTTAGAACTTGAACTTGAACTTGAAATTAGAACTTGAACTTAGAACTTGAACTTGAACTTGAACTTAGAATTAGAACTTGAACTTGAAATTAAAACTTGGAACTTAGAATTAGAACTTGAACTTGAAATTATTAATTGAACTTGAACATGAAGTTAGAATTAGAACTTGAACTTAGAATTTGACTTGAACTTAGAACTTGAAACTTGAAATTAGAACTTGAACTTGAACTTAGAATTTGAAGTTAAACTTGAACTTGAAATTAGAATTTGAACTTGAACTTGAACTTAGAAATAGAACTTGAACTTGAAATTAGAACTTGAACTTGAAATTAGAAATTGAACTTGAGCTTAGAACTTGAAATTAGAACTTGAACTTAGAACTTGAACTTGAAATTATAATTTGAACTTGAACTTAGAACTTGAACTTGAACTTAGAATTAGAACTTGAACTTGAAATTAAAACTTGGAACTTAGAATTAGAACTTGAAATTAGCTTTGAACTTGAACATAGAACTTGAACTTAGAATTTGACTTGAACTTAGAACTTGAAACTTGAAATTAGAACTTGAACTTAGAATTTGAAGTTAAACTTGAACTAGAACTTGAACTTAGAATTTGAAGTTAAACTTGAACTAGAACTTGAACTTAGAAATAGAACTTGAACTTAGAAATATAAGTTGAACTTGAAATTAGAACTTGAACTTAGAATTAGAACTTGAACTTAGAATTAGAACTTGAACTTAGAATTAAAACTTGAACTTGAAATTAGAAATTTAACTTGAGCTTAGAACTTGAAATTAGAAATTGAACTTGAGTTTAGAACTTGAAATTAGAACTTGAACTTAGAACTTGAACTTGAAATTAGAATTTGAACTTGAACTTAGAAGTTGAACTTGAACTTAGAATTAGAACTTGAACTTGAAATTAAAACTTGAACTTGAAATTTAACTAATTTTAGAACTTTTCGTGCTAGGCAACTGAGGAAGCTCAACATCTAAAAAAGTTGATACAAGAATATATTGCTTCTTTCATCAAAGTAGGAGATAAGGTTGGTGCTTCTTAAATTTCTATAGTTCAAGTACAATTGTTTTCAATAATGTGTTTGTGTCCATCTAGTATTGATATTTAGCTTTAATTTTATGATAATATTTTTGTGTCCATCGATTGTTTGTTAATCATAAGTACCAACACTAGTTGATCCTATTGATGACAAAATTGATTTTCTTGCAAGATCGATTCATCTAGTGTGTCACTTAGCTTTAAATTTAGAAATAATATATTTGTTAAGCTTGAGTACCAACACTAGTTGATCCTATTGATGACAAAATTGATTTTCTTGCAAGATCAATTTGTGTCCATCTAGTGTTGACACTTAGCTTTAAATTTAGAAATAATATATTTGTTAAGCATGAGTACCAACACTAGTTGATCCTATTGATGACAAAATTGATTTTCTTGCAAGATCGATTTGTGTTCATCTAATGTTGACACTTAGCTTTAAATTTAGAAATAATATATTTGTTAAGCATGAGTACCAACACTAGTTGATCATATTGATGACAAAATTGATTTTCTTGCAAGATCGATTTGTGTCCATCTAGTGTTGACACTTAGCTTTAAATTTAAATAAGTTAAATTAAAAAATGTGGTTTTGTTGATGGATTTAGTTGTTGGAATTAAGTCAAAACTAAACTAGTTAAAGTTGTTAAGTTGTTTAAATAAGTTAAATTAAATAATGTGGTTTTGTTGATGGATTTAGTTATTGGAATTAAGTCAAAACTAAACTAGTTCAAGTTAAAAAGTTGTTAAGTTGTTTAAATAAGTTAAATTAATTAATTTGGTTTAGTTGGTGGATTTAGTGTTGTATTAAGTCAAAACTAAACTAGTTAGAGTTGTTAAGTTGTTTAAATAAGTTAAATTAAAAATTGTGGTTTTGTTGATGGATTTAGTTGTTGAAATTAAGTCAAAACTAAACTAGTTAAAGTTGTTAAATTGTTTAAATAAAATAATGTTTTGTTGAAATTAAATAATGTGATTTTGTTGATTGTTTAAATAAGTTATTTAGTTTTAGTTGGTGGAATTAAGTCAAAACTAAAAGTTAGTTGTTTAAATAAGTTAAATTAAATAATGTTGTTAAATTTAGTTGTTTAAATAAGTTAAATTAATTAATGTGGTTTAGTTGGTGGATTTAGTGTTGTATTAAGTCAAAACTAAACTAGTTAAAGTTGTTAAGTTGTTTAAATAAGTTAAATTAAATAATGTGGTACTAGTTTTAGGACTACTACTAGTAAAATTATTATTAAATTTTATTTATAATATAATTGAATATCTATATTTTTGTAGATGGATCATCGTTTGTGGATGTATAATAGCTGAGGCACTTGACGGTGTTCAGATTGCTGCTATGTCGGATCAAATAACTAAACTTACAGCGGCACTAGCAGAGTCGGAGCGGAAAAGAGTAGCTGAACAACAAAGCATGAGTGAGACCCTTTAGCAAATCAAAGAACAAGTGATGAACCTCGTTCGTCGACCTACTACTTCGGCTCCCGATGACACCGACGACGAGAGTGATGAGGATGATTATGTAGATCTCACTCCCTAGTTTAGATCTCTAGACATTTATGAACTTTTTGAAATTTTAAAATGAATTTTAAAAGACTTTATAAGTGTTTAATTTATGATTTAGATACTTTTGAATGTTATTTTAAGTTTGTTGTTTTATGTTTTGTTTAGATTGTTTATAATTGTGTGTGTGCAGAAGCTACGAGCTGCTATTGTCAAAAATATTGCAGAAAAAGCGACGGACAGCGTGGTTTAGTCCGTCACTTTTTTGGGTTTTTAAAAATAAAATTTCTAGAAAAGCGACGGACTGCGTCGCCCTTTAGAAATTAAAAAAAATTAAAATTAAAATAAAGCGACGCAGTTCGTCACTTTTTTAAAAAAAATTCAAAAAAAAAGTAAAAAAGTGACTCAGTCTATCGCTAAAAGAGACGCAGTCCATCGCTTTTTTAGCAATACAGTTCATCGCTTTTTTAAAAACGACGCAGTCCATCGCTTTTTGAAAAGTGTCGAGCTAAAAAGCAATGGAAGTGACTGTGTCGCTTTTGACCAAAAAAGCGACGTAGTCCGTCGCTTTTGACTGCCATTTTTTGACAATTTTTTAGTAGTGTTTTAGGAATCCTTAATTATTAATTCTCCTAATTAGTACTTGTTACTATATATTTTAGGACTACTTAATTATTAAGTTTGATAATACATTTTATCATTTATTTTCCCACTTCCTCTACTTACAGTATATTTTAGGACACCATGATTTATTAATTATTAATTATCCTAATTTTTCTTATCATTATTTTGGGACTCCTCAATTATTAATTTTCCTAGTACTTTTTACCAGATATTTTCCTCTTCCTCTTACCATCATTTGAAATATATTGATGGAATAAGATTTTCTAACAAGTTGATATGATCCTCTACTGGAACTATGATTTGGTTACTTAAAATTTTTCATCAGTAATACCATACATTAATTAATTTTTCATATTTGAAGGATTTTATATTTAAACCATTGTTTATTTAACAAATTCATTTTCTTCATTCTTATCTCAGGCAAATTTCAAGAACATAAACATTAGTATAGTGGAAAAATGGATGTTTTTTGCAATGAAAAAATCATGTTCTTCTAAGGCTTCTAGCATATCACCAGTCTCAGAAGAATCTCATGAAGTCATCACAAAAACAAAGAAGATGAAAGAAAAATCTATGGAAAACTCTCAATTGAAGACACATGAACTATCATTTGATAGAACACTTTTTGATCTCAAAGTCCATAATGATTACACCAACGAGAAGAATATAAATAGTTCAAATCCTGAACTCCTGAAAGAAAATATTGTGGAAGGCTATCAATGGAAGACACATGAATTATCAACAGCTGCTAAAGAACATCTTAGTCTCAAAGTCAATAATTGTTGCGACAACAACAAGAACATTAATTGTTCAAATCTTGGACTAAATCTTTTTAATTCAACCCCAACTCATGCTAGTGATTCTTCCAATGAGGCAACACCCACGCAGAGGCATTCCTCAAAGACTAAGAATTTCTCTTACAACTTCTGCAAAAGAAAATTTCCCACTAAGCAAGCCCAAAGGGGACACCAAAACGCTCACAAACAAGAGAGGGCATTGTCTAAATGTCAAAAGACACTTGTTGATGTTGTTCAACCTATTGGCCCTCCCAATTATCATCCTTACTATATCCCTTACTTAAATTTGAACTCACACATGCCATTTCACAGTTCTTTTACCAATCAATCACCATTGGGTGTTAATGGAGATTCTTATGTCATTCATAAGCCAACTTTTTATCAAACATCGCCATGTTTTTCCAAATACAATTATCGATTTAACCCAGTGAAGTGGTCATCAATCTCATCATTTTTTAGTACAAAAAATCTCCTAGGAAATAATAACAATGATATGATTGGAACGAGGGTTGATGCGTTGGAGAATTCCCTTAATTTTGAGAAAAAAATAGTGCAAAAGGTTTAAATTTAAAGGATTAACTAGTCAATATTGATGATAATCTTGGGGGGAAAAGTTATATGCAGATGAAATTGGAAGAGGGTGATGCAGAGAAGAATAATGAAGAAGAAGAAGAGGAGCTTGATTTAGATCTAAAACTTTAATGTTAGTTTGCAGCTTGCTTTGAATTGTTTTGTTATCTTGCAGAGGTTTAATTTATTTGTGCTTTGCCTTTATTAGAACCTATGGTACTATTTTAGAAATTTTCGTTAAATTTATTAAATCATTCTCTTCATAATTTGATCCCTCTTTATTCTTTTTAGAAATTTGAAGCTTCATGTTAGACCAAAGAGATGTGTCACCTTTATCTTTTTGTATCTTATTATAACTAGACTTTTATAAGCCTAAATTGTAATTTCCAATCATTTTGAAAAAAAATGTTTATATTCAAATCCATGACACGACTATTAAAAACAAGCATAGTTAATGAAAAAAGGGAAGGCAAGATTTCAGATGATTTAAGCGAGATATGGAGATTCAGACTGAGATGTTATCGTTATTGTGTTTGTATTGATCCATGATGTGTAAAACCTTATTCCAAAATATAGAGTTAGTCCCCACTTGAAGGTTCTTAAAGTTGACACTTATTACCTTCAAGAGTATTGTGGCAGCAAAGACTTTGACAATTTCTTTCTTGGCCAAAGCTAGGAGACGTAAGAAGTGTTAGAATATGCATAGAGGAAGCATTATTCAGAATCACAAACTTACATAATAGCATAATAATGTTAACTAAATAAGCTGTGAAATTTTAACCTTTTGTAGCTTTCACAGAACTCGTTCAGGGACTGGGACTTCAGGATTGTAGCCTTCTACTAATTCCTAACTAACTCTCTCAATCAAGTCTTGTGTGGGCAAGGAAATTTTCAGAAAAAAAGATGATCTTTCCTTGAGAACCACCACCCTTATTTATAATTTTCAGCACAAGGGAAAGGTTTGAAAAATGAAATATTTCTTGTCATAATTAATAGTCAATAATAGTCATTAAATATCTTTAAGTATATTTAGATACTGTCAAGTGTATCCAACAACCATGATCAATAGTCATCAACAACCATTAAATACAATTAAGTGTATTTCAACACCGTTAATGTATCCAACAACCATGATCAATAGTTATCAACAACCACTAAATACCGTTAAGTGTATTTTGACACCGTTAAGGTATCCAACAACCATGATCAATAGTTATCAACAACCACTAAATACGATTAAGTGTATTTAGACCGTCACTAAATACCAAGGATATTTCAACACCATCAATATCCATTAACAACCAATAACAACAATATTTGTTTCTTTCATCTTTTAAGGAAACAAAGATATGAAGTATTTTTCTCTTTCTTTTTTTAAGGAAATAAGAAGTTTTTTCTCTTTTGCACTAATAAAAGTAAAAAACAATTTATTCCTAAACTGAAAAAATATACTAATAGTCCTTTTCTTTTCCGAACTCGATCAATTAATCTGGCATAGTATGGGCTGCAAATTTATTAGCAGAGGATTCTAATTATAATATTTAATTCGTAAAAGCATGAATTAACCATATCATAATAAATCAAAGATTGTACCACTAAAAATCTGTAAGTGCAATCCGCTCTATAATTAATTTTTTCCGTTATAGCTTATTTAACTCCCGGTGTTAGAATTACGACACCAATCAATTAAATCAAACTTCTGAAAAATTTAATCCATTGATTAATTTAATTCTTTATCTTTATGCTTAAATTAATTCACGTGACAGATATACATATATAATCCACCTGCAGGATTTTCACGTGACTACTTATAATCAACCATAAAGGGGTGTCTTCTTTCTCATATCTGAGATATGCTGCCATCGACTAATTATGATTTCACGAATGTAATTTGTTATTATCTAATTCATTAGGAATATTTTGACTCAACATAGAGTCTCACCTTTTAATAGATTAAAATAATAAAGCATACTACACATATCATAATAACTACATCAAGATTAAGAGTATAAGCTCATGTAATGGACTAGCGATATTATTTATTGAAATTCAAAACCTAAATACATATCTCAATTTGGTCGGTTCAATACATTCAAAATGTACTAACACAAGAAGTTGGAATTTTACCATTCCCGTAATTAAGATTGAATTATATTTAATCTTGGGTTATAATCATCAAGATGTTTGTCCAACTTCATCTTTGATTGTGAACATTTAATTTATAACTTATAAGAATCGACAATTTTAATCTTTCGTGTATGAGTTAAACAGCTTCATACCCAAAAATCGCCTACTATATAAGTAATGGACACACATATAAACAAAGTGATCTATTCAAACAAAGACTTTATTGTAATAATTAACATAAAACGTAAAGTCTTTATAAAGAATCAAAATCAATACTATAACTAAGCCATATGGTTAATAGTATATTCCAACAATCACCACTTAGACTTATAACCATGCATGTAAAATTTTAACACCCATTTCATCCACATGCTTATCAAAAGTCTTCTAAGATAAGTGATCTTAGGCGTATTTATATACCTAGGAACCTAATAATACCCACATTTAAGCCAAGTTTGGAATTAATTTATGTTATTTTATAGTCGTGTCGAGTCTTTTTATTGTATATATACTAACCAGCATGATTAGTGGTGTATGTAAGTTTGAAAGAAGAAACAAGCACTGAAATGGGCATTGGGAATCACGAGAGGACCCAAGTGAAAATAAGAAAGAAAGAAAAATGAAAAATTGAAGCGCAAGTTGAATCTGTATCCTTTTCGCGTTGCAAAGATGAATTGAATTCTTGGTCGTGAATTAAAAAATGGGATAGAATGATCCGTGTCCTTTTCGCGTCACGAAGAGGAAATTTTAAATTTGTAGCAGCCGCGTCGCAGAGAAGAGTAAAATTCTCAAACCTAAGTTTAAGAACCATCTCTGCGTCGTGCCATCAGTTGCCAGTTTTGGCCATTTCGACTTAATTATAAATAGACTCAAATTTTATTTTATTTATTCTTATTTTTTCTTGGTTTTGAAGAACGACGATTTGGAGAGCTATTTCATCAGTTTTTAGGGTTCTTTCCTAATCTCTTCTATTTTTAATCTCTTGAAGATATTTAAACTTTGTTTGATTGAAAATACGATTATGAGTAGCTAATTTCCCTAGTTCTAGGGCTGCGGCTACATTATGATTGTAATTTATTGAGTTTTTATTGGTTGACATTGACTATCATATGAATCTTTCTTATGTTCTTGTTTTTCGTATTTCATGCCTGATCATCATTGAAATAAACATATTGTCCGAATTGAACTTGAGAGAGGAATAATAGGATAGAACGTGGGGCAATTGGAGCATGATTTTCTCTTCATAATTAGAGTTAATTTGTATCTAGGATAGGGATAGACCTAGAAACCATGCTTGGTCATTATAAAGGAAGAAATCGTAATGCTCGATACTTGGACAAACCTATCCCCGCTCAACGATGTAGTTAGGTTGTCATTTATCGTAGGCGATTAGAGGTCGGGAGACCAAAATCATATATCTAACCCTATGATCGTTGATTCGATAGTTGATAAATTTCCAATTAATAAGATAAATTTCATGAATCCTGATAAAAGCTGCAGCCCTGGACCTTACCCAATCATTGTTTGAAACCTTAGAAATTGAATCGTGTTTGTTTAGTGCTTATTTAACTTTTAGATTATATAATCAATCAATCTTGTAATCTTGATAACATTTGTGTTTAATTGAAAGTTTTGGAAATATTAAGTGATTCTAATCGTCAGTCCCTGTGGGTACGATACCCGACTCTTTATAAGAGCCACTTTAATACTTGAACGACCACGTACATGTAACACCCTATAATTTTTTTCGAATTGAGACTCAAACCATCCTTCGTTGTGAGTAGGATTTTACCAAGGAGATTAAAATTTCTTAAGTGTTAAGGTCACTAGATATAGTACCTTGAGTTCCAAGAAGAACTAAAGAGAAAAGCATTCAACTCATTCCTAGTTCTTCTAAGTTTTAGGTCAACTTAAAACGACCATAAATTTCAGTACAAAATGAGTTAGGTGGACTACAAGGTACCCAATTAAAGGTATTTGAATTATCTTTCCAACACCACTGAGTTTTCTAAGTTTCGAGTTTGTATGAGTGAGATATGCCCTTTTGAAGTTAGGCTGTCCAGTTAAGGAAAGTTACCCGAAAATAGTAAGGGGTATTTTAGTCTTTTCCTTACACAATCAGATTTAATTCATTTTTAGTAATGTTTTAAGGCTCTAATCCTATTTGTTTCAGTTTTATAATCCTAATATACGCCTAGGGTTTTAGTTGAGATTTGAAGAAGAGAAAAGAAGAGAAAAGAGGAGAAAAAAGAAGAGGATCAAAGCGTTCGTCGAGAATCTTGCGTGTTGTTGCAAATTTTCCCCATGGGTTTAATTCCTAAGAGGTATGTAAGCTTACATAGTGTTGCATTAGTTCACCCACACGCCAATCATGTTATTTTCAGCGAAATTTCATTCTTGAAGTTAAAAGATTAGAGTTCTTGATAGGTGTTCTTGAAGTTCATTCTAAATCTTGTTGTGTTGGGGTTTTGACGATTTCTTGAGCTTAAATTTAGTAATTTGAGTGTTGTTTTGAGTATATTAGAGTGTAATTATGTTAGGTAATCGAATCCACGTGATTGGGGAAGAAACCGTTCGATTCTAGGCGAGTTAGGATGAGAAAACGAGCAAAGTTTTCTGGGTTGGGGCCTGGCGTGTCACACCAGCCAGAGCGCCCCCTACCACTTCTCTGAAATTTAGGGGCTGGCGCCCCGCACCACTCAGAGCACTAGGGTCTCCTTCCCCCACCCGTTCTTCATCGTTTCGTCCGTTTGAGTTCTTTCAAATGGTACCTTTACTCCCCTTTGATTCTAAACACTCTAAACTACTTCTAATACCTAGAAATAATTCATAACCTTGAATTCATAATTCAAATTTAAGGTAGGGTTAAGAGTTAAGTGTTGAGAATTCTTACGAACATTCTAAGAAAGTCCCTTTGAGTTCTTTTGAGGAGTCTTCTACAACTTCTAGTAACTTATTTCAAGACTCGAGCAAGTGAGTATGAGAATGAGGAGAATGTATTCATGAGTCTAATTTGTCATCATGAGATCCTTCATATCATGAACCATAACTCTTGAATTCATAATTCACTTTCAAGAGAGAGTTAAGAGTAGAGTTCAAGAAAGCCTTTGAGTTCAATTGTGAATCATTTGAGATCCATCATCGATTTGAGTTAAATTTTGAGAAAGTTAGTAAGAGAAAGAGAAGAGTCGTAGAGAGTAGACCTTTGAGTTGAGTCGTTCATGTCCATAAATTCTGCATGGACTCTATAAATTGAGTATCATTGAGAGGAGTAGTATCTTCAAGTTCTAAGTCTTAAGTATTAAGTTCCTAATCCCCTTTGAGATTATATTTCTAATCATGAGACTATTACATGTTACCCATGAAGTCCTTGAATTGAATTGTTCATGCCCATATTTCTGCATGAACCCTAGAAGTCGAGCAGTCTTGAGATGAGAAGTACCTTCGAGTCCTTGAGTCGAGTAGTTCATGCTCATAATTCTGCATGAACCCTATGAGTTGAGAGTTATTGAAATGAGTAGTATCATTGAAGTTCTTGAGTTCTAAGTATTGAGTTCTATCTATGGTTATTGAAAACCTTGCATTGAGTCGTTCACGTCCATAATTCGGCATGAACTATATTTTAAGAAGTCTTTTACAAATGCTTTAACTTTGTTTTAAGACTTAACTTTGAAGTTGAGTAAAGAGAAAGAGTAAAGTTCATTTTCTTTAAAATGATATATGGGAACTAAGTATTCCCAAGAATAAATGTTTTCACATTTAAGATGAGAGGAAACTCAAATTTTTGAAAGAGTTTTGAGCAAGAAAGGGAACATCGATTCCAAGAGAGCTTTTAAGCTAAGTTTTGAGTAATTATCTCAAACCAAAGAAAAACATTATAATTTTAAACATATGAGCTGAGTATTTTGGGAGTAGTATTGAGCACCGATATGGGGAAGAGTTCATATAACTCACAGCCCCCATAAACCATGTGGCCAACGTGGATAGAAAGGGTTATACTTTTTAGATGATTCCTTAATGATTTTTAGCATAGACTAATGGATCCCCTTAGTTAAGGCGTTCTATATGACGATAAAGTATAGGACAGTTCTGGCAGCGTGGGCAAGATGATGTATCATCACTTAGGCTTATAGTGGTGGTTGTCGGTTAGAGAAACTCCCACAGAGTTATATTGTATTTTTTATAAACATACTAAGTATTATTGTATTTTTCAATATATTGAGTTGTTATCTACAGTTTTACAACTTTCCATATATATTGCATCTTTCAGTATTTTTTATCCTTGAGTATCTTGAGTTGATCTTTGCTTCATTGTTTCGAGTACCTTATTGTTGAGTTTCACTAAGTTGAGAACTTTATCACTGAGTTAAGTATCTTATCGTTGAGTACTTCTGAGTGAGTAAGTTTAAGTATCCTTGAGTATATCTCTGAGTTTAATATCTTATCATTGAGTTGAACTAAGTTTCATTGAGTTGAGTGACTTGAGAAGGGGAAAGTATGTTCCCATTTTATCAGTTCAAGCTTATGTTTATGCTTTAAAATTCCTGTTACATGCGCGTACATTCCATGTGCTGAGCCATTTGGCCCACATCCTTTCATGATGCAGATTCAGGTATTCAGGATCATCAACAGGGGCTTCGTTGATACCACATAGAGTTCGAGTTATCTATAGTGATCCTCCTTGCTTCCAGAGGATTTCATTTACTTTTCAACTTTGTCAGGATATCATGGGTATTGTCCCGACTTCCATATTTGTCAATTAGAGGCTTCATAGATAGACAGTAGAGTTTCAGAAGTTTGTATATTTATTTTGTTAAATGTTTTAAAGACTTGAGTTGCCTATTGTTGGCTAGTTGAATATTTTTATTTTTATTCAGATTTATTCATTTGAGTTAAAGATTTCTAAGTTTCATGAATTTTATTCAGTTTTTAAACCTTTCCATGCTTAAGTTAGTCTTTTGCTTGTAGTCTGCCAGGATGAGGGTTTACTTGGGGACCAACAATGGTTCTTGAGTGTTAGCCATATCCAAGGTGTAGAATCGAGTCGTGACAATACACTTGCGTGTACGATTTGGGCGCAACAAGTTTTTGGCGCCACTGCTGGGGACTTTAGAATTAGAAAGTATTTGATTTTTCTGATTTTTGAAGTTAAAAAGCAAGTGTTGATTTTAGCGATTCATTTTGCTGGTTGTGTTACATTTCCAAACTAGAAAATGATCAGGACTTGGTAGAGCCTCTAGCTGAACCAGAAAGATTTGTTCATTACTGGAAAAGGTAAAGATGACTCACTTACCCAATACCTCTTGTTGCTAGTGAACCAACATCTCCAGTAACAAGAATTGAGCAAGAAGAACCTACATTAATGGCTGATATGAAAGTAAGAGACTTGACAATCCCACGTACCACCAATGTGATTTCATTCATTCAGAAACCTGAAGCTGTTGGAAGATTTGAATTGAAGCAGAGTATGGTGCAACTATTGCACACGAATGGACAATTCATTGGTTTATCGCACGAGGATCCGACAGTTCATATCCAGATTTTCCTCGAGATCAGTGATAGTTACACTCCAACTGGAGTGAATGTGGATTACGTGAGGCTTTATTTATTTCCCTTTTCTCTATTGGGGGAAGAAAAAAGATGGTTGAATTTGAGCTTGCTAACTCCATTACCTCCTAGCACAAAAGTTCCTTATTAGATTTTTTCCATCTGGGAAAATAGCTAAGTTATGGAGCGATATACTGAGTTTCCGTCAAAAAAGAGGAGAGAACTTGTACCAAGCTTGGGACAAGTTTAAATTGATGTTGATGAGCTGTCCACATCATCATCAGGCTAACGAGGTGTTGGTCCATACCTTCATTGAAAGATTGGAGCCTAACACCAAGATTTTACTTGAATCAACTGCAAGTGTATTCTTTGGAGAAGACTTATGCTGCATTTTTTTACTTTGCTGAATAGGATTTCATAGGATAACCCCGAGTGGAACGGAGGAGGAGCTAAATCCGTGATACAGAAAACTCCAGAAATGTTGGAGGTAGATGCAGTGACTGCCTTAGCTGCACAAATTGTTGCAATGCAGAACACAATGAACATTCACTTCAACAACTTATCACTGGGACAACAACCAGCTCAGGTGAATGCAGTCCAACAACCATAACTTGGTGTGAAATTTGTGGAGGAGGTGATTATAGTGCAGAGGTATATGGTGTAAACCTGAATTCTGTGAATTTTGTAGGAAATGCAAAACGAAGAAGTGGCTAGCAGAACTATGGAAACTCCTACAATCCTAGTTGGCGGCATCATCCAAATATTTCCTCATGAGGTAATCAAAATCAGGCGCAAGGCCAAAATCAGTATAGACCCCAGGGGAATGCACATGGGTATTAACCACAGGCCCAATGGGAGCAGCCAAATAACATGAGCATGGAGGAGATTTTGAAGAAGATCATGGCTGATCAAGCCTAGTTAGCTGTTAATGTGAGAAATAATCAGCTAACTACACAGAACCTGGAGAAACAATTCGGGCAGTTTGCTAGTGCCCAGAACTCACGACCCCAAGGAGGTTTACCGGGAAACACTGATCCTAATCCCAAGCAAGTAAATGCGATAGGTACACGCAGTGGTTTGTAGATGGAGGAGTTGGCCCCAAAGAAAAGAAATACTAGAAATACTGAATCTGCTAGCAAGGAGAGTGAACCTAAGGAGAGTGAGGTTGTTGCACAAGAAGAAAGAGTGTAACCAATAGTGAAACCACCTCCTCCATTCCCTTAAAAGTCTAAAAAACAAAAGAAGGATGAATGTTTTGGTAAGTTTCTCTCTTTTTTAAAGAAAATTCATATTAATTTGTCATTGGTAGATGTTTTGCAGGGTATACCCAAGTATAGAGCTTCTATTAGAGCTCATATGTGATGCTAGTGATACGACAGTTGGTGTAGTGCTTGGCAACGAAAAGATAAGATGTTTCATTCCATCTACTCTGCTAGCAAGACACTTGATGCATCACAGTCTAATTATACTGTCATTGAGAAAGAGATGCTAGCATTAGTGTTTGCATTTGACGAATTCAGGTCGTACTTGGTAGGCACCAGGGTTGTTGTTTACACTGACCATGCTGCAATCAGGTACTTGTTCAACAAGAAGGATGTGAAGTCGAGGCTAATTAAATAGATATTTCTCTTGCAAGAGTTTGATCTGGAGATTAAACATAAGAATAGGACTGAAAACCATATAGTTGATCATCTGTCTAGATGTAGGACTCATCTCATGTGAGGAATGAAGGACAAATTCGCGAAGAGTTCCCCGTTAAGCAATTACTAGCCTTGGATCTTGCTCAGGTACCCTGGTATGCTGACATTGTGAACTTTCTGGTAAGTGGTTTATTTCCACCTAAGGACTCAACACATCAAAAGCAGAGGCTGAAGTATAAGGCACATTTTTATATATGGGATGAGCCCTTCTTATTCAAGCAGGGACCTGATCAGATGGTGTGAAAGTGTGTAGATGGATAGGAGGCAGTACAAGTGTTGGAGAATTGTCACTCTTTTCCATATAGTGGACACCACGGAGGCGAATGTACTGCACATAATGTATTGCATTCTGGTTTCTTTTGGCCTACTTTATTTAAAGATGTTGCAATGTTTATGAAGGGTTGTGATCAGTGTCAAAAGGATGGGCACTATTTCTAGAAGGCATGAGATGCCATTGAGCAAGATCCTTGAAGTTGAGATCTTTGATGTCTGGGGGATAGACTTCGTGGGACCATTCCCATCTTTCCATGGAAACTAGTATATCCTAGTGGCAGTGGACTATGTGTCCAAGTAGGTGGAAGCAGTTGCTCTACCTACCAATGATGCATGTGTGGTAGTGAAGTTCATCAGGAAGCACATCTTCACCAAGTTCGGAACTCCAAGTGCCATGATAAGTGATGGAGGTATGCACTTTATTAACAGTTCAGTGCGAAATCTGTTGGCAAAATATGGAGTGAGACACAAGGTAGCTACAACTTATCATCCCTAGACTAGTGGGCAGGTGGAAGTGTCTAATCGGGAAGTGAAGCAAATCCTGCAAAAGAGTGTGAATGCGCAAAGGAAAGACTAGGCTGACAAGTTAGATGATGCTTTGTGGGCATACATGATTGCATACAAAACACCGATAGGGACTTCTCCTTATCGAATGGTGTTTGGAAAAGTATGTCACTTTCCAGCGGAATTGGAGCATAAAGTGTATTGGGCTATCAAGAAGTTGAATCTGGATTTGGAGTTGGCAGGAAAGAAAAGGATAACGCAGTTGCATGAGTTAGAGGCTCCATGCATATGAAAATTCCAAATTATACAAAGAGAAGACCAAGAGGTGGCATGACAAGCATATTGTGTCACACACCTTTGAGCCTGGTCAATTGGTGTTGTTGTTTAATTCAAGATTGAAGTTGTTCCCTGGAAAACTTCGTTCTAAGTGGTGTGGACCATTTGAAGTGGTGAGGATGACTTAACATGGATCTGTGGAGCTAAGAAAGAAGGATAAAAGCTCTTTTTTCCTTGTAAATGGGCAATGAGTGAATGACTACTTTGAAAATAATTTTGATCGTGAGCTTGGAGCGCTCACCTTGAATGACGAGTAAGTCATGAGCTGGGTCATGCCGCGACTTTAAATCAGGTGTTGCACGGGAGGCAACTTGTGACCCCTTGTAATAGTTAGGATGTTATTTTTTGTTTTTGTTTTGTTAGTTCTATTCATAGGAATTAGTTTTTTTAAAAAGCAAAGGAATAAATCAAAAAAAGCACAAAAATATGAGTCGGGCCATGACCAAACTACTGCGCTGGATGAGAGGCAGCCTATCGTGTGTTTACTAATGGGTGTTGTGCTTGAAATGTGCAGGTAACAGGTTTTAGCACCTATGGCGCATCACAGAGGGGCTGTGAATTTTGCCTCGCTAAAAAATAATTTTTTTGGCAAGGCAGAATCCTCCGTATTGCACACGCGTAGTGGAGGAGGGCAGAATTTTTAGATTTGATGGGACTTTAAATTTTCATCAATAATAAGGTGGATCCGTAACATAAGCGAGTCATGGAGCTTGGTAATTTTTTCGATTCCACTGGGGATAAATTAAATTCGCGAGGCAGCACCATCCGTGATGGAGCCGCATCGCGGAGTTAGGTAAATAGTTTTGCCTCGTCTAGAATTAATTTTCCAAAATGAGGCAGAGTGTTCTGCACCACTTCCGCGTCGTGCCCTAAGATAGAAAAATTCAATTTTCATTTAATTAAACGGGTCTTACCCGTTTTCTTTAAGAATTCACCCAAACCATCCCCTTTTAATCCCTAAATTTGTCCTTAATCCCTTATTATTCTCCCCTTTCATTGTGATTATTCCCCTTCCCTTGTCCCTTGCAAATTCTCACGCACAAATCCGTAACGCGAAAGTGATTTATGTCCATCCATCTCATTTTTATCTCTCCTCCTTAACATCTCGGGTATCTTTTCTGCTTTAATTTTGCTCAATTTTGCGTTATTATTGAAGGTGGGGGCTGTTGTAGTCTTATTTGTATAATGGGTACTTCTAGTTTTGATTTGGGGTGAAAGAGAAGTCCTATATATGTGTTGTACTGGTGAGTTCGAAGTCTTAAGTAGAACTATCTGACTATTGCCTAAAATCGGGTATAAGGTGATTTGGAGGTTGCTTGTACATGGTTCGAAACCGTATTGGGTGTTTTGAATTTTGGAGTCGATATTCATGTTTGCTAGCTATTGTTTGAGTCGTGTTGCAGACATGAATGTATGCATGTGTTTATGTGAAAAAACAATTTGGAGGTGATGGTGGAATAAGATTATTTGTCCACGATGTTAGGGGTAATTCGAAGTTTTGAGTAGAATGTACCTTTTGTTGCGGGCATATGAGTTGTGAGTAATTATGATTGGATGAAATCGTTTGCTTCATGTAACTTGTGTGGGATTTCAAATTCTGAGTAGAAACTTCATTTGATCGCTATTGTGTGATTCTTAGTTCTGAAATAGTTGCATGAGTTGTTTATTGTGAAGTCTTGAGTAGTGCTGATAGTTGCATGCGACATTTGAATGAGTAGTAGTTTGCTTTGTTGTGGGGTATGTTTGTTCGCATGTGGGAAGTCTGAGTACCTAGGTTGGAGAATGCATTGAAATAAATGTGGGGTGGTGTTTGCACACCACCTATGTCTTTCACTGTTGTGTAGGTTGCTTGAGCTGATTGGCATTTGTTTTCAGGGAATCATGTCAGGCACCCATAGACCCGGGAAGGAAGTGGCAACCTCTATCCACAAGAAACAGGTTCGAAGTGGAGGTAATGTACCCCCCGCCCCTGCACTACCCAAGAGTCAGACGGTTCGGGGTGCACGCAGTGACTAAGGAAGGGAAACCATGGTGGAAAAAGCACACCGAGACTACATATTTTTCTGATGCTTGCATTAACAGGGATAGCTTGGCTTGGAGTTTCCTAGGATACTGAGGCAGATCCAAGAATTACACATGGAGTTCATATTTGTGGAACCTAGAGAGTGTAAATTGCATATGGTTCGGGAGTTCTACGCCAATTGGGCTACGAAGTCCCGCTCCCATTTTGTGAAGGTGCGGGGATTGGATGTGCCTCTCACTCCTGTGGTTATCAATGACAAAGTTGGTACATCACAGGACACGGATGCACTGGTGCTCATAGGGCTGAACATTCGCCCACCATATCGGTCCATTCAACATGCTATTTGCGGCCCTCAATCCATGGTGCAATGGACCAAACACAGCGGGAAGAGATATCACCAATCTCTTCCTTACGCTCACATGCTTAGGGAGGCTCGAGTTTAGCTCAAGATTGTGATGAATTGTTTGATACTGGGGCTGCATTACACAGACATCACCTGGGACAGAGTGTTCTAGTCTACGCCTTGATGACGTCCACAGAGTTGAACATTGGGTCTGTATTAAAATTGGCAATGAGGAAGGCTCATGTGTATAAAGGGCGCATGTATGCATTTGGTGACCTATGCAGGTAAAAGTTTTAATGAGGTGACATACTTTGTGAAGAAAGTGGAAAAAGTTTGACGTGATGGGCAGGCCAAGGCTTTGGATTAGAAGCCCAAGAACACAAGTAACTTTCATGGTTCCTACTCTAGAGGTTCAGGTAGGCCGACAATTGCAGCCCGACCAATTCAGCTAATATTGCCCAATTCTACGGGTGGTACTTGAGAACTCCACAATAGAATCCTATTTACGATTGTTAGGGAGCCGCACCTACATCTGCCAGCAAGTCGTCTTTTGACAACAATTGTTACAATTATGGAGAACTTGGACATATAAAGACAGATTGTCCCCATCTCTACATGCCTGACCCCTGTAGCAGTAGACTAGAGCAGCGGTACTAGCGGGCAGTAGTAGTAATGGTAGAGGATGTCCACAAGGTGGGTGAGGAGAAAATCAACGAGGCCATAGAGGCTGGGAAAATGGTAATGCGGGAAGAGGAGCAGTGCAGCCAGGCAAATATGTTGCCCATCTAGATGACAAGGCTCAGTTTTATGCCTTTCCTAGCAAGATCGAGGCGGAGGCGTCTGATGCAGCGATCACATGTACTATTCTTGTCTGTGATCGGATGGTTACTGTTTTGTTTAATCCGAGTTCTACTTATTCATTTGTGTTAGTTCAGTTCACCTTGGGATTTGATGCAGTTTGTGTTGTGCTTGATGCCCTGTCCATGTTTCTACCCTAGTTGGGGAGTCTATCATAGTCACCCATGTCTATCGTGCTTGTTCTGTCCTGTTTATGGGTTTTCATTCTTGGATTGATTTGGTTATTCTAGAAATGACTGACTTTATATAATCTTAGGCATGACTTGGTTGTCCCCCTATAATGTTGTGCTTAATTGTAATACTAAGATTGTAACTCTAGAGATCTTGGGTAGGGAAAAATTATAGTTGGAAGTGGTATACAGGCCTAAGTCAGCTAAGGTCATATCTTTCTTTTGGGCTAGGAAACTGGTAAGGGAAGGGTGTTTGGCATATTTGGCTCATATTTGGGATATTGATGTTGAGTCTCCCTCTATTGAGTCTATTCCTGTAGTGTCTGAATTCAAGAAAGTGTTTCTTACCGATTTTCCTGGTATGCCTCCGGATAGGGATATAGATTTCTACATTGACTTGGTGTCAGGCACTAGCCCCATCTCCATTCCTCCTTATCATATGGCTCCGACAGAATTGAGAAAGCTTAAAGCTCAAATCCAAGAGCTTCTTGATAAAGGTTTCATCCATCCTAGTGCTTCCCCATGGGGTGCTCTTGTCTTGTTTCTTAAAAAGAAGGATGGTAGTATGAGGATGTGCATAAACTACCGATAGTTGAATAGGGTCACTATTAGAAATAAGTATTTGTTGCCTCGGATAGATGATCTCTTTGACGAGTTGTAGGGTGCATCAGTTTTCTCTAAAATTGACCTAATGTCTGGTTACCATCAATTAAATATTAGGCTTGAGGATGTACCCAAAACAGAATTCAGGACCCGCTATGGTCACTATGAGTTCTTAGTGATGTCGATTGGGTTGACCAATGCGCCTGCAACCTTCATGAGTTTGATGAATGGTGTGTTCAAACCATTCCTGGATTCTTTTATTATCATCTCTATTGATGACATTTTGGTTTATTCGAAGAGTAAGGAAGAGCATCTAGACTATCTTCGTATTGTTTTGGGTGTCCTTCGAAAACATAAGTTGTATGCAAAATTTTCCAAGTGTGAGTTATGGTTGACTTCAGTTGCCTTCTTGGGGCATGTCGTTTCAAAGGAAGGGGTAATGGTAGATCCCAAAAAGATTGAAGCAGTCAAGAATTGGGTCCGACCTAGCTTTGTGACTAAAGTTAAGAGTTTCGTGGGGCTCGCCAGCTACTATCGACGGTTTGTGAAAATTTTTACTTCTATCGCCACACACTTGACAAGGCTGACCCAAAAGGTGGTTTCTTTCGAGTGGACTGACAAATGTGAAGAGAGCTTCCAAAAGCTCAAGCCCCTTCTGACTACATCACTTATTCTGAACTGTTGTTGGAAGGTAAAGATTTCATTATTTATTGTGATGCTTCACATTCGGGCTTGGGTGTTGTGTTGATGCAAGATAGAAATGTCATAGCTTATGCATCGCGGAAGCTGAAGGTGCATGAGAGAAACTACTCGATGCATGACTTAGAGTTGGCAGCGTTAGTGTTTTCTCTCAAGATCTAGCGGCATTACCTTTATGGTGTC
This sequence comes from Solanum commersonii, assembly GCA_029007595.1. Classification (NCBI taxonomy): domain Eukaryota; kingdom Viridiplantae; phylum Streptophyta; class Magnoliopsida; order Solanales; family Solanaceae; genus Solanum; species Solanum commersonii. The sequence continues at coordinate 2,208,033 of JAJTWQ010000055.1, read as the reverse complement.
AAGTTTGAGGTGTTTACTGATCATCGTAGTCTAAAACATGTCTTCACTCAGAAGGACCTGAATCTGAGACAGTGAAGGTGGATGGATTTACTCAAGTATTATGATGTTACCAACCAATATCATTCAGGTAAGGCTAATGTGGTGGCACACGCATTAAGCCGGAAGGCGACGAGTATAGATAGTCTAGCTTGCTTGGGTGTGTCCAAGAGACCTTTGGCCAAGGAGATTCAGACCTGGGAGCATAAGTTTATGCAGTTGGGCATCTTAGAGAAAGGTGGGGTGTTAGCCAGCATTGAGGTTAGGCCCACATTCATTGAGGAGATCAAGGCCAAGCAGTTTGAGGATGAGAATTTAAATGATCTCAGAAAGAAGACAGTGCCTGACAAGGCACAAGATGCGGGTGGTGTGTTTAGTTTTAGGGGAAGAATTTGTGATCCCCGAGTGGATGGCTTGATTCAGAAGATGTAGACAAAATCCCATGGTTCGCGGTATTCTATTCATCCGGGTGTGGCCAAGATGTATCAAGATTTGAAACGACTTTATTGGTGGCCTGTCATGAAGAAAGACATAGCTGAGTTTGTGACTAAGTGCCAAAACTATCAGCAGGTAAAGTATGAGCATCAATAGGTGCAGGTTTTCTTCAGCGAATGCCAATCCCTGAATGGAAGTGGGAAATGATAGCTATGGATTTCATGGTTGGTCTTCCCAAGACCTTGGGGAAGTTTGACACTATTTTGGTGGTGGTTGACAGACTGACTAAGTCAGCCCACTTCATTCCAGTCAGAGTAGACTATAATGCTTCGCAGTTGCCTAAGGTTTATGTTAAGGAGATAGTGAGGCTGCATAGGGTACACCTTTCCATCATCTCGAACCGTGGTACACAGTTCACATTCAAGGTTTAGGGAAAGTGGCATGAGGAGTTAGGCACTCAACTCATTTTTAGCAGATCCTTCCATCCATAGATGGACAGGAAGTCAGAGATAACTATTCAAGTGTTAGAGGACATGTTGCGGGCATGTGTGATTGACTTTGGAGGGCATTGGGATAAATTCCTACCTTTGTGTGAGTTCTCCTATAATAACAGTTACCAGTCCAGCATTGACATGGCACCATTCCAGGCACCTTATAGGAAGGGATGTAGATCACCCATAAGGTGGTTTAAGGTTGGCGATATGAAACCTTTGGGGGTTGATGCTCAGGATAAGGTAAGAAGCATCCAAGCTAAGCTTCTAACAGCCCAGAGTCGATAGAAAAAGTATGCAGACCGTAAGGTAAGGGATATGACATTTTAGGCTGGTGAAAAAGTTCTTCTAAAAGTGTCACCCATAAAGGGGGTGATGAGATTCGGAAAGAAGGGAAAGCTTAGTCCTTGATACACCAAGCCATTTGAGATTCTTGAATGTGTAGGTCCAGTGGCTTATAGGTTTGCTTTACCGCCAAGCCTATCTGGAGTCCATCCAGTTTTCCATGTATCCATGTTTAAGAAGTATCATGGGGATGGAGATTAAATCATAAAATGGGACTCAGTTTTGTTATACAAAGACCTTCAATATGAGGAGGAACCAGTTGCAATTCTTGATCGCGATGCCCGAAAGATGAGGACCAAGGAAATAAAGTCTGTGAAAGTTGAATGGAAGCATCGTCTGGTTGAGGAAGCTACTTGGGAAACCGAGAAGGACATACAAGACAAGTATCCCCAGTTATTCAATGATTAAGGTACTACTCTACTCTTGCCTTAGCCGAGTTCTCCTAATTTATCACTCGGGGACGAGTGATGGGTAAATTGATATCTATTTTAACAACTTTTTCCCGTCGTTATGGAAAATCCAATAGGGAATGAATTTGGGCCAGAAAATTTCTGAGTAGTAATTTGGAAATTTCCTGCCTAGGCCAGACTTGGATGAAATCTGAGTCATGTGAGGTCTATGGAAATTTGGTAATGGATGGAGGATTTAATTATAAGTTTGATCACGTGAATGGATAGCCAAGACGTTAAGGACCCTGTACAGCTTCACACAATCAAATTCGGGCGAGTAGAACTCTCGAAACTAATTTTAGCGTGAAAGGGTAGTTTTAGAACGTCAATGTTTGAGGGTGTGTTGAGAAATGGGAGCTTGGAACTCAAATTAATAGTTTATGTCTTCGTGAAAGCCGCTAGGGAGGGATCAATTCCGCCAGGGTGGGGCCACTGTGGCGGGCTAATCGTGACTTAAACTAGGAAAAACAAAACCCCAAGAACGTTATTTTCTGCAAAACCTCATTCTTAAGAGCTAAGGGATGACCTAGGGAAGTTTCTCATCAAATTTCCATGAATTTTCTCTCCATAAGGTAAGTTAATTACTCCCCTAATCCGTATTTATATTCTTAAAACTTAGAATCCTTGGTAATTATCGCTGGGGGAGGGTTTTGGCCTGAAGTTAATGGTGGGAAAAGCCCTAGTTGAGCATTAGGATCATAGGTTTGGCCTTGGGTTGATATTTTGTTATAATCCAGGTAAATTAGGTCTTGTTTATTGATCCTTGCATTAATTACTTGATTTAGAGCAAGAACAAACTAAAAGACTCCGGAAAGGGAAGGCTCAAGTGTCGTAGGAGTGTTCAGGATTAGTATCAAGGTAGGTGATGGTTCGACTTCCTGTTGTGTTATATATGCCTGGTAATTGCTCCATGGAATGACTAAGTATGAACAATTATATGCCATGAACCTGTTACTTGATTGTGTGAGTATGTGCATTGTTCATTATAGGTATGTTTGTGACTATAGTTATGTTGGCTGGACTAGGTTTCACTTTGAAACACATATATTGGACCGGGTGTCACATTCCGACATATATATTGGATCGGATGTCACATTCCGACACATATATATTGAATCGGGTGTCACGTTCTGACACACTAACAGTTTGGGTGTGGGTTCCATGAGAGGAACATTATAACTGTCATATCTACTTGTAATTGATACTATGGAATTGCAAATTGCTCCTAAAATGATAATTGAATTATGCATCCTCTATATGTGTGTTTACTGTGCTGGAATTACTTGTTTATATTTCGCTTACAGGAGTAGCCACCTGATCCTTCCAGTACACCGTTATTTCGTGTACTAATATTGCACTTGCTCTTTCCTTGTTGAGTACAGGGCATCTTCGGGCGGCTACTGACAGACCCTAGCTAGGAGATCATTGACCGAGACCGAATTCGAAGGTGAGCGAGTTATCTCAGGCTACCATGGATCTATCATTAGTTTAATCTATTCTTTTTGGACTCAGACTATATATTCAGACTTTTACTTATGTTTAGCTTTCCGGGTTGCATCCCCTTTTTCTTAGACTTGTTGATTTGTAAATTTTGATACAATGACTTTCATGTCTAGGGGTTCAATTTCCGCAAGGTTTATGCTTGGTTGTTTTTGTTAAACCTTCTGAGTTTATGGGAACTCAGTACTTAATTCATCATTTAAATCTGCTTCTGTATCTATAAATGGTTTAGTTTCTTTAAGTTTCTTAGTTGGGTTGTGGAAATGATTCTCCCCCAGAGGGTTAGTGTGGGTTTCAATCACGGCGGTCTGGATCGTGACACTAATGTAGAGAACAGAAGGTGTGATAGACATGTATGGTCTAATTGGTCCATAAATTGAAAAAAGGAAGAAAAAAGAACACATTTTTTGCTTTGTTTTAAGGCTTCATATGAAGTGAAGTTGAAAGATGAACTTGAAAAACTTGAAAAACTTGCAAAACTTGATGAAGGTATATTGTGAAGAGCTATTAGCATATAATAAAGAATTTTGGTGCAGGGTCTTTTTTTCTACATCTTCTAAATGTGATGTTGAAAATAACATGTGTGAAATCTTTAATTTTTTGGATAATCAATCCTAGACATTAGTCAATTATTATTACGTTAGAGAAAAGCACACATAAGATTATGAATAACCATGCCATTATGAGGAGATTCGTTAATACTTGCATAACATATATCTTTCTGGTGGCAAGGTTAATTTTAGAAGATAATAAAAATGTCTCTAGGAGGTGTAAAATATTATCGAATGGGGATTTTGAATTTGAGATTAATGAGGGTGATGCTAGGTTTATTGTTGAACAAGTAAGAAGGGTACTTGTACTTGTAGAAGTTGACAGTTCGATCTGAAAACATGTTATCTGTTTATATTCGGTGGTAGTGTCATATCATAATGATCTACAAAACAATCTATTACTGCTATTTCTTCAAATAGTGCTGAGATAATAGCTATTCATCAAGTAACTAGAGAATGTATATGATTGAAATCAATGATACATTTTATCAATGAAACATGTGGCCTAAAATGTGATAGCAAAGTCCCCATAGTTCTATTTGAAGATAATGATGCATGCATAGCCAATTAAAAGGAATCTTCATAAAAGAATATAGAACGCAACACATTTTATCAAAATTTATCTTCACACATGATCTTTAGAAGAATGGTGTTATTCATATACAACATTTTTTTACCGGTGATAATCTAATGATTTTTTTCATCGAATTCTTACTAAGTTCCACTCTTGAGAAGATGGTATACAAGATCGGAATGCGAAGATTAACCATCTGAATCACAAACTTTATTGGAGGAAGTAAATTACGCATTGTACTATTTTTTAAAATTAAGATTTTATCCCACTGAATTTTTTCTGATAAGAATTTTAATAAGGCAACGGGCAAATGCTTATTACTATATGCATTGTTTTTTTCTTTACTAATATTTTTTCTAGTAAAATTTAGTAAGACACATTATCTATTAAATGAACTCAAAATGGGAGTATTATAAATACACTGTATTATGAATATCCTTTACATAGTTTATTGAATAAACCTTCAATCGAATACGCATTTAATTGAATAAACATGCAATAAATAAATATATGATTATATAAGAATACACAAGTAAATAGATTTTAGTTCATTTGACCATGAGTCAAAAATTAAATAATAATTAATATCTTTTTACATTTACTTTATTTTCATTTGACCATGATAAAAAACTGAATTATTTACTTTATTTTCCTTTGACCATGAGTCAAAAATTGAAGAATAATTAATATCTTTCTAATTTACTTTATTTTCATTTGACTATGAGTCAAAAATCAAATATCAATTAATATCTTTCTATATTTACTTTATTTTCATTTGACAATGAGTCAAAAACCAAATAATAATTAATATCTTTTCATATTTACTTTATTTTCATTTGACCATGAGTCAAAAATTGAATAATAATTAATATCTTACTATATTTACAACCCTTTCCCTTCCCAATGTCATCATCCGATTCTTATCTATATATATATTTACATTTATATATTGTATATTACCTTAAAAGCATGAACTCATAACTTACATGTTAAATTACTATAATATCCCTAACTTAGGTTGTGATTTTTTTTTATGAGTTGTGACTTTTCCGATAAGTTGTGACTCTTTTCAAAGGGTTGTGATTTTTCGATGAGTTGTGACTTTTGCAAAGAGTTGTGACTTTTTCAATAAGTTGTGACTTTTCCAAAGAGTTGTGACTTTTGTTAACAATTTCTCTTGTGATGTAGATATATGCTTCTGAATATCTTTTTCCAAATTTTAGAGAATTTTCACGATTTGTTTTTGATGCTCAAGGCAAAAGAATGAATTTATTTATTAATGTTACTTATGTGAACATTGCCATTTTGTTTTACTTATTTACTATTTCTAACTATTAATTTAATTTTTATTATTTATTTAATAGAAAATTTTATGAGATAAATATTTTCATTAATGCAAACATATATTTATATTTGGATTGGTATTAGTAATTCAATTTAAGTATTATATATGTCACAAATGTATTATCATGTTAACAAGATCTTCTAATTTCAAAATATATTATTTTAAAATGTTCCAAGTTTTTTTTTAAAAATAAAAAAACTCACAACAAATGTGAAAATCTGTGAATATATAAAATTTAGTTGTTCTCCACATGTTCATATGACATTTAAACAATTTAACGTAAAATATACATGCAAAGCACATCTGGTTAGATAACAAGAAAAATACAAAACAATTATTGTTTATAAGGTAATATTGGTGAGATAATACTAATAAATGAGTGAACCTCATCAAATTGAAATAAATACATTATTGCATTTAACTAATAAAATATTTCATTGACCATCTTTATAGGTTTGCTTGAATAAGAGATATATCTGAGGATTCACATTGAACATTCATAAAAAAATCTGTAATATTATTTTTTGCTAAGCTTATTATTCAAATCTTTGCTTAAATAAGCAATACTATTTACTATAACATATATTTTTGAAATTGATAATCACGTGCAACACACGTGTCAAAAAACTAGTATATATATAACCCTAAACATTATACCCCAATACATATTACATGAAGTTTATTTGCTCATTTCCAAATTGAGCTTTGCCCATTTTAGTTAGTAAGCGATTTTATTATTATTGCTAGGATTTCTTGCCTAGTGAAACATCAATACAAATTGTTAGTCATGGTTATACTAACTTCGTGAGATTATTGGATACTCATTCCAATTCAAATGAGAGAAAAAAACACAAGAAATCAAGTATTTTCGATCTTCATCTTGATTTTTTGTCCTTTTCCTCTCATTTGAATAGGAATCAGCATCCAATAATCTCACGAAGTATTTTTTAGCATGTCTGGCAACCGATATTGATGTTCTACTAGGCAAGAAATTCTTCTTAATCATAGCCCAAATGCCTTTCCCATGAAAATGCAATCCTTTTAAGAATGCTCTGTGTTCATCCTCTACCTATGCATTTCCTTTCTTGATTTTTCTTCCCATAAAATGTTTTTCAAACGTTATTTTAACACTTAATTTTAGTGATCTCAACATCAAACAGTTTCAATTTTATGCTTTTGCCCTTCTCACGGGAAGTTCTGTGATTATGCCCATTTCTCCCCATTACTAATTCTTTTCTCTTAATTTGATAATTCAAGAACAAAAGTGTATGTATAAGGAATAAAAATTCCCTTTTTATGCAAGAGATTAAATAATAGTGTCAAATTCAGTATCCATTTTGCTATATGAGTATTGTAGATCTATTGGTAGTGAAAATATTCTCTCTTCATTAGTAATTTAATTTTAGGATTAATTCTGATGAGATTAGTGTCTTATTTTGTTTTGCATAATCGTCTTTTTCTTATAGGATTTCATTGTTTATGAGCAATTCATTCAATCTTCCTATAGATGTTGGTGTTCTTCATACCATGTATGTGGGCATAATAGTTCAATATTGATCCTATTTCTCTGTAGTACTTCAAACTTTAAGAGACATAATTTACCTAAATTCTTTTTTGGCAGATTGGTCATATTCTGAATTATTTTTATTGTTATGAATAAGTTGCTTATCCTATTTCCCTTATATTTTCACAGAAGCAGTCTATTGAGCTTTCTTTTTGGTTTATTGGTGGCTCACAGAACCTGTTTTACCGAAGCTCGTGGTGCATATTTATCCATCATCTCCAAATGGTTTCAGCAAACCAACAAGCTCCAAGAACAACCTTTCAGAGGTACTTGCAATTAAATAATTGTGTTTTGTTCCACTGTGAGCTGAGCTCTCTCGAACTAAACTCATCAGCCAAATGAGCTAGATCATTCATGCCGTCTGCTTGGTAACGAGAACATCAATATGAAGATCAAAAAGTTATTGCCTTCCTGCTCTGTATGCACACCAAGATTGTCTCTTCTTTCCCATTGTTTCTGAGCCAAGTCATACGAAGATGCTCCCTCTAGCTCTTGCTAAGGCATTCTCTTTTCAACTTTTGCCTAGAATCCTTCTATACCCTACGTTAGTTGAAACTGAAATCAAGTCATATCAGAAAAAGAAATTTCTCATGTGCCTGAAAAGTTTATCTAAGGCTCCTTTCACATTACAATTATTGTATACAAAACTTTGTCTGAAAATGTATTGAACCAGTATTCCATAATTATGCTTCCGCTCAGTTGTTTTCATTCTTTTACATGTTCATCTTTTGTTGCTCATAATTATACAAACATCATGGGTTAGCTTAGAGTCACTTGTGATTCTAAGCACCGTGTGTAACACCTAGGAATTTGGAAAAGGAAGAAAGGAGATTTTTTGTCTGGATTCTGGTTTTACGGGTCCCATCTACAAATCATATAAGTTTCTATGGGCCGTAGATGGCATCCGTAAGAAGAGAGAACAGAATTTTTCCAAAACAAGTCCCAATACCCTTTGAACGGTTCACCAGGACGGTCCGTCATTCTTTGTACGATTCGTAGATAAGTATCGTTTGTGAGTCCCAGACTTGGTAAAGTTTTGAGGGTCAAAGTTGGTTTCTACAGAACATAGAAAGACCTACCAACCGTAGAAATGTTACGTCAAAATGTAGGTGAAATCATGGTCCAGTACTTGATATATGGTTGACCAGTACGGACCGTACAAAGATCTATGGTCCATAGGTCAGAAATGTAGGCCGAGTCAGCAGTTATTTTAAAGGGCTTTTGGGTCTTTTGCCTAATTGTTTTAAATCAAAACTATGTCATTTTGTCTTCTACCCTAAGCTTTATATAAAGGTTTTAAGCACCAAATTACCCATTTCTAACTCATTCTCCTAAATTCCCTAAAGTTGACCAAATTTACTCTCCAAATTCTCTCAAGGCAAAGGAAGAAGAAGAAGAATTAGGGTTTTATCCAAGTCTACAATAATCCATTCTTTTTGGGCTTCTAGCATTAAGGTATGTGTGTATTCACCCATGGAGTCCTTTACTCCATGGGCCCCACAAGGATTTCAATTTCCCAATTCAATTTTTAATTTATCAAATTAGGGTTTTAAATCAATAAATGTTGGTTTTTTTTCCAGTTATAATTGATTATGGTTAATAAAGTCTTCGAATGCATGAATTGATTTTAATCCATGATATTTAGTTGAAATTGCATTGACCCATGTCAAAATCATGTTTTTCAACTATGATCATATGATGAACCCATGAATTATGAAATGATGAATATATATATATATATGTGTGTGTGTGTGTGTGTGTGTGTCTTTATGAAATGATTATAAATTATTTGGAGATGCTTTAAAAGGAAAGTATCAATGATATTGTGAAAGGATTTCTCACTTACTATGATTATCATGATTGTGAAAGGTACTTCTCACAAATTAATTCACATTGGTGATAGGTTTTCTCAGCTATGTTGAATTATGTTTCAAGACCTATTCTATGTTTTGATCTTGAAAGTTGTGGATTGGTATTGATTGTTGTCTTTCCTATGTTAAAATGATATTTGACTTTTCTATATTCCATTAGAATTTAGACTTAGCATCGAGAGGGCTTTGAGGTGGAGGCTCAAATAGGGTATTCTCTAATAGCAACCTCTAGTCCCAAACTATGTGCCCCTACAGGATTTATTTTAAATTACCTATCTAGTGGACCCACTTTTGCAAATGATGATATGTACAGATTCTACCTTGGCAAGTAGTTTCCCATTCTTTCGGTCTGAGAGATATATCAGATTTCATGATATAGCTCTCATGGTCTTATTGTCACTTAAAGCTAAAATGACAAAAAAAATGATTATGTTCTCTTCAAAGATTTTCTTATGTCCTTTATGTTAAGGTATTTGACTATGTATTATGATCTTCATGTCATTTCTTCAGTAAAAGCTTTCAAATATTTCATAATGATCATGCCTATTCATTTTAATAATTTATATTATCATGTTCATGTTTATGCATATTGCATCATACTTAGTATATTCCATGTACTAATGCATACTTGAGCCTATATTGTTTCGTTAATGTAGGGTCTGACGCTACTACCTCCCATACTCGTGGCTAGTTGATTCTTCATAGACTTTGAAGATTGGTGAGTCCTCATGTTTCGAGGACCGAGACTTTTTTATTGCTTTATCTCATTTCCATTTCAAATTTTGTATGTGATCTGTGAGTTACGTCCCAATCATTTTTCTTATGATGTATTAGATGGCTTTGAGAAGTATGCTAGATTTTCGCTTGTCAAACTATTTTGATGTATAAATGCTATCTTTTAAAGCTTTACTTCTATTATCTTATATGATGTATGCTAAATGACTTCTGTAGGGCCTCACGGGGTTCATTATGCCATGTTACGCCTAGGGTATACTTTGGGTCGTGAAAAACTTGGTATCAAAGATAAAGGTTTAGAAAGGTCCTAGGATGTCTCATAAGCCACGTCGAGTAGAGTCTTGTTCATGAGTGTGAAGCGTGACACATTTATGAATAAAAAACTATAAGATATTTAGGAAATTCCACTTCTTTCATCAATCAAAAGACGTGTGATATACTGTAACTCCATATGTTTCTCTCCAAATATCTGATGCTTTTCATGACATGACCCCTCGAAGAGCTTATGTGAAAAAGAATGTGATTGAGAACGTGGAACATGAAGCTCCTCAGGCGCCTTTTAAGATATCCAAATGGTTTTTTTCCTTTCAAGTATCTTGCATTCACGTTCAAACGCCTTTAAAGGTATCTAGACGTATATTACGTTCACGTTCAATTTCAATGGAATTTCAAAATTCAGTTGAAGTATAGTATACTGTTGCAGAATCACGAGAAAAGATGCTTAGCATTAATGAAGCAAAACAAGTACAAAATATGATATAAATAGTTGGAGTCACACTGCAATATTCTTAATCATCCCATTTTTTAAAACAGAAGCTTTGATGCACTAGACATGATGAATCGTTCTTTTATATACTACTAGTAATTTTTACCCTCTAAATTCGATTAAAGCATTTTTAATTACCAAACAAACATTAAGTAGTTAGTATTTTTGTCGATATCAATTCCTATTGTCAATCTAGGGCGAAGATTGAACATTTGAAGTTTATGGATTTTTATAGTGCTTTATAGTTAATCCGTTTAAATAATAACTATATTCACAACAAATATATATATAGTTGTTTAGTAGATTACTGAGTATTGAGTATTGAGTTTAGTGAATCCATAATCAGGACTCTAGATCATCACTTGATAAGTGGTGTTGTCAACTGAATGATAGGTTGGATATAGTATGAATGGGTTGAAAGCGTATTAGGTAAAAATGAATAAATATTTTACTCACTCATATTTGATACGAATAAAAATAAGGTCAAGTGAGGATTAATATGAATACATAAATCGTACGAATAAAAATAAGGCCAAGTGAGGGATAATATGAATACATAGAATGATTTAATGTATTCAGTGGGAAAGTGCACTTGTTAAAATCAGGTCATGGACCACACTAATTCAAGTAAATTAAGCAATTTAATGAGCATTTTCGAAGTGATAAAGTTCTCTTTATTTATTTATTTATGATTTTATATGAAAAGAATACAACCACTTATTTTTTAATAAATATTTAGAGCCGAAGTTGCCTCTTTTTGGAAACTCTCACCGGGCCGTCTTTGCTTCATGTATTTATATAAACTAATAAAACTTATAAAATTAAATGAGTATATAATTTTATAAAATTAAATAAATATGAACTTTTAGCTAATGCAGAGCACAGAAGGTGTGATAGACATGTTTGGTCTAATTGGTCCATAAATTGGAGAAAGAAAGAAAGAAGAACACAATTTTTGTTTTGTGTTAAGGCTTCATATGAAGTGCAGTTAAAAGATGAACTTGAAAAATTTGCAAAGCCTGATGAAGGTATATGTGAAGAGTTCTTAGCATGCAATAAAGAATTTTGGTGCAGGGTCTTTTTCCTACATCTTCTAAATATGATATCGAAAATAACATGTGTGAAATCTTAATTTTTTGGATAATCTATCCAAGACATAAGTCAATTATTACTCTGTTAAAGAAAATCATACATAAGTTTATGAATAGGCATGTCGTTATGAGAAGATTTGTTAATACTTGAATAACATATCTTTATTCAGTGGCAAGGTTAATTTTAAAAGAAAACAAAAATGTCTCTAGGAGGTGTAAAATATTATCAAATGGGGTTTCTGATTTTGAGATAAATGAGGGTGATGATAGGATTATTGTTGACCAAGTAAGAAGGGTACTTATACTTGTAGAAGTTGACAATTTGATCTCAAAACATGCTATCTGTTTATATACGTAGGTAGTGTTATATCATAATGATCTACAAAATAATCTATTACTGCTATTTATTCAAATCATACTGAGATGATTGCTATTCATTAAGTAACTAGAGAATGTATATGATTGAGATCAATGATAAATTTCATCAACGAAACATGTGGCCTAAAATGTGATAGCTAAATGCCCATAGTTCTATTTGAGTATAATGTTGCATGCATATCCAATTAAAATGATGCTTCATAAAAGAAGATAGAACACAACACATTTCACCAAAGTTATTCTTCATACGTGATCTTTAGAAGTACAATGATATTGATATACAACAAATTCTTTCTGCTGATAATCTAATGAATTTGTTCATCAAATTCTTACTAAGTTCATCTCTTGAGAAGACGGCATACAAGATCGGAATGTGAAGATTAACCTTTTGAATCACGATATTTATTGGAGGAAGTAAATTACGCATTATACGATTTTTTTAATTAAGATTTTATCCAACTGAATTTTCTAATAAGATTTTTAATGAGGAAACGAGCAAATGTTTATTACTATATGTATTTTTTTTTTAACTAATAGTTTTTCTTACTAAATTTTTCTAGTAAGATTTTTAGCAAGACACATTATCTATTAAATGAAAATCAAAAGGGGCGTATTATAAATACATTGTATTATAAATATCCTTTACACAATTTATTGAATATGCATTTAATTGAATAAACATGCAATAAATAAATATATGATTGGATAAGAATGCACAAGTAAATAGATTCCAGTTCATTTGACCATGAGTCAAAAATAAAATAATAATTAATATCTTTCTATATTTACTTTATTTTCATTTGACCATGAGTCAAAAATCGAATAATAACTAATAGCTTTCTATATTTACTTTATTTTCATTTGAATATGAGTAAAAAATCAAATAATAATTAATATCTTTTTTGCATTTACTTTATTTTCATTTGACCGTGATTAAAAGTCAAATAATAATTAATATCTTTCTATCTTTACTTTATTTTCCTTTGACCATGAGTCAAAATCTAATAATAATTAATATCTTTTTATATTTACTTTATTTTCATTTGACTATGAGTCAAAAAACAAATAATAATTAATATCTTTTTGTATTTACTTTATTTTCATTTGACAATGAGTTAAAAACCGAATAATAATTAATATCTTTCTATATTTAGTTTATTTTCATTTGATCATGAGTCAAAAATTGAATAATAATTAATATCTTACTATATTTACAACCCTTTTCTTTCCCAATTTCGTCATCCGATTCTTATTTATAGCACTAAAAATTATACCCCAATACATATTACATTAAGTTGCTAGTCTTGTGTGTTCATCTCCAAACTAAACCTTTCCCATTTTAGCTAGTAAGCATTATTATTATTACTAGGATTTCTTGCCTAGTGGAACATCAATACAAATCGTTAGTCATGCTTAGAATAACTTCGTGATTGGATATTAATTCCAATTCAAATGAGAGAAAAAGGCACAAGAAATCAAGTGTTTTCGATCTTCATCTTGATTTTTCACCCCTCTTTCTCTCATTTGAATTAGAATTAGAATTCAATAATCTCACGAAGTACTTCTGAGCATGACTTGCAACTTGTATTGATGTTCTACTAGGCAAAAAATTCTTCGTAATCTTAGCCCAATGTCCTTTCCCATGAAAATTAAATCTTTTGAAGAATGGTTTGTGTTCATTCTCTATCCATGGATTTCCTTTCTTGTTTTTTCTTCCCATAAGATCTTTTTTAGACATCATTGCAACAAGTTGTAGTTTTAATTATGCCCTCGTTGATTTTTATTTCTCATTGCACGTTTTATGATTATGCCCTCATTGCTATTATTTTTCTCGCTTAATTTGAGAATTCAAGAATAATAGTGTCATTTTCACTTTTCCTAATATGTAATATTAGTTATGGTAATCAGTTCTTATTTTTTTTAGAGGTTTACTTTCCCTTTAGTTTATGTTACTAATCAGTAAATTTATATGTAATTATCTGAAAATAATTTGATTGTTTGGATAATTTTTATACCGTCGATCAGTGCATATAACTTGAATCGATCTTTATTTACATCGAAATAATTATTTTACCATACTATGATTAAGGTTTTTCTCCATTCAATATCTTTTATATAAAAGGTTCTCTTTTGTATGCAACGTAAAAGGTACTATGTATTTATTACAATCAAGTACAAATAAGGGAAAGTGTCTTTGGGATAAGGGAAAATATTCCACTTTATTTATGGCAAGAAGGTAAAGGATCTGACTATACTAACTATAATTTACCTTTTTTTTCTACTGTGTTTTAATATCCCAAAATATTATGTGATAAATAAAGAACATGATGAAAATAATAGCTGAAAGATTTCATAAAACTTCCTGAAAAAATGTTTTTTCTTGGAGGGAGATGCACAAACTTCATATTTCCATTAATTTTTTGTCGATACAAATAGTCACGTAACATGTAGTAATATTGAATTTTATTTGTAGGGAATTAGGATATCTCATAGAGGAGTTCTTATGTTTGATCCTCTTGGCATAGGGAAAACAATCTTGGCCAAATTTCGCTACAGAGTGTGGGACATCATTCTTGAATATTTCATGTATTTCGTTGTGTGAAAAAAGGTACGGGGATAGTGTTGTCCACACAACGAACTACAAGAAAAAAGGTACAATTTTCCACCCAACAAACTACAAGAAATATTCATAAATGTTGTCCTACACTATGTAGCAACATCATTGGCCAAGCGTGTTTTCCATGTGTCAGGAGGACGAAGTAGAAGAACTCCTCTTCAAGGTCTCCTATTCACTGCAAATAACATTCAATATTACAATATTACGTGACTGTTTGTTATGAGGAAAAAATAAAGGAAATATGAAGTGGGAATGACATTTCCCTCCAAGGAAAACATTTTTTTAGGAAATTATATGAAATGTTTCAAATCCTTTCGGTTTTTAGTTGGTAATTATTAAAGATTAATAATAATGAAACTACTTATTGAACAAAGTCACAAGCTTACATAAAGAAATCTATCGTTAATGTCGTCTATTCATTGTACTAATACATGTATTTATACAGCAAAGAGAAAATCTAGAATTCTATTTTAGGTAAAAGAAAAAATACATATGAAAGGCAGAAAATAAATATTAGTAAAATAAAACTTCCTAGAAGTGCAGTCTCTTGTTGTCAATAGTCCCCCTCAAGTTAATGCATAGATATCTATCATGCCCAACTTGTCAATTGCTTCATGAAATAATTTTCTTGGTACTGCCTTTGTAAGGACATCTGCGAGCAGGTTTATAGACTTTACATATGGAAATTGGATGATCTTTTGATTAAGTTTTTCTCTAATGAAATGACAATCCACTTCGACGTGTTTAGTGCGATCACGTTGCACTGGATTTTGTGCTTTATGAATTGCAAAATTATTATCACAAAAGAACATTATAGGTCCAGCACTTTCAAATCCATGATCACGTAGAATTCTTTGGATCCATAATAGTTCACATAAACCATGCATCGTACCTCAAAGTTCCGCTTCTGCACTTTTTGTTTCTTACTTCTCCAGGTAACAAGATTACCTTCAACAAATGTGAAGTAACCTGAAGTTGATCTCCTGGTTTAGCGATCTCTAGCCTAGTCAGCATCGGTGTAGCCTTCAATAGTTGGTGCTTCATTCTTTGAGTATATCAACCCTTTTCCAGGAGCTTTTCCAAATACCTTAGGATCCTATGGACTACATTCATGTGTTCTATATTTGGAGCTTGCATAAACTAGCTCTACACCCTTACCGCATATGTAATATCCGGTCTAGTATGAGTTATATAGATCAACTTCCCACTAGCCGTTGATAACAAACTTTGTCTATTAATTGTTGAGCAGAAGAAATTCCAAGTTGTTGGTTCATCTCCATCGGTGTTTCAGCTGGCTTGTAATCAAGCATTTATGATTCTTTCAATAAATCCAATACATAATTCCGCTTGGAAAGAGAGATTCCCTGTCTCGACCTTGACACTTCAATACCTAGGAAATATCTTAGTTGTCCTAAGTCTTTCATATCAAACTTGGTCGCTAAGTATTGTTATAGTTTCAACATTTCTTCGGGGTCATCACCAGTTAATACCATATCATCTACATATACAATCAATGATGTTATCTTTCCCTCATTTTTTTAATAAACAAAGTATGGTCAGAGTTACTTTGCATGTAACCAACATACATCATCTTTGAAACTAACCTCCCAAACCAAGCTCTAGGTAACTTTTTTAGCCCGTAAAGTGATTTTTTTAGTTTACATATTTTGTCTTTATATATTGTTCCTTGCTTAATGCCTGGTGGAAACTACATGTCAGTTGAGAGGTTTCATACCTCGGCAAGGTATAGGACAGTTCTGGTAGCATGGGTGAGATGTTGTATCATCACATAACTCATAGTGATGGTTATCGATTGGAGAAACTCCCACAGAGTTATACTGTATTTTTATATACAAACTGAGTTATTATTGTATTGTTTAATACATTAAGTTGCTATATATTGTTTTAAAAGCTTTCTATATATCGCACTTTTTATTGTTGCTTTATCTTGAGTTGAGTATATAATCTTTGATTTGAGTATATAATCTTTGATTTGAGTATCTTATTCTTGAGTTGAGTATATAATCTTTGATTTGAGTATCTTATTCTTGAGTTGAGTTTAATTGAGTGAGTTGAGAATCAAATTCAAGCTTATGTTTATGCTTTAAAATTCCCCTTACATGCTTGTACATGCTTGCATTGTTTCATGATGCATATACATGTGTTTAGGATCATGAGCAGGCGTTTCATTGGGATCATGGGATATTCCAGTCAGCTTTGGTGAGCCTTCTTACATTCTGTAGGACTTCATCCTTATCTTACAGCTAGTAGTTTGAGATGTCATGGGTTTTGTCCCGATATTCTTCTGTAATAGTAGATGCTTCATAGATAAACAGTAGAGTTTGAGAAGTCTTTTTCATTTATTTTATTAAATGTTTTAAAGACTTGAGTTGCCTATTTCTGGCTAGTTGAATATACTATTTTATTCAGAGTTAATCCTTTGAGTTAAAGATTTTGTAATTGAGTTTCCATGAATTTTATTCAGTTTTAAGCTTTGTATGCTTGAGTTAGTCTCTCGGTTGAAGTCAGTTGGGATGAGGGATCGCTTGGGGACGAACAATGGTTCTCGAGTGTTGGCCACATCCAGGATGTATGCTCGGGTCATGACAAACTTGGTATCAGAGCATAGAGTTCAAGTGTCCTAGAGTATCTATGAAGCCGTGTTAGTAGGGTCTTGTTTATGGTTGTGAGGGACCCCACTTCTATAAACGAGGGACTACAAACATTTACGGAAAGTTCTCATCCTTCATACTCTTAATCGTGTAATAGAGCTATGTCATAAAGATTTATTCTAACTCATTCATTCTCATATCCATTCGACTACCCTTCATACTAGAGGTGGTTGAAAAGAAAAGTCAATCCTCTATCGATGAGTTGTTCTTAGCAAGAGTCATAAGACTCTAGAAGGGCTTGATAGAATCCCATGAATGAGTTAAGTGTTAAGTTTTAGGAATGCACTCATGTTCATATGAATCATGCGTTCAAGCTAAAAGTGAGATGTACTTTGTTCTCTAAGCCTTGTGTCAGCTGAGATCCTTCTGAGGAAGTATGTTTAGAGTTCGGGTAGTATTTTCACCTAAAGAGGTAGCATGAGTTATGAGATCATGAGCCGTAGTAGTGAAAGTGCCCAAAGTTAGAGAAACGAATATAAAGGTATAGAAATCTATGAAAGGGAGATAGTGATAGGGCAGATTATGTTATTGCAATCATGTACCCAGTCAGTTATAAGTGATGAGTTCCTTTATGAGTAGAAAAAGGAATAATAATATTGTAGAGAGTTCTTGATATAAGAAAGAGAAATAGTTACTAGTCAAGATAAGTTAGAGAATATTTTTTTTACCAGAATGGAGTTGATGTTGATGTTTCATCATGTGAGAGGAAACTAAGTATATGTGTGGAATCAGATAGTAGAGTATTGATGAAGTTATAGACCCAATCTAGGCTTATGAACTTTGAAGGGGGGGGGGGACCCCTAGTATTCAAAGGATGATAGAACTATTAGAGAGATAATGCACAGTAAGTGAGTAAGTAGTACTTAAGTTGGGAAGTGGAAATGAGAGGTAAGGATTGACTACTTGTCATGAGGTCCTATTGAACAAGTGTTATTAAAATTGTGCATAATAGTGGTGAGTTAGTATAGTAGGTGAGCAATCATATTGATATTTGGGTTTAGAAATAATCATTAAGCTTGAATTTGAGATGGGTGTTATGAGCAAAAGAATGACAACATGAGAGTGATCATGTTAGTATTGAGATTTGATCTGGTAGACTTGAAATAGAGTAGGTGAGGAATTGAGATGGTTGCTGCAATGAATGTGAGTAGTATAAGTGAGAGACCCTAACCTTTAAATAAGGGAACTGAAGTGTGGCTAAGTCACAAGAGTAACAAGAGCATTAAGAGGTGTACCGAGATGGTACTCATAAAAGGTTAATAAAAACACTTTAGAAAGAGGTCTTAGTACCTGCTTATGGAGAGTTTGGTAGTCATGAGATAAGCTTCTCTCGAGTGTTAGAGTAATAGAAGATGTAGACCAGTTTAGAGATGATGGAATAGGTCCATAACTTTCAAGTGTCAGCTTTAGACCTAAAGGGGAGATGATAAGAGGAGAAATCAAGTCAAGTGTTTGAGAATAAGATAGTAATGAGTTTCAAAGAGTATGTGATATGTCTTTTCAGAGGTCCTTTTAGTAATGAAGTGATGTTAGAAAGAGAAGGCTAATGATCCTATCGTGATAATTTTGTCTAAAGTTTTAAATGAAGAGGAAGAACATGATGAGGTTTTACTATGAGAAATAGTTAAATGAGAGCCCTTAGTTGGTTCCGAAGAGTAATGCGGGCAATTCTAGTTGGTATGGCAGAGAAGATAAGAGTAACCTTGTTCCATACCCAGTCCAGTCATCATTCGAGGACAAATGATCCCAAGGGGGAGATATTGTAATACCCTAGATTTTTTTGAGCTAAGACTCGAATCATCCTTCGTTGTGAGTAGGATTTTACCAAGGAATTTAAATTTTTCTTAAGTGTTAAGTTCACTAGATGTAGCACCTTGAGTTTCAAGAAGAACTAAAGAGAATTCATTTAAGTTATTTGTAAGTTCTTTAAGTTTTGGGTAAACTTCAAACGATCATAACTTTCAGTACATAATGAGTTATGAAGCCCATAAGATATCAAATGAAATGCCATTGAATTATCTTTCCAACGCCACCGAGTTTGCTAAGTTTCAAGTTTAGATGAGTGAGATATACTTTTTTGACATCAGGTTGTCCAGTTAAGGAAAGTTACCCGAAAATATGAGGGGTATTTAGGTCTTTTCCTTACCCAATCAGATTTAGTTCATTTTTAGTAAGGTTTTAGGGGTCTAAACTGATTAGGTTCAGTTTTATAATCCTAATCTATTCTTAGGGTTTTAGAAGAGAGTTCAAGAAGACAAAAGACGAGAAAAGAGGAAAGGATCAAGGTGTTCGTCGAGGTTCTTGAGTTTTGTTGCGGATTTTCGCAATAGATTTGATCCCTAAGAGGTATGTACGTTTCCATAGTGTTAGGTTCGTTCACCCACACATCAATCTTGAGTTTCTTTTACGAATTTCATCCATAAGTTGAGTATGTTGAGTTATTGAAGTTTGTTTCTAAATCTTGTTTTGTTTGGATTTTGATAGATTCTTGAGATGAAAGTGAGTGTTTTGAGGGTTGTATTGAGTAGATTAGAGTGTACTTATGTTGATTAATCGATTCTAAGTGATTCGGGAAGAAACCATTTGAGTCTAGGCGAATTGGGGCAAGAAAACGAGGAAAGAAAAAGTGAGACAGAAACTGGCACACAAGTCCGCGTCGCGGACTTGCTCCCCTAGTGAACAAAATCCATCTCCGCGTCATAGAGAGAACGCGGACTCCACTACTTCAAATGTTATTTTGCAACCAAATATTATAATGCATCGCCGCGAAGCAGACTTGCTCTACAGGCAGTGTTTTTCAACTGTTTCTCATGATTAACTATCTAAAACACTTTTAATCATCACGATATCTTTCCTATCATAAATCATAACCTTGAATTCATAATTCAAATTCAAGGTAGAGCTAAGAGTTAGGTGTTGAGAGTTCTTTCGCACATTTTGAGAAAGTCCCTTTGAGTCTTTTGAGGAGTCTACTACAATTTCAAATAACTTGTTTCAAGACTCAAGTAAGTGAGTATGAGAATGGGACAGTATATTCATGAGTCTATATTATAATCACGAGATCCTTCATATCATGAATCATAACTCTTGAATTCATAATTCAAATTCAAGAGAGAGTTAAAAGTAGAGTTCAAGAAAGCCTTTGAGTTCAATTGTGAATCCTTTGAAATAAACTATTGATTTGAGATAAGATTTTAGGATGTAAGTATGAGAATAAGAAGAGACGTATACATGAGTTCCATATTATTATGTAGACCGTCGGGTCGAGTCGTTCATATGCATACATTCCACATGAACTTCATAGATTGAGCATCTTTCTGAGAAATAGTCTCTTCAAGTTTTAAGTCTTGAGTATTGAGTTCCTAACCCTTTTGAGATTATATCCTTAATCATGGAACTATTACATGTTACCCATGAAGTCATTAAGTTGAGTTGTTCATGCCTGATTAATAACGTTTCAAAGACACTTCATCCAATACTAAGCATCAATGATCGTTAGTTAGTAATATAACCCTACTAAGTGAGTTGGGGTCGAGTCCCAATGGAGTGGTACGTATTTGAGAATCAATAGAAAAGCATGAATATGCTCAAGTCAATCATAGGTAAAAACATTTACGAATAAAAGCATGGTTCAAGTTTGGCGTTACACAAGTGTCAAATAATAGGGGAGTTTATTTCAACTATCAGCAACAACAAAAAATAACACGAAAATAACAAGTATAGAGACGGGTTCTTGGGATGTGATTGGATTATGGGCTAAGGTAGACAGATGGGTAATTGCAATTAATAGAAAATAGTTGTAAATCATTGAATAAACTAGACTTTAGTGGGGATAAACTTTCTCTCAATTAATTTACCCCGAATCAAATTGATTTCTCTCGAACACCAATAAGCAGCAAATAAGAACGGCCTACACTTTAGTCCATTCACTCTCTCGAGTTGAATGTGTGGAAAAGGGTTTAGGATTCACTCTCTCGAGCTGAACCCATGACAACCCAATACCCACAGACCATCAAATCAGTAATCTTGGTTTTAAAATCTCTCTCTCGAGCAAGCCAAAAACACGAAGGTAGAGTTGCATTTGCAACTACAACCCTTTAGATTAAGCCACAATTACTGAATGGAATCACTTTTAAACAACATTTAAACTATCAATTAACAATACCCAGCAGGTAAATCAACTCATAATCACGTAATCACACCCCAAGAATTGGGGTTTTAGCTAGACTTCATAAAAATATAAAAATCATTACCAAATTGTGTTTCCATCAACTGTGTAAGATTAATTTCGTCTTTACAAAGGTCTAAGATAAAGAATCTTCAACACCCACTTCCAATTTCTCATAAATGAAAATCTTCAAAGCTAAGGAAATATTGTCTCCAAACTCAGTTCTAAGATCTCAAACTTGAAAACTGAACAATAATGATACTAAACTAAGAATTTAAAAATGTATTTATAGTCACCAAAAAATGTGTTGCGAAGGTCCATTTGACGCAATAAGTCGGGATCGCCGATCCACTCGGCGATCCGCCCTTTGGTCAATTCCATCGCCTTTCTACTTTGGCCTTCAGCATCTTCAAGTTCTGTAACTTTGGGCGATATGGCACTGCATCGTGGAACTGTTCGGCGACTCACCGATTGCTCCTTTCTATCGCCGACTTGATTTTCTCCTTTAGGGCTTGGTACACTGGAACATTAGGCGACACCATGGCTATTTGGCGACTCGCCCAATGGTTTAGGCGATCCTCATTCCTTCTTTTCTTCGTTCTTTCGATTGCCTTGTTCCTTTTTGCACATTAGTGTTCATGCTTTGTTCCTCAATCCAAATACCTGAAATTCAAGGATTTACATCAGTAATTGGCACAAAATATGCATTTGAGGACACTAAATCTATTAAAATAAAGCCCTAAATGAGTCCAAATTGTGGAGTCATCAACACCCCCAACTTAAATTTTTGTCTGTCCTCAAGTAAAACTCAAGTTCAGCAGTTTAAATATGATGTCTCAAATAGTGCTACACAAGACTCAATAATGAATGCTCACAAAAAGACTCAACTTACTCATGCAAGGATCAATTGTGCACTCAAAGATTCAAGTTGTGACTCACCACTATCAAAGACTCTGAAGTTCCCAATACTTGCTTCAAATGCAAGTTCAAGCTCAACAAAGGTGCTCAAATGCCCTCACACAAAGAATGATTCCATATTCACGCACAATGGTTAAGAATTTAAAGCTTCGAAATCAAATGCAACACTCACACTCACAAAGATAAACACAATGCATGATTTTACCCATAGGTTTGCCCTTATTTTCCAATCAACAATTGTTTCAGCTCACTCAAGATCAAAAAGGTCTTTCCAAGGCTTGTAACGGGGCTGAGTGCAAAGGTATGGTCAGTTCGGCTCAATGGAAATGTGGTGTGAACAACACTTTCATTCCTTTTCTTCATCATTTTCATTTGTGCTCACAAGTCCTCCCATTATTCACCTTCCATGGACTGTTGGAAACCCCATTTCTTCTTGTATTTTCACAACTTTATTCCACAACTTTTCCATTATTTTTCTTTTTCGTTCTTTTCTTCTTCTTTTTTATATGGAGGGGTTCCATTTTTCTCAAAACCATGGGTCAAAGGGGACTTTCTTGCACTTGATATTTTACCTTCTCTTTTCACCTCACCCCCCCCCCCCCCCAACTTAGGCTTTTGGCCTAAGTTGGCTATTCACACAAACCACAAATCATGAGAATTATGGGTAATGGATCAACAAAGGTCACAATTTCATCAAGTTTCTTCCAAGAAAAGATTAAGGCTCGAAGGGTGTTCAAACGAAATTCACACAATCACAAGGTAGGCCACAAAAGAGGAATAACATCAAATTGTTTCACACTCTTCAAAGTTGCCTAAGATCATATCAAGAGATTGCATCACTTAGTCAACCGGACCAACGGGCAAATTCTAGGTGCATCACACATGGTTCACGATAAGCTCATCACACAAGGCATTGACACCAATGTCAAACAAAACTTCACACTTTCGCTAGTGTGCAATGTTCATCACAAGAGGCTCAATTCGATAATTGGCTAGTCATAAAGAGATGTAAAAAGTTCACATATTGTCTATGCAACTTTATTTGGCCTCATCGTAGCCGCACATTCATTTTCGTTCGATTATAAGCACTATTTAATTCATCGGTATTAATCAAAACTGATATTCAAATTTGCAAGAGAACAACCACATTCAACATAATAAGAGGTGGCATAACTTTTTCGGAAGGGTCCAAAAATCATTTATCATTAAAAACAAGGAGCCACAAGCTCAATCTTCTACAACAACAGTGTAAAACACAATTATAGCTCAAAAACCCAAATATATACACAAAACATAATTACAAAAGGTGGGCCTCACCCCACTACAAATAAAAATCATTTGTCCTCAAATGCAATCAAAATAATATTCAAGAGTTAAATAAAAGTAAGATAGAGAAGGAGGTAAAGAAGGGATCGTGTCTACTTAGTCACTCTATTTATCTGGAAATCAGTGCTCGGTGCATCAATCTGGACTTGGGCCTCAGTGCCCGGAGTCACCTTAGAAGGACCTGCTCCACTAGAAGCTGTCATGGACATCTCTGTCAGTGATGTATGGAACACTGACTGCACAATCATCTCCTAAAGATCTGGAAAGTCTCCGGATATGCTCTTTTGCCGTATCTCTATCTGTTCCTCATTGGTCTCTACATCCGACTCATCAATTGTTATCTCAAGCACAAAATAGATTCGTTCTGGGACGGCATTATGGTGTTGCTAATGAAGCCAAACCAGAAATGAGTAGCAATACTCAAATACCTCTTCTATATGGGGACCCCTACCTCGATCCACCTCGGGGTGATATAAAAAATCAATGGGGCCAACTAACCCTTCAGGTCATCCAAAGACTGAGCAACATGCAATGCTTTGTAGGGACGTGTATAATGCAAAACTCTACCTAATACAGTGTTAATGTACTCACTATTGCACCCGATTTTCTTTTCTTAAACCATGACCAACTTAACCGGTCTAAACTCGCTTGCCTTTTTCTTGCTTTTCGAAACTAGGTCACCATAAGCTGTATAGAACTCCCAGACCCATGAAGGAATATAGGGGCCTTGGGGCCTAGTGAACTGCTCAAATCAGTGGAAGAGAGGGTGTCCCTCACATAGGAGTATTTACCCTTTAGCCTTTTTGTCGATAACAACTTCTCTTCTAGGATGGTTCGCAATCCATCACCTTTTAACTTGTTTATAAGCCTAGGAGGAGGGACGAATGTTGACATAGGAGCCGCAGGAGGTGCTAGAGCTGGCACCGAGTTTGTTGATGTGGGAGCTAGAGGGACTCTAGCTGAGTCAGGGTGAGATCTAGCCTAAATTTCATCCCGCCAGGACTGCAAAGGCTGGTCATCCTCAGGCTCAGATAAAGAAGCCTGGGAACCAATAATCACCCTGTTAGATATGGGCCTCTTGCCCTTGCCTTTGTCTCCCGGTGAAAGCTTTTGCCTTTCTCTTTTTTGAGGATTTGATCCCCCTTCATTGATGGTGATACCTCGTACTCTTTTTTGAGGTGGCATGTCTATGTTTGTCCTTACCATCTCTACAAAAACATTAGGAAAACATTTGCCCACCGAAAGTTACAGTGCAATTTAAGGTACAAGGGTGAAGACAAAGGGCGATCAAGAAGACTTTCAGTGAGTAACCGAGTGCCTTCGGTGACGTCAAGCTTCTCACCAAAAGTTACAGAATCAAATTTCAAGTATAGCATGAAATTAAAGGTGAGATGGGGAACTTTGGTGAACCGTCGAGTGATTCAGGGAGCTCGACCCAGCTCACCAAACGACCCAACATGCCTACTTTCAACCCAACTTCTCGAATTCAACCCTGCGACTCTCGACAACAAAATCAAAGCATGCACTAAGACCCATTACACCTATTAGGCTATTACCCTGGGCTATTCAGTCTTCTCCCGGTTTTTCCAAATTTGGCTATTACCCGCTCTATCATTGGGCAAATTACGTCATTTGGCACAACTACAGGTTACTTAGACTTCACTTGACTAGACCCAACAACATACAAGCAAAACCCCATAAGATTAAATCGATTTTAAGGCACAAAATTATGGGAATTCAACATTATAAACACTACGGGCAAGATTATCGAATTAACATAGGCACATACAAACACAATTAAGATCAGAGAGGCCCAAAACACATCACTAAGATGAGATCATTGTAAATGAGTACGAATTCGATAAAAATATAATTGGGGTTCGGAAAACCAACCTTAAATGTCGATTAAAATGATATAAAAATGCTAGGTGACAAAGTAATCCACTCCAACCCCAAATACGATGACTAAAATACTTTAGAAATGCTAAAATATTGAAAATACTAAGAAGGTGCGAGTTTGGAAGTTTAAAAATGAGGGAAAGTGAAAGAGTTTGAAAGTTTAAACCTTTTGACTTTAAAAACCTTCTAGTTATCTCCCATTCGGCGATATTAGTCTTACTCGGTGACCCACTCGGCGACATGCCGAGTGGTCACTTACCTCGCCCAGTTTTACAGGACCTCCAGTTATTATGGGGGTCTAATTGGCGGACTAGACCGCGATCGCCGACCTGGTCGGTGATTCACCAAGTTGCTCCTGGGCATGCTGAGTTTTACAGCCTCCAATTTGAAATTGTCTTGAGTCCAACGATGGTCTAGGTCGGAATCGCCGACCTCTTCGGCGATGCGCCGATTGGGCTTTTAGCTCGCCAACCTGTACTTTTCCAACAATTTCCATAGTTTAACTTACGCAATCAACACACCGTTATTTCTAAATAAAAAAAAAGCAGTAAAACCTTGGGTTGCCTCCCAAGAAACGCCTTAGTTACCGTCGTGGCACGACGCAAGTTCCCACTGAAGTTCCATTAGTGGAATTTGCCTCATTTTCATAAGACCACCCCTCTTTTGGCTCTGGGTAGAGAGAAGTCAGCACTTGGTCCATTAGGGACCCAGTAGCTGAATGAGCATGGAATGTAAGGTCGTCATTTGGTTCAACATCAAGACATTTTTTCTTATCTCCTCCAACACTTTGTCGTGTTCTTCGACTTTGTGTAGAATAAGTAAGAGGACTTCTTCCATTTGCCCGCCCTCTTTCTTCTTCATCTTTCGACGCTCGTGAGGGGGGGGGGGTGTACTTGTCTTTCTTTTTGGACAGTACCTCCAAGTCCTTGACCTTCTAGGTTAAAATATCCAACTGACCCAACAAAGTGACCAAGTTTTGGTCCTTTTCTTCCTCCATCTTATCCTTGTTGGTTTTTGCCACACAATCAAGGAGTTGGGTTGCGGTCTCATAGGAATGTCGCATCAAGCAGCCCGAAGAGAGTTGATCAACCATTATTCTATTTTCGGGGCTCAGACCCCGGTAGAAACATTCCAGAAGTAGTTTATCCGGAATCTCATGAGTTGGGCATTGCTGCAATAGGATTTTAAACCTGCCACAACTCATAAATGGACTCACCCTCCAATTGCTTGAAATTTAGGATGTTATCCCTAAAAATCATCAGTCTCGAAGGAGGGTGATCCATTAGGTTACTGTTGCTACCAACTATGCTCCAATTCTCTGCTCAAAACAGCAAAACACAAACCAAAACTAAAAATTAAGTAAGGTTAACTATGACTAATGAGAACAAAATTCAACTTAACTAAAAATTCTCAAGTAACACCACTCCCCGGCAGCGACACCATTTTGATTAATAACGTTTCAAAGACACTTCATCCAATACTAAGCATCAACAATCGTTAGTAGTAATATAACCCAACTAAGTGAGTTGAGGTCGAGTCCCAAGGGAGTGATGTGTTATTGAGAATCAATAGAAAAACATGAATATGCTCAAGTCAATCATAGGTAAAAACATTTACGAATAAAAGCATGGTTCAAGTTTGGGGTGACACAAGTGTCATATAACAGGGGAGTTTGTTTCAACTATCAGCTACACCATCAGAAGTTGTAGCTAGATGTTAAAATATATTTTACTCATAGAATAGAGTAAAAATGTTGAAATTATATTAATAGTTAATGATACACATTTCAAGAAGATAAATTGTTTAACATTAATTAGTAGAAGATGAAATTCTCTTTCTCATTATGTAGAATGCAATTAAGTAATTCAAATTT
This sequence comes from Solanum commersonii, assembly GCA_029007595.1. Lineage (NCBI taxonomy): Eukaryota > Viridiplantae > Streptophyta > Magnoliopsida > Solanales > Solanaceae > Solanum > Solanum commersonii. The sequence continues at coordinate 2,180,429 of JAJTWQ010000055.1, read as the reverse complement.
ATAACTAAGGAAACTTAATTAGAAGGAAATAACTAAATAATTAAAGTGCAACAATTGGTATTTAAATTTTGTCATTATATAATTAAAATATTAATAGTTAATTAAATAAACAAGATTTTTATTTAGTGGAGAGCCAAAATGACAATATTAATATTTTTACAATTAAAAGTTTGTTAAAATATATTTTACCTTTTCTTTTAAAATATTATAGGAGAAATATTTGGTCTGAGGTTAAAAGATCTTCTATCTTCTTGAGCATTTTGGTGTATATTTTTTTTTTTACTTTGATATTTGGATCTCATGATAATTTTAATAAATAATTTCTAAAAAAATATAGATTTTATCCACAAACACATGTTAGAATAATTATTTACAAATATTTAAAATTTAAGGTGCAAAAAAGGTAATTATTGATAAGTTGAAATTAGAATATCTTCTAGGCATTAATTGTTTGTTTTTACATGCCTTGTAGACTATTATTATAATTCTATATGTTTTATTTTATATAACAAAAGATACACCCTTCAATCATATACATTTTTAAAATGAAATTACAAATACAAAGAAAAAAATATCATAGGAGCAAGCTTAGCATAAGTCTACCAACGAATATAGAAAAATTCTAAGACAATCTTTTCCCTGCTTTTTATTGATAATGCAAATTAAAACAAAACTATAGTAATAAACATTCAACCTTTGACAAAAAAAAAAAAAGAGAGTTAAAAATCTTGGAAGACAAGTTAACGGAAGTGACATTCAACTACATAAATGGAGGGGTCTTATCATAGTTCTAATCTCGGCAATTAAGTCAAAAAACAAATACATCAAGCTCTGATATTCTAGTAATTGAAGTGTTATTCATCCCTATAGTCACATTATGCCTTGTAATTTTGACACAAATCCTCTTATCCTGAAATTTTCTTCACTTGATTAAAGCTTCTCTAGTCTTCCACACAAAAAAATTGTATCACATGTAAATCTTTCTATGGAAATACTATTGAAAGATTTGTATTTATAGGAAAAAAAATATAGCTATGGAATATGACGATTCACTTACAAAGTTGAAAGGTCAAGTATTACAACAAATTAAAGACAATATTAATTAAGAATATAAATTAATTTAGAAGATGAAACACATACATGTATCTATTTATTTTTTTCTATTTAATTTACTCACATGTATACCAACTCAAAATATTATAGAAATTATACTATTTTCTATTAATTAATTAAATATTTTAATAACATTTGGATTTAGCATAAAGATAAAGTGGTAATCAAACATTTTTACTTTGGAGCTATATGATTTTAATAATATATGATCTATATTTCGTGGAGGTTTAATTTTTTTACGCTTTGTTTTTATTAGAACCTATGGTATTATTTTAGAAATTACAGTTGATTTTATTATATCATTCTCTTCATCATTTGTTCCTTTTTTATTTTTTGGAACTTTGAAGCTTCATGTTAGACCAAAGAGATGTGCCGCCTTTTTATTTTTGTATCTTATTGTAAGTTGACTTTTATAGGCCTAAATAGTAATTTCCATTTGTTTTGACAAAAAACATTATATTCAGACCCATGAAATTACACTATTAAAAACAAGCATAGTTAATTCAAGAGAAGGCAAAATTTCCGAGCGATTGACGATTTGGATTGAGACGTAATTATTATTGCTTTTGTTTAAAACATGACGTATAAAACCTTATTCCGGAATATAGATTTAATATCTACTTGAAGGTTCTTAATGTTGACATTTATTTCCTTCAAGAGTATTGTGACAGCGAAGACTTTGACAATTGCACGATTGCTTTCCTGGCCGAAGCTAGGGGACGCAAGAAGTTCATTCAAACCCCTTCCGCTAAAAATTTACATTGAATACATAAAAATAAAATTATTTTATATGTATATATAATAGCATATATTCTCCCTTTGGATTATATCTTGTATTTTAATATTAATCTAATTAGTTCTTCGATCATCTTAAATTGTTCTTAGAGTTAATTGATTGTATTTCAATTCAAGATTATCCTTTCTTTCTTCGTATTCTAGATTTAAGATTATTGGTTGCATTTTTATGTGTCTAGGTAATTAATATATTTGGTGTGTATTTACAACAACAAATTTCTTAATCTTCCTACTTTTTTATTTCTTTGCATGATAGTTCTTGGTGTTATGCATGATTGAAGAATTTTGGGAAAAGGGTCTGAAAAATACTTCAATTTTGGCTGAAATTGTTGTTATGATACCAAACTTTATGGAGGACCTTTTAACCCCCCCCCCCAACCCCCGCACTATTTAATAGTATATTTTAAAGGTATATATGTTCCCACGTGAACACATTACTATTTAAAATGATGCAATATTTATGATGTCCACGTGAGCACATATATACCTTTAAAATACAATATTAAAAAGTGCAGGGGGTAAAAGGTCCTTTTCAAAGTTCGGTATTGTTATAGAAATTTCAGTCAAAGTTCAGATATATTTTATACTTTTTTCCTAAGAATTTATCTTCAACTTCTTTCAATTCCCGAGCCAGTTTCACATCATGCATCTAGAAACTCCATATCATGAATAACAGTTTTTTATATTAGAACTTGTTAAAACCAATTGTGGCCCATGATTTCATGGATATGAAGTACAGACAATGCTTCTATCCTTAGGTGCAAAAGTGGTGCTTCGATACTCAATGTTCATCCTAGTATCGAATCTCTCGTGGCCATTGCTTTCCTTCTTTTATATATGTCTATACTTTTGTATCTTGTTTCAAATAAACTTGATGTATATAGACATTCTGTACTTAGATGCTTTTGTACTGGTTACCAGGTCTGAGTTTGTTCTTGTTTATAGTTATCTTTCTAGGTTACTTTTGGGCCTGTTTTGTATATTTTGTATTATACTTACATATCTATGCTATGTCCCTATTATATTTCTCTGTAGTATGCTTCCACTTATTTCTTTCTAGTTATTTACCGTCTTCTGCATTGGGTTTTAGATTGCCTATTGGGGGGTTTCTAGTAGGTGCTTACTTTTGGATCCTAAAAATGCCTATTAATGGATCCTAAATAACCAATATAAATATGTGAATATATTATTTAAGTTGTCAATAAAACCATACGTATTGGATCCCTTCACCTCCTAAAGTACGCAAGTGATAAAATTGCAAAGAACCTAGGGAAAATGCATAAGTACCCCCCACCCCACCCTATGCCCAAAATTCCTGAGACACACCTAACCTTTACTAAGGTTCTATTACCTCCCCCCCCCTCCCCCGAACTTATTTTTAAATTAATTTTCCACCCCTTTTCGGCCTACGTGGCACTATTCTTGAAAATATTGTCAACACGCGCTGGGCCCACAAGATAGTGCCATGTAGGCCGAAAAGGAGTAGAAAATTATATATAAAATAAGTTTGGGGGGTAATAGGACCTTAGTAAAGGTTAGGTGTGTCTCAGGGATTTTGGGCATAGGCTGGGGGTAATTATGCATTTTCCCAAGAACCTACAATTAAGGTAAGTTGCAATATCTTAGAACTCTTACCCAATATTTTTCTCTTACCATATACTTTTAGAATTTCTTAATTTTAAAATATATTTTCGTTTACCATATATTTTAGGACTCATTAATTGTTAGTTTTGGGGAAAAAACATAAATTTTCCTTTGAACTTATCTCGAAAAGTCAGTTACACGCTTAAATTATCATAGTGACCTATTACACATACTACTCAAAAGTGAATTTTCTTACCCCTTAAAATTTAAGTGGAAAAATAAAATAAAACAAAAATAAAAATAGGTGCGTCAGTTTGAAACTAAAGTTAAAAAAAAGTTAGAATCCTCTTATCTGCCCCATCGCCATACCCCTTCTCCTTCGCACCCCACCCATTGTCCTCTAATTCTTCGTTTTGTATTTTCATCACACTTCTTTAGTTTTTATTCACAATCTTAAAGTACAATTTTTGTTATTACAATTAGGTTAATTTTCATAGATTTGTTAGTGAATACTTGTATTTTATCTAGGAAAGTTTCAATTTATTGTTTCTATCTTTTTTTATTTTTTTGACTTTGGTAAAGAAATTTTGGTTGTTAATAAAAATTTTGGTTTTGGTGGTGATGGAGGCAAAAATTATAAGAGGTAATTGAAGGTGGTGAAGATGAAACATTTGATAGTAATAATGGTGGTTGTGATATTTGGTGTTGGGTGACAAAGAAGAAGAATTGAAGGTGATATAGTGGTGGAGAAGAACAAAATTATCAGTGAAGGTGGCGCCGGATATGTTTTTTTTCAATGAAATGAGAATTGAAATGGGTGATATTTAGGGATGAAGAAGATATAATTATTAGAGAATTATAATAATTAATTAGGGATTGATTATAGTAAAATATAGCTAACAAAAGAAAATTTAATTAATATAGAAAAGAAAACCAAAAATTATATTGTATGACATGGCGCTAACGTAGCGCTGATGTGGCAACGAGTGTTATACACCACATAATGTGAGAGTGGTGTTACACGTCTAAGGATGGTAATATATTTACTTTTGAGTAGTAAAGATGTGTAATAGATCGCTGTGATAGCGTAAGCATGTAACTAACTTTTCGAGACAAATTCAAGGGAAAATGTATGGCTTTTCCCATTAGTTTTCCTAATACTTGTTACGATATATTTTACAACTACTTAATTATTAAATTTCCTAATACATATTACCATTTAGTATCCACTTCCACTTACCACATATTATGGGGCATCTTTATTTCATAATTATTAATTTTCCTAATATTTCTTACCTGTTATAAACGTATTTGTGTTATAGTGAATGTCTATTATGAGGAGTCCTTTTAGGGTATGGTTAGGAATCCTACTTGGGGACCAAGTTAGGATTTCCCTATAAATAAAGGGGTTTTCCTTCATTGTAAATCAGATCTGAAAATCTCTAAATATCGCTCAAGAGAAATAATAAGTCTCCTCTTATCTCTACTTTCTTCTTCTTATTCTATAGTTTCATAACATGTTATCAACACGAGACTCTACCATCCCAAAAGGTGAAGGTTAAGTTTGAAAATTAATAAGGTATTATTTATTCTTTTGCTTTTAATTTTAATGGTCAATCTTACGAAACTAGAGTTCACTGCACTTCATAGTTCGGGCAAGAACTACATTTCATGGTGTAACATCTCGCAAATTGAAATAGCTAGGAAGAATCTAAGAACTTGAAATAATCATTTTTGGAAATAAGGAAAAATCTGGAAATTTGTTTAAGTTAGGAAAAGTGAGTTTTTGATCAACTTCAAACGGCCATAACTCCTAGCTCAGGATGAGTTAGGTGTACTTCCAGATATGGTTGGAAAGCTCTTGGAATAATCTTTCCAACGCCGCTGATTTTGCACGATTCCAAGTTCGTATGAGTAAATTATTCCTTTGGAAGTTGGGATGTTGAAATAAGGAGAGTCCAAATCCGGATTTTGAAAGGGTAGTTTGGTCTTTTCCTTGCCCAATTATTTTATTTCATTTTTGGTAATTAAGTTAGGGTCTAAACAAAATTAGATCAGTTTACGCTTTTACCAATATACTCTAGGGCTTGGAGAAGAGGAGAAAAGAGGAGGAAGGAGAAAAACGTTCAAGATCCGTTGATTTCGTCAAGGATAGCTTGTGGATTTCGTCGGGGGTGATCCCTAAAAAGGTATGTGAGATCACATAGTGTTGGGTTAGTTCACCCACGTGCCAAACATGATTCAATTCAACAAGGTTATATTGATTTGAAAGTAAATCCTTTGAGTTCTTGATGAAATTCATTTGAATTCTTGTGGGTTGTGTTGTTGAGGTTTTCTTGATGTTTGATTCCTATTTTCGGGGGTAATTTCGAGTCAAAACTAGTATATATTGAGGATATAATCGATTTGAAGTGTTTGGGGAAAGAACTAGGTTGATTGGGAGGGTTAAGAGTTGATAAACAAAGAAGAAAAGTCTGGGAACGCCTGGGGAAGGCCCTGGCGTGTCGCGCCTCTCAGAGCCCCAAAAATAGGTCTCTAAATGTTGAGCTCTGGGGTGCCGTGCCAGCCTGATCACCCCAACTTGGTCCCTGAATCTCAAGGGTTGGCACCCCGTGCCTCTCAGAGTGCTAGGGACGCCAGTTCTTCCCATTCTTCCCTCATCTTTCCGTACTTGTTCCTTAACAATGTACTTATGTTTTCTAGTTGATTCCAACACTCTAAGGTACATCTAAACATCATGAAATCATCCATAAGCATGAGATCATGAACCATGAATCCATATTCCAATTCAAGGAAAGTTAGGGTCAAAGTCAAGAGAAGTTAAGAGTCAAGCCTAGAAGTAAAGAGGCAAGTCAAAGCAAAGTTTTTTTTTTTAAGTTTTCAAAAGTCTTTAACAAACGTTTTAACTTTGTTTTAAGACTTAAGTTTCAAGTTAAGAAAAGAGTAAATAGTTGAGTTCATTTCTCAAAAAGCTATAAGGGAACTAAGTATTCCCAAAGAGTTTATAAATGTTTCCAGATTTGAGCAAGAAAAGGGAACATCGATTCCAAGAGAGCTTTTAAGCTATGTTTTGAGTAATTATCTCAAACAAAAGAAATAAGTTTTTTTTAAAAACATATGAGCTAAGTATATTTTGGGAGTAGTATTGAGCACCGATATGGGAATATGAGTTTATATTAACTCAAGTCTTCATAAACCATGTAGCCATCATGGGTAGTAAAGGATCATACTTTTTAGATGACTCCTTAAGATGTGTTTAGCATAGACTAGTGGATCCACTTAGTGAGTTAGGTTCTATACCCCAGAATAGGTATAGGACGGTCCTTGGCAGCGTGAGGTAAAATGTTGTATCATCACTATAGCTCTTAAGTGATGGTTGTCGGTTAGAGAAACTCCCACATCAGTATTTTGTATTTTTATATACAAATAGAGTTCGTATTGTATCTTTGCATACATACAGAGTTATTATTGTATTTCTAAATACACAAAGTTGACATCATGTTTCAAACAAATTTTCCTTATATTGCACTTGTTTTTAAACTGCTTTATATTGAAGTGAGTTCATTTATGCTGAGTTGAGTTGAGCCATGTAAGTTCTTCAGTTCCTTTCAAGCTTAAGTTATGTTTAGCATTCCAACTCGCATACTCGTACATTCAATGTACTGATGCCAGTTGGACTGCATCGTTTTATAATGCAGACGCAGGTAACTAGGATCAACATCCAACACATCATTGATCCAGTTGAGCTTCAGAGTTGTTGGTGAGCCTCATTGCATTCCAGAGGATCCCCTTTTTTTTTCATTACTTTATCATTTTAGTTCATTAGGATGTCATGGGCCTGTCCCAACATCTATCTCAGTTGTTTGAAAGGCTTCATAGATAGTCAATCAGATGTTAGTTCATTCGTCATCATTTTGTTATTGGCTTATGTTCATATTTGAGTTGCCATTTTGGCTAAGTTAAATGTTTATTTTTAAAACATTATGAGTTCAGTTTGAGACATGTTGGTTATCTTGTAGTTGGATTCTCTTTCTTATGTATAAGTCTTCCGTTGAGTAAGTATGTCAAGCTAAGGGTTCGCTTGGGGCCAACAATGGTTCTCGAGTGTCGGCCATGTCTAGGGTGTAGGCTCGGGGTGTGACACATGGGTGTTGGATGCTGAAATCCACCTTGATGCAATGGGTCTTGGAGACACCATAAAAGAAGAAAATAAAGCATCAAAGAAGAACTGTGTGCGGGCAATGATATTCTTGCATCATCATCTTGACGAGATTCTAAAACTGTAATATCTCACAATTAAGGATCCACTTGTTTTGTGGAAAAGCCTAAAAGAAAGATATGACCACTTGAAGATGATCATAGATCCAAAGGCACAATATGATCGGATGCATCAAAGGCTACAAGACTTTAAGTCTATACATGAGTATAATTCTTCCATGTTCAGAATCACTTCTTAGTTGAAATTATGTGGAGATACAGTTAGTGAGATTGATATGATGGAAAAGACGTTCTCCACTTTTCATGCCTCGAATGTGCTCCTGCAGCAACAATATCGAGAGAAAGGTTTCAAAAAGTATTTTTAACTAATTTCTCATCTTCTTGTGGCTGAGCAAAATAATGATTTATTAATGAAAAATCATGAGAATCGGCCTACTGGATCTGAACCACTTCCTGAAGTGAATGAGGCATACCCCCACCATGCTAGGCGTGGAAAAGGTCGCAACCCTAGTCATAGTCGTGGACGTGGTCGTGATTATGACCAAGAACATAATTCTTTTCCTCGTGTTAATCATTCAGCAAATAAAAATCCCAATCAAAAGGAAAAAAGAAAGGATGAGAAATGTGATGCAACAACATATTTTAGTATACATTGCAAGACAATATGTATAGTGATTTTACATTTCTACACAAAATAGTAACAAGAAGATCCAAAAAGAGCAAATATCATAAATAAAGAATTAGAATTGAAACAATCCTTTCTAATTTGAAAAAAAATCTACAAAGTATAAAAATCTTACAAAGAAACAATGGAAGATGGAAAAAGAAGGAACTTTACCAGAGGTGTACGTAGAAATGCTAGTGGAAGAATTCAAGATAACAAATTTGTATTTGGTAGTTGTACATATTGATTTGAGAAAATCTTGATTCATGTACTTATTTAAAATTCTAGAAATCCTAATTGACTCTTGTTCTTCCACATTCCCTTTCAACTTACAATTCAAAAAATAATTAAAATAATATTATTTAATTAATTAGATGTTTAATTTAGTCTAGGGGTAAATTAAAAGGGGGTAAATCTTGATTCATGTACTTATTTAAAATTCTAGAAATCCAAATCAACTCTTGTTCTTCCACATTCCCTTTCTAATAAATAACTTACAATTCAAAAAATAATTAAAATAATATTATTTAATTAATTAGGTTTTTAATTTAGTCTAGGGGTAAAACAGTAATCTAACTTTTCATCTTTGGAGCTTCCCACTTATACTAATATATGATGATATGGTGATACTGCATAACATTGGGTTACTAGGCTAACACCCTTAGTTGCCTTTGTACTCAAACAAAATGTGTTGTGCTACCCATAATCTAACTTTGTGTCCCCTGCTCCTTACCTTTAAGCTAAACTCCTTGACTGGATAACCATTTCTCTTAGTCTCTTCCGTGTACTTATGTAATAACCCTTAGAAATTTTCATGAAAATAATGTCTTACCCCTTCTGATGTCGAATTGGGTCTTTTTTTTATTTAGTATTGAAAGTTGGTTTCGAGTTTTGAGTAAAAAGTTGTGAATTTTTGTAAGTTTTGAGTTTAAAAGGCTAAAGTTGTTCAAAAGGGATTTTCAGTGTCTCTTGGAGTTTCTAGTGCATGTCGAAATGGAATTCCATCGATCCATCAATTTAAAATTTTCAAAAGTATTTAAATTTGTTGAAGTATATAGTTCAAACTCTCTCGAAACGTATTTAATCAAATTACAAAGATCATTATATGGCTTAAAACTATCAAGGAGAATGTGGTATTGTTTCCTTAGTGAGTACTTAACAAACGAAGATTATATAAATGAAGGCATTTGTTCATGTATTTTAATATATTTTAGAGCATCACATCATAAGTTATTGTAGTTGTTGTTTTTATTAATGACATAATATCATTCGAGACTTCTGAAGAGGTCCTAAAGGCAATTGAGTACCTAAAAAAAAAAATTGAGATAAAAGATTTTGAAAAGAAAACTTTATCTTGATCTGCAAATTGAATATTTACTAGATGTATCTTTATCCATCAATTTATCTATATTGAGAAAATTCTAAAATGATTTACATGAAATAGGTGCATCTATTAAGTACTCCAATAATTGTTCAATCACTTGAAGTGGTAAAGATCTTTTCCAATCTCAATAAAAGAATGAAGAACTTCTTGGCCTTGAAGTATCATATCTCAGTGTAATTGTAACAACCAAAACATTTATACGTTAAAGCTCGAGCAATTCTTTATTTGTGTATAAGATTGTACCGTGTGATTCTAAATTATTCTAAGGTGTTAAGATCAATTATCTAGTGTGAGAATGATTTTGGAAATTAATTAAGGTCACAAGAAACCCTACAAAGTTGAGTTGAAAGCTTTCTTACCGATTGAGTTTCAATATGAGATTTTACTTGGATAAACTTCAAATTATCATATCTCTCAGCACATAATAAAAAAGGTGGATCATGACCTATCAAAATAAAGGTGTTTGAGTCTTCTTTCCAACGCCACCAATTTTGTCTTATTTCGAGTTCGGAGTATAACTTTATGCCCATTTCAGTAAGGATTTGTCAGACAGGCAAAGTTTCACGGACAGCTATACTTCCAGTGAAGTGTTTCATGGATCGTGGAGCCTTAAACAGTCCGTGAAGCCTTCCCTCAAGGGCACTCCTTCAGTTTTAAAGCTGGGGTCATTTTGGTCTTTCCTCTATGCATTTGGTACTTAAACTAAGTCATTTAAACCCCTATTTTAACTGTATACCACGACGTTTTCACCTAGTTAAGTTCTTAAAAAGTGATAATCCATTTTTTCTATGTTTATTAACACTTCAAGTCATTAGAGCAAGATTTCAGGAGGAGAAAAGCTAGGTTTCAAGCGTTCTTTGAGTTTTGCCGATTTTGCGAAGAACTTCGTTCTTTAAGGTATGTAAAGCTAACATAGTATTGGACTAGTTCATCCTCAGGTCCTATTTCTACATTCAAATAAGTAAAAGAGTAATATAGGGTTCTATACTTATATTTTAGTATTCTTGAGATGAATTGATATTGAGTACTGAGTTTTGAATTCTTGAGTTACTGATTATTGAATTTTGTTTCCTATTATTGAGTTGCTATATCTTGCATTGAAATTCTTGAGTTGATTGTTCATGTCTAGTTTTTAGCATGAACCATATTTTTAAAGTATTTATTGAGTTATTATTAAGATTCTTTTAAACAAAACATAATTGTTTAAATTGAGTTTTAAGAAAGTAAAATAGAGTTTGAGAAATAGTTTAACCAAGATTTAAGCAATAGTATAAGGGAATTGTCACGCCCCGAGCCTACACCCTGGGTGAGATTGGTACTCGAGAACCATTGTTGGCCCTAAGCGAACCCTTGGCCTAGTTTACTACTCAGCGGAAGACTTTACTCAACAAAGATAACTTCATGTAATAACTTAGAATGTATAAAGAAACATTCACTAGCCAAAATGGAAACTCAAGTCTCATAACAAAACAACTCAAATGAAAGACCCATGAACTAACAATAACTAACTCTCTATGAAGCCTCTAATAACTTAGATGGATGTTGGGACAAGACCCCCGATCATCCTAATAACAAAGCTGAAATGAAAAGGCAATAACAAAAGGGACCCTCTGGAAAGTAAGGAGGCTCACCAAACGACTCTGAGATGCTCAACTGGATCAACAAAGCACTAGATGTTGAAACTAGTTACCTATATCTGCATCATAAAACGATGCAGGACAAATGACATCAGTACATTGAATGTACAAGCATGCGAGGGGAAAACTAAACATGCCATAAGCTTAAACTGAATTCTGAAAGAAACACTTACCTCATCTTTACTCAACTCAATGCAGAAATAAACAACAGTAATGATGCAGTTTATATAAAGCATTTAAACAGTAGTAGCAACTCAATGTATTGGAGAAATACAATAAAAACTCAATTTATGTATATAATAAAGTAATATAATTCTGTGGGAGTTTCTCTAACCGACAACCATTAGTATGAGCTATGTGATGATACAACGTCTCGCCCATGCTACCAGAACTGTCCTATAACTTGTCGGGATATAGAATGCCTCAACTAAGTGGATCCACTAGTCTATGCTAAAAGCATTAAGAAATCGTCTAAAAAGTATGACCCCTTCTACCCTCATTGGCTACATGGTCTATGGAGACTTGAGTTATTATGAACTCGTCCCCATATTGCTGCTCAATACTACTCCCAAAATACTCAGCTCATATGTTTAAAGACATAACTCTTTCTCTGTCATTTGAGATTATTACTCAGAAACCTATCTCTTAAAAGAGATGAAACTCAAAACTACTCATTAAAACTCAGTTGGAAATTGGTGTTTCCTCTCATCTTAAATGCGAATTACTATTTGGGAATACATAGTCCCCATATAACAATTTTAAAGAAAATGAACTTGGCTCTACTCTTTCTCAATCTCAATGCTTAAGTCTTAAAACAAGTTTAAAAGATTTGTAAAACACTTGTTAAAATGACTCGAAGAACCCTTAAAATTTGAATCACAACTCTACCTTTAATTTGATTTATGGATTTCAAGGTTGTGATTTGTGATAGAAAAGATCTCATGATATTTAAGAATGCTTTTAGATAGTTAAACATCATAAACGATCAAGAAATCACTGTCTGGAAACAAGTACGTGATGTAGAGTTGCATTTTAATATTCGATCACCAAATAAATTTTGAGGTAGAAGGGTCCGCGACCTCTCCTCGATGCGGAGAAAAAAGTTCCAATCCTGAGGAACAGGTCCGCGACTTGGTACCCAGATTTGCCCGACTTTTTCCTTCTTTGTTTTCTAACCCCAATTTGCCTAAATTCGATTCTTTTTCTTAATTCCTCTTTAGATTCAAATACCCAGTACATGAACACAAAACCTTACTCATATATAACTCTAAAATCAACATGATTTCATCAAGAACTCAACAATCCATCTAAACTCAAGAATGAAAACCAATTTCAAGAACATAATACTTTCAACTTTCTAGAACGAATTTCATGAAACAAACATTATTGGCGCATTGGTGAACGGAAACAATGCTACGAAAGTATCACATACCTCTTTAGGGATCAACCCTTGGCGAAAGGACTTCGATTCTACAAGGGATCTCTAAGAACGACTTGACTTTTCTCCTCTTTTGTCTTCTCTCAAAGACCTAACGTAATTCTAAATTGTGTAAACTGAACTACCTCAGTTTAGACCCCAAATAAATTCCTAAAAACGGAATAAATTAATTGGGTAATAAAACGACCAAAATACCCCTCTAAAATCCGGTTGACTTTCCTTATCCAGACAACCCGACTTCAAATAGGCATATCTCCCTCATACGAACTCGAAAATTAGCAAACTTGGTGGCGTTAGAAAGATAATTCAAATACCTTTCATTTAATATCTCATATCCCACCTAAATCATCATGTACCAGGATTTATGGTCGTTTGAAGTTGACCCAAAACTCATACTTAACATACTTGCCAAATTTCAGATTTTTATTCTTTCTAGAAATGGTTCTTTCTAATTCTAGCTCTTCTAAATAACGGGGTGTTACAATATCTACCCCTTGGGAACATTCGTCCTTGAATGAGATTACTCTTAGTAGGCTAAGGGTGTAACATCTAACATCCAGCTCAAACACCCAACAAGCAAAATGTAAACACAACAAGTCAACTTAAAGTAAATGCCAAGAAAAGGATTAGTACCTTAATTTGGAATTTCTTCGAACTCGAATAGATGTGGGTACCTCTTCTTCATGTCCTCCTCAACTTCCCAAGTAGCTTCCTCAACAAACTGATTCCTCTATAAGACCTTAACTGATGCTACCTTCTTGGTTCTCAACTTGCGAACCTGACAATCTAGAATCTGAACAGGAATCTCCTCGTAAGTTAAGCTATCCTTAATACCAATATCCTCAGTAGGTATAATAACTGAAGGAACATCCATACATTTCTTCAACATAGAAATGTGGAATACCGGATGAACCGCTGCTAACTCTTAGGGTATCTCCAACTCATAAGCTACATTATAGATCCTCTTAGATATTCTGTAAGGACCAATATATCGGGGACTAAGCTTCCCCTTCTCACCAACTCTAATAACGCTCTTCATGGGTAAAATCTTCAAATAAACACAATCATCTACTTCAAACTCTAAGTCTCTTCTCCTAACATCAATATAGGATTTTTGACGACTCTGTGTTGTTTTCGACATCTCTTGAATAATCTTAGCTTTCTCCATAGCTTAATGAACTAAGTCTGGTCCTATCAACCCAGCTTCACCGACCTCAAACCCTCCAATAGGATATCTACATCTTCTCCTATAAAAAGCCTCATTTATAGCCATTTGGATGCTAGAATGATAACTATTGGTGTAAGCAAACTCAATGAGAGGTAGGTGTTCATCCCAATTTCCACTGAAATCAATCACACAAGCCCTCAACATATCTTCTAAAGTATGAATAATGTGCTCTGCTGGACCATCAGCCTAAAGATGAAAAGCAGTACTCAAATTCACCTTTGAACCCAAACCTTTCTAGAAGGACTTCCAAATTTGTGCAGTAAATTGTGCACCTCTATTTGAAATAATCGACACTTGGACTCCATGAATTCTAACTACCTCTTGAATATATAACTTATCATAATCTTCTATTGAATGGGTAGTTTTTACCGGTAAAAAGTGGGTTGATTTAGTCATTTGATCTAGAATCACCCAAATATAATCATGTTGCCTGTGAGACCATGGTAACTTTGTAATAAAGTCCATATTGATCATCTCCCACTTCCATTCCGAAAGATTTATATTCTGAGTCATACCACTAGGCATCTGATGCTCTACTTTAACTTGTTGGCAATTCGGACACTTAGCAACAAACTCTGCAATGCCCTTCTTCATACTACTCCACCAATAAACCTCTCTCAGATCACGATACATCTTTGTGGAACCCGGATGGATAGAATATCTGGAGCTATGAGCTTCTTCCATGATCCTCTCTTGGAGTTCATCCATCATTAGCACACACAATCTACCTTGATATCTCAATACACCATCTCCCCCTTGTTCAAAATCCATCACTTTTTTCTTATGAACATTTGCCTTTAATTCAAGCAAAATAGGATCTTGGTCTTGCTTCTCTTTCACCTCAGACACTAGTGACGATTCAGCCCCATTCATCACCACCATTTCTCCTTCATTTGAATCCATTAAACGAACTCCCAATCACGTAAGTCTATGCACATCTTTTGCTAACTCTTTCTTTTCTTCATCAACATGGGCGGTACTACCCATAGACAACCTACTCAAAGCATCAGCAACCACATTAGCCTTACCTAGGTGATATAGAATACATATGTCATAATTCTTGAGTAATTCTAACCACCTCCTTTCCCTGAGATTAAGCTTTTTTTGACTGAACACATACTGAAGGCTCTTGTGATCGGTGAACACATCTACATGAACACTATAAACATAGTGATGCCATATTTTAAAAGTAAATACTACGGCAACCAACTTTAGATCATGGGTTGGGTAATTCTTCTTGTGAACCTTAAGGTGTCTGGACGCATAAGTTATAACCTTGTCATTCTAAATTAACACACAACCCAAAGCAAATTTGGACGCATCACGATAACCACAAAGCCTTTTGTACCCTCGGGTAAGGTCAATATTGGGGTAGTAGTCAACTGCTTTTTCAATTCCTAAAAGCTTTTCTCATAAGATTCAAACCATTGAAACTTAACCATTTTCTGAGTCAACCTGGTCAAAGGAGATGAAATATATGAGAACCCCTCGACGAACCTTCTATAATATCTAGTCAACCCCAAGAAACTCCTAATATCAATTGGAGACGTGGGTCTAGGACAATCCTGTACTGCCTCTATATTTTGAGTGTCAACTAGAATCCCATCACCGAAAACAATGTGACCTAAGAATGCCATAGACTCAAGACAAAATTCACACTTGCAAAATTTAGCATATAACTCCTTATCCTTTAGAGTTTGGAGCACTATTCTGAGATGGCTAGCATGATCTTTCTTATTCCTCGAATATATTAGAATGTCATCAATGAATACGATAATAAATATATCTAAATAAGGCTTGAATACTCTATTCATAATGTCCATGACTACTGCATGAGCATTGGTCAAACCAAAGAACTTAACTATGAACTCATAATGACCATAACGGGTCCTGAAAGCTGTCTTAGGGATATCACTTTCTCTTACTCTCAACTGATGATAGCCAGATCTGAGGTCTATTTTGGAAAAAGAAGTAGCACCCCGAAGTTGATCGAAGAGATTATCAATTCTTGAAAGAGGATACTTATTCTTGATAGTAACCTTGTTCAAATAATGGTAATCTATACACATTCTAAGAGAACCATCTTTCTTTCTCACAAATAAGACCAGAGTGCACCAAGGTGAGATACTTGGTCGAATAAAGCCATTCTCCAGGAGATCTTTCAACTGCTCTTTTAACTCTTTCAACTCTGCAGGTACCATTCTTTATGGCAAAATAGATATAGGATGATTATCGGGGAAATATCTATATCGAAGTCTATTTCTCTCTCAAGATGGACTCTGGGAAGATCGTCTGGAAAGACCTCTAGAAACTCTCTTACTACTGGAACTGACTAAATAGAAGGTGTCTTTACACTAGAGTCATTAACTCGGACTAAGTGATAGACACAACCTTTGGAAACTAACTTTCTCTCCTTAAGGTACAAAATAAAATGATCCTTAGGCACTGCTAAACTGCTACTCCATTCTATAACTGGCTCATTAAGAAACTGGAACTTAACAACTCGAATTATAATCAATTGAGGCATAACAGGCATGAAGCCAGACCATACCCATAATGACATCAAAATCTACCATGTCTAACTCAACTAAATCAGTTATGTTGCTCTTGTGACTGACGGAAATGGTACAATCATGAAAGACTCTCTCAGCTAAAATATACTCACCAACAGGTGTAGAAACACTGAAGGGCTCAAGAAGTTGCTCACGAAGAATATCAAAATTCATGGAAATATAATGCGTTACGAAAGATAGACTAGCTCCTGGATCTAGTAAAGAATAGACATCGAAAGTAAAGTTTTTGGTCATACCAATGACAACATCTGGAGAATTCTCTTGCTCTTAGCGACTAGTGATAGCATAAAGGCAGTTCGCTCCTCCGCCTGTCCCTGAAGTAGCTCCTTAGGTGCATCTTTGTCTGGTGAAGCAACTAAAGAAGATTGAGCTCTATTGCCCCTATTCCCATTACTTTTCTTGTTCTTAGGGAACTCTTTCATGAAGTGGCCCTCTTGACCACACTTGAAACAACCAGTAAAGCCATTGTGACAAGTGCCTAGGTGGTTCCTACTACACTTAGCACATGTAAGAGCCTAATTACCTCCTTGTGACACACTACCCTGAGACTATGCAAGTCTAACTTTGAAATTTTGTGAATTCTAACTATTGTACTCACCTTTGTTCCTTGGTGCAGATGCACTAGCTGATGATGGAGCAGGTCCCTTTTGATTATATTGGAACGATGATGGGTTGGCATTACTCTTCTGCTATCCGGACTCATCCCTGATGTCTTAGCTTTCTTATTTTTGAACTCTTCTCTATCCCTTAGCTTATCCTTCTCAACCTGTTGCACATGAATCATCAACCTCGCTATGTCCATATATCTTATTAGCATAGGTTCCTTGCCTTGTCTTCCTTACTTGACAGATGAGATAACCCAGCAACGAACAAACTCATGATGCTCTTTATGTCAGCAACCATCTCTGGAGCATAGCGGGAAAGTTGGGTGAACTTCAGACTGTACTCATGAATACTCATGGATTCCTACTTAAGAGTGAGGACTTCTTATACCTTTGCTTCTCTCATTTCCCGGGGAAAGAAAATCCCAAGAAAGCACTCTCGAACACAACCCAACTTAACATCGGTGCACCCTCAGCTCTACCCTTCTTCCATTGGTCAAACCAGATTCTAGCAACACTCTTCAATTGATTTGCAACTAGTTCTACTCGCTCAACATCAGCAACATGCATAACGTCAAACACTTTCTATAGTTCCTCTACAAAGTTTTCCGAATCCTCAGTGACACTTGAACTAGTGAAGCTTGGAGGATTCATCCTTAAGAACTCACGGATCCTAGAAGTATTAGCCAATTCTTGTCGATTCTCCCTCTATCCAACTTGATTGGTCACAGCCTTACTCAACATTCGGATAGCTTCATGGAACTCAACATTGGTCACCTCTCCTTGGAGTTGCACTTCAGGTGCATTACAAACCCTTTGTTCATCAACATTTCTCCTAGCAAGACGACCTTGAACAGCTCTTCATGGAGGCATGATCTGAAAGATACGCGCAAGCACGAGTTATATAGAAACTTTTTTAGAGATAAACTCTACCGAACGAAATGAATATGAAAGAAATGAGATAGTTCTTAAATGTTGCAGCCTCCTAATTAAAAATGTGGTGCGTTTCATACTGATAGCTAGGACTCGACATATACAACTTCATAGACTCCTTAGGGCTCTTGAACTCTGTGCTTTGATACCAAGTTTGTTGTAAAACCCCAGAAAATTTTTGAACTAAGACTCAAACCGATCTTCATAGTGAGTGAGATTTTTACTAAGGAATTTAAAATTTTCTTGAGTGTTAAGGTCACTAGATGTAGCACCTTGAGTTCCAAAAAGAACTAAATTGGAAATAGCAAAATCTGAAATTTTGCAAGTTATGCTTAAGTTATGAGGTTTGGGTCAACTTCAAATGACCATAAATCTAAGTACAGAATTAGTTAGGTGGGCTACAAGATAGCGAATTACAGGTCTTCAAATTATCTTTCTAACGCCACCGATTTTGCTAAATTTTGAGCTCGTATCAGGGAGATATAATCGTCTGAAGTCGGGCTGTCCAATTAAGGAAAGTTACCTGAAAATTTGAGGGGTATTTTGGTCTTTTCCATAACCAATCGGATTTACGCATTTTTAGTAAGGTTTTAGGAGTCTAAACTGATAAGAATTAGTTTCATTCATCCCCAAAAGCGTTTAGGTTTTTAGAGAGAAGATTCAAGAGGAGAAAAAGTTTAAAGTTTCAAGCATTCGTTCAAGAAATTCAAGATTTCGCCAAGAACCTAGTTATTTGAGGTATGTAAGCTTCCATAGTGTTGAGTTTGTTCACCCACATGCCAATCATGATTTATTCAGCGTAATTTCATTCTTGAAATTTAAGGATTTGAGTTCTTGATGAATTCTTGAAGTTTCCTTATCGATTAAGTTTTGATATAAGATTCTACTTGGGTCAACTTCAAACAACTATATCTCTTAGAATATAAAGATTTATGTAAGTCATAACCTATTAAATTAAAGGTATTTGAATCTACCTTCCAACGCCACCAATTTCGCGTCAATCCAATTTTTGAGTAAAAAGTTATGATTATTTTAGTAACCTATACAGTGCTGTTACGAATTTAGCCGACGGGAAAACATTATAAAGGGTAGTTTTTGTTTCTTTTATCTCCAAGGAAACCCTAAACGAATTTCTTAACTAATAAAAGAATCATATTTTCATATTTCAATCCAACATTCTCTTCTCTCTCAAATCCTAGGGCAAAACCCTAAGGAAAAGTCATAGTAGAAGTCTTCATTCAAGATTCTTTCAATCTTTTTCAAGATTCTTCTTCAAGGTAAGTCTTTTTCCAAGAATTCCATTTTTTTCAACTCAAATTCCTCCATACAATCATGAATCACTGATGAAAATCATAATTCTTGGCCATAGAGGTTTCAAGAAACTAATTCAAGAATCTCAAGAAACGTTTTCTTGATCTTATACTTCCAAGCCAAACTACGATTTTCAAGGCTTCTAATCAAGTTCTTCTTCAAGATTCTTCAAGAACCTTTTTCTTCAGGTATGTAAGGCTATCATAGTGGCGGACTAGTTCTTCATCATGCCCTACATCTACTTTTAGATCAGTAAAAGAGTAATCTAGGATTCTACCCCTAGATTTGAGTATTATTGAGATAAGTTGATTTGAGTTCTTGAGTTCATGGTTCTTTTAAAAATTCTATTCCTAATTATTGAGTTTTAAAATAAGTTTTGAGGAAGTAAGTATGAGAATGAGAATAGTCATATTCATTAGTTCCATATTGTTATGTAGACCCTCGAGTCGAGTCGTTTATGCCCATAAATTCCCCATGAACTTCATACATTGAGCATCTTTGAAAGGAGTAGTATCTTCAAGTTCTAGTGAGTATTGAGTTTCAAATCCCTTTGAGATTATATTCCTAATCATGGGACTAGTAGATGTAACCCATGAAGTCCTTGAGTTGAGTTGTTTATGCCCATAATTCCGCATGAACCTTATGATTTGAGCAGTCTAGAGATAAGTAGTATCATTGAGTCTTGAGTTTTGAGTACTGAGGTTCTTTATTTCTATTAAGATCCCTAAGTTGAGTAGTTCATGACCATAATTTCGCATGAACTTTAGGAGTCGAGTAGTCTTGAGATGAGAGTTATCATTAACATTCTTGAGTTGAGTTGTTCATGTCCATAATTCTGCATGAACCCTATGATTTGAGTTATTTATTTTGAAAAGCTTTTTAAAGCCAACACTTGAGTTCTTAAACTGAGTTTTGAGAAAGTAAAGATGAGTTTTGAGAAAAGATTTTTTTAAAACAAGATTAGTGTGACAATCGAGTATGCCATCAATGTATAAGCAATATGGTATCAATATATACCATCAATGTATGCAGTATGACTTCTCGAGTCATCAATGACCATATTATAATATGATTTTGAAATGGTTTTTAGAAAGAGCAGAGTTGAGTTCATTTTCTTTAAAATAATATGTGGGAACTAAGTATTCCCAAGAGTAAATGTTTACACATTTAATATGAGAGGAAACTAAGATTTCCAAAAGAGTTTTGAGTAGTTTGAGTACCATCTCTTTTAATAGAAATATTTTTGAGTAATAATCTCAAACCACAAAAAAATTATATTTTTAAACATATGAGCTAATATATTTTGGGAGTAGTATTGAGCACCGATATAGGGAAGAGTTCAGATAACTCACAGCCCCCATAAACCATGTGGCCAACGTGGGTAGAAAGGATTATACTGTTTAGATGATTTCGTAATGTTTTTACCATAAACAAGTGGATCCACTTAGTTGAGTAGGTCTTATACCTTGGCAAAGTATAGGACAATTCTGGCAGCGTGGGCGAGACGTTATATCGTTACATAGCTCATAGTGATTGTTGTTGGTTAGAGAAACTCCCACAGAGATATTTGTATTTTTATATACACAAAGTTTACTTGTATTTTCATATACAAATAGATTTTATGTTGTATCATTGTATATAAACTGAGTTATTGCATTCTTAAATACATTGAGTTGCTTTGTACTGTTTTGAAAGTTGTCCATATATATTGCATCTCTTATTGTTTCTTTTATATTGAGTTGAGTATCCAGAGTTAAAGTACCAAAAGTCGAGTGTCTTATTATTTAGTTGATCCTTATTTTACTGAGTTGAATATCTTATTATTGAGTTGAGCCTTATTTTACTGAGTTGAATATTTTATCTTTGAGTTAAGTATCTTATTCCTGAGTTGAGTTAGTTGAGTGAGTTGAGAAGAGGTAAGTATGTTTCCTTTTTATCAAGTTCAAACTTATGTTATGCTTTAGAATTCCCCTTACATACTCGTGCATTCCACGTACTGAGCTATTTGGCCTGCATCGTTTCATGTTGCTGATATAGGTATTTAGGGTCATCAACAGAAACTTCGTTGATACCACATGGAGTTCGAGTTAACTATGGCGAGTCTCTTTGCTTCCGAAAGGTTCCACTTGTACTTTCAATTATATCAGTTTTTAGGATGTTGTGGATCTTGTCCTGACTTCCATCTTTGTCATTTAGAGGCTTCATAGATAGATAGTAGAGTTTCATAAGTCTATTCATTTATTTTGTTAAATGTTTTAAAGGTTTAAGTTGCCTATTTTATGGCTAGTTGAATATTCTATTTTTATTCAGAGTTAATCTTTTGAGTTAAAGCTTTGTATTGAGTTGTTGATTTTATTTTGTTTTAAGCTTTGTATGCTTGAGTTAGTCTTTCGGTTGTAGTCAGCCAGGATAAGGGTTTGCTTGGGGACCAACAATGGTTCTCGAGTGTCGGCCACGTCCAGGGTGTAGGCTCGGGTTGTGACAATCTTGGTATCAGAGCACAGACTTCAAGTGTCCTAGGGTGTCTATGAAGCCGTGTCAGTAGGATCTATTTATGGTTGTGTGGGCCCCACTTCTATAAATGAGGGACTACAGACATTTAAGAAAAGTTTCCCTTATTTCATACTCTTAATCGTGCAATAGAGCTATATCATAGAGATTTACTCTAACTCGTGCATTTCCCAAATTCATTTATTTGACTACCCAACATACTAGAGGTGGTTGAATATAGAAGTCAGTCATTTATCAATGAGTTGTTCTTAGCAAAATTTTTGAGGAAGTCATGAGATTCCAGAGGGGCTTGAGAGAAGCCTATGAGTACGTTAAGTGTTGAGTTTCCGAAGGAATGCACTCAAATTATATGAATAGTGCGTTGAGCTAAAAGCAAGTTGTGCTCTTTTCCTTAAGCCTTGTTTCAATTAAGATCTGTATGAGGAAGTATGATTAGAGCTTGGTTAGTATATTCACCCAAGAAGGTAGCTTGAGTTACGAGATCATGAGCAGTAGTAGTGAAAGAGCCTAGAGTTAGACGAAAGTATGCAAATGTTTAGTAATTTAAGTAAGGGAGATGGTGTTTCAACAAGCTATGTTAGTATAATCATGCACCTAGCAAGTTAATGAGGAGGAGTTTTCCCTTATGGGTAGACTAAGAAGTGACGAGTTATGAAGATTCCATCATAGGAGGTAAAGTGTGGTTTAACTAGAAAGGAGTTTGCGATGAAGTGGCATTGTGTAGGTAATGACCAAGTGTAAGTGTTGAATAAAAGAGCAAACGTATTCATAAAAGTGATAGATGTAAGCTAGGCTTATGATTTGTTTGAGAGGGCCATGATGTTCATAAGGTTATAAAACTGATCAAGTAATGAGGTATAGTATAGTAGGTGAGCAATCGTATTGATATTGAGGTTTAGTAATAAACATTAAGCTTGAATTTGAGATGAGTGTCATGATCAAAAGAATGGAAACATGAGGGTGATGATGTTAGTCTAGATATTTGATCTAGAAGACTTGACATAGAGTAGGTAAGGAATTGAGGTGATAAGCTGCAATAAATATAAGTGGTACAAGTGAGAGACCCTCACATTTAGATAAGGGCAATGAAATACGACTAAGTCACTAAAGTAACAAGAGCATTATGAGGTGTATCAAGAGGGTATGTAATCAAAAGAGGTTAACATAAACACCTTAGAAAGAAGTCTTAGTACCTGCTTATGGAAAGTTTGGTAGTCATGAGATAAGCTTCTTGCGAGTGTTAGAGTAAAAGAGGATGTAGACCAGTTAGAGATGTTGGAATAGGTCCATAGCTTTCAAGTGTTGGCTTTTGACCTAAGGGAGAGATAATAAGATGAGAAACCAAGTCAAGTGTTTGAGAAACCAAAAATTGTGCGAAAGAAAATTGAAAGTTGTTATAAAGAAGATAACGCCTCACACTTCTTTACTAGCAGTGGAATCTGAAATATCAAGTGCAAGTGAATCTGCTGAACAATTTTTGAGGAAAGAACTCTCCGATTTAAAGAAAAAGGTATATACCTTTTTACTTCTATGTTTTTTAATTAAGATTATTAATATATTTACTTTCCGTGAACTAATAACATATTATTTGAGTTTCATGTCAGAGAAGAGTTGAAAAACATACGCAATTTGATAAATTCAAACTTCTTTTGGATGTAATGAAGTCTAAACAACCTTCTAAGAATGCATGTCTATATAAAAAAATATTTTATTTTTAAATAAATATTGTTAATTGTATTTACTTTTTTGTTATACAGGACAACCATAGTGATGAGGAAGGTAGTAAAAGATCACCACCATCTACAAGTCTCTATTCTTCAGGAAACCAAGATCATGTAAATGAGTTTGGGGCGATAGAGGTATTTGTAGTTTCTTGTTTTATAATTAGTTTATGTATTCTCTACTTAAGTATTTTTTTGTTCATTCAAATTGTTCTAACTATTATCAAAGGCTCTTATCAATTTTGTATTTCATTGTCAACTTAATCTTCCGTTACTTCCCTTTGATTGATTTTTGAAATAATATCGCTATTTATATCATTGCTCACGAATGATACACTCAACACTAATGCTTGTGTATCAGCAGTATCTCCTCCATCTATTCCACACATTCCAACCCTGTCTTCATAAAGATTTCTCTTAGTTAATTCACAATCCTTCACAAATTTACAATTACTCATAGGGGATGCTTTGCCAAATCCTTGTTATCTTTCTTCAACGACACATACACTCTCACACCCATCTCGTTGTGTATTTCCAAAGAAGCATTACTACCTTCTATCTTATACTTAAGCTTCACACAATTGTATCTCAAATCAACACCAATATATTTAGCAACTTCATCCACTAAATCTCTAAATATTGCATATTATTTCATCATAATTGCCTCTATTGTCTAATCAATGTAGCAATATTCTTCGCTCCATCTCTCAGACTGCATGATTAGAAAACTAATGGTCCCCATATATTTCTTTGTATTCTAGAATTTCTTTGCCAAAGTCATTAATAAAACAAGATTCACATTCATTTACCAATATTGTATTCAAGATTGATAAATGTATGTATTTACTCTCATACTTATACCCATGTGAACAAAATTGTATCCTAGTAACAATAGTATTACATGTCTGTCAATATATTTGTATCCTTATCAAATCTATTTGTTGTATCCCAATTAATCACTTACAAAATACAATTATCATAGTTTTACTGATAATGGATACAATATTTATGAAAAACAACCAGCCAAACAAAAATAATTCTTCAAACAATCACATTCATTCTTATTTGATATTCAAACAAGCTAAAGTTAAAACTATATAGCAAAACTAATGCTTTCCACTGTTTTCATAATCGATACAATTTACAATTATCAATGAAAATAGATACGATTTACAATTATGGATCCACCAATTAACTAATGTCAGATTGAATTTGTATTTCATAGATTATATCGAAGTTTCCGTTGAGAATTTCTCCTCCAAAGTTGTTTGTTAACGAAGTTTTACCTAATCAATGGAAACTTCTAAATTGATATTGGAAATTTGATGAACAAGGGGGATGGGTGTTTTGTAGTTTATTTTTAAATTTGAAATTGAAGAGAATTTCAAGTGATATGCTCCTTTTTAAAAATATTCTCTCCCCTAAATTTCTCCTATGTTATTAAATAATTGTATTATTTCAATTAAAACAAATAAAAAACATAATTCAGATACATAACAAACTAAAATATTAACATTTTTAATAAATATTGAAAGTATGGTGGCTAAAGGGTCATATTAAATGCTAAAATATTTTGACATTTTAAAAATTTTCCCTTTAATAATAGGGAAAATTGTATGCAAACATTTAATTCATAATAAATGCTATAGCTATAGTTTACTTTATTTTCAATTCGCAGCTACTGTTCCACATACTTTGCTATCTAGCGGGACCCACGATTTTTGTATAAAGAGGCGAAAGGTATATTTGTATATAGATATATACAAATTAAAATAGTTCTTTTCTATCACCATTTACACCATTTTCTTCTAAAATCTCTCACCCAGATTAGTTTCCTCTCTCCGACATTATTTTTGAATTGTCGGTTCTTTTCTCTCCCTATTTACACAATGTTCTCCTAAATTCTCTCACCCAGATTAGTTTCCTCTCACCAACATTATTTTTGAATTTTGAATTGTCGTCGTTACCCTCCCAATTGTGCTATTAAAATTTCAGGTAACCGCCAAAAACATGTTGAAATCAACTTTATATTTTTTTTCTTCGTATTCTGTATAATATTGTTAATTTTTTTCATGAATTTTCATATACATATACATATTCAACTAATGCAAATTTTTATTTATATACATATTACACATATATACATATACAACTGAAAAACACATATACTTATACAAATTACAGCTAATACTATTTCTTATTTGCATATAGATTTCAGATATACACTTATACAAAAAACACGTACATACAAATTACGGCTATATGTACATATACAATGGGCAAGACTAACAAAAAACACATATACATATACAAATAACATCTAATATACAAACGCAATTCACGAACATGACTGTATACATATACAATTATTGAAAAAACTAAAATGTTTTATATACAAATTATCCAATTGTATAAATGAATTTATACAAAATTGAACAATTTGTATATAAATTGGATGTATTTAGCGAATTATACAAATCAAAAGCTCCATAGCAAACATAAAATTTTCTATGGAGCGCAATTATGCAAACGATAACTATAACATACAAATGTGATTTTTATGTTCGCTAAACCTAAAATTTACTTTTAATAATATGCTTGCCTAAATGCATACATACATATATATATATCAGAGTTCTAATATAGTTGCTGCTACTAGTGTACATTGAAACCATAAGCTACTGCAAATGGGAAAACTTAAGTCACGATTCACTAATTTATGCCCATTGCATTTAATCTTTTCTGCAAATGTTTATTCTTAATAATATGGTTGTCTAAATGCTATATATATATATATATATATATAAACATGCACAAATTCCGGATGAATATGAAATTCGATTTGGAAAAACACAGGAAATAGGAAGCTCAGATAGCAATCCGAGACTTTCGATAGAATATGGAAGAAATTCCATCAAGAAAAGCATATCTACTAAGTATTCTAAAGAGATTCTTGAAATTTCTAACATTACTAAAATTACAAGAAGAATCTTTAATGGAATAGAATGAAAAGACCAAGAAATCTTGGTCCAAACAGGGGCCACAACCAACCATGTCAAGGGTAGTTTATTAGATGGACTACCAATATACAAAGGTACTCCTTATACCTATAAAACCTTTGAAGGAAATAACTTTAATTGTATAAATATGGTAAATTTGCCAATACAACTAGACACAATAAGAATAACAGTCCCCTGTTATATTACAAATCACGAAAAGCTATTGCAAATGGGAAAACTTAAGTCATGATTCACTAATTTATGCCCATTTCATTTAATCTTTTCTGCAAATGTTTATTCTTATTATATGTCTAAATGATTAGCCTATGCATAGATGATCCTTATCTCACTAATTCATAGTGTTATGTATTATTTCCAGTAAAGTCTATAAGCTCTTTATTACAATTTTTTCTTCACTGGTAGTAACAAAATGTGCTTGTTAATGAACCTTGAATGCTACTTTCCTCCTACTCATATTAATTTTTTTTTCTGTCTTTACTTCTTCTACATGTTACATTTAGCGAGTCTATTTTGGACCCCATTGTTGCATTCCATCGAGTTGAATTCTTCAAGTCAGCCCCATCGCTGTTCGAGTGAAAGGGAAGGTGAAATACAGGGTAAACGGAAGCAAATAATGCAGAAAAAGGGCTAATATACATGTCAATACACACTCCTATATACACAGTAATACAAAGACTTATTTGGGCCAAATCAAGGCCTTGGCATCACAACCATTTTGTTTGCTCTTTAGGACAGGTGTTGGGCCAAAGCCCAAAAAATTGCAGTAGCAATTTTGCCATAAAATCAGCCCAAGCGGACATATATGATTTTTAGGCCGAATAAGCCCATTTTCGGGCATTTGATAGCTTCAAATACTTTTCTTATTGCATATTTGTTCTTGTTTAGCTTCAACTTTATTTGTTTAGTTTAATATAATTTAATCCCTTAAAATGAATGATTTTTGTCATGAAGATTTATTTTTGTCATTACCTTTCTTACTTGGTTTTATCATCGAGTTTTCTTTTTAAAATTGTTTCAAGTGTTAAAGTTTAATTCCTTTTCAAATGGTTTTAAAGTATATTATTTTTTTAAGCATATTTCCAAATTAGTCAAATAAATGTTTTTCAAGTCGTAGAATAATCACGTGTTAGTGGATACTCCAAATGCCTTAAAAATCTTCTTGATGTAAATAAGAACCTCGAGCCCCTTTCTCTAATTTTTAGGCATAATTTTGTTAAAATCTTTACAATTAAAGTTTTCTTAATTTCTTTTAAAAAATGGAAAAGGGTAAAAAAATACCCTTACACTATTGGAAATAACTCATATGTACCTTAAACTATATTTCGGCTCAAGCATATCCTTTCCGTCAAACTATTGGGTCAAAATTACCCTTCTTATTAATGGAAGTTGTTAAATGCCATGTGGATGCCACATTTCATGCCACATAAGCGCCAATAGGGTTCCACTACCACGTAGACTAATAAAATTTCCCCTAATTTTCCCCTCATTTCTCCATTTCCCTTAGAAACGATTTCATCCATTTCCCCTAATTTTTCCCTCATTTCTCTATTTCCCTTGGAGTTCCCCTAAGCTATGCTGTTGAGTTCAATTATCTTGTTGACAATGGAACATGCCATTATCAGAAGCTATTCTGGTATTCCTTTTTTACCATATAAATTCTTACCACTGGTTCATACAACAAATGCCCTTACTAAACACCTGACTCGAGATCAAGAACTTCAATGGTTGATTATTGGTTGCATGACTTTTAATAGTTTCTTTACTTCAATCATTTTTATGGGAAACGGAGAAATGAGGGGAAATGGATGAAATCGTTTTCAAGGGAAATGGAGAAATGAGGGGAAAATTAGGGGACATTTTATTAGTCTACGTGGCAGTGGAACCCCTATTGGCGCTTATGTGGCATCCACATGGCATTTAACAACTTCTGTTAATAAGAAGGGTACTGTTGACCCAATAGTTTGACGGGAAGGGTATATTGAGGCGAAATATAGTTTAAGGATAACTATGAGCTATTTTCGATAGCTTAGGGTTATTTTTGAGCCTTTTCCATTTAAAAAATTAACTGGCGACTCCTTTTAAAATTGTTTTTTCTTAAAGTTGAATCGATTTTGAAAAATCGGTTATTTCTTAACACTAAAACAACCATACTCACCGCATTCCGGCTCAAGGTGTTCTCTACCACATTTGCCTTGATCGGATGGTAAAGAATATAGAAGTCATAGTCCTTCAGAAGCTCAATCCAAAGATGTTGCCTCGAATTAAGGTTCATCTGACTCATAATGTGTTGAAGACTCTTGTGATCAGTGTAGATTTTGCAACGAACTCTATACGGGTAGTGCCTCCAATCTAAAGCGCAAAAACTACCACTGCCAACTCCAAGTCATGAGTGGGGTAGTTGAAATCATACAACTTAAGCTACCTTTACGCATAATCAATGACCCCACCACACTGCACAAATACACAACCCAAACCAACGCTGGATGCGTCACTATATATCGTGAAGCCCTCACCCTCAAGTGGAAGATTCAATAAGAGAGCAGTAGTCAACAACTCTATGATCTTCCAAAAGCTCAATTTACGTTCCTCGAACCACTCAAAAAGAATATCAAGATGAGTCAATCGGGTGAGAAGTGCCGCAATAGTGGAGAAGTCCTCCATAAACTGTTGATAGTAGCCTGCCAATTTGATAAAGCTCCAAGTTTCAGTAACCAAAGTGGGACTAGCTTAATCACGAAAAGCCTTAATCTTCACCGAAAGTTGGCCCATCTAGCTAATTCGCGATGAAGTCGGCTCCTCATCCGATGTAAGAAGCCACTTTCGACAAGTAGTTAGAAACTCATGGGCATTCTTACCCACTTCCCTAGAATACCTCGGAGGTTGAAGTATGAGAAACAATCTGAGCATCTTTTGCTTCTTTAAAGGCATAACTTTGGCTGCAGTCACGGGCTGGGAACCCCCAAGTGGTACCTAGTCCCGAGGTGCCTCTACTACAGACTGACCCTGCTAGCTTGGTGATACTGAGGCTGTATCATAAGCTGGGACCTGCTGCATACCCCCAAGCACAATGTAATGGTTGCTTGAAGCTTCGGGGCCATAACTGGTTTGGATAGCGGCTGGGTTGGCCCCGACCCCATCTACTAAGCTAGAACTCGTGCTGATGGAGGGTTTGCTTCTAGCTCCAGATCTCTCTCTCTCTAGTTGGGGCTGTTGGTGCACCCATAGACGATAAGGGAGGTCGACCCCTACCCTGAGCCGCTGCGTGGCACGTATGAGCCATCTGCCGAAAAGAGTGAAACAAGTGAGATTTCAAGAAGCCAATAACACACACTACATGAAAGACATAAAAATGAGGGAAAAATTCTAAATACATCATGTCACCTCCCTAAGATAGGATACATACGTCTCCGCACCGATCCATAGAACTCTATTAGGTATTATCCCTGTACAAGTAAGACCGACAAACCTGAGGCTCTAATACCACCATGTCACAACTCGACTCCTTGAGTCATGATGTCACCTTTATAATCCACCAGTAGGTAAGCCAATACGTAACCCAGGACGACAAGCAATTAGTATGAAAGTAGAAATAAGAAGAAATCACATTATAACAATATAACAAACAGAAGTGGAAACACACCAAAAAGTATATACAAAAAATCCATCCCAGAACCTGGAAGTCACACGTATAGAGCTGTCTGAAATGAAAATACAAGTCTCAAAATTTGACCAAAACAAATTTGTATCCAAAACAAAAGACAAGCTAAATAAGTACAGAAGGAGACAAGTTAATCCAAGAAGCCATGTGCTTAACCTTGTCTCCGATCCCAAAAGGATGCTAATGGCACGAATAGTCACCATTGATAGCTAGTACTAGGACCTCCATCATGAAAAAAATGCAGAGTGTGTCATGAGTACCAAAACAAGTTATGTATGTTCTAGAGAACTTTCTCATGATTTGAAAGATATGGTTTAGAAAAAAAATTCAGCATATGATTTAAGAAAAAAGATTTGAGCGAGCATAGTCTCACAACAAGATATGTTTTAGAAAATAATTGCTGAGCAAAGTTTAAGAAAAAGAATTTTGAGCAATAATTTAAACAATAGAACAAGACAATAGCGGAAGTGTTACAAACTGATTCCTCGAGTCATGATGACACCTACTATAACCTACAATAGGTAAGCCAACCCGCAACACTAGACGCAAGTAATGAGTATAAGGGAAGAAATAAGCAGAAATCACACTATAACATACAAAACAAAAGTGGAAGCGAACTAAAAACTATATTAAAAAGATCCCTCCCAGAACTTGGAACTCACGAGTACAAAGCTGTCTAAAATGAACATACAAGTCCCAAAAGTGGAATGAAACAAAGATGTCTCCAAAAACAAAATACTAGCTAAATAGGTATAGAAGGAGACAGGTTGATTCATGGCATAAAGTGCTCACCCTCATCTCCAATCCCAAAAATCTAATGATGTAACGAACATTCACTGGTACTAGGACTAAGTAGTAAAGGTAAAAAATATAAATAAAAAGATAGAATCCAGACACAAACAGAGGTCAAAGCAGAATTTAAAGAAAAGCACACGAGAATACCAAAAGTAAATCTAAGTACAATTAAACTAAACCTTACTATATCCTATAAGCCTAGAAGGTACACTCGTGCACAAATTTAAATAAAACCCGAACAAACCCTCACAAGCCCAACATGTGCACATAATAGCTAAGTCTACCAGAGAGAAGTTCCATGAATCTGAACACAAGAAGTGAAAGTCGGACTCCCATCCCAAGTAACCACAAATACCAAACAATGGGCTGCTCTGATAGCTAGTTAACTCCCAGCCCAGCTAGCAAGAGTGACATATCAATCTAAGTCATCTAGCCAGCTAGTCCATTTCCATGGGTGTAAGACACCAAACTAGCATATGTGACCCGATGGCATGTCGACTCTGAAGAGGATCTCAAATATATCAAGGTCGCCCAGCCAACCAGTCCACTCACACAGGCGTAAGTTACCCAGCGAGCAAGAGTGACCTGGGGGCATGTCGACTTCGAAGAGGACCTCAACAATCAATACCAAGCCACCATAGAACGACGTCCAGTCACAAGGAATCACAAGAAGGCCCTACATCTAAAACACTGCAGTCCTAATTGCCCACCAAATCACAGTACCTCAAGTAACGCATCACAATCGTAGAAAATAGAGAGGGAGAATAGAATATAAACAAAGTTGCGTCACACCTAAACTAAGGCTCATTCTATTAGACTCAAGTATGGTTATCCAATCTACAAGGATCTAGACTTTTCGAACAAGTCTCAGAGAAGAAATAAGACTAACATACCACAAGGATCGTAAGTCTAAGGCTAGCACTAGTCTAACCTTAATCTAAGGCCAAACATGCTCGAAAACCAATACAACAACAAACAATCAAGTCACAACGACATGGAATAACACACTATCCCCAACTAGCATGGTACTACAACAAAAAATATGGCTAGTCAAGCCTAAATATGACATCTAAGAAAGGGAAAATAAGAACAACTATGTACCCGCCCCCAATTCATTTTAATCAACCTACATTCACATATTCAAACTCAATCTAATAGAAAGGAAGTCGTAGTATACCTTAAGGGCAATCGCGCGCGCTCCAAATCATATTGCCAAAACTTTTCCCTTCCAAATAGCATGTGCTACCACACTATTAAATATTGAATCACAATGTTAATACGATTATTTGTACACCAAAAATATATAAAATGGAAATTGACCAATTTCAGAGTCAAATGGGAATTGTGGGACCCGTACTAGATTTTCCAAAATTAACCCTATCAAAAGGTCCGACAGTACCTTTAGTTTGCATTCCAAAATGGGACACAATGTAGGAACCAGAACTATGAAAACAATAAGCATGCAATAATTCATAGTTTTAAAAAAAGCACATAGAGCCATGGTAGCAAACTAAAATACAAATTCACCTCAAATAGATGTTCACCAACTACTTCTGAACACCCACGTACAAAGCCTCGACAATTATGAATGCACATGACTTTGAATCACCTATTTTCGAGCCAAAACGAGATGAAATAACATTTTGAATATAATCATATTGAGCTGGCCAGGTCTGGTATTTATTTAAAAGACCAGATGAAATAACTCATCATGATAATGGGAGGAAGGATCGCAATCGTGTCCCACCAAAGTGATGACCATCATTATCACAAAGGCTAGGCCTTGTGTTCACAATGACCAAGGATAATCAAAGATGGTCAAATCCTTATCACGATCGCGGCCAGAGGCCTCATGGCCATGAAGCTCTAAAAGGATAGGCTTTCGTAAATGCGGCCAAGGGCCCACAAACACAGACAAGAGGCTCCTGAATGCGAAGGTAATTAGGACCTACCCCATATGATGCACATGTGCTAGTTTTTGGCAAGTTTGAATCTCTGATGAGGTGTTCCGAATTCGTTCGTAACCCTATGCATGCAAACGAGATATGCAATACAATCAAATTCAAAGTTACAGACTCAATGGAGTAATAGAAACATCCATACGAGGTCGTCTCAATAAGAGTGGGTCACACATTAACTACATTTTAAGTCCAAATATATTTGTAGACTCAAAATTTTTCCAGAAGGCTTCGGATCCACGCAAAGGGTCATTGTAGACCAAACTCAACATTTCAGAACTAACTACACTAACAAAATTCTCATCCGAGCATGTTTTCCCAGAATGTTGACTAAATTCAAACTTAGACCTTCATTTAAAAGTTAAAAAGTTAAAATGCTTAATCACACAAACTCACACTAACACCTTAAGAGTCATGCCGACCATGCTACTAGACTAAAATAACCCTACCAGAGTTGATTGAATCGTTAGAAATAGATTATGAGATCAGCTTCCTGAACTTTTCATAAAAAATGACCATTCAAGGTTCAAAAGCTCCAAAACACCAAAATTTGCATAAAAACCAAACAAACGACTAGGTGACTGAACTCTCAATCCCAACAAGTCATAAATGACTTGGCATTGCTATAGGAACTCTATAAACAAATAGTAGAAGGCATACACACATAAATGACCTAGAGGGTCATTATAGTAAGCAAACCAAAACTATATACAAAAAGATCCCTCCATGAATTTGGAAGCCACAAGTACAAAGTTGTTCTAACAAATGAGTATAAGTCCCAAAACTGGACCCAAAACAAAGCTTGTCTCAAAATACTAAAGACTAGCTATACAATATACAAAAGGAGATAGACAAGTCCAAGATTCCATGTGCTCACCCTTGCCTTCGATCTAAAAGTTATTGCTGGACCGAATGATAACAGTTGATTACTTATACTAGACCTGCATCATGAAACAAATGAAAAGTGTAGCATGAGTACCAGAAAAAGGGTACTTAGTAGGCATCATAGGCCAACAAAGCAAGAAAGGTAAAGACAATATGAAAACATAGAATCTTTACACAAACAAAGTTCCAAGTGAAATTTAAAGAAAGCACATGAGTGTACTAGAAGTAAAACTAAAGTAAACCTGATTGGACCCATGGTAAGTGTGTAGTTTCTTTGGTGCCATAATACTTATGGAAGACTTGCTAATACTCAAACTATATAAAACAAAACAATAAAAAGAAGAAAATAAACTACAAAACTTAAAAAAAATTAGAAAACATTGTCTTTTACGGACCTACGGTTGATTATTACGGGTCGTAGAAGAACCTACGGACCGTAGGACCCAACAGTAAGTAAGGAGGTCACATTTTAGGTCCCAGAAGTTGGAACGACGATTCACCAAAATGGTCCATCGATAGAACAACAGACCGTAAGCCAAATCGTCATTCTCAATTTAGGCTATTAATTTGTGCTTCTGACGAATGAAACCTGACCTACGGTTTGTAGGTTGCCTTACGAGCCGTAAGTTGAGGTTGTCAGTCACTACTGTGTCAGTTCACTTCTCAATTTTCATCCAACATCACATTATTATCATTTGAATTACCAAATCATTTCTAGAACATTCATTTCAACATATATTCATGTTATTCTATCATTCCTAGGGCTTTAGTAAAGAAATTAAATATGAGAGAGACAATTAATTCAAAAAACCTAAGTCAAGAACACAACTAGAAGTCAATTACCCACATGTTTACATCAAAACTCAACAAAACTCACAATAATATCATCCCAAGGGTATTTATAACTATTAGTATCAATTTCAACAAAGAATTTATACCCAAGGTCAAATAACAACTTTTGATTTCAACTACAAATTGAATAGTTTAGGTTCAAAATCAATACCTTTCAAGAGAAGTACAAAGTTGTGTGAGTGTGTTCTTTAATTCTTTGACAACCATCTTCGTAGAATCCATACCCGTGACTTTTGATTCTAGAAGAAAAATATTTGGGGAAAAATGAGAGAAAAGAAAAAGGGTGGAAGAAATGGGGGAGAAGAGGAATATATAATGGAGTTTGGGAGATTGAGGGGTTGGAAATGGAAGTGAAGGGGTGAGAATGTGGAAGATTTACTGAATTTTGGAGTTTGTAATGGTTGGGGAAAGAGGGAAATGGGGAACAAATTTTAAAATAGAGGTTATTATTTATTAATGTCGCGGGTTGGGTCGAATCAAAATCACTGTTTGGATATATGATTTCTCGTCTACGGTCGTAGTTAAAACTATGGTCCATTGATGGGTGTCGTCGTTAACCTCTACACTTAGTAAAATTCAAAATTATGTATGGGATCTACGGATGTCATTTACGGTCCGTCAATTGAACGGCGGCTCGTCTATGGGAACATTAGACATTTCGCACCTATAATTTTTTTCCAGATCTGCCTTGCTTTCTTGCACACGTATAACAAACACTAGGACTTCCTTTTTACATTTTCTTGACTCTTTTTGGACACGGACCCTATACTACCCTAATCTAGCCAATACTAGGAATCAATATAACATAAAACTCATTAGACAATCCTTCAAAAGCATAAAACTCACTAAAAAATCATAAAATTGGCTAGATTTTACATCTTGGGTTGCCTCCCAAGTAGCACTTGATTTAACGTCGTGACACAATGTAGATCCCTTGATTACTCAGACTTTATCAAGATTCCATTATTCGATCACCTCTTTGACCTATTTCGGTTGACCTAAATAGACTTTGATCCTTTAACCATTCACCTTGAATCTCGTTCATTCCTCATTCTCAAGTTCAACCGCTCCGTCTGAAAACACTTATACCACTTTGAATGGCCCCGTGCACTTAGACTTGGGTTTGCCAGGGAACAAGCGCAACTTTTGATCATGGTACCTCTTCATCTTCTCCTTATACAAGGCTGAAATTTCATATGATTTTAGGCAAAACTCATAGAGCTCATTCAACACATTTAATCTTTGACTTGATATGGCATCCTAATCGAAATTCAGCTTCTTGAGTGCCCACATCACTTTGTGCTCTAACTCTACAAGCAAGTGACAAGACTTCCCAATTTTTTTTGGAAGGGAGACATACCTATGGGATTCTTGAATGCTGTGTGATAGGCCCATAGAGCATCATCAAGCTTTCTTGACTAGTCACATCTGTTCGCATTCATAATCTTTGCAAGGATCTGCTTAATCTCTCTATTTGATACTTCCACTTCACATTCATAATCTTTGCAAGGATCTGCTTAATCTCTCTATTTGATACTTCTACTTGCCCACTAAACTATGGATGATACGAAGTTGCTATGCTGTGAAGAACACCATACTTGTTAAGCACTGCCTTGAACAACCTATTACAAAAGAGGGAACCTCTATCGCTAATAATCTCCCTTGGTGTACCAAATCTGGAGAAAATACTCTTTTCAGGAATGTAGTGACATTTTTGTTTTCATTGTTCGTCTGGGAACGTATTATCTATGTCAATTCCATCAGCTAGCTTCAACATAGAGTCTTTCTGTAATTTGGACAAGTAATCAACCACTTGGATTTCTGTCCGAAATTACACATCCCTAAAGAAGTATAAGCAATTGTTGTCAAATAAATAATCTAATTGAGGTTAGGATCCATCCCACGAGGAATATGGTCTAGACTTACGCTTATTTATGGTTGATTGTACATTTAGTCAAATTACTTTCGAAAAATGAGGGATTTGTAAACAAAGTAATTGTTGATTGATTTGTAGTAACAAGTAAGCAAAATTCACAGTTTTTAATATCAATATGATATGAAACTAGGGCACATGTGTTCCCCACAAGTTCTTAATGCAGTAATCCTAATAATAGTAACTCCTTCCTAGTGTTTAACATGCAAAGTTTGTAAGTTAGGTATCTCCTAAGTTATTGGTCGTCCAAG
The DNA here is from genome assembly GCA_029007595.1 of Solanum commersonii. Classification (NCBI taxonomy): domain Eukaryota; kingdom Viridiplantae; phylum Streptophyta; class Magnoliopsida; order Solanales; family Solanaceae; genus Solanum; species Solanum commersonii. Next base: position 2,143,365 of record JAJTWQ010000055.1, on the reverse strand, counting down.
TAGGGAATTTCTCCACACAACTTGATCGTTCTACTAGTGTATGCTTTACTAACCCTTACCCTTGACCCCAAATTAGCCATAAATTATTTCGGTTATGCTATTAGATAGTAGATTATCATGTTAAATCTTGGTTGTTTAATCTCTTTCTCATTCATTACTTTCTTAGTCAGGCAAGTAGGAATGAGGTGAGTTCTAACGTTGCGCACTGTTAAACATTCAAAATGAAGAGATTAACAATACATGCATAAACACTATTTCAGAAATACTTAGAGGTCGTTTGGTAGAGTGTATTAGAAAAAATAATGCATGCATTAACTTTGTGTATTAGTTATACCTTGTTTGGTGCACTTTTTCATGCTATGTATAACTAATGCTTGCATTAGTTATACACTCTATTGTGTATTAAGGAGTGTATTACTAATACCATGGATTTCTAGGTATTAGTAATACACACGATTTTAACACTTGCATTAGATTATCTAATGACAAAACTACCCTATGAACCTTATTAAAACATTTTTCAATACTTTTCCACTGTAAGCTAATGCTATTCTCAAAACGTAATCTTTGTAAAATGCAGTAATAAAACATACAGATTATCACAATTGTTAAGATTTTTTATACGAAGAACTTTTTTTTTTTTTGATAAAATAGTTTTGAAAATTTTAAAAATGTTGCTGCTCCACTATGTTCTTCAAAATCAAAACACAATTGACAAAAGGGGGTATGAAGGGGCAAAATACAGAGCAACACACATACTATTTCTTCTGGAAAAAAAATATTATTACTTTTAGGGAATGAGTTGATCAAAAATGAATATTGAGAACTTGAAATAACTAGTTTGCTGGTGGTAGACTTTGAGGCACAGTGGGGGTTAAATGATGAGGTATTCAAATGACTTGAATTATCAATGTTAAATGATTATCTTGAAGTGTAATTATGAGTTTCAATTTATTTTTATTACACTTTTGATATACTTCCAATCATAGAGTGTGATGAGTAAAATTATTATCATAAGTTATTGATTTTGTGATTCAAATCCGTAATTTATAAATATCATAGAAAAATTTTTCTTTGGATTCTATCAATGCCAATATGTGGTGCACGCACCAAAAATAACAATATAAGTGAGGTTTTTTTTTTTCTTGCCAGCTTTCCTCAAAAATATTTTAAAGTAATACTAAAAACTATTTAATTTATTTTGGGGAAAAGAAGAGCTAATGACATTTTAGCAAAGAGTTCTATTGTGATTGTTTTATTAAAGAACCTTGTTGCAAAAGAAAGTGTACAAAATAAAAGAGTGGGGGTATTTTTGTAAACAAATATTTTTTTAATAGACTTTATACAAGGCTTGCAATTTCCAATACATCAAACCAAACAATGTATAAGAAATAATGCAAGCATTACTAATGCATCATATTCTGCAATATCCTAATACACTCTACCAAACGACCCCTTAGTTATTAGTTTTACGTTGTTAATTACTCATGGTTCCCACAACCCTAGTTGTGGATTTAGTTATTCATGCTTGAGTTATCACAATTCATAATAGGATTAATAATATAAATCATAAATTTACAATTAGAATAGATGAAATTCGGAATCGTGAATTGAAGAACAAATGCAAATTTCATAAACCAAACTTCAAGAATTAAATGCCAAAAGTGTTTGCAATATAATTCCCAAAGCTAAAATAAAGTATGTCAAAATGTCTAACAACCCAAAAATGAAATTTACAACTAATATTTATAAAAAAAAAAGACCCAAACCAAGTAGGAAAATTAATACTAAGGAAATCCGGTCATGGGCAATGTCACCTACGGCTGGCCATCTACGGCTCATCATAGAGACGGCAACTCGTAGGTGCCTCAGTCAATGAGCAGTTAGTCAATTTTCCAATGGGTTCCATCGACGGGTATAACATACGGATTGTAGGTCTAAGCACGGCCCGTCTTGTTGAATCGTCATAAATGGACTGGAGTTTCTTATTTCTAAATTTTCCTACTACTCATAGTAGAACTTATGGCTCATCAACAGCCTTCGTCGTTCAACACTTAGCTCCATTTCTCATGAATTCAACCCACGCCTTCCACCTACAACTGGTCGAAGGAACGATGGCTCGTAGGTGAGGTCTTTTGTCACCAAAATCCTGTTGCTTCAACACTTAGAATACCAACAGCTCCAAAACCTAGTTCTACAAAATCAGATCAAAATACCATCACATTTACTAATAAAATGTCTAAGACTCGTACAAAACTCTAAGTTTAATGCATCAAAAATACTGTAAGTTCACAGTACATTGGCACCCACCGCCCAACTAGCAAGAGTAACCGAGGGGCCTAAATATAAAAAAATAAAAGTCGTCCAACAAACTAGTAAACTCCCAAAGGCGTCAACCGCCTAGCTAGCAAAAGTTAACCTAGGGACGTGTCAATTTCAGAGAGGATCTCATCACAATCAATCAAAAGTACCACCGTGGAAAGATATCCAGTAACAAGAAATAAAAACAAGGCTCCAAGCCTGAATCACTGCAATCCCAAGTCACCCAACGAGGTACGGAACCTCCTAAATCGCAATGCCATTTCAAAGATAGAGAGAGTGAATAGAAAATTGACGAAGCTACATCATCGCCTAAACTAAGGCTCATACTATCAGACTCAAGTCTGCTACTCTTGTCTACAAGGAGCTAAACTGTCTGAATAATATTGGAGAAGAAATAAGGTCTATACGAGGCAAGAATCACAAGTCTAAGGCAAACACTAATCTAATCCTAGATTGAGGCTAATAATGCTCAATTATACCATAACAACAACATACAAGTAAACTCACAAGATATAAATAAACACATAATCCCCGACTAGCATGGTACTATACCTGTAATAGAGCTAATAAAGCCTAAAACATAGTATCTAAAAAAGAAAATAGGAACAACTAGGTACTCACCCAAAATTAACTCAAATCAACAAGAATTTACACAATCTAGCTTAATATAAGAGAAGGAAAGTCGAGCCTACCTTTAGGCCGACTGCACACGCTCCGAATGATAATGCTGGAGCTATTCCTTTTTGTACTGCCTCAGAATGCTACCATACTATAAAAAATATGTTCACAACATTAATATGGTCATTTCAACACCAAAACATATAAAATAGATAAAGACCAATTTTGAAGTTAAACATGAATCATGGGACCTACATAAGAATAACTAGAATTGACTCTGTCAAAATGTCTAAAATAATACTTGACTTGTGTTCCCAAATGAAACACAATTTGGGGCTCAAAAATCAAACAATCATCACAATTTAAAGACAATAAAAGAGTTAAGGCAACAACTAAATGGCAATTTCACCTCAAACGACATGCCCTCAATGACTTCCAATCAGTCCCCCTCGTAACCATGACAATCCTGGATGCATAAGACCTTGAGTCACCAAAAACAGGTATTAAGATGAGAGGATTATTGAGGTTTGATTTTCTAAGATAAACCTCAAATTAGGCTATCATCAGCTTAGAGTCAGAGATGGTGACATCCCAAACACAACCTTCAGGACCTGGTATGGTCACTATGAATTTGTGGTTATGTCTTTTGGATTAACAAATGCTCCTGCATCTTTCATGGACTTAATGAACAGGGTGTTCGAACAGCATTTGGACTTGTTCGTCATTATTTTTATTAATGATATCCTCATTTATTCTCGGAGTGAGGAAGAGCATGAGACTCTTTTGAGAGTTGTTCTCAAAACCCTCAAAGATTGCGAGCTATTTGCTAAGTTCAGAAAATGTGAATTATGGTTATAGTTGGTCTCTTTCCTTGGTCATGTGATATCCAGCGAAGGAATCTAAGTGGATTCTCAGAAAATTAAGGCAGTAGAGAACTGGCCTAGACCTACCTCTCTGATTGATATTAGAAGTTTCTTGGGTATGGTCGGTTATTACAGGAGGTTTGTTGAAGGATTTTCATCCATAGCTGCCTACGTGAACTCAGAAAAAGGTCAAGTTTTAGTGGTCAGATTCGTGTGAGAAAAGCTTCTTAGAACTAAAGACCAGGTTGGCTACAACAATTCTCTTAACTCTACCAGAGGGTTCAATTGGTTATGTGGTTTATTTTGATGCATCCAGAGTCAGCCTAGGTTGTGTGATGATGCAGCATGGTAAGGTCATACCTATGCTTCTAAGTAGCTTAAAGTCCATGAGAAGAACTACCCGACTCATGACTACAAATCATAAGAGCCTATAATATGTGGTCACTTAGAAAGAGTTGAATCTTCATCGGAGGAAATGGCTTGAATTCCTCAAATACTATGACATAAATGAACGCTACCATCCGGGTAAGGCCAATTTAGTGGCTCACCCCCTCAGGATACTATCCATGGGTAGTGCAACACATGTTGAGGAAGAGAAGAAAGAATTAGCCAAAGATGTTCACCGGCTTGCTCTCTTAATAGGTTGCCTTATGAACACGTCAGATGGTGTTGTGATAGTTCAGAATGGGTCAGAATATTCATTGGCGGCAGAGGTTAAGGAGAAACAGGATATTGATCCTATATTGCTTCAGTTGAAAGGTGTAGTTCATCAGTAGAGAGTTGAGGTTTTCTCCCAAGGGGGAGATGGTGTGCTTCGTTACCAGGGTCGCTTATGTGTCCCTAATGTGGGTGAGTTGAGGCAGCAAATCCTTACAGAAGCCCATAATTCTAGATATTCTATTCATTCGGGTGCCACAAGATGTACTGTAACTTACGAAAAGTCTATTGGTGTAACGACATGAAGAGGGACATCACATATTTTGTGGCTAAGTGTCCTAATTGTCAAGAAGTTAAAGTAGAACAAAAACCAGAAGGTGTAACTCAGGAGATTAGCATTCCTACGTGGGAGTGGGAAGTGATAAACATAGATTTAATTATGGGTTAACATCATACTTGCAGATGACTTGATTCCATTTGGGTGATAGTGGACAGAGTCACTAAGTCATCTCACTTCTTAGCGAGATTAAACGGAGGACTACGACAAAATCTACATTAGCGAGATAGTCAAGTTGCATGGGGTTCCTTTGACTATCATCTCATATAGAGATCCTCAGTTTACATCTCATTTCTAGAAATCATTTTCGAAAAGTCTTGGTACTCAGGTAAATCTCAATACAACATCTCATTCGCATACAGATGGTCAGGGAGAGAATACCATTCATACCTTAGAGGACATGTTGAGAGCTTGTGTGATATATTTCAAGGGTAGTTGGGATGATAACCTACTTCCATTCCAGTATTCAGATGGCCCCTTATGAGGCACTGTATGGGCATATATGCAAGTCTCCGGTTGGTTGGTTAAAGTAGGTGAAGCAACCTTGATTAGGATTGTTCGGTTCATGAGGCTATGGAGAAAGTTCAGGTCATCAGAGATAGACCAAAAACAACTCAGTATTGTTAGAAGTTCGATGCAGATGTGAGGAGAAGGGACTTAGAGTTTGAAATAGATGATTGAGTTTTTCTGAAGGTATCACCTATGAAAGGGGTGATGAAATTTGGCAAGTAAGAGAAGCATAGTCCCAGGTATGTAGGTCCTTACAGAATTCGAAAAAGGGTTAGTAATGTGGCTATGAGTTAGAGTTTCCAGCAGAACTAGTAGACGTTCATCCAGTCTTTCACATTTCCTTGTCAAAGAAGTGTGTGGGTGATCCGACATCGACAATACCTTTAGAGAGTGTGGTTGTGAAGGATAGCCTCACCTATGAAGAGGTTCCAATTGAGATTCGTGACTGTCAGGCTTGACGGTTGAGAAATAAGGAAGTCATTTCATTATAGGTTTTGTTGAGGAATCACTCCGTAGAGAGAGCTACTTGGGATGTAGAAGCAACCATGATGGCCAAGCATCCTCACCTTTTTCTTTTCGATTCAGTTTCGGCTTGAGGTAATAGTCTCTCTCCAGTCTCTTAGTTAATCTTGTGTAAATTCAGTCTCAGTATCATGTTCCCTCAGTTATCCTTGCATTCAACATATTTGCATGTTCATGAAACTCAATTCATTTAGATATCAATTTTTAAAAGTCAATGGTAGGGATTGTAACTCCTTCCCTCCAAACTCAACTTGTTTAATCTTCATTCGAGGATGAATGATCCAAGGGGGAGATATTGTAACACTTCAGACTTCAAGAAAGGGATAAAAAGAGAAAATGGGCAAGTCCACGAACCTAAAGTAGACCATGGACACTTCACGACACCCTAGACAATTCGTTCAAGGTTCTACGATCTATTAAGGGTGTTGTGAGTGACCATCCAGGGACTGCCTGGGCAGGAGTCACCAAGACGGTGCCTTAGACGGCTCGTGGTAACTTAGACGGCCCATCTAGGGGTATGTACAAGTCACCCAGATAGTGAGGTTATACCCTAAGGTCACTATGAAAGACTACAGATGCCTAGGCGGTTTTTAAAGCTTCACAACAGACTGTGAAGTCGTCCGTGGAAGATATTTATCATACTTTGAGTTTTGGGTCAACTTCATGATCATATCATTCATCACAAAATGAGTTAGGTGGCCAATCATCTATCAAATTAAAAATATTTGAGTCCTCTTTGCAACGCCACCAATTTTGCCTAATTATAAGCCAGAGTAAAAAATTATGCATGTGTTAGCGAAACCAGTCGGCAGGGCATCATCACGACCCACTAGACGGGGAATGATGCTCTAGATGGCCCGTGAAGGCTCTCGTGAGAGGCACTTCATCGACTTTAAGTCAGGGTCATTGGGTCTTTTCCCCTATGTTTGGGTACATAAACTACATCGTTTTACTTCATCTAAGCCTAGTGCACTAGTTAGAAACTTCCTAAAACATTCATTCTCCTAAAATCATTAGACTTAGAAAGAAAAGAAGAGAAAGAGGCGACAATTTTCTCTCAATAAAAAGCAGAGCTCTCCTTCAATTTCAGCCCCGAAATTCGAAGGATTTCCCCGTATTTTTCTTCACCAGGTATGTGAGATTTCACTAGTAGGTTCCTTTCATCCATTAGGTCCCTAGAATTCACTCAATTCTTCAGCTTCTCCATACTTTGTTCAGACCTAGGGTTACTAAATCTTAGGGATCCATTGAAATTTAGCTGTTATAGTTTCTATGATATTAATTACACATTTCTTGGAGAATTAAAATAGTCCTATGTATAAAACTTAGAAACCCTATCTTGCGTTAATTATCCATATTTCATGAGTTGTACTTGCTAGGCAGATTAGTTAGACAATCATGCTTCAGAATTCGAATGTCATATCTTTCAGTACATGTATGATGCATTCTTAGAGAATTATCAATATTTTGAGCTATTCAGTATTACAGTTGCAGTTTTAGCTTTATATTCAGTTGGAAGTAAACTTAGCACCGAGTTGGACTAGGGTTCAACCTACCCTCAAATCCTAAAACTACGTGCCATCGTAGGTTTATAAATCCCCTCTATTGGGCATTCAATTTAGTGATCACACCACAATCATTCCTTTATACCCTTGCAAGGTATATTGGGTCCTCTCGATGGAACGTATACATCGGACTCCATGTTTATCTCATGTGGTTTATGTCGGTTAATAGTATCTCCCACAGTTAAATTCATGTTGCATTGACCATGTATTCACTATTTTGTTATGTATTTAGTTCAGCATGATATATCTTCATCATTAGTACTTGGTCGTTGCATCCAACTTTGTTTTCATTTATGCTTCAGTAAATCTATTTCCATTTTTAGTTTTTATATTGTTCAGCTTAGCATATATCTCACATGCTCAGTACATTCAAAGTAATGACGCATACTTTTGTGCTACATCTTTGCATGATATAGGTTCAGATACTCAACATCCAGATTGCACGTAGCTCGACTTCCAGTCCGTACTCAACAACTTCAGTGATGAGTCGGCATCATCTGAGGACGTTTTTTTATGCTTTTAGTTTAGTTAGTTCGTTACTAGTTTTAGTATTTTAGAGTTAGCTAGAGACTTGTCTCAGCATCTCATCAGTATTAGAGGCTTTCAGACATAGATTCAAACTCAGTTATTTTTGGGTTGTTCCACATTTTAACTCAGTTATATTCTTAGTTGAACTCTTTTTGATTTATTCATCTATCAGTTATGCTTCTGCTTACTTAGAATTATTTCAATATGCTTGTGATATGCCAGCTTCAGGGTTAGCTTGGGGTCACTTGTGACCCTAAGTCCCGTGTTACGTCTAGGGGCTAGTCTCGGGGCGTGACACTTTTAGCTTCCTACATTACTTGTTCACTCATTTCAACCCTTTCATTTTCTTTCTTTCACTTGTTAATATAAACATGAAATCAATTAGACTTTGTTATTTCTATATTGTCCTGTCTAAAAAAGATTTATTCCAATATTAGGCTAATTACCAATCGACATTACTTCTTTATTTCCTCTTCTGTTTAGTTTTAGCAACAATGAGTAATGAATTATGTAAAATTATCATGTGATGTGATGGGACCACATTCTAAAAATTCCCTCTGATTTCTCTCCTACCTATTATTAGCATTTTCTTCTTTGCTTTGAATTGTTAATTACAATTTTAAGTCAATGATGATACATATATTTTTATTTTTATCATGTTTTATTTTTTGAAGTTGAATATAAAATTGTATGTAATTAAAATCCAGCCTTCTTAAGGATGCAAATTAAATCTAATATTACAGAATTTCAGTTTCTTTCCTAATTTACTCTCTTCCTTTTATAGTAAAATTATTAATAAGAACAATTATAAATTAAATAGGTAGTCATTTCATTAAATATGTAGTCTCAACTCCAATGATATACACGTAGAAAAATATAAAACATGTATAAGAACATAACCCAAATCATCATAAATCAAACCTATATTTTTATTGAATTTATAATTGCAAATACGTATCGAAATTAGCTTCGTAGAAGGGAGAAAAAACTAAGTACCTAAACATACTTCCAAAAATTAAAAAATAAAGTTTAATTTATATATCTTGGACTACATGTGCAACGCACTTGTCCAAGAACTAGTCAAATATGTAAGTCCTTATCATAAGCCTTCTTGTAATCTGGAAATTCTACTGGCAAATGGTTACATGCTGATGTTTTTGAATCAAACTGCCTGACACTAACTAAGCATAGAGTGATCTGGTTTTACCAAGCATGCTGTAATATTGAGAATGCGGTCATATAATATTAAATAAAATAAAAAATGATCCATATTCGCTAGAAGTGCAAGTAGCATTGAGAATGAAACAGAGAATTGTGCTTGAAATGGTTTGACATGCCTTGTGTCGACCTACAGATTCACCGGTTTGTAGGTGTGAAACTATGGTGACTGGAGGTTGAAAAGAAGACGAGGAAGAATCTTGAAATACTTACAAAAAAATATTGCATAATAGAAGATAAAGAACCATACATAGATGATATCTAGCCGTGGAGAGTAGGATTTAGTGTTTTTTTTTAAGAACTTCTAATATTGTTTTATATATTTAACTTATTTTTTATTTTTATTTTATCTGGTATGATGAAGACGTGAGTTGAACGAACTTAGCGGTGTAGTCAAGGTTTCGTATAGTCAATTCCAACTTATTTATGATTGAGGCATAGTTATAAATTGAAAGACACCGCCATTGTCCTCCCTAGAAAGCTGAATAGGGGTTTGACAAGTGATATCTATTTGGCTTCTTATGATGGTCAAACTCTCCGAAGCTATTGTTGCACGCATGTCAAATCCTCTAAAAATGCAATGGAAAATCTAATATACACTTGACGACATTTTTGAAGAGTTTGTACAATATAGATAGCTATTGTACATGTACTCAATACGTATGTTATGGATTACTCCTAAATTATTTAGTACTAAGCTACCAAAACAACTTTCATTCAGGAATACTCATCTTTCAATTCACCTTAGTATTCTATTGATTGATGATAGGGAGGTATACTTGTATTCAACCAGCTTTCAATTGTATCCTTCATTGAATTTTGCAGATGTAAGATGAAGGGAAACAACTACTATATTACAAAACACAAACAAGAAGCAATGTTTTGACAACAAAGGCATGATTTTACAACAAGAAATCACAGTGAAGGATCATCTGATATATATTGGTCTCCAATCACCTGAAACATACAGAAAAAGGAGGGGCATTTTGGCGCATGAGCAGGGCTGCAACAATTAGCTAAGAAAGAATTCCATCCACTTTGTCTGTACTTTTGCTGCAGTTATCAAATTGAAATACATCCTCGTTAGTTTGAGAGCAACATGGGGAAATTAAGTGAAAGCAAGCATAAGAAGAAACAAGAAAAAATATATACCATTGTTGTGATTTCAGGCTGGCACATAATTGGCTCACAGCTGCCAGATGACCCTAATCATATTTCTGTATTATACATATTGGTGTCAAGTTAGGTGGAGGTAGATACTCAAAAACAAAACATAGGAGTTCTTTTTTACTTACTTTGATAATGAGGTCAATACGGTTGTTTCCTTCATTCTCTTCAACATCTTCCTTAATCCTCAGAGCTAAAGCTTCCAGGGATTTGTTCTTGCACCTAATCAACTTAATCTGTTTCAGTGTTGGAATATCTGCAAAGATAAGGGGGATCTCCTCAACGTTATAGCACTCTTTTATAACAAGTGTTTCAAGTAGGGGAAAGGATTCCTCCGAGGCATCCCACCTTGAGATACGTAAGTGTGTCAGGTTCAAAAACTTAAGTTTATAGAAGGTGATATCTCCAAGGCACCACTCTTCTGATTCAAAATAATCTGAGTTCCATAATTGGAGATACTCCAGGCTTGATAGTCCTGCAATGAAGGGAACCATGTTTTCAATACGAGTCCCTCTTAGTACCAACTTCTTTAAATTTGAAGCCAATTGAAGTTGCGTAAGATTCTCCAATGTCAGACAAAAAGACTCTGAAGAATCATTATCATCCCTAAACGTGATGTGAAGTTGTTGAAGATTAGGACACCTCCCTGATAACACATCCACCCTATCAATTGGAAATCTAACAATATTATTTAATATCCTCATATTTTCCAATTTAGAGGATCCTTCAAAGAACACATGTTTATCAAATTTAGCTTCAACGATCTCAACACGCCTTAATTTTTCCATTTCCCAAAAAGATGCCGATAACAGTACTACATTACTCCAATTATTCACAATTAAAGTTTTAAGATAGGGAAGATGTGATTCTGGATGAAAATAGAATTTCTCTACCCAAACTGTGAGGTACTTAAGGTGATTTAGTGGTTTCAATGTAGCTGAAGACAAATAACTCACTTCATGGGAACTCAAATCCAAGATCTTAAGAAGTCACAATTTATGAATCTAAAACCTTAAAGGAATCCCATCAAAAGATTTTCCGATCATTATCGGTGACCTCAACTGTTGGTGGAAAGGCTTCCATGTTTTGGATCCCAGAGATGCAAACTTAGAATGCTCTTTACTCAAATTGAAGCTCACTCGACTTTCCTTCAAATCACAAGGTTGAAATTGGCTATGATTTCCCTTCACACCAAACATAAACTTTTCTTCTCTACTCTTCTCCAAGCAAAAGTGAAGGACTACATCATGAACCTGACATTATTTAACCTTACCGTTATATTCTTTCTTTGAAACCATTACAACGTTACTACTAATGAGATCCATCAAGTAATCTTCAGCAGATTCAGTGTTCACCACAAAGCTTCCGCTATCGATAAACTTATCAATTTAGACCCTGTAATTCTTGCATCCTCCGGAAACATCCCCATATAAAGAAGACAAGGTTTTAAACAATCTGCTAAGTTATCAAAACTCAAGTGCATAGTAGCCCGGCTATACTCTTCGGACTCACATTCAAGATAGTCAAATAAAGAATCTTTCACCTCATTCCACCAAGATTCTTCCATTTTTATTTTTTTTTTATTATTCCAGCTACCAAGACAACCACTAGGGGCAGTCCTTTGCATAATTTTGCAACTGCTTGACTCACTTCTTGTAGTTTAGGTAGGAAATCTTCGTTTTGAAACAATTTTTTCTGCAATAATTTGCAACTCTCTTCTGTTGTGAGGAATGGAAGAGAATAAGGATCAATACCGTACTTGACTTGCTTACCCACTTTCTCAAGTCGAGTTGTTACTACTATTCTACTTCTATTTCCAACGTCTGGAAAACAAAGCCTTAAGTCATCCCATTCCATACAATCCCACATATCATCCAATACGATGAGATATCTCTTGCCCATTAGACTTTTCCTCAACATGTCGGCAAGGATGTCATCCTTATCTCCCTTGTCCTTGGAACCAGTAACTTGACTAAAAATCTCTTGTAATATCATTCTCCGGTTATATGTTTGGGAAACAATGCACCATGCTCAAACATCAAAATGAGAAACAACGTTCTCACTATTGTACACCTTTCTAGCAATTGTCGTTTTCCCTTGTCCCCCCATGCCTACAATTGGGATGACGTCTAGCTCATTTGTACCTTTAATTAGATATTGAATAATTTTTCCTATGTCATTCCGAAAACCCACTATTTCCTCATTAATCATTGGATTGCTATGTTGAGTTGGCAGGTGTTTAAATGGTGCTACCACATAGCAAGGCTTAAGAGCAACTTCTGTTGACCACATCTCAGTTACTTGCACATTAATTTGTTTGATCTCCTTTAAGATTGTAGGAAGTGAGCAAAAAAATATTATACTGAACAAGAATAGAGTCAATGGCAACTTCAACATCATATGCCAAATTGATGGTACGTCCCTGAAGATCTTTAGGAATTTTATATTCATGGTGCACCTTTGCGACATCTCTGAAAATTGATGATAAAGATGACAACTCCTTCTCTTAAATGGATATAATAGTTGATAACTCTTTCTCCAAATTACCTAAAAAAGGTTTCATCAAGAAATCTAAATCAGATTTCGACATCTCATTCAGTTTCCTTAAAAGAGAATCCAGAAAGCTCAATCCATAAAAGGTGGAGAACTAAGATAGAGGAAATTTTAAGGATTTGTAGTAAGTCCCCACTTGTACCTTCAGATCTTTAGCTTTCTCCAATATTTGTATCGAGCAAAGACATATTCTACTAGTATCATATTTGTTTATAGAGCTAGGAAGAAGTTTTTCTATGACATATATAACATCACCTGCTATAGCTCCAACTTTTTCCATAACCTCATTGAACCATTTACCGTTAATAACATGATTTAACACATCAGCATCAAGGAAAATCAACAAGAACTCTATTGCCACATCAATAGTTTGAGTAGAGACACTATTTGGAAAGTTCTCGAGGTTTTCTTTTTTGAGTTACATCAACAGACTATGGAGATGATGAGAAAATCCTTTTGGTAATTTCTTGTCCTTGAAAGTTCTTGAATAAGTAAACTTTGAAGCCTTTAGATCACTAGGAAAAATCTTCTTCATTTCCAGCTTCACTAACACAGTCAAGAATAATAGATAAGGAGATTTATACATGATATCATAATACTCATATTTAGCGACCTCATCAGAAACAACATAACCTAAAATATCAAGACAAAGTTGTCCCACATTGTTAGCCATGAACCGAATTTGAGTCTCCAAACATTCTAGCTTCTCATGGTTGACATAACAATTTATCTCTGTGGCATATAAGTATGTCAAAAATCTCAGTTTCTTTTGAATAATTTTCACTTCCTTTATAAATCTGTGTATTTCAAGGTTTCCTTCAGGAGGGTCAAACCTATCCCCTTCTGGTAACATCATCAGTACATCATTTATATTCTTTCCGAGGCAATCCATATATTCTGACATATCAAAATTATTCAACTCATAATTGTCACTTAAAATGGTATTACGTTCCAAGAATTCAAACAAATGTGATTCTTGCCTTTTTAGATTAAGGTTAGTTTTACATTGATCTGGAATCCCATCCAATACATGGTGAAGCATTGTCATAGTCAATTTGGCATTATTTGTGTGTTTGACTAAGGGATCACAAAAAAGAACATGATGAGACTTTATAAAGGTTCTCAAAATTCTTAGCACCATTTCAAGTTCCTTAATTTTATCAATCTTGGCACTATCCAGATTACATCCACTCTTGATCCTTCTCAGGTGATCTAACATTTCCTCAATTTCATTTTGAGCCATTTTCTGTCAAAACGTTCCTGCAAGTTCACCAACTCTTGGAATTAGGTTCATTAACAACATTTTTATTCGTGTCTTTCATATCTAGTGTTTGTAGCTATGTTGATGCTTGAGAAAGATAATACATTTTATGTACTATTTCATCTAACAAATGGTGCATATTATCACAAAAAAATCACATTTCACTCAACTTTCATATGGTCACTCAACTAATAGTCATTTTCTTTAAACAAAAGGAAACTAATATCAATGTGTAATGCTAATGATGGAGGGTGGACTGCTAAGAGCATTTAGGCTGCAAGCATCTTAGTTTAATCACACATAGGAATTGTCACGACCCGATTTCTCGAGTCATGATGACACCTACTATACCCTACCAGTAGGTAAGCCAACCCGTAACCCAGAACATCAAGCAATGAGCGAAAGGGCAGAAACTAGCGAAAACAATAATCTACACAAGAATAACAAGGCGGAAGCAACCCAAAATAAATATATACAAAAATCCCTCCCAGAACCTGGAAGTCATTAGTACAGAGCTATCTAATAAAGAGTACAAGTCCCAAAAGTGGACCACAATAGAGCGTGTCTCAGAGGCAACAAGACTAGCTAAAACAAAAGAAGGAGACAGAACAACCCAAAACGCCAAGTGCTCGCCCTCGTCTCCGAATCACCGCTGCAAAAGAAGGCTAGAACAAATCACCACTGGTAACTGGTACTGGGACCTGCATCACCAAATAGATGCAGAGCGTAGCATGAGTACTAACACAACATGTACTCAGTAGGCATCATAGGCCGACTGAGCAAAAAGGGTAAAACAATAAGAAAGGATAGAATCTAGACACAGAGAGGTCAAAGAAGATATACAAAGAAAGCACACGAGCATACCAGAAACAAACTAAGTACACTAAACTAAACCTAACTGGGCCCTCATATGCCAGAAGGTACACTCGTGCACAAGCTCAAATAAAACCTGAACGGACCCCCATAAGCCCGACAGGTACACAGAAAAGTTAAGTCTACTTAGAAAGAAGAAAACCGAGCTCACAGCCCAAAGTAACTATGATAATCCATCACACTCCACCCGGCCAGCAGTGCACTCCCAGCCCAGCTAGAAAGAGTGACCCTAGGGGGGCACCCAACCAAACAGTCCACTCCCAACCCAGCTATAAAGAGGGACCCATGAGTGAGGTAGATATCGCGAGTTGTCCTACCATGTAGTCAGCTCCCAGCCCAGCTAGAAAGAGCGACCCGGGGACACCCAGCCAGCAGCACACTCCCAGCCCAGCTAGAAAGAGAGGCCCCGGGGGCTATCGCCGATATCACCGAGTCTACCTAGCCAGCGATACATTCCCAGCCCAGCTAGAAAGAATGACCCCGGGGGTGATGATATCTCCAATAGGATCCAATCCCACAACAACCACCGTAGAACGCCGTCCACTCTAAGAAATCACAGAAAAGGCTCCAAGCCTATACTATCTCAAACTCACGCCTATAGTGATGCACCAAACCTTCAAGAATGCGTCGGAACTGCAGAATGCGAGGGAGAAGATACAGAAGTGCAGCAAGTAGCGATAACGCCTAATCTAAGGCTCAAACTATCAGACTCAAGTCTGCTACTCCAGTCTACAAGGAGCTAAGTCATCCGAACGACGTCGGCAACAAGTCAAGGCTATCCAGCCCACACGGGTCATAAGTCTAAGGCAATTCTAGCCTAACCTAGACTAAGGACATCATGCTTACGGTTAAGGATGAGCAAGACATACAATACATAGCATACAAGCTTATAATAGCATTTAGCACATAAGCATGCAACTCTACTAAGCCGGTTAACATGATACTATTCTCGAAATGTGGCCAATCGATTCTAACATGAGGTATCTAATCAAAGTAAGGTAGTAAACTGGTACCCACCCCTAATTCACTCCAATCGACATTTTTTATACAATTAAGCTCAATCTAAAAGAAAGGAAGCCGTAGCCTACCTTAAGGCCAATCGCGCGTTCTCCAAATCACTTTACCGGAGCTTTTCCTTTCCGAACAGTCTCAAAACGCTGCCCCTCTATCAAAAATAGAGTCACAATATTACTACGGTCACTTAGACACCAAAAGCACAACAAACGGAGATGGGTCAATTTTGGAGTCAAAATGAGTATCGTGAGACCCGCACTGAATTATCTGAATTTGACTCCGTCAAGAGACCCTAAACAGCACCCCAAACTTGTGTTTCAAAATGGAACACAATTCGAGGCTCAAAACACAGCAAGAACCAACAAGCAAGAAACCACACTTTAATCAACTAAAAGAAACCCTACAACAGCAATTTAAAACTCGAAATAAACTAAAATCAAAAGGTGCCCAGCACTCTTTGAACACTCTACGACAAAGTCTCGACAATTATCAACATGTGGGACATTGTATCACCCAAAACCGAGCTAAAATGAGTGAGATATCACCAAAACAATAATACCAAAAACAAAGGCTCGGAAAAGGTACCACAGTCAAGTTTTATCGCGAAATTATCTCAAACTACGTGCACCCAACAACTTTCGAACACCCTACAGCGAAGCCACCGAAAATACAAAGCTCCCGCACTTTGAATCGCCTAAATCGGACAAAAGATGAGAGAGTTATGAGAGTTTGAAGTTTGGAATTATGTTGCTGTTTTTCTGCATATATTGCAGAAAATCTGCAATAATTTCCAAGACTTAAACTCCAACGGGGTGCTCCGAACTCGTTCGGAACCCCATGCACGCAAACGAGATATGCAACTATACCAAATTTGATATTTCAGACTCAACGGCGTAGTCAAAATTTCCATCAAAGGTCATCTCGATAAAAATTGGGTCCCACTTCCAGATGCCATTTTGAGTAAAAACCCATAAAAGGGTTCGAAAAGATATCAAAAACTTCGGGACATAAAAGGAGGGTCAATCTAGACCAAACTCAATATTTCGGAGCTAACCACACTAACGGAATTCTCATCCGAGCGCGTTTACTCAAAATGTTGACAAAAGTCAAACTTAGGCTTAAACTTAAAGTTAAAACGCCTAATCGCACCGACTCACACTGAAAACCTCGAGAGTCATGTCGACCATGCTACTAGCCTAAAATGACCCTTTCGGAGCTGATGAAATCGTCAGAATTGGATTCTGATGTCATATTCTTGAACTTTTGATCGAAAATGATCGTTCAAGGTTCATAAGCTCCAAAACACAAAAACTCGCACCAAGACCAAATGAACGACCAGGTGACCGAACTGTCAGTCCCAGCAAGTCATAAATGATTTGGGGTCGCTACAGGAATGCTCTAAATGATACACAAAAGGCAAGACACAGAAATGACCTAGAGGGTCATTACAATATCCACTACTAAAAAGGACTTTTGTCCGCGAAAGTAAGGGTCAAGAAGTACCTGAAGGCTCACACAAGCTGGGAAACTGCTCTCGCATCTCCTGCTTGGCCTCCCAGGTAGCCTCCTCGACTGGAAGATGCCTCCAACGGACCTTAACAACAGGAATGGCTCTCGAGCGCAATTTCCTCATATCTCTGGCTAGAATGGCACCTGGCTCTTCTACAAATGTCAAACGATCATCCAACTTGACTGCATTATACTGGAGCACATAG
The DNA here is from genome assembly GCA_029007595.1 of Solanum commersonii. Lineage (NCBI taxonomy): Eukaryota > Viridiplantae > Streptophyta > Magnoliopsida > Solanales > Solanaceae > Solanum > Solanum commersonii. Next base: position 2,125,642 of record JAJTWQ010000055.1, on the reverse strand, counting down.
GACTCATCAGGAACATACCGCCGCAACATCGGGACATGGAAAACCAGGTGGATGGCTGAAAATGCTGGAGGTAGGGCCAACTCATAAGCAACTTTCCCTAGTGTCCGGAGTATCTCAAAAAGCCCAATGTACCTGGGGCTAAGCTTGCCCCGCCTCCCAAACCTCATCACGCCTTTCATGGGCGACACACGGAGGGATACCCGATCGCCAACAGAGAATCTCAAAGGTCGGCGCCTCCGATCTGCATAACTCTGGTGCCTACTCTGAGCCGTCCTGAGCCTATCCTGAATCACCCTCAACCCGAGTGCCCAACTCATCCTGAAAGGTCCTCCAAAAGCTGGACGTGAACTGAGAACCTCGATTTGATATAATAGAAATTGGCACCCCATGAAGTCGAACCACCTCCCGAATATAGATACGAGCCAACCTCTCGGCGCGAAATAAAGACTGAACAAGAAGGAAATGTGCTGACTTGGTCAATCGATCAACGATGACCCAAATGTTGTCAACACCTCTAGAAGTCCGAGGCAACCCCACAATAAAGTCCATAGTGATACGCTCCCACTTCCACTCCGGAATGGGTAATCTCTGAAACTCACCACCAGGCCTCAAATGCTCGGCCTTTACCTGCTGGCAACACAAGCAACGGGAAACAAAGTCAGCAATATCTCTCCTCATGCCACTCCACCAGTAATGCTGCCTCAAATCACGATGCATCTTTGTTATGCCCGAATGGATAAAGTATCTAGACTCATGGCCCTCAGAAAGTATCAACTGTATCAAATCTCCAACTCTCGGAACACAAATGCGGCCGGCGAATCTCAACACTCCATCAGGATCTAAGGTAGCCTGACCATCATTACCCGCTAACACTCGATCTCTAAGGGTCACCAAGGCCTCATCCTCAAACTGACAACCACAAATCCTATCAAGCAAGGAAGACTGAACTCCCATATGGGCCAAGACACGTCTAGGATCTGAGATATCCAACCGAACCATGCTATTGGCTAAGAACTGAATGTCCATAGCCAAGGGTCGCTCCTCAACAGATAAGAAGGCTAGACTACCCATACTCACCGCCTTTCGGCTCAAGGCGTCCGCTACCACATTCGCCTTGCCCGGATGATAGAGAGGTCATAGTCCTTCAGGAGCTCAATCCAACGACGTTGCCTTGAATTAAGGTCCATCTGGCTCATGATGTACTGAAGACTCCTGTGATTGGTATAGATCTCACATCGAACTCCATACAAGTAGTACCTCCAAATCTTAAGTGCGAAAACTACCGCTGCCAACTCTAAGTCATGGGTGGGGTAGTTGCGCTCATGAATCTTAAGCTGCCTCGACGCATAAGCAATAACCCGGCCCTGCTGCATCAATACACAACCCAAACCAACGCCGGATACGTCACAATAAACCGTGAAGCCCTCGCCCTCAACTGGAAGTGTCAATATAGGAGCAGTGGTCAATAACTCCTTGAGCCTCAAAAAACTCGCCTCACACTCCTCTAACCAAACAAAGGGAATATCAACACGAGTTAACTGGGTCAGAGGTGTTGCCAAGGTAGAGAAACCCAACACAAATCGTCTGTAGTAGCCTGCTAGTCCGTTGAAGCTCCGAATCTCAGTAACCGAGGTGAACCTAGCCTAATCACGAATAGCCTCAATCTTCACCAGATCTACCATAATGCCCTCCTTAGATACAAAATGCCCCAAGAATGCCACAGAGTCTAACCAAAACTGGCACTTTGAGAACTTGGCATAAAGCTGCTGATTTTGTGTGATATAAATTTTTTATTATCTAGACCATATAGAAATTAAAACACAAATGTTTTGAAGTGTCACGACCCGAGCCTACACCCTGGACGTGACCGACACTCGAGAACCATTGCTGGTACCCAAGCGAACCCTCATCCTGGCTGACTTCAAGAGGAAGACTAACACAAGCATACAAAGCTTAAAAAATGAATAAATTCAATAAACTCAACTTTTCAAAACTTTAACTCAAATGAACAACTTAGAATAAAATAATATAGTCAACTCGCCATGAAATAGGCAACTTAAGTCTTTAAACATTTAATAAAATAAATGAATAATACAGACTTCTCAATTATACTGACTATCTATGAAGCCTCTAAATGATAAAGATGGAAGTCGAGACAACTGATATAACTGAAAGGTTAATAAAATCCTCCGGAAGCAAGGAGGCTCACCATAGCTAACTCGAACTCTTGGATGTATCAATGAAGCTCCTGTTAATGATCCCGAATACCTCTGTCTGCATCATGAGAAGATGCAGGCCAAATGGCTCAGTACGTAGAATGTACAAGCATGTAAGAGGAATTCTAAAGCATAAACATAAGCTTGAACTTTGATAAAAAGGAAATATACTTACCTCTTCTCAAACTTACTCAACTCAAGGATACTCAAAACTACTCAACTTACTCAACTAAGAAGTATTCAAGGATAAGATACTCAACTAAGAGATTAGGTACTCAACTCAAAGATATGATATTCGACTCTGGGTACTCAACTCAATATGAATGAACTCATTTCAATATAAAGTAATTTAAAACAAGTGCAATATAAAGAAACAATTTTTTTAAAAACATGATGTCAACTCTGTGTGTATGCAAGGATACAACATAACTCTGAAATGTATGTAAAAATACAATTAACTGTGTATATAAGAATACAATAACTTCTGTGAGAGATTCTCTAACTGACAACCATCACTATGAACCTAAGTGATGGTACAATGTTTTACCTCATGTTGCCAAGGACGGTCCGATACCTTGCCATCGGTATAGAACCTGAACTACTAAGTGGATCCACTAGTCTATGCTAAAAAGCACTAAGGAATCATCGGAAAAGTATGATCCTTTTTCTACCCATGATGGCTACATGGTTTATGGAGACTTGATTTATCTGAACTCGCATCCCCATATCGGTGCTCAATACTACTCCAAAAATATACTTAGCTCATATGTTTGTAAAAACAAAACTCTTTGTGTGATTTGAGATAATTGCTCAAAAACTTAGCTCAAAGGCTATATTGGAAATCAAGGTTTCCTCTCTTGCTTTATTGTGAAAGCATTTACTCTTTTATTGAAAACTAGTCCAAAGGCTCTTTACTGAAAATCTCAGTTTTCCGTTCTTATTTAAATGTGAAAACATTTTAAACTCTTTTGGGAATACATAGTCCCCATATACTTTTGAAGAAATGAACTTCAACTTTACTCCTTATTGAACTCAAAACTTAAGTCTTAAAACAAAGTTAAAACGTTTGTAAAAAACTTCTTAAAAATATGGTTCATGCCGAATTATGGACTTGAATGACTGAATACAAGGTTTTCAATAACCATAGATAGACTCAAATACTTGGATCTCAATAACTTCAATGATACAACTCACTTCAAGAATGCTCAACTTAGAGGGTTCATGAGGAAATATGAGCATGAACTACTTAATTCAAGGACTCAAAGATACTTCGCATCTCAAGACTGCTCGACTTATAGGGTTCATGCGGAATTATGGGTATGAATAATTCAACTCAAAGACTTCATGGGTAACATGTAATAGTCCCATGATTAGAAATATAATCTCAAAGGTGATTAGGAACCCAATACTCAAGACTTAGAACTTGAAGATACTACTCCTCTCAAAGGTACTCAACTGATGGAGTTCATGCGGAAGTTATGGGAATGAACGACTCGACTCGAGGGTCTACATAATAAAATAGAATTTGTGAATACAACTCTTCTCATACTTACTTTTTCAGAACCTAGTTCAAATTGATAGTTGATCTCAAAAGATTCACAATTGAACTAAAAGCTTTGCTTGAACTCTACTCTTAACTCTCTCTTGAATGTGAATTATGAATTCAAGAGTTATGGTTCATGATATGAAAGGTCTCATGATGAAAAAGTAGACTCATGAATACATTCTCCTTATCCTCATACTTACTTGCTCGAGTCTTGAAACAAGTTACTTAAATTTGTAGAAGGTTCTTCAAAGAAAACTCAAAGGGACTATCTCATATATATGTTCGCAGGAACTCTCAAGGCTTAAATCTTAACTCTATCATGAATTTGAACTTATGGATTAAAGGTTCTGATTAATGTTCATGGATGATTTCTAGATAAAAACTCTAAGAAATAATAAAAAATCTAATGGCGGATTAGCTACTACAACTATGGAAATATTATATAAATATGAAGTAGCTATAAGAATTGAATTTAGTAGTATGACAACAGAAGTAGAAGAACAAAATAAAGAAAAAATCATAAATCGGAATCTAATGACAAAACTAGCAATATGTAATATGTGTTACATAGATGAATATACATGTGCATTTAGAGAATACTATTATAAAGGAACATATAACACAGAAGAAAGTAAAGAAATAAGAAAATTATATTTTACAAAATTACCGGAACCGTTTAGTTCAAAAATAATAAAAAGTTGGAATGAAGCAGAATTAACAGATACCTTAGGAGCTAGAATGAAATTCTTGCAATGATGGTTTATGGAACTATGTGAAAAACATAAAGAAGAAATAAGAATGGAAAAAATATTAGTAAAAAACTTGGCATGTTGCAAAAATAAAACAGCACCTCAATTTGGTTGTACGGATAGATATTATAAAAATAGAAAGAAATATAATAAAAAATACAGATCAAAATATAAATATAAAAAATCGAGAAGAAGATACTATGTAAAAAACTACAAAACCAAAAGACCATATAGACCAAAAAGAAAACTAACGGAATGTACTTGCTATAATTATGGGAAATTAGGACATATAGCTAGAGATTGTAAATTACCTAAAAATCAAAAGAAAAAACAAATATCAGAAATAATAATGGACAATAAAAAATATACACAAATAGAATACGTAGATTATGAATTAGAAAGTGAAGATAGCATATATGAATTATCAGAAAATGAAATAGACGAAATGGAAATAATTCATTAACAGAATCAGATAGTGAACAATATATAAATGACTGAAGCAGATATACAAACAATAACTAAAGAAAAATATCAAGATGAAGAATCGGCAGAACAAAAAATAATATTTGGTAATAATATATTTGAACAAATAAAAGGAAAAGAATTAGATCTAAGTGTAGCAAAAATATTTGAAATATCAACAATAAGAAACTGGTTTAAACGACAAAAAGAAGAATATTATGTAGTAAGCCAAAGAGAACATATCATAGATTGCAAATACACCAAAGGAAATGCTAAAATACCAATAATAAACAAGCGAATAATAAATAAAGAAATACAAGATATCAAGGCTAAAAATCCAATTAAATATGTACATTTAGGAGGAACGGAAATATTAATAAAAGCATGTTTTAGAGAAGGAATAAATACACCCATAGAAATATACTTAGCAGATGATAAAATCATACAACCTATAGAAAAAAGTATAATAAGCGCAGTAAAAGGTAACCTCATATACCAAAAATTTAAATTTATAATAAGTACTAACTACTCAAGTAGCGAGAAATGACAAAAATATAGATAAATCATTAGTATTATAATGGAAAATGTCGGGAGTAAAACTAGCCCCGGAAGTAAAATATTTACAGCTAGATGTAAAAACTTATATGTTCTAACAACAAAACATAAAATAACAAAGAAAAAATAAAATAGATAAAATAAAAATAGAAGATCCCTTTGAAAGAATAGTTACAGTCATAGATAATAATGATTATAGTTATAATGAAATTGATATAGAAGAAGATTTAGAAATAGTAAAAGAAAGACTAAGTACATCGAAAAGAATAAACAATGAGATACCCCAAATATCATAAAAAATGAGTACCTAAAAAAGAATAGATAAAATTCCACAAAAATCAATGTAAAAAGAAATAAAACCACAGCATTACTACATAACGAAAATAATGGAACAACGAAAATATTTAATATTAATAAATACAGGATTAGAAGAAAATTATATTATAAGAGAATTAATAACAGAATATGAAATAATAACTACTGAACAATCATGTCCCGAACTACCAAAAGTATTAACATATACCACAGAAACTACGGAAAAGGAAATAATTATTGGAGGAATACCAATAATAATAAAGTTTAAAATATATCAAGGAGATGAAAACATCACTTTAGGAATAAAATGGCTAGAACAAGTAAAACCATATAATCTAGAAGACAAACAGTTAATAATAAATTATGAAAATAAAAGAGTAATAATAAAAAGGACTTTAGTATGATAAAAATATGAAAATATATATACTTGCAAAAATAATAATAGAAGAATATTACAACAGATATTATACACCAATGATAGATACAGGAACAAAAGCTAATATATGTAAATACAATTGTTTACCAGAAGATAAGTGGGAAAAATTAAAAACACCGATAGTAGTAACAGGATTTAATAATGAAGGAAGCATGATTACATATAAGGCAAAAAATATAAAAATACAAATATGGGATAAGATATTAACTATAGAAGAAATATATAACTTTGAATTAATTACAAAAGATATGTTATTAGGGATGCCATTTTTAGAAAAATTATACCCACATATAATAACAAAAACACATTAGTGGTTCACAACACCGTGTAAACAAAAAATAGGAGCAAAAAGAGTAAATAATAAAAAATAAAAAACAACAGAATGGATAAAAAGAAGCGAAAAAATTACACAAAAATTAGAAAATATAAAAAAAGAAGACCCTAAAATAGAATTAATTATATTCTCCATAGATAAAGTGAAAATAATCCAAGATAAATTAGAATTATTATAGAGTGAGGATCCTTTACAAGAATGGGAAAAACATAAAACAAAAATAAAAATTGAGTTAATTGATAATAATAGTATAATAACCCAAAAACCATTAAAGTATAACTTTAATGATTTAACCGAATTTAAGATACATATAAATGAATTACTAGAAAAAGGGCATATACAAGAAAGCAATAGTAAGCACACAAGCCCGGCATTTATCGTAAATAAACATAGTGAACAAAAAAGAGGAAAAAGTAGAATGGTTATTGATTATAGAAATTTAAATGCAAAAACTAAGATATATAATTATCCGATACCAAATAAGATACTAAAGATAAGACAAATACAATGATATAATTATTTTAGCAAATTTGATTGTAAATCAGGATTTTATCACTTAAAACTAGAAGAGAAATCTAAATAACTAACAACATTCACTGTACCACAAGAATTTTACGAATGGAATGTATTACCGTTTGGATATAAAAATGCACCAGGTAAATACCAACACTTTATGGATAACTATTTTAAACAATTAGAAAATTGTGTAGTATATATTGATGATATATTGCTATATTCTAAAACCCAAGATGATCACATAAGATTATTAGAAAAATTCATACATATTATAGAATATTCAGGCATAAGCCTAAGTAAAAAGAAAGCCGACATAATGAAAAGCCAAATAAAATTCCTAGGAATACAAATTAATAAAAACAAAATAAAAATGCAAACACATATAGTACAAAAAATAATTAACTCAAATGAACAACTAGACACAAAAAAGAAATTACAATCATTCTTAGGACTAGTAACCAGGTAAGAGAATACATACCAAAATTAGCAGAAAATTTAAAACCATTACAACAAAAATTAAAGAAAGATATAGAATACTAGTTTGATAAGAAAGATCAAACACAAATACAAAAAATAAAATTATTATGTAAGAACCTACCTAAACTATATTTTTCGGATGAAAATAAAAAATTTACTTATATAGTAGAATCAGACGCTGGTGAGAAAAGTTATGGAGGAGTATTAAAATATAGGTATGGAGAAGAAAAAATAGAACATCACTGCAGATATTACTCAGGAACATATACTAATGCAGAAATAAAGTGGGAAATAAATAGGAAAGAATTATATTCGGTATATAAATATTTATTATCATTTGAACCATATATTGTATATAACGAATTTATTATAAGAACAGATAATACACAAGTAAAATGGTGGCTAACAAGAAAAATACAAGATTCGGTAACAACAAAAGAAATAAGGAGATTGGTATTAAATATATTAAATTTTACATTTACAATTGAAGTAATAAAAATTGATAAGAATGTTATTGCAGATTACCTATCACGACAAAGCTACTCAGACTGAGACTGAGGAAGAAGATACAATTGAAAAGATATTCAAAGTCATTACTACACTTTGTACAAAAGTGGATAGTATGGACAACGAGATACAAAAGCTAAAGACTAATGAAGATAATCTGAAGTCTAAAGCTAGTCAGCAGTATGACTATAAAAATGCGAAGCTACGTCGATCGGAAGACGAAAAAAACCCATAGCTAAAAGGAGATGATGGGAAACTCCTTAAAACCCATAACATTTGTTTAAATACAGCTACAGGTACAAGCAAACAAGTTAGTGAAAAACAAAAGAATTCAAACTTAAACCAGCTATTCGCAAAACCATTTACTCCAAGGCTAACACCAAAAAACATATAAACTATAGAACCACAAACTTCTACATATGCAGAGAGCATACACCATGACAAAAGAACATACAACCATATCACGCGAACCTATATAGAAAATATATACAAAATTCAAACATTTTTAAATCTTAACCCAAGATCTACTACAACCCTAGAAACCAACCAAGATTATCTAACCCAAAAACTACAAGGTTATAATAAACTGATTGCACAACCAAAAACTAACGCCAACTTGGTGAGGACATGTTACAACTATGGATTATTAAATACAGTATATACATATGACGGAGAGGAACTAAGTGGAATACCGAAACTACATAAAACATTTATTACATATAAGAGAGTTACTAAGGGAAATCTATTCTATGTAAAATTTTATACGGCAACAACAGAGATATTATACGAAGAAATAAAACCTCCGATACAAGTGGTAAAGATAGGACTAACAAAAAATATGACAATACCAGAAGATATCGGACAGCAACCAGAGATACGAAAAAGCGAGATACCCAATTTTTATGCCAATAAGAGAATAATTGGTATATCAACCATTGTACAAGAGCTAGCAAATAATTATTTAAACGGAAACGCTATATGGAGCTACTATGCAAGAGATCAGTTAATGATTTATTCCAATTCAAAGGAGCTAAGGAAAGCAGATATGGATGAAGTCCAAAGATGGATTTTATCATTATTCAAGCCAGAAGAATGACCTACGACACGAGTATTAAAAGAAGGATTTATTTCAGCAGAATTATTAACCAGATATTGCAAGCTAATTGGTCATAAATACCCGGACCATATATATTCAAAGTGCAACGGAGAAGATAATATAATTTCAGATGTCCAGTTAGAATAATTAACGAGGAAGAAAACAAGAAGGAGAAGATAAGAACAGAAAAAGTTATGTAAATAAAATAATGTAAAATAGTTGGCAAAGTTGTCAAATAAGTATATAGATAAGATGTAAAAAGTCATAATAGTTTGGTGTGTGTGTCATAAAGTAGGTATGAGTCTTAAGAAATAAGTGTAGAAATAATGACAAGTGTATATGGTAGATAGTGTACATTATTAATATGTGCAAATAAGTCGTAAAGAGGATAGTCATGAATAGTAGTCATGAATAGTAGTAAATAGTAGTAAATAGTAGTGGACAGATGTAAAAAACGTATTAGAATAAGTATTTAGAATAGTAAATTTGTATGTCTATATATAGACTTAGTAGTAAACATTGTAAAGCAGACAATGCCTAACATAATAAAAACTTTCTTGAAAACACTCTCTCTACTAAGATATAAAAATACTTAAAAGTTAATGGATAAATCTGAAATCCAATCAGATATTTCAGATAGCATGGCTAAGCAAGAGGCAAAGGTATATTGTTCAAAAAATATGCAGAACTAATTTCATATATTCCTGAATATCATATATATGATTGAATAAATTTATGTTAGTTATTATGTATTAAAATTATTTGAATCATCATTTCTAGTTTATTAACACACTGAAACAGGGAGAAAACTTTTATACTATGCCATCCTAATGTTGAAACCGGTAGGCGAGGAAAGCCGTTTAGGGGAGTAAACAAAGTTGAGGCGCTGATAAGGAGGAAGTATCTGCTAAAGTACGATGCTAGTAGTGACAGGAAAATATGATAAAGATAATCTAGTTCATAATGATCTAATATGAATTTAAATAATTATGAATATGATAGGAAGGAATAATTGAAAATCTGCATAACAACGAACATGACTACATACATGCATGATTAAATGATAAAAAACTATGAAACTTAAATTCTATATATACTTAAAAATATAGAAATAATTGAATTAAGAAGAATTATATGGAATTTTTTTTTTTGAAGATAACGAATCAGAAGGTATATTAAACCAAGAATGATATGAAATAGACCTACATGATTTAGACCTCAAAAGAATAAAATGGTACGATTTAAAAATAAATTCAGACTAAAATGAACTACGAATATTTACAGTATCGGATAGAATCTATAAAAGATATAAAACTATTAGAACAATTAATGGAGGAAAATTTATATATGTACCAAAAAACCCAAGATATGTTATATCTAGAATATATTACAAATAATATTAATAAAATATTCAGATTAAAACAACTATCGAAAGAATATTACAATAAATATTATCACATTTTACCATGAATTCCGTAACCCCAAAAAATAGAATAAATTACTCATCTACCACACCACCTACCACACTACCACTTCTATGAATTCACCAACTATCAGTTCAGCACCGAAAAATGGTATCAGAGCTATGGATATCGAGAAATATAAGAAGAACCGTATTAGTAGAAAGTTAAGAAAAATAAGAAGAAAATTAAACAAATTATATTCAGAGTATAAACAACTTAATATCACAAAAATTGATAACGAAAAATTAAATTACTTAATAGATAATATATCTAAAGTAGAGTATAAATATATTCAATATTTAAAATTACAATGAATAACGAGAATAACGAATATAGACAAAAACTTAATGAAATAATTATAGCAAAAAGACAAGAATTAGCACATAGAAAGAATAGACTTAACAGTAATATATTTACAGGAATTTGTCACAAATCTATAATAGCGCAAAGAAAGCCTATTTTATATCTAGAAATACAAATAAATAACTTAGAATATAAACTTCAACATAATCTATAAATGAATAAGGAAGAATACGCATAGATGAAAAAACATACGAAATTATGACGGATTAAAAATAAAGATAATGTTTTCTAATATAGGAAGAAGATATAAGAAAATAGGTGAAAATCTAAGTTTAATGTTAGAAAAAGAAACAGTAAAACTAGAAGATAGTTTAACTGTTATAGTAAGAATAACAAAAGAAAATGAAGAAATAGATAGAAAAACGGAAATTGAAAAAATAAAACAACAAGCAAAAAAAGAAATACAACAATTAGAAGAAGTAAAAAATACTAAAATAATAGAGTTAGAAAAAGAGCTAGCAATATTAAAAGAAATCTATGAAATAAAACAAAAAAAAAAGAACAAAAAATGAAATTAACAAATGAAATAATTAAAATTAAAGAAAAATTGCAACTAAAAGATGGATTAGAAGAAAAAGAAGAAAATAACCAAGATAATCTACCCGAAATAAGAGTTGATGAAATAAACGACGATGATATAGAACAACATTCAGAAACAAGCGAAACATATACGAAATTTTTAGCAAACATAGATAATGCAAAAAATTTAGAAGTAAATACAGGTGACATAGACATGGATGAAAAACCTAACACATCAGGAGTAAAAAACCCAAAAAATTTTAATCCAAAATATTATAATGAAAACTATGAACAATATTATAGAGAAAAACCTATATGGGATAAAAGATTAAATAAAAAATGGACACCTAAACCAATAGCTGAACGACATGATTTTTTAGATTTAGACTGTATAACAGATATAAATAAAACAATCTAATTATGGATAGGATATACATCAAAATAATTAATAGATAACAAAATAGCAATAGCAGAGACACCAGGATATATAGAAAGAACGCTTATAGGAACAGTAAAATTATGGCTATAAAATTTATCAGATAAAAGGTTAAAAACTCTAAGAAGTAATAAAAAATCTAATGGCGAATTAGCTACTACAACTATGAAAATATTATATAAATATGAAGTAGCTATAAGAAATGAATTTAGTAGTATGACAACAGAAGTAGAAGAATAAAATAAAGAAAAAATCATAAATCGAAATCTAATGACAAAACTAACAATATGTAATATGTGTTACATAGATGAATATACATGTGCATTTAGAGAATACTATTATAAAGGAACATATAACACAGAAGAAAGTAAAGAAATAAGAAAATTATATTTTACAAAATTACTGGAACCTTTTAGTTCAAAAATAATAAAAAGTTGGAATGAAGCAGAATTAACAGATACCTTAGGAGCTGAAATGAAATTCTTGCAACGATGGTTTATGGAACTATGTGAAAAACATAAAGAAGAAATAAAAGTGGAAAAAATATTAGTAAAAAACTTAAATAGGCTAAATGATGAAAACTTGGTGAAAAACACTTATCCGGGTGCATCCCTGGCAAGCCGCGGCAGGCCCCAATTTACTAGGGCTCATTTCTGGCGCACTGTTGGTGTGTCACCCTCGCCTTCCTGGTGCAACGGGGGCACCTCGTGCCAAGATTGCCCCAGGCAAAACTGACAAACTCTTCCTCTTGTTTTCTAACCTTAAATCGCTTTTAATCAATTTCTTTTCTCAAGTTTTCCTTAGATTCAATTACCCAACCTAAGTACACACTAACCCACTCAAAAAAACACTCAAGACAATCACTTTAATCTCAAGAAATCATCAAAACCCAACAAAACAGGATTTAGGATGAACTTGAAGAACACCTATCAAGAACTTAAATCCTTCAACTTTTTGAGAATGAAACTCCTCTTCTATCTTCTTCTTTTCTCTTCTTGAAATCTCAACTAAAACCCTAGGCTAATTTAGGATTGTAAAACTGAACCTAATCAGATTATACTCCTAAAATATTACTAAAAATGAATCAAATCTGATTGGGTAAGGAAAAGACCAAAATACCCCTCTAAAATCCGGTTTTGACTTTCTTTGTCTAGACAGCCCGACTTCGAATGGACATATCTCCCTCATACGAACTCGAAACTGAGCGAAGTCAGTGGCGTTGGAAAGATAATACAAAGGTATTCCCTACGGTCTCTGGTATCACACCTAAATCATCTTGAGCTAAAAGTTATGATCATTTGAAGTCGACCAAAAACTCAAACTTAGCTTAACTTGGAAAATTTCAGATCTTGCTATTTCCAATTTAATTCTTTTTGGAACTCTAGGTGCTACATCTAGTGACCTTAACACCTAAGAAATTTTAAATTCCTTGGTAAAATCTCACTCACTACGAAGAATGGTTTGAGTCTTAATTCAAAATTTTCTGAGGTGTTTCAATATCTCTCCCTTGGGATCATTCGTCCTCGAATGACGACTGGAATGGGTATGGAATGGGGTTACTCTTACTAAGGTCTGAGTATAATGGTATACTCTTACTATATTCAATCTTAACCCAAATCCTTAGGTTCAGGTTTTATAGCTCTCTATAGGGAATCTCATCGTAAGACTAATACTCTTTACTACCACATTGGGCTCATATCAAGAGCTACCTAATGTTTAACAACACCACATTCAAGCTTAGTACTCTAACAACTCCATGGATTCCTACTAATCAGCTCCTTAAGAAATTATCAACACTTGACTTGATTTCTCATCTTATCATCTCCCGCTTAGTTCTAAATCTAACACTTGAAATCTATGGACATATTCCATCATCTCTAAATGGTCTACCTCTTCTTTTAATCTAACACTTGGGAGAAGTTTATCTCATGCCTACCAAACTCTCTATAAGTGGTACTAAGACCTCTTTCTAAGGTGTTTCCCTTAACCTCTTCTGGTTACATACCCTCTCGGTACACCTCTTAACGCTCTTATTACACTTGTGACTTAGACACACTTCACCGCCCTTATCTAAGGTTAAGGTCTCTCACTTGTACCACTCATATTTATTGCAGCTAATCACCTCAATTCCTCACCTACTCTATGTCACGTCTTCTAGATCAAATCTCAAGACTAACATCATTAGCCTCATGTTGTCATTCTTTTGATCATGACACACATCTCAAATTCAAGCTTAATGTTCATTACTAAACCCAAATATCAATATGATTGCTCGCCTATATACTATACTTCATTACTTGATCAGTTCTATAACCTTATGAATACCATGACCCTCTCAAACAAATCATAAGCCTAGCTTAGATCTATCACTTTATGAATACTTTTGCTCTTCTATTCAACATTTACACTTGGTCATTACCTACACAATGACACTTCATCACAAACTCCTTTCTAGCTAAAACACACTCTACCTCATATGATGGGATCTTTACAACTCATCACTTCTTAGTCTACCTATATTGGAAAACTCCTCATTAATAACTTACTAGGTGCATGACTATAGTAACATAGCATGTCAAAACACCATCTCCCTTTCTTAGATTACTAAACCTATGCATACTAACTCTGGGCTCTTTCACTACTATTCCTCATAATCTCTTAACTCATGCTACCTTTACGGGTAAAAATCTTACCCAAGCTCTAAACATACTTTTTAAAAGGATCTCAACTGAAACACGGCTTATGGAAGAGAGTACAACTCACTTTTAGCTCAAATGCACGATTCAAATGAATATGGGTGCATTCCTATAAAACTGAATACTTAACTTACTCTTGGACTTCTCTCAAGCCCCTCTAGAGTCTCATGACTTTCTCAAGACTCTTGCTAAGAACAACACATCAACAAAGAACTGACTCTGCTTTTCAACCACCTCTAGTATGATGGGTAGTCGAATGACTCTGAGAAATGCACGAGTTAGAATAAGTCTCTACGACATAGCTATATTACACGATTAAGAGTATGAAAGAAGGGAAACTTTTCTTAAATGTCTGTAGTCCCTCATTATTAGAAGTGGGGTCCTCACACCCATGAACGAGAACCTACTGAAATGGCTTCATAGACACCCTAAGACACTTAAGCTCTGGGCTCTGATACCAAGTTTTTCACAACCCAAGCCTACACCATGGATGTGACCGGCACTCGAGAACCATCGCTAGTCCCCAAGCGAACCCTCATCCTGGCTGACTTCAAGTGGTAGACTAACTCAAGCATACAAAGCTTAAAAACTGGATAAATTCAATAAACTCAACTTTTCAAAACTTTAATTCAAATGAACAACTTAGAATAAAATAATATATTCAACTCGCCATGAAATAGACAACTTAAGTCTTTAGACATTTAATAAAATAAATGAATAATATAGACTTCTCAACTATATTGACTATCTATGAAGCCTCTAACTGATAAAGATGTAACTCGGGAAAAGACCCACGACATCCTAACAACTGATATAACTGAAAGGTAAATGAAATCCTCCGGAAGCAAGGAGGCTCACCATAGCTAACTCGAACTCTCGAATGTATCAACGAAGCTCCTGTTGATGATCCTGAATATATGTGTCTGCATCATGAGAAGATGCAGTCCAAATGGATCAGTACGTGGAATGTACGAGCATGGAAGAGGAATTCTAAAGCATAAACATAAGCTTGAACTTTGATAAAAATGAAACATACTTACCTCTTCTCAAACTTACTCAACTCAAGGAATACTCAAGGATACTCAAAACTACTCAACTTACTCAACTAAGAAGTATTCAAGGATAAGATATTCAACTCAGGGATTAGATACTCAACTCAAAGATATGGTATTCAACTCTGGGTACTCAACTATGGATACTCAACTTAATATGACTTAACTCATTTCAATATAAAGCAATTTAAAACAAGTGCAATATAAAGAAACAAACTGTTTAAAAACATGTTGTTAACTCTGTTTGTATGCAAGGATACAACATAACTCTGAAATGTATGTAAAAATATAATTAACTGTGTATATAAGAATACAATAACTTATGTGGGAGTTTCTCTAACTGACAACCATCACTATAAGCCTAAATGATGGTACAACATTTTACCTCACGTTGCCAAGGACCGCCCTATACCTTGCCATTGGTATAGAACCTGAACTACTAGTCTATGCTAAAAAGAACTAAGGAATCATCTGAAAAATATGATCCTTTTTCTGCCCATGATGGCTACATGGTTTATGGAGACTTGAGTTATCTGAACTCGCATCCCCATATCGATGCTCAATACTACTCACAAAATATACTTAGCTCATATGCTTGTAAAAACAAAACTCTTTATGTGATTTGAGATAATTGCTCAAAAACTTAGCTCAAAGGCTATTTTGGAAATCAAGGTTTCCTCTCTTGCTTTATTGTGAAAGCATTTACTCTTTAACTGGAAACTAGCCCAAAGGATCATTACAGAAAATCTCAGTTTTCCGTTCTCATTTAAATGTGAAAATATTTTAAACTCTTTTGGAAATGCATAGTCCCCATATACTTTTGAAGAAATGAACTTCAACTTTACTCCTTACTGAACTCAAAACTTAAGTCTTAAAACAAGTTAAAATGTTTGTAAAAGACTTCTTAAAAATATGGTTCACGCCAAATTATGGACTTGAACGACTGAATTCAAGGTTTTCAATAACCATAGATAAACTCAAATACTTAGAACTCAAGAACTTCAATGATACTACTCACTTCAAGAATGCTCAACTCAGAGGGTTCATGCGGAAATATGAGCATGAACTACTCAACTCAAGGACTCAAAGATACTTTCATCTAAAGACTTCTCAACTTATAGGGTTCATGCGGAATTATGGGCATGAACAATTCAACTCAATGACTTCATGGGTAACATGTAATAGTCCCATGATTAGAAATATAATCTCAAAGGTGATTAGGAACTCAATACTCAAGACTTACAACTTGAAGATACTACTCCTCTCAAAGGTACTCAACTGATGGAGTTCATGCGGAAGTTATGGGCATGAACGACTCGACTTGAGGGTCTACATAATAAAATGGAACTTGTGAATACAACTCTTCTCATTCTCATACTTACTTTTTCAGAACCTAGTTCAAATCAATAGTTGATCTCAAAGGATTCACAATTGAACTCCAAGCTTTGCTTAAACTCTATTATGAATTATGAATTATGAATTCAAGAGTTATGGTTCATGATATGAAAGCTCTCGTGATGACAAAGTAGACTCATGAATACATTCTCCTCATCCTCATACTCACTTGCTCGAGTCCTGAAACAAGTTACTTAAATTTGTAGAAGGTTCTTCAAAGAAAACTCAAAGGGACTATCTCAAATGTTCGGAGGAACTCTCAAGGCTTAACTCTCAACTCTACCTTGAATTTGAATTTATGGATTCAAGGTTATGGTTCATGTTCATGGATGATTTCTAGATGTTTAGAAGTCATTTAGAGTAGTTAGAATCAATGGAAAGTGTTAGGACACTTTAGAATAAATTAAATAGACTAAACGATGAAAAATTGCTGAAAAATGCCGATTTGGGCGCATCCCTGGTGTGCCGCACCAAGCCCCAATTCACTAGGGCTCGTTTCTGGCGCACTGCTGGCACGTCACCCCAGCCTTCCTGGCGCAATGGGGGCGTGCCGCGCCAGCCTTGCCCTAGGCAAAATTGACGAACTTTTCCTCTCGTTTTCTGACCTTAAATTGCTTTTAATCGATTTCTTTTCTCAAGTTTTCCTTAGATTCAATTACCCAACCTAAGTACACACTAATCCACTCAAAACAACAATCAAAACAATCACTTTCATCTCAAGAAATCATCAAAACCCAACAAAACAAGATTTAGGATGAACTTCAAGAACTTAAATCCTTCAACTTTTTGAGAATGAAACTTCGCTGAAAATAATATGTTTGGCGTGTGGCTGAAAAAACCCAACACTATGGAAGCTTACATACCTCTTAGGGATCAAACCCATGGCGGCAATCCACAACAACTCTTAAGAACGTCGACGAACGCCTTCGTCCTTTTTCTTTTCTCTTCTTCTCTCTTTTTCTTTTCTCTTCTTGAACTCTCAACTAAAACCCTAGGCTAATTTTAGTATTATAAAACTGAACCTAATCAGATTAGACCCCTAAAATATTACTAAAAATGAATTAAATCTGATTGGGTAAGGAAAAGACCAAAATACCCCTCTAAAATCCGGTTTTGACTTTCCTTATCTAGACAACCCAACTTCAAATGGACATATCTCCCTCATACAAACTTGAAACTGAGCAAACTCGGTGGCGTTGAAAATATAATCCAAAGATATTCCTATGGTATCTGGTATCACACCTAACTCATCTTGAGCTAGAAGTTATAGTCGTTTGAAATCGACCCAAAACTCAAACTTAGCTTAACTTGCAAAATTTCAAATCTTGCTATTTCCAATTTAATTCTTTTTGGAACTCAAGGTGCTACATCTAGTGACCTTAACACCTAAGAAATTTTAAATTCCTTTGTAAAATCTCACTCACTACGAATAACGGTTCGAGTCTTAACTCAAAATTTTCTGGGGTGTTACATGAAGTGTCATAGTTTTTCATACAAGACAATCATAAATGTGTACATTAATATACATCTAAACCATATTCACAATATTTGTAGGTTTGGAACCATGAAGTTTATTGGTAAATTGGATTAATAACTCAGTAGTTGTATCAATTTAAGAACTTTGAGATTTTGGAAAGCAATAGACAGTTAATATTAAATATATCTTACAATTCTCAAGCATGACAGAGTCATCGATCGATCGATCTTCTTTTGCCTTTTTGTATCTCCAAGTTCTGATCAAATCCTACAAAAAGAGTTGCTGATAACTTATACATAAAGAAAATTCCACTTAAGAAAGAAGAATAATTCAAAGAGAGATTTAGAAAAATGTTTATTGAAAAATACCTGATATAGATTGGAGTAGGATTAAGCTAACAAGAAAAGATTAATATGAGCATAGTTAACTTAGAACAATGAGGAAATGTTTGTGTCATACTCTAACAAGATTAGTGGATGAATAATTATGGTTTAACCAAAGGACTGGTTCTTAATCCTACGAAAAAGTCAATGGTTGTATTATTTAATGAATAATTCTTGGGTTTATCCTATTAATTTTTAGACAGCTAATACATTGTCAGGTTAATATGCATTCCCATTGGCTTTCAAAGTCAATGGTTGCATTATTTTATGAATAATTCTTGGGTTTATCATCTTAATTCTTAGATAGCTAATACATTGTCAATTTTCTTATACAATTCAAAATCAATCTCTTATTTCCTAAGTTACTCCTAACAAAAAAATCAACTAAGAATGATAACTGGAGGTTTTTGCATTTTCACTCTAAAATAATCAAACCTAGTTCCCTTCTATTCATCATACATCCATGATAAATAAGAAAACTAATGATCGCAAAAAAATGACATGATAAAGATGCAAAATAAGATAAACTTACAAGTTACTTTTTCGAAAAGATGCATTAGCGTCTTTAATAAGGATAGTGAACTCTCTACCCTATTCCAAAAAAAAACAAACACAATGGTGACAAAATCACCTAATAGGGTAGATATTTAACTGACCTTCTTAAGGATTCTAATGCGTCTTATAGAGAAAGAGACTTGTAAGTTGTTCTCATTTTTCATCTTCACCATGTCAATACAATAAAACCTCTGTAAATTAATATAGGTGGGATCATAAAATTTTATTATTTTATAGAAATATTATTTAATCAATAAATTAATATTTATTAATATAAAGAATGAAGGTTAATTTTGATTATATCAAAATCATTGTATCTTACTAATTTATGTATCATATTTATTGATTTCACATAAAAAAAATATTATACATAAAGTACAACAAGCACATCAAAATCATTGTATCTTACTAATTTATGTATCATATTTATTAATTTCACATAAAAAAATATTATACATAAAGTACAACAAATACATCAAAATCATCGTATCTTACTAATTTACGTATCATATTTATTGAAACTATTGTGCAAACAAAAGAGCATGGATGACAAGTGTTCTTTTTGATGAATATATTCGTTGGTTTGATCACAAAATACATGGTAGACGAGTTTTGCTTATGGTAAATAATTGTCCAACCCATAATAGAAATATTGAAAGATTACAACATGTTGAATCGTTTTTCTTGCCACCCAACACGACATCCAAAATTCAACCTTGTGATGCTGGGATAATAAGAGCTTTCAAGATGTATTATCGTAATAGATTTTATTGTAAGATATTAGAAGGCTATGAAGTGGGACAAACTTATCCAATAAATATTAATGTTTTGGATGCTATCAATATTGCAATCCCTGCTTGGACAACAAATGTTCAGCAAGAGACAATAGATAATTATTTTTGACACTGTAAAATTCGTTCTGGGGATGCAATCTCAGAGAATTTGAATGAACCCACTTGTGAAAACTTCATTCATGAACTTGAGGTCATGATTAATGATCTTGGTTACCACCATAAAATGGATGTCAATAACCGTTGAATTAGCCGGGTGAAAGTGATACATGTTCAGAGGTCCAAAGCTTAGAAGAAATTGTGGCTACCATCGAAAAAACAAAGTTGATGTTGAAGATGATATTATACCTTTGGAACCAGTTACACGTAAGGAAGCACTTATCGCATCTAGAACTCTTCACAATTTTATGGCGTAGTTCGAAAAGATAACATCAGAGCTCTTGGATACAATAAGAAAAGTTAGAGATGAGCGTTAACTAGATTGAAATTTTATGAAAAAACAAAACACAATAGAATCATATTTCACTAAATTGTCTTAGATATATTTGTACTTTTAAAGAATTATTAATTTATGATATTAATGGGACCATATATTTATATAGTAGTCTTCTGGAAATATATTATCTTATTATCTTATCGAAATTGGTGATTCTTTCCATTGGCCCAAGTCGGGACCAAAGGAAAAAATTACCTTAGAGAGATTATTAATTAATCGAGTATTAATTTATAGAGGTTTTACTATATATATATATTATTTATTTTTATTATTATTATTATTTTTATTTTTTTTATTTTTTTAATCATAAGGCATTCTTGTAGTGCCAACATATTATTTGAGAAAGTAAGAAATTGTGATATTGAATCCAAACACCAATTGTTTATTTATAGGGGTGAAATCATCACATTATTTGTGGAAATAAACTTAAATGACAAAATAATTAATTTTGTTTTATATTTATTCCTTTTTTAGAAAGATTTGAATCAAATTCATAACATCAATTGTGTTTCTTTATTCGTTGCTTCAATACCAATTAGTAAAAATCATAATTGGACATTGTATATTTTTCTAAATTAGAATTCTTAAGGTTTTATCTCACCATTCCTTTGTGGAAAAGATTTTAATAAAATTCATATGTAAAGTTTATAAATTAAGAGATACAAATATTCTATGGATAGTGTTTATATTCTAAATATTCTCTAGTTCAAATTTCATTATGTTCACGATCCAAAACTCATAAGGGTCATGATGGGATCTACATCCTCCCTGGGTAGATAAGCCAGACCACCACCCAACTAATTTCAAAGTAAAGGCATATAAAGGAGGTTAAGCATAAGCAATATTTAATAGAAACAAAGTGTGGATAGAATATATAGTACGAATACCATAACACGGGATACTAAGTAGGCATCAATGGTCGAACGAGCTCATATAGAAAATGTATATATGAAAGAGGCACGATAGTGCAAACACTATAAATCAGTAGATAGCTAGAAACATACACACCACTAGTGAAATCAAAGATAATAATAATAATGAACATTCAACACCCAATACAAGTAAATCACAAATCGACATATAATAACAGATGGTGCAATGCATATATGTTCAATGTATGTTTAAAGTAAATTGTCCTGGAATTGCCTCGCCGGCCACTCCGTAGACTCCTCGAGACATTCCATAGACCTGCTAGATTTCATCAACATATACAATAGAAGTAATGACCTAGAATTCAATATGTGTGCCTCTAGATCTCATAAAAAAATGCAATATGCATGCAATGCGACCTGAAATAATTTCTCGGGCTCATAAAATAGAATAAAAATTTTCATCTCTCAACAAACTATAAAAATTCGTATGTTTAAATGTTGATATACAGCAATGAAGGATAGATAGTGAGGGAAGGACATTACGAGGTAAATAGGATTGAAAAAGTTTAAGGAGAGCAAAGCTGGTACTCGCCAAAGCCACTAGGTGAGTCACCGAGTGGACCTTCAGCTCACCTAAATTTCCAGCATGCTAGCCCATGGACAAATCTACCTTTGCGAGCAGACAAGTGATTTGATAACTCGCCGACAGTCACAGAAAGAATTGATGAAAAGCGATGCCATATAGGCGAGAAGAGTAGCACTCAACACATTGCCGACCAGTTCAACAATCCCGACTTACTTTGCCGAGTTGACTCCGTGCTAATATTCTAGAAACATATACATGCAATTTTGAAAGGAAGATAGGGAGTTCTCACATTGTTCACTTCTGGGTTTTTGAGTTTTTACATTCTAGAACATTGTTTTTACGTTGTTGAGTAGTGATTGAGAGATTATGATATTTATAGCTTAAATTTCAGCATTTGAGAATTGTAGATCGTTGTCAAATCATATGGAAAACGAACGTTTTCTTGTTTTTTCACTATGCTTGGCTAAAACTCCATTTTTGAGGGAGTGATTTGATGAGTTTAAGGCTTCGTTTTAATAGAATTAGTGTCCTCAAATGCATATTTTGTCTCAATAACTAATGTAAATCCTTAAGTTTCAGGTATTTGGATTTTGAGGAAAAGCATGGACACTACTTGGCAAAAAAGAACAAAATGACTGAAAAGATGAAGAAAAGAAAGCCTGAGGATCGCGCGAGTCGCCAAATGGCTTCAACCTCACCTAAAGTTCCAGTGTGCTGAACCCTGAAGGAAAATATCAAGTTGACGATGAAAAGGAGCAGTCGTCATGTCGCCGAACAGTTCTGCGAGGTAGTACTATATCGCACAATGATCTAGAACGCGAAGATGCTGAAGGCAAAAGCTGAAAAGTGATGAAGCAGACCAAAGGGCGGATCGTCGAGTGCATTGGCAATCCCGACTAACTGCGCTGAGTGATCCATCGCAGCACATTTTTTGACAACTATAAATACTAGTTTGAATTTTTATCTTACTATGCAATTTCAAATACAACAATTTTATTTTCCAAGTTTTCAAGTAGATAATATTTTGCTTGGCTTTTGAAGATTTGAAGACTTCCAATTCCAAGAAATTGGAAGTGGGTGTTGAAGATTCTTCATCTTAAACTCGTTTAAAGTGAATATAAATCATATAGTTGATGTTACTTCGATTTGGTATCATTTTCTTCCTTTTCTCTATGTCTAGCTAAAACCCTAATTCTTGGAGTGTGATTTTGTGAATATGGGTTAAATTTCCTATTGGGTATTGCTTATTGTTAGTCCATTTGCTTTTTAAATGTGATTTTGTTTAGTAGTTGTGTTTGAAATTAATGGGATTGTAGTTGCAAATATGATTTCATCTTAGTGTTTTTGGCTTGCTCGAGAGAGAGGTTTTAAAACTAAGACTACTAAATCAATAGCCGATGGTTATTGGATTGTCATGGGTTCAGCTTGAGAGAGTGAATCCTAGGCCTTTTCCCACACATTCAGCTCGAAAGAGTGAATGGGCTAAGGTGGAGGCTGAACTTAAAAGCGGCAACTCGGTGTTCGAGAGAAACCGAGTTGTTCGGGGTAAGTTGCTCGAGAGAGAATTTACCCCCACTAAAGTTTAGCCTAGTTACAAATGTTCAGCAATTGCTTATCAATAGCATTTACTCGATTGTGTAGTTTATCCCGTATTCCTATCACATCCCAAGAATCACATCTCCTATATTTGCATCTTTTTGTTTTCATTTTTTTTGCTCATTAATTGAATACAAACCCCCCTTGATAATTGACATTCATGTCAACCCTTTGATTTAGCATGTTTTTATTCGATACTATTTTTAGCTGTGGGTAACTCTAGCATATTCGTGCTTAACTCTTAATTCTCAGAAACCGCTCCATTGGGACTCGACCCCAACCCATTCGGTTGGGTTATATTACTTTTGTACGATCGTAAACACTTGAATTGGAAGTTGTGTCTTGATTATACAAACATCAAAATGGCGCCGCTGCCGGGGAGTGGTGTTACTTGAGAACTTTGAGTCGAGTCATATTTCGATTTTGTTAGTCATAGTTCACTTTCTTAATTTTTAGTTTTGTCTTGCATGTTTTTGTGTTGAAACAGAAAAAATGAGTATAGAGTGTGAAAGTGCTACCCAAATGGATCACCCCCTATTGAGGTTGTTGAATCTTAAGGATAACCTTCTAACGTTCGAGCAATTGGAAGGCGAGGCTATCCATGATATGTGGCCAAGGTGTAAGGCATCACTACAACAATTCCCAAAACATGGACTGCTAGACAAATTGTTGCTGGAATGCTTTTATAGAAGTCTTAATCTCGAGCATAGAAGTGTGGTTGATCAACTGTTTGGAGGGTGTTTGACACAACGACCCTATGGAATAGTAGTCAAGCATCTTGATGGCTTGGTTAAAACCAACAAGGAAATAAAGAAAAGCCAAGAAGGGGCTGACTTGTTGATTCAGCTGGATGATCTTTCCAAAAGAGTAATGTAGTTGGAAGCAAGTTCCAACAAAAAAAGCAAGTGCCTTCCCCCCACAAGTGTAAAGAGATGAAGCAACATGAGGGCGGACAAAATGAAGAGGTCCTCTCACTCATTCTACATAAAATTGAGGAACAAGATAGAGTGTTGAATGATATAAAAGAGAATGTTGAAATGCTGAATCAGATGACGACCTCCCATTCCATTATCATTTAGCTACAAGACGCCCAAATAGGCCAAATGTTATCTTGTCTCTACTCACAGCACCAAGAGGGGTTGCCTAGTGATACTAGGGCTAACCCCGATAAAGAGGTTTGAATGGTGACTTGTATCATGCCACGAAGTTAACTAAGGCGTTGTTTGGGAGGCAACCCAAAACCCTTATTTGCTTTAATTTTGTTTTTGAAATAATGGTGTTTTGATTTTGCAGGTTGAAGTGTGGATAGTGTTTGAAAAGTGCAGGTTAGCAAACATAAGTCCAGTCAGTGAATCGCTGAGGAGGTCAGCGATGCCGATCCAGCCCGCCGTTAGACTCAAGAAACTCTCACATCAGAGTCTGTCACAATCGGCGAGCACATGAAATTATTGACGAATCACCGACTATGTCAGTGATCCCAATGTAAATCGCCGTTTGGACCCTCATTTTGACTGAAGGTCCTATAAAGCTCAGTGAGGTAAGTGAGCACTCAGCTCGTCGCCGAGTAGATCAGTGAGCAATACTAATGTCGTCGAGTGGATGCAAACTGGATGGTTATTTATGGCCAAAGGTTTTAGAATTTCAAACTTTTCAATTTCCCTCACTTTTAAGCTTCACAAACTCACACCAAGTTAGTATTTTAAATACTTTTGCATTTCATAAGTATTTTGGTTGTTAATTTGTGCTCGGAGTCGAATTTCATTGCCTCCTAGCATTTCATAGTACTTTAATCGGCACAAAGGTTGGTTTTCTGAACCCCAAGTTTACTTTCAAAAATTTGGTACTCCTTTGGAATGATCATATCGTATTGTCATGTGTTGGGCCTCTCTGATAGGATTAGAATGCTTAAATGCCAATTTTAATTTGATAATCTTGCCCGTATTATTTTGATCGTCGAATGCCCGTATTTTTGTGCCTTAAATTAAGTTAAATTTTGTGGGGCACGCTTGCATGTTGGTTAGATTGGTTGGGTGAAGTTTGAGTAGCCCATATTTGTGCTAAACGACATAAATTGCACAAGAATGGAGTGGGTTACACCATTCTTAAGGGTAAAAGTCATCAAATTGCCAATTTTGGCAAAATCGGGAAAAGTATGAATATCTCGGGGCAATGGGTGTTATGGGTCTGGGCTTAATTCTACTAGTGCATGCTTTGATTTTGTTTTCGTGGGTTGCAGGGTTGAATTCGAGAAGTTGGATTGAAAATAGGCACGATGAGCCATTTGGTGAGCTCGATTGAGCTCACTGAACCACTCGGCGATTGGCCTAATATCCCCATCTCGCCCTTAATTTCATGCTTCATTTGATGAATGATTCTGTAACTTTCGGTGAGCAGCCTGATGTCGCCAAAAACACTCGGCGACTCACCGAAAGACTTCTTGTTTGCTCTTTGTCTGTACCACTGAAACCTTGTTGCACTGTAACTTTCGGCGGACAAATCCTTGCTCGCATATAGGTTTTGGCGATTTGCCTAAAGGACCTTCTTATCGCGGATTCGCTATAATTTTTGAGCTAATCCCTTCAACGAGCCTGATCTAGCCCTCTAAAGAGATTCGACGAGTAGTCTATAGTAAATTTTATGTGCTTTGATATGAATATTTATTAAATTTTTTCCGATGTTTTGGAGACATGGTGAGAACAAATCTAGATAGGCCACCCCAGAAAAAGGCATGGGGCATTACCATAAATGAAGGGGGAGCAAATCCTCCAAAGAGGAAAAGGCAAGAACTCCCACCGGGAAAAAAGGCAAAAAAAAGAAGCACTCAGTTGAGAGAGTGGCTGTTGACACCCATGCTAAATTGTCTGAGCCTGAAGACGAGAGCCTTTAATTTCCCAAAGAGAAGAGATCCGGGCTAGATCTCAATCCACGTCCACCAGAGCTCCCTCAGCTGCCACCCCTCCTGCAACAAAACCAGTGCCAGCTCAGGCACCTCCTGTGACCCATGCGCTTCCTGTTGTTCCTCTTCCCAGGCTTCTGAACAGATTGAAAGGTGATGGTTTACAAACCATCCTCGAGGAAAAGTTGTTTTCTACAAAAGACTTGGAGGGGAAGTATTCAGATGTGAGGGAGGCCTTCCAATTCCATAGGTTTGAGCAGTTCACTATGCCCCGAGACCCCTATATTCCCTCTTGGGTCCGTGAGTTCTACACAGCTTATGGTGATTTGGTTCCCAAGATCAAGAAGAAGGCCAGTGAATTAAGACTCGTTAAGGCAGTCATGGTCGAGGCAAGGAGGTCGAGTGCAGTAGTGAGTACATTAATGTTATACTAGGTAGAGATCTGCACTCTACACACCCATATGATGGATTTTATATTGCTCAATCCTTAGATGATCTGAAGGGGTGGCTGGCACCTTTGATTTCTGATACCACCCTGATGTGGATCGAGGCAGGCGCCCCATTGAGAAGAGGGATTTGAGTATTGCTGCCCATTTATGGTTTGTCTTCATCAGTAGCATTATTATGCCATCCCAGAACGAGTTTGTCCTCCACCATCCTAAGGTGGCATGCCTAGGGTCAATCATATCCAGGAGGCGCATTGACTTGGGACTTCTTATTTCACAGGAGATGGCTATGAGAACTAAGAAGAATAAAACTTCTCTGCCATTCTCGGTCTTGATAACTGAGTTGTGCCGGTGTGCTGGATTACCCTAGGATGCTATGAGAGATATTGAGGTCACTCCTTCTTTTTCCATTGACATGCAGCGTATTGAGGCTGAATACACACGAGAGGAGGCTGATGGGAGGAGAGCATCTCCGACAGATGCTTCTCCAGAGGTTGATGTTGATTCATTACCTGTAGAGGCATCTTCGCCTACTTCGACCTCCGGGCTTTCAGGTACTTGTACCCCTCCCACTTCTTCACTAGTTCCAAGAACCTCCACCTCGTCCCAGCTAGTCAAGATTACCTAGGCGATGATCCTGAAATGGGGAATCTGGCCTATTCAGCTGATGTGAGGGCGACTAAATTGGAGAGATCAATCCCAACAATGATTGAGAGTGCTATTTCAACTGCATTGACCCCCTTTTCAAGTTTCTGTTAATGATCTAGCTATGAGAGTTACAACTTGTGAGAGTAAACAGAGAAAGGCCTCAGAGGTTTCGGCTTTGCAAGTTGAGGTAGCAGATTTGAGGAAGGACGTAGACTATTTGAAATTTACAGATTTCACTTCATTGATTCAGGCTGCAGATGACATGGATGCTCCCGAGACCTTAGGGATTCCTCCAAATTCTACTGGCGATGCACACCGGGATGAGCATGCAGTTGAAGAGTCAGATATTGTAACTGACTAAGAGTAGATTAGGGTACAAGAGGAGAACATATTTAGAGATTTGCCAGGTCTTGCAGGGATGGTTATGCAGACATCACTGACAGAGACTTCGATGGTTGTCTCTAGTGGAGTTGTTGGGTATGAGGTGATTTCGGGCACTGATGCCCAAGTCCAGATTGCTGCACTGGGCATTGAAGCCCCGACAGATGGAGCGACTGCATAGAGAAGATCCCCTCTTTACCCCCTTCTTTTCTTTTATTTATTTTGAATTTTTTATATTTATATTTGCATTTGAGGACAAATGGTTTTTGTTTGTGGTGGGGTGAGACCCACCTTTGTGTATATTATTTTATTTATATATTAAGGTTTTAGTTTAAATTGTGTTGACACTGCTTTTCGTGGATGTTTGAGCTTGTGGCTCCTTGATTTTAAATTAAAAATGATCTTTGACCCTTTCAAATTTTTTTTTGTCACCCCTTCTGTGTTGAATGTGGTTGTTTTCTTGCAAATTTAAATATCGGTTTTTATCAATACCGATAACTTGAATAGTGCTCATAATCGAACAAACATAAATGTGCGGCTACGATAAGGCCAAATGAAGTTGCATAGATAATATGTGAACTCTTTGCATCTCGTAGTGACTAGCCAATTATCAAATTGAGTCTCTTGTGATGATCGTTGCACACTAGCGAAAGTGTAGAGTCTTGTTTGACTTTGGTGTCGATGCCTTGTGTGATGAGCTTGTTGTGAACCATACATGATAACACCTAAAATTCGCCATGTTAGTCCGATCGACTAAGTAAGGCTATCTCTTGATATGATCTTAGGCAACTTTGAAGAGTGTGAGCCAATTTGACATATACCTCTTTTGTAGTCTATCTTGTGAGTGTGTGAACCTCTTTTGAACACCCCTTGAGCCTTACCTTTCTTTGGAAGAAACTTGATGAAAACATGACCTTTCTTAAATCCATTACCCATAATCCTCATGATTTGTGGTTGATTGAATAGCCAACTTAGGCCAAAAGCCTAAGTTGGGGGTGTGGTGAAAAGAGAAGTCAAGTCAAGAAGTGCAAGAAAAGTCTCCTTCAACCCGTGATTTTGAGAAAAATGGAACCCCTCCATATAAAAATGAGGGAAAGAAAAGACAGAAAAAAAGAAAAAGAATGAAAAAGTTGTGGAATAAAGTTCAAAAGAAATGGGATTTCCAAAAAATCCATAGAGAGTGAATAATGGAATGACTTATGAGCACTAAATAAAAAGATGAAAGAGAGGAAAGGAAGTGTTGTGAGCACCACATTTCATGAGGATGAAAGTCATTGAGCCTAAATGACCATACCTTTGCACTCAGCCCCTTTACAAGCCTTGAAAAGACCTTTTTGATCTTGAGTGAGGTGAAACAATTGTCTATTGGAAAATACGGGAAAACTTATGGGTGAAAGCATGTAATGTGTTCTTCTTTGTGAGTGTGAGCATTGCATTTGATTCCGGAACTTTAAATTGTGGAACCATTGTGTGTGAATATGGAATCATTCTTTTGTGTGAGGGCATTTGATTTCCTTTGTTGAGCTTGAACTTGCATTTGAAGCAAGTATAGTGAGCTTGAGATTCTTTGAAAATGGTGTGTCACAACTTGAAATTTTGAGTGCACATTTGATCTTCACATAAGTAATTTGAGTCTTGTGTGTGCATTCATGATTGAATCTTGTGTAGCACTGTTCAAGACATCCCTTTTGAACTGCCAAACTTGAGTTTTACTTGAGGACAAGCAAAAGTTTAAGTTGGGGGTGTTGATGAGTCCATAATTTTGACTCATTTAGGGCTTCATTTTAATAGAATTAGTGTCCTCAAATGCATATTTTGTCTCAATAACTGATGTAAATACTTTAGTTTTAGGTACTTGGAGTTTGAGGCAAAACATCGACACTACTTGGCAAAAAGGAACAAAATGGCTAAAAAGACGAAGAAAAGAAAGCTTGAGGATCACCTAATGCATTCGGTGAGTCGCCAGATGGCTTCAACCTCGCCAAAAGTTCGAGTGTACTGAGCCCCGAAGGAAAAGATCAAGTCAGCGATGAAAAGGAGTAGTCGATGTGTCACCGAACAGTTCTGTGAGTAGTATTATATCACCCAATGATCTAGAATGTGAAGATGCTGAAGGCAAAAGCTGAAAAGCGATGAAGCAGGCCAACTAGTGGATCACCGAGTGCATCGGCGATCTCGACTAACTGCACCGAGTGATCCTTAACAACACATTTTTTGACAACTATAAATACTAGTTTGAATTTTTATCTTAGTATGCATTTTCAGATACAACAATATTATTTTCTAAGTTTTCACGTAGAGAATATTTTGCTTAGCTTTTGAAGATTTGAAGACTTCCAATTCCAAGAATTTGGAAGTGGGTGTTGAGGATTCTTCATCTTAGACTCGTTTAAAGTGAATATAAATCATACAATTGATGCTACTTCAATTTGGTATCATTTTCTTCCAAATCTCTATGTCTAGCTAAAATCCTAATTCTTGGGGTGTGATTTTGTGAATATGGGTTAAATTTCCTGTTGGGTATTGCTTATTGTTACTCTATTTGTTGTTTAAATGTGATTTCGTTTAGTAGTTGTGTTTGAACTTAATGGGATTGTAGTTACAAATACGATTTCATCTTAGTGTTTTTGGCTTGCTCGAGAGAGAGGTTTTAAAACTAAGGCTACTAAATCAATAGCCGGTGGTTATTGGGTCGTCATGGGTTCCTAGGCCTTTTCCCACACATTCAGCGTAAGAGAGTGAATGGGCTAAGGCAGAGGCTGTACTTAAAAGAGGCAACTCGTTGTTTGAGAGATACCAAGTTGATTCAAGGTAAGTTGTTCGAGAGAGAATTTACCCCCACTAAAGTCTAGCCTAGTTACAATTGTTCAGCAATTGATTATCAATAACATTTAATCGATTGTGTAGTTTATCCCTTATTCCTATCACATCCCAAGAATCTCATCTCCTATATGTGCATCTTTTTGTTTTCACTTTTTTGTTCATTAATTGAATACAAACCCTCCTTGATAATTAACATTCGTGCCAACCCCTTGATTTAGCATGTTTTAACTCGATAATGTTTTTAGCTATGGTTAACTCTAGCATATTCGTGCTTAGCTCTTAATTCTCAGAAACCGCTCCCTTGGGACTCGACCCCAACCTATTTAGTTGGGTTATATTACTATTGTATGATCATAGACACTTTAATTGGAAATTGTGTCTTGATTACGCAAACATCATGATTATGTAGTTGAATGTACACTTAGCTAATGGATGTTGTTAGTTACTGATTTTATGGTTGTTTTGAAGTGGGTTCAATTAATTGTTCTTAATTTAATTGAAGAAATATAGTTGCAAATGCAATTATATCTTAGTACTGTATTCTTGCTTGAGAGGTATTAGAGTTGAATTATTAGTTGATGATTGTATTGATTGCATCGTTAAGATTGTAGCTTGAGAAAGTGAGTTTGATTGCATTCCTACAAATCTTGCTTGAAAAAGTAGATTCATTAAGGAAGTAGGTTGTTTGATTGTGTTTTGCTTGTTGAGGTTCGAGAGAACTCACTTGAATCGCAATAGTTGATTGAGAAATGACTATTGCACTCAAAACCTAGCCTACCCACCGAAATTCAACTTCTTTGAGTAACTAGTAATCACCCAATATGTGAAATTAGCATTCAATTTATCACATTTCTAAGAATCATTCTCTACTTGCTTACTTCCCATTTTAGTAGTGGTAAATTGGTTACCCAAATCCCCCCATTTGATATTAATCATTGAACTTTGTGATTTACTTTAATGTTGCGACATCTCTACTTCTACAAACGATTAGGACACAATTTTACTTCTTAATCGAATTCTCTACTGTATCACTCCCTGTGGGATCGACCCCAACTCTTAGTTGGGTTTATACTTGTTAGAGACTGTCTACACTTAGAATTGGATGAAGTGTAGTTGAGCGTTATCGGGGTGCCACATGGTTCAAGTAAAATAAACGAGTCAGTTGCTTTAATTTTAGGTTACAATTCAGGTTATTTATCTTTTTCAATATTTATAAATTAATTAATCAAATATGCATGTTAGTAATATTTTCTTTTAGATGTTATGAGATAAGAGATAACTAAACAATTCAATTTTTATTTCTTTTTAGGAATTAGAGGCATTATTCGCTGAAACTTTGAGTTTGCCCTGCCTTTGTCTAATTCCAAAGAGTTTAAAGTAGATTTCAGACTTCAATAAGTTTTCCTCAATGAAAGTGAGGATTTCTGCCTAGCAGTAATTTTTAGGTGAAGGGGCAGAGACATCCTCTTTCTGCCAGACTTGTCTCATTAATGATAAAACTGGAAATCCCATGGAGTGGTGCTAGTTTGTGGGGCTAAATTCTCTTTCTTGATCGATCGCCTTCGCTCGTGGCAAAACGCCTTGATACGGGCATCTAATTTGTTGAGGTGACATTTCGCCTCTTTATACTCTTAGGAGGCGAGAAACTCTCGTTCCCTTCTCCTTTCTTACTCTTCCGAGGATGGTTCACGGGGAGCCGGTTCTGCCTCCGGCTGAGGAGAAAAAAGAGAACTTTCACATTAAAATTTGAGTTTGTATAAATTATCTAACAATGTTAACTTAATATATTAATATTCCATTGACTTTATGTGTTGTTGCAGATATATAGTAGAGAGAATAAAAATTGTAGTTTCAACCTAGTCATCTTACTTAGTAAGAACGTCGGTGAAGATCGAAAGAACCTTTAAATTAAATGAACTCTAATAATAATATTCATCATTTTAAAAGTTATATCCCTTTTAAAACTACTATTCAAATATATTCTTAATAATATTTATGTGGTGTTCATAATTCAGTATTCATTAATTGATAAAGAATAAACATGCATATATAAGAGATTAGTAATTAGTGAAAGAGAAAATAAAAAAATTAAGAATTAATTACAGTAAAATGGAGTCAATTTGATTTAATAAAGAATAATAAATCAATAAGAATGAATGAAAGAAAAAAATTAAAGCCCTTTACACATTAATGAAAAAGAAAAAAAAAAAGGAAAGAAAAAGCATCACAACACTAGAGCTCGCTATATAGAAAATTAGAAGAACAATGAAGTCAAATGTGGGAAATTTTTGAGTGAATTTCATTGAAAAAGGATCAGCTATATATCCTAATACAAAATGGCAGAACTGTAAAATAATCTAAAGAGCTAACAAACCTTATCTCTTATGTAACTAACTTTGTACACCTATATAAATTCTAGCAGCACCTAAGAAACCAATATTATGCTATATACAAAATGAATAGAAACTGATTTAATATAATGGGTTGTGACTGTGTGGGCTTTCTTGGTTGATAATATTGATCTAAATGTTGTGTCTTGAACATTGGGTTGAATTTGACTTTAGGAATAGATCCTGCGACCTGGTCCTCTTTATGCTTCAGATGAGATTTGAATTTAGGCACTATGACCTAGACCTAGTTCTCATTCTCATTATCATTCTCAACACCCCCTTCAAGTTGTAGGGGAGAGAGATGACACCCAACTTTCCCAGAAGTTTGTGGTGGGATGTTCCATATAATGGTTTGGTGAAAAGATCCGCAAGCTGAGATGGAGCTGGAACATAGGAAAGTGAAATCAAACTAGCAATAAATTGTTGTCTAACAAAATAACAATCAAGTTCCACATGTTTTGTTCGTTCATGAAAAATCGGGTTCTTGGCTTGTGTATGGCAACCTGGCTATCGGAATGAACAACAATAGGGAGAGTTAGAGGAACTCCCAAATCATGAAGAAGACGATTGAGCCAGGTTAACTCAGCCACTACGCGTCGCATTGAACAATACTCAGCTTGGACAGATGATAAAGAAACAAAGGTCTATTTCTTTGATTTCCAAGAGATGGGTGAACCACCAAAAATGATATAAAAACCAATGACAGATCGTTGCGAATCAACATAAGATCCCTAATCCGTATCACAAAAAGCAAGAAGAAAAACAAAGGGTTCTACTGTAAAGAGTAAACCTTGACCAGGATTCAGACGAAGATAATGAAGCACATGTAATGCAACATCGAAGTGTGGAAGACGAGGTTGTTACATGAACTGGGATAAGTGTTGGACTGCTTATGCGAGGTCGCCGAGTATGAGTAAGACAGTTGAGCTAACCAATTAGGTGACGATAGGCAATAGGATCAGTAATGAGTTTACCAAAACGAGAGGAAAGCTTAATAGAAGGATCCAATGGAGAAGAAACAAGCAGTAAATGATCACAGTCGAACTCAGAGAGTAGTTCAAGAGTGAATTTCCGTTGGGTGATAATCAAACCTTGAGCTTCCCTGAAGATTTCAAGTCCTAAGAAATAGTGCGAGAACCCCAAATATTTAACTTTAAACTCATCATCAAGAAATAATTTCAATTGAGTGATGGATGCAACATCATCACTTGTGATAATAATATCATTGACATAAATGGCAATGACAGTAACAAGACCATCTGAATGTTTGTAAAATAAAGAGTAATCATTGAGGGAAGGAATAAATCCTTTTAACTGTAAAGCAACTGATAATCTGGCAAACTATTGTCGAGAAGCTTGACGCAAACCATAGAGGGATTTTTTGAGTCGACACACATGGGATAGACTAGGTACATTCAAACCTGCAGGAAACTTCATGTAGACCTCTTTATTAAGGCCTCCATGGAGAAACACATTGTTTACATCTAGTTTATAAAGAGGCCAGTCCTTCTTAGCAGCAATAGCTAAAAGATAACAGATTGTTGTCATCTTTACAACAGGTGAATAAGTCTCAGTAAAATCGATCCCAGCTCTTTGTATATCACCACGAACCATAAGTCGAGCCTTAAGTCTTTCAATGCTTCCATCAAACTTATGTTTCACCTTATAAACCCATTTACATGGTAGAGCTCTTTTACCTTTAGGTAACTCAACAACATCCCAAGTTTTGTTGGCAATTAAAGCCATGATCTCACTATCCATAGCCGTCTGCCAACCTGGGTGCAAAGCAGCATGTGCATAGCTAGTAGGTTCAGTAATGGGAGAAAAAGAAGTGACCACCTATTGGTTAGCAAAAGATATTTGCAAAAGGGATGATTGGTGGATGGATGGGAAGAGAGAAATAAGAAGAAGTAAGATTAGTGAGGAAAAATTATTGCAGTAATAATCATGCAAGTAAGAAGGGTGCATGTGAGTTCTGGAAAATCTTCGAGGTGAATGTATGGGAATAGGAGTAGGAACGGGTTGAATGGAACTGGTTGGTGAACCAAGTCCATGGACAGAGGAACCAGGTGAATCAACAAGATCAAGTTGGTTTGTAGGGATGCTGATTACAGGATCATGTGGTGGAGTAGGTTCAGTACAAGGAGATTCATATACGGGAAGAGGGGGAGAAGAGGAAAATATAGGAGGGCAAGAGAAAGTATATTGGAAAGGGAAAATAGATTCGTGAAAATGGGCATCCCTTGACACAAACATCTTTTTAGAATCCAAAGATAAAAGTTTGTATCCCTTTTGTCTAGGTGGATACCCTAAGAAAACACAAGGAACAACTCTAGGTAAAAACTTTGATGTATTTTGAGTTAAAGTAGATGTATAACAAAGACAACCAAAAGTCTTAAGGAAGTGGTACTTAGGAGGAGAACCAAACAAGACCTCATGAGGAGTCTTACCATTGAGAACTCTAGAGGGAAACCTATTAATTAATAAGGTAGTAGTGAGGAGACATTCACCCCAATAGGAAATAGGAACATTGGATTGGAACAATAATGCTCTAGAGGTTTCTAAAAGATGCCTATGTTTTCTTTTTACAATTCCATTTTGTTGTGGAGTAGAGATGCAACATGTTTGATGTAGGGTCCCCTGAGAAAGAAGAAATTCAGAGACAATGGTCTTTTTTCCCAATTATAGAGCATTATCGGACCTGATTGATTTCACTTTGTTGTTGAACTGCCTTTGTACCATGAAAATAAATTGTTTCAGCATTGGGTAAACATTAGCTTTGGTACTCCACTTGTAGGTCCAAGTGGCTATAATCATCTACTATGGAGAGAAGATACTTGAAACCATTGTAATTTGGATTTTTATAGGTCCCATGTGTCAATGTCAATTAATTCGAATATTGTCTTGGTTTTGATAGAACTTATAGGAAAATCTAATTTGGTTTGCTTCGCAAGAAGGGAAACATCACAAGCATAATCAGAGTCAGATTTAGAAAGACAAAATAGTTTGCTCGTTGATGAAACAGGGAGATGCCCCAAACTTACATGCCATAAATGAAAAGCAGAACTATTTTTACTGGAGAAGAAATTACAAGAGAAAAAACTATGACTAGGAAAAGAAATTGCAGCTCTGTTCGAAGGACTTTGAGACTCGATGCTTGAAGGGAACAACTGCTAAAGACCATTCTTAGCTTCACCAGAGGCCTCTTCACTGAAGGGGCCTGCAAAACACAATTAGTGGACGAGAAACTAATGGCAAAGCTCATGAATGCACATCTTATGCATGGATAAAAGATTCAAATTGAATGAAGAGATATAGAATACATCACGAATAAGGAAATCAAGAAAAAAAGCAACAATTCCTGAATGGGTGACTCTCACACTAGAGGAATTAGGCAAAGTAACATTGATGGGTTAAGAGAGAGCTTCAAGAGCATGAAACATGTTTGAATCAGAACACATGTGTTGTGATGCACCCGAATTTAAAATCCAAGGTTTAGAATTAAAGGAGAGTAAGCATGAGGCTGAAGGGTTACCAACATAAGCAGTTATTGCACTTTGGTCAGCAACGTTAGCATTTTGTTGAGTGACCTTGGCCTGATTCAATAGATGAATCAGCTGTGAGACCTATTCCTGAGTTAACTGATTTCCTACATTGCCTTCAAAATTAGGAGGAAAACAAGGTAGTTCAAAGGGTAGCACAACATGGCTCCTGATCGCATTAGGATCTCTTTTGGTCTTAGTGAACGTAAAATCATTAGGGAAACCAATGATTCATTAGCACTTGTCAATGGAATGTCCCACTTTCTTGCACTGGGAACAAATCAATGATGAATTACCCTTTTTAGAATTATATTCATGTGTTTCCAACCTGTTTCCATTTCGAGGATATTGGGGTGCTTCATTTCCATCAGCCACCAAATAAGATGAATTAGCTCTTGCAGGATAAGAAGAAACGATACCTCTCTTTGTTTCTCATCTTGAATAAGGAGAGAGTAAGCAAGGCTGATAGAAGGAAAGGGAGAAATCATCAAGATATTGCTTCTTACAGCTGCATAGGCCTCACTTAATCCCATAAGGAATTGAATGAGTCTCTCATCTTGCTGTCCCTTGACCATTTTCTCCTTTCCTCCACAATTACAAGTGCAAGAACAAATGGTCTTTGTGTTCAAAGTATCAAGTTCATCCCACAATCCCTTGATTTTGGTATAGTATGCTCCAATGTTGAGTGATCCTTGGTAGAAATCACTCATCTCTTTTTGCAAATGAAAGAGTTGGGCTCCATTTGATTGTCTAAATCTGACATCATGGTCATTCCAGAGTTCTTCAGTTGTTTTGAAGTAGAGGACACTATCAAAAATATCCCTAGAGAGTGAATTCAACAACTACCTGGTGGCCATGTCGTTGCACCCGTTCCATGACTGCAGATCTAGACAGCTGGCAGCAAGACTCTTGCAATTTCCATTAGTGAATCCCAACTTTTTTTTAGCTGAGAGAGTGATGAGCATGGATCTTCTCCATCCTCCA
Organism: Solanum commersonii; assembly: GCA_029007595.1. Classification (NCBI taxonomy): domain Eukaryota; kingdom Viridiplantae; phylum Streptophyta; class Magnoliopsida; order Solanales; family Solanaceae; genus Solanum; species Solanum commersonii. Next base: position 2,087,643 of record JAJTWQ010000055.1, on the reverse strand, counting down.
TATCCCTTTCCTTCAAAATTGGAGTTAACCAAGGACATTCCTGGTGAATTAGAGGGATGAAGATATGGAAGTTTGGATACAATAGTGGGAGACCTCGACTCAGTGGCAGAAGAATTTGTCATTGAAGATATGGAGATTGAAGGATCTTCAATGGTGCTCTTATACCATATTGAAAATTAGAAGAATAATGAAGGAAAAATGTGGGAAATTTCTAAGTGAATTTCATTGAAAAAGGTATCAACTATTTATCCTAATACAAAATGGCAGAACTGTAAAATAATCTAAAAAGCTAACAAACCTTATATCTTATGTAACTAACTTTGTACACCTATACAAATTCTAGAAGCATCTAAGAAACCAATATTATGCTATATAAAAAATGAAATGAAACTGATGAAATATAATGGGATATGACTATGTAGGCTTTCTTGGTTGATAATATTGTTCTAAATGTTGGGTCTTGAACATTGGGTCGAATTTGACTTTAGGAACAGCTCCTGCGACCTGGTCCTCTTTATGCTTCAGATGGGATTTGAATTTAGGCTCTGTGACCTGGACCCGGTTCTCATTCTCAACAAGCTAAAAACAATACTGGTAGGTTCAAACCCGCGTTTCTCGTGTGGCATGTCTACATATATATATATATGTATATATATATATAATTATTTCCCGAGATCACTGGATGCCGTACCACCCCACCCATACACATAGATCCACTTTGGACGACACAAATAATTGATTTGAATCATTAAGTAGCCATTAAAGGATTAAAAAGGGCAAGCTAGAAACTCAACAGTCTTATCATAATTATGAATGACATTCCTAATTTGTATACATGTGATGAATGTTTTCTTGCTTTACTTACCTTATTTATTGTTAGTATTATTTATCGTATCGTATAATGATGATAAAATATATTTCTTGATTAAAGAGAAATTTTCATTTTATTTTAGGAAATTGGTAATTCAACTTTAATACTCCCTTCGTCCCTAATTACTTATCCACATTTCTTTTTTTAGTTGTCCTTAATTATTTGTCCATTTTGAAAAATCAAGAAACAACAATTATTTTTTGACTTATTATACCTTCAATTAATTATTTTGAAAAATGTAGAACTTCTTGAATATCTTAAATTTTTAATTTATCCACTTTATAATTAATAAGAGTAAAATGGTAAACTCACTATATCAATTATTGTTTTCTTAATGGGTGTATCAATTCAAAAGTGGACAAGTAATTAGGGACAAAGGGAGTATTAGAGCTTCTCACTTTCAGATTTAGTAATAAAATAACAATAATTAGAGCTTCCAACTTTTAGATTAGTACTCCCTCTGTCCCTAATTACTTGTCCACATTTCCTTTTTTAGTTATCCCTAATTACTTGTCCATTTTGACAAATCAAGAAAGGACAAATTTTTTCTTACCTATTATACCCTCAATTAATTACTTTGAAAAAGGCAGAAATTCTTTTAAATATTAAGCTTTTAATTCTCCACTTCATAATAATAGGGGTTAAATGGTAAATTTACTATGTCAATTATTGATTTCTTAATAGGTGTGTCAATCAAAAAGTGGACAAGTAGTTAGGGATAGAGGGTGTAATAATAACAATAATCATATATATATATATATATATAACCCTAGACCCGCCTACATGGCACCACCACAAATCAAGATTCCCTTTTAATTTATTTTATTTCCAAACCTAGCCTTTTCATGAAGAGTTGCGACTTTTATGAAGAATTACGAATTTTATGAAAAGTTGTGACTTTTATGAAAGGTTGTGACCTTTTCGATAAGACACGATAAGCATTTTTTCACACTACCTTTTGTTTTCTGTAAATATAAGAATTTCCTCTCATTTTAAAACAACAAAATTTTTGAACTTTCTTCTTCTTCTGGACAATTAAATAATTGTGTACTTTTCTCCTGTTGAATGACTCGTTGACACCATTTTTTGTATCAATACACTAGTGAATAGAATTGTTCTTTCCTGAGAGAATCTATTCCTTTAAATCTCGGGTACTAGGGGGAATAATTTCCTTAAGGGGACAATTTGCATCCAGTGGACTCGATTTTTTCCATCCTGTTTCATTCTATTGTTACAGATCCTGATATGTTTTACAATCACTAATTTATGCTTATATTATAAATTGTTATTTTTGAGTACATGCTTTAAAATTTGTTGTTTATGTTTCTGCAATATTATTGTTATAAGTATTTGTTAGTACATATTAAATAACAAACGTTAATTGAGTATTCAAGCAAGTTTTCTCTACTGAAATTGTTGAAGGTACAATAACGAAAACGCTTACAAATCTCTAATTTGTTCATCAACAACGTCATTTCTTCACATACAAGGATGAGATTTTGTGTTCTTTAGAAAATCTTCTGAGAGTTAATAACTTTGCATGCCCATATTTTTTTTGTTTTTATGGTGTTGTTATCTATTTTTACTAAATTTTATCACTAGATATTATGAGTACTTTAAGAATTGAAATTTGATTGAAGTGTTAGTCAATTTTCTGAGGTATGTTATTTTAAAACATGAGAACTTTTCTGGTTAGAATAATTTGTTATCATCATTGGATATCTCATAGTTTACTCCCTTTAATGTATGTTTTTTCTTGCTGTTTTGTTTTCTCCTTAAAATTGTATTGATTATTTGTCGTTTGATATGTATATGATCTCACTTGGACAAAGTTTTCGTCCTTTTAATGTTTTTCTTTTTTTCCTTCTCATTCAGCTCTACTAAATATTCTTGGTGTGGGTTATGACTATTTTTCAGCAAGCTTAATTTGAAGAATATGAAACAAAACTTGCTCTAAATAAAAGTAATATCTTAAGCTACAAAAGATATGTCTGTTAACATAGATTTGTTGTCCTTTATGTCCCAAGTCATTGCTGAGTATTTGAGTTATATAGGTTAAACTCATTTTTAATCTTTTAATGTTCGAGAATATTTCTTTAACATTAGTCTAGAATCCAACATTTTGATCTACTTGTACTTTCATAATGCAACAACTATACATACATATTTCTGAAAAAGTTATAAAGTTGCATTGATAAAGCATCTAGAAGGACCTTTAGAGCAACAATTTAATGAAGAATGAATTTCTTAAAGGGTCAGCAATATTATATTGTTGTTTTTTCAAATTTATTTTTCTCCTTCTATAAGTTTTGTCAGAGTAACAAAGTAACAATAACAAAATGTGGTGAACGTTTGACCTCAGACAAGTAGATTGTCTCTAAAAAAAATTATTTATTTTGTTGTGGTGTACATTTTTAACGGTCTTAACTTATTTATAACTAATATTGATTATCAATTTTTTTTATATAATTTATTTTTAACAAGGAGTTATTCTAACCATAAAATTATCAGTTCTATATATTTCATGTACAAAAAAATATTTAAAAAAATATGTTTAATTGCTACATAAAAACATCACTTAGTTTTAACAAGATAATTATATCATCAAACATATATTATGATAAATTATGTAAAATATAAAAATGATTAGATAGCAAGATATTTTTAATCATTCATTACCTATTTAAAATTCTTGAGCTATGTGATAATGTCAAATCATTTAATTTTTGCTGAAATGTTCTTAAAACCTACTAATTTTTTTTCCTTATAACAGTTGATTATTGGAAAGACTGTTCAAAAGCTTAGAAAGATTATTTATGCCAGCGCGAAGCGCGGGTAAATTACCTAGTAGTAATATAATTATGTATATAATATTCAAATTTATTACAACTTAAGGTTACCACTAGTACACAAAATACTATAGGACTATTTAATTTCTTATTAATTAGATTTTTATAACATTTTAATTTGATGTAGGGGAAAAATGATAACCCAATTTTGAAGATAGGAGCTTCTCACTTTTAATATAATATAATATGATATGGTGATATGATCATCAATATAAAAGAAAAAATAAAACTAGTAACCATGATTGTATGGAAGACTCTATAGTGAACTAATGCTTCATATTTCACAAAATCTATAAAGTTTTGTAAGCTTCATATTTGGGTTATCAATTTATCATATTTTTAAAAATGATTGTGGCTGCAAGAAAGCTTACATGCACCATCAATTAATTTAACACAATCTAAGTTGAGACTGTCATGTCCTGTCTAATCATTTTTCGTCAATACTTTTTCAGTCTACCTCTTGGTCTCTTAAAACCATCGATAGCCAATCTCCCATGTATCAATACGGAAACATCTATGCATTTTTTTCCATGAGTTCACATGAACCCAAATAAACCCCTCAAAACCAAATACATATTTACCATTAGTTTTGCAATGAAATGAAAAATATAAAAGTAAAACACTAATTTTGAATTAGAGGGAAACATTTAAGTGTCTATAAAATATATAGTAGTGGAAGTTAAAACAATTTTTTTTTCAGTAGACAATCTTTTCACTAATTAGTTTTATTATATAAAGGCAACTACCCATCTTCTTCAGTCATTTCATATTCCAAAAAAGTGCAAAAGCCTCTACTCATTTTCTTTTTCTATTTTGATTCTCTCTGCCAAAAAAAATGTTTACTGCAGGAGAACCAGTTCCTAGAAATGGGCATACTGATGAAGAAGAAGATCAAGAGAAAAAGGAGGTTGATGGACAGATTGGAAATCAAGAATTAGAGCATGGAAATCAAGAATCTGATGAAATAATGAAAGAAACAGAGGAACAAGCTAAAGGGAATCAACTAGGAGAACAGATGAAAATCCAAATGGAGAAATTGATGAAAATGAAGAAGACGTAAGGCAAAAGGAGCTTGATGGACAAAATGGAAATCAATAATCGAATGAAACAGAGGAAGAAGCCGAAGGGAATCAACTAGGAGAAATAGATTAAAATCCAAACAGAGAAGTTGTTGAAAATGAAGAAGAGAATTGCAAAAACGAGGAAGAATATGAAAAAGAAAGAAGAAGACGAGATATTAAACAATGAAAACAACTAATGTATAAAGAACGAGGACCATTCGAGGATTATAAAGAAAAAAATGAAGGAACAAAATTTGATTTTGATAAGTGGAGCTGGTAATAGGTTACGATACTAATTTTCAGATTCATTTAGTATAAACTTTATATAAATATTACTACATTTCTGACTTAAAGATCAGATACTTGATTTGTGAGACGTATGTGCTATTTTTGCAGAACTATTTGATATGTGATTTGCATGCAAAACTGTTTCAGTTCCTAAGGCTCATAGATCATTTTGATATGAATTTTGAAATTGTTTCACTTTTAACTTTAGTTTGATATCATCTCTTTTACTTACTTATAGAATTAGAGATGTTAACTATTTTGATAAAAGCGAAAAGATCAGATGAAACTAGGTCTTTTAATCCATTCATTATTTTTTCAATGTTGTGATTGGGTGGCTAGAAGTGAATTATACATATAAGTATAAATGCAGAGAATTAGAATGGAAAAAGTATCTTTATATGATGGACATCCAATGGCTGCGCTTAACCATTTTCTTTAATCACTTCATATTCGAAACAAGTGTTTAAATCTTTACTGCTTTTCTTTTTCTGTTTTGATTCTCTCCGTGAAACAAAATGATAAATACATTTCCTGAAAATGAAGTACAAGGAAAAGCGCAAATGGAGATTGATGGATAGAATGGAAATCAAGAATCAAATGAAAAAATTGAAGAGGCAGAGGAGGGAAAAACAGAGGAAGCGGATGGAAATAGAAAATGAAAACACCAAAATTACTAAACGATCAGAAACTTGATTGGATTTGATGTATGTGCTTTTTTCACGAAACAAATTGATAGAATAAAAGATCCTTTAATTCTGATATCCAAGGTCCAAGTCTTCATGGAGTTCCATTCACAATTTAATTACGTTTGCTAAGCAATCTATAGTTAGTATTTATTACATGTATAGTATGTTACGAAACCTTTCAAGTAGATAATCATATCAAATGATCTGGTTTGCTTGCATTTTCAGTTCGATTGCAATTTTCAGGTCATTGATTTATTCTGAGATTATGCATAAATTGGCAGGCCTTGTTGAGGACAAAGGAAATGTTGGGATGAGTAAGTGTGACATATTGTAAGGCTCTGACAATTTTTTGATATATGTAGCATCATGGAACAAGGGACTGTCACCAAATATGTAGCTTTGAGTTCACTGCCATAGGAGTTGAAAGTGGCTTACAATTCTGCATAGTAGCATTTTTAAAAAATTGATGTAATTTACTGCTCCTGAGAGAGGGTGATGCTGGAAGATCCACAAGAGACTTGAATACCAAGGAAAAAACTCAAGGGACAAAGGTCATGAATTTAAAATTCTGCACCAAGTTTGGAGTTAATGCTTTCCAGAAAGGATGAATTGTTTCCGGTGACTAAAATATCATATGTGTAGACCAAGATATATAAGCCACTACAGTGTGAGCTTGATAAATAAACAAAGATGTATATGATATTGAAGTAGTGAACCGGATAATAAGGAGGAAGTTAAGAAGGCGCATGTACCATGCTTGAAGTGACTGTTTGAGACCGTAAATTGATTTCCCAAGCTTTCAAATGTTATTCGGATATTGAGGATGTATGAAACTGGAAGGTTGTGACATATAGACTTCTTGCAGTTCAACATGAAGAAAAGCATTTTGCACATCTAATTGACATGAAACCCAGTAGTGCAATGCTTCCAAGGTGAGAATAATGCCAATGGTACCTGACTTAACAACAGGGGTAAATGTCTTGTAGTAGTCATGACCTTCCAGTTGATGAAATCCCTTTGCAACTAAACTAGCCTTATAGCACTCTATCGTACCTGAATAATTTCATTTTACTCGAAATACCCACTTGCACCTAAGAATATTCAGTGTGAAATCATACGGAACCAAGTGTCATTCCGCAATAATGCATGCATTTCAGATGCCATAGCACCTTACCACTCTTTATGTTTGGAAGCTTCCCTGAAACATGATGGCTCACATGTTGGAGGGGGTAATAATCTGAGGTAGTGTCAAAATTGAGGACATGTGCATATTCCGAAGAACCATATGATGTGAACATTGAGAAGGGGCTTTGAGCTTATTAGTACAGGTTGGCGGAGGCAGCATAGTATGGGAAGATTTTGGGAGCATGTTGTTACTACTTAAGTCGACAACAAGGGGTAAAGCAGGGGAAGAGGTGTTGGGAACACCTTAGAGGGAAGTTGGTTGTGGATTGGAGTATCCAAAGAAGGTTAGGAGTAGCTATGGAAGTTGGACTGGTAGTGCATTCGGGACTTAAAGAGTGAGAAGAAGGGTCTCCTAAATTAATGTTAGGATAAGTTAGTGATGGTGAGGGTGGCTGAGTAGGATGGGGTAGCAAAGGAGGAACAAATTTGATAGAAGAAGATTGCAAAATGACTCTATATAGAGGCATACAAATTGGAAGGGAAGCCCAATGTGTGGTAGACGGAGACTGATTTGGTACGGGACCAATGATGGACGACTTGGCGAATGGAAAATTTTATTCATCAAAGTGAATATGTCAGGAAACATAGACACGTCCACTTGATTCATCCAAACAACGATACCCCAGGTGAGTTGGGATATATCCAAGAAACGCACAAGGTTTGCTTTGGAAATTAAACTTGTGTTTACTGTAAGGTCGAAGGTAAGGAAAGCATAGACATTTGAAGACCTTAAGAAAAGAATAATCGAGTTTGGAATGATGGACTAGTTCATATGGCGAGAGATTATGAGTTGTGATTGAAGGAAGTCGATTAATAAAAAAAATACCAGACTCAAGTGCGTATTGCCAAAAGCAAAATGGAACTAAACTATGAGCATGAAAGCTAAGGCCGGTTTCGACTATATCGCAATGCTTTCATTCAGCTCTGTGTCGTTACTCGTGAGTATAAGGGCAACAAACTTGATGAGCGATGCCAACTTGAGCAAGGACAAGTTATAGGGATCGGAAGAGCCCGCCCTAGTTGGATTATATACCTTTAATTTTGGTATTAAATTTTCTTTAAATAATGGTGCGAAATTGATAAAATATTTGCAAAACATCAGTTTTTTGAGAAAGAGGAAACCCCAACAATAGCTTATGTAATCATCAACAAATAATAGAAAATACTTATGCCCTTGAGATGAAAGAATGGTGGCCGAAGATCAAACATCGAAATATAATAATTAGAAGATATAAGAAACATTTATTAATGCTCAAAGGTAAAGACAATTGGTGCGATTTGCTGAGTTGACAAGAACTACAAATATAATGAAAACTAGAACTAGTTCAAGGCAATTTATGTGTCCTAATAACTTAATGAAGAATTGGTTGATAAGGACGTCCTAGATGAAGGTGCCAACAAGAGGGAGATGCCTTGATAGAACAAAGAATTGAGGGTGAAGTAGACTTGGAATTAGAAGTCAGTTGGAGAGTGTAGAGTCCCCCATCACTCTTGCTTGAAAGAACTAGTATCTTGGAAGCTTGATCCTTCACAACAAAAAATGGAAGGGATGAAATTCAAAGAAAACAATATTATCATGAGAAAAACGTTGGACGAAGAATAAGCATTTAGTGATCAAGGGAACATGAAGAATGTCATTTAGACGAAAAAGAAGAGAGGAAGGAAGAGTGATGTTACCAGTGTGATGAATGTGGATGTTATTACCATTACCAACATGAACCTGATCAGGTCCTTTATAATCCTCAATCTGATGAAATGTGGTGAGATTAGGGCTGATGTGGTACGTCGCTCCAGTTTCAGGGAACCATTGTTGAGATACTACAATTGGAGTTGAATATGATAGATAGGCTACAGGATTCGTGTTTTTTTTTTGCTGTAACGTTGCAAGCAATTTGGGGCAGTGTGGTTATGGCCATTACAAACTTGACACTTTTGTCGCAGGTCGGTGGATTTAGAAGTGTTAAGATGTATGGGTCCACTATCAGTCAATGGACTAGGTCCCTTGACACAATAAGAACAATAACAAACAACACAAGCAATAAAGTGAGCAACACAAGAAGTTTACGTGAAAACCCCCTTGCTCAAGGGCGGTGAAAACTATGATCGCTACTCACATGATTTCAACCCAACTCCATCTAACTCTGAAAGGAGCAATGATTCAGATTACAAACTCTTGTAACCTAGGAATTTAACTTTAAATCCCTTCCCCCTCAGTGTAGCAACTCTACTACAAAAAAAGAACTACGCAATAACTCTATTGCCCACTAAACCACCTAACTCTAGATGATTTAAACTTCAACTAAGCAACAACCTTGTTGCCTACTGAACCGATTAACTTTAACTTATTTAGACTTCTTGACTTGAAACGAACAATGATCTAATTCCTTTATAACACAGGAATAGATTATAATGATAAGCACTAAAGTATGAATCCTAAGACAACTAACACACAAATAGCTCTATCAGGTCATGTTGCTCTTCAGGAAGATGCTTCTCAAAAAGATGGTTTTGGCTTGTGCTCTTGAATATTTCAGGAATGCAAAAACTGAGGTTGTGCCTATTTAAAGGAACCTTATAAATTAAATGATAGACACAACCTTAAAAGCCATGCTATTGGCCAACGACTCTGCCACACTATTCGAGAGCCGTGCACCAACTCCTGCAGACCTACAGGTGTCAGAGACTGCATTGTAATTTTTCCAACTGTCCCTTTCTTGCATATTAACACCATGGGATTAGGTCCCCTTACAAGATCCCTTTGTTTGTCAAATCATCAAAACTAAAAATAACATTCTCCCGTTTTTTGATGATGACAAACAAACATAAAACCTTCCCTCTATCACCCTTGTCACCTTAGCAGTAAAACACTTTCCTGTGAACTAGCCAAAAAGTTATCATGAGAAACAATAATTTCCCCCTTTTGGCATCATAAAAAAGAAAGGACGATAAACCAAGATTAAGAGTAAGCCTACAAAGTAAGATCATATCCTATTGGCAACACAAGTATAACAGCAAAGCAGAGAAATAGTAATGATCAATATCAAAATAGAGATCTATTTCATTGCAAAAGAGAAAGCAATCAATACATCATAATCAAACTTCTAAGAGAACCTCGAGACACTGCCCACATAAAAACAAGGAATGAAAAAGAGGACAAGGGAGGACAAGGTAGGGTCTAGGAGGACAAAGGTTTTTGGGTAGGGATTGAATGACAAGAGAGATGATTATTTGCAACATGATTTGATTTGATCAGTTTCTCCTTAAGTTCATCAATTTGAGCCAGAAGTGCTTCATTCTTGGCTTTTAACCCAACAATTTGATCTCTGCTTCCTTTTGACTTACCAAGGTTGTCATCCCTTCCAACTCGTGCTTCAGTTGACTTAGTTCAACTACCAACCTAGACATTTTGCTCAAATGTCCTATTCCTCATTCCTTGCACTCACACTCTACAAGAGTGTTCATGGAGAAGGACCGTTTCACTGTCCCTATTGTACCTGATCCCAGTGGAACCCCCATGTGTTGGAATACTTTGGTTAGGAAGTATCCATACCCCATGCCATGTTTTCCTTTCTGCTCTATCACTGCCTTGTGCATGTGTTCAACTATGAGGGTTGGAAGATTTAAGAGATCAAACTTGCTAAGTGCCTCCATTAGAAATAAGTCATCAGAAGAAGCAAATGTTCTCTTCCCAGACCTTGGGAGGAGCACTTTATTGACAAACTCAAACAACGGTTTATAATCTCCTTTTAGATGTTTCTTTGAGATGTCTGCATAGTTCATTTATGAGAGCTTTCCACACTCTTTTGTAGAGCTCTTGGTACATGGTCGTCCAACCACGGATCGGATACCTTCCCTGGGCACATTCAAAATTTCACCCAATCTTTCCTCATTCAAATGAAATGCTTTGTTCCTAACCTGTGTGTTGAGGCTTCCACACTCAGTGAACTCAACATTGTAGTATAATTCCATCACCTCTTCCTCATGCATTACAGGAGACTGGGTCATGAATAGGTGAGTCCATGATTGAATTTCAACAGCATCAGCCAAGGTTCTCATACAAGGCTTTGTGATGATATCAGGATCAAACACTCTTCCACTCAAGACTTTCAGCAGTCTTAGATTGTCAACTATTTCGTTCTTCATTACCTTCTTCTTATCTTTCCTTTTCTTTCTTTTGGAACATGGTCCCTTCTCAGGACTTAGATTCCACTTTGTGCTCCTCAGATTCAAGCGACACTTCTCTTCTCCTTTTGGATCTCTTCTTCAATCTTTTCTTCACTGGTTCCTTGTTTTCCCTCTTTTTCAAACCAGTCACCCCTTTTGCTGATGATTTCTTAGACTTTGGTTTCACTTATTATTTTTTTTCCATCTTTCTCCTTTCTATTGTGGAGATGATGTTCTACGACACAGTATCACTTTCTGATTGTTCATTTGAAACATCCACAACCCCCTCAACATGAATCACGATCTCCTCTTCTCCTTCTAATATCAGTAGTACTGGCCTTACTTGACTTTATTGCATCACTCATAATTTTTTGAGTGGCACCACTTGTAGAAGGTTTCTTTGTTGGTGTCTCCTTTGTAACTTTCTCATTTACTTTGTTAGTGATAGGGACTATTCTTCTCTATATGGCCTAGTACAGAGGAACATTGTCCTCTTCATCATCCTCAGTGTTAGTGGAGAGTGGAAGTCCAACTTTAGGAGTTCTGTCGAACATAGGCTCAGTAATCTCAAGGAAATCCTCTTCAAATCTGCTTCATTCCTCAATTCTAACTCATTTTCTCATTTCTCTAAAATATTCGACCACTAGATTCTCACTTGCATCCAGAATATTAGATTTAAAGTACCTATTCTCTAGATGATCTCCTTAAAAAAAAAATCAGACAACACAGATAGAGGAGGACCAAGTTAAGATGAAGGTGCTGGCGAGTTCCTTTTTTTTTTTTTTTCAAAGGCGGCCCCTTTCTTTCCTCGGACCGATGACTCGCTTATTCAGTACTGCTAACTATTATAGGAGGATGCCGCCCCCTCGAGACTACCAGTAGCTTCAGTTGTTGAATCTCGTGCAAGTTAGGTTGTGGTTGTATTGGCTGCAAGCGGAACGTAGGCGCATTTTCGGGTCCAGAACAAACAAAAGAAGGGAAAGGCGGGTGGTTGAGACAGTGTAGTCCATTTTCACAAGAGTACGGAGCTTCAAATTAAAGAACTCTGTTTCCTGTGGGAGGGCGGGGCGCAGGCTCCCGAAGAGAGAAGCCTAACGAATGTCAGATGCAAAGCCCCGCACCTCATTAAGATCATATTGGCATACTCTCCCAAAAAAGAAAGAGCAGACCCTATAAAAGAACGGGAGCTGTTGAGAGGTTCTGATGATAAACCATCATCAATTTGTATAGTATATATACCCCCAAGCCCACTTTTTGTACCATTTTTTTCTTTCTAAAAGAGGGCCTGGAACTGGGCTCTCTTCACAGCCCCTAAAGGCGTTAGGAAGAGATTTAATCAGCCAGCGTAATAACTTCAATCGATAGAAAAATCTATCAAGACCTAAAACAAAGAATACCATCTCCCAGGGAGTCTTTTTATTTTGCATATCTCGAGTTTCGAATTCTCCTCACGCTTTTTCCATCACGATTTTCTCTTCGAGAACACTCGCCTCGTCGATTCTTCCCCTCGTTCTTTTTATCTTGGAACGCAGCGGATCACTCTCTCAGAGAGAGAGGTGTGAAAGTAATAGCCTTATGTTATGGCCGCCCCCCGACTTACGGCCTTTACGCTACTACTATTGTGATGTGAGCGGTTCAAATTGGTTGAATCTTTCTCAATCATCCTGGCCGGAACTTGTCTTTCTAAGAGGTGGAATAGAATAACCCGGTTGAAGCGTAATGATCATACGTCTGTAATGCATTGTATGTCCCATAATAGGTCCCATTCTTCTACTCTTTCCTGAAAGTCGATGACTATTCATAGCCATTACCTTGACACCAAAGAAGAGTTCGACCCAATGCTTTATTTCTGTCCTAGTTGATCCTGATTCGACAGCTCGAGTTCTTACGGCCTTTAGTCCGAAGTAGCTTCATCAAGACTATCTTACCCCGGAGCTATGGAAGTGACATTTAGATCCAGAGGAGATTCTAGAGTAGGAGGAAATGATTCAAGAATGTCAACCGGATAAATGGTTGACATTTTTGTTGGAGAGGGAGATAAAAAAGAAGTGTAGAAGGCTACTGGGTCTATTTCATTCAGAGAGTCCATCATTCTTTCAGATGAAGATGGTGATTCAAACATATTTGAGGGAAGAAACAGAGAAAAATGTCAGAGAAAGAGATCAGGGTTTTCTGAGAATTTAGGAAAAAGATTTTAAAAACTATGGAAAGAAAAGATGAGGGAATCAGTATATAAGGAAATGAAAGGGTGTGTCAGGTCCCTTTGATTTGATGTGTCGCTTGGACTTAAAGCGATGGGACAACGGTCAGAATCACCGATGAATAACACGTAGAGGTCACAACGGTTCTTATTATAAGTTAAAAAATAATATAAAGAGTGCTAACCTTTTGATAGGATCAGGCCCCTATCTGTAATTTTGAGAATGTTGATCCATGAATTGTTATGACCTTTATTTATTCATGCAATTCCTTATGAGTGTATACCTGCAAAAGGTGCACGATTGATCTTACAAAGACAAAGCATTACAGATAACAAGGATACCTGCCTTTAATCATAGCCAATGAGAGTTGGATGCTTTGGATAAATCAGCTCAGTCCATTTTCATCATTCCCAACTTTAATTTGTTACTCTCTAACTGATCCTTGCTCAGAGCTTTAGTTAAAATGTCAATAATTTGATCTTCAGTCCTGCAATATTGCATACAAATGTTCTATTTTTCTACATTGTCTCTCAAAATGTGATTTCTCACATCAATGTGCTTTGTCCTTTTATGCTGAACTTAATTCTTCCCATTATTGACAACACTTGTATTATCACACAAGAGTGGAATGGTGTGAGTAACTACTCCAAAGTCTTCAAGTAGTTATTTTATCCACAGTAATTGGCACAACAAGATGCAACTGCTACATATTCTGCTTCAGCTGTAGAGAGAGCCACTGATTTTTGTTTCTTAGTTCCCTAGGATATAAGTGACGATCCTAGAAAGTGAGCCATTCTTGAGGAGCTCTTTCTATCCACTTGATACCCTGCATAATCTGCATCTGCATATCCCACCAGTTCAAAGGAGTCTCTTGATGGATAGCATAGGACCAGGCCCTTGTCTTCTTCAGATACCTTAGAATTCGCTTGATTGCCTTCAAATGTGACTCCTTGGGACAAGCTTGAAATCTAGTACACATACCCACACTGAACACAATATCAGGCCTACTTGCTGTCAAGTACAAGAATGATCTAATAATCCCTCTATAATAGTTTCATTCACCATAGGACAAGAATCCTCTACTCCCAATTTTGAGTTTGTACCCATGGGAGTATCAATGGGCTTAGCATCCATCATTTGAAATTTCTTTCACAGCTCCTTTATGTACTTTTCATGAAAAATTGAGGTACCACTTTAAGTTTGCTTGATCTGCAACCCCAGGAAAAAGCTCAATACCCCATCATACTTATGAGTAGTTCCTTGCCTCTTGTCTTTAAGAAAAGAGTGTTGTCCATTTTCCTCTTTTGAAACCATTTATCCAATTTAAGCACATGATTTGGATAATGAACATCCTCAAAACCAGGGGGTTGCTAATAACATAATCTTCTTCCTTCAAGTAGCCATTCAAAAAGGCACTTTTTACATCCATTTGGAACAACTTAAATTCCATGAAAGCTGCAAAAGCAATCAGAATTCTAATAGCTTCCATTCTAGACACATGAGCAAATGTTTCATCATGGTCAATGTCTTCTTCTTGATTATATCCCAGAACCACCAGCCTTGATTTGTTTCTTGTGATGATACCATTCTCATCAAACTGGTTTCTGAACACCTATCTGTTTCCTATTACAGTTCTGTCAGGGGCCTAGGTACCAGGTGCCACACTTTACTCCGCTCAAATTGATGAAGTTCCTCTTGCATTGTATTTACCCAATCAACATCTTTCAAGGCTTCCTTGATGTTTTTGGGCTCAACATTAGATATGAATGCTAAGAATGCCACCAGATTTCTAGTTCTGGATCTGGTATGCATTCTAGAATTCAATGGAGAAATGAGGTTATCAAAAGGATGAGACGACTGGTGTTTCCACCATGACTTAACATTCAGGGGTTAAGGTTAATCAGCTTGCTCAACTTCATCTTCAGAATCATCATTCCCAGGTTGAGGTGAGTCGCATTGTTAGATAAACCAGGTCCCTCATCAAGCTCATCATCTTCACTAACTTCTTCAGATGGAACATGTTTAACAATAGTAGGATTTTGACTTCCTTCAGCTTGTGACTCATTCACCCCATCTGAAGAAGTTCTTCTAGCTCATTATCATTATTGTTCTTTAGATTTGTGAAATCAACAGTTTCATCAAAAATCACATGAACACTTTCTTTAATGCACAATGTTCTCTTATTGTAAACTTTGTAAGCTTAACTTGAAGAGGAATAACCTACAAACAGTCCTTTATCACTACTGGGATCGAATTTTCCTAGATCATCCTTACCATTGTTCAACACAAAACATTTGAGCCCAAAAACCCTTAGATAACTCAGTTTAGGCTTTCTGTTGTTGAGTAGCTCATAAAGAGTTTTGTTCAATGGAGACCCGATCAAACACATATTGGTCACATAACAAGTAGTGTTGACTGCTTCAGCTCAGAAGTTCTTAGGAAGATTTGAGTCTATGAGCATGGTTCTGGCAATATCAACCAGAGTTCTGTTCTTTCTTTCAACAACACCATTTTGCTGAGGTGTTCTAGGAGCTGAGAAGTTATGATGAATTCCTTTTTCAACACAAAAATAGTCAAATGTTGCATTTTCAAACTCAGTTCCATGATCAGACCTGATCCCCTAAATCTTGCATTTCAGCTTTGTCTGAATCATTTTGAAAAAAATCATCAACACATCATATGTCTCATCCTTGGACTTAAGAAACATAGTCCAAGTGAACCTTGAATAATCATCTACAACCACCACAATATACTTATTTCCACCTCTACTTTGAATTTTCATAGGCACACACAGATCCATGTGAATTAGCTCGAGAGGTCTTGATGAACTCACTTGCTTCTTTGATTTGAATGATGATCTGATCTGTTTCCCTTTGACACACACATCACAAACCTTGTCATCACTGAATTTGAGTTTGGTAAGCCATGAACTAGGTCCCTAGATATAAGTTTGTTTAAGAGAGAGGAGCTCAGACCAAGTCTTCTATGCCACAAGTTACCGTTTTCACTTTGGGCACTTAGACAGGTTAGATCATCTCATTGACTAGTATCCAAGTTAGTCATATACATATTCTTGCGCCTTCTAGCTATTAGAATCACTTCTTTTGTTGTCAAGTTAGTAACAATGCCCTTTTTTTATATAGAAATCTGACCTTATTTCCTTTATCACATATTTGATATACACTGAGAAGACTATATTTCAGACCATTCACATAGTAGACATTCTCAATAGTGTGTTCAACCGATTTTTCAATTCTTCCAACACCAAGAATATACCCCTTCTTTCCATTGCAAAAAGATACCTCCACCTTGAAGTGCCTTGAGTGAGAGGAAGTTTTCAATCTTTCCAGTCATATGCTTTGAACATCCACTGACCATAAACCAACATTAATTGCTACTTCCTTCAAACCCCTGCAACAAAGATTGCCTGTTAGATTTGGGAACCCATTTCAGTCTAAGTCCCCAGTGAGCAGATAAAGGCATAATAAGAGAACTTCTTGTCCAATGAGGCAAAATTGTCTTTCTCATGTTAGAAGATCTAGAAATGGGAGCAGGTCCCTTATTCTGTGTGTCCTTTTTTCTAGAAATTTTTTCTTGAGAGTTTTTCCAAGAGGGACAATCCTTCTTCAAATGACCATTGCAATCACAATGAAAACACAATAGATTATCAGACACAGACACATACTTTCTATAAGGATTATAGGGAGGACTTATGTTCAAACTTTCTAAACCCTTCCCATTACTTTGACCCTGACTGCTAATATTTGAAAGTGATTTTGAGGAATTAGTCCATTTCAGAGATTTTTTCAGTTCTTCTCTGAGACGGATCAGGTCCCTTCCCATTTGATAATTTTTCTCCAAGGCCATTACAAGTCTAGTTTCAATAGTATTCAAGCTATTTTTTATCTCTATTTGCAAGTTGTTGGCCACTCCCTTTCCTCTGCCACATTTCTCACTCAACATCTTTAGTTTTTCCCTGAGTTGTAACTTTTCATTCTCCAGAACTGTCAATTGTTCTTCCACAATAGACATTATCCACCAAGGCTACGCTTTCTTCATGAAAAATATCTAGGATGTTATTCATCAAGTCCTTTTCAGATGTTAACTCAGTAATAAAGTCAATCAGAAAGGGCTACCTCTTCCTCAGCTTCTTCATCATCAGATTTTACCGTGAAGGCAAACATGATATCAAACACATCTTCATCATCTTTAACTACAAGCATAGATGCATCTTCAGGATGTTCTAACTCTTCTGAATCACTTGAGGAATCACCCCAGACAGCAAGAGCCTTCTTAACAACATAGTCTGCAATAATTTTTCTTCCTTTCTTATCGGGGATCGAGTCCCTTCTCTTATCTTAGTCTCCTCTAGGTCTTGGGTTGTCTTTGTGTTTGACCTTATGCATGGGGCAGTCTCTGATGAAGTGCTCTGGCTTTCCATAGTTGTGGAACAGGTCGCTTGAGTTTGCAGCCCTATTAGAGTTCCCTCCTTTCTGAATACCTCCATGTTCCTCACTATTTTTTGAAATCCCCTAGTGAGGTATAACATGTCCTCCTCTTCATAGAAAGTATCATCTGATGTCACCTTAAGAGCTAGTAATTTGTCCTCCTTCACCTCTTTCTTTGATGCTTCCTGATTTCTGTTCATCTCATGAGTTTAAAGATTTCCAATCAAAGCATTCATTGTTAGCACCTTCAGGTCCTTAGCTTTAGTAATGACATCAACCTTGCTTGCCCATGACTTAGGAAGAATTGGAAAAATCTTCTTGACCTATTTACTTGGGTGAACAAACTCTCTCAAACAGCGTAGTTCATTAGTGGTGGAGGAGAATCATGTATGCATGTCATGGATTGGTTCTTCCTCTTTCATAGTGAAGTTCTCATATTGGGTAGTCAACATGTCTACCTTTGACTCATTCACTTGCTATGTTCCCTCATGAGCAGTCTTGAGGCATTCCCAAATTTCTTTTGCTGATTCACAAGTAAAGATGCCATTGTACTCTTCAGCACCTATACCACACACCAACAGTTTCTTGGCTTTGTAATTCTGCTCAATCTTCTTCATGTCAGCTTCATTGTACTGTTGACAAGTCTTTGGAGTGACTCTTGTGATTTCTCCATCCTTCACTTCCAATGTAGGGACGAAGGGTCCGTTCAACACTATGTCCCACAACTTACTATCTTCCACCATTAAAAAGTCGTGCATCCTCATCTTCCACCAGCTGTAGAACTAGTCATTGAAGTAGGGTGGCCTGGTCGATGATTGTCTTTCTTCTAAGTTCAGTACATCAACCATATTTCCATAGGAATCTTGTTTGGTTTTAACCAACTAGAGAGCCCCTACTCTGATACCAATTGTTAAGATGTATGCGTCCACTATCAGTCAATGGACTAGGTCCCTTGACACAGTAAGAATAGTAACAAACAAAACAAACAATAAAGTACGCAACACAAGCAGTTTACGTGGAAACTCCTTGCTCAAGGGCCTCTTGTAACCTAGAAAGTTAACTCCAAATCCCTTCCCCCTCAGTGTAGCAACTCTACTACAAAGAGAGAACTATTCAATAACTCTATTTCCCACTAAACCGCCTAACTCTAAATGATTTAGACTTCAACTAAAAACCAACTTGGTTGCCCACTGAACCAATTAACTCTAACTAATTCAGACTTCTTGCCTTGAAACGAACAATGATATAATTCCTTTATAACATAGGAATAGATCTACAATGATAAGACACAAATAGCTTTATCAGGTCCCTATTGCTCTTGAGGAAGATACTTCTCGAAAAGATGGTGTTTGCTTGTGTTCTTGAATATTTCAGGAATGCAAAAACTGAGGTTATGTCTATTGAAAGGAACCTTATAAATGATAGACACAACCTTAGAAGCCATGCTATTGGCCAATGACTCTGCCACAATATTTGAGAGCCGTGCACCAACTCCTGCAAACCTACAAGTGACAGAGATTGTAGTGTACTTTAAAGAGACCACCTCTTCCACCACGACCTACGTTAGTATTGTTGTTGTAGGAATGATTACATTGTGTATTCTTATGGGTCTATTTTAGTATAGTGTTTTTGTATTTTAAGGTGATAGTGTAAGACATATTTTATATTATACATATATTGAAGTTAATCTAAAGTAGAAGTATATTTTCTATAGTAACACTAATTACATAATCATCTCATATGGAAACTTCTTATGACTGTAACAGTAGCTACTACTTTAGTCTATTCGCGTGGAGATATGTTTTCTTATTTTCAAATATCTTCAAATATAATCAATATAAAGAAAAATATACATAGATGTGGAATTAAGAAGTAAGTACAAGTCTCAAGTCTCTGACTCTCAAATAGAACAAAGCATAAAAAAAATAACTATAAGGCCCGCCGGGATGACAAACAACTACCTCTAAGTAGTTCTTTGACAAACTTCAAACGAAGAAGCACAATCACATGATACCAGGCTTGGAACGTACACAAGTGTAGAAGCAAGGAGTGAGTACAAGCAACAAGGTAATAGTTCTACAATGCATAACTTACAAGGCTTAATAATCACAATCCAATAGTCACAATTCAACAATCAATCACAAGCAACAAGAGCATCAATCATGGTTCACAAGTAGGTCAAACATAAGTATAAAAAATCATTAAATCACATTAATCAAACTCTTGCTGGAACCATTTCCCTTCGGCACAATATCAATAGCAGAAACCATTTCCTGTCTCCTTTATATCATAGTACCAACCGAAACTATTTCCCATCAGCTTTATATCATATCACTAGCCGTAGTCCAAAATCAAATTTAATTCACTCTGAACATTTCAAAAGCAAAACAATTTGGTTAGTTGATGTCACCCCCCAAGCCTACATCCTGGGCGAGACTGGCACTCAAGAACCATTGTTGGCCCCAAGCGAACCCTTAGCCTGACTTACTCACTTAGCGGAAGACTTAGACATAAGAAAGAGAATATAAATACACGATAACTCAACATGTCTCAAACTGAACTCATAATGTTTTAAAAATAAACATTTAACTTAGCCAAAATGGCAAGACAAATCTGAACATAAGCCAACAACAAAATGATGATGAATTAACTGACATCTGACTGACTATCTATGAAGCCTCTAAAACAACTAAGATAGATGTTGGGACATGCCCACGACATCCTAATGAACTAAAATGATAAAGTAATAAAAAAAATGGATCCTCTGGAATGCAAGGAGGCTCACTAACAACTTTGAAGCGTAACTGGATCAACGATGTGCTGGATGCTGGTCCTGATTACATGCGTCTGCATCATAAGATCATGCAGGCCAACTAGCATCAGTACATTGAATGCACGAGTATGCGAGTTAGAATGCTAAACACAATTTAAGCTTGAAAGAATCTGAAAGAAACTGAAGAACTTACCTGGCTCAACACAACTCAACATAACTGAACTCATTTCAAAATAAAGCAGTTTAAAAACAAGTGCAGTATAAAGAAAAAAACTATTTAAAACATGATGTCAACTCTATGTGTATGCAAAGATACGTATAACTCTTAGATGTATGTAAAAATACAAATAAACTAATGTATATAAAAATACAAAATATTGTTGTGGAAGGTTCTCTAACCGACAACCATCACTTAAGAGTTATAGTGATGATACAACACTTTACCTCACCCTGCCAAGGACCATCCTATACCTTGTCGGGGGTATAGGACCTAACTCACTAAGTGGATCCAATAGTCTATGCTAAAATTCATTAAAGGATTCATCTAAAAAGTATGACCCTTTTCTATCTATCCATGATGGCTACATGGTTTATGGGGGCTGTGGGTTCTCTGAACGACGGCATTTATAGATTTCGATCGACGAAATTTCTTCTTCATTTTCCAACTCTAAACCCTCTAACCTCCATGGGTTCTTTCCCCAAACACTTAAAATCGATTAAATGTTCAAAGTACATCTAATTCTTCTCAAATTCAAACCTAAAATCCCAGATTCGGATCAAACAACTCCTCAACGATTTCAACAAATCAATAATTTGATAAAACTTTAACAAACCCATCAAGAACTCAATTTCTAAGCTTTCAAAAACTTATATTCGCTGAAATAAATCATGATTGGAGCGTGGGTGAACTAACGCAACGCTATGTGATATCACATACCTTTAGGGATCACCCCCGACGAAATCCACAAGCTAATCTCGACGAATCTTGAACGAATCTTGAACATTCTTCTCCTTTATCCTCTTTTTTCCTTTCTCCAAGCCCTAACTTGAAATTCACTTTTCTCAAACTGACTGAAATCTGACTTTACCCAAATTAAACTCCTAAAAACGAATTAGAATAATTAGGTAAGGAAAAGACTAAATCACCCTTTTAAAATCCAGATTTAGACTTTCCTTTATCCAACAATCCAACTTTCAAAGGGCATATCTTACTCATACGAACTCGTAATCGCGCAAACTCGATGGCGTTGGAAAGATCATTCCAAGATCTTTCCTACCATATCTAGAAGTACCTCTAAATCATCTTGAGCTAGAAGTTATGGCCATTTGAACTTGGCCAAAACTCAATTTTCCCTAACTTAAACAAATTTCCAGATTTTTATTCTTTCCAAAAATGACTATTTCAAATTCTTAGATTCTTCCTAGCTATTTCAAACTGCGAGATGTTACAATATCTCCTCCTTAGGAACATTCGTCCTCGAATGAGATTATTCTTAAAAGGCTAAGCGTGTAACATGCAAAACTCAGTTCAAACACCCACAAGCAAATGCAAAACAATATGCCAACTTGTAAATAAATACTAAGAAAGGATTAGTACCTTGATCTAGAATTTCTCTGGGTTCGAAAAGATGTGGATATCTATTCTTCATACTTTTCCACCAATAGACTTCTCTCAAGTCACGGTACATCTTGGTGGAACCCAAATGAATGGAATAGCTGGAGCTATGAGCTTCCTCCATGATCCTCTCTTGGGTTCCATCACCTACCTTGATGTCTCAACACACCATCTCCCCCTTGTTCAAAAGCTAATACTTTTTTCTTATGAACATATGCCTTCAATTCAAGCAAGATAGGATCTTGGTCTTGCTCGCATTTTACTTCTGACACTAATGATGATTCAGCTCTATTCATCACCATTGTTCCTCCTTCTGTGGAATCCTTTAATCGAACTCCTAATGGTGCAAGTCTATGCACATTTTTTTGCTAACTCTTTCTAACCTTCTTCAAAATGGGCAGTACTACCCATAGATAACATGCTCAAGGCATCATCAACAACATTAACCTTACCTATGTGATAAAGAATACTCATGTTATAATCCTTGAGTAATTCTAACTACCTCCTTTGTCTGAGATTAAGCTCTTTCTGAGTAAACACATACGGAAGGCTTTTGTGATCAGTGAACACATCTATATGCACATTATACAAATAATGATGCCATATCTTCAAAGCAAATACTATGGCAGCCAACTCTAGGTCATGGGTTGGGTAGTTCTTCTCATGAAATTTCAACTATCTAGAGGCATAAGCTATAACCTTGCCATTCTACATTAATACACAACCCAAACAAAATCTAGATGCATCACAATACACCACAAAGCGTTGCGTACCTTCTGGTATGGTCAATATTGGGGCAGTAGTCAACCTCTTTTTCAATTCCTGAAAGCTCTTCTCACAAGCTTCAGACCATTGAAACTTCACTATTTTTCTGAGTCAACTTGGTCAAAGGGAACAAAATAGATGAGAATCCCTCTACAAACCTTTTATAATAGTCAGTTAAACCCAAGAAACTCCTAATATTAATTGGAGAGGTGGGTCTAGGCCAATTCTGCACTGCCTCAATCTTCTGGGTATCAACTTTAGTTCCCTCTCCAAACACGATGTGGCCTAAGAATGCCACAAATTCAAGCCAGAACTCACACTAAGAGAACTTGGCATACAACTCTCTATCTTTTAAAGTCTGAAGAACTATTCTTAGATGGCTAGCATGATCTTCTTCATTCCTTGAATAGACTAGTATGTCATCAATGAAGACGATAACAAACATATTAAATAATGTTTTTGAAAAATCTATTTATAAGGTCCATGAACATTGCAGGTGCATTAGATTAGTTAAATCGAACGACATGACCAGAAACTCATAATGACCACATTGGGTACTGAATGCTGTCTTAGAAATGTCACATTCCCTTACTTTCAGCTGATGGTAGCCAGATCTGAGGTCTATTTTCAAAAAACAAAAAGCACCATAAAGCTGATCGAAAAGATCATCAATTATCGAAAGAGGATACTTGGTTTTGATGGTAACCTTGTTCAACTGGCGGTAATCTATACACATCCTAAGGGAACCATCTTCCTTTCTCACAAATAAGATTGGAGAGCCCCACGGTGAGACACTTGGTCGAATAAACCCTATCTCTAAAAAGTCTTTCAACTGCTCTTTTAAGCTCTTTCAACTTTATTGGTGCCATTCTATATGGCAAAATAGACATAGGACGAGTATCTGGAAGAGCATCTATATCGAAGTTTATTTCTCTCTCAGGAGGGACTACGGATAGATCATCTGGAAAGACTTCTGGGAACTCTTCTACTACTGGAACTGACTGAATAGGAGGTATCTCAACACTAAAGTCATTAACTCGGACTGAGTGGTGGACACACCCTTTAGAAACTAACTTCCTTGCCATAAAGTACGAAATGAAATGACCCTTAGGCACTGCTGAACTGCTTTTCCACTCTAAGGCTGGCTTATTTGGAAACCAAAACTTGATTACTTGAGTTCTACAATCTATTGATGCATAATAGGCATGAAGCCAATCCATACCTAGAATGACATCAAAATCTACCATGTCTAACTAAATTATATCAGCCATGGTCCTTTTGTGATTGACGAAAATAGGGAAATCATGATAGACTCTCTCTGCTAGAATAGACTCACCAACAAGTCTAGAAACACTGAAGGGTTCACAAAGTTGCTCAGGAATAACATCAAAATTCAAAGCAACATAAGGAGTTACAAAATATAAACTCACCCCTAGGTCTAGCAAAGAATAAGCAGTAAAGTCAAAGACTTGGATCATACGAATGACCACATCTGGCGAATTCTCTTGCTTTTGGCGACTATTGATAGCATATAAGCGGTTTGTTTCCCCGCCAGTACGTGAAGTAGCTCTTCTAGGTGCAGCTCTGTCTGGTGGAACAACTGAAGAAAGCTGGGCCCTATTGTCCCTATTACCATTACCTTGCATGTTCTCAGGACACTCCCACATAAAATAACCGTTATGACCACACTTGAAACAACCAGTAGAGACCTTACGACAAATACCTGATTTGTTTTTGCCACACTTAGCACATGCAGGAGGCTTACTACCCATTTGTGTCATACTGCCTTGAGAATAGGCAGGTTTAGCTTTGAAACTCTGGGAATTCATACTATTGTACTCAGTTTTGTTCTTAGGTGTAGGTGCACTAGCAGATGATGGGGCAGATCCCTTCTATTTCTGTTGGAAGGAAAACCATTTCGCACCACTCTTTTGTTGCCTGATTCGTTCCTTGATGTCTTAGCCCTCTTATTCTTAAACGCTTCTCTATCCTTCAGCTTATCCTCCTCAAATTGTTGCACATGGATCATTAGCCTTGCTATGTCCATATCCCCTATCAACATCGCTACCTTGCCTTCCTTACTTGACTAACGAGACAACCCAGCAACAAATAAACTAATCCTACTCCTCATGTCAACAACCATCTCTTTGCTTTTCTTAGATCACGGGGAAAGAATGCCCTATGAAAGAACCCTCAAAACAACCCAATTCACAATTGGCGCATCCTATGCCCTATTCTTTTTCCATTGGTTGACCTAGACTCTAGTGACACCCTTCATTTGGTATGCAACTAGTTCCACCCTCTCAGCATCTACAACATGCATAATCTCGAAAATTTTCTAAAGCTCTTCAACAATTTTCTCTGGATCCTCTGTGACACTTGAACCTGTGAAGCTTAGTGGGTTCATCCTTAAAAACTCACAAATCCTTGAAGTATCAGCCACTTCCTGTCGATCATCTTTCTGTCCATCTTGATGGGTCACAGCTTGACTTAACACCCGGATAGCTTCACAGAATTCAGCATTGGTGACCTCTCCTTGGGGTTACACTTCTGGTGCATTAGGTACCCCTTGTTCCTTGGCATTTCTCCTAACAAAACGACCTCGAACACCTCTTCGTGGAGGCACGATTATCTGAAAACACGTGCAAGCATGAATTAGAGGGAAACTTTTTAGAGATCAACTCTAACGCACGAAATGAGTATGACAGAAGTGAGAAATTTTCCTAAATGTTGCAGCCTCCTAATTATAGATGTGGCGCGCTTCACACCGATAACTAGGACTCTGAAGACACGGCTTCATAGACTCCCTAGGACTTTTGAACTCTGTGCTCTGATACCAAGTTTGTCACACCTTGAGCTTACACCCTGGGTAAGACTGGCACTCGAGAACCATTGATGACCCCAAGAGAGCCCTTGGCATGGCTTACTCACTCAGCGGAAGATTTAGACATAAGAAAGAGAATCCAAATACAACATAACTCAACATGTCTCAAACTAAACTCATAATTTTTAAAAAATAAACATTTGACTTAGCCAAAATAGCAAGTCAAATCTGAACATAATGATGACGAATGAACTAACATCTGACTATCTATCTATGAAGCCTCTAAACAACTGAGATGGATGTCAGGATATGCCCACGATATCCTAATGAACTAAAATGATAAAGTAATAAAAAAAAGGGATCCTACGGAATGCAAGGAGGCTCACCAACAACTCTGAAGCTTAACTAGATCAACGATGTGTTGGATGCTGATCCTAATTACTTGCGTTTGCATCATAAGACAATGCAGGCCAACTGGTATCAGTACATTGAATGTATCATGTATGCGAGTTGGAATGCTAAACACAACTTAAGCTTGAAAAGAATCTGAAAGGAACTGAAGAACTTACCTGGCTCAACTCAACTCAACTCAACATAACTGAACTCATTTCAATATAAAGCAGTTTAAAAACAAGTGCAATATAAAGAAAAAAAATGTTTAAAACATGATGTCAACTCTCTGTGTATGCAAAGATACGTATAACTCTTTGATGTATGGAAAAATACAAATAAAGTGATGTATATAAAAATACAATATACTGCTGTGGGAGTTTCTCTAATGGACAACCATCACTTCAGAGCTATAGTGATGATACAACACTTTACCTCACACTGCCAAGGACCATCCTATACCTTGCCGGGGGTATAGGACCTAACTCACTATGTGGATCCACTAGTCTATGCTAAAAAGCATTAAAGGATTCATCTAAAAAGTATGACCCTTTTCTACCCATGATGGCTACATGGTTTATGGGGGTTGTGGGTTCTCTAAATGCTCCCCCATATCGGTACTACTCATAAAATATGATACTAGCTCTTTATGTTTAAAAACATATTTTTTTCTATGATTTAAGATAATTGCTCAAAAAACATAGCTCAAAGGCTATCTTTGAAATCAAAGTTTCCCCTCTTGCTAAATTATGAAAGCATTTACTCTTTTTTGAAAACTAGCCCGAAGGCTCTTTGGAAATCAAGTTTTACTTTCTTGTTTATCTGTGAAAACATTTTAAACTCTCTGGGAATACATAGTCCCCATATACTTTTGAAGAAATGAACTTGAACTTTACTCTTTACTGAACTCAAAACTCAAGCCTTACAACAAAGTTAAAAAATTTGAAAAAGACTTTTGAAAACTTTATGCACTTCTCGTGACTTGACTCTTAACTGATCCTTGAATTGGATTATGGATTCAAGGATTGAGATTTGTGAAAGGAAAATTCTCATGATATTTAGGAATGATTTTAGATAGCTAAACATGAGAAAAGACCAAAAAATCAATATTTAATGGTGGGTCCGCGACGCGGAGACATATTCAATTCTTGGTTTTGAAAACAACTTTTGAGGAAGAACAGTCCGTGACCGCTCCACGACATGATACAATTTTTCTCAATTCTGGGGAGTGGGTTCGAGATGCGGAGGCATGTCCAGATTTCAACCGATGAAATTTCTTCTTCGTTTTCCAGCTCTAAACCCTCTAAACTCCATGGGTTCTTTCCCCAAATACTTAAAATCGATTAAATGTTCATAATACATCAAATTCTACTAAAAATCATACCTAAAATCCTGGATTCAGATCAAACAACTCCTCAACGATTTCAACGAATCAATAATTTAATAGAACTTCAACAAACCCATCAAGAACTCAATTTCTAAGCTTTCCAGAACTTAAATTCGCTGAAATAAATCATGATTGGCATGGGTGAACTAACCCAACGCTATGTGATCTCACATACCTTGGAGCCGACGAAATCCACAAGCTAATCTCGATGAATCTTGAACGTTCTTCTCCTTTCTCCTCTTTTCTCCTTTCTCCAAGCCCTAGTGTGAAATCCACTTTTCTCAAACTGACTGAAATCTGACTTTACCCCAATTAAACTCCTAAAAACGAATTAGAATAATTAGGTAAGGAAAAGACTAAATTACCCTTTTAAAATCATGTTTAGGCATTTGTTTATTGATTTGCTTGAGTATGGAGGGGTTCGGGTGTTGATTTAGACTTTCCTTAATCCAACAGCTCAACTTCCAAAGGGCATATCTTACTCATACGAACTCGAAATCGTGCAAACTTGGTGGTGTTGGAAAGATCATTCCAAGATATTTCCTACCATATCTGGAAGACTTGCGAGATTAAAATGTCGTTGGGCGAAAACTTTTCGTAATCGGCTCCTTGTGATATAGATCTTCTAACTCTAACTCATCTTGGAGAGATTAGTTTATTACTTGTCTTTTGGGAACGGTTCGGTTTAAAAGTCCAGAAAATTGGTAATATTGTGAGCTAGAAGTTCTGGGCCATTTGAAGTTGGCCAAAACTCAATTTTTCTTTACTTAAACAAATTTCCAGATTTTCATTCTTTCCAAAAATGACTATTTCAAATTCTTAGCTTCTTCCTAGATATTTCAAATTGCAAGATGTTATAGTTGACTTCTTACTTTTGCAATGAAATTACAAGATCTATTGATATTTACAAAATGAAAAATAAAATCTACTTCCAAATCAAATCTTATAGAAATTATTACTTTCACTATGTTCTTTTTTATCACATATTGCATTCGGATACTAAAACAATTTAAAAGAAAAGGGTTATTATAGTTAGTACAATCATAATACTTTACTTCCTTCCCATAAATACTATCTGAAATATTTTCCTTAATCCAAAGACACATTTTCCCTTGTTTTCACTAACTAGTTTCTGGACACGTGTGTCTCACGCAATATGTTATAAATTCATTAGGACAATTAAAATTCAATGAAAACATGTGTGTAATGAGTACTAAAATGCAATAGTCTCAAATAAATGTTATGATAATAATTTATACAAAATTAATTTAAAGAACACTAATAGAGAAATATAAAAAAATAAGCATAGAAGAAAAAAACATCCACATATCCTTCTTAAGACTTTAATCATAACATTATATAAACTAAAAAAGAAATACAAAATCGGTACATAATTTTCCAAGTTTTTGTTGACGCCTTCCCTCATATCCAATTAAAATTCAAAAGTCTTCTCCATCGAGTCAAACTAAAGCATGAATCAAATAGTAAAATCACTTTATTTTCGTAAAGTGATATATAATCAGACTAAGGTATATATCATATACTTTAGATGTTGATGACTTCACTACTTTAGCTAAAAAATGAAATGGATAATTTTGGATGTGAGTTTCATGAAACAAAAAGGATGAATTTATATAGATAAAATAGAGGAATACCAAAAGACATCTTAAAGTTTTAAATTAAATGTTATTTGAAGGTTTCAAAGGGCCAGAATAGATAAAAGAGAATAACTTTCAGAATATTAAATATATGCAATGAACCTCCATTAAAATCTCGAAGAGTAAACAATCCTCTTTTGAACACATGAACTCTCCATTTACTGAATATAATAATTTATTATCACTAATATTTAAACATGTAATTAACTAAATATTTATAATATTTTAATCTAGTGTAGGGGGAAAATAATATTTCAACTTTCAAATTTTTTTATTTCCACTTTTAGTAATATATATATATATATATGATGATTTATAATAAATGTAAAGTAAAGTAGCTTTTACATGACATAAAAAAGTAAACTTTTAATATCGGATGAAATGTAAGATTAATCATACGATGGTAAAATAATATTTCCTCTCTCCCAATTTATGTGACATTTTTCATTTTTCGAGAGTCAAATAGTTTACGTTTGACAAAAATTTCCCAGTGGAATCTTCAATATTTTTGAAAATAAAATTTATATATTTGTAAACTACGTAAAAAGCACTCACAATAATTGTCAATTGAAATAATTACTTAAAAATATATGAAAATTTTACGATCAAAGTTAGACTTTTTTTAATCTTAAAATCTGAAAAATGGCACACAAATTGAAACGAAGGGATAATAAATTTATTTATTAGTAACCTAAAATAAACGGTAAGTAATCTGCATAAAAAATATATCTTAATAATAAAATAAGTAGTAGTAGTAGTAGTAGTTACCATAACTAGTCTTAACTTACATTGCATTAAAAAAGAAACTCTCTTCCTTATACGTACTCTATTACTATTCTTCTTCATCAAATTAAGAGATTTTTTTTGTTTAGCAATGGATAGGAATTGCAGTAAAATGGCAAAAACATCAAATTGTTTGGTTTTTGAGATCACTACACAAAAGAATGCACACGTAAATAGATTCCAGTTCATTTGACCATGAGTCAAAAATCAAATAATGATTAATATCTTTCTATATTTACTTTATTTTCATATGACCATGAGTCAAAAATTGAATAATGATTAATATCTTTCTATATTTACTTTATTTTCATTTGACTATGAGTCAAAAATCAAATAATAATTAATATATTCCTATATTTACTTTATTTTCATTTGACAATGAGTCAAAAACTAAATAATAATTAATATCATTCCATAATTAATTTATTTTCA
Source organism: Solanum commersonii (assembly GCA_029007595.1). Taxonomy (NCBI): domain Eukaryota; kingdom Viridiplantae; phylum Streptophyta; class Magnoliopsida; order Solanales; family Solanaceae; genus Solanum; species Solanum commersonii. The sequence continues at coordinate 2,057,263 of JAJTWQ010000055.1, read as the reverse complement.
TTTGACCATGAGTAAAAAATCGAATAATAATTAATATCTTACTATATTTACAACCCTTTTCTTGTCCAATTTCGCCATCTGATTCATATATATAGCCCTAAAATTATACCCTCAATACATATTACATGAAGTTTCCAGTCTTGTTTGTTTATCTCCAAACTGAACCTTACCCATTTTAGCTAGTAAGCATTATTATTATTACTAGGATTTCTTGCCTAGTGGAACATCAATACAAATTGTTAGTCATACTTAGATTATTGGATACTCACTCCATTCAAATGAGAGAAAAAAGCACAATAAATCCAGTGTTTCGATCTTCATCTTGATTTTTTGCCCCCTTTTCTCTTATTTGAATTAGAATTAGAATACAATAATCTCACGAAGTATTTGCAACAGTAAATAAGCAAGTAAGCTGCAACGACAAAGGAGTTTCATGCTTATGGAGAAAGCATTTTTATGAGAAAAAACATACACATCGTTCATAGTCTAAAGGTAAAGCAAATGCAGTTCGTTGCCAATAATAGGCTACAAGTAAGAGTCAACTGATTACCTCCCAACTCATACACACTAACAATTGTACTAGATTTTTTTTTTTATATTTTGGAACCTTAATTTGGGAACTAGTACCCTTCCGTTAATTTTTTGGTTGTGTATACCATTTAGTCAAACAAAGAGGCATGTGGTATCATCCTAGGCATTTTTTCAATTTTAATTTATTTACCCGAAATTAAAATAATTCACACAACTATTAATTTCTTAAATCCAATTAAGACCAAATTAAAAACCAAATCCTAGTTCCCAAATTATGGATTCAAAGTATAAAAAAAAAAATCGGATACAATTGTTAGTGTGTAGAGGTAATTAGTTGACTCTTACTTGTAGCCTATTAGTGGCAACGAACTACATTTGCTTTGCCTTTAGACTATGAAAGATGTGTATGTCTTTTCCATAAAAATGCTTTCTCCTTAAGCATGAAACTCCTTTGTTGTTGTAGCTTATTTACCCAATTACCTTTCCCATGAAAAGCCAATCCTTTGAAGAATGCTATGTGTTCATTCTGTATCCATGGATTTCCTTTCTTGGTTTTTCTTCCCATGTAATCTTTTTTAGACATTATTGCAGCATGTTGTAGTTGTTCTCAACACCAAACAATTTCAATTTTATGCTTTTTATTCCTCCTCATTGCTATTTTTTTTTAATCTTAATTTGAGAATTCAAAAAGAATAGTGTATATATAAGGAAGAAAAAATTCCTTTTTATGCAATGTATAAGATAACTAGGAAAGCACGTCATTTTCACTTTTCCTAATATGTAAGATTTGTTATGATAATAAGTTCTTATCTGTTTTTAGGATTACTTGCCCTTTAGTTTATTTTACTAATCAATAAATTTATATGTACTTATCTTTTAAATAATCTGATTGTTTGGATCATTTTTATACTGTCAATCAATGTATATAACAAATCAATCTGTATTTACATCGAAATAATTATTTTATTTTTTTTATTTTTTATTTTTTTGTTTTTACCCTCCCTAGGAGCTCCCACCCCTTTTTGCTCCCTTGGTGACTCGAACTCACAACCTTGGGGTTGGAAGTGAGGGGTGCTTACCATCCGAGCAACTCCCTCTCGTCGAAATTATTATTTTATCATACTATGATTAAGATTTTTTTCCATTCAATATCTTTTATATAAAAGGATCTCTTTTGTATGCCATGTAAAAACTACTTTGTATTTATTACAATCAAGTACAAATATGTAAAAGTGTCTTTGGGATAAGGAAAAATATTCCAAATTATTTATGGCAAGAAGATAAAGGATCATGACTATACAAATTATAATTTACCCTTTTTTTTTCCTACTATGTTTTGATATCCCAAAATATTATTTGATAAATAAAGAACATGGTGGAAATAATAGTTGAAACATTTCATAAAACTTCCTGAAAAAATGTTTTTTTCTTGGAGGGAAATGCACACACTTCATATTTCCATTAACTTTTCCTCATTACAAATAGCCATGTTGTAATATTGAATGTTATTTGCAAGGAATCAGGAGATCTCAGAGAGGAGTTCTTATGTTTGATCCTCTTGACACAGGGAAAACACTCTTTGCCAAAGATGTTGCTACAAAGTGAATGATTAACACAGTGCTTGTAGTTTGTTGAGTAAAAATAAGGTACGTGAAGAGTAAATGATTAACACAGTGCTTGAATAAGCACTGTGTCAATCGTTCACTCTCTACATACAATTTTTCACACAACGAACTACAAGAAATATTCAGAAATGTTGTCCCACACTCTTTAGCAACATCTTTGCCCAATAGTGTTTTTCCTGTACCAGGAGAACCAAGCAGAAGAACTCCTCTCCAAGGCCTATCATCACTGCAGATAACATTCAATATTACAACATGTTACGTGATTGTTTGTTACAAGGAAAAAATAAAGGGAATATGAAGTGTGTATGGCATTTCCCTCCAAGGAAAATATTTTTTAGAAAATTATATGAAATGTTTAAATTCTTTCGGTTTTTGGGGAGTCACTATTAAAGATTAATAATAATGAAAGTAGCTAATTTGGAAATATTTTGTTGATTTTGTTTAAAGAAGAATGCATAATAATGTCAAAATGTGTCCGTTGGAGCGGGTGATATGAAGTTGAAAGTTAAGATAATTATAAAAAATGATATCATTTTCTTCCTTTTGAGACCAAACATGCATCCACACATCATTTATTAGTATGCTAATATTTCAGAATCAACTATTTGGAGTACCTAGAAGCTCCTCTTTGCTTCACTAATTAGTTCGACATCATCATCCCATTTAGCCCCTGAATTTGTGTCCAGAATGTCCTTTTTAAGCTGAGCAGCCAATTTAGGAAGAGGTTGTAACTACCCAAAATTGGACGTGATGACACTTGTCTATTCCCACCAAGACAAGTTAGCTTCAACCCAACGAAAAAAATGAAAGATAAAGAAAGAACAAGATAAACGCAAAAAACTTATTCATTCTATTCACACCCCAAATTTTGGTTGTCACGTGTACAAGCCACTAATAAATAAAGTGTGGAATTAAGAAATAAGTACATGTCTCAAGTCTTTGTCTCTCAAAGAGAACAAAACATAAAAAGAAGAACTATAGCCCTCCCCCCCCCCCCGGATGACAAACAACTACTTCTCAATAGTTCTTTCAGATGCCTCAGAAGTAGAAGTGCAATCACACGATACTGGGCTCGGAACCTACACAAGTGTAGAAGCAAGGAGTGAATACCAACAATATGGTAACAGTTCTACAATATACACCTCACAAGGCTCAATAATCACAGTCTAGTAGTTACAATTCAACAACCAACATGTATCAATTAAGTCAATCTCCATATCAAGTAGGTCAAACATAAGCATAAAATTGCATTAAATCACAATAATCAAACTCTTGCTGGAACTATTTCCCTTTGGCACAATATCACTAGCCAAAATCATTTTACATCGGCTTTATATCATATCACTAGTCAAAACTATTTCCTATAAGCTTTATATTAGATCACTAGCCGGAACCATTTTCCATCGCTTTAAATCACTAGTCGGAATCATTTCACATTGGCTTTATATCATATTACTAGCCGGAACCATTTCCCACCAGCTTTATATCACATGACTCACCACGGTGTACAACAATCAATGCACATAAGCAAGTTCACACCATAAGAAGTAGACAAAAATTCAAGCAATTCAAGTCCACATTCATGCTATCAAGCATTTCATCAATCAATCAAATAGGGTCCACAACAGGGCAAATCGCAAGTTTCGATGTTAAAATCCATAAATAATCAAAGGAAAAGTGATTTTTTAGGGTCATAAAAGTTTACCCAAAAGATTTAGCACAAGAAATCCCTTCAAAATCGCCTCCAAGGATTTTGCCAAGCTCAAACATGGAAAATGGGGCTTAAACCCTGAAATTTCATACCAAAAGCCCCTCTGTGATGTAGCAAAAGTGACCATGGGTTCGCAAAAGTAAACCCTACTAAAACTCGCAACCATGACACCTCCATCACAAAAACAATGGTCGGGCCAAGTGCAACCTTCGCAATTGCCAGCAGGTCTTCGCTAATGTCACCATCGCGATCATGAAGACTTCTTTGCATTTGTGAGGCCTGCAACACCAGAAAACACAACTATCACTCAAAACATCGAAAAGACCCTTGAGATTCATTCAGAACCTCATACACACAAACCATATATAAAAATTGACTGTACACGACATTTTGGACTCAATGGAACTGTTGAACCATGAATGTGAGGTCTCCTTGACCCTATATCTATGAAATTCACAAGAAAGTAACACAACACCTAGAACAGCTAAATCAAGCTCGGGACCTCTCAAAAATCAACCAAGACCTCCCCTAGATGTAAAATCATCCCCCGAATTCATTGGAACTCTCAACATTCTAATTCAAGCCTCCGAACTCGAATGTTCACCAATGTCAACCCAAAGGCTATATATTTACAATTTTTCATCTTAGGATCTCAAATCTTTAAAAAGACTTCGATTATGAAACTGACAACTCTCATAGACATGATTCAATATTTCGGGACTGATGGAATCGTTGAAATTCTATTCTGACACTCAAAACTCCAAAAGACACTGAAAACTACTTTTAACAACTTTAGCCTTTCAAACTCAAATCTTACAAAAATTCAAAACTTACAACTTAAAGCTCAAAACTAATTTTCAAAACCCAATTAGAAACAACTTGGGGTCAATATTGGGAGGGGCAAAATAGTAAATTTACAAAACTTTTTGAAAAAGATCAACCGGGTCATTACAGAGGTCCATCGTACTTTACTTTTGACTTAACGTCTTCTACAACATTCTGATAGTTGTAAAGGAGGACGATAATAATATTATAACGAGCCTAAAGTCTCAGCTTAGTACAAATAGAGTAAAGGAGTTTTTGTGCACTATCAGTACGTACTTAGATCCATGTACAGGAATTCAACTACTAAAGCCATTCATCTTGGGAGAAAACTGATGAAGAAATATAGGAAGAGGAAAAGGGATTTGCATATGGTGTTCATTGACCTTTAAAATGCTTATAACAAAGTCCCGAGAAAAGTCCTTTGGCGATGCTTGGAATATAAAGGTGTCCAAGTGGTTTACAGCAGGAATAAACACTTAGCTTGTTTATATTTTTATTTAATTTTTTTATATATATTTTTATTAATTGTATACTTATCTATGTAAATACACGATGAAAAGACGGGCCATAAATACTATCTAATATATTTTCCTTAATCCAAAGACACATTTTCCTCTAGTTTTCACTGAATTATAATAAATGTAAAGTAAAGTAACTTTTTCATCATGTAAAAAAGGTAAACTTTTAAAACTGGATGATGTATAACATTAATCATACGATGGTATTGTTATATTTTTCATTTTTAGAGTCAAACTATAAAAACGTTGATTAACATTTTACGATGTATTTTTTCATCATATTGATATGTAAAAATTGAAATTTATAGTACTTTTCGTATAGTTTTTGAATATCTATTTTTTTAAAATATCAAATTAACGTAATTTAATTTAACATTGAAAATTAGTCAAATTGACTTTCAAAAAGTGAAACATGATAATTAAAAGTGGAGGGAAGTAATACTAAATTTATTGATTAATAACGCAAAATAAACGGTAAGTAATCTTCTTAAAAATATATTTCTTAATAATAAAATAAATAGTAGTAGTAGTAGTTACCATATCTAGTCTTAAAAACACGCTTTCTATCTCTAACATTGCATTAAAAAAGGAAACTCTCCTCCTTATATATATTCTACTACTATTCTTCTTCATTTTATCAAATTAAGAGATTTTTTTTTACTTAGCAATGGATAGGAATTGCAGTGAAAATGGCAAAAGCATCAAATTGTTTGGTTTTGAGATCACTATTACAACAACTACGACGACGACAACTACTTTTGCTGCTGCAATAATGTCTGAAAAAGGTTTCATGGGAAGGAAAATCAAGAAAGGAAATCAATGGAGAGAGGATGAACAGAGAGCATTCTTGAAAGGATTGGATTTTCATGGAAAAGGAAATTGGACAAACATTGCTAAGGATTTCTTGCCTGCTAGAACTTCGACACAGGTTGCTAGTCATGCTCAGAAGTACTTCGTGCGATTATTGGATGCAAATTCCAATTCCAATGAGAGAAAAAAGCGCAAGAAATCAAGTGTTTTCAATCTTTGTATTGAAAAGACAGAGGATACAAATAATCAAGAAAGTGGCCAAGAAACTCATAATGTGTCAAATTTTGTACCAAATTACATGATGAAAAGTGTTCCAACAGTAATGCCTCTTACTTGGGTTTACATGTATCCATATAATGATCATTATGCCTCTACGTCAATCAGTACACCTTCAATCGACAAGTTGCTTTCTGGGATTTCTTCGTCTTCTTCTTCTGAGGATAATAATTTGGAGTTAAAGTTATAGTCAAGAAGATATACACAAGGCTACTTATTCTTTGATGTTTCTTTTGTATCAATATATGTGTTATAATATTGTAGTTGTCTATTTTCGACATATGAAATGAAAACATAGTTAGTTCTTTATTCTTGCATCGTCTTGTTGTATTCCACATCGACATTTATCTAACTTTCTCTCTATCATAGTCCAGCTTCAAATCAGTTAATAGGTTGTCACGACCCAGACCATCGTGATTGGCACCCACACTAACTCTCCGGTGGGAGAACCACTACTACAACCCAACCAAGCAACTAATCTAAAAACTAAGGCATTTAAGTATACGAAGCAAGTCAAATACTAAGAAAATAAATAGGGAGTTCCCATAAACTCCAACAAAAGTCTAACAAGAACTAAACAATGCGGAAGAAATAGCATAGAACCTGAAAGTCAATGTACCAAAACATCTAACAATAAACCAAGTCTAAACAAGAAGGGATACAACCCCAAACTAATGAACTAATAAACTAACTAGAATAAATGTCTAAGTTCGGAAATGGTGGACATAGACAAAAGGGAATCCCATGGCAGCCCGAAACAATTGGTTCACCATTGAATTCAAAGCAACGGTCACTGATCTCCTAAGCGGGGTCTGTCAATAGCCGCTTGAAGATGCCCTGTAATCAACAAAAATAAGAGCAAGTGCAGTATCAGTACACAACCATAATGTACTAGTAGGATCACGCGGATATCCCACTAAGTGCAACATAAGTAAGTCAATACAACAATATAATTGCATGCATGTATATCAACATATACAATATTATCAACATTTATGAACAATGAGCAACTTCACATTTCATATCAAATTATTGATCCTCTTATGGAACCATAACCCAAAGAGTTAGTATACCGGAACGTGGTACCGATCCCATGTTATGTCGAAATATGGTACTGATCCAACGTTATGCCGAAACGTGGTAACTGATCCCATAATTATACCAGAATGTGGCAACCGATCCAAGTTAGTTATGCTGGAACGTGGAAACTGATCCATTGACCACACCACAATCACAATATCAAGTATATTCTCAAGATCATACAATTGAGTCATGGTTCATGACATTCATCATTCCTCTATCTCATTTACGACAAGTATGATCAATAATGCATCATTCATATACATACATGTATCATAATGATGCAAGAACAAACATACATCACAACCATCACCTACCTCGAAACAAGCTTGAAACCCTAGAAAACTTGATCCTTCCCTTTTCGGATTCGTTCTGCTTGTTCTTGGTCTACAAACAATCAATATAATACGAGAATCTATAAACAATCACTAATTACCCGAATTACTAACAATTCTAGGAACCCTAGATCAAACCCATGATCCCAATTATCCAAACTAGGGTTGTTTCCACCATAGAATCTATATCAAAACCCTCCCCCTTCAATATTTACCCATTCTATTACATTCTACGGATTGAAAAATAGATTTGGGGAGTTAAAAGCTTACCTTTAGCCTCAAGAATGGTGAAAAACCAGTAGGAGTCGCCTGGGGTTTGTCCCTTAGCTCTAAAAATTGAAAAGTGCTAAATAAGGTCGTTTAGGGGTTTATTTAGGACTTTAAGTCGTGTTTGACCCACCACAGCGGCCACCACCCCACTATAGTGGCACCGCCAGAGTGACCAAAATCCCCACCAAGGCGGGTTGCACGAGACAGCGAGCTATTTAAAGAATTCCAAAATCCCCATTTCACAACACACCTCTAACCCACGATGCTCATAAAATATCTTTTATCCTAAGATCGATTTCGGGAGTTTTACTTGCCCGAATTCAATTTTGTAAAGCCGTACAGGTTCTTTAACGAGTTATCTAACTACTCATGTAATAAAAATTAAAATCAACTCACCCGATTATTACCAGATTTCCCTATACCTCAGAGACTTTGATTTTGTCCAAATCTGGACAAGGTTGGTAAAAATCCAAATACTACGAAAAAGTTTTTCGGCTCCAAATTTTCCCCTGTTGGCTTTTCTTTAATGACGGAAATAGGTCATTACAATAGATATCAATTTATCCATCACTCGTTCCCGAGTGACAAAACTTAGGAAAAATAGGCTAAGGAAGGAATGAAGTAGTACCTAATTCGATGAACAATTGGTGATACTTGTCTCACATGTCTCTCTAGGTTTCCCATATAGCTTTCTCAACTGGGCGATGCTTCCATTTAACCTTTACAGATTTAATCTCCTTGGTCCTCAACCTACGCACATCATGATCAAGAATTGCAATCGGTTCCTCATTATATTGGAGGTCCTTGTCTAACACAATTGAGTCCCACTTAATGATATAATCCCCATCACCATGATACCTATTCAACATGTATACATGAAATAACAGATGAACACTCGATAGATTAGGAGGTAAAGCCAATCTATACGCCACCAGTCCTACACATTCAAGAATCTCAAATGGACCAATGTATCTAGGACTTCGCTTACCCTTCTTACCGAATCTCATCATCCCTTTCATGGGGGATACCTTATGAAGAACATTTTCATCGGATTGAAATGTCATGTCTCTTACCTTATGATCTGTGTACTTCTTTTGTCTACTATGGGCTGCTAAAAGCTTAGCTTGAAAACTCATCACCTTGTCTTGAGCATCCTTCACTACGTCTACCCCCAATGGTTTCACATCTCCACCCTCAAACCATCATATGGGTGATCTACATCCCCTCCCATAGAGTGCCTCAAATGGTGCCATATCAATGTTGAAGTGATAACTATTGTTATATGAAAATTTACACAAAGGTAAGAACTTATCCCAATGCCCTCCAAAATCAATCACACATGCCCTCAACATGTCTTCTAATACTTGAATAGTCCTCTCTGACTACCCGTCTATCTATGGGTGGAAGGTTGTACTAAAAGTGAATTGTGTGCCCAATTCATCAATGTGAATTGGGTGCCACGGTCTGAGATGATAGAAAGGGGCACCCCATGTAACCTCGCTATCTCTTTCACATAAACCTTAGCAAATTGTTCAGCATTATAATCTATTCTTATTGGAATAAAATGGGCTGACTTGGTCAATCTATCAACCACTACCCAAATAGAATAAAACTTCCCCAAAGTCTTAGGAAAACCAACAAAAAAATCCATGCCTATCCTTTCCCACTTTCATTCTGGAATTGGTATTCTTTGAAGTAAATCCGTAGGCCTTTGGTGTTCATATTTCACTTGTTGGCAATTTTGACACTTAGCCACAAACTACGCTATATCCTTCTTCACGCCTGGCCACCAATAAATTTGCTTCAAATCTCGATACACCTTTGTAACACCCGAATAAATAGAATCTCGCGAACCATGGGACTCTATGAACAACTTCTCAATCAAGTCATCTACTTTAGGAACACATACTCTCCCTTTGAAACTGAGCACACCATCAGCATCAAGAGTGGTCTCTTGTGTCTTACCAATCACAGTCTTCTTTCTCAGCTCCTTCATCTTCAACTTGTTTGGCCTTGATCTCCTCCATGAATATGGCCCTTACCTCAATACTAGCGAACACCCCACCTGTTTCTGAGATGCCTAACTGCATGAACTTAGACTCTAAGGTCTGAATTTCCTTAGCCAAAAGTCGTTTGGTTATACTTAAGCAAGCTAAACTATCCATACTCACCGCTTTTCAACTCAAAGCGTCTGCCACCACATTAGCCTTGCCCAGATGGTATTTAATGGTCACATCATAATTTTTAAGAAACTCCATCCACCTTCGTTGGCTGAAATTCAGATCCATTTGAGTGAACACATGCTCCAAACTACGATGATCGGTAAACATTTAACACTTAACACCATAAAGGTAATGCCGCCACATCTTAAGAGCAAACACTACTGCTGCCAACTCTAAATCATGTGTTGGATAATTCCTCTCATGTACCTTCAATTGACGTGAGGCATAAGCTATAACATTCTTATCCTGCATCAACACAACACCCAAACCAGAATGTGAAACATCATAATAAATAATAAAATATTTACCTTCTATCGGTAATGCTAGAATAGGTGCGGTGGTCAAGAGAGTCTTGAGCTTTTGGAAGCTCTCCTTACATTTTTCAATCCATTCAAATGGTATCACTTTTTTGGTCAAATTAGTCAAATGAGTGGCAATAGAAGTAAAGTTCTTCACAAATCGACGATAATAGCTAGCGAGCCCCATAAAACTCCTTACTTTCGTTGCAGAGCTAGGCCGAACCCAATTCTTAACCGCCTTAATTTTTTGAGGATCTACCATTACGCCTTATTTTGAGACCCAAAAATGCAACCGAAGTCAACCAAAATTCACACTTAGAAAATTGAGCATACAACCTTTGCTTCCTAAGAATACCCAAAACAATACTAAGATGGTCGGCATGCTCTTCCTCGTTTTTTGAATAAACCAAAATATAATCAATAAAGATTATGACAAAAGAATAAAAAAATGGCTTGAACACCCCATTCATTAAACTCATGAAAGCTGCAGGCGCATTGGTCAAACCAAAAGACATAACCAAAAACTCATAGTGCCCATAGCGAGTTCTAAACGTCGTCTTGGGCACATCCTCAAGCCTAATTTTCAATTGATGGTAACGAGATCTTAGATCAATCCTAGAGAAAACTGTTGCACTTTGTAATTGGTCAAAAAGATCATATATTCTAGGCAAAGGATACTTGTTTCTAATAGTGACTCTACTTAATTACCAGTAATCTATACACATTCTCATACTACCATCCTTTTTCTTAACAAACAAAATTGGAGCACCCCATGGAGAAGTACTAGGGCGAACAAATCTCTTATCAGGAAGATTTTCAATTTGAGCCTTCAGCTCTCTTAATTCTGCCGGAGCCATGCGATATAGAGGGAAAGAAATGGGGCGCACACCAGGCTCTAAATCAATGCAAAACTCTATATCCCTATCCGGAGGTATACCAGGCAAATCATTAGGAAACACTTCACTAAATTCAGACACCACAGGAATGGACTCAATGGATGGAGCCTCAATCTCAACATCCCTAATATGAGCCAAATAAGCCAAACAACCCAGCTCTACTAATTTACTATCCCGAATGGAGGATATAATCTTAGCTTGCTTAGGCTTGTACACCCCTTTCCACTCTAATTTTTCCCTCCCCGAAATTTCTAGACTTACAGAGTTAGTATTACAATTAAGCACAACATAATAGGAGGACAACCCAATCATGCCTAAGATTATGTCAAAGTCAATCATATCCAAAAGCACCAAATTAGCCCAAGTCTGAAATCCCATAAACAAAATAGGGCAAGCACGATAAACATGGGTAACTATGACTGACTCTCTAACCGGGGTGGAAACATGAATAGGGGCATCATGAATATCACAAATCATATTAAAATTTGAGGCAAATCTCACAGATACATATGACTAAGTAGAACCCGGATCAAACAACACATTAGCCATCCGGTCACAGATAAAAATAGTACATATGATCACCGCGTCAGACGCCTCCACCTCATTCTTGATTGAAAAAGAATAACATTGAGCCCTATCATCATGACGAGCCACTTCCCTGCCTGGTTTCACGTTACCCCTACCTCCATTACCATTACCACTTCCTCTACCTCCACGGCCTCGCTAATTACCTCTTCTCCCACCTTGTGGACGTTCTCTACCGTTATTACCATTTTCGGCAGGTACCACTGCTCTAGAAGGCAGTTGCGCGGAATCAAACACACATGAATGAGGACAATCTCTCCTCATATGCCCAGGTTCTCCACAATTGTAGCAAGTACGATCAAAAGATGGTCTGCCGCTCCTCGAAGATGCGACTCCTTGGCTATCCTGAAAATTATAAGATGGAGTTCCCGAGTAGTTACCTGTAGAGGCGGCATAGCGGACTGAATTGGCTTGGCTGCAAGTGTTTGCCTCCCCGAACCTCTAGAGTAAGAACCTTGAAAGGTGCCTGAATTCTTGGCTCGTTTTGCCATTGCATTAGCCTAGCTGTCTTGCCTTACCCCCTCTACTTTCTTAACATAGTCTGTCACTTCATGAAAACGTCTCCCTACAGAAGTCATATGAATAGATAATACTTGCAACTCAGAATTTAGTCCCCTAATAAATAAGTGAGTCCTCTCCTTCTCAGTAGTCACCAATTGAGTAGCATATCTAGATAAGGCATGGAACTTGGCCTCATAAGCGGCCACAGACATACCACCTTGTTCCAAAGCCATAAATTCATCTTTCTTGCGATCTCTCAAAGTCCTAGGCACATATTTTTCTAGAAACAAAGCATGAAATTGGGTCCAAGTAAGTGTAGGTAAGGTAGAAGATCTACATTCCATATAAGCTCCCTATCACTGCTTGGCCTCACCTTAAAGTTGGAAGGATGCAAACTCAACCCCATGTTGATGAACAATGCCCAATTTATGCAGCCTCTCATAGCAGTAAAAGATAAACTCATAAGCATCTTCAGTCTCAGAACCAAGAAACACATGAAGCTTAAGCTTCAGAAACTTAGTCAATATTTCATCGTCATTACCAGTCATAACAGAACCCAACAAAGGACAGAATAAGGCATCAGTACCTACATTTCCACCCACTTTGGGAGTAGTGATAGCAATAGGGGGATTAGTAGGAGCTTGAGTTTCTTGAACAGATGGAAGCACTTTAGGACCAGCCAATCCTTTCAAAAACGACATAATCTGTTAAGCTAACACGGGATCAATGAGAGGAATACCTATAGTCTCAGCTTGCACCTCTTCCTCTTGTCCAACCTCCTCAACATTCTCAACATCAACATCCTCATCTATCTCTTCATGTTGTACAGGAGGGGCCTCATTTTGGGGAGCAATCCCAATCGGTATCGTATCTCTAGCAGGCGCTACTCTTCCACGACCTTTACCCCTAGCTCTTTCTATACCCCTGCCTCGACCGCGACCTCTCACTGCAGATTCCTCAGCTGGAGCATTGACGGGAGCTACGGGCCTGACGTCATTATACCTAATATTAACCATCTGCGGACAGAAGAGTGAAGGAGGTTAGATACCAATTGGAATCAAGTTATAGCATGAAGGAGACAAAAGAAAATAGAGAGATTTCCTAAAGTCCTATAGCCTCTCGAAAAAATGTAAAGGCGTCCCCATATCGTTCCGCGAGACTCTACTAGAATCGTTTTGGTACATCGAGATCAACGACCCTAGGCGTTGATACCAACTTTGTCACTACCCAGACCATCGTGATTGACACCCACGCAAACTCTACGTTGGGGGAACCACTACTATAACCCAACCAAGAAACTAATATAAAAATCAAAACATTTAAGTATACGAAGCAAGTCAAATACTAAGGAAATAAATAGGGATTTCCCATAAACTCCAACAAAAGTCTAACAAGAACTAAAAATGCAGAATAAATAACTTAGGAGCTGAAAGTCAATGTACGAAAACATCTAACAATGAACTAAGTCTAAACAACAAGGGATACAACACCAAACTAATGAACTAATCAACTAACTAGAACAAATGTCTAAGTCCAGAAATGGTGGACATAGACGAAAGAGAATCACATGGCCTCCCGGAAGAATTGGCTCACCCTTGAATTCGAAGTGACAATCACTGATCTCTTAAGCGAGGTCTGGCAATAGCCGTTTGAAAATGCCTGTACTCAACAAAAATAAGAGAAAGTGCAGTATCAGTAAACAACCACAGTGTACTGATAGGATCACACGATTATCCCACTAAGTGAAACATTAGTAAGTCATTACAACAATATAATTGCATCTATATGTATCAACATATACAATATTATTAACATTTACGAAGAACGAACAACTTCACATTTCATATCAAATCATTGTCTTCTCATGGAACCCAAACCCAAACAGTTAGCATACCGGAACGTGGTACCCGATCCAATGTTATACCAGAACGTGGCAACCGATCCCATAATTATGCTAGAACGTGGCAACAGATCAAAGTTAAGTATGCCGGGACGTGGCAACCGATCCATTCAACACACTACAATCACAATCACAAGTATATTCTCAAGATCATACAATTAAATCGTGATTCATGGCATTCATCATTCCTCTATCTAATTTACAACAAGTGTGATCAATAATCATTATTCATATACATACAAGTATCATAATGAAGCAAGAACAAACATATATCACACAATCATAGAATCACAACCATCACCTATCTCAAACAAGCTTGAAACCCTAGGAAACTTGATCCTTCCCTTTCCGGATTCATTTCGCTTGTTCTTGGTCTACAAATAATCAATATAATATAGGAATCAATAAACAATCACTAATTACCTGAATTACTAACAATTTTATGAACCCTAGATCAAACCCATGATCCTAATTATACAAATTAGGGTAGTTTCCACCATAAAATCTATATCAAAACCCTCCCCCATCAATATTTACCCATTCTATTACGTTCAACAGATCAAAAAATGGATATGGGGAATGAAAAGCTTACATTTAGCCTCAAAAATGGTGAAAATGAGTAAGAGTCGCCTGGGGTTCGTTCCTTAGCTCTAAAATTTGAAAAGTGCCAAATAAGATCGTTTAGGGGTTTATTTACAACTTTAAGTCGTGTCTGACCTGCCACAGCGGCCACCACCCCGTTATAACGGCACCACCAGAGTGACCAAAATCCCCGCCAAGGCACGTTGCACGAGACAGTGAGCTATTTAAAGAATTCCAAAATCCACATTTCACAACACACCTCTAACCCACGATGCTTAAAAAATACCCTTTATGCTAAGATCAATTTCGGGAGTTCTACTCACCCGAATTTAATTCCGTAAAGTCGTATGGGTTCTTTAACGAGTTATCTAACTACCCATGTAATCAAAATGAAAATTAACTCACCCGATTGTTACCATATTTCCCTACACTTCAAAGACTCCGATTTCATCTAATTCTGGACTAGGTTGGAAAAAATCTAAATACTATGAAAAAGGTTTTTCGGCCCCAAATCTTCCCCCGTTGGCTTTTCTATAACAGTGGGAACAGGTCATTACACAGTTACGCCAAAACCAACAAGGATAAGCATAACCAAAATCTCAGCAAGTCGTCATTCTAAGACAATGAAAATTAATCGTGGATTAATTGAAGCTCACACAATAGGAGAAAAGGAAGGAAGGATTTAGTCATAATTGACATTACATTTGTACAACTAAGGGGGGAATTTCTTGACACTAACATAGAAATAATCTTTTTTTAAGAAACTAATTATTAGTAGTACTTATTTTAGCAGAATGAAGTTTATGTTAGATGTAATCATATAGTGAAGGTATTAGCTGCATTAATTAATCGACAAGGTTCTGAACTGCCAAGTAATTTAGCATCAGATGGAGGCTTTTCAAGTAAATCCATCAGTTGGGAAGAATTAAAACTAAGACTGATGACAACTCATCGTCTTGTTTTATCAGGAATTAAACATTAGCCTTTGACATCAGTGATAACTCTTTCTCTAAAACAAAATAAACAGATAGCAATCAGGAGTAAAGAAAAAGGAAAAATAGCGAGTAAGAGCTAACAAAACAAAATAAACAAAAAGCAATCAGGAGTATGGAAAAAGGGGAAATATGGGGTAAGAGCTAACAAAACAGAATGGGGGTTGTGATATTATACTTCAAGCTCATGAGTCATGACCAATAGTGTTAACTCGTCATTAATGTGAAATAAAGCTTGTGATGGAAGTAGAAATTATATGGCCACTAAGCACCACCTACCTCTAAAGTATCTCTGCCAATGCGAATGAGTATCCAACAACATGACGATCTTGCACCTTCAGAAGCTTGACAATTTATTCTAATTCCAATAGCATATTCTACATGCTGCAAATGTCATGTCACTTTCTGCTGAAAAGGGTGGCAATGCTTTTGCTGAAATGACATTCAGCTGTAGAAGTGATAGGCATTTAAATTCTCTACAAATCAAAGATACTTAGTTTTAAATTGGTATAACTACACGGCAGAAAATTGTTCCACTAGAAAAAAGGATCAATTTTGAGCTCATTAATCAAATTGTTCCACCTTTCCATGCTTCAGATGTAGGTACCAGCTAATGTCATGTGATTTCACTTGATTCTGTGGTTTTGGGTCCAGACTTTTCATTTGAGGAGGAGCCTATAGCTATCATAGATAGGCAGGTTTTGAAAGCTAAGGACAAAGGAGATTGCTTCAGTGAAGGTGTAGTGGACCCACCGTTGAATCGGGGAGGCTACTTTAGAGAAGGAGTCAGATATGCGTTCCCGATATCATCAAATTTTTGAAGCATCAAGTACTTTATTTTACTTTATGTTCGAGGACAAATTAAACATGATTTTTTGTGATGGATAATGTATGACCCTGAAGGTCATTTTTAAATTTTTTTGGAAAATCATCGTTTTACCCCTCTAGATAGTTTCCCCTAATCATATTTAATCAATTTATGAATTTAGTTTTAAAATTTGATTAAAAAGTTGTGAGTTTTGGAAGTTTTATACTTCTGAAGACTTAAACTTGTTAAATTGATTTTTGGTAACAACCGGAGCTACGAGTCTCAGAATGAAATTCTGTCAGTTCCATGAGCTCAAGAATGCGAAACTAGGTTTAGTTGAGCTTGATTTCTAAGTTTTGGAGTTGTTACGTGGATTTGAGCCCATGAGATGGAAGTTTTAAGTGTAATTAGGCCAAAAGTTGACTTTGGTCAACATTCAAAGTTCGAACACTCGCATTGTATTTCCAATGATTCCATTGGATTCAGGGGATGATTTTAGGCCTATGTGAGGACTTGGTTGAATTTTCAGAGGTTCCGAGGGCCATTTGGTATTTTTGAGTGTAAAGTTAGTTTATTGTGACTTTAACGGGAGTCGGGTCAAGGAGACCTTGCATCCGTGTTTCGATGGTTCCATTAAGTATGGAAACTCAAATTAATAGGGTAGCATATTTGGTTTGTGTGCACGGATCTTCCTTGCAGACTTTATTTCTTTTAATAAGATGTATGCTTCTAGGTTACCAAGAAATTATAGATTTCTAATTCTATTTGCTTTTCGTTGTCACATTGAATTGACCAACTGTTTCAATGTTGACAATGCAGGTTTAAGCTATGCCTATTTATTGCATATGTTGTATCCTTCGTGTCTTAGCCTCTGCCTTCTCCACTCTTCCCCCCTCGTTGTTTACATTTATTTTTGGGCATAATTGTGCTGGAAAAGAAATGGTCTTAACAAGAATATTAAGTGTAAATTAGGTTGGCTAGGTTCTTTCATTGTGTAGTCCACCTCTGTTGTCCCATTTTAAGACTCGTAAACAATACATCACACATTCTCCACTTTGTACATGAAGAAGAATACATTACATCTATGTTGTGTTTAGTTGTATCATATAACTCTGCTGATACGCCTGCTTGCTAGCTTGTGGACTCGTATCCACAAGCACATCCAGACATTATGAGAAAAAATCATGTTTCTGTTCTTTCTAAGCTAACTGTGTCTATTGGACATCACATTCAGAATGTTGAGAGAAATGGTATCAGAGCTATGGATGTCGAGAAATATAAGAACAGTCAGAGCTATGGATGTCGAGAAATATAAGAAGAACCATATTAATAAAAAGTTAAGAAAAATAAGAAGAAAATTAAACAAATTATATCCGGAGTATAAACAACTTAATATCACAAAAACTGATAATGAAAAATTAAATTACTTAATAGATAATATATCTAAAGTAGAATATAAATATATTCAATACTTAAAATTACAGTGAATAACGAGAATAACGAATATAGATAAAAACTTAATGAAATAATTATAGCAAAAAGACAAGAATTAGCACATAGGCAAAATAGACTTAACAGTAATATGTTTGTAGGAATATGTCACAAATCTATAATAGCACAAAGAAAGACTATTTTATATCTAGAAATACAAATAAATACTTTAGAATATAAACTTCAACACAATCTATAAATGAATAAGGAAGAATACGCAATAGTTTTGTTTTTTTAGTTTTTTTTTATCATTTTAAATAAGAAACCGGTTTAAACGACAAAAAAGAAGAATATTATGTAGTAAGCCAAACAGAACATATCATAGATTGCAAATACACCAAAGGAAAGGCTAAAATACCAATAATAAACAAGCGAATAATAAATAAAGAAATACAAGATATCAAGGCTAAAAATCCAATTAAATATGTACATTTAGGAGGAACGGCGATATTAATAAAAACATATTTTAGAGAAGGAATAGATACACCCATAGAAATATACTTAGCAGATGATAGGATCATACAACCTATAGAAAAAAGTATAATAAGCACAGTAAAAGGTAACCTCATATACCAAAAATTTAAATTTATAATAAGTGTTAACTACTCAATAGCAGTAAATGACAGAAATATAGATAAATCATTAGTATTGTATTGGAAAATGTCAGGAATAGAACTTGCCCCGGGAAGTAAAATATTTACAACTAGATGTAAAAACTTATATGTTTTAACAACAAAACATAAAATAACAGCAAAAAATAAAATAAATAAAATAAAAATAGAAGATCCCTTTGAAAGAATAGTTACGGTCATAGTTAAGAATGATTATAGTTATAATAAAATTGACATAGAAGAAGATTTAGAAATAGTAAAAGAAAGATTAAGCACATCTAAAAGAATAAACTGTGAAATATCACAAATATCATCAAAAATGAGTATCTCAAGAAAAATAGATAAAACTCCACAAAAATCAATGGAAAAAGAAAGACAACCACACCATTACTACATAACGGGAATAATGAAACAACAAAAATATTTATTAGAAATAAATACAGGACTAGAAGAAAACTATATTACAAGAGAATTAGTGACGGACGATGAAATAATAACTACAGAACAATCATGCCCCGAACTACCAAAAGCATTAATATATACCGAAGAAACTACGGAAAAGAAAATAATCATTGGAGGAATACCAATAATAATAAAGTTTAAAGTATATCAAGGAGATGAAAATGTCACTTTAGGAATAAAATGGCTAGAACAAGTAAAACCATATAATATAGAAGAAAAACAGTTGACAATAAATTATGAAAATAAAAAAGTAATAATAAAAAGGACTTTAGTATAATAAAAATATGAAAATATATATACTTGCAAAGATAATAATAGAAGGATATTACAACATATATTATACACCAATGAAAGACACAGGAGCAGAAGCTAATATATGTAAATATAATTGTTTAACATAAGATAAGTGGAAAAAATTAAAAGTAGTAACAGGATTTAATAATGAAGGAAACATGATCACATATAAGGCAAAAAATATAAAAATACAAATATGGGATAAGATATTAACTATAGAGGAAATATATAACTTTGAACTGACTACAAAGGATATGCTATTAGGGATGTCATTTTTAGAAAAATTATACCACATATAATAACAAAAACACACTGGTGGTTCACAACACCGTGTAAACAAAAAATAGAAGCAAAAAGAGTAAATAATAAAAAACGAAAAACAACAGAATGGATAAAAGTGAGCGAAAAAATTACACAAAAATTAGAAAATATAAAAGAAGAAGACCCTAAAATAGAATTAATAATATTCTCTATAGATAAAGTAAAAATAATTCAAGATAAGTTAGAATTATTATATAGTGAAGATCCTTTACAAGGATGAGAGAAATATAAAACAAAAGTAAAAATTGAACTAATTGATAATAATAGTATAATAACCAAAAAACCATTAAAATATAATTTTAATGATTTAACCGAATTTAAGATACATATAAATGAATTACTAGAAAAAGGGTACATACAAGAAAGCAATAGTAAGCACACAAGCCCGGCATTTATCATAAATAAACATAGTGAACAAAAAAGAGGAAAAAGTAGGATGGTTATTGATTATAGAAATTTAAATGCAAAAACTAAGACATATAACTATTCGATACCAAATAAAATACTAAAGATAAGACAAATACAAGGATATAATTATTTTAGCAAATTTGATTGTAAATCAGGATTTTATCACTTAAAACTAGAGGAAGAGTCTAAAAAACTAACAGCATTCACTGTACCACAAGGATTTTACGAATGGAATGTATTACTATTTGGATATAAAAATGCACCAGGTAGATATCAATACTTTATGGATAACTATTTTAAGCAATTAGAAAATTGTGTAGTATATATTGATGATATATTGCTATATTCTAAAACTCAAGATGATCACATAAGATTATTAGAAAAATTCATTCATATTATAGAATATTCAGGCATAAGCCTAAGTAAAAAGAAAGCCGACATAATGAAAAGCCAAATAGAATTTCTAGGAATACAAATAGATAAAAATGGAATAAAAATGCAAACACATATAGTACAAAAAATAATTAACTCAAAAGAACAGCTACATACGAAAAAGAAATTACAATCATTTCTAGGACTAGTAAACCAAGTAAGAGAATATATACCAAAATTAGCGGAGAATTTAAAACCATTACAACAAAAATTAAAGAAAGATGTAGAATACCGCCTTGATAAGAAAGACCAAACACAAATACAAAAAATAAAATTATTATGTAAGAACCTATCTAAACTATATTTTCCAAATGAAAATAAAAAATTTACTTATATAGTAGAATTAGACGCCAGTGAAAAAAAGTTATGGAGGAGTATTAAAATATAAGTATGGAGAAGAAAAAATAGAACATCATTGTAGATATTATTCAGGAACATATACTAATGCAGAAATAAAGTGGGAAATAAACAGGAAAAAATTATATTCGATATATAAATGTTTATTATCATTTGAACCATATATTGTATATAACGAATTTATTATAAGAACAGATAATACACAAGTAAAATGGTGGCTAACAAGAAAAATACAAGACTCGGTAATGACAAAAGAAATAAGGAGATTAGTATTAAATATATTAAATTTTACATTTACAATTGAAGTAATAAAAACTAATAAGAATGTTATTGCAGATTACCTATCACGACAAAGCTACTCAGACTGAGACTGAGGAAGAAGATACAATTGAAAAGATACTCAAAACCATTACTACACAAAAGTGGATAGTATGGACAACGAGATACAAAAGCTAAAGACTAATGAAGATAATCTGAAGTCTAAAGCTAGTCAGCAGCATGACTATAAAAATGCGGAGCTACGTCGATCGAAAGACGAAAAAATCCGTAGCTAAAAGGAGACGATGGGAAACTCCTTAAAACCCATAATGTTTGTTTAAATACAGCTGCGGTACAAGCAAACAAGTTAGCGATAAACAACATAAAAATGCGAATTTGAACCAAATTTATTCGAAAACCATTTACCCAAATGACACCTGTGACACATGTCCATAGAACCACAAACATCTACATACGCAGATAGTTTGCAAAACCAAAAGGAGAAAAAGACATATAACTACATCACACGAACCTATATAGAAAATATATACAAAATCCAAACATTTTTAAATCTCAACCTCAGATCTACTACAACCCAAGAACCAAGCCATGATTATTTAACCCAAAGGTTACAAGGTTATAATAAACTAATTGCACAACCAAAAACTAACGCCAACCTAGTAAGGACATGTTATAACTATGGATTATTAAATACAAATATACATATGATGGAGAGGAACTAAGTGGAATACCAGAACTACATAAAGCATTTATCACATATAAAAGAGTTACTAAAGGAAATTTATTCTATGTGAAATTTTATACGGCAACAGTAGAAATATTATACGAGGAAATAAAACCTCCGATACAAGTGATGAAGATAGGACTAATAAAAGATATGATAATACCGGAAGATATCGGACAACAACCAGAGATACAAAAAAATGAGATACCAAATTTTTATGCCAACAAAAGGATAATTGATATATCAACTATCATACAGGAGCTAGCAAATAATTATTTGAACGGAAACGCTATATGGAGCTACTATGCAAGAGATCAACTAATGATTTATTCCAATTCAGGGGAGTTAAGGAAAGAAGATATGGATGAAGTCTAGAGATGGATTTTATCATTACTTAAGCCGGAAGAACGACCTACAACGCGAGCACTAAAGGTAGGATTTATTTTGGCAGAGTTATTAACAAGATATTGCAAGCTAATTGGTCACAAATACCCCGACCACATATGTTCGAAATGCAATGGAGAAGATAATATAATCCCAGACGTCCAGTTGGAATAAGAGATAAAAGATGGAAAATGAAGATAAGAAGCAGACAGACAAGATAAGATATGGACAAGATAAAAAGAAGATAAGATAAAAGATGGCAGACAATAGAAGCATGAATAGATAGATAGATGTAATGTAACGTAATGTAAAGTCTGTATAAAGTAAAGTAAGTAGTAAAAGTCATGGTAGGTGTACAAAAAGTCATGGTAGGAGTACAAAAGTCATGGTAGGTGTACAAAGTGTAACAAAGTAAGTGTCATAAGTCATAAAGTAGGTAAGTCATATAGAGTATGTGTGTAGTAGTGTGCAGATTTTCCTTTCTATATAAAGGAACTCATATGTAACATAAAGGAGGAACAACGCCTAACTTAATAAAATTCCTCTTTCATAAAAATACTCTCTCAACTAAGATAAATATTTAAAATACTAATGGAAAAATCTGAAATCATGTCAGATATTTCAGATAGCATGGCTAAGCAAGAGGCAAAGGTATATTGTTCTATAAATATGCAGAACTAATTTCATATATTCCTGAATATCATATATATGATTGAATAAATTTATGTTAGTTATTATGTATTAGAATTATTTGAATCATGATTTCTAGTTTAATTCTTTCATTTAATTTTGGTTATTTGTTTGCGTGCTAATAGTGAATTATAAGATGATGAAATACTGATCAAAAATAATTAGTATTTATACATAAATTATGTAATTGCCACTATACTCAAATAAAGGTATTATCAAAATCAAAAGAAGGAAGAACATTTTAAAGATGAGAGGTATTAAAAAATTTAATTGAACTAATTAAAATAAATGATATCAAGATTCCCAATTATCATTGTATTAAAAATAGTTTTATAATTAAATTTCATGAATATCGTTCATTTTCAAACAAAAAATAGTTCAAATATTTGGAATCTACTCTTGGATACCAATAACAAATTAAAGTATGACAACAAAGTATCTCTTCTCTAAATGAAATAAAAGAAAATAATATTTAGTACTTTAAAATACTATAATTATAAACAAAATTTAATATATGTACTTATGTTAATTACCCGCAAAGGTGGGCGCATTTACATGTTTATACTTTTAGTTTTTGAACCCCCCCGATTGCGAAGTTTCCAAAATAAAAATTTCAGTTTTGTTTTTTTAGTTTTTTTTTATCATTTTATAAAATGTGCTAATAATGTAGTTTTAAATTCAAAATAATCCAAGGGTCACATTTCTAAAGGCTTATTTACACGTTTATACTTTCAAGACATTGTTTTTTTTAGATTAAAAAAACGAAGAAACAAAAGATAAAAAATGAAAAGAATCTTGAGTCCGCCAGCCACTTGTTAGAGAAAAGAAGAAACTTAAAAGAATTTGTTAATTAAAATAAAATGAAGGCTACAATTAATGATGAATATTAATTTTTATTATTATTATTAAGGGATCATATCAAGTATTGAATCCTACCAAATTATTTTTTTCTAAAATGAGCTTAGAATACAGAAGCATAGCATAAACAGAGTAACAACCTGAAATATGGAACGCTATCAAAAGTTGAAACATTGAATTTGCCTTTCTTAAAATGAGACAAAAGGATAAATAAACAAGGAAAAACATTTATATCATTGTTTCTTCCGTGAATTAAAGAAGTTATTAATAATTTAAATGTCATGCCCCGAGCCTACACTCTGGGTGAGACTGACACTTGAGAACCATTGTTGGCCCCAAGCGAACCATTGGCCTGACTTACTTACTCAATGGAAGACTTTAAGCATTAAGATTCAAATGCTAAATAACTAAATTGTCTCAAACTGAACTCATAATGTTTTAAAAATAAACATTTAACTTAGCTAAAGTGACAACCCAAATCTGAACATAAGCAAATAACAAGGTAATGACGAATGAACTAATGCCTATCTATCTATGAAGCCTCTAAACAACTGAGATGGATGTCGGGACAAGAACCACGACAACCTAATGAACTAACTAATACTAAAAGCAATGAAAAGGGGTCCTCCAGAAGCAAGGAGACTCACAACAAGACTCTGAGTGCTCAACATGATCAACGATACGCTAAATGTTGATCCTAGTTACTTGTGTTTACATCATAAGAATATGCAGGCCAAATGACATCAATACATTGAATGTACTAGTATGTGAGGGGACTTCTAAAACAAGACATAGCTTTAAAGAAATTTGAAGAACTTACCTGACTCAACTCAACTTAACTTGACGCATTTCAATATAAAGCAGTATAAAACAAGTGCAATATAAAGAAAAGCTTTAAAAACATGGATGTCAATTCTGTGTGTATGCAAAGATACAAAATAATTCTGAGATGTATGCAAAAATACAAATAAACTGTGTATATAAGAATACAATTACTTTTGTGGGAGTTTCTCTAACCGACAACCATCACGTAGGAGCTATTGTGATGATACAACATTTTGCCTCACGCTGCCAAGGCCCTCCTATATCTTGTCGAGGGTGTAGACCCTGAACTATTAAGTAGATCCACTAGTATATGCTTAAAAGCACTAAAGAATCATCTAAAAAGTATGATCATTTTCTACCCATGGTGGCTACATGATTTATGGGGGCTGGGAGTTGTCTGAACTCTCCCCATAACGGTGCTCAATACTACTCCCAAAATATGATACTAGCACTTATGTTTAAAAACATACTTCTTTCTGTGATTTGAGATAATTTCTCAAAAACATAGCTCAAAGGCTATCTTGGAAATCAAAGTTCCCTCTCTTGCTTAATTGTGAAAGAAATTTACTCTTTACTTAAAATTACCTCAAGGGCTCTTTGGAAATCAAGGTTTCCTTTTCTTTGTTTAAATGTGAAAACATTTTAAACTCTTTGGGAATACATAGTCCCCATATACTATTTGAAGAAATGAAATTCAATCTTTACTATTTACTATTTACTTAGCTTGATCTTTAAGTCTTAAATCAAAGTTAAAACATTTGGAAAAGACTTTTGGAAAACTCTAAGAACTTCACTTGACTTGACTGTGACTTTTCTTGACTTTGATCTTAACTTTTCTTGAATTGGATTATGGATTCAAGGTTCATGACCTCATGTTTATGATCATTTCATGATGTTTAGACATACCTTAGACTGTAGAAATCAATTGGAAAACATAGGTACGTTACTAAGGAACTAGTACGGAAAGAAGAGGGGGGGGGGGGGGGAAATGGGGTGAATAGGCGTCCTTGGCGCTCTGAGAGGAGTGGGGGAACCAGAGTCCAAAGTTCAGAGAACCCTGCTAGGCGCTCTGAAAGGGGCGACACCCCAAAGGCAAAAGATCAGAGAATTCTTCTTGGGGCTATGAGAGGGGCGACACCCCAGGCCCCTGCCCAGGTGCCTCTGACTTTTCTTCTTCGTTCTTCAATTCTAAACCCCTATTTCGACTTGGTTCTTTCCCCAAACACTTAAAATCAACTATACCATAATTATATGAAATATTGTAATCCAATTCCCACCTAAAATCATGGATTCGAATTAAACAACTCCTCAACAATTTCAACGAATCAATAATTCAAAGGAACTTAAACAAACCCATCAAGAACTCAATTTCTAATCTTTCAAGAATTTAAATTTGCTGAAATAAATCATGATTGGCGCGTGGGTGAACTAACCCAACACTATGTGAATTCACATACCTCATAGGGATCACCCCTTGATGAAATCCACAAGCGATTAGGGATCACCCCTTGATGAAATCCACAAGCGATTCTTGAAGAACTTGACGATTCTCGCTCCTTCTCCTCTTTTCTCTTCTCTCAAAACCTTAACTCTTTTTCCAAAAGCGTAAACTGACTAAGATTAGTTTAGACCCCAATTAATTACCCAAAAACGAAATAAAATAATTGGGTAAGGAAAAGACCATAATGCCCTTCTAAAATCGGGTTTAGACTTTCCTTATTTGAACAACCCAATTTCGAATGGGCATATCTGACTCATACGAACTCAGAATCGCGTAAAATCGGCGGTGTTGGAAAGATTATTCCAAGATCTTTCCTAAGATATCTGGAAGCACACCTTAATCAACCTGAGCTAGGAGTTATGGTCCTTTGAAGTTGACCAAAAACCCAAACTTAACTTAACCAATTTTTCAGATTTTTATTATTTCCAAAAATCACTTTTTCTAATACTAACTCTTCTAGCTACGGGGTGTTACAATATCTCCCCCTTGGGAAAATTCGTCCTCGAATGAGATTACTCTTAGTAGGCTAAGGGAGTAACATCAAACATGCAGTTTAAACACCCAACAAGCAAAGCAAACACAACATGCTAACTTATAAACTAAAGAGTACTAAGAAGAGAATTAGTACCTTAATTTGGAACTTCTCTGGACTCAAAGAGATGTGAATATCTCTTCTTCATATCCTCTTCAGCTTCCCAAGTAGCTTCCTCAACAAATTGGTTCCTCTAAAGGACTTTGATTGATGCTACTTCCTTAGTCCTCAACTTGCGAACTTGGCGATCTAGAATCTGGACCGGAATCTCTTCATAAGATAAGCTATCCTTCATCCCAATATCTTCGGTTGGTATGATCAATGACGAATCACCCATGTACTTCTTCAACATGGAGATGTGAAATACCGGATGAACCGCGGCTAACTCTTGTGGTAACTCCAACTCATAAGCTACATTATCTACCCTTACCATTTTTCGATGCGGAATTCGTTTTACTAGTAGGTTTGGTAGTTGGTGAATTCATATTCTTGGTAATATGGTAGGTGAGTAATTTATTTTAAAGATTTTATTTTTTGCTAACTGTCTTAATCTTGATATTTCTTTAATATTATTTTTTTGGGGTGCAGAATTCATGGTAAAATGTAATAATATTTATTATAATATTCTTTCGATAGTTGTTTTAATCTGAATATTTCATTAATATTATTTATGATATATTCTAGATATAACATATCTTGGGTTTTTTGGTACATATATAAATTTTCCCCCATTAATTGTTCTAATAGTTTTATATTTTTTAAAGATTCTGTCCAATATTGTAAATATTCGTAGTTCATTTTAGTCTGAATTTATTTCTAAATCGTACCATTCTATTCTTTCATAGTCTAAATTATATAGGTCTATTTCATACCATTGTTGGTTCAATATATCTTCTGATTCGTTATCATTAAATATTTTTTCCCATATGATTCTTCTTAATTCAATTATTTTTATATCTTTAAGTATATATAAGATTAAAGTTTTATAGTTTTTATCATTTCATCATGAACGTATGTAGTCATGTTCTTTATCATGCAGGTTTTTTATTTCAAATTATTCCTTCCTATCATATTCATAATTGATTAAATTCATATTAGATTATTATGAACTAGATTATCTGTTTATCATGTTCTCTTGTCACTACTAGCATTGTACTTTAGCAGATACTTCTTTCTTATCAGCGCCTCAACTTTATTTACTCCCCTAAACGACTTTCATCGCCTACCGATTTCAACATTAGGATGGCATAGTATAGAAGTTTTCTCCCTGTTTCCAGTGTGCTAATAAACTAGAAATCATGATTTAAATAATTCTAATACATAATAACTAACATAAATCTATTCAATCATATATATGGTATTAAGGAATATATGAAATTAGTTCTGCATATTTTTTGAACAATATACCTTTGCTTCTTACTTAGCCATGCTATCTGAAATATCTGATTGGAATTCAGATTTATCCATTAGCTTTTAAGTATTTAGTATCTTGAGAGAGTTTTTGAAAGGAGAATTTTACATATTAGGCATTGCCTGCCTTTCATTTACGTATGCCTTCATTTATATAGAAAGGATTTGCTACTTTACAACCTTTTACAATACTACACGTACATACTACTTAATAATGTACCTATATAGTATAATAATGTGCCTAATAATATAGTATGACACATCTACTTATGACACACCATACCTACTACTTATGACACACCATACCTTACTTTACACTTGTACACCTACTTTATGACATATCATACCTTACTTTACACTTGTCCACCATTCCTATCTACTTACTTTAATATGCACATGCATAATAATGCATACTTGACTAATTTACATCTTATCTACATCTTTTTGACTACTTTACGTTATTTACTTTATCTTTTTTGCCACTTTGTCTGCTATTTGCATCTTATCTTCATAATCTTCTTTTACTCTAAATTGACATCTGGATTATGTTATCTTCACCGTTACATTTCGAACATATGTGATCAGGATATTTATGTCCAATTAATTTGCAATATCTGGTTAATAACTCTGTCAAAATAAATTCCTCCTTTAGTGCTCTCGTCGTATGTCGTTCTTTTGGCTTAAGTAATGACAAAATCCATCTCTGGACTTCATCCATATCTGCTTTCCTTAGCTCCCTTGAATTGGAATACATCATTAACTAATCTCTTGCATAGTAACTCCATATGGCGTTTGCGTTTAAATAATTATTTGTTAGCTCCTGTATGATAGTTTATATACCAATTATTCTTTTGTTGGCATAAAAACTTGGTATCTCTATTTTGCATATCTCTTCTTGTTGTCCAACGTCCTCGGGTATAATCATATCTTTAGTTAGTCCTATCTTGATAACCTGTATTGGAGGTTTTATTTCCTCGTATAATATCTCCACTAGTGCTGTATAGAATTTTATATAAAATAAATTTCCTTTTGTAACTCTTTTGTATGTGACGAATGCCTTGTGTAGTTTTGGTATTCCACTAACTTCTTCTCCGTCGTATGTGTATACGGTATTTAACAGTCCGTAGTTGTAACATGTTCTTACTAAATTAGCGTTCATTTTTGGCTGTGCAATTAACTTGTTATATCTTTATAACTTTTGTGTCAAATAATCCTGGTTTGGTTCTTTTGTAGTTGATCTGAGGTTAAGGTTTAAATAAGTTTAGATTTTGTGTATATTTTCGATATAGGTTCGTGTGATGTAGTTATATGTCTTTTTCTCATTTTGATTTTGCAAACTATCTGCGTATGTAGATGTTTGTGGTTCTATGGACATATGTGTAACTTTCCTTTGGGTAAATGATTTTTCGAATAGCTGGTTTAAGTTCGCATTTTTATGTTGTTTATCGCTAACTTGTTTGCTTGTACCTGCAATTGTATTTAAACAAACATTATGGGTTTTAAGGAGTTTCCCATCGTCTCCTTTTAGCTCTGGGTTTTTTTCGTCTTCCGATTGACGTAGCTCCGCATTTTTATAGTCATGTTGCTGACTAGCTTTAGACTTCAGATTATCTTCATTAGTCTTTAGCTTTTGTATCTCGTTGACCATACTATCCACTTTTGTACAAAGTGTAGTAATGGCTTTGAGTATCTTTTCAATTGTATTTTCTTCCTTAGTCTCAGTTTGAGTAGCTTTGTCGTGATAGGTAGTCTGCAATAACATTCTTATCAGTTTTTATTACTTCAATTGTAAATGTAAAATTTAATATATTTAATACTAATCTCCTTATTTCTTTTGTTGTTACCGAGTCTTGTATTTTTCTTGTTAGCCACCACTTTACTTGTGTATTATCTGTTTTTATAATAAATTCGTTATATACAATATGTGGTTCAAATGATAATAAATATTTATATACCGGATATAATTCTTTCCTATTTATTTCCCATCTTATTTCTGCATTAGTAAATGTTCCTGAATAATATCTACACTGATGTTCTATTTTTTCTTCTCCATACCTATATTTTAATACTCCTCCATAACTTTTTTCACTGGCGTCTGATTCTACTATATAAGTAAATTTTTTATTTTCATCCAGAAAATATAATTTAGGTAGGTTCTTACATAATAATTTTATTTTTTGTAGTTGTGTTTGGTCTTTCTTATCAAACTGGTATTCTACATCTTTCTTTAATTTTTGTTGTAATGGTTTTAAATTCTCTGCTAATTTTGGTATGTATTCTCTTACTTGATTTACTAGTCCTAGAAATGATTGTAATTTCTTTTTCGTATCTAGCTGTTCTTTTGAGTTTATTATTTTTTATATTATATGTGTTTGCATTTTTATTCCATTTTTATCTATTTGTATTTCTAGGAATTCTATTTGGCTTTTCATTATGTCTGTTTTCTTTTTACTTAGGCTTATGCCTGAATATTCTATAATATGTATGAATTTTTCTAATAATCTTATGTGTTCATCTTGGATTTTAGAATATAATAATATATCATCAATATATACTACACAATTTTCTAATTGTTTAAAATAGTTATCCATAAAGTGTTGGTATCTACTTGGTGCATTTTTATATCCAAATGGTAATACATTTCATTCGTAAAATCCTTGTGGTACAGTGAATGCTGTTAGTTTTTTAGATTCTTCTTCTAATTTTAAGTGATAAAATCCTGATTTATAATCAAATTTGCTAAAATAATTATATCCTTGTATTTGTCTTATCTTTAGTATTTTATTTGGTATCGGATAGTTATATGTCTTAGTTTTTGCATTTAAATTTCTATAATCAATAACCATTCTACTTTTTCCTCTTTTTTGTTCACTATATTTATTTACGATAAATGTCGGGCTTATGTGCTTACTATTGTTTTCTTGTATATACCCTTTTTCTAGTAATTCATTTATATATATCTTAAATTCGGTTAAATCATTAAAGTTATACTTTAATGGTTTTGGGGTTATTATACTATTATTATCAATTAGCTCAATTTTTACTTTTGTTTTATGTTTCTCCCATCCTCGTAAAGGAACCTCACTATATAATAATTCTAACTTATCTTGGATTATTTTTACTTTATCTATGGAAAATATAATTAATTCTATTTTAGGGTCTTCTTCTTTTATATTTTCTAATTTTTGTGTAATTTTTTCGCTTCCTTTTATCCATTCTGTTGTTTTTCATTTTTTTATTATTTACTCTTTTTGCTCCTATTTTTTTGTTTACACGGTGTTGTGAACCACCAGTGTGTTTTTGTTATTATGTGTGGGTATAATTTTTCTAAAAATGGCATCCCTAATAGCATATCTTTTGTAGTCACTTCAAAGTTATATATTTCCTCTATAGTTAATATCTTATCTCATATTTGTATTTTTATATTTTTTGTCTTATATGTGATCATGCTTCCTTCATTATTAAATCATGTTACTACTATCGGTGTTTTTAATTTTTCCCACTTATCTTCTGGTGAACAATTGTATTTACATATATTAGCTTCTGCTCCCGTATCTATCATTGGTGTATAATATCTGTTGTAATATCCTTCTATTATTATCTTTGCAAGTATATATATTTTCATGTTTTTATCATACTAAAGTCCTTTTTATTATTACTCTTTTATTTTCATAATTTATTGTCAATTGTTTATCTTCTAGATTATATGATTTTACTTGTTCTAGCCATTTTATTACTAAAGTGATATTTTCATCTCCTTGATATACTTTAAACATTATTATTATTGGTATTCCTCCAATGATTATTTCCTTTTCCGTAGTTTCTTCGGTATATGTTAATGCTTTTGGTAGTTCGGGGTATGATTGTTCAGTAGTTATTATTTCATCTTCCGTCACTAATTCTCTTGTAATATAGTTTTCTTCTAATCCTGTATTTATTAATATTAAATATTTTCATTGTTCCATTATTCCTGTTATGTAGTAATGATGTGGTTTTCTTTCTTCTTCCATTGGTTTTTGTGGAGTTTTATCTATTCTTTTTGAGGTACTCATTTTTTATGATATTTGTGGTATTTCACAGTTTATTCTTTTTGATGTGCTTAATCTTTCTTTTACTATTTCTAAATCTTCTTCTATGTCAATCTCATTATAACTATAATCATTCTTATCTATGACCGTAACTATTCTTTCAAAGGGATCTTCTATTTTTACTTTATTTATTTTGTTTTTTGCTGGTTTTTATGTTTTGTTGTTAAAACATATAAGTTTTTACATCTAACTGTAAATATTTTACTTCCCGGGACTAGTTCTATTCTTGACATTTTCCAATATAATACTATTGATTTATCTATATTTCTGTCATTTACTGCTACTGAGTAGTTAACACTTATAATAAATTTAAATTTTTGGTATATGAGGTTACCTTTTACTGCACTTATTATACTTCTTTCTATAGGTTGTATGATCCTATCATCTGGTAAGTATATTTCTATGGGTGTATCTATTCCTTCTCTAAAATATGTTTTTATTAATATTTATGTTCCTCCTAAATGTACATATTTAATTGGATTTTTAGCCTTAATATCTTGTATTTCTTTATTTATTATTCGTTTGTTTATTATTGGTATTTTAGCCTTTCCTTTGGTGTATTTGCAATCTATGATATGCTCTCTTTGACTTACTACATAGTATTCTTGTTTTTGTCGTTTAAACCAATATCTTATTGTTGGTATTTCGAATATTTTTGCTACACTTATGTCTAGTTCTTTTCCTTTTATTTGTTCAAATATATTATTATCAAATATTATTTTTTGTTCTGCCGATTCTTCATCTTGATATTTTTCTTTAGTTATTATTTGTTATCTGTTTTGGTCATTTATATAGTGTTCGTTATCTGATTCTGTAAATGAATTATTTTCCATTTCATCTATTTCGTTTTCTGATAATTCATATATGCTATCTTCACTTTCTAATTCATAATCTACATATTCTATTTGTGTATATTTTTCATTGTCTATTATTATTTATGATATTTGTTTTATCTTTGGATTCTTAGGTAGTTTACAATCTCTAGCTATATGTCCTAATTTTCCACAATTATAACAAGTACATTTCGTTAGTTTTCTTTTTGGTCTATATGGTCTTTTGGTTTTATAGTTTTTTACATAGTATCTTTTTCTCGGTTTTTTTTTATATATATATTTTGATCTGTATTTTTTATTATATTTCTTTCTATTTTTATAATATCTATCCGTACAACCAAATTGAGGTACTGTTTTATTTTTGCAACATGCCAAGTTTTTTACTAATATTTTTTCCATTTTTATTTCTTCTTTATGTTTTTCACATAGTTCCATAAACCATCGTTGCAAGAATTTCATTCTAGCCCCTAAAGTATCTATTAATTCTGCTTTATTCCAACTTTTTATTATTTTTGAATTAAAATGTTCTGATATTTTTGTAAAATATAATTTTTTTATTTCTTTACTTTCTTCTGTGTTATATGTTCCTTTATAATAGTATTCTCTAAATGCAAATGTATATTCATCTATGTAACACATATTACATATTGCTAATTTTGTCATTAGATTCCGATTTATGATTTTTTTCTTTATTTTGTTCTTCTACTTCTGTTGTCATACTACTAAATTCATTTCTTATAGCTACTTCATATTTATATAATATTTCTATAGTTGTAGTAGCTAATTCGCCATTGGATTTTTTATTACTTCTTAGAGTTTTTTAAACTTTCATCTGATAAAATTTTGTAGCCATAATTTTATTGTTCCTATAAGCGTTCTTTCTATATATCCTGGTGTCTCTATTATTACTATTTTGTTATCTATTAATTGTTTTGATTTATATCCTATCCATAATTGAATTGTTTTATTTATATTTGCTACATAGTCTAAATCTAAAAAATCATGTCGTTCAGTTATTGGTTGAGGTGTCCATTATTTATTTAATCTTTTATCCCATATAATTTTTTTTTCTATCATATTTTTCATAGTTTTCATTATAATAATTTGAATTAATTTTGTTTGGGTTTTTACTCCTGATGTGCTAGGTTTTTCATCCATGTCTATGTCTCCTGTATTTACTTCTAAATTCTTTGTATTATCTATGTTTGCTAAAAGTTCTGTATATTTTCACTTGTTTTCAAATGTTGTTCTAGATCATCGTCGTTTATTTCATCAACTCTTATTTCAGGTAGATTATCTTGGTTATTTTCTTCTTTTTCTTCTAATTCATCTTCTAATTGTAATTTTTCTTTAAATTTAATTATCTCATTTGTTAATTTTGTTTTTTGTTCTTTTTCTTTTTGTTTTATTTCATACATTTCTTTTAATATTGCTAGCTCTTTTTCTAGCTCTATTATTTTGGTATTTTTTACTTCTTCTAATTGTTGTACTTTTTTTTTGCTTGTTGTTTTACTTTTTCAATTTCCGTTTTTCTATCTATTTCTTCATTTTCTTTTGTTATTCTTATCATAGCAGTTAAACTATCTTCTAGTTTTACCGTTTCTTTTTCTAACATTAGACTTATATTGTCACCTATTTTCTTATATCTTCTTCCTAGATTAGAAAATATTATCTTTAGTTTTAATCCGTCATAGTTTTCATATGTTTTTTCATCTATTGCGTATTCTTTCTTATTCATTTATAGATTATGTTGTACTTTATATTCTAAGTTATTTTTTTATATTTCTAGATATAAAATAGTCTTTCTTTGTGTCATTATAGATTTGTGACAAGTTCCTGCAAATATATTACTGTTAAGTCTATTTTGCCTATGTTCTAATTCTTGTCTTTTTGTTATAATTAATTCATCAAGTTTTTGTCTATATTCATTATTCTCTTTATTCATTGTAATTTTAAATATTGAATATATTTATATTCTACTTTAGATATATTATTTATAAATTGATTTAATTTTTCGTTATCAGTTCTTGTGATATTAAGTTGTTTATATTTCGGATATAATTTGTTTAATTTTCTTCTTATTTTTCTTATCTTTCTACTAGTATGTTTCTTATTATCCATAGCTCTGATACCAATTTTCGGTGCAAAACTGGTAGTTAGTGGATTAATGAAAGTGGTAGTGTGGTAGGTGAGTAATATTTTTTAAAGATTTTATTATAATATTTTTTTACTCCTCATCGAAAAATGGTATCAGATCTATGAATAATAAGAAACATAGTAAGAAACATACTAGTAGAAAGATAAGAAAAATAAGAAGAAAATTAAATAAATTATATCCGAAATATAAACAACTTAATATTACAAAAACTGATAAAGAAAAATTAAATCAATTAATAGATAATATATCTAAAGTAGAATATAAATATATTCAATATTTAAAATTACAATGAATAACGAGAATAACGCATATAGACAAAAACTTAATGAAACAATTATAGCAAAAAGACAAGAATTAGCACATAGGAAAAGTAGACTTGACAGTAATATATTTGCAGGAATTTGTCACAAATCTATAATAGCACAAAAAAAGACTATTTTATATCTAGAAATACAAATAAACAACTTAGAATATAAACTACAACATAATCTATAAATGAATAAGGAAGAATACGCAATAGATGAAAAAGCATATGAAAACTATGACGGATTAAAAATAAAGATAATATTTTCTAATCTAGAAAGAAGATATAAGAAAATAGGTGACAATATAAGTCTAATGTTAGAAAAAGAAACGGTAAAACTAGAAGATAGTTTAACTGACAAATGAGATAATTAAATTTAAAGAAAAATTGCAACTAGAAGATGAATTAGAAGAAAAAGAAGAAAATAACCAAGATAATCTACCCGAAATAAGAGTTGATGAAATAAACGACGATGATCTAGAACAACATTTGGAAACAAGCGAAACATATACAGAACATTTAGCAAACATAGATAATACAAAAAATTTAGAAGTAAACAGGAGACATAGACATGAATGAAAAACCTAGCACATCAGAAGTAAAAACCCAAAAAAAATTAATCCAAAATATTATAATGAAAACTATGAACAATATGATAGAGAAAAACCTATATGGGATAAAAGATTAAATAAAAAGTGGACACCTCAACCAATAACTGAACGACATGATTTTTTAGATTTAGACTGTGTAGCATATATAAATAAAACAATCCAATTATGGATAGGATATATATCAAAACAATTAATAGATAACAAAATAGTAATAATAGAGACACCAGGATATATAGAAAGAACTCTTATAGGAACAGTAAAAGTATGGCTACAAAATTTATCAGATGAAAGTTTAAAAACTCTAAGAAGTAATAAAAAATCTAATGATGAATTAACTACTACAACTATAGAAATATTATATAAATATGAAGTAGCTATAAGAAATGAATTTAGTAGTATGACAACAGAAGTAGAAGAACAAAATAAAGAAAAAAATCATAAATCAGAATCTAATGACAAAATTAGCAATATGTAATATGTGTTACATATATGAATATACATTTGCATTTAGAGAATACTATTATAGAGGAACATATAATACAGAAGAAAGTAAAGAAATAAAAAAATTCTATTTTACGAAAATAGCAGAACCTTTTAATTCAAAAATAATAAAAAGTTGGAATGAAGCAGAATTAACAGATACCTTAGGAGGTAGAATGAAATTTTTGCAACGATGGTTTATGGAACTATGTGAAAAACATAAAGAAGAAATAAAAATGGAAAAAATATTAGTAAAAAATTTGGCATGTTGCAAAAATAAAACAACATCTCAATTTGGTTGTACGGATAGGTATTATAAAAATAGAAAAAAATATAATAAAAAATACAGATCAAAATATAAATATAAAAAACTGAGAAGAAGATACAAAATCTACCTTGATACCTCAATACACCATCTCTCCCTTGTTAAAAAACCATCACTTTTTGCTTATGAAAATTTTCCTTCAATTCAAGCAAAATTAGGTATTAATCCTACTTCTTGATGTTTGTGTAATTAAGACACAGCTTCCGATGCAAGTTTCTATGATCATATAATAGTTTAGTAACCCAATCAAGGGTTGAGATCGAGTCCCAAGGGAGTGGGCGTGAAAATTAGTGGTTAAGTACAAAAGTGCTAAAGCTAACCATAACTAAAAACTTTGGCGAATGAGAACATAACAAATTTAAAAGGGTGACGCAAGCGCCCACTATCAAATGGGGGTTTTGTCACAAGTAAATAAAAATAACAAAATAAACAAAGATTTTTAAGTAATGAGAGGGGATCCTTGAGATGTGATGGGAATACGTGTTAAGCTAGATTATTGTGTCCATGCTTTCCATAGAAAATTCATAGAATAATTGTGACTAGGCTAAACTTTAAGGAGGATAAGCTCTTTCTTGAGTAACTTAGCCCGTTTCAAATGCGTTCCTCTCGGACACCCATTTGCCGCATGAAGACCAGCGTACACCTTAACCCACTCACTCTTTCGAGTTGAGTGTGTGGACATGGGACTAGGGTTCACTCTCTCGAGTTGAACCTCATGTCGACTCACTTACACTGGCCATTAATTTAGTAGTTTTAGTTTTACGACCTCTCTCTCGAGCAAGCTGAAAACACATAAATAAACTTGTATTGGCAACTATCAATTCGTTTAATTGATGCATAACTACTAAATGAAATCACAATTAAACTACGATTAAGCTATCAGCAAGCAAGATCGAACATTTATCTTAGCCCATATTCGCTAAATCACACTCCAAGAATTGGGGTTTTTAGCCACACATGTATAAGACATAGAAATTTATACCAAATTGAGCTTGCATTCAAATGGGTATGAAGATTTAAGTCTTGATACAGACCAAAATTGAAGAATCCAAGAGACCCAAATCCAAATCTTGAAGATGAAACCATTTGGAACTTTGTGTCTTCAAAGCCCTCTCAAACTTAGAGTAAAAGTATCAAAAAGTACTATTCTATATGAAAATTATAATAATTGTTCGACTCTTAAAATTACAACTCTAACTAGTATTTATAGTTTTCACATATTTGTGCTGCAGCGGATCATTCAGCACCGTTAGTCGAAATCACCGATCAACTCGGCAATTCACCTTTCGGTGTAGTTCATCGCCATCTTGCACCATCTTTCAGCATCATCATGCTTTGGGTCATTGGGCGACATGGTACTGCTTCGCAAAATTTCTCGGTGATGCGCTGACTGCTCCTTTTTTCCGCCGACTTGATCCTTTCCTTCAAGACTCAGCACACTGGAACAAAAGGCAAAGTAAGACCCTTCGGCGACTCACCAAGTAGACTTGGCGATCCTTAGGCCTTCATTTCTTCGTTCTTTTCTGCCTTTTCGTTCCTTTTTGCGACGTAGTGTCCATGTTTTCCTTCAAACTTCAAATACCTGAAACTTAAGTATTTTCATCAGATATTGAGATAAAATAAGAATTTGAGGACACAATTTCTATTAAAATATAACCCTAAATGAGTCCAATTTATGGACTCATCAACACCCCAACTTAAACTTTTGCTTGTCCTCAAGCAAACTCAAGTTCAGTCGTTCAAAAAGGGTGTCTCGAACAGTGCTACACAAGACTCAATCATAAATGCACACAACAAGACTCAATTTACTTATGCAAAGATCAAATGTGCACTCAAAGATTCAAGTTGTCACTCACCAATATCACAGAACCTCATTCTCACAATACTTGCTTCAAATGGAAGTTCAAGCTCAACCAAAGTGTTCAAATGCCCTCACACAAGGAATGATTCCATATTCACACAATGGTTTGCAGTTTAACGCTTCGGAATTAGATACATAGCTCACACTCACAAAGATGAACACAATGCATGCTTTCACCCATAGGTTTGCCCGTATTTTCCAATCAACGTTTGTTTCAGCTCGCTCAAGATCAAAAAGGTCATTTCAAGGCTTGTAATGGGGAAGAGTGCTAAGGTATGTTCATTTAGGCTCAATGACTTTTATCCTCATGAAATGTGATGTTCACAACACCTCCTTTCCTTTTCCTTCATCATTCTCTTTAGTGCTCATAAGTCGACCTATTATTCACTTTCCATGGATTGTTTGGAAACCCCATTTGTTTTGTACTTTATGCCACAACTTTCTTTTTCTTTCTCTTTTTCTCTTTCTCTATTTTTTTTTATATGGAAGGGTTCCATTTTTCTCAACACCATAGGTTAAAGGAGACTTTTCTTGCACTTCTTGACTTGCCCTTTCTTTTCACCACACCCCCAACTTAGGCTTTTGGCCTAAGTTGGCTATTCAACTAACCACAACTTCATGAAGATTATGGGTAATAGATAAAGAAGGGTCTACAATTCATCAAGCTTCTTCCAAAGAAAGGTAAGGCTCAAAGGGTGTTCAAAAGCGGTTCACACACTCATAAGGTGGGACACAAAAGAGGTATATGTCAAATTGGTTCACACTCTTAGAAGTTGCCTAAAATCATCTCAAGAGATAGCATCACTTAGTTGACCGGACCAATGGGACAAATTCTAGGATCTATCATGCATGGTTCAAAGTAAGCTCATCACACTAGGCATTGACACTACAGTCAAACAAGACTCCACACTTTCGCTAGTGTGCAATGATCATCACAAGAGAATCGATTTGATAAATGGCTAATCACAACGAGATGTAAAGAGTTCACATATTGTCTATACAACTTCATTTGGCCTCATCGTAGCCGTACATTCATGTTTGTTCGATTGTAAGCACTATTCAAGTCATCGGTATTGATCGGAACCTAGACTTAAATTTTGCAAAAGAATAGCCACATTCAACACATGAGAGGTGGCAAAAAATTTTGGACGGGTCAAAATCATTTTTGCAATTTAAAATAAAAGGAACCATAAACTCAATCATCCACAGAAATAGATAAAACACAATTTTAAAGCAGAACAACCCAAATATATACACAAAACACAAATATCAACACAAAAGGTGTGGGCCTCACCCCACCACAATTAAAAAGTATTTGTCATCAAATGCAAATAAAAGTATCCAATAGTAAAAATATAATAAGACAGAAAGGGAGGTATAGAGGGGATCCTATCTAAGTAGTCGCTCCATCTGTCTGGGCATCAGTGCACGGAGTGACCCCAGAAGGACCAGCTTCACTGGATCCATCAGCAGGAGCCTTTGCCAAGAAAGCCTGCACAACAACATCTATCATGATCTCTTCAGTCTCAGCTATGTCTTCTGCTGCAGCTCCCTCAAACTTCTCTTCGTCAGTCTCTGCCTCTGATTCAGGATCGGCTTTATGCTCCATTCCATCCCCATGTCTTGTGGTGGTCTGAGGCATTTCGGGCAAATCTGGAATTTCCATTGTTCCAAAGATCATGGACATATCGATGGACTTTAGGTAGTCCACATCTTTCCTCAGCTCTGCAATGGCGGCCTTTAAGGCTGTCACATCCTCTGTGGCTCCTTGGTCGTGCTCACACACTACTATCCTGACCGTTATGTCATCAATAATAGTGCTCAATTGTTTCATAACATCATCGAGGGTAGCCTGAATCATGCTTGGAATGGAGCTTTCTATGTTGACAGCTCGACAATCAGCAAATCGGGCAAGCTGTCCCATTCGGATCAAGGATGCCTAATTGATTGGCTCACAAGAGGCAACATCAGCAGTAGGTCTGGGTGGTAACGCAGCAACAGAGGGACCTAGAGGATTAGCAGGAGTGGTAATGGCATCAGATATACTTAAAGGCCCAGGGGCCAGAGTAGGCAAAGATGCCTCTGCAGGTATAGATCTAGTGGCCACAGCTTCCTTCTGCTTCTTTTTCGCTTGGTCCTTAAGATATTAGGCTTCGATCTTTCAAATATTGGTGGAGGTGGTTGCAACCAATTCCATATCCCTTTTTGCATCTCTAGGAACTCGAGCTCTTTTGCATAATGCAGTGGTTAAGATTGAGAAATAGAGAGATGCTTGACTCTGCTTTGCACGCATATGGATTTCATAAGCAATGATCATCCATAGATTTATCCTAGTTTTCTTTATGATGCATCCAAGACAAACTGCCTTGGCAAGGCGAAGGATTGATTTATTCTATGATGGCATAATTGTGTTGCTGATGAATTTGAACCAGTATTTTGCAGCTACGTTCAGATCTTTCTTTTCAATCGAAACTCCTTCTG
Source organism: Solanum commersonii (assembly GCA_029007595.1). NCBI lineage: Eukaryota > Viridiplantae > Streptophyta > Magnoliopsida > Solanales > Solanaceae > Solanum > Solanum commersonii. The sequence goes on along the minus strand of JAJTWQ010000055.1, from coordinate 2,015,777 downwards.
CTAACCATTTCAGAGCATTATTATCATCTGAGATTAGCAGGGCTAACCACTTTTTCATCTCATCCAGCTTCTTTGTTCTTATCAAGTGCTGGCAGTGATAATCAATCTTATTGGATACCCAATGCTGTATTGATAGCCTCACTGTCACAAGCTACCTTCCTCCCTCTGACAACCACGTAGTCAACTGCTTTGAAAGATGACACTAGCCTCTTCTGTTGAGGTACCAATGCATTGTATGCATTATAAAATTCTCTAACCCAGCTTGGTATGTAAGAGCCACAGGGTTTTGTGAAGATTTTAAATTTGTGATATTTCAGGCACTCCATTATCTCCGGATACCTATCGATCACCTCATCTATGGACAACCGTCTTTCCTGAATGATCGTTCTCAGCCCCTCAGACTTTAATCTATTCGTTGATTTAGGTGGGGGGCCTTGTACTGGAGGTGCCAGTACTATTATATGCTCTATAACTGTAGGAGTCGGAGTGGTGGATCGAAGATTTCTGATCCGAGATGGGTCATTCATTTGTTTAGATTGTAACTCATTCCTCTGTGCCTCCATTTGTTCATCTTCATCAGAACTCATACTCTCACTGTCATATGTTGTTGGGTCATTGGTGTAAAAACTAGTACTGTCGGAACTTGCATTTGATAGCTCAACGGTTTTGTCATTGCCCTTTCCTTTCCTACCAGTTGTGGAAAGTTTAGTGGCCTTATTCCTGGATACAGTTGCATCCTTATTGATTGTGATCCCTTTTTCTTTGCCTCAAGGTGGTGTGTTGCTACCTGCCTTGTTAGGTTTAGTCATACCTGCAAAAGATTGGGAAGAGTTAGGGGGGAAATCATATAGAAGCACATGCAATCTACTGCAGGATGACTCGCCAAGTGGATCGGTGAGTCACCGAACCTCTTTGACGAGCTAACTTGGGATTGTCGAAAGGGTTGGCTTCAAATTATAGCAAGTCAACGATAGGAAGGTCCTTTCGGCGAGCAAAGTTATAGTGCAATAGGGGGTCAGAATACCATACAAAGGGCGATCAAGAGTACTTTCGACAAGTCACCAAGTGCGTTCAGCGACTCATGGCTTCTCGCCAAAAGTTACAGACTCAAACATCCCATTTGACACGATATTAAGGGCTAGATGGACACACTAGGCGAACCACTGAACGATTCGATGAGCTTGACCAAGCTTGCCAAATGGCCCAACGTGCGAGTTTCAATCCATCTTCTCGAATTCAATCTCGCAAAACCCGAAAGCAAAATTAAAGCATGCACTAACGAAATTCAAACAATACCCATCATACCCATCACCCCGGGATACTCAGATTTTTCTCAGTTTTGCCAAAATTTGCGATTCGACGATATGTGCTCTTAAAAGTGGTGTCCCCCGCTCTATCATTGAGCAATTTTTTTCATCATTTAGTACATTCATGGGTTACTCAGACTTCACCCAATCAATCTAACAGCGCATAATCACAACCCAGTTTATTAAAAAGCACAAAAAAATTACGGGAATTTGATAATCGAACAATACAGGCAAGATTTTCAAATTAAAATAGGCATTTAAACATTCTAATCCAATTAGAGAGGCCCAGCACACATCAATGCGATACGATCATTGAAAAAGAGTTCAAAATTTTCAATAATAAACTCGGGGTTTTAGGACTAACCTTTAATGCCGATTGAAATATAATTGAAATTCTAGGCAGCAAAGAAATCCTAGTTTTGAGCACCAATCAATAACTAAAATACTAATTGAAAACAAGGAGATTGAGAGTACTACCTTGGTGTGAGTTTTGAAGTTTAAAAAGTGAGGGAGAGTGAAAAAGTTCGCATTTTAAGACCTTTGGTCATTATAAACCGTCCAGTTCGTGTCCATTCAGCGACGTTAGTATTTCTTGCCAATCTAATTGGTGATTCACCGAATGGTCTTGTATCTCGTCGATTTTTACAGGGCTTCCAGTTTACATGGAGGTCCAAACAACGAACACTAGCGCGATCGCCAACTAGTTCTGCAATTTGCCAACTGGATCCTTATTTCGCCAACCTGCACTTTTCAACACATTCTTCATTTTAACCTACAAAATCAATACACCATTATTTATAAAAGAAAACTAAAGCATTTAAAACCTTGGGTTGCCTCCCAAGAAGAGCCTTATTTAACATCGTACCTCGACGTGAGCTACCAGTCAAACATTGTCTCTGGGGTTAGACCTAATGCCATTAGGCAACCCGTCTTTACTGCTTGGGTAGAGATGAGGCAATGTGTGGTCCAAGAGGTCTTCAATCAACTTGATTGATCTTGAGTGGGAGCCATTCATCTGATTCAGTACCTCCACACTTTCCCTCATCACCTCTAGCATTCTATCTTGCTCGTGAAGCTTTTGGAGAATGATTAATAGCGTATCCTCGATACATTTATTTGCATTGCTCCTAGACCTTTCTCGCTCATAAGGAGGTTTATGCCTCCTTTGGCTCTTGCACTGGTTTTCCACCTTTGAGATTTTGTTGGCTAAGTCGTTCAGCTAAGTTACCAGTGCAGCTAACTTAAAGTCACCCTCGACTTCTTGGTTCGCCCCAGCTAACTTGTCACCGCATCCCTCAGCCATGCTTTTGGTTTTTGTATACAACAACTTAGAGCAAAAACAAAACTAAAAATAGAATTAGCAAACTACGACTAAGAAGAACAAAAATTCTACTACTCTAAGAATTCTCAAGTAACACCACTCCCTAGCAGAAGCGCCATTTTGATGTTTAAGTAATCAAGACACAACTTCTGATGCAAGTGTCTACGATCGTACAATAATTTTAGTAACTCAACCAAGGGTTGGGGTCGAGTACCAAGGGAGTGGGCGTGAAAATTAGTGGTTAAGTACAAAAGTGCTAAAGCTAACCGTAACTAAAGATTTTGGCGAATGAGAACATAACAAATTTAAAAAGGGTGACGTAAGAGTCAAATATCAAATGGGAGTTTTGTCACAAGTAAATAAAAATAGAAAAATAAACAAAGATTTCTAAGTAGTGCGAGGGGATCCTTGGGATGTGACAGGAATACTGGTTAAGCTAGATTATTGTGTACATGCTTTCAATAGAAGATTCATAGAATAATTGTCACTAGGCTAAACTTTAAGGAGGATAAGTTCTCTCTCGAGCAACTTACCCTGTTTCAAATGCGATCCTCTCGGACACCCACTTGCCGCATGAAGACCAGCCTACGCCTTAACCCACTCACTCACTTGAGTTGAGTGTGTGGACATGGGACTAGGGTTCACTCTCTCGAGCTGAACCTCATGTCGACCTACTTACACTAGCGATCCATTTAGTAGTTTTAGTTTTACAACCTCTCTCTCGAGCAAGCCGAAAACACATAAATAAACTTGTATTTGCAATTAAAAATTCATTAAATTCATCCACAACTACTAAACGAAATCACAATTAAACTATGATTAAACTATCAGGAAATAAGACCCAGAAATTATCTTAACCCATATTCACTAAATCACACCCCAAGAATTGGGGGTTTTAGCCATACATGTATAAGAGATAGAAATTTATACCAAATTGAGGTTGCATTAAAATGGGTATGAAGATTTAAGTCTTAATACAAGCCAAAATTGAAGAATCCAAGAGGCCCAAATCCAAATCTTGAAAATGAAACCTTTTGGAACTTCGAGTCTTCAAAACCCTCTTAAACGTAGAGTTAAAGTATCAAAAAGTACTATTCTATATGAAAATTATAATAATTGTTCGACTCTTAAAACTACAACTCTAACTAGTATTTATAGTTTTCACAGATTTGGCTGCAGCGGATCATTCGGTGTCGTTAGTCAAAATCACTGATCAACTCGGCGATTCGTCTTTTGGTGTAGTTCATCGCCGTCTTGCACTATCATTCAACATCGTTGTGCTCAGGGTCATTAGGCGACATGGTACTGCTTCGCGAAACTTCTCAGTGATGCACCGACTGCTCCCTTTTTCCGCCGACTTGATCCTTTACTTCAGGGCTTAGCACATTGGAACAAAAGGCAAAGTAAGACCCTTCGGCGACTTGCCAAGTGGACTCGGCAATCCTCAGGCCTTTATTTCTTCATTCTTTTCAGCCCTTTCGTTCCTTTTTGTGACGTAGTGTCCATGCTTTCCTTCAAACTTCAAATACCTAAAACTTAAATGTTTTCATCAGATATTGAGATAAAATAAGAATTTGAGGACACAATTTCTATTACAATATAACCCTAAATGAGTCCAATTTGTGGACTCATCACTTCTCCTTTACATTTGACACTAATGATGATTCAACCCCATTCATCACCACTACTCCTCCTTCTGTGGAATCCATTAGCCAGACTCTTAAGCATTCAATTCTGTGCACATCCTTTGCTAGTTCTTTCTTATCTTCCTCAAAGTGGGTTGTACTACCCATGGACAACCTGCTTAAGGCATCAGCGACAACATTACCCTTACCTGGGTGGTAAACAATACTCATGTCATAATCCTTGAGTAATTCTGACCACCTCATTTGTCTGAGATTAAGCTATTTCATAGTAAACATATACTGAAGACTCTTGTGATCGGTGAACACATCCACATGAACTCCACAAAGATAATGGCACCATATTTTCAAAGCAAATACTATGACAACCAACTCTAGATCATGGGTTAGGTAGTTCCTCTCATGAACTTTCAACAGTCTGGAGAAATAAGCTATAATCTTGTCATTCTGCATTAACACACAACCCAAACCAACTCTAGACGCATCACAATAGACCACAAAGCCTTGCATACCATCTAGTAAGGTCAAAACTGGGGCAATAGTCAACCTCTTTTTCAATTCCTGAAAGCTTTATTCACAAGCTTCAGACCATTGAAACTTCACTGTTTTCTGAGTCAACTTGGTCAGAGGGGATGAGATAGATGAGAACCCCCTCTACGAACCTTCTATAATAGCCAGCCAAACCCAAGAAACTCTGAATATCAGTTGGAGATGTGGGTCTAGGCCAATTCTGTACTGCCTCTATTTTCTGAGTATCAACTTTAATTCTATCTCTAAACACAATGTGGCCTAAGAATGACACAGACTCAAGCCAAAACTCGCACTTAGAGAGCTTAGCATACAACTCTCTATCTTTTAAAGTTTGAAGAACTATTATGAGATGACTAGCATGATCTTCTTCATTCCTTGAATAGATTAATATGTCATCAATAAAGACAATAACAAGCATATCTATATAAGGTTTGAATTTTTTATTCATAAGGTCCATGAATGATGCAAGCGCATTGGTCAAACCAAAGGACATGACTAGAAACTCATAATGACCATAACGGGTTCTGAAAGTTGTCTTTGGAATATTACATTCCCTTATTCTTAACTGATGGTAGCCATATTTGAGATCTATCTTAGAGAAATAGGTGGCATCCTAAAGCTGATCGACAAGATCATCAATCCTTGGGAGAGGATATTTGTTCTTGATGGTAACCTTGTTCAACTGACGGTAGTGTATGCGTATCCTACGGGAACCATCCTTCTTCCTCACAAACAAGATCGGAGCACCCCAAGGTGAGACACTTGGTCGAATAAAACCCTTATCAAGGAGATATTTCAACTACTCCTTAAGCTCTTTCAACTCTTTTGGTACCATTCTATATGGAGGAATAGATAGGACACGCATCTAGAAGAATATCTATACTGAAGTCTATATCTCTCAGGAGGTACTCCGGGTAGATCGTTTGGAAAGACTTCTAGAAACTCTTTTACTACTGAAACTGACTGAATTTGAGGTATCTCAACACTAGAGTCATTAACTCAGACCAATTAATAGACACACCCCTTAGAAACGAACTTCCTTGCCTTAAGGTATGAAATGAAACGACCCTTAGGAACTGCTGAACTAATTTTCCACTCTAAGACTGGCTCATTTGGAAATTGAAACTTGACAACTCGAGTTCTACAATCAACTGAAGCATAACATGCATGAAGCCAATCCATACCAAGAATGACATTAAAATCTACCATGTCTAACTCAATTAAATCAACCATGGTGCTTTTGTGATTGACGAAAACAGGACAATCATGATAGACTCTCTCTGCTAGAATAGACTCACCAACAGGTATAGAAACACTGAATGGTTTACTAAGTTGCTCAGGACTAACATAAAAATTCATCACAACATACGGAGTTACAAAGGATAAACTCGCTCTTGGGTCTAGCAAAACATAAACAATAAAGTTAAAGACTTGGATCATACCAGTGACAACATCAGGAGAATCCTCTTGATCTTGGAAACTATTGATGGCATATAAGCGGTTTGTTCCTTTGCCAGTACCAAAAATAACCTCTCTAGGTGCAACTCTATCTGGTGGAGCAACTGAAGAAGACTAGGCTCTATTGCCCCTTTTACCAGTACCCTGCTTGTTCTTTGGACACTCTCGCATGAAATGACCATTATGGCCACACTTGAAGCAACCAGTGGTGACATCATGACACGTCCCTGAGTGATTTCTACCACACTTAGCACATGCAGGAGGCTTACTACCCCCTTGAGTCATACTACCCTGAGAATAGGTAGGTTTGGCTATGAAATTCTGACTATTGTACTCACTTTTATTCTTTAGCACAGATGCACTAGCAGATGATGGAACAGGTCCCTTCCGTTTCTATTGGAAGGATGATCGGTTGGCATTATTCTTCTGCTGCCCGGACTCATTCCTTATCTTAGCTCTCTTATTCTTAAACTCCTCTCTATCCCTCAGCTTCTCTTCCTTAACCTGCTGAACATAGACCATTAATCTTGCAATATCCATGTCACCTATAAGCATTGCAACCTTACCTTTATTACTCAACATACGAGACAGTCCAGCAACAAATAAACTCATTATGTTCCTCATGTCAACAACCATCTCCGGAGTATACCGGGAAAGTTATGTGAACCTCAGACTATACTCATGAATGCTGAAAGAATCCTTCTTAAGTGTGAAGAACTCTCATAGCTTAGCCTCTTTCAGTTCTTGGGGGAATAAACGCCCTAAAAAGGCCTCCTCAAAATAAGCCCAACTCGCAAGTGGTGCATCCTCATCTCGGTTCTTCTTCCATTGATCGAACCAAATCCTAGTGACACTTTTCCTTTGGTATGCAACTAGTTCTGCTCTCTCAGTATTAACAACATGCATGATTTCAAAAAAATTCTGAAGCTCTTCAACAAAATTCTCTGGATCCTCAGTAACACTAGAGCCTATGAAGTTTGGAGGATTCATCCTTAGGAACTTGCGGATCCTCGAAGTGTTAGCTACTTCCTGTCGATCTACTCTCTGTTTCCCAGCTTGGTTGGTCACAACTTGGTTTAACATCCGAATAGCCTCATGGAACTCAGCATTGGTAACCTCTCCTTAGGGTTCCACGTCTGGTGCATTAGTTACCCCTTGTTCCTGCGGTTCAACATTATGCCTAGTAGAACGACGACCTCTGATAGCTCTTCGTGGAGGCATGATCTGAAAGACACGACAAACATGATTTAGAAGAAACTTTTTAGAGATCAAACTCTAACGCATGAAATGAGTATGAAATGAGCGAAAGAATTTCCCAAAGTTTGCAGCATCCTAATTATAGATGTGTCGCACTTCACACCGATAACTAGGACTCTACAGACACAGCTTCATAGACTCTCTAGGACTCTTGAACCTGGCTTTGATACCAAGTTTGTCACGCCCCAAGCCTACACCTTGGGCAGGACTGACACTCGAGTACCATTGCTGGCCCCAAGCCTAATGAAATAACTAATGTTGAAAGAACTGAAAAGGGGTCCTCCGAAAGCAAGGAGGCTCACCACAAGACTCTGAGTGATCAACTGGATCAACGATGCACTGAATACTAATCCTGGTTACATGTTCTTCATCATAAGAAGATACAGGCCAAATGGCATCAGTACATTAAATGTACCGAGTCTGCGAGGGGAATTCAAACAAGACATAAGATTGAAAGAACTCATTTCAATATAAAGTAGTATAAAACAAGTGCAATGTAAAGAAAATCTTTTAAAACATGGATGTCAATTATGTGTGTATGCAAAGATACAATATAACTCTAAGATGTATGTAAAAATACAAATAAACTATGTATATAAGAAAACAATTATTTCTGTGAGAGTTTCTCTAACCGACAACCATCACGTAAGAGTTATTATGATGATACAACATTTTGCCTCATGCTACTAGTGCCGTCCTATACCTTGCCTAGAGTATAGAACCTGAACTACTAAGTGGATCCACTAGTCTATGCTTAAAAGCACTAAGGAATCATCTAAAAAGTATGATCCTTTTCTACTCATGGTGGCTACATGGTTTATGGGAGCTAGGAGTTTTCTGAACTCTCCCCCATATCGGTGCTCAATACTACTTCCAAATATGATACTAGTTCTTATGTTTAAAAACATACCTCTTTCTGTGATTTGAGATAATTGCTCAAAAACTTAGCTCAAAGGCTATCTTGGAAATCAAAGTTTCCTCTCTTGCTTAATTGTTAAAGAATTTACTCTTTACTGAAAACTAGCTCAAAGGCTCTTTGAAATCAAGGTTTCCTTTTCTTGTTTAACTGTGAAAACATTTTAAACTATTTGGGAATACATAGTCCCCATATACTCTTTGAAGAAATGAACTTCAATCTTTACACTCAACTCTTTACTTAACTTGAACTTCAAGTCTTAAAACAAAGTTAAAACATTTGGAAAAGACTTGGAAAACTCTAAGAACTTCACTTGACTTGACTCTTACTTCTCTTGACTTTGATCTTAACTTTCCTTGAATCATGGATTATGGATTCAAGGTTCATTATCTCATGTTTATTATGATTTCATGATGTTTAGACGTACCTTAGAGTATAGAAATTGATTGGAAAACATATGTACGTTATTAAGGAACTAGTACGGAAAGAAGAGGAAAAAATGGGGTGAACTGGCGTCCTTGGCTCTATGAGAGGCGTGGGGCACCAGAGCCCAAAGTTCAGAGAACCCTACTTGGGGCTTTGAGGGGGGGAATGCCCCAGAGTTAAAATATCACAGAATTCTTCTTGGGGCTATGAGAAGGGTTACTCTACAGGCCCCTGCCCAAGTCCCACCGACTTTTCTTCTTCGTTTTTCAACTCTAAATCCCCTATTTCGACTTTGTTCTTTCCCCAAACACTTAAAATCAACTATACCATCAATATATGAAGGATTCTAATCGAATTCACACCTAAAATCATGGATTCGGATCAAACAACTCCTCAACAATTTCAACGAATCAATAATTCACAGGAACTTAAACAAACCCATCAAGAACTCAATTTCTAAGCTTTCAAGAACTTAAATTTGCTGAAAATAAATCATGATTGGTGCATGGGTGAACTAACCCAACTCTATGTGATCTCACATACCTCATAGGTTTCACCCCTTGACGAAATCCACAAGTGATTCTTGAAGATGTTGACGATTCTCGCTCCTTCTCCTATTTTCTCTTCTTTTTTTCTCTTTTCTCAAAACCCTAACTCTTTTTCCAAAAGTGTAAACTGACTAACATCAGTTTAGACCCCAATTAATTACCCAAAAATGAAATAAAATAATTGGGTAAGGAAAAGATCATAATACCCTTCTAAAATCGGGTTTATACTTTCCTTATTTGAACATCCCAACTTCAAATGGACATATCTCACTCATACAAACTCAGAATCGCGCAAACTCGGTGGAGTTGTAACAGTATTTCGAGATCTTTCCTACGATATCTGGAAGTACACCTAACTCAACCTGATCTAGGATTTATGGCCGTTTGAAGTTGACCAAAAACCCAAACTTAACTTAACCAATTTTCCAAATTTTTATTATTTCCAAAAATCACTCTTTCTAATTCTAGCTCTTCTAGCTACGGGGTGTTACATTAATTATACATTACTTTCTCCATTTCAAATTATTCATCGTGTTTCAATTTTGTACACCCCTTCTGAAAAAATTGAAAAAAAATGTAGTTTTATATATTCCATCTTACACACCTCTTACAAAAAATAAAGATAAATAAGTAATTAATAAAATCATAAGAACAAATAAAATAAATTTTATCATCAATTAATATCATACAATAATTTTATCATTATAAAGATCAAGTAAATTATAATTAATTTTTTTTGTTTTATAAATTACATCACACAAGTATATTAGTAAAGAGCCATGATCTTATATTTTTGATGCATGACCCTTTATTTTACATTCAAAGAAGGAAACTATGTACTAAAAAAAACATATCCTTCCTGAAGATCATTCACCTTTGTTCTTCTAAAAAAACGAGCAAAAAGAATGTTTTGTTCATCTCTAAAGAAGTTGATCCCCCAAATCTTAGCTTGCTCATTCCTTGTATATCACATAATGTTGTTTACTCCAATATTTTTCATATTTATAGATGACAAATGTAGGGATAATCCAAAAATTATAAGAGAACGTGTATAGTTAAGAGTTAGATAAGTGCAAATCATGATATAAATGCATAATAATATTAACATTTTTTCTTAGATAACGTGACTTTTCGCTAATACATGAACCATATTAAATTGCTTGTAAATTTCAAAATAACCTTTGAAATTTCTAAAATAGATATGTTAATATCTTTTTGTGCATTGAAACATTAATGATTGCGTAATAATTTAGTTTCTAAGAATAAGTTATTAAAGGAATAGTGTTAATTTAGTGAATGAAAAATGGTCATTTAATTTGTTTTTTTAGAAACATTTAATATTTAATTCATAAATTTTTTACTAAAAATAATTTAGTGTGCGTGTATATATATGATGACAATTAAATTAAATATACATATATATTATAGATGATAAATATTATTAAATTAGATATTTTAGTTAGGAATTAATCTAAGGAAGCGCCAAAGTTTGCGTATATATAAGATGACAATTAAATTAAATATACATATATATTATAGATTATAAATATTATTAAATTAGATATTTTAATTAGGAATTAATCTAAAGAAGTGCAAAAATCATTAACATTTTTATTAAAATGATACAATTTAATATTTAAATTAAATAATTAAGTATTTTATAACATTTTAATTTATAGTAGGGATAAAACCGTAATTCAACTTTTACCTTTTTTTCCCACTTATAGTAATATATATATATATATATATATATAATATTATTATTATTATTATTATTATTATTATTATTGTTGTTGTTGTTGTTGTTTTACTCGAAAAATATATATAAAAGAAAAATGACTAGATTCGAAAAATCGACTAAACTTATAGTTTGAAGAGAAATCGACTTTCTAGAAGAAACAAAGTCGCCACTTATTTTTTTAGTAACAATCAAGAAAAACTCGAGGTTTTCAAAAGACTCAAACAAATAAAATCAATTGAAAATGGGTTCAAGTTCAATGTACATTCCGAGAATGTGTTAGGCCCTCGAAATGCCCACTAACTTGCGGTTGACCGGCGATTTGACTTAAATGACTTTGACTGATTAAAAAAAATTAACTAAGTAAAAGGACTCATTTTTTATTTACTTATTTTTATTTCATTTATTTATTATTTATTATTTATCCTTTTACTTATCTTAAGGGCGAATGAACTAAAGAGGAATTTTTTCTAAAGGGGAACAACTTAAGCGACAAGACTAATAGAAATAGAGCTAAGTAATAAAATATATTTTAACTTAAAAATAAAATGACATGACCATCCTTGGGAATTTAATTAAATTAAATCATAAGATAATCAAAGTGTTTGTCAAATACAATAAAATAAATAAGAGAGGGAAAAGAAATAATTGGAGTTGGATTTTAGCCCAAATCCAATTAAATTGGGCTTCTGGCCCACCTGTCCTAAAGTCTAAAATTGATCCCAAAAGCACTGGGCTTGATCCCATTTGAATTTCTTTAACCTGTTGTCTCTACCCATTTGGGTTGTTGACCCATTTTACTTCCCAAGTACCAACATGTATACTGAGTGTATAAATGATGTATACACTATGTATATGCCCTATTTTTGGACTCCTGAACCTGCATTTCAATGCAGACTTTGTATTTTCACGTTTTCAACCTGCTTTCCCACATTTGCACCTGTATATCACTACGTTTTCGACTGTATATCATTGTATACAGTAAGCATATCAACCCTTTTTCGAACTCTTAGGTTTTGAAAGTTCAAGTTCTATGGATTTCTCGACACATGTTCATCAGTTTCGGAGGCTGGCGGACTCGAAAATGAAGAAATTGGGCCTTCATGGCCCAAATGAAATACAAAGGGAAGGAGAAGAAGTTCATGGTGAACTCGGAGCACATTTTCACATGCAAAAAAAGTGTGTCGAGATTAATATTCACACTTAAACTTATTCACAAGAATAACATCTTTAATAAGAATACGATAAGGCATAATTTTAATTTATAACAAGGCAAACTAGACATTTCACAACAAAATGAAAGCTACTACCAATGTACATTTAGTGGATTCAAAGAAATTGGCCAAGCATAAAATAGAACAAAGACATGGAAAATGTATGCAACAGTGATCCTCCATTTCCAAGCTTAGCACCCAAAAACTATCCCCTTTTGATCAAATTTATACACAATCTTTGTATCTAGACCTCAATGCTAATCCAAATATTGAGGAATAAACATGAAAGTAGAAATAAAAGACCATAAGTATCTACAATATTTATAATAAGCTCATATGACCCCATACAACTAATACCAAAACAAGCTAAACATCATAAATGCAAGCAAACGAAGCGATGGCTGATGGTCTTGCATTTTATTTGTTCTAGCATATAAGTGAGATAATGGCCAGAAATGGAAACTTAAATGATATCCTAGGCTCTAAACTAAACAATGACAATTGAAGTTGTAAGACTGGCTAATCGAGATCCCACGGATTAACACATTTAGACAGCCTAGGACCATAAATATTCGTCCACAAACAGAGAACTAGACGATATCTATAATGAACACCATAACTAGGCAACAACTAATTTCAACAAAGGCGAGTAACACCTTAGTGTAAGTTAAACAAAATACCAAACTAAACCGAAATATCTTCCACACAAAATGGCTCATTCGAAGAAAATCAGACAATTATACCAGTGAAACTCAAAATGAAATCAGAAGCAAACCGGTCGACTATGCTTACTTTGCAGCGTCTAAAGACTTTAACAAAAAAAAAATGAAAATACCATAGCTGGAAACTAAGGAATTTTGGATAAAACAAATTATGACTCTAGTCACATTACGCCAACAACAAATACAAGATACAATAACTAGTATTCCAACCACATCGAGAGAAATGATAGACTATTTCGGACAATGACATAGCAACACACATACCATTCGAAAATAAAGAATAAAAATATTACCTTTCCCGGAGTAGTGATACTAGGACAATGGACTAAAGAACAGTGACTTCACCACAAGCCGAGCTTCACCGGATTCCAACAAGCATTGCAAACAGTGAGCAAAAAAATAAAGAACAATGAAGTATCCTATCTTTTACAGCTAGCGATTCTTTGTGTATTCTTGCCTTAATATATCTTTTTCCATTCTATCTTCTCTAACACCAAAATTTCCAACTAAAATCTCTAATCTTTTCTCTAACGTTCTCACCCCTTAAATAGTGAATAATAAGTGTTTTATATAGAAGGAAAATTAGGGAAAATTTTGGGGCGAATTCGGGTGAAAATCGAATAGGAATCAAGGTCCCAAAAAATTCAAACTTCAAAATCCTTTCACCATTTTGGGGAGACACCTTTTCCTTGCCATTTCAACCCATTCCGGAAGAGGAAAGGGGATAAAGCATGTGCCTACTGCCTACTGCGATTTGTACGAGTTGGAGAGGGACGTGAGAGGAAGAAGACAGTGAAGTTGATGTCTTCTGTTGTACGAGTATAGGGAGTGAAGTTGTCAATGCTGGTCGCGAGTTGTTTTTCGTGTATTTTGACGGAATCACCCAGAAAAGTTGACGTCACATTAACGACGTCTGGAAGATGAACGTTGGCTGCTGGATGGTGTCGTGTACTGCTGCTAATGAAGGTTCTGGGTTCTATTTTGTGAAGGAAAAGGGAAGTGGGCCGGGTCAGGGAAATCTAGGAATGGGCTGGGAATTAAATTGTTGTTGGGAAGACTGGAATGGGCTGGAAAATTTAGGGAAATAAGAAGGGGAAAAGATTGCTGGAAATTGCATAAAATGGGCTGGAAATCTGGCCCAATTTCAGGTCTCAAGGAATTGGAACTTATGCTAGAATGACTATTTTTGCAAATTATGAAATAACTATTGAATCACTATCGCAACCAAATTTGAGTTGAAATTGTAGCCAAATTGAATTAAATACTTAGCCGAATGAGTTTAGTTGGTAATTTGGCCAAAACTAACAAGACGAATTAATAGAAATTAATTAATGAACCTCTGAATCTTAACAAAATAAAATAATTGACTTAATTATAACATAATTAATTTAAATACGAACTAATCAATCGAAAGTCATAATTATGATTTAACTAAACTAAATTAATAAAATACTTAGCTAAAAAAAAATAAAAAAAATTGATATGATTTTCAAATGTTTATAAAAATATATTAATAAGTATATAAGAACTATGTGTTATTTAAATATTATAAAATGACTAAAATCACTTCAAAACTCTGAAAAATATTTTATAAACTAATTATTCTAGATCGTTTGCAATCTAAGAAGCTTGAAAAATAACTTCTACCGGGGAGGGTCAAAATTGGGTGTCAACAACTATTATTATTATTTATGATTTTATATTAAAAATATACGACCCCTTTTATTTTTTAATAAATATTTAGAGCCAAAGTTGCCTCTTTTTGAAAACTCTCATGGGGTCGTCTTTGCATCTGTATTTATATAAACTAATACAATTTATAAAATTAAATGAGTTTTTAATTTATAAAATTAAATAAAAATGGACTTTTATCTAATGTAGAGCACAGAAGGTGTGATAGACATATATAGTATAAGTGGTCCATAAATTGGAAAAAGAAAGAAAGAATACCATTTTAGCTTTGTGTTAAGGCTTCATATGAAGTGAAGTTAAAAGATGAACTTTAAAACTTGTAAAACCTGATGAAGGTATATGTGAAGAGCTTAGCATACAATAAAGAATTTTGGTACATGATCTTTTTTTCTACATCTTCTAAATATGATGTTGTTGAAAATAACATGTGTGAAATCTTTAAATTTTTGGATAATCAATCTTAAAAATAAGTCAATTATTACTATGTTAAAGTAAATCATACATAAGATTGAGAATAGGCATGTCGTTATGAGAATATTCGTTACTACTTGGATAACATATGTTTCTTCAGTGGCAAGGTTAATTTTATAAGAAAACAAAAATGTATCTAGGAGGTGTAAAATATTATCGAATGGGAATTCTGCATTTCAGATTAATGAGGGTGATTCTAGGTTTATTGTTGACCAAGTAATAAGGGTACTTGTACTTGTAGAAGTTGATAGTTCGATCTCAAAACATGTTATCTGTTTATATTCAGAGGTAGTGTTATATCATAATGATATATAAAACAATTGATTACTGCTATTTCTTGAAATCATACTAAGATAATAGCTATTTATAAAGTAACTTGACAATGTATATGATTGAAATCAGTGATACATTTCATCAACAAAAGATGTGGCCTAAAATGTGATAGCAAAGTACCCATAGTTCTATTTGAAGATAATGATGCATGCATAGCCAATTAAAAGGATGCCTCATAAAAGAAGATAGAACGCAACACATTTCACCCAAATTATTCTTCACACATGATCATTAGAAGAATGATGATATTGATATACAACAACTCTTTCCGCTGATAATCTAATGAATTTATTCATCAAATTCTTAATAAGTTCAACTCTTGAGAAGATGGTATACAAGATCAAAATGCGAAGATTAACCATCTGAATCGCGATATTTATTGGAGGAAGTAAATTACACATTGTACTATTTTTTTAAATTAAGATTTTATCCCACCGGATTTTCTAATAAGATTTGTAATGAGGCAATGAGCAAATGTTTATTACTATATGTATGGTTTCTCTTTACTAATATTTTTTATTACTAATTTTTTTATTGAATAAACCTTCAATCTAATATGGATTTATTAATTGAATAAACATGCAGTAAATTAATAGATGATTGGATAAGAATGCACAAGTAAATAGATTCCTGTTCATTTGACCATGTGTCAAAAATCAATTAATGATTAATATCTTTCTATATTTACTTTATTTTCATTTGACTATGAGTCAAAAATCAAATAATAATTAATATCTTTCTATATTTACTTTATTTTAATTTGACAATGAGTCAAAAACCGAATAATAATTAATATCTTTCCATATTTACTTTATTTTCATTTGACCATGAGTCAAAAATTGAATAATAATTAATATCTTACTATATTTACAACCCTTTTCTTGCCCAATTTCGCCATCCGATTCTTATATATAGCCCAAAAATTATACCCTCAATACATATTACATGAAATTGCTAGTTTGTTTATCTCTAAACTGAACCTTACCCATTTTAGCGAGTAAGCATTATTATTATTACTAGGATTTCTTGCCAAGTGGAACATCAATATAGATTGTTAGTCATGCTTAGATTATTGGATACTCATTCCAATCACTTTTGTCACACCCCAACCCTAGGTAAGGCGGACAAGTACCATATAAACACATGATTTACAAGTGACCTGTGATTAGAAAGTAAACTACTATGCAAATATATTTACTGATGAGAAGCTTCATATACAATATATATTGACTAGCTGAACCGATACATGTGACAAGTGAAACTATGAATACAGATGATAGCTTTACAATGTCTACAAAGCCTTTACTGGAATCCATGACTGTACCACTATGAAATACGTATAGTAAAGACTCAGCAAAGCCCCGAGTCAACCTGGAGCTCACCAACAACCGTTGAGTATCATGTGCTTCTATTGGGGAGATCTACTAGTTGAGTACATGTACCTGTAGCATGACATGCAGCATCCCTAATAAGGGACGTCAATTGGAGATAATGTACTGAATATGTAAGGAATAATACAACCATATGTAAAATGAGAGCTCAAGTGAAACCAAATAGCAATAAATAAGGATTAAAGACCACATTTGCTTATACTTATGGAATCGTGTATGTTACATTCTTTTCTTTACTTTCCTTTGCATTATAATATTTATAAGACATATGATACAAATGACCAGCTGATCAGTGGTAGAAGAGGATGACCCATGCTAGGCATTTTAACCCCTGGGATGTTGTCCTCATAATTCCACACATTGGGATCGGCACATGCTAGGATTTCGCCCCTGAGCTACCACCCTTATATACCAATTAGGATCGGCCTATGCTAGGCTTTCGCCCCTGAGCTGCCACCCTTAATTATACAGATGGCTTCACTTAAATTCTTTATCTTTGAGATTGTTGTTTTGATGTTCATAACTCTTTCGAGATTGTTTTTTAGATAATCATAACTCTTTAGAGATTGTTCTTTTGATGATCATTATCTCTTTTGAGATTGTTGTTTTGGTGGTCATAATCATTGTTGAGATTTGGAACTATGGACCAGTAGTAAAAGACATATGAGTATGTACTTACGATAATAACAATGACATGGGAAGCAAATGTGACATGCACATGTAATACTTAGGAGCATTTGACTCAGTTAAGCATTTTGACATCTCAAATTGAAGCACATATCAAGTGAAGACATTTAACATTCAGCCAAGAGATTTGAACTCTATATGGTAGCCGGATAGTCACTAACTAATATCAAATACAAGGTATACATGAAAGTGGAACCAAGGGAGAACGTGGGTAGAATCAACTTAAGGACGAATACATATTCCAAGTAAGTACATATTGAATGTACAACAGAGCAAGTAGTGATCTTGTGAGGTAACATTATAGTCTAACATAATGGGAGTAATAACCAATAAAGGGAACATATGAACATGTGACAAAGATGACATATATATAGATAATTGAAGCTAGTTGGCATGATATGGGCAGATTGTATATCTAATATACAAACATATGTCCCATGTGTAATCTAGGATCATTTTGATTTATATAAGGGAAATACGTGCCAAAGGTACTTTGATGGTGAAACAAGTTTAAACTTTGCATGCTAATACTTGGTAGAGTAAGCACGTACATTTAGTAACAAACTCATATTAGAGTACTTACTTTAATGCTATAGGGAGTAGGAACTGCACCTATGGATCAGTCACTACCAAGGGCACTTAGAAAGTTTACTTTTTGTAATGCAAGTGTTAGATTCATGCCAAAGAAATAGGAAATCGAATAGCCTTACATACCTTGCTATACAATTCAAAAAGTATGACTTAAGCTCCTTCTCTTCAGATTACTAATCTACAATAAAATAAGTTGTAAGACTAGTATTAGTAGCTAATCAATCAATTTGAGCTACTTGATCTCACCAAAATAATAACCACGCAGTAAGCATGCAATTTATGTAGTTAATGTTTTCTTTCCTTCCCTTTCCCTTAAATTGCATCTATATACTGTACAACATTCATATCAGGTCCTCCTCAAACCTCCCTGCAATATTTAAGTCCTTTAACATCTCCATAACTTACCCGCACATCCAGTCACATCCCTTATCATAACATACATAAAGCAATCCTTAAACATAATAATGTAACAAAAGAAATATGAATCATGGTTTCTGATCAACAACACTTGAAGAGTTAACATTACTTTTAAGGTGCTTAAACAAGCTCATGACTGAATTTAAATAGGACCCCCCTCCATGGCTGTCCCAATATCCACTATTCACCAGAACGTCCTCCCCAATATTACACCATGTAAAAGTAACAATTTCCAAGTCACTAACACATACCAAGTGTCCTAATTAAATCAAGCACAAGAGGGAGAAAATTGCAGTAGCTTACTTTGTTGGACAGAACTATCACTTGCTAAGACTTGGATTCTTTAAGGTAAAGGTTGTCCTCCTTAACTTGTCTTAAATTATACCTTCCAATAGCTTGAAATCCCTAATATTCAAGAACCCTAATGGTATTTAATGGCTGTTGTATGAAGCTAAGAGAGAGAAGAGAGAAAGCTCTCGAAATTAGATTTTTGGCAAAGTAAAAATGGTTGGAAAAAACTGATATCAATCCCTTATAAAGGGACCTGCTTTGGCTGACTTTCTCACTCATTTTGGTCCATAATTTTTCAAGTAGGTGACCCACCTACTTGGACTTTTCACTTGGGCCTTTTTGGAGTTAAGAACATTGGGCCTTTTGCCACCTTTCTTGTACTTCTTTTGAAGCCAAACATGTGTCTTTAATTTAGGTCACACATTTAAGTAGGTGATGCACCTACTTTTCCATTCAAATTATTTCTTGTGGGCTTGGAAAGATTGGGCCTTGGCTGTCCATTTTCCCCTTATTCTTCTATTCATCTTGGGCCAGATTAATGCAAGTAGGTGTAGTGTACTTGGCCCAATAACATGGTCAAAAGAGTCTTAGTAGGTGATGCACCTACTTGGTCCTTTGGGCTGGTCAATAAATCAAAGTAGGTGATGCACCTACTTGTCATCTACTAGCTTAGTGAAGTCAAGCAAGCACCTTAATATTTTATTCCATTTCTAGACCTTAATACCTGCAACTCAACTTAAAACTTATATACACTATGTCACTTTAAACTTTAGACTCAAATACCAGCTTATGATCTCAAGTTTAAATACTTCCATCGACTTCAATTTAATCGGGTCACATTAAAATATATGGACTGTTCACTTTAAACCTATTCTATTGTCACTAGTCACATAGGAAACCGAGTCCATAACTATAACACAAGGCAATTTATAAGTATCATATAAATAGAACTAATACACGTAGAATACGGGATGTTACATCTTCCCCCTTATGATCATTCGTCCTCGAATGATAGGTTAAGCTGATAGTTTGGTTAACCTTGAAATTTCATTTGGAGATTTGTGAGAGTTTCCTTTGTAAATAAGGCTATCCAAAATATGTAGACTAACCTAAAACACGTATAGACAAGTCTCGCATGATGTCTCAATAGATATGGTTCATGAAATAAGAATATGGCAAAGCAAACCCCTTTTCTTAACCATGTAATTCACTGAGGATACACAAGTAGAACTCATACAAATAAGGAATTTACTATTCCTAAACACAAGGCATGCAAATGACATATCAAACGAACAAATGCTAGTAGGACTTATGATTATATAAGGGGACCACATGATCTCAGATCCTTATGTTGATATTTAGAATGAGAAGGGGTACTAATGATCTCTACCATATTCCCAAGTATCTTATGTTATATTCTAGTCCTTCTACAATACTTAAATGGAGATTACACCTTTTGTTCTTATCTTCCGGGCCTTAATAGTCAAGAATTATTCTATAGTATCTCCCAAAATATTTTATATGGAACTGACAAAAAATCATAGGCCAAATCTATCGGGGCTCTAGTTTCCCTTCTCTTTTATCTTATAATGCTAATCAAAGGTGAGTCTTATAAGAACACATAGCTATTAATATAAACTCTAAAGTTTTATGCCACACCTTTGGATAAGGCATTATGCTAGGTTATTTATCTATGATTGTGATAAAATTTACATAAATACCCAACCTTTTCTAGTCAAAATGTTCACTACATAATGATACAAGGAAATGTTTTCCCAAAATGTTCAAAACTCAAGTCAATAAACATAGAGGGGCATAGTATACAATTAAATAAGTCACATTGGGTATGACACATAGGCAGATTAGTACAAAAGGGAGCGCATAATATACGGGCTTTAAGTTATAGAAATATATGATGTACGCGCGTATATGGTTCATAGGGTAGTGTGTGAGCGAATGAACTATAAGGAATGTAGGAAATGGACTATATGAGCACATGATGCATAAGTACTAAAGCTAGGAAATATATAATACGTAAGCAAGTAGACTATATGACAATTAGACACATAAGAAAATGAACTACGGAACACAAATCACATTGAGCAAGTGCGTTATATCACATGGATAGGTAGACTAATAA
Organism: Solanum commersonii; assembly: GCA_029007595.1. Taxonomy (NCBI): domain Eukaryota; kingdom Viridiplantae; phylum Streptophyta; class Magnoliopsida; order Solanales; family Solanaceae; genus Solanum; species Solanum commersonii. The sequence continues at coordinate 1,994,683 of JAJTWQ010000055.1, read as the reverse complement.
GTCAATAAGTACACTTATGAAATATGAGCAAGTGAGTGTGACACATGGCTAGAATAGCTATAAGGCATGTAATGTTTAAGCAAGTAGGCTACGAGGCATGTAAATTTATAGAAATGGTCATATGATCAATTAGCCTACAATACCCACACAATATGGACAAGTGACATGGGGGAAAGTAATCAGTGCAATAACTAACATGTAGGGAAAAGGTCCTACGAAAACACATAGCAATAAACAAGGTGCTCCAAAGCGGATAACACATACATGCAAGCATTCTATGACAATAGGTAACCTGTGAGAAGGTAATCCACCAAGGGAAAATGACATACAAATAGATAGGTTATAGAACATGCAGAATGTATAATTATATAACAACCCATCATTGGAAACTAGGAGATATCATATAGAACCACTCTACCATAATAAGGGCAAATACATTGTCTTAAGCGTTAAGTCACGGATGGGATAGTTCTGCTCATATTCCTTACTCACCTCAAAGTAGATACAATTGATTTCCCTATCTACTCTTTTCAATCTCCTAAGAATTCTTATAGGTGTTCTGCTATTGGGACTTGGCTTCCATTTAGATCAGTATAAATACTACAGTCAAGATAGAAAAAGAAAATCCTCAATAGTTCATCTTTTAAAGTAGAAGGCCAAGGTCAACTTTGCCTTCATTACTAGCTTGTGTTATATCACACTCAATGCCTGGTGCCCTTTGAAGGTCAAAATAGAAAATAAATAGTGAAGCTTGAGCGCACCATAAAACATGAACTCTAATAACATGTAAATGGTACCTATAAAGTTATATCATGACTATGACGTCTTAGAGTTAGCCGATTTGGGCTTGACTAGATAGGTCTGGCCATACTAATAGATTTCCTCTTTTTTTTTATAACAAGTGAAAAAAAGCATAAGAAATAAAGTGTTTCGATCTTCATCTTGATTTTTTGCCCTCTTTTCTCTTATTTGAATTAGAATTAGAATCCAATAATCTCACAAAGTATTTGCAACAGTAAGTAAGAAAATAAGCTACAACAACAAAGGAGTTTCATGCTTATAGAGAAATCACTTTTATGAGAAAAGACATACACATCTTTCATTGTCTAAAGGCAAAGCAAATGCAGTTCGTTGCCACTAATAGGCTACAAGTAAGAGTCAACTGATTACCTCCCAACTTGTACACAATAACAATTTTATCATAATTTTTTTTTAAATTTTGAAACCTTAATTTTTTTTATAAAGAAATTTTATGATACAATTGTTAGTGTGTACAAGTTGGGAGGTAATCATTTGACTCTTACTTGTAGCATATTAGTGGCAACAAACTACATTTGCTTTGTCTTTAGACTATGAAAGATGTGTGTGTCTTTTCTCATAAAAATTTTCTCCGTAAGCATGAAATTCCTTTGTTGTTGCAGCTTATTTGTCCAATTTCCAAAAAACTTCAACTCAGGTCTTAATTGAATTTTTGGATGGATAATTGGGTGGATTATTTTAAGTTTGAGTAAAGAAATTAAAATCGAATAAAACCTAGGATAATGTCACGTGTCTTTCCGTTTCGCTAAAGGGTATACACAACCCCAAAGATTAATGGCAAAGATATGTACATACATATAGTATAACAAAGAGTATATGTATACTATTTATAACCAGTCATCCATAATATCATATAAATCATTTTCACCTTTGCTAAACTTACCAATGACTATAGTAATAGTAAATTTACTCATTAATAACGTAAAATAAATGGTAAGCAATATTCATAAAAATATGTTTCTTAATAATAAAATAAGTAGTAGTAGTTACTGATGAGTCCACAAATTGGACTAATTTAGGGCTTTATTTTAATAGAAATAGTGTCCTCAAATGCTTATTTTATCTCAATATCTGATGAAAACTCTTAAGTTTCCGGTATTTGAAGTTTGAGTGAAAGCATGGACACTTACGCACAAAAAGGAACAAAAGGGCTGAAAAGAACGAAGAAACTGAAGCCTGAGCTTCGCCAAGCACACTTGGCGAGTCACCGAAGGGACATACTCCGCCCTTTGTTCCAGTACGCAAAGCCCTGAAGAAAGAGGATCAAAATGAAAGGGGCTGTCGATGTGTCGCCGAAAAGTTCCGCGAAGTAGGGATATACTGCCCAATGATCCAGGACACAAACATGCTGAAGGCAAATCACAAAAGGCAATGAACCAAAAGAAGGGTGAATTGCCGAGTTGATCAGCGATTTCGACTAATGTCGCTGAATAACCCGCTACAGCACAAAATTTTGAAAACTATAAATACTTGTTGAGAGTTATAGCTTAGTATCAGATTTTAGTATCATAATATTTTCAGTGTGAAACAATTAATATAATTTTAGTACTTTTTCTCTGAGTTTGAGAGGTTTTTGAAACTTGAAGAAGAAGAGGGTTTCATCTCCAAGGATTTGGACTTGGGTCTCTCAGATTCTTCACTCTTGGCCTGTAACAAGACTTAAATCTTCATACCCATTTGAACACAAGCTCATTTAGGTATAAATTTCTATCTCTTGAAGTGTGGCTAAAAACCCCAATTCTTACAGTGTGATTTAGCAAATATCTGTTGATATTATTGTTGGGTCTTGTTTACTGATAGGTTAGATGTATTTTAATGGTGATTTCACCTAGCGGTTGTGGTTTAATTTAATGGGTTTGTAGTTGCAAATACAAAACTACCCATGTCTTTTTGGCTTGCTCAAGAGAGAGGTCGCGAAACCAAGACCGCTAGACTGATGGCCTAAGGAGTGGGTCGACATGAGGTTCAACCCGAGAAGGTGAGCCCTATTCCCATATCGTAACACTCAGCTCGAGAGAGTGTGTTGGGTAAGGCGTAGGCTGGCCTTCATGCAGCAAATGGGTGTCTCAGAGGAACCCATTTGAAATGGGGTAAGTTACCCGAGAGGGAACTTATTTCCATCTAAAGCTTAGCCTAGTCACTATTATCTTGCAAATTTCCTATCAAACGCATGTACCCAACGATTTATACCAATGTATGTTGCGGTCACATCCGAAGAATCCCCTCTTATTCATAGATTTCTTTGTTATTTTTACTATTTTTGCTATATTTGTGACAAAACCCCCCATTTGATAATTGACACTTTTGTGTCACCCCCTTTAATTTTCAATGTTTTTAGTTGTTAATGTCTTTAGCTACAACTAGTTAGAACCAATTTTATTTTTCTACTAATTCTCGAAACCACTCCCTTGGAACACGACCCCAACCCTTGGTTGGGTTATTATACTATTGCACAATCGTAGACACTTGCATCGAAAGTTGTGTCGTTGATTACACAAACATCAAAATAAGGCCGCTGCCGAGGAGTAGTGTTATTTGAGAATTCTTAGATTAGTAAAATATTTGTTCGTATTAGTGGTAGTCTACTTACCTAATTTTTAGTTTTGTTTGTGATATGCGTGAATATTTCAAAGAGCATGAGTGTTAATGGTATCAACGGTAGCCAGGTGGGCCTTCAAGATGACATTGGAAATCTTAATAATGTTCAAGAGCCCAACATCAATGCCACCCATCTGATGGGAGGTGTTGGAGCAATCCGCTTACCTCTAGTCGAGGGAAATGCAGATTTCCACATAACGAGCATCATGTTGCAACTGTTGCAACTGAAGGAACTTTTCAATGGACTGGCTCATGAGGATCCTCACGAACATTTTCGAAACTTTGTAGATGTGTGTGGACCATTATTGTTAAAAAACATCTCTCAGGAGTTGGTCCAGCTAAGGCTATTCCCTTTCTCATTGATGGGAGAGGCTTGGAAGTGGCTAGCCGAGCTACCACGTGAATCCATCACTTCTTAGGTGGAATTGGTGACCGCATTTCAAGTGCAATTTTTCCCTCCCTCAAAGATGATGTCGCTACGGGATAGCATCCAGAGCTTTAAACATCTAGATGGAGAGCCTCTGCACGAACTTGGCGAAGGTTCAAAATGTTGGTGCTACAATGCCCAACCCACAGTTTGCCAGACAACGTGCTACTTCAATACTTTTACCGGAGTTTGGATTCGGTAAATAAAAGTGTCCCTGACCAACTCTTGCCTAGAGGCTTAAAGAAACAGTCGTATGTAGTAGTAGCCCAACTTTTAGATGATATGACAACTATCAACAGAGCATGGTACACTCGTGAGGACCAAGTTTCCCCTCTCATTTTCAAGCTATCCAAAGAGCAGATTGAGAAAGACAATGAGAGAGACTATAACATGGCCAAAATCATGACACAACTTGATATTCTATCCAAAAATATCATAGGGGCCGGTGCCCGTGGTGTCAACATTGTGGGGGTCGGGGGAACTAATCCTAAGGAGATGAAGTTTGAAGCTCTGTATAACAAGGAGGTAAATTATTTGGACAACCAAGGTGGTGGCTACTGCTTAAACTACCCAAGGCAGGGTGGCAACCAAAGTTGGGCTAGAGACGAAGGTTGGAAGGATAGGGATCATGAATGGAGAGACCGTAATCCAAATGGGAAGGATAGGGGGAAGGATAGATACGTGCCTCCCAATGAACGCTAGAAACCAAAGGATTCAAACAGTGGTAGGTCTGAGGATATTCTCTCACGCATCCTCAACAAAGTTGAAGGGTCAGACAAAATGCTAAAAGGCATGAAAGAAGATGCGTCCACCCTTAGCCAGACCGTTACCTATCATTCAGTTTCAATCAAGTAGTTAGAAACCCAGATGGGTCATATCTCGTCGCACCTGAATCCGAGACAGCTAGGGGGTTTGCCAAGTGATAATATGGCTAAGCCCAAATATAAGGTTTAGAAGAGAACTTGCGTCGTGCCATGATGTTAACTAAGGCGTTGTTTAGGAGCCAACCCAAAACCATTTATTGCTTTCTTTTGTTTTGATAAAAATAATGGTGTGTTAATTGTGCAGATGAAAGTATGGGGAGTGAACAAAGAGTGCAGATTGGCGAGTAATAGATTTAGTTGGCGAGTCACCGAAGGGGTTAGTGAATCCAATCTTATCCGTTGTTTGACTCTAGACATTGTCAATATTAGAGTCTGTAAAACTCGATAAGCTTTGGAAATTATTGGCAAATCACCAACAATTTTGGCGATCACGATGAAAATTGCCGTTTGGACCCCCCGTAAACCAGAGGTTTTGTAAATTTTGGCAGAGAAACAAAACAGTCGGCGTGTTACCGAGTGGGCGAAAAATGGACGGTTTTTGCAAGCCAAAGTTTTAAATGTTCCAACTTCATTCACTTTTCCTCACTTTTTATCTATTCACAACTCACACTTGCATCTAATTTTATATTTCTTGCACTTCTGGAGTATTTTTGTTCATTAATTTGTGCGTGGATTTGGATTGCATTGTCGCCTAGATTTTCGGTAGTATTTCAATAAGTACAAAAGGTTATTTTCTTAATACCCATAATTATTTTGTCAACATTGCACTCATTTTCACATTATTTGACATTGTTAAGATCTACTGAATCTTCCTGAGTGGATAGAACTGGTTAAGTGTTGATTGTTATTCGATAACCTGGCTTAAACGGTGAAATTTTGTTCTCTGATGTATCTAGTCGAGTTAATGTGTGATGGGTGGTATTCATATGTTTTGGGCCTTCATTAAATTTGTGCTATTTGTGCTTTAATTGTGTTTTCGGGGGTTGTAGACCAATTTCAAAAAAGATGGGTCAAAAGTAGGCACGATAGGTGATTCGATGAGCTGTGACGAGCTTGCCGAACCACTCCGCGGTTCACCTAAGTACCCCATCTAGTAGGAGGATTCACACTAACCCTATTGTCCCTTCATGGACTCGAGGGTTCGTCAATACGATGCATGCCTTCAAAGCAGTGCATGATTTGAATAACATGGTTGAGGCAAACATCACTACAGAAGCTGAAGCAGAGAGAAAAGAAAAGAAGAACCTGAAGCAGACTAACAACACTTCGGGCACTGATGCTTAGACAGATGGAGAGACTGCGTAGACAGAATTTTTCCTTATCTCTCTCTCTGTATTTCTTTATCCTACCTTTTTGATTCTGTGCTAATTGCATTTGAGGACAAATGTTTTTTTTATTTGTGGTGGGGTAAGGCTCACCTTTTGTGCGCTATTTGTGATTCATGTTTTTTATATATTTGGGTTGTTCTGCTTTAAAACTATGTTTTATCTGCTTCTCATGAATATTTGAGCTTATGGCTCCCTTACATTTTAAATTGCAAAATAGTTTTGACACCCTTTCGAAAAATAAAAAAAATTCATTTTTCAAAATTTTTTGCTACCTTTTGTGTTGAAAGTGGTTGTTCTTGTACAAATTCAAGCCTCGGTTCCAATCAATACCAATGACTTGAATAGTGCTCTCAATCGAACGAACATGAATGTGCGACTACGACATGGCCAGATGAAGTTGCATAGACAATATGTGAACTCTTTGCATCTCGTTGTGATTAGCCATTTATCGAATTAATTCTCTTGTAATGATCGTTGCACACTAGAGAAAGTGTGTAGTCTTGTTTGACTTAACTGTCGATACCTTGTGTGATGAGCTTACTTTTAATCTTTCATAAATAAACCTAGAATTTGCCCTGTTAGTCTAATTGATTTAGTAAGGTGTGCTTTTGAAATGATCTTAGGCAACTTTTGAAGAGTGTGAGACAAATTTGACATATACCTATTTTGTGGACTTTATTTGAATAGAAATAGTGTCCTCAAATTCTTATTTTATCTCAATATCTGATGAAAACTCTTAAGTTTCAGGTATTTGAAGTTTAAGTGAAAGCATGGACACTTACGGGCAAAAAGGAACAAAAGGGCTGAAAAGAATGAAGAAATCGAAGTCTGAGCTTCGCCAAGCACACTTGGAAAGTCGCCGAAGGGACATACTCCGCCCTTTGTTCTAGTACGCGAAGCCCTGAAGGAAGAGGATCAAAAAGGCGATCAAAGAAGTAGTCAGCGTGTCGCCGAATAGTTTCGCGAAGCAGGGATATACCGCCCAATGATTTAGGACACAAACATGCTGAAGGCAAAGCACAAAAGGCAATGAACCAGAAGAAAGGTGAATCATCGAGTTAATTGGCGATTTCAACTAATGTAGCCGAATGACCTGCTGCAACACAAATTTTTGAAAACTATAAATACTCGATGAGAGGTATAACTTAGTATCAGATTTTAGTATCATAATATTTTCAGTGTGAAACAATTAATATAATTTTAGTACTTTTTATCTGAATTTGAGAGGGTTTTGAAACTTGAAGAAGAAGAGGGTTTCATCTCCAAGGATTTGGACTTGGGTCTCTCAGATTCTTCACTCTGGGCCTATAACAAGACTTAAATCTTCATACCCATTTGAATGCAAGCTCATTTAGGTATAAATTTTGATCTCTTGATGTGTGGCTAAAAACCCCAATTCTTGGGGTGTGATTTACAAAATATGCGTTGATATTATTGATGGGTCTTATTTGTTGATAGGTTAGATATATTTTAATGAATATTTCACCTAGTGGTTATGGTTTAATTTAATGGGTTTGTAGTTGCAAATACAAAATCACCCATATGTTTTTGGCTTGCGAGAGAGAGAGAGATCGCGAAACCAAGACCGCTAGACTAATGGCCTAAGGAGTGGGTCGACATGAGGTTCAGCCTGAGAGGGTGAGCCCTAGTCCCATATCCTGACACTCAGCTCGAGAGAGTGAGTGGGGTAAGGCATAGGCTGGCCTTCATGCGGCAAATGGGTGTTCGAGAGATATCCGTTTGAAACGGGGTAAGTTTACCGGGAGGGAACTTATTTCCATCTAAAGCTTAGCCTAGTCACTATTATCTTGCAAATTTCCTATCAAAAGCATGTACCCAAAGATTTATACCAATATATGTTGCGGTCACATCCCAAGAATCCCCTCTGATTCATAGATTTCTTTGTTATTTTTACTGTTTTTTCTATATTTGTGACAAAACCCCCATTTGATATTTGAGACTTTTGTGTCACCCCCTTTAATCTACAATGTTTTTAGTTGTTAATGTCTTTAGCTATGACTAGTTAGAAATAATTTTGTTTTTCTATTAATTCTCAAAACCACTCCCTTGGGACACGACCCCAACCCTTGGTTAAGTTATTATACAATTGTACGATCGTAGACACTTGCATCAGAAGTTGTGTCGTTGTTTACGCAAACATCAGTTACCATAACTAGTCTTAAAAACACGTTTTTTATCTCTTACATTGCATTAAAAAAGGAAACTCTCCTCCTTATATATACTCTACTATTATTCTTCTTCATTTTATCAAATTAAGAGAATTTTTTTACTTAGAAATGGATTGGAATTGCAGTGAAATGGCAAAAGCATCAACTTGTTTGGTTTTGAGATCACTACTACTGCAACTAAGATGACGACAACTACTTCTGCTACTACAATAATGTCTTAAAAAGATTTCATAAGAAGGAAAATCAAGAAAGGAAATCGATGGACAGAGGATGAACACATAGCATTCTTGAAAGGATTAGATTTTCATGGAAAAGGAAATTGGACTAACATTGCTAAGGATTTCTTGCCTAATAGAACGTCGACACAGGTTGCTAGTTATGCTCAGAAGTATTTCCTGAGATTATTGGATGCTAATTCCAATTCCAATAAGAGAAAAAAGCGTAAGAATTCAAGAGTTTTCAATCTTCATATTGAAAAAATAGAGCATCTTGAAAAAACAAAGGATACACATAATCAAGAAAGTGGCCAAGAAACTCATAATGTGCCAAATTTTTAACCAAATTACATGATGAAAAGCATTCCAACAGTAATGTATCTTACTTGGGTTTACATGTATCCGTCTAATGATCTATACGCCTCTACGTCAATTAGTACTACTTCATTTGACAATTCATTTTTTGGGATTTCTAAGTCGTCATCTTCTTCTGAGGACAATAATTTGGAGTTGAAGTTATAGTCAAGAGGATATACACAAGGCTACTTATTCTTTGATGTTTTGTCTTATTTTTTGTATTGATATATGTCTTATTGTAGTTGTATATTTCTGGCATATGAAATGAAACCATAGTTAGTTCTTGATTCTTTCATTGTCTTGTTGTATTCTACATCGACATTTATCTAACTTTCTCTCTATCTCAGCCTAGATTGTCACAGAAGCAGTCTATTGAGCTTTCTTTTTGGTTGGTTAGTGCCTCATAGAACATGTTTTACCGAAGCTCATGGAGCATATTTTTCCATCATTCCCAAAAGGTTTTAGCACACAAACAAGCTCCTAGAATAGCCTTGCAGAGGTACTTGCATTTGAATAACTGTGTTCTGTTCCACTGTTAGCCGAGCTCTCTTGAACCGTATTCATTAGCCAAACGAGCTAGGTCATTCATATCGTCTGCTTGGAAACGTCTAACATGAATATGAAGATAAAAAAGTTATTGCCTTCCTGCTCTGTATGCACACCAAGATAATCTCTTCTTTCCCATTTTTTTCTAAACCAAGTCATCCAAAGATGCTCCCTCTAGCTCCTGTTGAGGCATGCTCTTTCCAACCATTGCCTAGAATCCTTCTATACCCTACGTTAGTTGAAACTGAAATCAAGTCATATCAGAAAAAGAAAACTCTCGTGTGCCTGAAAATTTTATTGAAGGCTCCTTTCACGTTACAATTATTGTATACAAAAGTTTGTTTGAAAATATATTAAACCAGTATTTCATAATTATGCTTCCGCTAAATCGTTTTCATTTTTTTACATGTTCATATTTTTTTGCTCATGATTATGCCAACATCATGGGTTAGCTTGGTCTGAATTTTGGTTTTACGGGTCCCATATACAAACCATATAAGCTTCTACGGGCCGTAGATGGCATCCGTAAGAAGAGCGAAAATAAAATTTTCAAACCAAGTCCCAATACCCTTTGAACGGTTAACCAGGACGGTTCGTCATCCTTTGTACGATTCGTAGATAAGTATCGTTTTTGAGTCCCAGACATAGTAAAATTTTGAGGGTCAAAGTTGGATTCTACAGAATGTAGAAAGACCTACCAACCGTAGAAATGTTACATCAAAATATAGGTGAAATCATGGTCCCATTACTTAATCTATGGTTCATCAGTACGGACCATAGAAAGATTTGTGGTTCATAGGTCGGAAATGTAGGCTGAGTCAGCAGTTATTTTAAAAGGCTTTTGGGTCTTTCCCTAATTGTTTTAAATCAAAACTATGTCGTTTTGTCTTCTACCCTAAGCTCTATATAATGGTTTTAAGCCCCAAATTACCCATTTCCAACTCATTCTCCTAAATTCCCTAAAGTTGACCAAATTTACTCTCCAAATTCTCTCAAGGCTAAGGAAGAAGAAAAAGAGTTAGGGTTTTATCTAAGACCCCAATACTTCATTCCTTTTGGACTTCTAGCATTAAGGTATGTGTGTATTGATCCATGGAGTCCTTTACTCCATGGGGTCCCCAAGGATTTGAATTTCCCAATTCAATTTTTAATTGATCAAATTAGGGTTTTAAATCAATAAATGTTGCGGTTTTTTTCTTCAATTATAATTCATTATGGTTAATAAACTCTTCCAATGCATGAATTGATTTTAATCCATGATATTTAGTTGAAATTGCATTGGCCCATGCCTAAATCATGTTTTTCAACTATGATCATATGATGAACCCATGAATTATGAAATGATGAAGATATGCATGTCTTTATGAAATGATTATAAATGATTTGGGCATGCTTTGAAAGGAAAGTATCAATGATATTGTGAAAGGATTTCTCACTTACTATGATTATCATGATTGTGAAAGGTACTTCTCACAAATTAATTCACATTGGTGAAAAGTTTTCTCAACCATGTTGAATTATGTTTAAAGAGCTATTCTATATTTTGATCTTAAAAGTTGTGGATTGGTATTGATCGTTGTCTTTCCTATGTTAAAATGATATTGGAATTTTATATATTCCATTAAAATTTAGACTTAGCATTGAGAAGGCTTTGAGGTGGAGGCTCAAGTAGGGTAGTCTCTAGTAGCAACCTCTAGTCCCGAACTATGTGCCCCCGTAGGATTTATCTTAAATGACCTAGCTAGTGAATCCACTTTCGCAAATTATGATATGTACAAATTTTACCTTGGGAAGTAGTTTCCCATTCTTTTGGTCTGAGAGATATATCAGATTTCATGATATAGCTCTCATGGTCTTATTGTCACTTAAAACTAAAATCCCAGAAAAATGATTATGTTCTCTTCAAAACTTTTCTTATGTCCTTTATGTTAAGGTATCTGACTATGTATTATGATCTTCATGTCATTTCTTCAGTAAAAGCTTTCAAATGTTTTACAATGATCATGCCTATTCATTTTAATCATTTATATTATCATGTTCATGTTTTTGCATATTGCCTCATACTTGGTATATTTCATGTACTAATGCATACTTGAGTCAACATTATTTCATTAACGTAGGGTCCAACGCTCCTACCTCCCATACTCGTGGCTAGATGATTCTTCATAGGCTTTGAAGATTGGTGAGTCCTCATGTTCCAAGGACCGAGACTCTTTTATTGCTTTATATCATTTCCATTTCAGACTTTGTATGTGATGTCTGAGTTACGTCCCAATAACTTTTCTTATGATGCATTGGATGGTTTTGAGACGTATGTTAGACCTCCACTTGTCAAACTCTTTTAATGTATAAATTCTATCTTTTAAAGCTTTACTTCTATTATCTTATATGATGTATGCTAAGTGACTTTTGTAGGGCCTCTCGGGGTTTATTACGCCATGTTACGTCTAGGGTATACTTTGGGTCGTGAAAACCTTGGAATAAGAGTACAAGGTTTAGAAAGGTCCTAGGATGTCGCATAAGCCAGGTCGAGTAAAGTCTTGTTCATGAGTGTAAAGCGCACCACATTTATGAATAAAAAGCTATACGGTGTTTAGAAAATTTCATTTCTTTCATCAGTAAAAAGGCGTGTGATATACTGTAACTCTATATGTTTCTCTCCTAATCCTTATGTGATGCTTTTCAGGACATGTCCCCTCGAAGAGCATACGTGAAAAGAATGTGATTGAGAACGTGGAACAAGAAGCTGCGCAGGCGCCTTTTAAGATATCCAAATGGTTTTTTGTCCTTTCAAGTATCTTGCATTCACGTTCAAACACATTTCAAGATATCCAAACGTATCTTACGTTCTCGTTCAATTTCAACGGAATTTCAAATTTTAGTTGAAGTATAGTACACTATTGCAGAAACAGGGGAAAAGATGATTAGCATTAATGAAGAAAAACGTGTACAAAATATGATATAAATAGTTGGAGTCACACTGCAATATTCTTCATCATCCCAATTTCTAAAACAGAAGCTTTGTCGCACTGCACTTGATGAATCGTTCTTTTAGTGACTACTATTAATTTTTACCTTCTAAATTTGATTAAAGCATTTTTAATTACCAAACAAACATTAAGTAGTTAGTATCTTTTCGATATCAATCCCTATTATCAATCTAGGGTGAAGATTCAACATTTAAAGTTAATGGATTTTTATAGTGCTTTATAGTCAATCCATTAAAATAATAACTATATTCACAACATATATATATATATATATATATATAGTTGTTTAGTAGATTACTTAGTATTGATTTTAGTAAATCCATAATCAGAACTCTAGTTCATCACTTGATAAGTGGTGATGTCAACTGAATGATAGGTTGGATAGAATATTAATGGATTGAAAACGAATTAGGAAAAAATGAATAAATATTTGATACGAATAAAAATAAGGTCAAGTGAGGGATATTACGAATACATAGAACGATTTAATGTATTCAGTGGGAAAGTGCACTTGTCAAAATCGGGTCATGGACCACACTAATTCAAGTAAATTAAGCACTTTAACTAGCATTTTTGAAGTGATAAAGTTCTCTCTATATATTTATTTATTTATGATTTTATATGAAAAGAAAAAAGCACTTATTTTTTAATAAATATTTTGATCCAAAGTTACCTTTTGTGGGAACTCTCATTGGGCCGTCTTTGCATCATGTATTTATATAAACTAATAAAACTTATAAAATTAAATGAGTATATAATTGATAAAATAAAATAAATATAGACTTTCAGCTAATGCAGAGAACAAAAGGTGTGATAGACATGTTTGGTCTAATTGGTCCATAAATTGGAGACAGAAAGAAAGAAGAACACAATTTTTTTTTTTTGTGTTAAGGCTTCTTATGAAGTGAAGTTAAAAGATGAACTTGAAAAACTTACAAAACCTAATGAAGGTATATGTGCAGAGCTATTAGCATACAATAAAGAATTTTGGTGCAGGGTCTTTTTTTCTACATCTTCTAAATATGATGTCAAAAATAACATGTGTGAAATCTTTAATTTTTTGGAAAATCAATCCAAGACATAAGTCAATTATTACTCTGTTAAAGAAAATCATACATAAGTTTATGAATAGGCATGTCGTTATGAGAAGATTTGTTAATACTTGGATAACATATCTTTATTCAGTGGCAAGGTTAATTTTAGAAGAAAACAAAAATGTCTCTAGAAGGTGTAAAATATTATCGAATGGGTTTTCTGGTTTTGAGATTAATGAGAGTGATGATAGGTTTATTGTTGACCAAGTAAGAAGGGTACTTGTACTTGTCGAAGTTGACAATTTGATCTCAAAACATGCTATCTGTTTATAAACAGCGGTAGTGTTATATTATAATGATCTACAAAATAATCTATTACTGCTAATTATTCAAATCATACTTTATTCAAATTATTCTGATATGATTGCTATTCATAAAGTAACTAGAGAATGTATATGATTGACATCAGTGATACATTTCATCAACGAAACATGTGGCCTAAAATGTGATAGCAAAGTACCCATAGCTCTACTTGAAGATAATATTGCATACATAGCCAATTCAAAGAATGCTTCATAAAAGAAGATAGAACGCAACACATTTCACCAAAATTATTCTTCACACATGATCTTTAGAAGTACAATGATACTGATATACAATAAATTCTTTGTACTTATAATCTAATGAATTTGTTCTTCGAATTCTTAGTAAGCTCAACTCTTCAAAAGATGGCATAGAAGATTGGAATGTTAAGATTAACCATTTGAATCACGATCTTTATTGGAGGAAGTAAATTATGCATTATACGACTTTTTTTAATTAAGATTTTATCCAACTGAAGTTTCTGATAAGATTTTTAATGAGGTAACGAGCAAATGCTTATTACTATATGTATTGTTTTTTTAACTAATATTTTTTGTTACTAAATTTTTCTAGTATGATTTTTAGTAAGACACATTATCTATTAAATGAAAATCAAAAGCGGAGTACTGTAAATACATTGTATTATGAATATCCTTTACACCATTTATTGAATAAACCTTCAATCGAATATGCATTTAATTGAATAAGCATGCAATAAATAAATATATGAATGAATAAGAATTAAATACTTTGTAACAATTAAATACACTACCTTTATCTAAAATCTCATCTATAATCAATTTGGCCTTGTACGACAAAGATTAAGATTATTTAAGATTGGAGTTTTGGCAAAATACTTTGTGATTTGTGTCTAGATGATGGCCTAAGTGACAACAGTTTTAAATGTTCTCGTATAGTGAAAAGCCAGAAAATGTATTTGTTGGGTTGAGTTTTCAATACTATTCAATTGTGCAGTATTACGGATCCCTCCTCAGTATAAATTCTATAAAACAAATAGTTTGTTACCTAAAACAAGAAAAGTTGCAAAAAGGAAAACAAATAATATAACATTTCTGCTAAAAGTTAAAGACTATTTAAGATTGGAATTTGGTAAAATCATTTGTGATTTGAGTTAGATGATTGCCTAAAAAGCAACATTACTAAATTTTGTCAAAGAGTATTAAAGGTAGATGAAGTATTTATACCACTTGTTGCTCCGTGTTTCCGTAACTACTCATGGCCTGCACAGTTGAGTTGATCCCTCCTTCCTACAAATAATTAAAAACTCCTTAAGATTTGATCAGTTTGGTACTAAAAATACTTTGTGATGGCCTAAAAAGGGATAAAACAAAAACAACAACAACATACCCAGTGAAATCCCACTAGGTGTTCTCAAATAGTATTAAAGACAAATAATGTATTGGTACTACCCGTAAATGATTCATAAAAAAAGAATTGTAATCTAAAATAAGAAAAAGTATATAATATCAAAAATTCTTGTGATTGTACTTTGTTAGAATACAATATGTGATTTGAGTCTAGATGATGGGCCTGAAAAGCAATATTATAAAATGTTCTCAGAGACAAGATATTTGTATCACTTGTTTAGTGTGTTTCTATAATTATTTACCATCAGAGAACTGTAAATGTTGTTGATGAGGTTGCTGTTTGAAAAAGTAGAATTATGTGAATAATTAATTGCCGCTAGACTTGCAACTTCTTGTTGTGCTCGTAATTGTAGTAGTATTTGTTATACTTGGTATGATTGAAGCATACACTGTTGTTGTTGTACTTGAAGTCCTACAACAGGGAGTGCTTGCAATGATACCACCTGCAAAATTATGCAATGTAAGTTCTCATATCACAAGTCTTTGTGACTTTAGAGTCATACTTCGTAATTTCTATTGCGGTTGAGGAATTAATCCAACAGTAGTTCAACTCTCCGGGTAACTTATATTGATAATTTGATAGATTAATTACATGCTCCAATAGGTTAGAATACAGTGAGGGGTGTTTGACAGGATGTATTAGAGAAAATAGAAGATATATTAGCCGTGTTATTATGTAGTTCTTTGTTTAATAGAATTTTCAGCAAACTATGGTATTAGAAATACAAGCATTATTGTTCCTCAATATACCAAAGTGTGGATAAGAAATAATTCACACATTACTAATCACAACATTACTAATAAACTCTATTTCTTATATTCTCATTGACGCTACCAAACGACCTGTCATTGTTTACAAAACTTACACCATTCACCATCAAATAACAATGAAAGAACCTTTTTTAACAACAAGCAATTAAGTCTATTCGAATGTATAAAGTACGACAAATTAAGAAACTTTGAGTAGCCTTAAAAAACCTAGGTTGAGCCTCATATCTAAATTAAAACCAATTGAGCTAGATTACCTTCGAAATCCCTATGATATTACCTTAAAATCATGTGACCTAGTTCTGGTGAAAAGATTCACAAAAAGAAGAAGTAATATAGTATAACTTATAAACCTGGTGCTGAATTAGGTTCTGAATTTCGAGTGATGGGGTAGTAATGGTATTTGAATCATGATCAAGGTTACGAAGACTATCGGTATAAATGAGACTGAAGCCAGTATAGAACAATCCTTTTGAATCAATTAGGACAGAGGGATAAGTATCCATGTATTTTTTAAGGAAAGATAGAACCCTTTGCAAATCGTTATTTAATGTGGGTTCAACAACAATGATCCATCCAAATAGATCACTTGTCCCTAGATGTTCATCTTTGTTCTTGTCGAACTTGTGGAAAATTATCTTCATCTTCTCCTCTTTGCTCTTGTTGCTATTAGTAGGATCCACATCCACCACTTTTCCTTCAACAAACTTGTTAACAGTAGCTATATATAATAATAATGCTTAATAAAATGACCAAGGTTCAGTTGAGAAATGAATAAACAAGACTTGAAACTACATGTAACATGTATGGGTGGTTCAATTTTTAGGGCTATACATAAGAATTGGAGGATGAAATTGGCAAAGAAAAGGGGCACATTTTTATTTTTTATATTTTTGATGTTTTATAATTATAATGGGGAAAGATTTCTTGTTTCAGTCAAACAAAATATTTAATGAAGGCACTCAATAGTTGTATTTGTAATAAAGTAAATATAGAGATATTAACTACTATTTAATTTTTGAACTTGTGTCCAAATGAATTGAAAGCTATTTGACTGTGCGTAGCTTATTCATTGCATGCTTATCCAATTGTATGCTTATTTAATTATAAGTTTATTCAATAAATTTTATAGTGGATATTAACAATACAATGTAATTATAAAACTCCTCATTTGAAATATGTAATAGAGAAATGACTATAATTAATGATAAGGGTAAATCAGGAACTAAGTATAAAATTATTCATTGATTTCATAAAGTGAACAAGTATCGTTGGACATTCCAAAATAATATAGTGAATAACTATTATTGGACGGAGCAAGTACTATTTAAATTTGGAACTCATGTATCGAAAACTGTTTGTTTGTGCCTTCTTACCCAATTGTATGCTTATTCATTGCATGTTTATCCAATCATATGCTTATTTAACTATAAGCTTATTCAATAAATTTTGTAATGAACATTTACAATATAATGTATTTATAACATTCCTCCTTGATAATGTGTCTTAGTAAAAATCTTAATAGAAAAAATTCAATAGGAAAAAGTCTTAGGAAAAAAACAAACGGTGCACATAGTAATAAACATTTCTTAGTTGCCTCATTAAGAATCTTACCAGAAAATCTAGCGGGATAAAATCTTAATTAAGGAAAAAAAGAGTACAATACATATTTGAATTTTCCAAATAGAGACAACTATTCAGATTGTAATCTTTGCATTCCAATCTTGTGTACCATCTTCTCAACAATTGAAGTTGGTAAGAATTTAGCAAATAAATTTGTTGAATTATCACCTGTAAGGATTTGTTGTATATCAATATCACCGCTCTACTAAAGATCATGTGCGAAGAATAATTCTGGTAAAATATTTTCATTTTATCTCCTTTTATGAAGTCTCCTTTTTTGGGTCGTATATACATCCTTGTCTTGAAATAAAGTTGTGGGTACTTCGGTAACATATTTTCAGGTTATATTATTCTTTGATGAAATGTATCACCAATCTCAACCATACACATTCTTTACTTACTTCATGAATATTTATTATCTCAATATAATTTGAAGAAACAACAATGTTGTAGATTGTTATGATATAATAGTAATTCTAAAAAAAAATAGATAGCCTATTTGATATCGAAAATTATGTGAGCTGGATAAATAACCTACATCTGCATAACCAATAAGATTTGAATTACCTTTGTTTGTTTAAAATAAATTCATATCAATGGTCTCCTTGTCACAACCCAGACCATCGTGATTGGCACCCACACTAACACTCTGTTGGAAGAACCACTACTACAACCCCAGCCAAGCAACTAATCTAAAAAACAAAGGAATCTAAGTATACGAAAACAAAAATAATAGCTAAGAACTGAAGTTCCCATAAACTTCAACAAAAGATCTAATGACTAAACAATGCGGAAGAAATAACCTAGAACCTGAAAGTCAAGGTACCAAAACATCTAAAGTTCAACAAGTCTAAACAAGAAGAGATGCAACCCCAATCTAATGAACTAATCAACTAACTAGAACATAAGTCTAAGTCCAAAAGTGGTGGACATAGACGAAAGAGAACCCATGGTAGCCCGAAAGAATTGGCTCACCCTTGAATTCGAGAACGATCACTAATCTCCTAAGCGAGGTATGTCAATAGCCGCTTGAAGATGCCCCGTACTCAACAAAAATAAGAGCAAGTGCAGTATTAGTAAACAACCATAGTGTACTGGTAGGATCACACGACTATCCCACTAAGTGCAACATAAGTAAGTCATTACAACAATATAATCACATGCATATATCGAACATAACAATATTATCAATATTAACGAACAACGAACAACTTCGCATTTTATATCAAATCATTGCCCTCTCATGGAACCCAAACCCAAACAGTTAGCTGTAACATCTCGCAACTAGAAAGAACTAGAATGAAGTTTAAAATCTGGAAATAGTTATTTTTGGAAAGTATAAGGAAATTTGGAAAATTGTAAGCAAGTTAAAATTGAGTTTTTGGTCAACTTCAATCGGTCATAACTCCTAGCTCAGGATGAGTTAAGTGTAGTTCCAGATATGGTTCGAAAGCTCTTGGAATGATCTTTCCAACGCTGCCAAGTTTGCGCGATTCCGAGTTTGTATGAGTTAGTTATGCTTTTTGGAAGTTGGGCTGTTGGATTAAGGAAATGTCCAATTCGGAATTTTAAGGGGTATTTTAGTCTTTTCATTGCCCTATTATTTTAATCCATTTTTAGGAGTTTAATATGGGTCAAATTAGATTTTAGTCAGTTTTAGAATTTGGGATTTCACGCTAGGGCTAAGGAGAAAGGAGAAGAGAAAAGAAGAAGGAGAACAGGGCAAATTCATCAAGATCGATCAAGGAAGTCGGTGTTTCGTCAAGGATTTGCTTCTATCAGGTATGTGAGGCTATCATAACATTGGGATCGTTCTCCCACGTGCCAAACATATTTATTTTAGTTTGGATTCGTCCTAAAAGCATATGAATATTGACGATCTTGATACCTATTCTTGAATTCATATATTGTTCTTGAATTTGACTGAGTTGGGAAGTTTCTGCGTTCATTACATCGCATTATAGAGTTGTTTGGAGTTAGGTTCTTAGGTATATTTACTGGGTATCTTTATAAAAAAATTAACCTGGAAAAAGAACCGAGTTTGGGTGATTTGGGGTTAGAAAACGAAGACGAAATAAAGGGGTGGCCGCGCGTCGCGCGCCTAGTGCCCAGATTTGAAAATTTTAGCTTCGCGTCGTGGAGCTGACACGAGGTGTTCTACCTCAAAAGACATTTTCGAAACCAAAATTTAATTATGCCTCCGCGTCGCGGACCCACCTTCAAATCTTGAGTTTCGGTCTTTTCTCATATTTAGCTATCTAAAATCATTCCTCAACAACATGAGATCTTTCCAATCACAAATCTTAATCCTTGAATCCATAATTCAATTCAAGGATCAGTTAAGAGTCAAGTCAAAAGATGTTAAGATCAAAGTCAAGAGAAGTCAAGAGTCAAGTAAGAGAAGTTCATTTCAAGTTTTCACAAACGTTTTAACTTTGTTTTAAGACTTAAATTTTGAGTTCAGTAAAGAGTAATATTGAAGTTCTTTTCTTCAAAGAAACATATGGGGACTAAGTATTCCTCAAAGAGATTTAAAATGTTTTACGCATTTAACTAAGAGCGGAAACTAAGATTTCCAAAGGGCCTTCGGAAGGAAGTTTAAAATCTAGAAATAGTTATTTTTGGAAAGTATAAGGAAATCTGGAAAATTGTAAGCAAGTTAAAATTGAGTTTTTGGTCAACTTCAATCGGCCATAACTCCTAGATCAGGATGAGTTAAGTGTAGTTCCAGATATGGTTGCAAAGATCTTGAAATGATCTTTCCAACGCCGCCAAGTTTGCGCGATTCCGAGTTTGTGTGAGTGAGTTATGCTTTTTGGAAGTTAGGCTGTTGGATTAAGGAAATGTCCAATCCGAAATTTTAAGGGGTATTTTAGTCTTTTCATTGCCCTATTATTTTAATCCGTTTTTAGGAATTTAATATGAGTCAAATTAGATTTTAGTCAGTTTTAGAATTTGGAATTTCACGCTAAGGCTAACAAGAAAGGCGAAGAGAAAAGAGGAAGGAGAAAAGGGCAAATTCATCAAGATCGATCAAGGAAGTTGGTGTTTCGTCAAGGATTTGCTTCTATCAAGTATGTGAGGCTCTCATAAAGTTGGGATCGTTCTCCCACGTGCCAAACATATTTATTTTAGTTTGGATTCGTCCTAAAAGCATATGAATATTGATGATCTTGATACTTATTCTTGAATTCATATATTGTTCTTGAATTTGACTGAGTTGGGAAGTTTCTGAGTTCATTACGTCGCATTATCGAGTCGTTTGGAGTTAGGTTCTTAGGTACATTTTCTGGGTATCTGTATAAAAAAGTAAACTGGAAAAAGAACCGAGTTTGGCTGATTTGGGGTTGGAAAACAAAGATGAAATTTTATCAGACGAAATAAAGGGGTGGCCGCGCGTCGCGCGCCTAGTGCCCAGATTTGAAATTTTAGCTTCGCGTCGTGGAGCTGACACGAGGTGTTCTACCTCAAAAGACATTTTTGAAACCAAAATTTAATTATGCCTCCGCGTCGCGGACCCACCTTCAAATCTTGAGTTTCGGTCTTTTCTCATATTTAGCTATCTAAAATCATTGCTCAACAACATGAGATCTTTCCAATCACAAATCTTAATCCTTGAATCCATAATTCAATTCAAGGATCAGTTAAGAGTCAAGTCAAAAGATGTTAAGATCAAAGTCAAGAGAAGTCAAGAGTCAAGTAAGAGAAGTTCATTTCAAGTTTTCACAAACGTTTTAACTTTGTTTTAAGACGTAAATTTTGAGTTCTGTAAAGAGTAATATTGAAGTTCTTTTCTTCAAAGAAACATATGGGGACTAAGTATTCTTCGAAGAGATTTAAAATGTTTTACACATTTAACTAAGAGCGGAAACTAAGATTACCAAAGGGCCTTCGGAAGGAAGTTTAAAATCTAGAAATAGTTATTTTTGGAAAGTATAAGGAAATCTAGAAAATTGTAAGCAAGTTAAAATTGATTTTTTGGTCAACTTCAATCGGCCATAACTCCTAGCTCAGGATGAGTTAAGTGTAGTTCCACAGATGGTTGCAAAGCTCTTGGGATGATCTTTCCAACGCCGCCAAGTTTGCGCGATTCCGAGTTTGTGTGAGTGAGTTATGCTTTTTGGAAGTTGGGCTGTTGGATTAAGGAAATGTCCAATCCGGAATTTTAAGGGGTATTTTAGTCTTTTCATTGCCCTATTATTTTAGTCCATTTTTAGGAATTTAATATGAGTCAAATTAGATTTTAGTCAGTTTTAGAATTTGGAATTTCACGCTAAGGCTAACGAGAAAGGCGAAGAGAAAAGAGGAAGGAGAAAAGGGCAAATTCATCAAGATCGATCAAGGAAGTTGGTGTTTCGTCAAGGATTTGCTTCTATCAAGTATGTGAGGCTCTCATAACGTTGGGATCGTTCTCCCACGTGCCAAACATATTTATTTCAGTTTGGATTCGTCCTAAAAGCATATGAATATTGATGATCTTGATACCTATTCTTGAATTCATATATTGTTCTTGAATTTGACTGAGTTGGGAAGTTTCTGAGTTCATTACGTCGCATTATAGAGTCGTTTGGAGTTAGGTTCTTAGGTACATTTACTGGGTATCTGTATAAAAAAGTAAACTGGAAAAAGAACCGAGTTTGGCTGATTTGGGGTTGGAAAACAAAGATGAAATTTTATGAGACGAAATAAAGGGGTGGCCGCGCGTCGCGCGCCTAGTGCCCAGATTTGAAAATTTTAGCTTCGCGTCGTGGAGCTGACACTAGGTGTTCTACCTCAAAAGACATTTTCAGAACCAAAATTTAATTATGCCTCTGCGTCGCGGACCCACCTTCAAATCTTGAGTTTCGGTCTTTTCTCATGTTTAGCTATCTAAAATCATTGCTCAACAACATGAGATCTTTCCAATCACAAATGTTAATCCTTGAATCCATAATTCAATTCAAGGATCAGTTAAGAGTCAAGTCAAGAGAAGTTAAGATCAAAGTCAAGAGAAGTCAAGAGTCAAGTGAGAGAAGTTCATTTCAAGTTTTCATAAGTCTTTTACAAACGTTTGAACTTTATTTTAAGACTTATGTTTTGAGTTCAGTAAAGAGTAATATTGAAGTTCTTTTCTTCAAAGAAACATATGGGGACTAAGTATTTCCCAAAGATATTTAAAATGCTTTACACATTTAACTAAGAGCGGAAACTAAGATTACCAAAGGGCCTTCGGAAGGAAGTTTAAAATCTGGAAATAATTATTTTTGGAAAGTACAAGGAAATCTGGAAAATTGTAAGCAAGTTAAAATTGAGTTTTTGGTCAACTTCAATCGACCATAACTCCTAGCTCAGGATGAGTTGAGTGTAGTTCTAGATATGGTTGGAAAGCTCGTGGGATGATCTTTCCAACGCCGCCAAGTTTGCGCGATTCCTAGTTTGTATGAGTGAGTTATGCTTTTTGGAAGTTGGTTTGTTGGATTAAGGAAATGTCCAATTCGGAATTTTAAGGGGTATTTTAGTCTTTTCATTGCACTATTATTTTAATCCATTTTTAGGAGTTTAATATGGGTCAAATTAGATTTTAGTCAGTTTTAGAATTTGGGATTTCACGTTAGGTCTAAGGAGAAAGGAGAAGAGAAAAGAGGAAGGAGAAAAGGGCAAATTCATCAAGATTGATCAAGGAAGTTGGTGTTTCGTCAAGGATTTGCTTCTATCAGGTATGTGAGGCTCTCATAACGTTGGGATCATTCTCCTATGTGCCAAACATATTTATTTCAGTTTGGATTCGTCCTAAAAGCATATGAATATTGATGATCATGATACGTATTCTTGGATTCATATTTTGTTCTTGAATTTAACTGAGTTGGGAAGTTTCTGAGTTCATTATGTCGCATTATAGAGTCGTTTGGAGTTAGGTTCTTAGGTACATTTACTGGGTATCTGTATAAAAAAGTAAACTGGAAAAAGAACCGAGTTTGGGTGATTTGGGGTTGGAAAACGAAGACGAAATAAAGGGTTGGCCGCGCGTCGCGCACCTAGTACCCAGATTTGAAAATTTCAGCTTCGCATCATTGAGCTGACATGAGGTGTTCTACCTCAAAAGACATTTTCGGAACTAAAATTTAATTATCCCTCCGCTTCGCGGACCCACCTTCAAATCTTGAGTTTCGGTATTTTCTCATGTTTAGCTATATAAAATCATTCCTCAACAACATGAGATCTTTCCAATCACAAATATTAATCCTTGAATCCATAATTCAATTCAAGGATCAGTTAAGAGTCAAGTCAAGAGAAGTTAAGATCAAAGTCAAGTAAGAGAAGTTCATTTCAAGTTTTCACAAGTCTTTGACAAATGTTTGAATTTTGTTTTAAGACTTAAGTTTTGAGTTCAGTAAAGAGTAATATTGAAGTTCTTTTCTTCAAAGAAACATATGGGGACTAAGTATTTCCCAAAGAGATTTAAAATGTTTTACACATTTAAATAAGAGCGGAAACTAAGATTTCCAAAGGGCCTTCGAGCGAGTTTTCAGAAAAGAATAATAGCTTTCTAAATTGAGCAAACAGGGAAACTGAGATTTCCAAGATAGCCGTTGTACTAAATTTTTGCGCACTAATCTCAAATCATAGAAGAAGTATGTGTTTAAACATAAGAGCTAGTATATTTTGGGAGTAGGATTGAACACCGAATTGGGGGCGAGCATGAGTTCAGATAACTCACGTCTCCATACAACCATGTAGCCACCATGGGTAGAAAAGGGTCATACTTTTTAGATGAACCTTTTTCACAATAGACTAGTGGATCCACTTAGTAGTTCAGGTCCTATACCTCTAGCTGCGTATAGGATGCACTGGCAGCGTGAGGTAGATCGTTGTATCATCACTATAGCTCTTATGTGATGGTTGTCGGTTAGAGAAACGCCCACAGAAGTTGTTGTATTTTATATACATTAGTTTATTGTATTTTTACATATATTTCAGAGTTATGTTGTATCCTTGTAAATACACAGAGTTGACATCATGTTTTTAAAAACTTTTCTTTATATTGCACTTGTTTTAAACTGTTTTATATTGAAATGAGTTCAGTTAAGTATTCATGAGTTGAGAAGAGCCAAGGTAAGTGTTTCTTTCAGATTCTCTTTCAAGCCTATGTTGTTTTAGCATTCCAACTCGCATACTCGTACATTCAATGTACTGATGCCAGTTGGCCTGCATCGTCTTATGATGCAGACACAAGTAACTAGGATCGACATTCAGCGCACCGTTGATCCAGTGAGCAGTTCAGAGTCAGTCGGTGAGCTTCCTTACATTCCAGAGGATCTATTTTCACTGCTTTCTAGTTTAGTTTGTTATTGTGGGGTTTGTCCCAACATCCATCTCTGTTGTTTTAGAGGCTTCACAGACATACAGTCAGTTAGTTATTTCAGAGGTCTTTACTTTTCATTTCTTATGTTAAAGACTTGAGTTTGTCTAAATTTCCAGTTGAATGTTCCTTTATAACATTTTAGTTTCTTCATAAATGTTTATGTGATGAGTTAAGTTTTCAGCTGAGTTAGTATGCAGACCAAGGGTTTGCTTGGGGCCAACAATGGACTTCGAGTGCCAGTCTCGCCCAGGGTGTAGGCTCAGGGAGTAACAAACTTGGTATCAGAGCACAGAGTTCAAGAGTCCTAGGAAGTCTATGAGGCCGTGTCTGTAGAGTCCTAGTTATCGGTGTGAAGCGCGCCAAATCTATTATTATGAGGTTGCAACATTTAGGAATTCCTTCACTTCTTTCACACTCATTTCGTGCGTTCGAGTTTATCTCTAAAATTTTTCCCTCTAATTCGTGCCTGCACGTGTTTCAGATAATCATGCCTCCATGAAAAGCAGTCAGAGATCGTCCAGCTAGGAGCAATGTTGAGGAACAAGAGTTACCCAATGCACTTGAAGTGCAGCCTCAAGGAGAAGTCACCAATGCTGAGTTCAGAGAGGATATAAGGATGCTCAGTCAAGTTGTGACCAACTCAGTTAGGCAGCAGAGAGGAGCTAGATAGGAAGAGGCTAACACTTCAAGGATTCATGAGTTCTTGAGGATGAATCCCCCAAGTTTCACTGGTTCAAGCACTGTAGAGGATCCAAAGAACTTCATTGAGGATCTAAAAAAGGTGTTCGATGTGATGCATGTTACTAATACTGTGAGAGTTGAGCTAGCTGCATGTCAGATGAAGAATGTTGCTAGTACTTGGTTTGATCAGTGGAAACAGGGTAGAGCTGAGGATGCACCACCTGCGGTTGGGCATGCTTTGAAGAGGCTTTCTTGGGGCGCTTCTTTCTTCGAGAATTGAAAGAAGTTAAGGTACGAGAATTTCTAACACTTAAGCAGGATTCTCTCAGCGTTCATGAATATGGGTTGAAGTTCACCCAACTATCACGATATGCTCCGGAGATGGTTTGGGACATGAGGAATAAAATGAACTTGTTTGTTGTTGGGTTAGGCCGTCTATCAAGCAAAGAAGGCCGAGCAGCAATGCGTATTGGGGATATGGACATTTTGAGGTTGCTGGTCTATGTGTAGCATGTAGAGGAAGAGAAGCTAAGAGATAGATAGGAGTTCAAGAACAAGAGAGCTAAGACGGGGAACGAGTCCGGGCAGCAGAAGAGTAATGCCAACCGATCACCCTTCCAACAAAAACAGAAGGGACCTACTCCATCATCTGCTAGTGCACCTGCACCTAAGAACAAAGGTGAGTACAATGGTCAGAATTCCAGAGCTAAGCTGCTTATTCCCAAGGTAGTGTGGCGAAAGGGGGTAGTAAGCCTTCTGCCTGTGCCAAGTGTGGTAGGAACCACTTAGGTATTTGTCTTGAGGGCTCCACTGGTTGTTTCAAGTGTGGTCAGACTGGGCATTTCATGTGAGAGTGTCCAAAGAACAAGTAGGGAAATGGTAATGAGGGCAATAGGGCTTAATCTTCTTTAGTTGCTCCACCACACAGGGCTTCACCTAGAGAAGCTACTTTCGGCACTGGCGAAGGAACAAACCGCTTATATGCTATAACTAGTTGCCAAGAGCAAGATGATTCGCCAGATGTTGTCACTGGTATGATTCAAGTCTTTGATTTTACTGTTTATGCCTTGCTAAATCAAGGAGCTAATTTATATTTTGTAACTCCATATGTTGCTATGAATTTTGATTTATTCCTGAGCAACTTAGTGAACTATTCAGTGTTTCTACACCTGTTGGTGACTCTATTCTAGCAGAGAGAGTCTATCATGATTGTCCTGTTTTCGTCAATCACAAGAGTGTCATGGCTGATTTAATTGAGTTAGACATGATAGACTTTGATGTCATTCTTGGTATAGACTAGATTTATGCCTATTATGCCTCAGTTGATGGTAGAACTCGAGTAGTCAAGTTTCAGTTTCCAAATGAGCCAGTCTTACAGTGGAAAAGAAGTTCAGTAGTGCCTAAGGGTCGTTTCATTTCGTACCTTAAGACAAGGAAGTTAGTTTATATGGGGTGTGTTTATCACTTAGTCCAAGTTAATGACTTTAGTGTTGAGATACCTCATATTCAGTCAGTTTCAGTAGTAAAAGAGTTTCTAGAAGTCTTTCCAGATGATCTTCCCGGAGTCCCTCCTGAGAGAGAGATAGACTTCGGTATAGATCTTCTTCCAGGTACTCGTCCTATCTCTATTTCGCCATACAGAATGACACCAATAGAGTTGAAAGAGTAGTTAAAAGATCTATTAGATAAGGGCTTCATTCGACCAAGTGTCTCATCTTGGGGCGCTCCGGTCTTGTTTGTGAGAAAGAAAGATGGTTCCCTTAGGATGTGTATAGATTACCGTCAGTTGAATAAGGTTAGCATCAAGAATAAGTATCCTCTTCCAAGGATTGATGATCTTTTCGATCAGCTTTAGCATGCCTCCTGTTTCTCAAAAATTGACCTTAGATCAGGCTATCATCAATTAAGAGTGAGGGAATGTGACATTCCAAACACAGCTTTCAGAACCTGATATGGTTATTATGAGTTTTTGGTCATGTCATTTGGTTTGACTAATGCACCAACAACGTTCATGGATCTTATGAATAGAGTCCTTAAACCTTATTTAGTTATTTTTGTTATCGTCTTCATTGATAACAGACTAATCTATTCAAGGAATGAAGAAGATCATGCTAGCCATCTCAGAATAGTTCTCTAAGTGTGAGTTTTGGCTTGATTCTGTGGCGTTCATGGGCCACATAGTTTCGGTGATGGAATTAGAGTAGATACTTAGAAAATTGAGGCAGTGCAGAATTGACCTAGACCCACATCTCAAATTGATATTAGGATTTTCTTGGTTTAGCTAGCTATTATAGAAGGTTTGTAGAGGGGTTCTCATCTATTTCATCTCCTTTGACGAAGTTGACTCAGAAGGCAGTAAAATTTCAATGGTTTGAAGCTTGTGAGAAAAGCTTCCAGGAATTGAAAAAGAGGTTTTGTCGCGCCTCAAATCCCATTAAGAGGGACCGACACCCTAAGTCCTGAGAGAACCAACATGAAACATGTGCTTACTATGCATATAACTATGACAATCTTGTGAAAAGTTCACATAGGATGCAGCGATAAGAACCAACATAAGTAAACCCAAAACTTATATACAAGACTTGTCCGTTGAGGCCACAACTTGTTAAGACACACTTGAATCATATCCATTAGTCTACAAAGCCTTTAAAAGATAAAAAAACCTTAGGGTAGGTCAGGACAGACCCCGCCTTACTCTTGACTGTGATACTATACCAAAATGAATCTACCAAAGACTCAGTAAAGCTCTGAATCAACCTGGAGTTCACCAAAAGTAGCTGAGTGTCGTGTGCTCCTATTGAGGAGGTCTACTAGCTGGAGTACCTGTGTCTACAGCATGAAATGCAGCGTCCCCCATGAGGGACGTCAGTACAAAAAAAAATATACTGAATATATAAGGCAACAACATATATAAAACAAGGCTCAAGTGAAATCAAGTATCTGTATATAAGTGTGTAGATCAGAATAGAGACCATCTTTGTTACTCTTGTGGGAGCATGTATGTTACATTCTTTTCTTTTCTTTACTTTTCTATACTTTATAATCTTTGTAGGGCATGTGATACAAATGACCAGCTGATTAGTGGTAGAAGAGGATGACCCATGCTAGGCATTTTAACCCCTGGGATGCGGTCCTTATAATTACACAAATTGGGATCGACCCATGCTAGGCTTTCGCCCCTGAGCTGCCACCCTTCCATACCAATTGGGATCGGCCCATGCTAGGCTTCCGCCCCTGAGCGGCCACCCTTATTTATATCGATTGCTTCACTTAGATTCTTTAATCTTTGAGATTGTTGGTTTGGTGGTCATAATTATTTTTGGGATTTGGAAATACGGACCAATAGAAGAAGACATGAAAAATAATACTTCAAGGTAGTAGTAATGACATAACGAGCTATGTAACATCAATACATTGCTTGTGAGTTTAAATGACATAATTGACTTCAACTGACCAAGAGGAGGATTCACCAAACTTGCTTTTGCAAATAGCATTTCTATACCAGTACATAGGAGGGTAATTACACAAGTATAAAGTAGTGAACATATAATGAAGTAATTCTATACACTAAGGAGAGGGGGAAAATATTGTTAGCTAATTGGAGATTGTATGCTGCTACTATGTCTCCTTTACTAGGAATAGAACTTAAGAAATTCACTTATTGATATTAATCGCAAGTTTCAGATTTCATGCCAAAGAATATGGGATCGAATAGCCTTACATACCTTGTTGTGTAACTCAGATATTACAAGGAATTAACCTCCTCCCTTTCAGATTATTAATCTACAATGAAATAAGTAAAACTAGCATTAGTAGCTAATCAACACATTTGGCTACTTAACCTTACAAAAATAGTAGCCCGACATCAGGCCTACACAACATTCAGTTTGGTGGTGTATCGCCACACCCTCCTATATTTTCATATAAAATGTTCACAATCCTCCTCAACATCAACTATGCAGTCCCCACATATACACATAAAACAGCCCAATATGTTCCTTATCATAGCAACCAAATATTGAACTCACCATCCCTTGAGTTCTTAACAACAACACACATGTGATTCTTCATCCAAACTCATGCATAAGGAGGACAAAAATGGAGTAATCACCTTACCTCAGTTTATGCAAATTTTCCTTTTAATCTTGGAATCTTCAAGAACTTCAACTTCCCTTCACACTTAAACCAAAGAAGAAGAGAAAAGTATCTTAATAATTAAAGAAAATGAGCAGTAGCTTGTGGGAACTTCTGCCTTCTATCTATAATTGAGCATGAATAATATGTTTTCCCAATCATCCATGGGAGAAGTAAGCTAAATTCATAAGTATTTTTACTTACCTTGTATTGAAGAGATGAGGGTTTCTTCAAGAACCCTAGAAGAACTTTAGGGCTGTTGTTGTAATCCTTAAGAGAAAAGAGAGAGAGAGAGTTGGAGTTAATCCTAAATATTATGTTAAAAATGAGTGAGAATAGCAGCCAATATATCCTTATATTGAGCTTTGTTCATCTTTAAGAATATCCTCTAGAAAGTGTCATTTTCATCCTTTAATTGGTCAAACTAGGTGATGCACCTGCTTATGTCATCAAGCAACTCAAAAGGTCAAACTAGGTGAGGCCCTACTTGCTTTCACTTGGGCTTAAATATATTGGGCCTTGGCAGATTTGGCTGTTGGGCTTAAATTTTATTTTCCTTTTATTCAACTTAGTTTGGGTCTCAAGTGAGTCCATTAGCATAGGCCCAATCTGATCCATAAACCTTGGTCTTCTTAACTAGATCCATATGGCTCAAGTAGGTAATGCACCTACTTGTCACCTACTAGCTTAGTTAAGTCAAGCAAGTAGCTCACTTATTTTATTCCATTTTCCAAATATTAATCCTTTTTGCTTTACTTAACACTTAACTTTAAACTTTAAGCTCAATTACCACCTTACCGTCTCGAGTTTAAATACTTTCGTTGGAGTTAACTTGTAGTACACACACTGAAACGTGCAAGGCATCACATCACTTTCCGATCCAGTTTAAATCAATGCTAATCATATAAGAAACATGTCCCTCACCTATACTATATGGCTATATCAAGTATCACAAAAATAGAACAAGAATATGATTAATACGGGTTGTTACATTCTTCCCCCCTTAAAACATTCGTCCTCAAATGTTTGCATGGTTATCCAGCCCAAATAAGTTCAAGTCTAAGTTAGTACTATTATTAATCACATTGAACATATAGACTTGTACTTACTTGTTAACGCCTTGACTCAACATTTTCATATTTCTGATCGGTCTGGAAGAAATGAAGATACTTCAATTTCATTGCTTCTTCTGCTTCCCATGTAACTTCTTCTAGTTGTTGGTTCCTCCATAACACTTTTATAAAAGCTACTTCTTTATTTCTTAACTTCCTAACTTGTCAATCCAAAATAGCAATGGGTATTTCTTCATAAGTGAGATCTCTCGTAACCTATACATCTTCAGTAGGAGTAATACGAGATGGGTCACCTACGCATTTTCGAAGCATTGAGACATGGAACACCGAATGAACGGTTGAAGGCTCTTCAGGTAGCTCTAACTCATACGTAACTTGGCTAATTCTTCGGATAATTTTATATGGCCCTATATAGCGTGGACTCAACTTTCCCTTTTTACCAAACCTCATTACCCCTTTCATTGGTGACACCTTCAAGAACACCCAATCCTCTATAGAAAATTCTAGTCCTCTCCTTCTAACATCCGCATATGATTTATGTTGACTTTGAGCTATTTCTAGTCGCTGCTGTATCACTTTGACTTTCTCCAAAGCTTGATGAATAAGGTCTGGCCCAAATAAGGTTGTTTCACCTATTTCGAATCAGCCAATTGGGGATCTACATTTTATATCATATAAGGCTTCATAAGGAGCCATTTTAATACTTGAATGGTAGCTATTGTTATAAGTGAATTCAATAAGCGGTAGATGATCATCCCAGCTACCCTTGAAGTCTAACACACAAGCTCACGGCATATCTTCAAGTGTTTGAATTGTACGCTCTACCTGACCGTCCATTTGGGGGTGAAAAGTTATACTTAAATTCACTTGTATTCCCAAACTCTTCTGGATTGACTTCCAAAAATTTGCAGTGAATTAAGCTCCTCTATCAAATATTATAGAGACTGGCACTCCATGTAGTTGAACTATCTCTTTAATATACAACCTTGCATATTCTTCAGCGGTATAAGTAGTCTTCACCGGCAGAAGTGTGCTACTTTGGTGAGTCTGTCAACTATTACCCATATAAAGTCAAACTTCCGAAATGAGCGAGGCAAACTAATGACAAAATCCATGTTGATCATGTCCCACTTCCAAATTAGAAGTTCTATGCACTGCATATAACCTCCGAGCTTTTGGTGCTCTACTTTTACTTGTTGACAGTTTGGAATTGAGCCACAAATTTCGCAATGTTCCTCTTCATGTCCCCCACCAATACATTTCTTTCAAGTCATGATACATCTTTGTTGACCCCGGATGGACAGAATATCTCGAATGATGTGCTTCCATCATAATCCTCTTTCTCAATTCATCTACATTAGGTACACACAATCTGTTTTGACACCGAAGCACTCCCTCTTGCGTAAGCTTAAATGCCTTTGTCATACCCTATTGTACATTCTCCTTAAGCTGTAATAGGATAGGATCATGTACTACTTCTCTTTCACTTCCACTACTAATAAGGATTTTGCTGCATTTTGCACAACAACCCCTTCGTGTGGAGATTCAAGAAGGCGAACTCCCAAGCTAGCTAGTTGGCATAGATCCTTAGTTATTCCTTGTCTTTCCATAGACTGCCCATAAGTGCTTGCCATTATTTTACGGCTTAAGGCATCAGCTACTATATTAGCTTTACCGGGATGATACAAGATATCAATGTCATAATCTTTTAATAGCTCCAGCCATATTCGCTGCCTCAGATTTAGGTCCTTTTGTTTAAAGATATATTGCAAACTCTTGTGATCAGTGTATATGTCAACATGAACTCCATACATATAGTGGCTCTATATCTTCAAAGCAAACACAACTGCTGCTAGCTCTAGATCATGGGTTGGATAATTTTTCTCATGTGGCCGCAGCTGCCTTGAGCCATACGCTATCACTTTACCGTGTTGCATCAATACACAACCTAAGCCCACTCCCGAAGCATCACAATAAACTGCATAGCCTTTCGTGCCTTCCGGAAGTACCAATACAGGTGTAAAAGTTAATTTACTCTTCAACTCTTGAAAGCTTCTTTCACATTTATCACTCCACTGAAACTTGGTTTCTTTGTGTGTTAGCTTTGTTAAGGGTGCAGCAATGGAAGAGAATCCTTCAACAAACCTTCTGTAATAACCTGCCAATCTAAGGAAACTACAGATCTCCGTAAGTGTTGTAGGTCTTGGCCAGTTTTTCACGGCTTCTATCTTCTGGTTATCAACCCTTATTCCTTCATCAGATACAATATGACCTAAAAATGCCACAGATTTCAACCAGAACTCACATTTAGAGAACTTCGTGTACAACTTACGATCATGAAAAATTTGTAAAACCTGCCGCAAGTGATTAGCATGGTCATCATCTGATCATGAATACACCAAAATGTCATCTATGAATACTATCACGAACACATCTAGAAAAGGCTTGAACACCCTATTCATCAAATCCATAAAAGCTACTGGTGCATTTGTTAGCCTGAATGACATGACTACAAACTCATAATGACCATATCGTGTCCGAAAAGCTGTCTTGGGAATATCTTTGTCTTTGACCCTTACTTGGTGATACCCTGACCTTAAGTCGATCTTTGAAAAACACTTAGTACCTTGTAATTGATCAAACAAATCATCAATTCTAGGAAGGGGATATTTGTTTTTAATCGTTACCTTATTCAACTGCAGGTAGTCAATACACATTCTTAACGAGCCATCTTTCTTGCGTACAAATAAAACTGGTGCTCCCCACGGGGACATACTAGGCCTTATGAATCCTTTTTCTAATAAGTTTTTAATTGCCCCTTCAACTCCCATAATTCTACCAGGGCCATTCTATACGGAGGAATGGAGATAGGTTGAGTATCTGGAATCACATCAATACCAAACTCTACTTCTCGTTAAGGAGGCAAACCTGGAAGATCTTCAGGAAATACATCAGGAAACTCATTCACTACCGGAATGGATTGAAGAGTTGGTGACTCCGCATCTATATTTTTCACTCTCACTAGATGACATATGTATCCTTTGGACATCATCTTCAATGCCTTAAGATAAGAAATAAATTTACCTCTTGGTGCCCCAATATTACCTTTCCATTCAAGGACTGCCTCTTTTGGAAAATGGAATTGCACCATCTTAGTTCGGCAATCCACCATGGCATAACAAGAAGCTAACCAATCCATACCCATTATAACATCAAATCAAAATCTAACATTTCTAGCTCAACAAGGTCAGCCAATGTATCATGATCACAAATGATTATAATGCAATTACGATAAATCCTTCTAGCTATAATTGACTCACCAATTGGTGTAGATACTTTGAATGGCTTCACTAATAGTTCTGGTATTCTTTTGAACTTTTCAGCAATCAATAGAGTAACATATGATAGTGTAGACCCCGGATCAATTAATGCATATACATTATGTGTAAAGATGGACAATGTACCTGTAATCACATCCGGCGAGGCTTCTAAATTTTTTCAATCCCCTAGAGCATATGTGCGATTCTGAACTCCATTAGAACTAGCTACTCCCCTAAATCCTCTACCACGACCAGTAGGCATCTGTCCCCTACCCAAATGAGGTGCTGATGATGAGGATGCAACAACTGATCTAGTAGGTTGTGCCAAACCACCCACCCCCTATGAGGGCAATTTCTTATCAAATGACCCGGTGTACCACACCAAAAACAAGCATCTGTCCCAAACCTACATGCACCTAGATGATGCCTTCCACATTGTTTACAAGGTTGTCGAGGAGGCCTTGATTGGCTTGTACTTCCTTGCTCCTGGTAACCCGCTATTTGTGAACCTTGGCTTTCACTTCTTTACCCAAACTGATTGCCCCTAAACCCTTGAAACCTTGGTGGAGCACTAGCTGTAGAGTTGTGGGATTTCACTAGTGGGTTCCTTTCATCCATTAGGTCCCTAGAATTCACTCAATTCTTCAGCTTCTCCATAGTTTGTTCAGACCTAGCGTTCCTAAATCTTAGGGATCCATTGAAATTTAGATGTTATAGTTTCTATGATATTGATTACACATTTCTTGGAGAATTAAAATAGTCCTATGTATAAAACTTAGAAACGTATATTGGGTCCTCTCGATGGAACGTATACATCGGACTCCATGTTTATCTCATGTGGTTTATGTCGGTTAATAGTATCTCCCACAGTTAGATTCATGTTGCATTGATCATGTATTCACTATTTTGTTATGTATTTAGTTCAGCATGATATATCTTCATCATTAGTACTTTGTCGTTGCATCCAACTTTGTTTTCATTTATGCTTCAGTAAATCTATTTCCATTTTTAGTTTTTATATTGTTCAGCTTAGTATATATCTCACATGCTCAGTACATTCAAAGTAATGACACATACTTTTGCGCTACATCTTTGCATGATGTAGGTTCAGATACTCAACATCCAAACTGCGCATAGCTCGACTTCCAGTTCGTACTCAACAACTTCAGTGGTGAGTCGCCATCATCTGAGGAAGTTTCTTTATGCTTTTAGTTTAGTTAGTTCGTTACTAGTTTTAGTATTTTAGAGTTAGCTAGGGACTTGTCTCAGCATCTCATTAGTATTAGAGGCTTTCAGACATAGATTCAAACTCAGTTGTTTTTGGGTTGTTCCACATTTTAACTCAGTTATATTCTTAGTTGAACTCTTTTTGATTTATTCATCTATCAGTTATGCTTTTGCTTACTTAGAATTATTTTAGTATGCTTGTGATATGCCAGCTTCAGGGTTAGCTTGGGGTCACTTGTGACCCTAAGTCCCGTGTTACGTGTAGGGGCTAGTCTCGGGGCGTGACACTTTTAGCTTCCTACATTACTTGTTCACTCATTTCAACCTTTTCATTTTCTTTCTTTCACTTGTTAATATATATATGAAATCAGTTAGACTTTGCCAAAAAGCATTCTCAGTTGATTTTTTTTTGTTTGGCATACCTACTTATCATCTATAACACACACCATCAATTTATAGACTTAGATAGATGAATCACGCTACACATAGAAACTGGTCAAAAATATTGAATGAAATGAGGTAGACTCAGGCAAGATTGTTGCAGCAAGATTTTTCCTTTTTACTATTGTTTTTGTTGGGTATCCTTTTTGTTTGTAGTTCTTTCTTATCTACATATACTAGATATGGGACCCCGTGCTAGCACGAGGCCCAATATATGTTACTGTTTCTGTTTTAATTTATGTGGTACATATGAAATTTGAAGTTAATCAATTTTTTAGTATGTTTTTATATATTTTAAGTTGCTAATTATTTTTATTTAGAGTATGTTTTACATAAGTATATTATAAATCACAATAATTAACAAGTTACTATTAAAAAAACTTATAAAAAATTGATTGACTTTTGAAATTTCATTTGTATCACATAAATCAGGACAAAGCGAGTAATATATATGAAAATTACATAAAACGTATTATAACTCACAATAATTAGCAACTTAAAATATCTATATATCTATATTTTTCCCAATTTATGTGGTATAGATGAAATTGCGAAAGTTAACAAAAACTTTTTATATGTTTTCAAATATTTTAAGCTATTAATTATTATGATTTATAATACTTTTTACATTAAAAAAATTATTTATATAAAGTATAAAATAAAAAATTTAAAAAAAGGAAACATAAATGTTAGCAGGAGTCCAATCTATGTTAATTTCTATGTTTTCATTATTGTAATACCGATTGAATTTGGAGAGCCAACAAAAAAAATTTAAAGGGTTTTTTTTTTATAAATTTTAAGTTGTTAATTATTATAATTTATAATATTTTATTAATTTTAAACCAATATATGTTTTTCTCTGTCTCAATTACATGAGACATATGAAATTTGGAGAGTCAACTAAAATTTTAAAATATGTTAAGTTGTTAATTATTATACCTTATAGTACTATTACGTGATTTTCAAATAAAATATGTAATTTTTTAATTTCAATTTATATGTCATTGATATAATTACATATCTGATGTGGCATCTCTTTATGACCAGTATTTCTATTCATTTTTTTTCTCCTTTTTTGACATTTTATCTTTGTTTTGTATTTTTTATTTGTATTTGAAAAAAAAAAGTATTTATGTCATACCCAATTAATTATGCCCTTTATAACATCCATTACACTAATATAGATTTAAGTAAATGAAAATGGAAGATGAAAAGATAAAAACTATTCATTTTTCATAACTGTTTATAATTATTTAGTCTATAGAAAAAAATAGTTGAGCACTTGTAACAAATAAGAACTAATTTCTTCACTTTAGCTCTTCTTCTTCTGACGATGATGATCAATATATGATATCAACTTCTGTCGCTAAGATGTCCATCAAATTTCTAGTTCATGTGACTTTTTTAACAAAAGAGAAAGAGATAATATCTCATGATTCTTGTCAAGACATTGATGTAAAGAAAGAGATTATGTAACAAAAAGTTCTTTTAAAAATAAAAGACTTTTTGAAAAAATGTTTAGTCATCCTACAAAGAGAGAAAATTCATTGTGGTTGAGAAATTTATAAAAAGGCTAATTAGTGTTTCAAAGGGTAAGAATAATTATTTGGAGAAAAAATCATTCTATTTATGAAATTCGTATCAAATTAGGACGAGAAGAAGCAAAAAATTATTTTGTGATTTGAAAAGAGAGAAAATTAGATATTATTTCTTTCAACCCCATTATTCTTCTAATTTCTTTCTTCTTTTATTTTGTCTTGATTTTTTGTATCTTTAATGAAAGTTTTTTTTTCTTATTTATCTTTAATTAAAGTTTATATATATATTCTTAAAAAAGAATTAAAAAAGATGATCATATTTAGTTCCTTTCCTCATCAATGCTATTAATCTCATAATTAGTGTTATTTATATTATTTTCTTAATTACATTTTTTTCTTTCATTTAATTATTTATTTGAAGAAATTAGTTATTATAACTTTATAAGAATTACACATGTATTTTTACATAATTGATTTGTTATTTTTAAAATTTTTGGATCTTTCTTCATCTTAAAGTTTCTATCTATATGTAATAATAAAGCTAAAATAGAAAATGTGGGGTGACACCTTGTTAGCAATAGATACTTATTTATTCTTATCAATGTTTCTAACATTTTGTGTTATTTTTTCCTTAAAATAATTGTTGCCTCGATTTTTAGTTTTAGTTTTATTTTTTTAGCATTTTCTAATTTTAAAAGACAGAAAAATTTCTATTGAAAATTTACAAAATATAAAAAATGATTTATTTAACTCCTATCATCATTAATATTATTATTAATTTGTTTTACTTCTTTTCTTAATCTTCATTTCATCATTAATGTAATTTATATCATTTTCTTAGAAGTTAGGATTACTATTTATTTAATTTTTAAAAAATTTCAATTCTTTTGTCATACTAAATACAAGATGTTTTATTATAATTACATTTAATATATTAATCAATATGTTGTACGAATGAAAAGAAAATTATCATTTCACAAAAACAAAGGTTAAAATATAATTTATTATGATTAAGGAAAGATAAAATTATTATTCTAATGTCCATAACCATATATAATACATTAAAAATTAATTGAAAAGCTGTAAATGGAAAAGGAATCATTATTTTTAAATTTTTGGATCATTTCTTCTTCTAAAAGTTTCTATCGATATGTAACAATAAAGTTAAATAGAAAATGTAGTAACACCATTCTTAGTAATAGATACTTATTTATTTTTATCTATTTTTTCTGACAATTTTGGTTATATTTTTCTTTAAAATAATTATTGCCTTGATTTTTTATTTTTTTTTAACATTTATTCTTAATTTTAAAAGATTGGAAAGTTTATGTTAAAAATTTAAATAATAGAAAAAATGATTTATTTAACTTTTATCATCATCAATACTACTAATTTATTTGACGTTTTTTCTTAATCTTCATCTCATCATTAATGTTATTTATATAATTTTCTTAAATCACTTATTTTTTCTTTTTTAACTCTTTTATATATATAAAGTTAGATATGTAAATGATGATGTGACATTTCTTAGAAGCTAAGATTACTATTTATCTAATTTTTCCAATTGTTGAGTTCTTTTGTCATACTAAATACAATATGTTTTATTATAATTACATTGAATATAGTAAACAATATGTTGTAGGAATTAAAACAATATTATCATTTCAGAAAAATAAATGATAAATTATAATTTTACTATGATTAAGGAAAGATAAAGATATTATTTCAATATCCCATAACCACATTCAATACATTAGAAATTAATTGGATATAACTGTAAATGGAAAATGAATCAATATTTAAGGAAAATAAATGTTTGCAATACCATAATAATTAAGGAGAGAGTAAGATATTATTTTAATATCCTAATTCAGAACTTTTAATCTACTACTCAATTAAAATGAAAATGCATTTAATAACGTTAAAAAGTTATTAGTTTAATATTTTTTCTCATTGTACTAATTCAATTCAATCAAACTTAATTTTAAAGATAAAATAACAGCTTCATTTTAATTGTTATCAATATATTTCAAAAAATTATCGTGAAAAGGCATTTCTTGCAGCTTATTTTAATTTTCATATACTATTATTATTTTTTCTGTCATTTTTCAATAATTTTTTATTTTGATTTAAAATTTAATGTTTATTCTTAAAACTCTGATGGTACAAATTAAGGTGGAGTAGAATATAATAAATGATGATTCTTCTACTAAATAAGAAGATATAACGAAATTGAAAGGGTGAAGGTTTTTTTTTAAATGGATAGGAAATTCTATTAAGGTATCATTACGTCATTATTCAATATATTTTTAATATAAATTTCATTTGCTAATGCATTTGTTTAGTACTCCCTCTGTCCCTAATTACTTGTTCACTTTTTCTTTTATAGTTGTCTCTAATTACTTGTCCATTTTGACAAATCAAGAAAGCATATATTTTTTTACCTATTATACCCTCACTTAAATGACTAATTACTTTGAAAATTGCACAACTTTTCATCTATTTCATAATTAATAGGGGTAAAATGATAAACTCACTATGTCATTAATTGATTTCTTAATAAATGTGTCAATTTAAAAGTGGACAAGTAATTAGGGACAGAGGGAATATTACAGTGTTATTTGACATTATGAGATATTTCTTAGACATTTAAGGAGAATGGTACACGGAATATATATTATATATTAAAGGATCAACCTCATGCAATGGAAGAATTTGTTATTAGCAAATATATTTTAACTTATTTGATAAAAATATATTCTTCCTCATTTAATAGATGTAAAATTTGTGAAGCTTTATTTTTTTCATAATCTTCATATTATTAAAACAAATAATAATATTACGATTAAACAATAGAGTAAATATAAAATTAATCAAAACTATTTAATTTTAATTATCGCGCGAAGTGCGGCCAAGTTCTCTAATTTAAAACCAAAAAGTAAAATTTGAATGGGTCTACTATAGAATTCCTAGAAATCCAACTTGAAAAATTATGTTAAAAATGGAAAATAAAAAGTGAAATAAATTTAATTGAGAGTTATCCTTGGTCTGTCCCATTTTATGTGACACTTTTTATTTCTGGAGAATCAAATTTGCGTATGATATCTTTAATTTTTTTAAATGAAATTTATATATTTGTAAACTACGTAAAAATTAAAATATTATAATTCATAATAATGAATAATTCAAAATATTTTAAAGATCTCTTTAGTGCTGTGTTGGTCCTCCCAAACTCCCATTTCAAATAAGAGGTACCCATAGAATTTAGAGAGTCAATTAAATTTTTTATATAAGTTTTAAATAATTAAGCTGTTAATTATTCTAATGTATAGTATTACTTATATTATTTTTAAATAAATTTAAATATTATATGTTAGGTTTTTTATCCTAATTTATATGACATTGATAGAATTTAAAGTGTCAAATAATTGTTAATTATTGTAATAGATAATATGGAGTATTTAAGTCATTTAAAGTATAGTAATTAATATGTAATCTATAGTATTTAAGTGGAAGGTGGTGGGGCTCACTTATATAGTTTGATAAATATATTGGATATTAGTAGTGATTTATAGTATAGTAATTAATAATATATAATATGTAGTATTTAAGTGGAAGGTGGTGGGGCCCACTGATATATTTTATAAATATATTAGACATTAGTAGTGATCTTATTGGAACATGATTTTAGTTCATCTTTTTGGTGGGGCTCAATGTACAATTTCTATAGCTTTTAGTCCAACTCTTTAGTGCTATGTTGGTCCTCCAAACTCCCATTTCTAAATAAGAGTAATTTAACTAATTATTATTGTCATACAATTGGATTTGGTTATATAAATTTTATCAATGATGTAGTACTTACTGATTTCAATAGAAAAGTGTTACCTTTGTTATTTCTATATTGTCCTGACTAAAAAAGATTAATTCCAATATTAGGCTAATTACCAATGGACATTACTTCTTTATTTCCTCTTCTGTTTAGTTTTAGCAACAATAAGTAATGAATTATGTGAACTTATCATGTGATGTGATGTGATGGGACCACATTCTAAAAATTCCCTCTTATTTCTCTCCTACCAATTATTAGCATTTTCTTCTTTGCTTTGAATTGTTAATTACAATTTTAAGTCAATGATGATACATATTTATTTATTTTTTATCATGTTTTATTTTTCGGAAAAGGGTCAAAAATATCCTTAAACTATAGGAAAAGGTCTAAAAATACCCTCCATCCATCTTTTGGTCTAAATATACCCTTCTACTCATCTTTTTGGTCTAAAAATACCCTTTCATTCACCTTTTAGCTCACTTATACCCTTGAAACTAACAACCCTATTTTTATTTTTATTTTTTAAAAAATATATTTATTATGTGTCATTCTCCTCATTGGATGAAATAAAATCTCCATCTCAACTAGATTTCCCCCCATAATTTATCCAAGCCTAAAAGAATATACTTTTTCAAGACCTCAATTATTTTTATAAAAAAAATCTAACAGTTTTTATATTTATTGTAGCTTTTTTTTATCCGACTCCTCTCAATTTTTTTTCTCTATTTTTCCCAAGTTATTACTTGGATTGAAGACACATGGCATAAGAAAAAATTAACAGTTAAGATTTAATCAATTACATTTAAAATTTAAATAAAATATAAATAATTAATATATCATAAACAAATTAATAATATTATGATCATAATAATATTATCTTATTCATAATATATTATATTTTTTCTCTCTCTTTTCCTATTTTTATTTTTCCTACCGGCTACAACCTACAACATCAATATTTTTTTTCTTCTTTTCAGTGAGTTGTTACAGAGATTATTAGTCAAAAAAATTATATGATCATTTTTTTATAAAAAAAGATAGACTTTGTTTAGGATTTATGATAATATGATATGTCCCTGTAATTGTGGCTTGACTAACATTTTAAAAATATTTTAATTATCTAAAACAATTTTCTTTTTGAAAAAAGCTATAGAAAATAGAAGTTACTAGATTTAAAAATATATATTTCTTGGATCTTGAAAAGATATATTGTTTTGATTTGGATAAATTATGGAAAAAAATTATTAGAGGTGGATTTTTATTTCATTCAATAAGAAAATGACACATGGAAGGGTAATTTTAGATCAAAAAGATGAGTAGAAGGGTATTTTTAGACCAAAAGATGGATGAAAGATATTTTTAGACCTTTTCCTGTAGTTCAGGGGTATTTTTTGGCCCTTTTCCGTTTATTTTTTGAAGTTGAATATAAAATTGTATGTAATTAAAATCCAGCCTTCTTAAGGATGCAAATTAAATCTAATATTACAGAATTTCAGTTTCTTTCCTAATTTACTCTCTTCCTTTTATAGTAAAATTATTAATAAGAACAATTATAAATTAAATAGGTAGTCATTTCATTAAATATGTAGTCTCAACTCCAATGATATACAAGTAGAAAAATATAAAACTTGTATAAGAACATAACCCAAATCATCATAAATCAAACGTATATTTTTTATTGAATTTATAATTGCAAATATGTATCGAAATTAGCTTCGTAGAAGGGAGAAAAAACTAAGTACCTAACATACTTCCAAAAATTAAAAAATAAACTTTAATTTATATATCTTGAACTACACGTGCACCTTTGGAAGGTAGGGAGTGTGACAACGTACACGCTTCCCTTTACTCCATAGGGCCTTCTCATCAGTTGCAGGGTTTGGTGGCCCAAAATTGACTTGGCTTCACCAAAAAGCCTCATCTCTAAAAGCTCGGAGAGACCATTTTCATGAGAGAGGGACGAGCAAGTGACAGATTGGGAAAAAAAAACAGGTAGGCCTTCTGAGCAGTCATTTAGGGGCCTTGTTAGCGACCCATCATTCTTCCTTAAGCTGTCAGAGTCCGATCAAAGCGAGCAAGAGATAGAGGAATCCTCACTCATAGATGTGAATTGAACTTATCCAAGAACTAGTCAAATATGTAAGTCCTTATCATAAGCCTTCTTGTAATCTGGAAATTCTACTGGCTTATGGTTACATGTTGATGTCTTTGAATCAAACTGCCTGACACTGACTAAGCATAGAGTGATCTGGTTTTACCAAGCATACTGTAATATGACCAACTGCTAAGATGGATATGCGATCATATAATATTAAATAAAATTAAAAATGATCCATATTCGCTAGAAGTGCAAGTAGCATTCAGAATGAAACAGAGAAGTGTGCTTGAAATGGTTTGACATGTCTTGTGTCGACCTACAGATTTACCGGTTTGTTGGTGTGAAACTATGGAGGTTGAAAAGGAGACAAGGAAGAATCTTGAAATACTTACAAATTTCTAGGATAAATGCATACTTAGCAAAAAAATATAGGACAATAGAAGATAAAGAACCATATATAGATGATATCTAGCCGTGGAGAGTAGGATTTAGGTCTGTTTGAAAGGACACAATGGAATTGGGAATTGGTGTAATTACTCTCTTTGTCCTGTTTGGTAGACCAAGTAATTACATGGTAAGAGGGGAATTGGATGTAATTGAAGGGGTGTAATTACACTCCTCAATTCCTTGGGGAGGGTAAGGAATTGGGTGTAATTACACCATGTAATTACATGAATTTTTTAATATTATCTTTTTTAATATATAAAACACCAATAGCCATGTTCTATTGCTCTGATCTTTTCTATTTTAATAATTATTATATGCTTCTAAAATAATAGTGGTAAGAAAAAAACAATTTAATTTTTTTTTTTCTTGTGACGTTTGTGCAATCAATTAAAATCATGATAAACAAGGAAAACTATTGGTGTAATTACACTCAATTCTGGAAAATCTAGGCTTGAAAAAACTTTTGTATTCATTAATTAATTTAAGTAGTAATATTATTTACTTAAAATCTAATTTATTTTAAAATTTAACTGTGTAATTACATTGTGGCATCCAAACAGGACATGGGTAATTACAATGTAATTACACTGTGGCAACCAAACAAGCCAATGTAATTACTAGACAGTGTAATTACTAGGCTGGTAATTACTACCCTAGTAATTACACCAATTTCAATTACCAGGTGACTTTCCAAACAGACCCTTAGTCTTTTTTTAAGAACTTATAATATTGTTTTATATATATAGCTTAT
Organism: Solanum commersonii; assembly: GCA_029007595.1. Taxonomy (NCBI): domain Eukaryota; kingdom Viridiplantae; phylum Streptophyta; class Magnoliopsida; order Solanales; family Solanaceae; genus Solanum; species Solanum commersonii. Next base: position 1,950,333 of record JAJTWQ010000055.1, on the reverse strand, counting down.
TTTTTGCTCTTATTTTATCTGGTATAATGAAGACGTGAGTTGAACGAACTTAGCGGAGCAGTCAAGATTCCGTATAGTCAATTCCAACTTATTTATGATTGAGGTATAGTTATAAATTTAGAGACACTGCCATTGTCCTCCCTAGAAAGCCGAATAGGGGTTTGACAAGTTATATCTATTTGGCTTCTTATGATGCTCAAACTCTCCGAAGTTATTGTTGCACACATGTCAGATCCTCTAAAAATGCAATGGAAAATCTAATATACACTTGGCGACATTTTTGAAGAGTTTGAACAACATAGATAGCTTTTGTACATGTACTCAATACGTATTTATGAAGTGAAACGTATGTTACGGATTACTCCTAAATTATTTAGTACTAAGCTACCAAAACAGCTTTCATTCAGGAATACTCAACTTTCAATTCACCTTAGTATTCTATCGATTGATGATAGGGAGGTATACTTGTATTCAACCGCATCAGCTTTAGAAATATCTCATTTTCTAACACTCCTCCTTGAGATTTTTCTTAGATACTCCCAACTTAGCCCTTAGAACTTCAAATCTCCCTTAGGAAGAGCCTTGGTCAAGGCAATCTGATCCGAGCTGCAATGAACAAGTTGAACTATCCTTCTGCTTGCCTGATAGCGTGAAACTTCACATTTATATGCTTGCTACGACCATGTTAACAATTTTTGGCCATAGATATTGCAATTGTAATCACTATCCGAATAACCCATCAGTTGCCCTTGCTCCTCCCTTTTAAACCAAATACCATAATCAGCAGTTCCTTTGATATATCTCAAAGTTCTTTTAGCAACACCAAGATGAACTTGACTTGGAGCTTGCATAAACCTCGACAATAGACTTGCCGCGAACATGAGATCAGTCTTGTTGTCTCGAGATACTGACAAACTACCAATCAGACTTCTATAAACTGTTGGATCAATCTCCATCTTGAACCTTTTAAGTATATCCCATGCATATTTTCTCTGAGAAATGAAGATTCCATTAGTAGCTTGATGAATCTCCATTCCCAAAAAGTAACTCATTTCACCCAAATCGACATTTCAAACTTGGTTTCCATTTTCTTGATTTGCTTCGCCTTCTTCACATATAAAGTGGCTTCATTTTCACTTCTCTTAAAGCCACAATGAATGAGATGATCATCAATCTTCTTGAGCAGGAGCTGGCCTTATGAAGTCGGTGCGTATGAGCATGGCTGCAACAATTAGCTAAGAAAGAATTCCATCCACTTTCTCTGTACTTTTGCTGCTGTTATCAAATTGAAATACATCCTCGTTAGTTTGAGATCAAATTACACGAAAGCAAGCATAAGAAGAAACAAGAAAAAATATATACCATTGTTGTGATTTCAGGCAGGCACATGATTGGCTCACAGCTGCCAGATGACCTTAATCATGTTTCCCGTATTATACATACTGGTGTCAAGTTAGATGCAGGTAGATACTTAAATACAAAACATAAAAGTTTGTTTTTACTTACTTTGATAATGAGGTCAATACGGTCGTTTCCTTCATTCTCTTTAACATCATCCTTAATCCTCAGAGCTAAAGCTTCCATAGGTTTGTTCTTGCACCTAATCAACTTAATATGTTTCAGTGTTGGAATATCTGCAAAGCTAAGGGGGATCTCTTCAAGATTGTAACACTCTTTTATAACAAGTGTTTCAAACAGGGGAAATGATTCCTCTGAGGCAACCCACCTTGAGATACGTAAGTGCGTCAGGTTCAAAAACATAAGTTTATGGAAGGTGATATCTCCAAGGCACCACTCTTCTGATTCAAAATAATCTGAGTTCCATAATTAGAGATACTCCAGGCTTGATAGTCCTACAATGAAGGGAACCATGTTTTCAATATGAGTCCCTCTTAGTACCAACTTCTTTAAATTTGAAGGCAATTGTAACGTAGATACGAGGGGCCCTCCAAAGGAAAGGTGAAGAATTTGAAGTTGGGTAAGATTCTCCAATGTCAGATAAAAAGACTCTAAGAATCATTATCACCCCTAAACTTGATGTGAAGTTGTTGAAGATTAGAACACCTCCTTGATAACACATCCACCCTATCAATTGGAAATCTAACAATAATCTTTAATATCTTCAAATTTTCCAATTTTGAGGATACTTCAAAGAACCCATGCTTATCAAATTTAGCTTCAAAGATCTCAACATGCCTGAATTTTCCCATTTCCCAAAGAGATGCTAGTAACCGTACTATATTACTCCAATTATTCACAATTAAAGTTTCAAGATGGGGCAGATGTGATTCTGGATGAAAATAGAATTTCTCTACCCAAACTGTGAGGTACTTAAGGTGATTTAATGGTTTCAATGTAGCTGAAGACAAATAACTCACTTCATGGGAACTCAAATCGAAAACCTTAAGAAGTCGCAATTTATGAATCCAAAATCTTAAGGGAATCCCATCAAAAGATTTTCCTATCGTTATCAATGACCTCAATTGTTGGTGGAAAGGCTTCCGTGTTTTGGATCCCAGAGATGCAAACTTAGAATGCTCTTTACTCAAATGGAAGCTCACTCGACTTTCCTTCAAATCACAAGGTTGAAATTGGCCATGATTTCCCTTCACAACCAGCATAAACTTTTCTTCTCGACTCTTCTCCAAGCAAAAGTGAAGGACTACATCATGAACCTGACAGTATTTAACCTTACCATTATATTCTTTCTTTGAAACCAATACAACATTACTGCTAATGAGATCCATCAAGTAATCTTCAGCAGATTCAATGTTCACCACGAAGTCTTCCGCTATCCATAAACTTATCAATTTAGACACTGGAATTATTGCATCCTCTGGAAACATCCCCATTTAAAGAAGACAAGACTTTAAACGATCTGCTAAGTTATAAAAACTCAACAGCATAGTAGCCCGACTATACTTTTCAGACTCACATTCAAGATAGTCAAATAAAGAATCTTTCACCTCATTCCACCAAGATTCTTCCATTTTCTTTCTTTTTATTATTCCAGCTACCAAGACAACCACTAGGGGCAGTCCTTTGCATTTTTCTGCAACTGCTTGACTCACATCTTGTAGTTCAAGCAGGAAATCTTCCCTTTGAAACAGTTTTTTCTGCAATAATTTGCAACTCTCTTCTGTTGTGAGAAATGGAAGAGTATAAGGATCAATACAGTACTTGTCTTGCTTACCCACTTTCTCAAGCCGAGTTGTTACTACTATTCTGCTTCTATTTCCAAGGTTTGGAAAACAAAGCCTTAAGTCATCCCATTCCATACAATCCCACATATCATCCAATACAATGAGATATCTCTTGCCCATTAGACTTTTCCTCAATATGTCGGGAAAGATGTCATCCTTATCTCCCTTGTCCTTGGAACCGATAACTTGACTAAAAATCTCTTGTAATAGCATTCTCCGGTTATATGTTTGGGAAACGATGCACCATGCTCGAACATCAAAATGAGAAACAACGTTGTCACTATTGTACACCTTTCTAGCAATTGTCGTTTTCCCTTGTTCCCCATGCCTACAATTGGGATGACGTCTAGCTCATTTGTACCTTTAATTAGATACTGAATAATCTTTTTTATGTCATTCCAAAAACTTACTATCTCCTCATCAGTCACTAGATTGCTATGTCGAGTTGGCAGGTATTTAAATGGTGCTATCACATAGCCAGGCTTAAGAGCAACGTCTGCTGACCACAACTCAGTTACCTACATTAATTTGTTTGATCTCCTTTAAGATTGTAGGAAGTGAGCAAAAAATATGCAACAAAACATTATACTAAACAAGAATAGAGTCAATGGCAACTTCAACATCATATGCCAAATTGATGGTATGTCTCTAAAGATCTTTAGGAATTTTATGTTCATGGTGCACCTTTGCGACATCTCTGAAAATTGATGATAAAGATGACAGCTCCTTCTCTAAAATGGATATAAGAGTTGATAACTCTTTCTCCAAATTACCTAAAAGAGGTTTCATCAAGAAATCTAAATCATATTTCGACATCTCATTCAGTTTCCTTAAAAGAGAATCAAGAAAGCTCAATCCATAAAAGGTGGAGAACTGAGATGGAGTAAATTTTAAGGATTTGTAGTAAGTCTCCACTTGTGCCTTCAGATCTTTAGCTTTCTCCAATATCTGTATCGAGCAAAGACATATTCTACTAGTATCATCTTTGTTTATAGAGCTAGGAAGAAGTTTTTGTATGACATAGATAGCATCACCTACTATAGCTCCAACTTTTTCCATAACCTCATTGAACCATTTACCGTTAATAACATGATTTGGCACATCAGCATCAGGGAAAACCAACAAGAACTCCACTAACACAATCAAGAATAATAGATAAGGAGATTTATACAAGATATCATAATACTCATATGTGTCGACCTCATCAGAAACAACGTAACCTAAAATAGCAAGACAAAGTTGTCCCACATTGTTGGCCATGAGCTGAATTCGAGTCTCCAAACATTCTAGCTTCTTATGGTTGACGTAACCATTTATCTCCGTGGCATATAAGTATGTCAAAAATCTCAGTTTCGTTTGAATAATTTTCACTTCCTTTATAAATTTGTGTATTTTAAGGTTTTCTTCAGGAGGGTCAGACCTATCCCCTTCCGGTAATATCATTAGTACATCATTTAGATTATTTTCGAGCCAATCCATATAGTCTGACAGATCAAAACTATTCAACTCATAATTGTCACTTAAAATGGTGTTACGTTCCAAGAATTCCAACAAATGTGATTCTAGCCTTTCTAAATTAAGGTTAGTTTTACATTGATCTGGAAGCATTGCCATAGTCAATTTGGCATTATTTGTGTGTTTGACTAAGGAATCACGAAAAAGAACACGATGATACTTTATAAAGGTTCTCAAAATTCTTAGCACCATTTCAAGTTCCTCAATTTGATCAATCTTGGCACTATCCAGATTACCTCCACTCTTGATCCTTCTCAGGTGATCTAACATTTCCTCAATTTCATTTTGAGCCATTTTCTTTCAAAACATTCCTGCAACTTCGCCAATCTTGGAATTAGGTTCATTGACAACATTTTTATTCATGTCTTTCATAACTAGTGTTTGTAGCTATGTTGATGCTTGAGAAAGATAATACAATTTATGTACTATATTTCATCTAACAAATGGTGCATATTATCACAAAAAATCACATTTCACACAACTTTCATATGGTCACTCAACTCATAGTAATTTTATTTAAACAAAAGGAAACTAATATCAATGTGTAACGCTAATGATGTAAGGCGGACCACTAAGAGTATTTAGGCTGCAAGCATCTTAGTTGAATTACACATAGGAATAGCCCAAATAGGAGAAGAAAGTAAAAAGAAAAAAAGAAGTTAGTACATAACACAAGTTCACTACACTTTTTTTAAAATAGAAATTTAAATAGGAAAACAAAAATAACAAAACTTCTTTAACTGGTTCAACAGAGCAAAAACTAATTATTTTGTGTGATATACATTTTTTATTTTCTAGACCATATAGAAATTAAAACACAAGTGTTTTGAAGTGTCATAGTGTTTCATACAAGACAATCATAAATGTCTACATTAATATACATCAAAACCATATTCACAATAATTGTAGTTTTGGAACCATGAAGTTTATTGTTAAAATGGATTAATAACTCATTAGTTGTATCAATTTAAGAACTTTGCGATTTTGGAAGCAATAGAAAGTTAATATTCAATATATCTTGCAATTTTCAAGTGTGACAGAGTGGTCGATCGATTGATCGATCTTCTTTAGCCTTTTTGTATCTCAAAGTTCTGATCCAATCCTACAAAAAGAGTTGTTGATAACTTATACATAATGAAGATTCCACTTAAGAAAGGAGAATAATTCAAAGAGAGATTCAGAAAAATGTTTATCGAAAAATACCTGATATAGATTGGAGTAGGATTAAGCTAACAAGAAAAGATTAGTATGAGCATAATTAACTTAGAACAACGAGGAAATGTTTGTGCATGTCATACTCTAACAAGATATAATTATGGTATAACCAAAGGACTGGATCTAAATCCTACCAAAAAAGTCAATGGTTGTATTATTTAATGAATAATTCTTGGGTTTAATTTATCATATTAATTTTTAGACAGCTACATTTCCATTGGCTTTCAACGTCAATGGTTGCATTATTTGATGAATAATTCTTGGGTTTATCATCTTAATTTTTAGATAGCTAATACGTTGTCAGGTTAATATGCATTCCCATTTGCTTTCAAAGTCAATAGTTGCATTATTAAATGAAATAACATGGCTTATGATTTGTACGAATTTCTAATCTCGAGTTTGTTACTTAATTCTTTTTAATTCTAGTTATCATTTCTTTAGCAACCTTACATATTGAGAAGATTAATGAAAAAAATTCTCTTATGAAAGCACATTCAATTAAATGAAAATTAATTTTTATTTATTGTTTAATGCATCCTTATTATATGAAAGCATATTCGATTAAGGGGAATTTAATTTATATTTATTGATTAATGCATCCTTATTTTATGAAAGCATATTTGATTAAATGAAAATTAATTTATATTTATTGTTTAATGCATCCTTATTTTATGAAAGCATATTTTTTTGTGGTATTAAATGAAAATTATTTTATTTTGTAGGATTGAGTTAGAGAAGAGTGTGCTAAAGAGATTGCAATATGCTTTACAAATCATATTTAAATTTTAGCTAAAAATAGAGTTATTATTTTTCATATTAGGTTCAAATCTATCTATCTATCTATATATATATATATATATATATAAACGTGAATTTTGCTTAATTAAATTAAATTAAATTACTGCTAAAATTGGAGGTAACTAAAACTAACCAAAAAGGAACATTAATTTGATTAGCGTAAGTTTTCTTATACGAAAAATAACTAATGACTAAAAATTAGCACTAATTAAGAGATTTTAATTTTCTTAATTGTGAAACTAATGATTAGCTGTAAGTTTTCTTCCTATCCGTTTTTTCATCAACAGTTCTTTATTTTCAATTATATTAATTAGTATGTATTAATCTTTGAGTAATTAGATTTTAATTAATTTTGTGTCTTTTCATATTCTATATTTTTGTACTATATATAGATTGGAAGTGTATTTTTTTTTTCTTCATGTAGTAGCTTGCTTACTATATTTGTTTTTAACTAGATTTTTAGTCTAACATATTTTTCTTTCTTTTTTTTCAGAGTTGGTCATTATAATAGACATGATTTGATGATAAGGAATAAGATTTGAAGAATGTGGAATGCAATTTATTTCAAGACAAAAGGTGAATTGATTTATAATTTTTCACTTTTCACATATGAAACTCATATGACACTAATTAAATTCTCTTTGGTATTGTTCAAACTCTTATTTGACTTCTTGATCACCTTAATTCTCATAATGTATTGTGAAATTATGTATGTTGAAGTTTTTTTTTTTGTTGATAGAATGTGTTTGGCAAGTGGACTAACTAATGTGGAATACAAAGTCATCCAAGAGACAAAGAACAAATTGAGATGCTTGATGAGAAAATTTGTGGGGGAAAACTAGGGATTCACGTACAAGTAGGAGTTGAGAATTTATCTCCATAGTAATCATAAATTTTTACAATATTTTGTTACATTAGATGTTTGTATGGCAATTACAGGACTCCTCTTACTTGGTGAAATTATTCCTAAATTAGAAGATCAATCATTATCTCTATTGTCACCATAGAAGCATGCTAAATGAGTTTAGAAAGCATAATTATGCAAGCTTTTCATAGAGATGCCATGAGTAAGTTTCATTGTTTAGACAACTACATTATTGTACATTCATCAATTTTTTGTGCTCTTTTGAATATATTGCTCAACGCCTATATCAAATATGCATAATAATGTCATATGTACTTCACTTTGTTAAAAAAATATGTTGTGTGTTTGTGTTTTTATGATTTTAGTTTTATTTCATTTTTCTTTTATTTGAAATGCAAATTTGTTTTTTTTTTAAATGCGGTTCACCTAACACCAATAAAAATATTATTCTTGTGTTTTAATCAATATAACAAAATTAAAATTTATTTCCGCTAAATGAAGTTATAAAAATATTAATTTCAATTTATTGATTTTCTTATAAATCGCGTTTGTGCGATCAAATTCACTAGTTTTATTTATAAATTTAATTAATTAGTACAAATATCAATTCAACACACTTCACATATGTTGTCAATCTTCATTATATGCTAACACAAGGAGAAGTTGTTAGAGTAATGTCTTACTAGAATATATCCTCACTGCATCAACTTTTTCAGTTGAGGAACTTCCAATCCACTTAATGACTTTCAAGAATGAACAAGTAACTAAGTGCTGGGGTAGAAAAATTGAGGAAATGGATATCATTACAACCCATAAGCTTCAAGGTAGAGAGCAATGGAGCCATGATGGCGTTATTCAACAATTTTGATCAAAAGTAATATGTCTTAGGTCGATGGTCACAAAATTCATATCCAAATTAACACTTAAAATTAAATATCGAGAACAAGCTTGTGTTGCAAGAGGATTTTGCAGACAATGTTAGGAAATGTGCTTTGGTTTATCATCTCATAGAACAAGCACAATGACTAAATAGGTAGACCATATATGATTCCATGGTTTGGACAAGAGACTCATTGTTGCTCAATCAATTATAGATTTAACTAATAAAATCTTTATAGTACGCCCATGAATTACATCTGCAGAATGGTTCATACTTTATATTTTTTTCCCCAACTATATGGTAGAAAGTTAAGAATTGAACAACAAATTATCACTAAGTATACAAGCACTATAATTACGATAAGGTATAATATTTAGGAAGTTAACTATTTTTGGGCCCTAAAAAAGGAATTTTATAGCGGAAATAAATAATAATTAAAAAAAAGTTAAACATTTTACAATATGGTGATAGATTTTCACGATGGTATCTCTACAGGAACAAGTCTGAGAATGCAAATTGCAATTGACATACAATAATCATTAATTTATATTTTTTTATTAGATGATTGAAATAGTTTTCATGGGAAATATTAATTTCCTCCGTATGGAACACATCCTTAATAATAAAAATCACTTATGTTCTTCTATGACATTTGATTCGATGATTAAAACCACTGGCCGAAAAACAATACTAAAGTTTCAAACTAAAAATACATTCGATTGAAAAACATGCAAACTCTTTTAACAACGACTTGGAGCACGCATTATGGCCAACAAATTTCCTTCCGCTTGAATATCATATTCAAAATCAACCTTCCTTTTGATGCTTGCAATAGCAATTTGAATCGCTTCTCTATCTTTTTTCCACTGCGACTTGAATTTCTCTTCTTGCAACTGCTTCTCTCTATGATAACGTAACCCAAAAGGTCATTTTTTAAAATTTTCATAAAATTATCATTTTACCTATCCTAATAGTTGCCCCAAGCCTTTTCTGATTGTTTGGTAAAGTTGGTTTTTGAAAGTTCAGTAAAAGGTTGCGATTTTTGGAAGTTTTTAGTTTTGGAAGACTTAAGTTGGTTAAAAATGGTTTTTGGTGTCAATCGAAGCTTTGAATCTCAGAATGGATTTCCGCCAGTTCCATCTGCTCCAAAATGCGGAATTTAGTCTAGGAGAGTCATCGGTTTAAGATTCAGAGTTGTTTCATGGATTTGGGGTCTTAAGTTGGAAGTTGATGAGATTTTAGTCTTTAGGTTGACCTTTGTAAACATTCAGAGTTCGGATGTCAAATCGGGTTTCTAACCATCTCGTTGGACTCTGGGATGATTTTAGATCTAGGGGAGGTCTTGGATGAATTTTCTGAGGTTATGAGCTTAGACCGTTTTGGTGTTATGGTAATTTATTAAAACTTTCATGGGTTTCTTTTCAAGGAGACCTCAAATTCATATCTCGATGGTTCCATTGAGTCTGGAACATCGAGTTTAGTTGGGTAGATTATTTGGTTTGTGTGTAAGGGGTTATAAATGAATCTTAGGGTCCATTCAGATGCTTTCGGTAGTTGCACTACACCATTTTAGGTCTATAGCCACACTAATTCTGGACTACGTTTGTAAAGTGTTGCCTAAAGTAGTTTTGGCAACACTTTTAAAGCGTAGCCAAAGTTTTTAACTTTTAGTTACGATAATATTGGCAACACTTCAAAAGTGTACTCTTTAATGGTATAAGCTACACTTTATAAGTGTTGTTACAATATGATATAATTGGCAACACCTATTTACATATATGGCCACACTTTTAAAGTGTCCTATTTTTATAATTGAAAAAACAACACATTATAAGTGTGGCTTTAAAATTTTCACTAAAATATTATATTCCCTCCAATATTTTTAACTCTCCCTCCCATTTTTATTAAGAAAAAAAAATCATAAAACATTAAAAAATACTCTTCCCCAAATCGAACCGGAAGTATTGAAGAACACAAGTGGGTCCCCAAATCGAGCTAAGAGTTTTCTCTCCGTCAAACTTTCTCGCAATCACGAAAGAACACGCTGAATATCTCGAAGAACTTCTCGCTGAATCACTGAAGAACTTCTCGTTGAATCGCCGAAGGTTTATCGGGTAAGTCATAAAACATTAACACTATCTTTTTCCCCAAATCGGAAAAACCTTTCGTCTATTTGAAGAGCATGATTTTCTCTCCAAACTAATTCTAAAGAACACGATTTCGATCAAACATTCTCACGGGTTTCACTATTTCACGTTGAAAGGCTGAAGAACACTATTTCACGCTTTCTTGTTGAAGAGCTAAAGGTTACGCCTCACAAATGAACACGTCTCACTAAAATGCTTCACTTGAGAAGATGGTGTCTTAAAGCTTCATCACATTTTGTTGGAATAGGGTTTATCAAGTAAGAAATTGTATCTTTGAAAGTCTAAATTTTAGCTTTAGGGTTTTGATATTCTTGTGTCTCGCATATACAATTTTTGTTGATTTTTGGGAGTCTAGCTCGTAGTTGCATTACCCACATACGTTTTGATATTCGCCCGGGACAGTTACGAATGAGACATGCCTTACTCGGTATAATATGATGATAAGGAACATTTAGTTATCCAACAGATGTAATATGTGTAAAAAGAAGGGGGAAACAACATAATAGGTTGTCATTTGTCTTAATCTTGAAGCCTAGCTCTTGTTTACTTGTTCTCTTTAGCAATGGAGGCATGTTCATTGCTAAGGGTGGTGGAGCCTCATAGACATGGAGGTGTGTTTATTGCTAAGGGCAAGGAAGATGATCTTTGTACTAAGAATTGGTACCCTAATGAAGCCGTTTACAATGAAAAGAGAATCTCTGTTCAGGTTATAACCTTTCTTTTATCTTTATGTTAGATTTTCTACTGTTCTGTTTGTTGTGTGTGTGTTTTTTTATGACTCTTGGTACCAAATGCTTGCAAGGTTGAGTCTTTCTTGGATGTGCATAACTTAGTGTTATAAATTTGGTTATTAAGTGGATCTAAAAGTACCAAATGCTTGCCTGCTTGAGTCTTTTAATTTCCTCTCCTCCTTGATCTTAGACAACTTGTATTATCTGTGCTATGATGCTCAATATACCATAAGTCGGGTAATCCGCAAGTAGCTATGTGATGTCCAGTTTTGCTCCTGTTTTACTGACCCTTTTACTCTTGTTTTCACCATTCTTAAATATGTTCATAAGCATCATGCAGCTGCTCTCTACACCTTTGAATAAACAGATTCAATCAACTCAAAAAGTGGAGGGATACCACCTTCAATGTAATAGTCACAACATATAGATTAAGTAAGATAAAGAGGTCTTTTTGCACATTCTGCATTTACAATATTATCGAATAAGAATAAACGAACCTAACACCAGTTTAGATTCTACCAAGGAGCAAGGTTTGTTACGCATCAGTTGTCTGCCGAATAACACCATGGAGTTCTCTAAAGTTCTAAGCATATATGTGCCTCTTCAACAGACTAACGAGATTAGGCAAAATTCCAGCATAAAAAATCAATTGTTCATGCTCTGCTAGGTAGGTCGACTACTGCGACTTGATTTTCAAAATTATTTTTCCCACTTTCTACTAGACTATTCTATTAAGGAAGTAAATGCCAATGAAGTCTCTTCTCTTAGGGAAGAAGTGCGTGAAATGATACAAGTAGTGCATGAGCTAACCTTCCTTCACATGGCGTGCAACTTCCTTCACATATTGATGCAAGTAGTGCACAATCTGTAAAAGGGTAAAATCTTTCGAATTCTTCCAACTCAATTAATGCTTCTACTTTGGAAAAGGTAATTATTATTTCATAATAACAAAAAGTTAAATCTTGAACTTTTGAATGTGAAAAGGGGTGCAAGAATGCTGTCGACCCTTTATTTGATACCTATTTAGATAACATCAGTTCATTTGAGTTGAACACTTGATAAGTCTGTTTATATATGTTATAACACTGTTCTACCACTCAAACTTGGAAACCAAACAGAAGGTGCACTGGAATGATTAGAAATGAATTTTGAGGGTTCATTTTCTCCATGCGGTAGATCTTTTAGTTGCTTCTCAAAACGTAGTGCTTTCCCTAAGTAGCTTTCGTGAACTTAGTGCAGACTTAACTTTTATTCCTTGTAGTTGCAAGAACTATTTAGGTAATATCTTCTTAGAGACATCACGTTTTACTCGACATAATTTACATCATCCACCACTTACATCTAGAAGTATTATCATCACTAAGTCACATGTTTCTGCTAAGCTCTTTTAATCTTTTACACCGTAATACATGTTGAATAGAAGTAGTTAAAGGATTAATCTCTTCTCATGTTGCATTTTGGTTTCACATGTTTTAGTTTCTGTTTTATTCCATATGTAAAGTAAGTTTGGCTTAATATAGATAGTGTAGGTGATAACAATTTTTTTTTTCCTTATTTGGTTTTTGTTCTGGTGGGAGATAGGAGATACCCCTGGAATTATCATAATGCACACAAGCTAGCCTCAGTACCGTTGTAAAAGAGAAGAAGAAATTGATCCAACTAGATAAGAGAAGCATCAAAGATCTTAACATAAACTCATAAAACCTCATTTTTTAAGATGAACAAAACCAGAACTAACAACAATATTAGCTGGTGATTTTCTAATTGGACATTAATATACCACAACACACAACTACACCTAAATCCCAAACAAGTTGGGGTTGACTATAGGAATTCCAAGACCTTATAAATCTTTCAAGAGAACTTCCTTCAATGATATTTTAGGTCTCCACTCACCATGATTTCACACCCAGGGTCTGGCGCCTCTTGAGGCTGACGACATGCCCAAACAATCTCAATCAACCTCTCATTTAAACATCAATGTGTGCTACTTGCACCTTCTGGAGCTTAATTTATCACATTCTGCACTAATGTTGCAGTATCCTTGATCTCTAATTACTACATGCATAAATATTTTTTTGTTTTTTTCCGCCAAACTTGTTAAACGTTTAGAAGCCTTGTTAATGTTCTTAAAATTGGAAAGGCATTGTGTCTATGATCCTAAGCAATTTCTTAGAATGTTCAAGTTTTTAAAAGGGATTGTGATTTCGTAGGTCTATGTTTATGAGCTACTTAATGTATTATTGATATTCTTCAAGTTCAATCAGATATCTCTTTGTTTTGACTTTCTTTATCTTTCATTTTTTAGCCAAATGATTTTTTTCATGCGTATCTCTGAACTTTACTGTTTTGTTAACTTACTGTAGTATCTCTTGATTACTTATGAGTTTTGGACTATCATGTATCTGCAAGTTATATGTGCATTTTACTTTTTGTTAGCACTTTGAATCATGCTCTTTTGTTTATTACAAAGATATATTTGCACCTTTATTTAGCTCGGGTACTTGTCCATTATTGTCGCCATCGCAGATCAAGCTTAAGATTAAGATATTGTAGAATCATTGTGGTGAACCTAATATTGTGAAGTTACTCGATATTGTCGAGATCAGGTGTCGAAGACCCCTAGTCTTATAGTTGAATAGGTGAATAACACAGATTTTGAAGTGCTTTATCCAACTCTTTCGACTTTGACGTTAGATATTACATCCATGAGATATTACAGTTGTTGCGGCCGGGGAGAAAGAAGTAGCAGTCCTTGCATCGGCTTCAGAATCTTTCTCAAAGTCAAACATTAATTGCAAAGATTGAGGAGAGCCTTGTTCGATATCAAAGTCATTACATCGTTTTGAAAAGATGGCAATACCAATTCACGGGTAATGAAAGATCTTATACTTATGCACAAGGTTGAGTTAGTTCCATTTTTCCTTCATGATCAAGTAGGTTTTGCCAAAAGATCATATATTGGATCTTCTTCATTTATCTAATTCTGTTCAGTCATGCAAAGTACAAGTTACAGCTCCTGAAATTTTGACATTTATGCTAAAGTTAGACAATGCACTAGAAAGGCGAGATATTCGAAGAATTTATGAAGTTCTTAACAATCTGCAAGGAATGAAGTTAGTAAGTTTTCTCAAGTCTTAAAGATTTTGTGAGTAGAGCGAGTTACATTTATAATTCATTATGCTAGAATATTAAAGTTACCAAGTTTCAAAAAAATTCATTATGCTAGAATATTAGAGTCAATAAGAGGTAATGTTAAGGTTGTAAAAAGAAAAAAAGAGATTTGAGAATGAATTGCTTGCTTAATCCCTCCAGTATGTTCTTAAGTTGCCATAAATATTCTCAATTTTGGAGCCATAAAGTAATTTGTAAGAATATTTACTAGTAATTTGTAATTTGTAATTTGTAATTTGTTGCTGCACCAGTACTTTCATCTGCATTTTAAGGTGTTTTAAGTTTCAGTTCTTTTCACTTGCAACAACCACTGGGCAATCTATCTTCACATCGGTGCAAGATTGTTTAGTATGACATTTCAAGAGGATATAACCTTAGCTTAAAATAGATATGGCTTATCCTCGGCAGTTGATGGAAGAAAAACCTTATCCTACGACACAACTCTCTTAATTCATGATCAAAAGACCACATTAGATAAAAGTATCTCATCCTACTCTTTCTTGCATTCTCAAACTTGACCTTTTTGTGTGACAGATAGTCTCTTCATTTCCTAAAATCAAATAGGGGAAATTCTTTCTGTGGGTTCTCCTTTTCCTCTAACCTAAGCAATGTTGCAGCTTATATAAATACTTCATCTTCTCGTCCAAGGTACATTTTAGGGGTTTCCTCAATTTCTCATTGGCTACTAAGAATGTAAATTTATTATTCTAAATTCTAATCTTGGTCATTTACTCCTCAAACTTACTTTATGAATTCAAATAAATTATGTTAATAATTGCTGCAGTTTCTCGTGGTGAATTTAGAGGAAAACTACCACTGAAAGGTTGAAGTGGTTTTCTGTTGCACAAAACTGATGCTTCTTAGGAATGAAGTTGCGTGATATAATTATCCTTGTCAATTGAGCAGTAGTGTTTGATCTTTCTTTGGAGTCTATGAGTTGTTTGTACATTTCACTTTGTTGTTGAGGTTTTGCACTAACAACCTGTTTTCCTTTGTTGATCTTTCTATGCATTGTACATCTCTGGATTATAAATTTATCATTGTCGGTATTACTTTTTGGATAACATGCACACATGTCTTATCTGCTTCGCAATTTGTTGGCCGCCCGAATGCGGATATCTCGGGAGAAAAGGCTGAACTTGCCACACATTCAAAGCAAAAGAATAAACGTCCATGTTTATTAGGTACAAACACTTAAATGAAATTCAATTTACGCAAAAAAATAAAGAAATGTTGCCAGTGAAAAAGAGGCATTACTATTACAAATGCGCACAAGAGATCCCGATTCAGGAATCTGGAACTTCTTGCCTCTTCTATAAGTACTGTTGCAATCTGATTTGTTGTACATTTTAAATGTGTAGGGAAATAAAGGTGATCAAATTTGAAAGGTTGTCACAAGTCAATTTGATCTCATTGAAGTGGATGATGAAGAGTTTTTGAACTATTGTAAAGTTTGAATTCATTATATTTGATTTTGTGAAATATATTCATTGCTAGAAAATATTCAACTGTTGTAAGAGTACTTTTTGAACTATTGTGTACACATATTTAGAATATTGCTTTATAAGTATGTGTATGTACACAAGACATACTATCTTTTGAAGTTTATTGCAAATCTATATATTTGAATTACTTATTAGCCAATTTAATGCTTGAGATTATTTATTGCAAAATAATATTGGTGTTTTTTAATTAGAAATTGTGGCATATAAATATTTTTAGCCAAAATGATATGGCCACACTTAGAAGTGTAGCAATAGGACTGTAAATTGTGGTTTGCACATGGGCAAGGACTACACTTCAAAGTGTTGTCATACATTAGATAGAAAAGGCAACACTTACAAATCGTGGGCAATAAGGAAGCTAAGGCCACGCCTAAAAGTGGAGTTGTATAAGATAGAAATGTTGCTATTTGAGGTACATAAAAGCGTTGCCATTTTGCCTTTTAGGCTACACTTTTAAGCGTAGGCGATAAGGCAACACTTGAAAAGTGTTGCCTAAACTCTAAGGTAACGCTACTTTCGGGCACCCCTGGAAAAGTGTTGCTAAAAGGCCAAAAGTGTAGCCTTTTATCAAAGGCCACACTTTTTGCTAGTTTAGGCTACACTTCACTGGGGTGGCCGTAGGCCTAAAATGGTGTAGTGTTGCTTGTTTGCTGAAATTTGGTTCTTGTGCCAGCCTTCAGATTTGTGGAGCTGGTGACCACGTTTGTGAAGGAAAATTATGGGGACCCCACGTTTATGGAGGCTCGACTGCGTTCTCAGAGGGTCAAGATGCTTACCTCCGTGTTCGTGGAGGGTTGAGATTGTCCTCTCCGCATTCACAGAAAATACCATGTTTACGGAGACTTATTGAAGACGGTCTCCGCATTCGCGGGGAGGAATTTCGCTAGCAGCTTGAATTTTTCAAATTTTGGGGTTTCTTCCCCATTTTTTTTTATTTTTGAGCTTTGAGAACTCTTGTGTGGCAAAGAAGGTTTTTCAAGGTGAAACATTTGGGTAAGTGTTTATAACCCTAAATCTTCAATTCCCATTCATCAATTATGATTTTTAACATTAAAATAAGGATTTTGAGTTTCAATGTTTGGAGGTTTTTCAAGAACCCTAAATTTCTGCTTAATTGGTGATTTTGAGTTGATTTCAACTTTATTTTTGAAATGGTTTTCACCGTTGGTTTCCAAATTCTTTAGGCAACATATTTTCATATTAATTTCCAAATGTACCCTTCATTTTTGGAATCGATTTGTTGGGTTGATTTAACCTTGTTTTTTCAAAATGGTTATATGAGTGTTGTTAGTTTTAAAATATTATTGTGATTACTTATTTGATTAAATTGCATTGATCTGGAGAATCAATTAAGGGGGAAAGCTCAAGTCCTGGAGTGATTGTTTGATTGATTAAGGCAAATGAACTTCTAGACCTTTTTTAATCTTGTAGAATCTTATATTTCCTTGTATTAAGTGTTAGAGAGTAATCAGAATTGGTGATGGGTTGAATCATTCACATGGATTGATCTAAATGATAATAAAAAGGGGCTAAAGAAAGAAAATGCAACGTGATGGCAAATTGATGTGTGTGATATTGTGAATGATTTGAGCGGTAATATTGATGTGTTATTGATGGAATATTATGATTGAGTGGTTATGAATTGTGAATTGATATGGAAGTTGATATGAACAGATAAATATCAGAGTATATGAACTTTCAGCACAAATCTTGAACGATTTTTCCTTTGATTCACAATTTTGATTGTAAATCCCCAACTAGGGTTTCACAATTGAGGGACAATTGGGTGAATGAAGAGTTTTTAACCCTTTTACCCTTGTATATTAATTGAATATAACTTTAGTCTTTTTAATTATAAAATTGACGTGTAAAATATTTAATTAGTTAACAACCATTGAATGGCTCACTGATTCACATTGGAGAGCTTATGTTTCACGCGCTTGGACTGTAATAATCGAGTATTTTTTTATTTAATAGTTGGATAGTTGAAGTGTTTGTTTGTGCACTTTGAAAGTTTAAGGTCATAGTTATAATTTGAAACCAAGTTTAGGGTCCTATTTATGTGTTATGCCAATAGGAAAAGTCACCCAAAATTCTAATGACCTCCTCAGGAAGTATGCCACCCATCCCAACGTCAAATTGACAACATACATGTAACGACCCTAAAAATGAAATAGGAAGAACTAGAGCCTCACATGTGTATTGAAGTTGGTAACTTGATTAAATAATGTAAATCGGCTTTTTGAGTTTAGTTTAAAGAGATTTGGGGTCCGTAGATGAAGTGGGAGCTAGGGTTGAGGATTTCATGGTGTTTCTTCTTCAATTTTCATGGGATTCATGAAGGTTAAGGTATAAGGATCATTTATCCTTGATTCCTTTTTCATTCAAGGAGCCAAATCAAAGTGTTTTGAAAGTTCTTCAAAAATTCAATGAAGTCCTAATTTCGGTTCTAGCATGGGTTCTTGCATTAAATGATTTTTAATGATGATTTATGTTATTATTGATGTTTATTAATGGTTTTAAGAAAGAAAAGTCCATGAACCCATGTCTTTCCAAGTTTCCTAAATTTGGCTTACGAAGTGGGTTGAATGTTTATGATTGAATGATGATGGAAAAATGCTTAGGTTGAGTTGAGTAGTTGATTTCTATTATTATCTATGTTTATCTATTGAGAATTGTTGAAGAATTGAGGAATGGTGATTATGGCTTTGGAAAAAGGGTAAGTTGACCTAACTTCATTGTTAATGTAGAATTGATATAGAATTGTGATAGATTGATGTGTGATCCACTTATGGTGGAGGTGTTTACTTATTGAATGTATTATGATTATGGCCTTGAAGGCATTATATGAGGAATTGAAGTGTTGACATGATAACATATATGTGAATATGATGTAAAGGATTTGAATGAGAATCTAATGAAGTAAAGGTAATCATGTTGTGAATATAAATGTGTTCATGGGATCCCAAGGTGAGCTTGAATAAAGTATTATTGTATTGTGATTAAAAGTATGTTCTCTCTTAACACTTATGAATGAAAATGATGGAATGTAAAGTGTCTTATATTGTTGAATGTCATCTCTTGACTTGGTAGACTTAGGTGCTCTTCTTGATAATTGAAAAGCTATGTTGAATATAAATTGATAGGCTATGACATTCCTTTCATATGTAAGTGATGAACTCTTTTTCTGAGCTGGGTAGTTTTTGGTAATTTATGCATATCTTGTTCTCTAGAACTTGGTTTACAATGAATATTATATGATTTGGAAAGCTAACTCGTATACCTACAACTCTTATGTTTATGTAAAATTCTAATTTAACTGTTATGGACACGAAATATGGGGCGCAACATAGGGAAAGTTCTGCCCAGATTTTGGAAATTGAAATCCTGTATGATCAACTGTAGTGTTTTGAATATATCTTTTTGTACAAAATATATTTTGCGTCGATTCTTGTTTATTTGCAACCTTTAGAGATGTACCTACATCTTTCATGAAGGTTATAAAGTTTAGTTTTACCGTTTCCTTTTCAAATCTAACTTGTGACTTGAGGTACCAGGCTGGACAGATTCACTGGTTTGGGAGCATAGTTGTATTTGTACATGCTAGGCTTACTTGTGATGATGATCCTATTTTATGTCAACATTACTGAGCTAAAAGAAGTTAAAGAAGTTATTTAATTGTATTTTTAAGGTTGTGTATACTCGTGAACAAGTTGAGGACCTTGAAACGTTGGTTGGTCTATGGTCTGAACTCGCAAAGTTATGTTGGACTGGTTCTTTGCTAAAGCACTGAGTTTGTGTATAAACTTGTACTTGCACTCTTTTAACTGCGGAAATATTTGAAAGTTGATCTTGGTACCTTGGCTACCTCTTGTCACTTTGCATTGTCATGTTGGTATCCTTTAAGACGTTAAAGACGCTCATGTAACTCGCCCACTTGTACGGACTGTTTGATCACCTGGCACTCTTGTTGGGACCTTGTCCTTTTTGTGGCTGTGACTTTGTCACTTTTGGCATGCCTCTTAATTCGGATCACTTGCCATTTTGACTCTGGATTTTTAGTCCGTCTTATGAATGGAAGTTGTCCATTTTAAGTATGAATTAGAAAGCCATTTTTAATATGGTTCTTGGTTCTCTTGATTATTGGGCTTTGACCCTTCTTGATACCGGGCGTCGGGCCTTCTTGATACTTGCTTGTGCTTGGTGTGATGATATGCTATATATATTGGGCGAGCCTTGTTATTGAATCTCTTGGAAATTTATGCTATGATCATTCTTGACACTTGGATCTTTAAATGTAGAACTTGATAGCCTTAGTGTGAACTCTAGTTACTTGATAGGTTCTACAACGTGTAGATAGTAGTATGGGATGCTATCTACACATGGCACGAGTAGGCTTTGAAGGTGCCA
Source organism: Solanum commersonii (assembly GCA_029007595.1). Taxonomy (NCBI): domain Eukaryota; kingdom Viridiplantae; phylum Streptophyta; class Magnoliopsida; order Solanales; family Solanaceae; genus Solanum; species Solanum commersonii. Next base: position 1,929,890 of record JAJTWQ010000055.1, on the reverse strand, counting down.
AAATGAGTTCCCTAAGTCTATATGACTATAGTGTGAAGTCCCCTAAATGCATGAATGTGTCCTAAATGACTTTAAAGAAGAATGTTGACTTATTGTCTAAATGATTTGTTGAATGAATAGCTTATGTTAATGAAGTGAGTTACTTAGTATGCTACCTTGAAGAATGATGGTTCTTGTCTATAGTAGCCTTGAGGAACACTTAGGTGTGTATGAAGAGGTTGTATGGGTGGCCACTTCATGTCTCACTCAAGTGTGTCTTAGGGTAACTTTAGATAAGGGTTCTTGGATGATAAAATGAGTTACGTGGTAAAAATGTTGAGTATGTCTATAATGTGGTTAATGTCTTATATGTTGGTTATGTTCTATAATATGTCTAATATGTCAATATTCATGAAGTTTTACTAAAATGTCATAGGGCATGACTTTCAACCAAATGTCCTTTTTAGCATGTTTTTGCATGGCTTCCATACTTAGTACTTAATTGTACTAACTCCTTTCTTTCCCTTTTGACTACAGTGTAGGGATTTGGAGATGTTGATTTTCCATGGTTGATGGATAGGTTTCTAAGATGTTTGAAGATGAAGACTTGGTGAGTCCTCATATATTCGAGGACAATAACCAACATGCTCCTTTATGTCTTGTAGTTTTGTTATAGTTTTGAGTGGGCTCAGTCCCATTGTTGTATTCAAGTATTAGATGGTTTTGAGACATCTTGGATAAAGTCTAGAAAATCTTCCGCTTGCTTTTTATTTAAAAGGTGTTCTTTCGATTGTAAAGGAAGCTTTAAATTTCTCCTCTATATTTTTTTTGTATCGTATTTTATTGAATGAACCATGAGGCTTGTATTTGACCTCTTCGAGGTCGAATACGCCGGTTATGACTAGAGGGTGCTCTCGGATCGTGACAATACAAGCTACGAAAAGAGTCGAAACAAAAAATCAACATGAAAGCCAAAAAATGACCGTGAGGGTCACTATAACTTCCGCTACTAAAAGGACCTTCATCCTCGCACATTAACAAAATTAAAGCAGTTTATAACCCCTTATAAAATTGAAACGTTGGATTTGCAAGGAAAATTCCAGTTTTGGTACTAAATCAATGATCTACGAGTTCAATCTACGGGCCGTAGAAAAGAAGTCGTAGAGTTGAGTTGAGTTTTTGAAAATCTTGAGTCACTGATGTTGGACCAAGGAATGGATAGTATGTGATATAGTTGATTCTACGGGTCATAGATTGATTCCAGACTTAGTAAAATTTTATGCTTGAAATTGAGTTCTATGAGCTGTAGGAAAGGGTTTTACTCCATTTTCTCCAAGCTATGATTTTTATGCAAAGTTAGAGTTTTTATGAAAGATTTTATCTGCATAACAATGAATTACTATGAACAACATGTTTTATTATATGATTATCATTCTCCATACAAGTGTCAAGATTATCTATAAAGATATGAAAGTTGCTTCTAAGTATTTATAGATTATGAATAACTTCATGTAAGTTTTCTCATGTTAAAAGCTATACATATAAAAGTAAAGATATGTTTATGAAATAGATATTTGAACACTGCCTCACAACATTATGATTCATGAACAATATAACATCTAGATACTCCATCAATGATTATGAATAGTTTTGTCATCAAGATATGTTGCATAATATAAGATGAGCTATATTGATATGTTTTGGAGGGATTATTTAGCACCGAGTGGACTTAAGTTCTAGATAACACTTGTCCCTGAACTATGGGCCCCTATAGGATTATATTCCACCACATTGTGTGTTGATCTTCTAGCCCTGAGGGGCCCAAATTAGTGGATCCACATAGATATGATATGGTGTTGTGGCAAAGTATAGGGCAACCCTCTCCAAGGGATTGTGATTGCATATATATATATACGCATCAAAAAATAAGTTTTATGCAGGCTCTATGACATGATTCTCTTTTATTTTCAACATGTTTATGATGCTTTAAAGGACTTCATTATAACTTATGTTTTGATATCCACTTATGATATGAAGTTGTTCTTACGATTTTCACTTTCAATTTAAGATTATTGATATATATGTATATGTATAACTTGCATACCAATACATATCATTGGTTGACTGCGTCTTGCACTACATTTCTCATGTGATCTAGATTTCAAGTTCTCAGACTCGAGATCATTGTTAGTAGTTCGGTAGCATTTACACTTTAGTTGTTTGGTGAGCACTCCCAATGTTTCGGAGAGGCAGAGTCTTATTTTAGTTTTCTAGTTAGCTTAGAGGTTTGTTCTTTCTTTTCAATAAAGGTTATGAGGTCTTGTCTCAAGTTATTTCATGTCTTAGTAGTAGAGGCTTCATTAGACATAGAGTAATAATTTTTATATTAAAAAATGCTCAGATTCATTAGTAAAGTTGTTTTTATATGTTCACTTATTAAGTCTTTTTTTTTCCTCCCTAGGAGCTCCCACCCTTTTGCTCCCTTGGTAATTCGAACTCGCAACCTACGGGTTGGAAGTGAGGGATGCTTACTATCCGAGCAACTCTCTCTCGTCACTTATTAAGTCTTTCGATATAGTTCAATTACTTTTTTATTTAACTTAGTTATATATGTTGTTCCAAGGACCCATTTGGGTCACATATGGCGATTAGTTTATGGTCGCGACTAGGGGTAGTCTTGAGTCGTGGCATTATGAGTGTTAGCAACGTTGATTTCTCCATCGTTTGTCATTTCCTTAGTTGTAACCTTGCTCTTATATCACGTTGTCACACCCTTAATCTTCTACTAAGCACACATGTGACACTCATGGACGGATCTATGTATCATGGTGCATGGGGGTGCCACAACACCCAGTGGTCTCGGTTGATATATATATATATATATATATATATATATATATATGCATAAAAAACTTATGAATAGTAAACTTGCCACCCCTAGACAAAAGTAAGTGCATGGTACCAATGGTTAAGGATTGAGTTTTCGGCTTCCTGGTCGCAAGTTCAATTCTCTATTAGCTTAATGTTTAATGCATTTGTCGTTTCTTTCGCAAAATAAAAATGTTGGGGCTTGGACTCAAACCTGCAATTAACCCATGAAGAAACAATGTTGATACCATTAGGCCATGGGCAACATTTGACTTCAATAGACACATTATTATAATATGGTATATGTGATCTTTAATATAATATAGTAATATGTGTAAGGATCGCAATTCAAATCCAATTGATATCAAGTTATAGAAGTTCTAAATTTGATCTTTGCCGATATTTTTTCGTTGTAATTTTTATTGTTTTTTCGAAGCATAGAAAAGTACTTCGATCCTTCATCTAAATTTATGTGACACAATTTTCTTAAGTTTGTTATACTAATTAAAGAATTGGGACGGAGGGTGTAATAGTTAGATAAAAAATTACAAACGATTGAGACTTAACGAGTAATAATTTGATCGATTCAATCAACCTAATGATATGACACCCACAACCTTCAAATTCTAGATCCGCCTCTAGTGACACTTGACAATTTTCTCATGTTCTTATATCTTGCTATGTCAAATCAGCCTAAAACTCTAGGAATTGCTAAAAGAATGGAAGAGAGAACACAAGAGGATTGCCAATGATTTTACAAATGGATACTTCTCTATTTATACTACTTACATATGGGCTAATGTGTAAATATTAATTGTTAAATAAATTCCTACATATTTATAAATAAGTTTATTTTCCAGAATACTCTACAATCTAAAAATCTTTCAAAATCTTTTCATGTAAATCTATGATATTCTCGAATCTACCATGAAAACTCCCACATTTATCTAAAATATATTCTACTAAAGCTAGTCTTCTTTCCTAGGTAAGCTTTCACATAAACAACATTATGCCATATGGCGCTTGTATGACTGCAATACACTACCTAATATAAATTGAAGAGGAGGGGCGGGGAGTATGAATTTTTGTGGAAAAAATCGATCTTTTGTGTATTTTTTTTTTTTTTTTGACAGCTAGTATAAAAGAAATAAATAAATGAAAATCAAAATAGCGGGGGAAGAATTTTCAACGTTTTAATAATAAAAAGAGAAAACAGCATTTAAATTTGCTTGCATATGCGGTTGGAATTTATAAGTTGATTCTTCCAGAATTTGGGCTCACAAACAATCAAATCCATGATGAATTAAAAACCACCTACTCCTTAACAACGTCGTCGTTTTTGCAGTTCCCCATTACTCCCACTCCCATATTCAGTGGCCAATTCCAGCGACTTAACCATTTTGCAATTGAAATTCACATATTTTGAAGCGAAACAGTATCTGGGTATTGCACAAAAAGTTCATTTATTGCAGTTGAGATTCACTTCTGGTAGGATTTTTGAGCAAAAACAGTATCTGACTTGTGCGTGAATCTCCATTTTGTGAAATTTAAAGCACAATAGAATCTGGGTTGTGCACAAAATTTAGTTTTCAGACCAATTTGAGCAAATTGCGGGGAATTGAATTTGAAAAGATGGGGAATCGATTTATTTGCATGACGAAGAAGGAAAATGGGAGGAATGGAATAGGGTCAAGGAGTAAAAGAATGGAGAGATCGAAGAGGAGGTCGTTAGTAGAAGAGGAGTTATTGCATAGACAAGCTTTGTCAATGGCAATTCAGCAGCATCAGTTGTCTCAAAGATTTGAGGGGTCAATTTCCAGACGTATTGGATCCACTACTTCTCGCCGTCGCACTGATTTGTCTGAATCCAATTCTAAGCAGGTATTATTTCTCAAACCTTTTCTTTTATACAGTTGTTTTTTTTTTCTTTCTTTCTCTTGCGGTTATTTTAATGTTTGGTCACTTCTATTTTGAAACAGTATTTTGGGATCTATCGATATGTATATTGTAAGACTGTTTCTGGTGGGAACTTTTCTTTTTAATTTTTTTCTTTAAAATGTATTTTCTTATTTCTTATTTTTTGGTGTATATCCAGTTCTGTTATTATGAGTTTGATGGGGTAGTAGCACAATGGAACTCATAAAAGTTAACCTTTTTCTTTTTTGTCTCTTTTTCTTGTTTTGTATTTTGTAGAATTTGTGGTAGAAATGATGATTCTCTTTTAGATTTTTGTAGAAAATTTGGGGAAGTGTAAAGTGTACTACTTTTTGTTGCAAAAAGTAAAAACTTTTCCCCCTATCCAAATAGATTTTTTTAGAAAAAAGAAAGAACAAAACAAACTCTCAAAAGACAAAACGCATCTTTTTCTTAATTTTGGTGATGCATTACATTGCTAATTTTATGTTTATAAGATGTTTAACAAGTATTTCTTTTGGGATTTCCTTTGGTTTTGGAAGTTTAGGGTTGAATACTCCCAGGGCCTGAAAGTATAAGGTTGGCTAATTTCTTGTTTACTTTTCTTCTCTTTTGGGTTTTAATTTTTTTTATGTATATACTATTTCCTAGACTGTAATTTTGTTGTGTATGGTTTTGATATGAGGTCCCAAAAGTCAATCTCCTTTTCTTGCTCTGTCGTCTTGTGTATACCTGTACAGATTGTGTGAGCGAGTACTTGTAATTCACGTCATTGATGGATTGTCTGAACGAGTACATGTAATTCACAACATAGATGGATTCTCTGAGCGAATACTTGTAATTGACATCATAGATGGATAGTCTGAGCGAATACTTGCAATTCACATCATAGATGGATCGTCTATGCGAGTACTTGCAATTCACATGATAGATGAAGGGAAACTTTATCCTAAGTGGCATATGTAATTACTCTTGACTTTGTTTGTCATTAGTCTACTGCAAAGCTTACCAGGAACAATATTTCTTCAGATTTCCGTCCAGACATGGTTGCAACTTATATATGCCATTCTGAATACCTAGGTTGGACGATACCAGAGTAGATGGCCCATCGCTTTCTAGTTTATACCTTGTTATCTGCTGCTATAAGATATTCCTATTCTCTACAAGGCTCCTCTTATCTGTTAATTCTTAGATTATTGTTTTGTGTTACATACTTTACTGTACTAAATTATGTGAATGACATATATAAATAAAAGTTTCTTACATGAAGAACAGAAATTAGATCTAGGTCAAATGAGACGGCACTTTCTGTGGGATTTTACATAGCAGTTTTGAGAAAAGATAAAATGAATACTGAATCTTTATAAATTTAGACAATGTTCACGTGTCACTATTTGTTGCCTTACATAATTTATGCTGTAAAGTTACCAGAATTTTTGGAGAGCATCAAAACAAAGAAGTTCATTTTGGTACATGGAGAAGGATTCGGAGCTTGGTGTTGGTACAAAACTATTGCTCTATTGGAGGAAACAGGATTGCTTCCCACAGCCATAGATCTCACTGGATCTGGGATTGATCTGACAGATACAAAAGATGTTACAACACTGGCGGAGTACTCAAAACCATTGATTGATTATCTGGAAAACTTGCCTGAGGATGAAAAGGTATGAGATATGTGGCACACTTCTTATTGATTATTTTACTATGAATGAATTTCAACAAGGACTAACGTTGTGGTTAACCTAAAAATGATTATGTGTTCTCCTTCAGGTAATTTTGGTAGGTCACAGTATTGGAGGTTCTTGTGTTTCCTATGCCTTGGAGCTTTTCCCACAGAAAATTGCGAAAGCAATATTTATTTGTGCTACAATGATATCTGATGGACAGAGGCCTTTTGATGTGTTTGCCGAAGAGGTAGATATCCTATGCAACTGAAAATGTCTAAATATTTGAAAACCATTGACAATTTGTTCCTGATTTACTATTCTGTTGAATTAAAAATCTATTTTGTTTTATAGTAATGCATTGTCTAAAACTACTTATTTTGGTTGAAGTAGTATAGGAGAATTTGAGTAGAATAAAAATTGGTCCAGTGTGTATGTGGAAAAAGGATACAGATACCACATCATGAGTATGATCCAGTGTGTATGTGGAAAAAGGATACAGATACAACATCATGAGCAGACTCATGATTGCCCCGAGTTTGTAGTCATGGTTCCTAAAAGCACCATTTCGTTTTGATTGAGGTTCATAGAGTTTCTGTACAATTTTTGTTGCATAAAGATCTAAAAGTAATAAAATATGAAGAAAAAAATACAGCAAATGTGGAACACAGGTCAGAAAGTAAATTTTTTTTTTTTGGGGAAGAGAATAAGAGTTCACTTGACCCCCTTTTTAAACATTGTACTTTTTCTTAGATATGCTTTCGCCAGTGTTTTCTTCTTCTTTTTCCTGGGTTTGATACACTTGAGCCGACGGTCTATTGGAAACAACCTCTCTACCTTCACAAGGTATGGATAAGGTCTGCGTACCACCCTCCCCAGACCCCACTTATGGGAATACACTGGGTATGTTGTTGTCTTTGTTGGAGCAGAAGTCATCCCTATTCAACATTAGGTTATTTTATTTGTATTTGAAGTAGAGCTAATAATATCAAAAATGCTACAAAAATGATCCTTTTTTTTGGCAACAAGTTTCTGTGGTGCTTCTTCTCTACCTTTGAGCCTTACCAAGTTTTCTTAGCTGAGAACATGTTCAAGCTTTTACAAAAGTCTATTTCTCTTTCCTAAAATGCTGTCCTTGTTTGTGTGACAACCATTGGTGCAACTTTTGATAGATCATCTCACCTTGATTATAGAGGAGTGACAAGAGAATAGACCGAAACATGGGAAGAAAAATCCAAGGACTGAAAATGGGAACATGAGCGCTGTAAGCTTTTGACTAGAATTCTCAGCATTTGAACTGTTCCACATTGCAATCCAGCCCAAGACTGACCAGTTCATTTTCTTCTCCCATCTTCTGAAGCATATTATAATGTGTTGAAACTTTACACTTTAACCCTTTAACAAATTGGAATAACAAGTGAGCTTGTGAATACTGAATGAGAATCTCAGTGCATCCATATCATAATATGCATCGTGGAGAACTGATGAGGTCAAAAAGGATAGGATACATATTGTACCACTTGTTGTTGGTTCACAGCCTCTTTCATGATAACTGATCAATTGAACATCTCAAAGGAATCATTCACTTCCCATAATAAACCTGCATCTGAAATGCTATTTTAGTGTATTACTGTTATAGAATACTTCCACCATGATGTGCTTACATGAGGTCTATTTTGCAGCTTGGTTCGGCAGAGCTTTTCATGAAGGAGTCTAAGTTTTTAATTTATGGGAATGGTAAAGAGAAGCCTCCTACTGGCTTCATGTTTGAGAAGGAGCAGATGCATGGGCTGTATTTCAATCAATCTCCTGCCAAGGTACTTCCTCGGGAGAACTTCTTCCGTTATCTGTGCTAATTTATCATTTGTAGTGTGCTGCAAATGCATGTGCTTTCTGATTTCTCAAGCTATGCTATTAGTACTTCGTTTGCAGAAGACAGATGCATCACCTAGTACATCTTCCCACTTTCTTGCTCTCCCTCCCTCGTCCCCAACTTTTCTTTTCTTTGTTGACGGCTGGGAGTGGTAGTGGTAGTACGACATGATATATCTGGTGAGTTATAAGCTTTACTTGGGTCATACACGTTAAAGCAACTCCATTTCAAGTGAATAACAGCAAGATAAAAAATAAAGTTTAGAAGCACTTCCAACTTTCAGTGTTGGTGAAGGCTGAAGTACTCCTTCTGTCCTGAAATGTCTGCCGCAGATTCAACCTTCAATGATCAAATTGGGATTCAGTTTTAGAATTACGTTCAAAGAAAGTTTAGGATGAGAGATTTTTCTAATAAAAAGATTGAAACTAATTTTGTTAGGTTTAAAGATACAAACAACAACAACATACTAGTATAATCCCACAAGTGGGGATTGGAGAGGGTAAGATGTACGCAGACTTTACCCCTAAATAGGTTGGAAGATAAAAGTTATAAACTACCACAAATAGATAATGGGCTTAGAATTTTCTACATGGAGGATTTTTTTTATTTTTTTTTTGATGATGCCTTGACCAAATTTCCGTTCATGTTGAGTAGTCAAAATGGCAAAATTATTTTGGATCGAGGGGGTAAATAATTTTTAATCCATGGTTATTTCACAGATATATTCTTGTTGTTCTGACCTACGACCTTTCTAAGAGCATGAGCAATATATTCTTTTGTGCTGGTTTCAATCACAAATCATTGATGAGATTCTAAAAGCACCTAATGAGTAAAATAAAGCATACAACTAATTAGTAGCTTTGTGTCTACTGAAGATACGCTTAGATAACAGAATTTTCAAGATGGTCCCTTGTGATAAAACCATAGAGAACTGGACCATAGAGGATTAGAATGTCGCCTTTCTTTTTTCCTTTTGGCTGACTTAATTTTCCTGTACTCAATATTGCAAAATTATTATGAAGAAATATGTGGAATGTATTTGATGCTCATCCAGATGTTCATGGTCCCTATCATTCCTGTAGGATATTGCTTTGGCAATGGTTTCAATGAGAGCAATTCCTCTTGGTCCAATAATGGAGAAGCTATCATTGACACCTGAAAAATATGGAGCAAGTCATAGATTTTATGTCCAGACATTGGATGATCATGCTCTTTCACCAGATGTTCAAGAAAAACTTTTGAGGGAAAACCCTCCTGGAGGTGTTTTCAAGATCAAAGGCAGCGACCATTGCCCATTCTTTTCGAAGCCACAGTCGCTGCATAAGATTCTGGTTGAGATTTCTCAGATGCCATAGGAATGTATGTTCATATGAAAAGAAACCAGATATATTTTACTTCTCAGGGAACATGGCGTTTATTGTTTCCTTTAGAGGCTGTACAATCTGTTCCACGAGACATGTTGGTTATATAGAAGAAAAGTTGGTTCAGTCGTCATGTTTCATATCCATTTTCATATTTGTTCTTTGGTTCTTATCCATTATTAGTTTCTCTATAAACACATGATGTATCAATGACAACTTGCACAAATCATTCTGTCGTCATAGTTAACCGATACAGAGGTTAAATAGAAAATGTCTCGAGAATACACAAGGATACAGAGGTTAAATAGAAAATCATTCATAAAAATTAAATAATACCATGAATATATGTTATAACTGTAACCCCCGCAACTAGAAAGAGCTAGAATTAGAAAGAGTCATTTTTGGAAAGAACGGAAAATTTGGAAATTTGACAAAAGTTAAGTATGAGTTTTGGGTCAATTTCAAATAACCATAACTTCTAGATCAGGATGAGTTAGGTGTGCTACAAGATACCGTAGGAAAGATCTTTGAATTATATTTCCAACGCTGCCAAGTTTGCGCGATTTCGAGTTTGTATGAGGGAAATATGTCAATTTGAAGTTGGGCTGTCTAGATAAGAAAAGTCAAAACCGGATTTTAGAAGGGCATTATGGTCTTTTCACCACCCAATTAATTAATTTAATTTTTGGTTATTAAGTTGGGGTCTAAACTGATTGGATTCAGTTTATGCTAATTGAAATTAAGTTAGGGTTTTGAGAGAAGAGAAAAGAAGAGAAAAGAGAAGAAACAACTAGGAATCGCCAAGTTCTTGAAGAATTGCTTGTGGATTTCGTCAAGGGGTGATCCTTACGAGGTATGTGAGATCACATAGCGTTGGGTTAGTTCACCCATGCGCCAATCATGATTTATTTCAGCGAATATATGTTCTTGAAGGTTTAGAAATTGAGTTCTTGATGGGTTTTGTTGAAGTTCTATTGAGTTTAGAGGGTTTAGAAAAATGACCAAGAGAATTCGTCAAAAATCTGGGAAAAGGGGTGGGGTGTCACGCCACTCAAAGCACCCCACAAAGTTCTCTGAAGTTTGGCCTCTGGGGCGCCGCGCCAGTCAGAGCACCCCAAGCCAAACTCTGAAGTTTTGGGTCTGGTGCCCTGCGCCACTCAGAGCGCCAGGGACGCCAAGTCTTCTACTTTTTCCCACTTCTTTCCGTACTAGTTTTCTTGTAACGTACCTATGTTTCCTAGTTGATTTCTACACTCTAAGGTACTTCTAAACAACATGAAATCATGAGCCTTGAATCCATAATTCAATTCAAGGAAACTTAAGAGTCAAGTCAAGAGAAGTCAAGAGTCAAGTAAAAAGAAATTAAGAGTTAAGTCAAGAGAAGTTCTTAGAGTTTTCCAAAGGTCTTTTACAAACGTTTTAACTTTGTTTTAAGACTGGAGTTTTGAGTTGAGTAAAGAGTAAAGATTGAAGTTCATTTCTTCAAAAAGAGTATATCGGGACTATGTATTCCCAAAGAGTAAATATTTTCACATTTAAACAAGAAAGGAAGCTTTGATTTCTAAAAGTGCCTTTGAGTTAGTTTTTCAGTAAAGAGTCTTTGAGCTAGTTTTTCAGTAAAGAGCCTTTGAACTAGTTTTTCAGTAAAGAGTAAATGCTTTCACAGTTAAGCAAGAGAGGAAGCTTTGATTTCCAAGAGAGCCTTTGAGCTAAGTTTTGAGCAATTATCTCACACCACAAAGTTATGTTTTTAAACATATTGAGCTAATATATTTTGGGAGTATTGAGCACCGATATGAGGGAGAGTTCAGACAACTCCGAGCCCCTATAAACCATATAGCCATCATGGGTAGAAAAGGGTCATACTTTTTAGATGATTCCTTACATGTCCGCCAAGGGAGAAACTTCTTGCTTGCTACATACCTTGCAGAGACGTGCATAATCATATCAACGAGCATCAACACTTGCATTAGTAAAAATTAACTTTGGTCCAAATTCACATTTCTCTAGTTGCTTGTAGCTAATATAACCCGTGCTCACATCCAAGCTAACAGAATTGAGTGCTAAGAGAGGATCCAAGAAATGAATAAAATATTCAAACGCAGCAGTGCCTAAATGTTTCCGCCTAAGACAACAAACTTGTTCACCCCACACTACTAAAATATAAGTAGAAACAAAACTAGTATTTCGAAACATATTCTCATTGGCACCATAAGATAGAGGAATAACATGTATACTAGGATCAAATGGACGATTTGTAAAGGTGAGAGAAACAACGAAACCTGGTGAGGAATAAGAATCAGGTTGAGTCATGCTCCATTCAAAATTGTCGTTTGGCAAAAGACTGTATAGAGCTTTCATGAGAATATTGCACACAAAATAAGGAGAACTCAACGCCATCCATTTATTCTACCTTCGTACAATCCTCAATTGGTACTCAAAAATCTTGCACAAAAATATTGTTGATATAATAAATTCGGTTTCCACCTTGTTATCGTAAGAATGGAGTTCTATTGCTGATATGCCACACTCATACTCCATACATAAATAATCAAGATGATCCCCAATATTCTCAATTACCCATTTACATTTATCAAAATACATGGCATTAAAGGTCTCAACACCTATTTCAACTCTACTTAACTGCTTCCAGTCCGATAACTATGCACATAAACAACTCCATTTGTTTTCAATTGCTTCAAACACTATTAACACCTCCAAACTGTCTATAGAACTTGTGACAACCTAGAATTTGGAACTAATTCCTGGATCCCAAACATAAAGATCCATCTCAGGTTGCTGAGGCAATAAATAACAATAAGTTGTTACCTTGATAGCAAGAACCCTTGGATGTGTCTCACCAGCATTTTGAGTAGCAAATTGTGAGCAATCTATTCCCAAGTTGTGTTTGGGCTGAAAAGTATGTTGCCCAGTGTCAAACCAATAGAAAGGGGTTAAGCCATTTTTTACGCTCACACACAATGTTAGATCCCCAAAATCATCAGACAATGTTAGATCCCCAAAATCTTCAGGCATCAAGGGCCAACAGGGCTGGGAGAAAAAAAAAGGGTAAAACTCGAAAATCACCTATAGGAATGATAAGTGAGGTCTCTCCCTCGTTTTTGTCATTATTTTCAACAACAATGGCATAGTCATTGGCCACATCACACGGGGTAACATGATGTTCAAGATCAGTAGGGAAATGTGTTTCAATTGTATCTCTAGTCATCGTACGCACCTTGTGTGGTTCTATTGCTGATATGCCAGACTCATACTCCATACATAAATAATCAAGATGATCCCCAATATTCTTAGTTACCCATGAACATTTATTAAAATACATGGCATTTTCCTCGAAAGCCTCCAGCAACATTGAATGAAATTCAGCGAGATCTTTAGAGATAGAATCCTTCATTTCTTTGATTGAATCATCAATGAAAACCTTGAGTACTTTTTGGTCCTCTATTAGAGAAACCTCTCAATGAAAGCACCAATGAAACAAACCCGAATTCTCAATACAAATACATAAACACTATATTCATTGATAACCAAATTATAATAACAACACTTGAATTACAACGAGAAGTACCGAAATAACAAGTAACTAAAGACAAAGATAAGAATGGGGATGAGAAGTTAAGACTCTAGAAAGAAGATGAGAGGAAAAGCCATTTTCTTCATAATACGCATAACCTCTCTTTCTAACTTCTCTTCCTTTTAAATTAGGTGCTAATTAGGCTTGGATCCCAAATCAACCTTTTTGGCCCAGCAACTGATTTTGTGACATCAAAGTTCCTATCGGGCCGGGGTTGATTCATAACAAATACAACAATAAAATGAAACATTACAAAGTTCCATCAACCCATACCATGCTTCAGAATACACCTTCCCTCCCTTTTTCCTTTTAACTTATCCTTACCATAATAACTCAAGTGCAAAAGTGTATTTGATGCAAAAAATGTGTTCTTGTAATTTTACTAATTACTAGTATACGTGCCCGCGCGTTGCGCGAATATTTTTAAATTAAGAATAATTTATAAAATTTATTATGGTAATTTTTTTTAAAAAAAGTTATAATAATACATTATTACTATTTATATGATCATATTAACTTAATGTTATATGCAATAATATTTAGAAATATTTTCTCTATCTAAAATTGTCGTCAGATTCTATGTTATATGCAATAATATTCAAAATTTACTGATGAATTCATATATTTTTTTTTCAAGAATTGATTTCGTAAACTAATCATTAATTTTTTTTTGCTATTTTTACATATAAAATAAGTGACCAAACAATCAATTTAGTGATATTCTTAAAGAAAAGACATTCAAACTGTTATCTTTATGATATTTTTAAAAATAGCTTAGAGATAAAAGTTTCTGTAAAAATTAGTCCATCTTTTTTTATTAATATATTAAAATTGTCTATCAAGTACTGAATTGCTTTTTTTCTTTTCCAATCTTCGAAAAAACCTAACCACCAGTAAGCGTCTAAAGTTTCAATCCTGAAATACAGTAAATAAGAAAGGAAAAATAGCAAGCAAACAATAATATTTGTATTTGAATTAATGCGAAGGTTACAATCTTTATAAAATCTCTTAAAGAGATATGCAATCCCTTGATTCTTCTCTTCACATATGTTCTTGATTTGGCGGAATACTTGTGGCTCAACACTTGGAGCGAAGACTTCTTGGTATGCGGAAGACTTGCAGATCACCAATGAAGAGCAACTATGTATTTCTGTGTGTATGTATGTGTGTGTATCTCCTCTTTTGGTCTTATGAAGACCTCTTTATATAGGCTTGAGCTAGGGCTTTAGGGGTATTTTGGTCCGAGCAATTTTGACCCCTGGGCTTGAAGAACATGAGTTGGGCTCATCTTGTCAACTTAATGGACTGACCCAAATGTAATTTGGACTTGATTTAAGTCATATAATTTTGACTTAAATATTAATTCGACTTTATTAACTAGTAATTTGACTTGGTCAACGTATCATGAATTTAAGATTTAATCCAAATTTAGTATGGATTTATCAATAGAATTTCACTGTTTGCAAATGCCCCCTGCTTCGACGGTTGTTACGGTGTCCAACTTGTCGAACCTATAAAAACAAGGCTTGAAGTACTCGTGAATTATACATATATTTTCTTTTGGAGTCTTTCAAAAATTTCCATATTTGATTCCAATGGAATTTTTCATAACTTGATTCCAATGGAATTTTCCATAACTTGATTCCTATAGAAACTTACCATAATTAGGTTCCTAGGAAAATTTACCATAATTTTGTTTCAAATATGGTTTTTCCATAATTTGTAGGAATACGATTTATGTACTTTTGATTTCTAAATATACACATGCTCTAACAAGGGTTGATTGTCAACTTGACGCATATCAAACTCAATTTCGTCACTATTTTTCAGTACAACAGACCTGCACTAGAAAATTCATAATATGTTGTAGAAATGTCGAAATCATGATTCGTTTGATGTTCCAGAAACTAGAATCAGAGGAATACGACATATCCGAAATTCAAAATCAAAACCATTCTGAATTGATGGGAATTAATTTTTGAAGTTTGCTATCAAATCTGTCTTTTTTTTTTATAGCTCTATGCAGTCTCGCCAAAACGTCTCTATCTTAGTGCATATGATTCTAAATGACAAACGACTTGATTTTATAGAAACTAGACATCAAAGTCTACAACATATCCAACAATCAAGGTAAAACTCTTCATGGATTGGCGAGAATTAATTTTTGAAGTTGGTCTTCAATTCAGTCATTATTGTTTTGCAGATTTGTGGAGTCTCACCAAAACGTTTGTATCTTGGCGTAGGAGAGCTCGAATGGAGAGCGACTTGATTCTATAGAAAATAGACTCTTAAGTCTTCATGATTTTACTTATCTGCATCTTCGCCGAAGAGCCACATATTGATTTCCGTATTGATTGAGAATTTTGTCATCATCTACATGGAGAAAGAACAAAAATCTCTTAAGTCAATATATGACCACATTCATCATGACGATCGCGAGAGCATATGCCACAATTTTCCCCATGCCGATTTGAAGCTTCGTTCAATTGGCACCGTGAGACACATAATTTTCCCTTTTTTTTGTAGGTTTACGATGGATCAAAAACAACCTGAATATCATACCATAAAAAATGAGGAGTAATCCATAATTGACGAGGAACCACTTGATGCATCTTCGTTTGTAGTTGCGATTTTGACGATGAATCATACTTGGTGTAATATTTTAGCTATTGTGGCTTTGGTGGAGATGAACCACACTTCGTGCATCTTCTTTTGCAGCTGTGGCTTTGACAACGAACCATACTTGGTGCATTTTATTTTGCATTTGCGGCCACACACGATGCATCTACTTTTGTAATTTCTACTTTGATGATGAACCATGCTTGGTGCCTCTTCTTTTGCAATTGTTGGTGCCTCTTCTTTTGCAATTGTTGGTGCCTCTTCTTTTGCAATTGCGGCTTTAGCGACGAACCACTCTTAGTACATCTTCTTCTACAATTGCGGCTTAATTTGATGACAAATCATACGCGGATCATCTTCTTTTAGAGTTGTGGCTTTGATGACGAACCACACATGAAATATCCTTCATTTTTTTTTGTAGTTGTGGCTTCAACGACAAACCACACTTGATATCTCTTCTTTTGTAGTTTCAACTTTGATGATGAACCAGAATTGGTGCCTCTTCTTTTCCAATTGTGACTTTAGCGATGAACCACACTTAGTACATCTTCTTCTACAATTGCATTGTGGAGCATCTTCTTTTAGAGTTGTGGCCTTGATGAAGAACCACACATGAAATATCTTCCTTTTTTTTGCAGATTGCGGTTTCGACGACGAACCACACTTGATATCTCTTCTTTTGTAGTTTCAACTTTGATGACGAACCACACTTGGTGTCTCTTCTTTTGCAATTGCGGCTTTAGCGATGAACCACACTTAGTACATCTTCTTCAACAATTGCGGCCTGGATCATCTTCTTTTAGAGTTGTGACTTTGATGAAGAATCACACATGAAATATTCTTTTTCTTCTTTTTGCAGTTGTGGCTTCGATGATGAACCACACTTGATATCTCTTCTTTGGAGGATCTTGTTGAGAATTTCTTCAAGTCGTACACAGAGTATGATACTTTAAGATCATCAAAGATGACTAAAGAATCACATGAAAAGGCACTCTCTGATGCGCAACGCCGTCTCGATGGTGCAAGCTGGCACATGAAAAGTTGGATAGATCCATGGAGAAACTTCAAGCAACTCTAGAAAATGTGGAGAAAGACTTTAAAGCCTTGACTTCCAAGAAAAAGAAGGTCACCGCGCTCATTAACAAGTATCAAGAGAAGCAAGCTAGAAGTGGCGATTGAGAAAAGTCGCTAGGAAATCATAAGCTTCAAACTTTTTTCGTAGTTAGATTTTTTTTATCTATTTATTTATTTGCTTAGGATTTTCTAATTCGCTCATTATGGTGAAATGGTTTTTTTTTTTTGAAGCAATAAAATAGTGATTTATATTTTAATAAGAAACTCCTCATCTTGAACTTTAATTGTGTCTTTCCACGGGCCCCCTCTCCTTATTGAAAACAAAAGACTCCCTAAGCTAGCGTTTATATGAGGATAGCAACAAAACGTTAACTTTTCAGCTTTCTTCAGCTTTGCACACATGAGGAAGAAAATTCATAATGTGGAGTAGGAGCGCTGAAATAATGAGCTTCTTTTTTTGTTGGAAAGATAACTTCGAGATCTTCAATCTATATGAAAATCACGCCCATAGAATTTATGGATTAATACATATTTGTCTTCAAAGTCAGCTCAAAATCTGCGTGCTTGAAGCTTGCGCACATGTGGAAGAAAATTCATAACGTGAGTAGGAGCATCGGAATAATGAGCTTCTTTTTTTGTTGGAAATATAACTTCGAGATCTTCAATATATATAAAATCACGTCCATGGGATTTATGGATTAGTACAGATTTGTGTTCGAAGTTGGCTCAAAATCTGCGAGCTTGAATCTTCATTTGAAAGAATTAGCATGATATTCACATGGCGACGTTTTTTTATTATTATTCTTATGACTGAACCTAGAGTAATAATACTCTAATCTGCCTACGTACCTCAGTGAAGAGGATCAAGTCATTACGTAGTTCAGAGAGTGAACTTTTTTTTTTTTTTTTTTTTGTATCCTAAATTTTGCCTTGGCTGCCTGATCTTAGGCATATTTATATGCCTAAGTGGTCAATATTTGCCCATGAATTGATTAGATTGAAGAATGATCTCTAGTCATTAGCTCAATTTTTGGTGTAACTTGTGATGATTGTGCACTTACACATAATTAGTTGTTTCAGGAACTCTCAAGGGAATTGGAGTCAACTTGAAGAAAAGAGATGCAAAAGAGCATGAAAAGCGGCTAAGGATGAAGGTCCCCGGGCCAGGCGCACTGCTAGGCACGGTGCGCCAAGGCCCAACATTCTAGGGACTTTCTCAGGCGCGCTGAGAGGCGCGACGCGCCAAGACCCAACATTCTGGGGCCTTTCTCAGGCGCCCTGAAAGGTGCGGCGCGCCAACATTGATACAACTAGAGCATGTTCGTGGGGCGATAGAAGGCGCGACACGTCAAGGGAATCCTGATTTTTCAAGCTTAAGTTGTGTTAAAAAGGATTCCTAGTTGAAGTAGATTTTGTCTCCAATTCTCATAAACTTATAAATAGACCCCTTGGGTTCTATTGTAGGGTATTCGACTTTTATTGGGTGTGCAAGAGAAAGTATTCACTTTTGTAATAGGTTTTGATCTTTCAACTCTCCTATTTTTCTGGAAATTGCATGAACTATTGTATTTTCTTGTTTTCGAATAGCATGAGTAGCTAAAAGCCCTAATTCTGGGGCGTAGCTACGGATTAAATGTTGATTATTTAAGGCTTTATGAATTAATTCTTGGTTGTCATTATAAGTTACTTCTATATTCTTTTTTTAGTATTTTATGCTTGATCACCATAATATAAATACATTGTCTAATCTTAAAATCGAGAGAGGAGGGATTAGATAGACCAAATAATATAAAAAGCTCGGTCCACCCATTAGATTGAGGTGATTAGTATTCAGGAGTGACGCCCAGACGAACACCTTGCTTAGTTACGAAATAAGATGAAATATAAATGCTCGCCAGTTAGTCTATTTATCTCCGCTCAATGATGTAGTTTGATAGCTAACTGGGGTAGGCGACGAGATGCGGATAACCCGGATCATATCATCAACCCTATAAACCAGTAACTTGACAACTGAGATTAATTCTAAGACAATATTATGATACATGATATTCAGTATATGCTGTAGCCCTGGAATTTCTTTTAACTTGCTTGAAACATCATATTAAAGTTGTTCACAATTAGTTACTTTCATTTAGTGCATAATTATTAGTAGATAAACAATAAATCATCAACTCTTGAAAAGGTTACTTTTTGGCTTTTAGTTGTAGAGTTAAGCGAATATATATTGATCATAAGTCCCTTGGGAACAATAACTCATTTCTTAAAGAATCTATATTACTTGCATGGCCGCGTACACTTGCGTGTGCAATTAGGAGCAACAAGTTTTTGGCGCCGCTGCCGGAGACTTAGAAATTGATTCATATTCAATCTTCTTAAGTCTACAATTAGATTATTTGGATATTAATTACTTGATCTTAGCTTGTTTATTGCAGGCACTTGACTTTCAGGTCTGGCTCGGAACTGAGATCTCGTCGATCCCTACAATGAACCTGAAAAAGTTTTACGCCAGCGCAGGAAAATGGCGAATCAAGGACGACATGAAGAATTGGGGTTAGGTCTTCTGGGAAACATTGATGATGATAATCGAGATAACTTGAATAACCCAAAAAATGAAAATAACCAAAGGAACCCGAATAACCAAGGAGTACCGCCTGTCGTACCCGTAAGACCAATCCATGATGTGGCAGTCCCACTCACAGCCATTTTGGCATCTAGTATTAGGAAACCTTCACCGGGGGTAGATTTGAACAAAAGCAGAGCATGGTACAGATCCTCCATTCTAATGGGCAATTCACTGGTCTCCCCCATGAGGATCCTCAAATACATCTTAGGACTTTCAGAGACGTTACCAATACATACATCCCAATTGGAGTCTCATTAGATTATGTAAGGTTGACTTTGTTCCCATACTCATTGTTAGGAGCTGCAAGGCATTGGTTAGACTCTGAGCCACAAAACTCCATCACTACTTGGGATGATCTAGCAAAGAAGTTCTTGAGTCGATTCTTCCCATCCAAGAAAACCACTAACCTGAGGGGTGAGATAATAAACTTTGTTCAAAATCAAAGGGAGGACATGTACCAAGCATGGGTGCGTTTCAAACAAATGTTAAATGCTTGCCCACACCACATGCAAACCAATGAGGTACTTGCTCACACTTTCTTTGAGGGTTTAGACTATAATGCTTGTAATTTTCTTAATAGTGCAGCTGGTGGACAAGCCCTATCCATAACAAGTGAAGAGTTCTTCGCCTTACTCGATAAACTTTCTGAAGGGAACCAAGGGTATGGGGGGAAATGTCTAGAACCCCAACCCAAAAGGCTATCGGGATCTTAGATGTAGACCAAGATACTGCCATAAATGCCAAATTAGATGCGATGCAACATAACATGGCCTTACATTTTAAACAAATGGCTCTAAATCAGGCACCGATAAATGTGGTATAACAGGCAATAAATTGGTGTGAGGTATGTGGTAGTGGAACTCATGAAATCGAGCAATGTGAGGCAAACCTGGATTTCGTAAATTATGTGGGTAATGCGCAAAAGGGTGGAGTGCAAAAAAATTATGGTAATACTTACAACCTTAGTTGGAAAAACCATCCTAACTTCTCATGGGGTGGTAACCAAAACCAAAATCAGGCGTAAGGGGTTAACCAATACTGTTCTCAAGGGTCTGGGCAGCAATACTACAATCCTAACCAAGGCTCAAATCCTAGTGCACTAAAAGGGAGGATGACTAATGAAGAGCTACTCCAAAAGCTCATGAATGAAATAGGGACCAAAATAAATGCTAGAATAGATAAGCAGGATGAGAACATTAGAAACATCCAGATGTCCCAAATGAGTTTAGAGAAACAAGTTGTGCAAGTGGCTAAT
Source organism: Solanum commersonii (assembly GCA_029007595.1). Classification (NCBI taxonomy): domain Eukaryota; kingdom Viridiplantae; phylum Streptophyta; class Magnoliopsida; order Solanales; family Solanaceae; genus Solanum; species Solanum commersonii. Next base: position 1,909,065 of record JAJTWQ010000055.1, on the reverse strand, counting down.
TCTTTGAACTTGCATCCCCAAGGTGGGTTGTCTGATGATACTGAGCCCAACCCAAAGCAATTACATGCGGTAAGTACTAGAAGTGGGCTGCAATTAGAGGAACTAGCTCCAAAGAAGAGAGACACTGAGGTAAGTCACAAAGAAAAGAAGGTGGAAGAGGTAGTCAAAAGCTCCAATGTTGAGGTACCCGTTCCTCAAACAAAATTACCGCCTCCATTTCCACAAAGGCTGAAAAAGCAGAATGAAGATGAATGCTTTGGTAAGTTTCTCTCTCTCCTTAAATAGTTTCACATTAATCTACCTTTGGTTGACATTTTGCAGGGTATCTCGAAGTATGTTAAATATGTGAAGGACATTGTGGCTAGCAAGAGAAGGCTCACGGAATATGAAACTGTAGCACTTACTGAGGAGTGCAGCTCAAGGATCCAAAACAGACTGCCCAAAAAGTTAAAAGATCTGGGTAGTTTTACTGTGCAAATTACAATTGGGCAGAGTGTTCATACCTGGGGGTTGTGTAATTTGGGGGCAAGTATAAATTTGATGCCCTTATCTTTGTATCAAAAGCTTGGATTGGGTAGTTCAAAACGAACCACTGTTATTCTCCAACTTGCTGATATATCCATTGCTAGGCTAGATAAGGTGGTAGAAGATGTGTTAGTGCAAGTAGGTTCATTGATTTTTCCGGTAGATTTTGTGGTCTTAGACTTTAAACCCGATTCTGAAGTTCCATTCATTTTGGGACAACCTTTCTTGGCCACAAGTAGGGCATTGATTGATGTAGTAGCTGGTCAACTAACTACGAGGGCACATGATAAGGTTGAGGTATTTGATGTTTACCACGCTTTAAAATTGCCTTCTATTTATGAAGAGTTATCTGTTATTACTGTGGTTGATTGCATAGTAGAATCACAAGTAGTTGTGCCCGAAGATCCTTTAGAAAGAGTGTTAGTGGGTCGTGAGATAGAGGGAGATACTGAAGCTCAAGAGATTGAATCATGCTTATATTTAGCACTAGTAGACACTCGTAGGACTCAAGTGAAGTCACTAGATCGCGAGTTGGGCCCCCCACCAAAGCCATCAATAGAAGAAGACCCTACGTTAGAACTAAAAACTCTGCCGGCTAACCTAAGGTATGCTTATTTGGGTACTAATGAAACTTTGCCTATTATACTTTATGCAGAATTGTCTGACTTACAGATTGATGCAACATTGAGGATCTTAAAGCGGAGGAGGAAAGCAATTAGATGGTAGATGACAGATATTCAATGGATCAGTCCGACGTTATGCATGCACAAAATTTTCACGGAAGAGGATCACAAACCCAAAGCACAACATCAATATCGACTAAATCCTATGATGAAAGAAGTGGGTAAGTCTGGTACAATGTGTTCCCAAGAAGGGAGATATGACAGTGGTAAGGAATGAAAAGAATGAGTTGAGTCCTACTAGAACAGTGATTGGGTGGAGAATTTGCATAGATTACCGGAAACTAAATGATGCTACCCGAAAAGATCACTACCCCGTTCCCTTCATTGATCAAATGCTTGACCAACTAGTAGGGCAGGAGTACTATTGTTTCTTAGATGGATATTCCGATTGCAACCAGATCTTGATTGCACCCGAGGATTAGGAAAAGACCACGTTCACTTGTCCTTATGGCACATATGCTTTCAAACGCATGCCATTCAGACTTTGCAACGCACCGGCAACTTTTCAAAGGTGTATGATGGCCATTTTTCATGATATGGTGGAAGACTTTGTTGAGGTGTTCATGGATGATTTTTTCGTCTTTGGGAAGTCTTTTGAGGTATCTCTTCGAAATCTTAATAAAATACTTGCTAGATGTGAAGATACTAAATTAGTTCTAAACTGGGAAAAGTATCATTTTTGGTAAGAGAGGGGATAGTGTTGGGACACAAGGTGTCTAAATCTGGTTTGGAGGTCGATAAGGCTAAGGTAAAAGTTATTGAGAAATTGCCCCCTCCCATTTCTGTAAAAGGTATGTGTAGTTTTCTTGGTTATGTAGGTTTTTACAGATGATTCATCAAGGATTTTTCCAAGATTGCCAGACCTATGTGCAGTCTTTTGGAGAAGGAGGTGAAGTTCAACTTTGATGAGAGATGTTTGAAAGCTTTTGAGATGTTGAAGAGGTAGTTAATTGAGGCTCCCATCTTAATTGTTCCTGATTGGGGATTACCATTTGAACTAATGTGCGATGCAAGCAATGTAGCAGTGGGTGCAGTGTCGGGACAAAGAAAGAATAAAGTGTTCCACCAGATCTATTATGCAAGCAAGACCCTTGACTCTACACAAGCTAATTACACAGTGACTGAGAAGGAGATGCTGGCTCTAGTGTTCGCCTTCGACAAGTTCAGATCGTATTTGGTAGGTACTAAAGTGATTGTTTTTACTAACCATGCAACTATTAGGTACCTATTCAACAAGAAGGATGCTAAACCAAGGCTAATTAGATGGATATTGCTTCTACAAGAATTTGACCTTGAGATCAAAGATAGGAAGGGTACTGAAAATCAGATAGCAGATCACTTGTCTAGGTTCGAGGATTTTTCCCATGTGAATGAAGGTAAGAAAATCCGGGAAGAGTTTTCGGATGAACAATTGATGGCATTAGATATCTCTCAAGTGCCATGGTATGCAGACATTGTGAATTTGATAGTGAGTGGAGAGTATCCCCCGGGTACAACCAATCAGCAAAAGAAAATGCTTAATCATGATGCCAAGTTCTATATCTGGGATGAACCATTCTTGTTCAAGCAAGGTGTATACCGGGTAGTGAGAAGGTGCATTCCGGAATCTGAGGTTCACAAAGTGCTCGAAAGTTGTCATGCTAGCCCATATGGAAGTCACCATGGAGGAGAGCACACTGCTCATAAGGTACTACAATTTGGTTTCTTTTGGCCCTCATTATTTAAAGATTCTATTTCTTTTGTGAAGGGCTGTGATAAATGCCAAAGGTTGGGTACTATTTCAAGAAGACATGAGATGCCGCTAAGTAACATTTTGGAGGTGGAAATCTTTGATGTGTGGGGTATTGACTTCATGGGTCCATTCCCACCATCTAATGGAAACCAATACATTCTTATGGCTATGGATTATGTCAGTAAATGGGTTGAGGTGGTTGCTCTTCCTTCCAATGATTCAAGGGTGGTGATAAAGTGCATAAAGAAGCACATCTTCACTCACTTTGGCACTCCAAGGGCGATTATAAGTGATGGAGATAATCATTTCATTAACCATCTTGTTAAAAACCTTCTTGCTAAGTATAGTATTCATCATAAGGTTTCTACAGCTTACCATCGTCAAACGAGTGGCCAAGTGGAGGTCTCAAATAGAGAGGTGAAGCAAATTTTGTAGAAAATGGTGAATGCGCATTGGAAAGATTGGTCTGAGAAATTAGATGATGCGTTGTGGGCATATAGGACTGCGTATAAGACACCAATAGGGACTTCTCCCTATCATATAGTGTTTGGTAAAGCATGTCATCTTTCAACAGAATTAGAACATCAAGCTTATTGGGCAATTAAGAGATTGAACTTGGACCCCAAACTATTCGGTAAAAAGAGAGTGAATCAGTTGCATGAACTTGAATAGTTTAGGCTCCACGCTTATGAGAATGGCAAGCGTTACAAAGAAAAGATGAAGAGGTGGCATGAGAAGAACATAGTAGCTCGTACTTTCAATTCGAGAGATAAGGTACTACTCTTTAACTCTAGAATAAGGTTATTCCCCGAAAAACTAAGGTCGAAGTGGAATGGTCCTTTCGAAATGGTTAGAATGACACAACATGGGGCTGTTGTACTTAAAGATAAGATTGGCCTTACGTTCTTGGTCAATGGGCAAAGGGTGAAACACTACTTTGGTGAGGATTAAGATCGTGATCGGGAGGCTCTTAAGCTAAATGATGAATGATCCAAGTTGCATTGTGCCGCGACATTAAAGCAAGCGCTACATGGGAGGCAACCCATGAACAATATGTAATAGATAGGTAGTTCGTGTTTGAAATTTTGATTTTTATTGTTTTAGCATAGTTTAAATTCGTAGAATCTAGGAAGTTCTTTTAGTTCGTAGTTTTAGTTAAATAGGATTTTTCATTATTTGTAACTTAGCTTGTAATAGTGAAAAATGAAAAAAATAGAATTTTTTTTGAAAACACTGAAGCCAGGAGCACTGGCTGGCGCGCCGCGCCTGGCATGAATATTTAGCGCCGGTGTTGGGGCGCTACGCTAGCGCGTCGCCCCTCCATCACGCCACCACCCAGATTTTTAAAATTTGGGTTTTTACCTGGATCCAACCCGACCCACTCCCCTAGAATCCCTAAAACTCCCCTTCCACCCCCATTCTTACCAAATTAAACCACCCACACGTCCCCCATATACTCTCCAATTCTTCTTCTTCCTCCTCCTTCACTCCCTAATTTCCTCCATTAATTCCCACTCAAATATTCTCACTTCCCAAAAACAACTCCTACTCTTCCATAATCCCCTATAAATACCCATCTCTCTCCACTTCTTTCTTCCTCCCAACTCTTTTTCCATCTTCTCTTTATCCTACTACCATACGACCCCTTCACATTTTTCTAAGTTTTTTTTCTTTTCTCCATTTTTCTCTTTTTAACAGGTTACAATAGCTCCAAAAGCAAAGAGTGTGGCGGGTTCTAAGCGGAGTAGAAAGGGTGAAACATTCGGGTCTAAATATTGAGAACCAGTTGGAAAATTTGGGGAAAAGGCGGTGGAGCGGTATGGTTGGGAATGGTTTGAGTGTCAGCACGAACCTAATTATATGGTCGACGAATACGTCTATGAGGTAAGGTTGCAGGCTTAATTTCCTGTTATTTATCGGACTGTGCTTGAGTTAGGACTCAGATTTATTTTTGATCATTCGGGAGATTGTAATTTTCCTTTAGTTCGTGAGTTTTATGCAAATTGGCTCACTGAAACTAAATATAAAATTGTTCCTATTAGAGGTAAGGATGTGAAGTTCAATGCTGCGATACTAAATGAAGTTTTGGGGACCCTGAATTGTGATTCTGATGTCTTTAATACATTGAAGGATAAACCTCCTTATACGAATATTCGACATACTTTATGTGTGGTAGAGTCCACGTCTAGGTGGGAGCGTAGCAAGAATATTGGGAGGCATAATACCCTTTATTTTGCTAATTTCAATCAAGTTGCTAGGGTGTGGTTAAAGATAGTGTGTAGTGTGCTACTACCCACAAAACATCTGACAGAGGTAACAAGGGATAGGGTGGTGTTGGTTTATATGCTGATGAAGGGGATGCCTATAATGTAGGGATGATTCTTAGACAAAACATGATGAAATTTAGGAATAATATGAGGTGGCGGTTTTGTTATGGGGTTTGATCACCCGGTTTCTGAGGGCCTAGGGTATTGAGGAAGAGGTTGTGGACCTGACCATTGCTTTTCACCAGAATTTGACGGGTAAGCTAGTTGATGTGACGAGGACTAAGGCACTTGACACATCCCATGGACCGGTTCTGTCTGCTTAAGAGAGGCAAGCCCGTGACGATTGTGTCATGGCTAGGATGTTTGGGATGGCTGAGTTGCAATTGCGGATCGGTGGACGTTCAGTTACTAATGCTGAAATGGAAACAATGGCAGAACGCTATCCTTTGTCTGAGAGTGTTGCGTTTTTATGCAAGGCCGGCCCTACCTTTTTGGAGCCTTTGGATGATAATGAGGCTACTGCTGATGAGGCTATGGATGATAAGGAGGATGATGCTGTGGATGAGGAGACGAATGCCTTGATGGTGTTCGATGGTGGTGACGACAAGGCCTAGAGGCCCCAGGAAGTATTCCTAACCCTATACTTTGTTTTATTTGTGCACTAAGGACAGTGCTTATTTTTAAAGTTTGGGGTGGGGTAATATTCTTTGTTGTATATAGTTGTTTACTGTTTTGTCGAGTCTAGTGTTAGTTTTTAGTGAAATTTTAAAATTGTTTTTTGGGTTTCTCAGCATTTGTTTTCGGTACTTTTACTGAGGGTTGTCCCTTTGAACTGAATAAGACTAGTTTATTGCTTTATTGAGTCTTAGAGTCGTCTTAGGAGTGACAGTTCCTAATGATGGATGGATGACGACCCTCTTAAGGGAAAATTAGTCACACAGAAGAGTAGGATTGGTAAACGAACCTTGGTCTTTTGAAGCTATGTCTGAATAAGTTATCCAAGCATCATGGGTAGTCATATTTGGAAAAATGTAATGGATTGTTGACCTTGTAACTAGCATGTGTTCTTAAGTTTTGACTCAAAATAATATGAAAATGGGCTTAATTGTGTAGTAATACCATAATGCAAGTTATATGAGCATGTTAGTTGATATATCCTTATATTTGTCATGATGCCATATGTGGTGAAAATTGATTGGTTCTTGCTTAACTTGATATCTAGAACTTGCCTTGTGTGTGTTGAATTAGTAGCTTGTATGACTTAGGATATCTGATTGAGGAGTTTTTTTTAATTAACCAATTCTTGTCTCTACTTCTATACCTACCATTGAAATTATCCCTAGTGAAGCTCTATTGAGCCTTTATCCTTGTTTATTGATAAACCACATGATAAGCCGAAGCCCATTTGTTTGATACCAAGCCTTTTGATCTCATGAAAATCCTTAATGCACTATGTTAAGAAGAAGGGTTGAAAATTGTTGGTTGATATAGTAAGGGTGGGATGCTACATTGTGTGGAAAAGAAACTTCTGTTTTGGTCCTGGTCCTTAGGAACAATATGCACCTCGACGAAAATTGAGGGTGGCTAATTTAGAACTATGCTCGAAACATTGGCCCTGATCCTATCAAGGATAATGTGTACCTTACTCTGATGTTAAAATCTAGAGTTTGGATGGCTAGTGCAAAGGCATGAAAAAAAATAAAAAAAAAAGTATGATGAAAAAGAAATAAAGGGCAAATATGGAGGAACAAAGGGGGTATATAGTCATGAAGTGTATGCCAGGAGGAAGGAAAAGTTATGAAGGATATTATTGGAAAAATAATAGCGTGTGCATTAGGGAGGTGTAGTCACTAAAATGATTCTCAAATATTCCATCCCTTACCTTAAGCCGACATTACAACCAAATGAAAGTCCTCTTGATTCCTGGAGAAGTATAATGCAAAAGTAAGAACACACTATGAGCAAGCTTATGGTATGTTGAGAAAAGTAAGAATTTCTTTTGTGAGAGTGAGTTGATTGTTTAAAAAAAAAAATCTTGTTGAGTTTGAAATTGTTGAGTGAAAGGCTTTACTAAACATAAACAAGTGAGGGCATTCATGGCATGTGTAAGATTATCTAATTGATGCGTTTGTATGAGTTTGCATTAGCCCGAAAAAATAATAAAAGGTTCATTATTTGAGCATGTGTTGTACTTGGGGTGAATGTTGTGAATTGTTGCATCCATTGTGAACTACAAGATCATAATTAAAAATGTTTGGTTGATTTGAAGGTAGGTTGATAAGTCCAAGGGTTGTGAAAAAGAGTTGATAGTCTAGAGATTGTTTGAGTACAAAAAAAATTCTAAGTGTGGGGTGGTGATCTTAGGCATATTTATATGCCTAAGTGGTCAATATTTGCCCATGAACATATTATATTAAAGAATGATCTCTAGTAATTAGCTCAATTTTTGGTGTAACTTGTGATGATTGTGCACTTACACACATGATTAGTTGTTTCAGGAACTTTCAAGGAAATTGGAGTCAACTTGAAGAAAAGAGATGCAAAAGAGCATGAAAAACGACTAAGGATGAAGGCCCCAGGGCCAGGCACACTGCTAGGCACGACGCGCTAAGGCCCAACATATTGGGACATTTCTCAGGCGCGCTGAGAGGCGCGACGCGCCAAGACCCAACATTATGGGTCCTTTCTCAGGCGCCCTGAGAGGCGCGACGCGCCAACAATGATACAACTGGAGCATGTTCTGGGGAGATAGGAGGGTCGACACGCCAAGGGAATCCCGATTTTTCAAGCTTAAGTTGTGTTAAAAAGGACTCCTAGTTGAAGTAGATTTTGTCTCCAATTCTCATAAACTTATAAATAGACCCCTCGGGTTCTATTGTAGGGTGTTCGACTTTTGTTGGGTGTGCAAGAGCAAGTATTCACTTTTGTAATAGGTTTTGATCTTTTAACTCTTCTATTTTTCCAAAAATTGCATTAGCTATTGTATTTTCTTATTTTCTAATAGCATGAGTAGCTAAACGCCCTAATTTTGTGGTTGTAGCTACGGATTAAATGTTGATTATTTAAGGCTTTATGAATTAATTCTTGTTGTCATTATAAGTTACTTCTATATTCTTGTTTTAGTATTTTATGCTTGATCACCATAAGATAAATACATTGTCTAATCTTAAAATCGAGAGAGGAGGGATCAGATAGACCATAGAATATAGAGAGCTCGGTCCACCCATTAGGTTGAGGTGATTAGTGTTCAGGAGTGACGCCCAGACGAACACCTTGCTTGGTTACGAAATAGGATGAAATATAAATACTCATCAGTTAGTCTATTTATCCCCGCTCAACGATGTAGTTATATAGATAACTGGGTAGGCAATGATGAGTCCACAAATTAGACTCATTTAGGATTTTATTTTGATAGAAATAGTGTCCTCAAATATTTATTTTGTCTCAATATCTGGTGGAAACTCTTAAGTTTCAGGTATTTGAAGATTTAGTGGAAGCATGGACACTTAGGCACAAAAAGGAACAAAAAGGCTCAAAAGAACGAAGAAGGTGAAGCCTGAGCATCACCAAGCACACTTGGTGATTCGCCGAAGGGACGCACTCCGCCCTTTGTTCCAGTACGCGAATCCCTGAAGGAGCAGGATCAAAAAGGGGATGAAAGGATCGGTTGGTGTTTCGCTGAATAATTCTGTGAAAAAGTACTATCTCGCCCAATGACACAGAGCATGACCATGCTAAAGGCTAGTGCAAGATGGCAACGAACTACACCAAAGGGTGAATCGCCGAATTAATCGGTGATTCTGACTAACCTCGCCGAAAGATCCGCCAACACTATTTTCTAAAGTTTATAAATACTAAAATTTTTGTTAATTTTAGGAGAGTCGAGCATTTATTTTAATTTTCACAATAGAATAATACTTTTTGGGATGTTTTCTCTCAAGTTTGGAGAGGGTTTTTGGGAGACTTGAAGAAAGAAGGATTTCATCTTCCCCAAGTTGGAAGTGGGTCTTCTCCATTCTTTTTCCTTTGCTTAAATCAAGGTTTAATTCCTTATACCCATTTGAATTTAGTATCATTTTAGGTGTATCTTGTTATTTCTTGATATGTTGCCAAAACCCCCCATTCTTGGGGTGTGATTTAGCAAATATGTGTTGATATTTTTGTTGGGTTTTGCTTGCTGATAGGTTAATGTATTTTAATGGTCATTTCACCTAGTAGTTGTGGTTTAATCTAATGGGTTTGTAGTTGTAAATACAAAACTACCCATGTGTTTTCGGCTTGCTCGAGAGGGAGGTCATGAAACCAAGACCGCTAGACTGATGGCCTAAGGAGTGGGTCGACATGAGGTTCAGCCTGAGAGGGTGAACCCTAGTCCCATATCCTAACACTCAAATCGAGAGAGTGAGTGGGGTAAGGCGTAGGCTGGACTTCATGCGACAAATGGGTGATCGATAGGAACGTATTTGAAGCGGGGTAAGTTTCCCGAGAGGGAACTTATTTCCATCTAAATCTTAGCCTAGTCACTAATATCTTGCAAATTTCCTATCAAAAGCATGTACCCAATGATTTATCTCAACTTGTATTGCGGTCACACCCCAAGAACTTGTCCTCATACTTGATTTTCTTGTTATTTTTGTTGTTTTTTACTACTTGTGACAAAACTCCCATTTGATAATTGACACCTTTGTGTCACCCCTTTTAATTTACAATGTTTTTAATCGTTAATGTCTTTAGCTATGACTAGTTTGAACTTAATTTTACTTTTCTACTAATTCTCAAAACCACTCCCTTGGGACACGACCCCAACTCTTGGTTTTGGTTACTATATTATCGACGATCGTAGACACTCGTACTGTAGGTTAGTGTCGTTGGTCACGATAAACATCAAAATGGTGCCACTGCCGGAGAATGGTGTTATTTGAAAATTTTTAGATTAATAGATTTTTTTTTCTTATTAGTGGTAGTTTACTAATTTAATCTTTAGTTTTGTTCTATTGATTGTGTAAACATTTCCAAAAGCATGAGTGTTAACGGTAGCAATTGTAGCCAGGCGGACCACCAACACGATATTAGAAACCTTAATGATGTCCAAGAGCCCAACATTAATGATCCACATCTCATGGGAGGTGTTAGAGCCATTCGTTTACCTCCAGCAGAGGGAAATCCAGTGTTCCATATAACGAGCACAATGTTGTAACTCTTGCAACTAAAGGGACTCTTCAGTGGATTAGCTCATAAGGACCCACATGAGCACCTTCAAAACTTCATAGATGTGTGTGGACCATTCTCATTCAAAACATCTCTCAGGAGTCGGTTCAATTAAGGCTATTTCTTTTTTCGTTGATGGTGGAGGTGTGCAAGTGGCTAGCTGAGTTGCCATGTAACTCGATCACTTTGTGGGAGGAGTTGGTCACCGCATTTAATGTGCGATATTTCCCTCCTTCGAAGATGATGACTATTCGGGATAGCATCCAAAGCTTTAACCGTTTGAATGGAGAGCCTCTACACGAAACTTGTCTCAGGTTTAAGAAATCGGTGCTACAATGCCCAACCCATGGTCTACCTGATAATGTGCTCCTTCAATACTTCTATTGGAGTCTAGATTCGGTAAACAAAGGTATAGCTGAATAACTCTCGCCCGGAAGATTAATGCAACAACCATATGTAGTAGCATCTCAACTTCTCGATGGTATGACAACCATCAATAGGGCGTGGTACACCCGCGAAGACCAGGTCTTACCGGTCACATTTCATCTATCTAATGAGTAGGTTGAAAAGGACAATGAGAGAGACCAAACCATGGCCAAGGTCATGACGCAGCTTGACATTTTATCCAAAAATGTCATGGGGGCTGGTGCTCATAGTGTCAATAATGTGTGAGTCGGGGGTGCAAATCCTGAGGAAATGAAGTTTGAAGCCATGTATGACGAGGAAGTAAATTTTCTAGCTAACCAAGGTGGGGGCTATCTTTCAAACTACCCAAGGCAAGGTGGTAACTAAGGATGGGTTAGAGACGAAGGCTGGAAGGATCGAGATCAGGAATGGAGGGATCATAATCCAAATTGGAAAGATAGGGAGAAGGATAGATATGTGCCCCCCCACGAGCGTCGAAAGCCCAAGGATTCAAAAGGTGGTAGGTCCGAGGATATGCTCTTGCGTATTTTAAACAAAGTTTAAGGGTTAGACAGAATACTGAAAGGCATGAAAGAAGACGTGTCTACCCTCAGCCAGACTGTCACCTCTCATTCAGTTTCGATCAAGCAGTTGGAGACCCAAATGGGTCATATCTCGTCTCATCTCAATCTGAGACAACAAGGGGATTTTCCTAGTGATACTATGGCTATCCCTAAGAGTGAGGTCTGAAGGTGAACTTGCGTCGTGCCACGATGTTAACTAAGGCGCTGTTTGGGGCGCAACCCAAAACCCTTTAAGTATTTCCTAATTACTAGTAGAATAATTGTGTGTTGTTTGTACAGGTTAAAGTAAGGGAGGAGATTGAAATAGTATTTGGAGGCAGGCAACATGTCCATTTGGCGGATCGCAGACAAGATCGGCGAGCACGATTCTTTCTGCCGTCTAACTCAAGGCACTATAAAATTGGATCCTGTAAACCTCAGTGGTCTGAAGAAAATTAGCGGCACATCGTTGACCATGTCGGCGATCTCAATGAAAATCGTCGATTGGAATCCTCACATGAGTTGTAGATCCTGTTACAATTGGCGAAGAAACTAGCCACTTGATGCTTCGTCGAGTGAATGGGAGAACTTGACTGACATCGCCGAATGGGTGGAAATTGGATGATTTTCGCAAGCCACAGGTTTAAAAAGTTCTATTTCATTTATTTCCTCACTTTTTCATCCTATCAAATTCGCACTTGCACTTTAGATTTATACTTCATACCATTTTAAAGTATTTTAAGTGTCAAATTGTGCATGGATTTGGATCACATTGCTGCCTAGCACGTCAGTACAATCTAATTCAGCACCACGATTGGTAATCGAACCCCTCAGTTATTTTATCAAAATTTTTACTCATTTGCATGGTGATTGATAGTATAAAATCTCTTCTGAGTCTTTGAGTTGCTGGGATTGCATGTATTATGGATTATGATTCAGTAGCTTTCACGTGATTTGAAGGACTCCCATTCGACTGTGCTTTGAGTTGAATTTTTTTACGTGGAGGAAAATGTGAAACTTTTATGGGTTATCGTTAAAATTGTGTTACTTAAGCCTAAATTGTATTATCTGGGTTGCAGAGTGAAATTTGAAAGAAATTGGTTGAAAATAGACACGTTTTAATGTTCGGCGAGATGAACAAACTTGCCGAATTGCTCGGCGATTCGCCTAACGCCCCCATTCCACCTTTAACTGAATGCTACATGCACTAATCGATCTATAACTTTTAGCAGTGAGCCTAATGCCGCTAAGCACACTCAGTGACTCGCGGAAAGACTCCTTGTTCCCCCTTTGTCTGCACCCTAGCACCTTCTGTGCATCATTTTCAGCGAATGGCCTAAATGGATGAGTACTTTGCCAACTGGTTTGGTGAAGCTATTCTATACCCAGAATTCCCCTACCCCTGCTTAAAATATTGTCTAACTTTTCTCGAAGTCTTTTGCAAAAATGGCTAGACTAAAAGTTGCGGGAAGGAACATGCCACTCCGATACGTAAGAGCACAAGAGTTTAAAAGAGATGAAAAAAAAAGCAGAGCTAGCTAGACAAAGGAAATATACCAAGGAAGCCAGGGCAAAGAGACAAATTCCCATTGACCCTAATGTGCCTCCATGGGCTCAAAGTTCAGTTAATGTAATACGGGCCTTCAGAACAGCTCATGAGATAGATCAGATTATTGCAGTTAATCTTGTTGCATAGGCCAAGGCAAAGGCAAACAATGAGGACCAAAACAATAACACTCGGGGGACCATTGTTTTACTTCAGGGAGATGCAACGGGCACTGATGCCCATATACAGACTGCTCTATCAGCCACTGAGACCCCGACAGAGAGAGGGACTGCATAGACAGGACCTTTCTTCAGCCCCTCTCTATCTTATTATATTTTCTTTTTACTTTTAATACTTTTATTTGCATTTGAGGACAAACGCTCTTTTTTTTGTAGGGTGAAGCTCACAACTTCTGTGCTGATAGTTGTGTTTTGTGTATATATTTGGGGTGTTCTATTTTAAATTGTGTTATACTACTTTCTGTAAATGTTTGAGCTTGGGGGCTCCGTTTTTGTTTATTTTTAATTGCAAAATAATTTTGACCCTTTCGATCTTTTTTTGATGTTTTTGCACATTTCTGCCACCTCTCATGTGTTGAATATGGCTGTTCTTTTGCAAAAATTCGAGTCTCAGTTTCGATCAATATTGATGACTTGAATAGTGCTATCAATCAATGAACATGAATGCGTGGCTACAATGAGGCCAAATGAAGTTGCATAGACAGTATATGAACTCTTTGCATCTCATTGTGATTAGTCATTTATCGAATTGATTCTCTTGTAATGACTGTTGCACACTAGCGAAAGTGTGTAGCCTTGTTTGACTTAAGTGTCTATGTCGTGTGTGATGAGCTTACTTTGAACCTTGCATGAATAAACCTAGAATTTGCCTTGTTAGTCTAATTGATTTAGAAAGGTGTGCTCTTGAAATGATCTTAGGCAACTTTAAAGTGTGAGCCAAATTTGACACATACCTCTTTTGTGGCCTACCCGTGAGCATGTGAAACTCTTTTGAACACCCTTTGAGCCTTACCCTTCTTTGGAAGAAAACTTGTGAAAACCTAGACCTTTATTCAACCACCACCTATAATCCTCATGACTTTTGATTTAATGAATAACCAACTTAAGCCAAAAGCTTAAGTTGGGAGTGTGGTGAAAAGGAAAAGGTGAAGTGCAAGAAAAGTCCCATCAACTCATGATGTTGCGAAAAAAAAGGAAAACCTCCATATAAAAAAAAGAAAAAAAAGAAAGAAAAAAAAAAGAAAAGAAAAGAATGAAAAAGAAGATTGTGGAATAAAAGTCCAAAAGAAATGGCATTTCCAAGCAATTCATAGAGTGAAGAATAGGATGACTTAGAAGTACTAGAAGAAAAATTGATAGAAGAAGGTGAAAAAAGAAATGTTGAAAGCTCCACAATTCATGAGGATCGTTAGTCACTAAGCCTAAATGACTACACCTTTGCACTCAGCCCCATTACAAGCCTTAGAAAGACCTTTTTGATCTTGAGCAAGCCGAACCAAAGGTTGATTGGAAAATAAGGGTAAACCTATGGGTGAAAACATGCATTGTGTTCCTCTTTTAAGTGTGAGCATTGCATCTGATTTCTGATCTTAAATTGATTTACCCCTGTGCGTGAATATGGAATCATTCTTTATGTGAGGGCATTCAAATACTGTTGTTGAGCTTGAACTTGCATTAGTAGCAAGTATTGTGAGCATGAAAAATCTTTGGTAATGGTGTGTCACAACTTGATTCTTTGAGTACACAATTGATCTCCGCATGAGTAGTTTGAGTCTTGTTGTGCATTCATGATTGAGTCTTGTGTAGCACTGTTTGAGACATCCAATTCGAACTGCTGAACTTGAGTTTTACTTGAGGAAAAGGAAAAATTTAAGTTAGGGTATTAATGAGTCCACCAATTGGACATATTTAGAGCTTTATTTTGATAGAAATAGTGTCCTTAAATGTTTATTTTGTCTCAATATCTAATGAAAACTCTTAAGTTTTAGGTATTTGAAGTTTTAGTGGAAGCATGGACACTTAGACGCAAAAAGGAACAAAAAGGCTGAAAAGAACGAAGAAGCTGAAGCCTGAGCATTGCCAAGCACACTTGGCGATTCGCCGAAGGGACGCACTCCGCCCTTGTTCCAGTACGCGAAGCCCTGAAGGAGCAGGATAAAAAAGGCGATGAAAGAAGCAGTCGGTGTTTCGCCTAATAATTCCATGTAGCAATACTATCTTGCCCAATGACAAAGAGCACGACCATGCTGAAGGCTAATGCAAGATGGTGACGAACTACACCAAAAGGCGAATCACCGAGTTAATCGGCGATTCCGACTAACCTCGTCGAAAGATCCGCCAGCACTATTTTCTGAAGTCTATAAATACTAAACTTGTTGTTAGTTTTAGGAGAGTCGAACATTTATTTTAATTTTCACAATAGAAAAGTACTTTTTGGGATATTTTCTCTCAAGTTTGGAAAAGGTTTTTGGGAGACTTGATGAAAGAAGGATTTTATCTTCCCCAAGTTGGAAGTGGGTCTTCTCCATTCTTGTTCCTTTGCTTAAATCAAGGTTTAATTCCTTATACCCATTTGATTTGAGCATTCTTGGGGTGTGATTTAGCAAGTATGTATTGATATTATTGTTGGGTCTTGCTTGCTGATAGGCTAGATGTATTTTAATGGTGATTTCAACTAGTGGTTGTGATTTAATCTAATGGGTTTGTAGTTGCAAAAACAAAATCACCCATGTGTTTTCGGCTTGCCCGAGAGGGAGGTCGCGAAACCAAGACTGCTGACTGATGGCCTAAAGAGTGGGTCGACATGTGGTTCATCCTGAGAGGGTGAGCCCAAATTGAGAGAGTGAGTGGGGTAAGACGTGGGCTGGCCTTTATGCGGTAAATGGGTGTCCGAGAGGAACACATTTGAAACGGGGTAAGTTGCCCGACAGGGAATTGATTTCCATCTAAAGCTTAGCATAGTCATTATTATCTTGCAAATTTTCTAGCGAAAGCATGTACCCAACGATTTATCTCAACTTGTATTGCGGTCACACCCTAAGAACTTGTCCCCATACTTGATTTTCTTGTTATTTTTGTTGTTTTTTACTACTTGTGACAAAACCCTCATTTGATATTTGACACATTTGTGTCACCCCTTTTAATTTACAATGTTTTTAATCGTTAATGTCTTTAGCTACGACTAGTTTGAACTTAATTTTAGTTTTCTACTAATTCTCAAAACGACTCCCTTGGGACACGACCCCAACCCTTGGTTGGGTTACTATATTATCGACGATTGTAGGCACTCATATTGTAGGTTAGTGTCATTGGTCACGATAAGCATTAGGGTGAGCCCTAGTCCCATATCCTAACACTCAGCTCGAGAGACTGAGTGGGGGTAAGGCGTAGGCTGGCCTTCATGCAGCAAATGGGTGTCCGAGAGGAACACATTTGAAATGGGGTAAGTTGCCCGACAAGGAACTTATTTTCATCTAAAGCTTACCCTAGTCACTATTATCTTGCAAATTTCCTATCGAAAGCATGTAACCAACGATTTATCTCAACTTGTATTGCGGTCACACCCCAAGAACTTGTCCCATATTGATTTTCTTGTTATATTTGTTGTTTTTTATTACTTGTGACAAAACCCCCATTTGATATTTGACACCTTTGTGTCATCCCTTTTAATTTACAATATTTTTAATCGTTAATGTCTTTAGCTACGACTAGTTTGAACTTAATTTTATTTTTCTACTAATTCTCAAAATCACTCCCTTGGGACACGACCCCAACCCTTGGTTGGGTTATTATATTATCGACGATCGTAGACACTCATACTGTAGGTTAGTGTCCTTGGTCACGATAAGCATCAGGCGACAAGAGGCGTATAACCCCTATCATATCATCAACCCTATAAACCAGTAACTTGACAACTGAGATTAATTCTAAGCCAATAATAGGATACATGATATTCAGTATATGCTGCAGCCCTGGAATTTCTTTTAACTTGCTTGAAACATCATATTAAAGTCGTTCACAATTAGTTACTTTCATTTAGTGTATAATTATTAGTAGACAAACAATAAATCATCAACTCTTGAAAATGTTACTTTTTGGCTTTTAGTTGTAGAGTTAAGTGAATATAAATTAATCATAAGTCCCTTGGGAACTATAACTCGTTTCTGTAAGAATCTATATTACTTGCACGACCACGTACACTTATGTGTATAATTTGGAGAAACACCGCCTCTTTCAAGATTTTCAACTAGCGGACCCTTTTTTTTTTGAGCCGTACACAATTTATACTATGACGCCGCTTCAAGGATAGTACTTCTTCAAGAATTTTCCATTTTTGGGAACAATCCACAAGCCGTCTGCATCCACAATTTTATAAGCTCCGCTTGAATAGACTTATTAAATAATATATGGTCCATCCTATTTTGATGTGAACTTGCTTTTCAATTTATGAGATATGATAATTGGTCTTCTTACCGCAAGGACTTGATCACCAACTTGGAAAGACCTTAGGCGAACCGTTTTATTGAAATCACAAGAAAGACGAGCTTGATAGCACTCAAGACTTTGTTGAGCTTCCAACCTTTTCTCATCGAGAGATTCTAACTGTTCAAGGCGCAAACAAGCATTTTATTCTTCAGTAAGTCCCTCTTGGATGGGAAGCCTCAATGACGGTATTTGTCATTCAAGTGGAAGGACTGCTTCAGTTCCAAAAATAAGAGAATAAGGAGTTGCTTGAGTCGGCGTGTGATGAGTTGTTTGGTATGCCCAAAGAGCTTCTTCCATTCTACAATGCCAATCCTTTTTAGATTTGGAGACGACTTTCTTTAACAAGTTGCACAAGGTCTTGTTAAATGCTTCAGCTAGTCCATTTGCAGCAGCATAATACATTGATGAATTATGTTACTTGAAGCCAAAAAGGTCACAGATCTTATCCATCAATTTATTGGTGATCACTTTCCATTATCTGTTAGTATATAACTAGGACTACCAAAACGATAGATGATGTTCACCCTGATGAAGTTTGCAACATTTTCCTTCTTTACTTCTTTGAGGGCTACAACCTCATCCCATTTTGAGAAGTAATCTATCGCAGCCAAGATGTACATAAGATTTAGGTAGTGGTCCAACCAGTCTAACCCCCAAGCATCAAATGGCCAAGATGCAACAGTCGGATGTAATACATCAGGAGGTTGGTAAATAAAGTTTGCATGAAATTGGCATGCTTGACATCTTCGAGCATAATTCAAGCAATCTTTTACCATTGTTGGCCAATAATACCCCATTCTTTTTATATGGAAGTGTAACTTGGGCCTAGATTGATGTGATCCACAAACTCCACAATGTGCTTCTTGCATCGCTTGAATCTTCTTTCCCCAAACAAAGCAAGAGGACTCCCTTGAATGATCTTCGATATATAGTATCTTTGTAGTAAAGAAACCTAAGAGCACGACGACAAATTTCGGTCTTTATCTTTGGATCTTCTGGAAGTATATTGTAACACAAGTAATCAATCAGAGCATGTCTCCAATCGACTATCTTAGCTTGTGAGACAACTACAAGATGTTCAAATTTGCTTTCTTCATCCACATCCGGTGGTACTATCCATTTTTGGCAGATAGTGATTTGCGCTTGATCAGGCAGAGTTAAAGTTGAAGCTAAAGCGGCTAAAGCATCAGCTTTCTTATTCTCCTTTCTTAGAAGATGTTAAAGAGTTACATATCCGAGCCATCTAATCAATTTTTGTGCATAGTCATGATAGAGACGCAATTCTGGCTTTTTGACTTCATAGCTACCCAACAATTGATTGATCACTAATTCAGAGTCTCCAAAAACTTGTAATTGCAATTGTTTCATATCAACCGCCATTTCAAGCCCAAGTATTAATGCTTGATATTCTGCAACATTATTGGAGCAACATTGCGTTAAGCTGAAGGAATATGACAAAATCTCTTCTCGAGAAGTGATAAATATCACCCCAGCGCCAGTTCCTTCGCGATGTGAGGCCCCATCAAAATACATCTTCCAAGGCGGTTGAACTTCAACAACCATTGCATCTTCATACGGTAATTCATCAGTGAGTTCCCAATCATCAGGTATCGGGTGGTCTGCTAAGAAGTCTGCCAATGCTTGCCCTTTCACAGCCTTTTGAGGAACATACACAATTTCAAATTGCTGAAACTGGAGATCTTGCTAGTCGATCACTGAGGACATGTTTCAACATCACAAATTTGATGGGGTTGGCTTTAGAAATAAGACAGACGACGTGAGCTTGAAAGTAGTGTTTAATCTTCTGAATTGAGAAAACTAAGGCCAAACATAGCTTTTTGATTGGCGAGTACTTTAACTCATTCGGTGTCATCATCCTACTCAAGTAATAAATGGAATTTTATTTCCCTTTGCCATTCTCTTGGGCTAAGAGTGCTCTAACTGATCTTTCTTGAGATGATATGTAAAGTATCAAGGGCTTTCCAGGAACAGGAGCTGCTAAAACTGGTGGTTTTTTCAAGTAAGACTTGATGCTCTCAAAGGCATTACTACAAGCTTGGTCCCATTCGAAAAGAGTGCCCTTTTTCAAATGACGGCCGAATGGTTGGTACTTTCCTGCTAAATTTGAGATGAATCTCATAAGATATGCTAGCTTCCCTTGCAGACTCTTCAATTCATGGATGTTTCTTGGCTCTATCATCTTCAGAATTGCATCTACTTTTATTTGATCAATTTATATTCCTCGATGTCGTACAATGAAGCTAAGGAATTTTCCAGAGGTAACTCCAAACGCGCATTTCATAGGATTCATTCTAAGGTGATACCTTCGTAGTAGATCAAACACCATCCTCAAGTCTTGCAAGTGTCACATTTTTTCTTGATTTCACTACTAAATCATCCACATAACATTCAACATTTTTGTGAAGAATGTTATCAAAGATGTTTTGCATAGATCTTTGGTATGTTGCTATTGCTTTCTTCAAACAGGAAGCATTACTTTGTAGCAATAAATGCCCTTAAGAGTGCGGAATGCGGTCAACTCTTCATCCTTTGGCGACATGCGGATCTGATTGTAGCCGGATGAACCATCCATAAAAGACATCGTCTCATACCTAGTAGTGGCATCAATCATAAGCTCAAGGATAGGAAGTGGAAATTCATCTTTGGGACATGCATTATTGAGATCCCTAAAGTCAACGCAAACTCGAATTTGACCATTCTTCTTCTTTACGGGGACAATACTTGAAACCCGTATGGGGTACTTAACTTGAGTTTCGATCACGGGAACCAATTCAGGCCTAAAATGCCGTTGAGCTTGCTTGATGGGATGTGCACCGCTTTTCATAGCACGATGATGGACTGCTACCTTCGGGTCTAACCCACGCATTTCTTTGTAACTCCAGGCAAATACATCTTTATACTCTTTGAGTAAGTCAACGTAGGCTTTTTCCTCATCACTCGCCAGTGAAGCATTCACATAAATGGGTTTTGGATCTTCATCAGTTCCAAGGTTGATTTCTTTCAATGCATCAACTGTCACCTTTACTCCTTTTTCAAGTACGGATGGTGCATCTTTAGCATCTTCATCTTCTTGAGGTTCTCCATCATTGAAATATATATGGTAACGCCATGAAACATTCTCCAACTCTCCATCAATTTTAATTGGAGAAAAAAATATGCCTTTCATCTTGTGTAGTGACATGATATGAAGAGCCAACACTTTCTTCATCTTCATCACGTTTCTTGGTGTAGACAACAACATATGACTTTGCCTTTAGTACTTCTCCACATGAGACCACAATGTTCGTCTACCGCCTCATTCTAGAAGGGATCAGACTTTGAAATTCTTTAGGAGCATTTTGAGATTTTGGTAAAACAGATGCTTGCATACTCTTGCTATTTCTCCAAACCTTGTTTTTCTTCCTCAATGGCCCTAACCTCTCAAATACAGAAATACTCTTCGTTGAGCTTCCAAGTCGATCAAAGGCAAAAAGCCTTTTGTTAGAATTAGTAAACTCATCTTCCACAGTTATGTAGTTGTTGCTTACCCTTTTTATGGAGATGCGAATAGGTGGAGGTTGTTTGTAGCCCAACCTTTCACGTTGTTGCCTCATAGCAAGTTCTAATGGAAGCTTCCCCAATTTTGACAGTTCGTTAGGATCGAATCTAGGTTTTGCTAGCAGTCTGTAAGCATTAG
The DNA here is from genome assembly GCA_029007595.1 of Solanum commersonii. Lineage (NCBI taxonomy): Eukaryota > Viridiplantae > Streptophyta > Magnoliopsida > Solanales > Solanaceae > Solanum > Solanum commersonii. Next base: position 1,887,934 of record JAJTWQ010000055.1, on the reverse strand, counting down.
GATCAAAACTTTCTTCTGTATGCTTCATTGGGAGTGCTTCATATTGGGGTGATTTAGGGGCCACAAATTTTTCGTGAAGTAATGACTTAGGAGCCACAGACTTCCCAAGCAATTTTGTGGATGACTTCATCATATCAATTCGCCTTACAGGAAAGGTCAAACCTTACAGCACATTTTCTCGCAACTCGAGAGAGTGTCCCTTGTCCTCTTTTGCCTTTGGGACATAACGAAGAATGGGTGTGACTTTTTTACTTAAAAAAGCACCAATCACGTTAGGCATCTTGTTTGGATTGCCAAGCTTTGGATCTTCCTTGTTTGTGACTTTTACCTTACCGACCACTACCTTAGCCATCTTGTTAAGGATTCCGACATCTCTGGATGCGATGTTATCAACTTTTGTGGAATATTTCTTCAAGTAAAAACTTTGCGTCAGCAAAGTGAGCTTCATCTTCAGTGAATGGATTATCATCTACAATAATCCTTTTTGCAACTCCATCCTCATAATACTTCAAACATTGGTGGTAGGTAGATAGGATTACTTTGTTCTCATGTACCCATGGCCTACCAAGAAAAATGTTAAATGAAGTCTTTGCATCAATTATATGTAACAACACGCTTGATTGCAACTCTCTGATGGTGAGGTCTATTTTGACGGTCCCTATGGACCTTTGTACTCCTTGATTGAATCCTTGGATCATCAAGCGACTATCAGTAAGATCTTCTGTTGATATCCCAAGTTCTTTCATTGTGCGAATTGGAAGAATGTTGATTCCAGATCCTCTATCGACTAGGATTTTATTCACCCTTTTCTCACGTGCAAAACCAACCATGAATAAAGGGTAATTATGAAATGTGTCACCAAACAGAAGATCATCATCAGAGAATGTGATTTTGGCCATACATGTATTTTCGACTCCAAGAGATAGTTGTGGAGCATCTTTTGGTGATAGACATGATGTATTTTCAACTTTAGGAGATGGCTTTGGAGCATCTTTTGGTGATGGACATGATGGAGTTGCATCTTTCCCTTCCTTTTCATCGACATTACAACATAGAGCTTTTGTGCCATCGTATGTGAACTTGGTGTAACACCAATTTGGCAAATATTCTCCTAATGTAATGGGTCACCGCAACTCTTGGTAGTGGTGCACCTTTATTTCCTTCTTCTTTGAATGCACGATCAAAGTTTTGGTTTTGGGTCTCCTTACCATCTTTTCCCTGACGTGTTGTTTTGTTGACTCCTTAAGCGAACTCACTTTTCTGCGTCTACGGTAAGTCACAAGAGTCCAGCCCCAATCATCAAGATCATTTACTGGGTCTTCATCTTGTCTCGTCGATCCCTCTCCTATAGAAACCACATCACTTAGTATAGGAAGAGATAACAAATTATTTACATCAATGGGTTCGAAGTCTCCAAACTTAATCATTCTTGTCTGATTGGTGTTTGGAATGTCTTGCTCCATATTTCCTTCATCAAAATTGCAGGTCATGACTGGATTGGGTAAGTCAGAAGTGACACTGACTTGGTTTGAACTCAATTTCTCATCTTCAAGTTCAATCTTCCCTTTGCGAGCTAAGGCCATGATTTTATCCTTGAAGACGAAGCATTTCTCGATAGGGTGTCCAACCAGCCGGTGATATTTGCAGTATTTTCAATCATCACTCCTCCCTACTTCATCTAATCGTTTCATCTCTGGTAACTCAAAAAGTTTCATCTCAAGGAGTTTATCAAAGATTGTGGAAACATCTGAGTTAAGAAATGGGTAGCCCTTCCGCTACATTTCCTTCAAGGTGAGCTTTTGATTTGTCCTTCCTTCAAAAGAATTCACTTTTTCGCTTTGTTTATTACCCACCTTTGTGGTGAATTTCACATGAGAGGCATTGACGTTCATGGATTCTTTGTTTTCAGTCTTTGGCAAATATTTTCCCACTTTCTTGAATACTTGCCTTTCTTTGACTTTGCGGAATTCGTGGATAGGTGGTGCTTCAGTTTTGACCGACGACATGCTCAACTCCATATCATGAGTGCGAGTGGCAAACTCTTCAAAAGTTTTAGGCTTTATGCCTTGCAAAATATAGCGGAGACCCCAATGCATACCTTGAATGCACATCTCTATGCCCGAAGCTTCACTATGTCTATCTTTACAGTTTAGACTTGCATGCCTACATCGACTGATGAAGTCAAAGACTGGCTCTTCATTTCGCTGATGTGTGTTTGTAAGTTCCACCATACTTACAGTACGTCTTGTGCTAAAGAAGTAGTTGAGAAATTCTTGCTCCATTTGTTCCCAACTATCAATGGAACCATACTCAAGGTCTGTGTACCAATTGAAAGCATTGCCCTTAAGGGAGCGGACAAATTGTTTGACGAGGTAATCACCCTATGTTCCAGCATTGTTGCAGGTTTTGATGAAGTGCGCAACATGTTGCTTTGGGCTTCCCTTACCATCGAACTGCTGAAACTTTGGAGGTTGATAACCGGCAAGCATTTTCAAACTATCAATCCTTGCAGTGTATGGCCTTGCATATGTCAAAGAGGATTTTGTAGCAACCTCGTACTTGTCTTTAATGGTCCCCATGATGAACTCCCTAATTTGGTTGATCGGGATCGTTCCCTCCAAAGAAACTTGGATCTCTTTAGCATATTCAACTTGCTTTGTAGGGCGATCAAGTATTGTCTCCTGTACTTGAGGACGTTTTCAAGGTGCATGACTTGATTCTTCATCCATCATGCCCTCCACCCTATCAGTTAGCTTAAAAATTCGAGCATCTTGATCTTGAACATACTTGGTCAAGCCTTCAATAGCTCTTGTCAAGCTCACAAGTTGTTCTTCTACGGATGAAGCGTTAGTCACCATTGCGTGCATTACCATAGTAGGTGACGGAGAGTAGCGTTGATTTTCCCAAACATGAGATGCAAACATGTTATGTGGGCTAGATCTCATGCTTAAGACATCATTGTCAGCCGAAGCGAAGGACTTCTCATATGCAGATGTGCTAAATTGGGCAAGAACCCTCTCAACCATTTTGGCGATGTCTTCTTTTGCAGCTTTTGCAGGAGACTTCACATGTTTTGGAGACAAACCAAAGACAATAGCAGATTCGTACGGTATTCATGAGGCTTGTTGTCCTAGCAATTTGGCTTGGTTCCTTGTGATAGGTCTTATGCTTCCCGCAGTAACATCGAGGATATTTTCGACATCGATGCAGAACTTGGATCCATCAATTTTTGCAGATGCAGATGTGAATTCAGATGTGAATACAGATGCAGATGCAGATTTCAACGCCAATGCAGATTTTGATGCCAATGGAGATTTCGATGCAAATACGGATATAGATCCAGATTTAGATGCAAATGCAGATTTCGAGTTGATCTTCTTGGAAGCCATCTCAGTGTTCTTGAACTTTAATTTTCGAAGAGAAAAGATGAGAGGTAAAGATTGTCCCACTGGGCGTTCCAATTTGTAAGCGTCTAAAGTTTCAATCCTGAAATATAGTAAACAGGAAAGGAAAAATAGCAAGCAAACAATAATATTTGTCTTTGAATTAATGCGAAGGTTACAATCTTTATAAAATCTCTTAAAGAGATATGTAATCCCCTGATTCTTCTCTTCACAGATGTTCTTGATTTGGCAGAATACTAGCGGCTCAACACTTGGAGCGAAGACTTCTTTGTATGCGAAAGACTTGCAGATCACTAATGAAGAGCAACTATGTATTTCTGTGTGTATGTAGGTGTGTGTATCTCCTTTTTTGGTCTTATGAAGACCTCTTTATATAGGCTTGAGCTAGGGCTTTAGGGGTATTTTGGTCCGAGTAATTTTGACCCCTAGGCTTGAAGAACATGAGTTGGGCTCATCTTGTCAACTTAATAAACTGACCCAAATGTAATTTGGACTTCATTTAAGTCATATAGTTTTGACTTAAATATTAATCCGACTTTATTAACCAGTAATTTGACTTGATCAACGTATCATGAATCTAAGATTTAATCCAAATTTAGTATGAATTTATCAATAAAATTTCACTATCTACACCACCCACATATGTTATTTGTTATTTTAATTAACTTAAAAATATTTCCTCATCTCCAATTGAAATAAAAATATTTTTTATCCTTTTTATATTAAAAATAAAGTTATGCACTTTATGTTCTATAATAGTAATAAATTCTCACAAAAATAAAAGTAAACTACAAATCTAATGACAATAGATTTTATGTCGATAATTTTCTTTGTCTTTTCTTGAAGTATTTAAAGTTGTGTCATGTACGTCCTCTCATATATTAAGTGAAACTAAAGAGCACTCTATTCTAATTGATTCCTAGCATCAATTTATTTTAAAATCTTGTTAATCAAGTAATACTAAAATTTGGGAAAAGGGTATGATATACCCCTCAACTTTGTCATTTAGAGTTGATATATCCCTCGTTATGAAAGTGACTCATATAAACCCCTACTTATATACAAATGGCTCACATATACCCTTTTCCTCTAACGAAAATGAAAAACATTAATTTTGTTTAATTTTTTAATTATTTAAAATATATATATAATTCCATATGGGTATAATTTTATTCAATAGCTACATCAAATAAAGACATTTATCATTGAAATTCATAAATAACCATTAGTAAATTAGTACTTTTCATGTACTCTCATTTTTCTTTCATTTTTGGCATATAAATCACTAAGGGAAGTTGTAATCATTTCAAAATTTAGTTAATATTAAACAAAATACAGATATCTTGATGAAATTTTTAAAAATACCTTAGAAATAGAAATTTTGGTAAAAGTTAATTCATTTTCTATTAATTTCTTAAAATTGTCTATTAAGTGTTGGGTTGTTTCTTTTACCTTTCCAATCTTCAGGAAAAAAAAGTTACGATATTATAAAAATCCAATTTGAAGATGTAATGAGGATTGATATATTTTAAATGAGCGTGACAGTTATCACATTATTATTTGCTAAAAATCTACATTATAGAAAGTGTGAAGTTATAACCATCTTCAAAACTTAAATTTTAAATCTTCATCTTTTAATTAATCGTATATGTTTTACAAATAAATTAAAAAAAGTCAACATTGCACATACATACATACATACATACATACATATATATATATATATATATATATAAACTAACCGTGAACATATAACTTTTGTATTTTAATTAACTAAAAAAAATACCTCATCTCCAATTCAAATAAAAATAATTCTTATCTTTTTTATATTATAAGGATAAAAGAAATTATGCAGTTTATGTACTATAATATTTATAAGTTCTCACAAAAATAATAATTATACTACTAATTTAATGACAATAGATTTTATACCAATACTTTTTGTCATTTCTTGATAGATTTCCTGTTATTTTATAAGTCCTTCGACATACTAAATAAAAATAAAGAGCACTTGACTAAAATTGATTCATAACATCATTTTATTTGGAAATCCTATGGATAAAGTCATATTAAGAGTTTTAAAGATAATTTGATTTGATTCCATAATCACATCAAATAAAGGCATTTATTATTAAAATACATAAATAATTAACACTAATAGCTATTGATCAGACCTATAGTCGTTATTGCCAATTCTTAAATTTTTCAAATAAAAAATAAAATGCGCATTGAAATCAATGAGTAAAAATATTTTATGCATATTATTGGCGTGGAAACATTGTCTACGAATGGACAAATTGTTTGGATCGTTATGATATATATAAATGTATATCAGTGGAGAAAGGGTAGATAAAAAATCTTTTCTGAGAGAGGAAATAGGGGAAGTGGGGGAGTTATGGTGGTTTTCTAATTGTCTTAAATTTTTATTTTGTAATTCATTTTATTTTATTTTAATAATTTAAATTTCTTTTTTTTTCTATTTGTAACTGCATTACCCTATTTTAAATCCTTTTTTATTATATAATCTTAGTATATTTCATATTTAATAAGGAGTAATTAATTTGATAAAATATTTTGTATTTGAAAAATTTAAAACTAAAGAAAAAAATTTAAATGTGACAACAATCTACATAAAAGTATGAAATAAATAATTTTAGTCTATCAAAAAAATTGCATTATAAAATGAGTCTGATACTTGCTATTAATTTATTTTTATGCTTAAGGAATTACTGTAAGCAATTTGCATTCTGTTTGCTACAAAGGAGTAGTTGTGGAAAATTATTTTAAATATTTAGTATAAGACATTTGATAATTTCCCACAAAAATAGGATCCCTAACGTACTTACCAAAATTTTTAGTTTACTTTTTTTACTACTTTAATTTTTTTATTTCAAAACAGTAAATTTAAAATTTAAATTCAAATTCAAATTCAAAGAATAGTAACCAATTTCTAATTTTAGGAAAAAAAAGATTTTTTTAAAAATTATTTCTCGTTTATTTGTAAAAACTACTTCAAAATTATTTTAAAATATTTTACTATTTAATGAAATGATTTTTAAAAAAATTTAAATTTATTATTATTATCATCTACATTTTTTTGCTATAAATAAGGAGGTTGTGGAAAGATAGTTAAAATTTAAAAAAAAAAAAAGAAAAAAAAGGGGGAAGCACACACGTTATATCACCATATTTTTAGAAAGTTTTTAAAACTATTTTATCCTTTAATTGTAAAAAAAATGAGTAGTAATTTTATGAAATAAAATGGTGTTGACATGTGTCATAACAGAACAGTCTTCATAATACATTTGAACTAATTAAAGTGAACAGAGATCAACATATATCCGTCGTTATATTTATAGGGGATACAGTTCGGACACACGATCACAGGGGAAAAAGAAGAATGAAAAATCAGTTGATACACATGTGGGGATGGATGAGTAAACTATGAAAAAAAAAAAAATTAATAGTAAAACAAGAACTGGTTATATTATTAAGAATGGAGCTAAGCTGCAGCAAATAGAAACGAGAGAGCGGAGATACTGAAAGCTCACAGGAAACCGTGCTAGCGCCAAAGTAGGCAAGATTTTTCAACGCCAGTGAACAAGAATCTGACTGCAAAAAATTGAAGGAAGACCAAAGTCAGCACATTAAGACATAGTATGCAAAAAAGTGTAAGAATATCGATCATGAAAGAATAAGCATAGTGTAAACCTCATGAAGATGATAGACCTGACTATGATAATGGATAGTGTTGCATTAATTCCAAATACACTGCCAATAGATGGCACAACGAGAAGTTTATATGCCTCATGAGGGAGATTCTGGAGAACGGAAAGTAAAAACAGTCCATGTAGGAAATATATATAAGGCCATAATTCTGCCTACATAAATTACTCAATAAGTTCTTCCGCGTCTGCTGGTAGCAGGCGTGGCTAACAGTATCTGCAACACGGTTACATTTTCACTAATTAAAGTAGCTAGAAACTAGTAAAACAGATAGTCCCAGACACATTTGGACACACAACAATCATATTCATACGGAGAAACGAAATGCGAAAAAATTCAGGAATATTCATTAGATACACATATGAGAAAATGAATTCTACTAGTTTTTCACTCATTATAAACAAATACAGACTAACAAAAATGACTGACTCAAATGAATTCTATAGAATTACAAAACCTATATCAGTCAAATTTCTTAGAAATCCCAAGTATATATGACTACCCTAATATAAGAAAAAACTTGGATTTCAAAGAAAAAATATCAACAACGCTTCAACTTTTGCATAATCAGCAATTCAAGCTATGATCCTCAAAATCCGGTATAGAAAGCCCAGATATACATTACAGTGTATTATTCTTCAAAGTTAAAATTCCGCGAAATGACAAAATTTTTATAACAAATTACCTTGTTTGTACATTGGCAAACAAAAATATATAAACAAAGTTCTGAAAAATTCCTAAATAGATAAATATATAATTTGTATATACTTATCATGTTTGTGAAAGTCAAGAAAGGGGGGTGAATTAAAATTTCATTTAGTTGACTTCCTGTAATGGTCAGTCGACTCACCTGCACGTTAGTAGAATAAATAAATAGTAATAATAACTTGCAGTAAGTAAATAACACAGAGAATTTTTATACTGGTTCGGTTTATCGATGTGGTGCCTAGTCCAATCCCGTTGGGTTACAAGGGTTTCCTTAAGAGATTGTTGAGAACTTGGGTGTTACAGAATGTTACAATTAAGAGCCCCGTCTGATATGCAAATCAGATCATCTTCTTCGACCCAACCTCTACCTATATAACCTACACTCAGATCTTTCTTTCTATTTTCTTTTCAATTGTTCACTCAAGTGTGTACAAAGTTTTATGAAAGATAAAAGAAGATTACAATATAAGTTCAAGTGAAGTGTGTACTTCACAACTAAGGCTAGGAGAGGATTATATAGTGTTTGAGGACTGCTCTTGTTAAGCAATAACCCAAGGGTATTTCAAATCAAGGATCCTAGTTGAGTCCTTGATTTCGGCTGGTTGATTCAAGTCCATATGAGCTAGCCGATTCCTTCCTTCTTTGGAGATCTTCTGGTGATCTTGATTCTCTTCCTTCTCTCGAAGATATTTATGTGATCTTGATACTTTGCTGATTTTCCTTCTTTAGAGATCTTCTTATAATCTTGATTCTCTTCCTTCTCTTGAAGATATTTGTGTGATCTTGATACTTTGCTGATTTTCCTTCTTTGGAGATCTTCTTGTAATCTTGATTCTCTTCCTTCTTTTGAAGATATTTGTGTGATCTTAATATTCTTCCTTCTTTTGAGGATCTTCTTGTAGTCTTGATACTTGGCTGATTTGAGTGTCTATCTTCCAGATTACTTCATCCTAGTCAGATGATAGGATTGTGATTGCTTCAATTCCGTATCCCTTGAATGATGGAGGAGTTGCTTCAGTGAGGGCAACTTATTTCTTTCCTTCTTTAGCATTCTTCCTTTTTTTATTCCCATGCTTGATTTAATATAAATCTTCTTTGATTGAGTTCCAGCAATGACAGATCTTCTTTGAAAGGCATGGTTATCTTGCAAGATTTGATTTGATTCCTTGAGTTCAGATTGATTTGAATGAATCAATCTTTGGTTAGATTGATTTGAGTGAATCAATCTTCTCCTTAATTGATGGCTGTTGATTTGATTCTTGAAGCATCAATCTGTAGAATTTTGTGTATCTAACATAGATACACTAGTCTTGATTTTCTTGCGACACAAGGTAGTTTGTCATTATACAAAACATTATATGTTAACAATCTCCCCCTTTTTGATAATGAAAAATTTAACTATACGATTTAGTTTAACTTCCTTGTTTATCAATTTTTGACTCCCCCTTTATGTATGCTTCTAGATTTTTGTATGCTTCAAAGATAGTTATCTAAATTCTCCCCCTTTGACATAATCAAAAAGGAAAATAAAATAGACAAGAACAACTAGACAAGTAGTAGAGTCAAGAATTTATTGTTGAGCACGGTAATTTTAAGATTTTCATAATCAACAAACTCAAGCAAGAAATCACCATTTTCAACAACATCACGAATAAAAAGATGCCCTGGAATGATGCAGAGTATATTTAGATAAACTAATAGCACTGTACAATCACGTAATATTGGAACGCCTTCAAAAGATAAGTTGTAGTCCAATGATTAGTGCATCACCCAAAGAAGTTGAGTACCACAACTTCCAACTCTAAGATATTTGGATTCAGTAGTTGAAGAGCTATTGAAGTCTGCTTCTTAATATGCTAGGAAATAAGAGATTTTCCCAAGAATTGACATGTTCCACTAGTGATTTTGCTGTATTTTTATCACCTGCAAAGTCAGCATCTAAAAATTCAAATAAATCAAAATTTTCAAAGAAAGGATACCATGGTCCCATTTTGGATGCTCCAATAATATATCGGATTTATTCATTTTACTGCAGTGAGATGCGATTCTTTTGGGGCAGATTGAAACCTTTGCAAACGCCGAACATGATGTTTGATCGACTTGCAAGTGAGATAAATTAAAGATCCAGTCATTCCTCGATATAGTTATTCATCAACCGCATTTCCTTGATTGATGAAAATTCCATTTTCTAATTGCTTTATTTGTAAGCTGATCTTTCTCAAATTGATCAAGTTCTTCTTTCATACCTTGTATCCATGACTCATCCATTTATTCGTTTGAATTCTATTTGGGATACAAGAGCTTCTGGTTCTTGCTTTCGTAGTGAAGATCTAGTCTGAATTTTATCATCTGGTTTTCCCAAGATAAAATTTTCAAGGTAGCTTGCATTGTATCTCCATTCCCTAGGTATAGTGGTTTTGTCAGCTGAGGTAGTCGACTCCACCTCTACAGGAGCTGACTCTTCGGCAACAGATTCGATTGCTTTTGCCCAAAAATGATCAGGGAGATTTTGATCCAACAACATTGTTCTTGATGTATCTTGTAAGGAACGATTTTTTTCTTTCCACCTCTCTATTTCATTGAGGTGATCTCAAGTGAAGAGAAATTTTGAGTGAAGCCGTTTTGAGCATAAAAATCTTCAAATGCCTTATTTTCAAATTTGCCATCATGATCACAAGTTGACACGCATCATAGATATGATCCTTTTCAATGTTCAATTTTGATAGTCTGATAATTCGTTCTAATCTAGATAACTTCTCAAGAGCATGCAAGCTTGTGTGTCCAAGCTTTTGGTGTCACAACCAAGGATCATTAGAAGCTGCAGTAAGACAAGTAAGATTAGATAGGTCAACAACAGTTAAGACATATATTATCAATTTGATCTCCTCTGATGAAAAAATTTATTTTTGGATGTTTGATTGTGCAACTTGTTGTATTGAGGGAAACTTGAAATCAAGTGTCACATAGTTGACTAATGATGAGGAGATTGTGCTTGAGTCCTTCAACAAGATATAATTCTACTAGATCACATGATGAGCTGAGGGTGATATTTCCAACTCCAATTCCTTCTCATTTTGCGTTATTTCCAAATCTTACAATTCCTCAGGTAATGTTTTTAATAATTTGAAATTTTCTCTCTTTCCACACATGTGTCTGGAGAATCCACTGTCAATTACCCACATTCGTTTCTTGTAGGTTTTTCTGGTGTGCTCCTGCAAAATAAGTAGATTAATTTATTTTTGGTACCCAAGTATTTTTGGGTCCTTGAGGGTTAGGATTAACAACTTTTGGTCTCCAAATCCATTTTCCAGAAGAAAATTTTCTATAGTTAAAAGATTTGTGACCAATGTCACCACAAGTATAACAAGAGAAATTAACAGTAGTTTTAGCAGAATGATAAGAGGAATTAGATAAAGATCTGTTGGATCTGTAGGAGCTTTGATTAGAAGATCTCCTGTTGAAAGTAATTCTGTTAGATCTGACAAAGCTATGACTACAAGATCTTCTGATATTGTTCAGCTGCACTTTTACTTTTTTCCAGTTCTTTCTGCTAGTAAGTCGACTTCAATCCGACTTGCTTCGAGAAGAATTTGCCGCCTTTTCTTTTCTTGAGCAATCTTATTGTATGCATCAATTACTTTCTTTAATTCATCAGTAACCATGTCCAAAGAGTCTTGTAAGTCATTACAGTTAGAACAGTTAAAAGATCTTACCTCACTTGTTTCACCTAGTGCCATGAAACATATGTTGGCAGTTTCATCATGATCATCTTCGGATGTTTCTCCTTGATCCCAGGCTTCGAGACTTTTTGGATCTTCATTTCTTCGATTGTTTCTCCTTCTCCGTTCTGGACAGTTTTGTTTGATATGTCCTGATTTTTCACAATAGTAGCAATGATCATCATTCCTTTCATTATTCTTAAAATTCTCGTTGGGGTCGCGCCTTTTTTTTGTTTAAGCATTTGTCTCACTCCCGATTTATGAGAGCTATTCCTTCAATTTTAATATTCATCACCTTCTTCTCCAATTTCAGATGTTTTAACTGTAAATGCCACAGTCTTCTTTTTATTATCCTTGTTGTACCTGTTAATATGATTTTGTTCATAGGCCATCAAGTTTCCTCGTAGTTCATCGTATGTCATTTTTTGTAGATCTCCATCTTCAAGAATGGTAGCTTTAGTTTCCCAAGCTTTGGGTAGACTTCTAACAAATTTTCTAACTTGAAGTCCATTTGAATACACTATTTCAAGTGATTTGAGTTCGCAGACAATTTTACTCAATCTCGAGAACATGGCTTCTACATTTTCATCCTCGGCCATTTTGAACAATTCATATTCATTCACCAATGAACTTATCCGAGGTTCCTTTACCTTGGTGGTTCCTTCATAAGTCACTTTTAGTTTGTCCCACATTTCTTTCGCAGTTTCACATGTTGATATCTTGTCATATTCAGCTCCACTCACTGCATAGTATAACAAACTTATAACTCTAGCATTAGTTTGAATTACCTCGTGTTGCTCTTTTGTGAGATCGAAAGATTCGGGATCAAATGGCTTCTCAGTGCCATCTTTTTCAATCAATCCAGGAATAGGCTTTGGGCCCTTCTTGATAACTATCCATGCTTGATGATCATTTGAAGAGACAAAGATTTTGAATCTGTCTTTCCAATGAGATTAATGTTGTCCATTGAAGTATGGTGGTAGGTGTGAAGAATGTCCATCTTGAAGTAGAGCGCCAAGAATTTGATAATATGCCATTGGATCTTTGCTCACGTGTGGTTAAACACTTAAAAGGTGAGACCTTCTCTGATACCAATTGAAAGTCAAGAAGGGGGGGGTGAATTAAAATTTCCTTTAGTCGACTTCCTGTAATGGTCAGTCGACTCACCTGCACGTTAGTAGAATAAATAAACAGTAATAATAACTTACAGTAAGTAAATAACACGGAGTGTTTTTATACCGGTTTAGATCACTGATATGGTGCCTAGACCAATCCCCTTGGGTTATAAGGGTTTCCTTAAGAGCTTGTTGAGAACTTGAGTGTTACAAAATGTTACAATTAAGAGCCTCGTCTGATATGCAAATCAGATCTTCTTCTTCGACACAACCTCTACCTCTATAACCTACACTCAGATCTTTCTTTCTCTTTTCTTTTCAATTGTTCACTCAAGTGTGTACAAAGTTTTATGAAAGATAAAAGAAGATTACAATATAAGTTCAAGTGAAGTGTGTACTTCACAACTAAGGCTAGGAGAGGATTATATAGTGTTTGAGGACTGCTCTTGTTAAGGAATAACCCAAGGGTATTTCAAATCAAGGATCCTAGTTGAGTCCTTGATTTCGGCTGGTTGATTCAAGTCCATATGAGCTAGCCGATTCCTTCCTTCTTTGGAGATCTTCTGGTGATCTTGATTCTCTTCCTTCTCTCGAAGATATTTATGTGATCTTGATACTTTGCTGATTTTCCTTCTTTAGAGATCTTCTTATAATCTTGATTCTCTTCCTTCTCTTGAAGATATTTGTGTGATCTTGATACTTTGCTGATTTTCCTTCTTTGGAGATCTTCTTGTAATCTTGATTCTCTTCCTTCTTTTGAAGATATTTGTGTGATCTTAATATTCTTCCTTCTTTTGAGGATCTTCTTGTAGTCTTGATACTTGGCTGATTTGAGTGTCTATCTTCCAGATTACTTCATCCTAGTCAGATGATAGGATTGTGATTGCTTCAATTCCGTATCCCTTGAATGATGGAGGAGTTGCTTCAGTGAGGGCAACTTATTTCTTTCCTTCTTTAGCATTCTTCCTTTTTTATTCCCATGCTTGATTTAATATAAATCTTCTTTGATTGAGTTCCAAAGAATGACAGATCTTCTTTGAAAGGCATGGTTATCTTGCAAGATTTGATTTGATTCCTTGAGTTCATTTGATTTGAATGAATCAATCTTTGGTTAGATTGATTTGAGTGAATCAATCTTCTCCTTAATTGATGGCTGTTGATTTGATTCTTGAAGCATCAATCTGTAGAATTTTGTGTATCTAACATAGATACACTAGTCTTGATTTTCTTGCGACACAAGGTAGTTTGTCATTATACAAAACATTATATGTTAACAATCTCCCCCTTTTTGATAATGAAAAATTTAACTATACGATTTAGTTTAACTTCCTTGTTTATCAATTTTTTGACTCCCCCTTTATGTATGCTTCTAGATTTTTGTATGCTTCCAGTATAGTTATCTAAATTCTCCCCCTTTGACATAATCAAAAAGGAAAATAAAATAGACAAGAACAACTAGACAAGTAGTAGAGTCAAGAATTTATTGTTGAGCACGGTAATTTTAAGATTTTCATAATCAACAAACTCAAGCAAGAAATCACCATTTTCAACAAGATCACGAATAAAAAGATGCCCTGGAATGATGCAGAGTATATTTAGATAAACTAATAGCACTGTACAATCACAGAATATTGGAACGCCTTCAAAAGATAAGTTGTAGTCCAATGATTAGTGCATCACCCAAAGAAGTTGAGTACCACAACTTCCAACTCTAAGATATTTGGATTCAGTAGTTGAAGAGCTATTGAAGTCTGCTTCTTAATATGCTAGGAAATAAGAGATTTTCCCAAGAATTGACATGTTCCACTAGTGATTTTGCTGTATTTTTATCACCTGCAAAGTCAGCATCTAAAAATTCAAATAAATCAAAATTTTCAAAGAAAGGATACCATGGTCCCATTTTGGATGCTCCAATAATATATCGGATTTATTCATTTTACTGCAGTGAGATGCGATTCTTTTGGGGCAGATTGAAACCTTTGCAAACGCTGAACATGATGTTTGATCGACTTGCAGTGAGATAAATTAAAGATCCAGTCATTCCTCGATATAGTTATTCATCAACCGCATTTCCTTGATTGATGAAAATTCCATTTTCTAATTGCTTTATTTGTAAGCTGATCTTTCTCAAATTGATCAAGTTCTTCTTTCATACCTTGTATCCATGACTCATCCATTTATTCGTTTGAATTCTATTTGGGATACAAGAGCTTCTGGTTCTTGCTTTCATAGTGAAGATCTAGTCTGAATTTTATCATCTGGTTTTCCCAAGATAAAATTTTCAAGGTAGCTTGCATTGTATCTCCATTCCCTAGGTATAGTGGTTTTGTCAGCTGAGGTAGTCGACTCCACCTCTACAGGAGCTGACTCTTCGGCAACAGATTCGATTGCTTCTGCCCAAAAATGATCAGGGAGATTTTGATCCAACAACATTGTTCTTGATGTATCTTGTAAGGAACGATTTTTTTCTTTCCACCTCTCTATTTCATTGAGGTGATCTGGGTGAAGAGAAATTTTGAGTGAAGCCGTTTTGAGCATAAAAATCTTCAAATGCCTTATTTTCAAATTTGCCATCATGATCACAAGTTGACACGCATCATAGATATGATCCTTTTCAATGTTCAATTTTGATAGTCTGATAATTCGTTCTAATCTAGATAACTTCTCAAGAGCATGCAAGCTTATGTGTCCAAGCTTTTGGTGTCACAACCAAGGATCATTAGAAGCTGCAGTAAGACAAGTAAGATTAGATAGATCAACAACAGTTAAGACATATATATTATCAATTTGATCTCCTCTAATGAAAAAATCTCTTTCTGGATGTTTGATTGTGCAACTTGTTGTATTGAGGGAAACTTGAAATCAAGTGTCACATAGTTGACTAATGATGAGGAGATTGTGCTTGAGTCCTTCAACAAGATATAATTCTACTAGATCACATGATGAGCTGAGGGTGATATTTCCAACTCCAATTCCTTCTCATTTTGCGTTATTTCCAAATCTTACAATTCCTCAGGTAATGTTTTTAATAATTTGAAATTTTCTCTCTTTCCACACATGTGTCTGGAGAATCCACTGTCAATTACCCACATTCGTTTCTTGTAGGTTTTTCTGGTGTGCTCCTGCAAAATAAGTAGATTAATTTATTTTTGGTACCCAAGTATTTTTGGGTCCTTGAGGGTTAGGATTAACAACTTTTGGTCTCCAAATCCATTTTCCGTAAGAAAATTTTCTATAGTTAAAAGATTTGTGACCAATGTCACCACAAGTATAACAAGAGAAATTAACAGTAGTTTTAGCAGAATGATAAGAGGAATTAGATAAAGATCTGTTGGATCTGTAGGAGCTTTGATTAGAAGATCTCCTGTTGAAAGTAATTCTGTTAGATCTGACAAAGTTATGACTACGAGATCTTCTGATATTGTTCAGCTGCACTTTTACTTTTTTCCAGTTCTTCTGCTAGTAAGTCGACTTCAATCTGACTTGCTTCGAGAAGAATTTGCCAGTCTTTCTTTTCTTGAGCAATCTTATTGTATGCATCAATTACTTTCTTTAATTCATCAGTAACCATGTCCAAAGAGTCTTGTAAGTCATTACAGTTAGAACAGTTAAAAGATCTTACCTCACTTGTTTCACCTAGTGCCATGAAACATATGTTGGCAGTTTCATCATGATCATCTTCGGATGTTTCTCCTTGATCCCAGGCTTCGAGACTTTTTGGATCTTCATTTCTTCGATTGTTTCTCCTTCTCTGTTCTGGACAGTTTTGTTTGATATGTCCTGATTTTTCACAATAGTAGCAATGATCATCATTCCTTTCATTATTCTTAAAATTCTGTTGGGGTCGCTGCCTTTTTTGTTTAAGCATTTGTCTCACTCCCCGATTTATGAGAGCTATTCCTTCAATTTTAATATTCATCACCTTCTTCTCCAATTTCAGATGTTTTAACTGTAAATGCCACAGTCTTCTTTTTATTATCCTTGTTGTACCTGTTAATATGATTTTGTTCATAGGCCATCAAGTTTCCTCGTAGTTCATCGTATGTCATTTTTTGTAGATCTCCATCTTCAAGAATGGTAGCTTTAGTTTCCCAAGCTTTGGGTAGACTTCTAACAAATTTTCTAACTTGAAGTCCATTTGAATACACTATTTCAAGTGATTTGAGTTCGCAGACAATTTTACTGAATCTCGAGAACATGGCTTCTACATTTTCATCCTCGGCCATTTTGAACAATTCATATTCATTCACCAATGAACTTATCCGAGGTTCCTTTACCTTGGTGGTTCCTTCATAAGTCACTTTTAGTTTGTCCCACATTTCTTTCCCAGTTTCACATGTTGATATCTTGTCACATTCAGCTCCACTTACTGCATAGTATAACAAACTTATAACTCTAGCATTAGTTTGAATTACCTCGTGTTGCTCTTTTGTGAGATCGAAAGATTCGGAATCAAATGGCTTCTCAGTGCCATCTTTTTCAATCAATCCAGGAATAGGCTTTGGGCCCTTCTTGATAACTATCCATGCTTGATAATCATTTGAAGAGACAAAGATTTTGAATCTGTCTTTCCAATGAGATTAATGTTGTCCATTGAAGTATGGTGGTAGGTGTGAAGAATGTCCATCTTGAAGTAGAGCGCCAAGAATTTGATAATATGCCATTGGATCTTTGCTCACGTGTGGTTAAACACTTAAAAGGTGAGACCTTCTCTGATACCAATTGAAAGTCAAGAAGGGGGTGAATTAAAATTTCCTTTAGTCGACTTCCTGTAATGGTCAGTCGACTCACCTGCACGTTAGTAGAATAAATAAACAGTAATAATAACTTACAGTAAGTAAATAACACGGAGTGTTTTTATACCGGTTTAGATCACTGATATGGTGCCTAGACCAGTCCCCTTGGGTTATAAGGGTTTCCTTAAGAGCTTGTTGAGAACTTGAGTGTTACAAAATGTTACAATTAAGAGCCTCGTCTGATATGCAAATCAGATCTTCTTCTTCGACACAACCTCTACCTCTATAACCTACACTCAGATCTTTCTTTCTCTTTTCTTTTCAATTGTTCACTCAAGTGTGTACAAAGTTTTATGAAAGATAAAAGAAGATTACAATATAAGTTCAAGTGAAGTGTGTACTTCACAACTAAGGCTAGGAGAGGATTATATAGTGTTTGAGGACTGCTCTTGTTAAGCAATAACCCAAGGGTATTTCAAATCAAGGATCCTAGTTGAGTCCTTGATTTCGGCTGGTTGATTCAAGTCCATATGAGCTAGCCGATTCCTTCCTTCTTTGGAGATCTTCTGGTGATCTTGATTCTCTTCCTTCTCTCGAAGATATTTATGTGATCTTGATACTTTGCTGATTTTCCTTCTTTAGAGATCTTCTTATAATCTTGATTCTCTTCCTTCTCTAGAAGATATTTGTGTGATATTTATATTTTGCTGATTTTCCTTCTTTGGAGATCTTCTTGAAATCTTGATTCTCTTCCTTCTCTTGAAGATATTGTGTGATCTTAATATTCTTCCTTCTTTTGAGGATCCTATTGTCGTCTTGATACTTGGCTGATTTGAGTGTCTATCTTCCATATTACTTCATCCTAGGTAGACGCTAGGATTGTGATTGCTTCAATTCCGTATCCCTTGAATGATGGAGGAGTTGCTTCAGTGAGGACAACTTGTTTCTTTCCTTCTTTGGCATTCTTCCTTTTTGATTCCATGCTTGATTTAATATAAATCTTCTTTGATTGAGTTCCAGCAATGACAGATCTTCTTTGAAAGGCATGGTTATCTTGCAAGATTTGATTTGATTCCTTGAGTTCATATTGATTTGAATGAATCGATCTTTGGTTAGATTGATTTGAGTGAATCAATCTTCTCCTTAATTGATTGTTGTTGATTTGATTCTTGAAGCATCAATCTGTAGGATTTTGTGTATCTAACACAGATACACTGGTCTTGATTTTTCTGCGACACAAGGTAGTTTGTCATTATACAAAACATTATAAGTTAACAGTTTGTATATTGACAAGCAAAATATACAAACGGAAATACTCATAGCAAATGAAACTATGGTTATGGATAGCAATTACAAAAACTATAGCTAAGGAGACTAATTCAGTTTAATCTCTTTGCTATTTATGAAATTTTCTTTTTTTCAAAAGCATTTTTCTGTAAAACTATTTTTAAAAGATGGTTTTAAACATAACAAGTTTTTAGTAGTAATACCAAATACTCTAAATCCCCATGTCTTTGAAAATTTAATCCCTTTCATTCAACTGAAAAATTATATTTACCTTCTACTCTAAAAAATTATATTTATTCCTACTGCGTAAATCCTCATGTCCCACTTTATTTGCCTACGTGTTATTTTTTCCCAATTAAATCTATTAACCCATTTAAACCTTTCAAATTTGACCCACTAAAAAATAAACTCCAAAATCTTTCTTGTTCTTTCATGTTGAATATGATTTCACCATTCAGATCTCATCCAAATTTTTTCATTGTGATATGGTAATAGTTGTTTCAACAATTTCATTGATTACTCCAATTTTCTAGTGCAGAAAATTGTTTTTATTACAAATATAAGATAATTAGCCGAAATCAGAAAATCTATGTAGTAAACAACAATAAATCTCTATACACAGGCGAGGTAATATTGGATTCAGTGATATTAACAACAACAAATGTTTGTTAGTCTGACACAGTACACAATCTTTGCATTGTTAATCCACAGCGACAATGTACTTCCTCCGTTCCTATAAATGTCATCATTTTAAATTTTACGTCTCTTAAGAAATTAAGTAAATTTACCATTATATTCATATTTAGTACTTGGGAAAAATGACAAATATATCCCGAACTATCGTAAATGGTATGCAAATACCCTCCGTCATACTTTTGGGACATTGATGCCCCTGCCATCCAAAAATTAGAACATATATGTCATTCACTCTAACGGAAAACTAAATAGGGACACGTGGCGCACTCTTATCCATTGATTCGATATTTAACAAATGTCGGGTCGGTGGGTAAGATTATGAGACGTGGATATCCGTTAGTATAAAGGGTATATATGCTCTAGTTTTTGGACGGCAGGGACATTAATGTCCAAAAGTATGACGGAGATTATTTACACACCATTTTCGATAGTTCGGAGATATATTTATTCTTTTTTCTTTAGTATTTTTTTGAAGTCAAGTTTTCAATAGGACCCCGACCCTGACTCGGGATTTGAGGCCTGAC
Organism: Solanum commersonii; assembly: GCA_029007595.1. NCBI lineage: Eukaryota > Viridiplantae > Streptophyta > Magnoliopsida > Solanales > Solanaceae > Solanum > Solanum commersonii. The sequence continues at coordinate 1,868,019 of JAJTWQ010000055.1, read as the reverse complement.
CTGTAGCTTGACCCCCAACCTGATGACTAGACCTCAATTCAGGACACGTGAAACTATAACAATCCAACCCTAACCCAAGCTCTCATATCCACTTGCTTTTTCTCAATCGTCATCTCTCTCTCATCTTGAATCTCGAGAACCTGTAACATAGAATTCATAGTTCAGGTTAATTAGGTCTTCAGGAACTAGAGAGAAAATGTCTTGAGAATATACAAGGATACAAGAGATAATATCTCAAATGGTCACTGATCAATTATGGATAACTTTCTCAGAAAGTTACTCAACTATGTATAGTTATCTTAGAAAGTCGTTCAACTATGAATAGTTATTTAGAAAGTCACTCAACTATGAATAGTTATTTAGAAAGTCACTCAACTCTGTTAGTTTTATTTTGATTTTCTTTTCTTATTTAAAGTTTTTTTTTAAAGAAAAGTCAAAGTATTATCATAAATGCTTGAACTTTTTCTGAAAGGAAAATATAATTTTCTTTCATATTTGATTTATTCTTCCTTAGAGGAAAAGTTTGGAGATCTATAAATTGATGATCTCTATTCTCATAGCATAGCACAATAAAATCCACAATGTAATCGTTTAGAGAGTTTTGTTTATGGGAGAGATTTTTCTCTCAACAGTTTTAATATTTTCTTTTTATTAATTTTTAATTATGTAGGTCAAATGGTCCTATCATATAATAATATTATGTCTTTCAGTATAATTTTTTTTGTCATCTAATTTATCGTCATTTGATTTCCAAATTATAAACTTCTGCATGACGTCCTAATCACTTTCGAACTAACAAACTATTGATATTTCACATAAAACGTCACCCAATCAATTTAAATAATTTTTTCATTAAATTCTGTTGGTTTGAAAATTTTATTTTTAAAGCTAAATTTTTAAGAAATAAATACAAAGATTAAGAAAATAAAGAAGACTTTTGAATTTGTAGTCTTAAATTAAAGTTATGTCAAATATACAAAACTGCCCTTTAATCTTGTGGCCTTAAACATACCACGTGGAAAGCTTGAATTAAAATGTTATAAAAAAAAAAAAAAAGAGGTCATTTTTTTTGGACACATGATCACGGGGGGAAAAAGAAGAACGAAAAAATCAGGAATAATACACCATGTGGGCATGGATGAGTAAATTATGACAAAATGAATGCTAAAACTGGAACTGGTTATATTTTAAGTATAGAGTTAAGCTGCAGCAAATAGAAAGGAGAGGGCGGAGATACTGAAAGCTCACGGGAAAACCTGCTAGCACCAAAGTAGGCAAGATTGTTCAATGCCAATGAACAAGAGTATCATGAAGGAATAAGCAGAGTGTAAATCTCATAAAGATGATAGACCTGACTATGATAATGAACAGTGTTTGCATCAATTCCAAATACACCGCCAATAGGAGATGGCACAACAAGAAGTATATGTGCTTCATGAGGGAGATTCTAGAGAAGAAAAGTAAATGCAGTCCATGTAGGAAATGTATATTAAACGGGGTAAGGTTCAAGCAAACTTTGACAGTGCATAGTATCCAAAATAAGCATTCCTGAAATGTCTAGTTAGAACGAATGTCCGTCTTAGTGGCACAGTTCAGCGGAGATTGAAGAGGCAAGAAGAACATAAGAAACTTAAGGAAAATGAAAAACAAAAAGGGTAAAAGAAACTAAGAGTTAATATGACCTTTAACTCTCAGGCAAAGATGTTATGAAAACCAACAACAGGCTGTACGAAATGAAATACCAGGTTCATCTGCTATACATTTTGTATGCAGTATAATAAGGACATAATTCTGCCTAAATTGCACTAGTCATTACATAAATCAAAACCACTTAACAACAGTATCCTAGAAATTACTCAATAAGTTCTTCCGCGTCTGGCAGCAGGCATGACAAACAGTATCTGCAACACGATTACATTTTCACTAATTAAAGTAGAAACTAGTAAAACAGATACAGTCCCAGACACATTTGGACACACAAAAATGAAGTGCGAAAAAATTCAGTAGATACACATGTGAGAAAATGAATTGTAGTAGTCTTTCATTCATTATGAACAAACAGAGACCAACAAAAATGACTAAATCAAATGACTTCTACTAGTCTTTTGGTATGAACAGAGACCTAAAAAATGACTACAATACAAAATTCTTTTGGTGTTCCTTAACACCAACATATTGTTGGATATATAGAAAGTTTAATGGGAAATGGAGGGAAGATGGAGGGAACTTGGAAAGTTCCTTTTGTCTTTTATGCTTTCTCCCACATAGGTGGTGGAAAGGAAAATAGATGTGCTTAAATATAGTAGCACTTCTATTAGTTGTTAAAAGGGTTGTAAAGAGGGACTCCCTCGCTCGGCCTCGGCTTGGCTTTGGCTTTGGAAAATGTTCGTTCGTGGAGTTTTTTTTTGAACGAAATTTATTTTAATTAATTATTAATTAATTAATTTAATATTTTTCGACTCGGATCCGCGAGACCCGACTTAACAACTTAAATTTCCTTCCTGTTTTAATTTAAAATTTCCCGCCGTTGAAGTGGCTGTTCTGAACGAGTTGCAACGCTTCAAAACAGACATGGCCATTTGAAAGTTTGCAACCTTTCATCAATGGTCGTTTCTTGTCTATAAATACCTGTTACTCCTTAGATTTTTTATTAACGAAATTTCTGATCTTCTTCTTCTTTCTGCACAAAATAAATTCGTGTATTTTACTGTTGTTGAGTGGTTCGCTGACACCAAGGTTTTGGGTATCAATACACTCGTGAGTAAGATCATTTTATCCTGGGAGGATATATTCCAATTCAAACCTCGGATACTAGAGGGGAATAATTTCCTTAAGGGGACATTGTGTATTCAGTGGACTTGATATTTTTCCTTTTCTGTTTTTACAAATTCTGGTATTTTTTCAGAGTTTTGTTTGGTTAATTAAATTTTGTTCTAGTTACTATTTCTGTAAGTTTCTAGTATATATTTAGAATACAGATTGCATAACATTCTTAAGGAAATTTAAGTATTATATTGTTAATCTGTGATTCTGGTGAAGATAAAAACTTTTGTAGTTTTATACTTCTGTTAAGTTTGCAATTATTGTATTGCCTACTGAATCATTTGTGTCGATTTTTGTTTATCAGAAATGGCAAATGATAATGCTTCAACTTCGGTGACTGTTGCTGTACCAGCCCGAACTGCTGTACCACTAGCAGAGAAACCTGGGAAGTTTTCTGGTCTGAACTTCAAAGGATGGCAAAGAACGAGTATTTTTCTCGGCTTACTACTCTTGGTTTGCGTAAATTCACTAGCGAAGAAACTCCAAGGCTCGCCGAAGATATGCTTGATAGAGAGAAATTTACGATTGTTAAGGCATGGAAACAGACAGATTTCCTATGTAAGGGCTACATTCTAAGTGCGCTTGAGGATGACTTGTATAATGTTTATAGTGCAATGACAACTTCGAAAGAATTGTGGAATGCACTTGAGAAAAAATACAAGACGGAAGATGCATGCTTGAAAAAATTTGTGGTTGCAAAGTTCTTAGACTATAAAATATCAGATAGTAGAACTATTGGATCACAAGTGCAGGAACTTCAACTTATTTTCCATGATCTGATTACAGAAGATATGGTTGTAAATGAAGCTTTTCAGGTTGCTGCAATGATCGAGAAGTTACCTCTTTCGTGGAACGACTTCAAGAACTATCTAAAGCACAAACGCAAGGAAATGAGGCTTGAAGATCTTGTGATTCGTCTCAAGATCGAGGAAGATAACAGATCGGGCGCCGAAAAGAAGTCTCGTGGGAATTCGACAATGATTGGAGTTAACATTGTTGAAGAAGTTCCTACCAAAGACAAGAAAAGAAAGAAGTCCAAAGGGCGTAAGTCAGAACATGCTAAGAAGAAATTCAAGGGCAACTGTTACAATTGTGGAAAGACTGGCCACAAGTCTTCTGACTGTCGTGCTCCAAAGAAGGACAAAAACAAAGACAAAGACAAAAGTCAAGCCAACATCATTGAAAAGATGGAAGATGTGGATGACCTCTATGCAATGATTTCGGAGTGCAACCTAGTTGGAAATCCCAAGGAGTGGTTTCTTGATTCTGGTGCTACTCGACACATTTGCTCTGAGAAAGAAGCCTTTGCAACGTACACTCCTGCTGAGTTCAATGAAGAGTTATTCATGGGAAATACGGCAACAACAAAGATTGCAGGAACTGGAAAAGTAATGTTGAAAATGACATCTGGCAAGGTGTTGACATTGAACAACGTTCTATATGTTCCTATTATTAGGAAGAATTTAGTTTCTGCAGCACTACTTGTTAAGAACGGGTTTAAGTGTGTTCTAGTTAGTGACAAAGTTGTAATAAGTAAGAATGAGATGTTCTTAGGAAAGGGCTACCTCACTGAGGGCCTTTTCAAACTGAATGTAATGGTTGTTGACAGTATTAATAAGAATTTTGCTTCTGTTTACTTATTGGAGTCAAATGATTTATGGCATACCCGTTTGGGACATGTAAATTACAAAGCCTTGCAAAAGTTGATTACTTTAGAAGTATTGCCTAACTTCAAATGCGACAAATCGAAATGTGAAATTTGTGTGGAATGTAAATTTGCTAAACATCCTTATAAGTCTGTTAATAGGAATTCAAAACCTTTAGACTTAATTCACACAGATATATGCGATATGAAGTAACCATCTCGCAGTGGGAAAAAATATTTTATAACTTTTATTGACGATTGCACTCAATTTGTTATGTATATTTGCTTAATAGTAAGGATGAAGCAATTGATGCATTTAAGTAATATAAGAATGAAGTAGAGAATCAATTGAGTCTAAAGATAAAAATGATTTGGAGTGATAGGGGTGGAGAATACGTATCTCCTTTTGCAGAGATATGTTTGGAATATGGTATTATTCATCAAACTACTGCACCCTATACACCACAGTCAAATGGATTGGCTGAACGGAAGAATAGAACCTTAAAAGAAATGATGAATGCCTTGATAATCAATTCTGGTTCACCGCGAAACTTGTGGGGGGAAGCCATCCTTACGGCTAACAAAATACTTAATAGGATACCCCATAGCAAAACACAATCAATTACATATGAATTATGGAAAAAAAGGAAACCCAACTTGAAATATTTCAAAGTGTGGGGGTGTTTAGCCAAGGTAGAGGTCCCTTTACCTAAAAGGGTAAAAGTTGTATCCAAAACGGTGGATTGTGTATTTATTGGGTATGCTGTGAATAGTAAGGCCTGTCGGTTTTTAGTCCACAAATCAAATAATCCTGAAATTCATATCAATACGGTAATTGAATCAGATAACGTTGAGTTCTTTGAAAATATTTATCCGTATAAAACTGAATGTGAGTCAACAAGTGAAAGAACTAAACGACCACGGGAAGAATCAATAGAAAATACACTACCTAACAAGGATCCTAGGCATAGTGATCGTCAACGGAAGCCTACTTCGTTCGGACCAGATTTTGTGGCATTCTTGCTTGAAAATGAGCCCCAAATATTTAAAGCAGCAATGTCTTCGTCTGAGTCAACTTATTGGAAAGAAGCAGTCAATAGTGAGATCGAATCAATTTTAAGTAATCATACTTGGGAATTGGCTGATCTTCCTCCGGGAAATAAACCTTTAGGATCAAAATGGATCTTTAAAAGGAAAATGAAAGCCAATGGGACTATTGACAAATATAAGGCTAGACTTGTAGTCAAAGATTACAGAGAAAAGGAAGGTCTGGACTATTTTGATACATACTCTCCAGTAACAATGATAACATCAATTAGGATGTTAATAGCACTAGCGGCAGTGCATGATCTTAAAATACATCAAATGGATGTTAAGACAGCCTTTCTAAATGGAGAGTTGGAGGAAGAAATTTACATGGAACAACCTGAAGGGTTTGTAGTTCCTGGTAAAGAAGAGAAAGTGTGCAGACTTGTGAAGTCGCTTTATGGGCTCAAGCAAGCACCCAAACAATGGCATGCTAAATTTGACCAAACAATGTTGGCAAATGGATTTAAGATTAATGAATGTGATAAGTGTGTTTACGTTAAAAATATTCCAAATCATGAAGTCATTGTTTGTCTGTATGTTGATGACATGTTAATAATGAGTAAAAATATTGACGATATAAATGCTACTAAGCGGATGCTGTCCAGCAAGTTTGATATGAAGAACTTAGGAGTTGCTGATTTGATCTTAGGGATCAAGATTCTCAAAACTCCTCAGGGACTAGCATTATTTCAATATCATTATATTGAAAGAGTATTGGAAAAGTTCAAGTACTTGAATTTCAATAATGTCAAAACTCAAATTGATTTAAGCTTTACATTTCAAAAGAATGAATGTGAAAGTGATTCTCAATTGGAATATGCCAGAGTGTTAGGAAGTTTGATGTATATTATGAACTGTACGCGACCAGATATAGCATGTGCTATTAGCAAGCTGAGTCGGTTCACTAGTAATCCCAATCAAACTCACTGGATGGCAATGAAATGAGTGTTGGGATATCTGAAACATACACAACACTATGCTTTGCATTATAATAAATATCCTGCAGTGATTGAAGGATATAGTGATGCAAATTGGATCATCGGATCAAATGAAGTGAAATCCACAAGTGGTTATGTGTTTACACTTGGTGGAGGAGCAGTCTCTTGAAAATCATCCAAACAGACATGTATTGCTCGCTCCACAATGGAGTCTGAATTCATTGCCTTAGTTAAGGCCGGTGAAGAAGCTGAATGGCTCCGGAATTTCTTAGAAGATATTCCATTCTGGCCCAAACCCGTGGGACCTATTTGCATACATTGTGATAGTCAAGCAAAGAATAGGTAGGGCAGGGAGCGTTATGTACAACGGAAAGTCTCGTCACATACGACGGAGACATAACACCGTAAGACAATTGCTGTCTAGTGGAATCATCACAATTGATTATGTGAAGTCAAGTGATAATGTGTCAGATCCACTAACGAAAGGTCTAACAAGAGAGGCAGTTGAAAGATCATCTAAGGGAATGGGTTTAAGGCTTAGGACAAGTCAGCATGGCGGTAACTCTATCTAGTAGATTGGAGATCCCAAAAATTAGATTCAAGGAGAAAAACAAAGTTGTGACTGACGGTTCGACATTGTAAATCAACTCAATCCATTCTCATGATGAAGACAATGTTCAGGAATAAGGTTAAAACATTAAGGCTTGTTAATGAGTTAATAAAGCTTAAGGTTTTTAATGATTTGCTAAATTTGGCAGATTTGACCAAATAGTGTATCTACGAGATGACACGATTAGAAATCACCTATGTGAGTGTGAAGTGTAAGCCGCTTCAAAGAGGATAATTTGTCAAAAGCCTATTCTCTATACACTCATGAAACCAGGAGGTGTTCATGGCTTAAACGAACACAACCGTAAGAACCATAAACAGTAAAGGGTTAATTGTGTGACATATGGTTGTCTAGGTATACACCAAAGCTCGACGGTTCAAAGATATCACATCTACCGATTGACCGAGTATATCCAACATATGTTTACTACGAAAAGTTGAACGGGAAACCAACTTATCCAGATGCAATTGATCCCTGCTTGTAAAGTACATATTCGTCCATGCATTCCTTTATATTATAACCATTCCCCATTAATATAGTAGCACTTCTATTAGTTGTTAAAAGGGTTGTAAAGAGGGACTCCCTCGTGCCGTCGTCGTCGTCGCTCACTCGGCTCGGCTTTGGCTTTGGCTATGGAAAATGTTCGTTCATGGAGTTTCTTTTTGAACGAAATTTATTTTAATTAATTAATTAATTTAATATTTTTTTACCCGAACCCTACTCGGATCCGTGAGACCCGACTTAACCGACTTAACAACTTAAATTTCCTTCCCATTTTAATTTAAAATTTCCCGTTGTTGAAGTGGCTGTTCTGAACGAGTTGCAACGCTTCAGAACAGACATGGTCATTTGAAAGTTTGCAACCTTTCATCAATGGTCGTTTCTTGTCTATAAATACCTGTTACTCCTCAGATTTTTTATTAACAAAATTTCTGATCTTCTTCTTCTTTCTGCACAAAATAAATTCGTGTATTTTACTGCTGTTGAGTGGTTCGCTGACACCAAGGTTTTGGGTATCAATACACTGGTGAGTAAGATCATTTTATCCTGGGAGGATATATTCCAATTCAAACCTCGGATACTAGAAGGGAATAATTTCTTTAAGGGGACATTGTGTATTCAGTGGACTTGATCTATTTCCTTTTCTATTTTTACAGATTCTGGTATTTTTTCAGAGTTTTGTTTGGTTAATTAAATTCTGTTCTAGTTACTGTTTCTATAAGTTTCTAGTATATATTTAGAATACAGATTGCATAACACATATATAAGTCAAATTTGTTAGATATCCCAAGTATGGTAAGAAAAATCTTGGATTTCAAAGAAAACATATCAACAGCCCTTTAACTTTTGCATAATCCTCAGAAAAATAGGGTTCTTGATTTTCCCCTACCCAGATTCTTGATTTTCCATTCCAGGTTCTTGTGACTCTGACTGCAGTACATCGTCAATAAACCTCTTGTACTCAAAAACTTCATCTGAAACTGAAACAGTATTACCTTTGATTACTGATTTGGGGATTTTCTTAATTGCAGATATAACAAACTCTTTATTCTACTTTGATTTCAATTGACGAAGAAGAGATTTAGCAAGATAATACTCTTTCATCATTCATTTCCCATTTAAAGAGGGGTCATTATGCTTAAATTTCAAGCTTCTCTTGTACCCAATAATCAGCTTTTCATCCTCTTTAAGAATGGGTTTTCCTGTATCTTGCTGTTCCCAAATCCCACCGCTCCTCGTAACTCTGTTGAATCTGTTACTATATTCCTTCTCCCTCGTCTTTTTCTTCTTCTTCTTCAATTCAGTGAAGAAATAGTGAGTTTTCATGGAATTCTTTCCAATTAATTCACATGGATCTTGTTCGTACACATCTGCAAGCCCAATGAATCCTGCATTTTTGTAACATCTGACAATTTAAAATGAATATGAAGAAGCTTGAAATTGGGCAGTCATAACTCCTAGCTCAGGAGGAGTTAGGAGTAGTTCCAGTTATGGTTGCGAAGCTCGTGGAATGACCTTTCCAACGCCACTGATTTTACTCAATTCCGAGTTCGTATGAATGAGTTATGCCCGTTGGAAGTTGGGCAGTTGGCAGGGATTTTTGTCCGAAATTTTAAGGGCATTTTGGTCTTTTTCCCTAATTAATTCTTTGTGTTATTTTGTTGGGTTGGACTGATTTTGATCAGTTGTTTCCATTTTTTTAAAGAGTAAGAGCTAGGGCTTGGGAGAGAAGAGAAGAAGAAGAGAAAAAGAAGAGAAGAAAGGGAAGATCAAGCAAGGAAATTATTGTGTTTTCGTCGGGGGTGATCCCTACCAAGGTATGTCAGTTATTAGTGATGGGTTGATCATTTCCCCCACACACCAACTCATTTTAGTTTTGAGAAAAAGATTGGTCTTGTTGTGGAGTTGTTGGATTGTGTTGTTGGTGTTGTTGATTTTGTTGTTGGAAGTTTTAGTTGATTTAGTCCATGACTTGATTGGTATTTGGGCTGAAATCTATTTGTGTATTCAGGGGTTTATGAATCTAAAAGTTATAACCATAGGAAGTTGATTTACAAGAAATTTTCAACAATTGGCAGTCGTTTCCATCTATAGTCACGACCTACGGACCGTAGCTCGATTGACGGTCCGTACTGGTCGACCGTCAATCAAGACAGAAGCTAGCCCTTTTGGGGCATCAATCTACGAACACGACCTACGGTCCGTAAGTCGACCTACTGATCGTAAGTCCCGATCGTAGGTCAACACTTAGCCAATTCTTCACACCGTAAGTCTGAAGTCTCAGCCAAGTTTCCCCATTCTTTTCTCACTTCCTCATGCAAGTTCCTAGGTATTATACCTAGGTTTCATAGTTGTTTCCGACACTCTAAAGTACATCTAAACGTCAAGAACCCGTCCATAACGTGTGGTCAAATACCTTGAATCCATAATTCCAATTCAAGAAAAGTTAGTTTCCAAAGTCAAGTGAAGTTAGACGTCAAGTGAAAGTGTATAGAGTTTCAAGTTGAGTTAAGTCAAGAGTTGCAAGTTGAGTTCATTTCAGAAAGGGCTATTAGGGAACTAAGTATTCCCCAAAGGAGTTATAAATGTTTTTACATTTGAGTAAGAGGGGAGCCATATTTTCCAAAAGAGCCTTTGGGCTAAGTTTTGAGTAATTATCTCAACTAAAGAAAGAAGTTTATTTTTAAACACTTATGAGCCAAAGTATTTTGGGAGTAGTATTGAGCACCAAATTGGAGACACGAGTTCATATTAACTCAACTCTCCATAAGAACCATGCGCCAACATGGGATTTCTCGGGTCATACTTTTTAGATGATCACGAAAGTTAAGCTAGTGGATCCACTAAGTAAAGTTAGCTTCCTATATCACGGCAAGGTATAGGATGGTCCTTGGCAACGCGAGGTAAAGCGTTGTATTACCACTAGGGCTCATAGTGGTGGTTGTCGGTTAAAGAACCTCCCATTAAAGTTAGATTACTTTTATATAAGTAAGGTTGCTTTTGTTATTGTTTTATCTTTAACAAGCTAAGTTGTTTATATTGTTTTACAAGCCTTTTATATATTGCATGTGTTTTATCGCTTTATATATATTGAGTTCAGCTATTCATGAGTCGAATAGCGCCAAGGTAAGAGTTCCTTTATACTCTTTTCAAGCTTAAGTTGTGGTTTAGCTTTTCAGCTCGCATACTCATACATTCCATGTACTGATGCAAGTTTGCCTGCATCGTGTTATGATGCAGATAAAAGTACCCCAGATCAGCATCCTGCACGTCGTTGATCCAGTTGAGCACTCCAGAGTCAGTGGTGAGCCTCCTTGCATTCCGGAGGACTCAAGTATTGTGTTCTGAGTTTTCGTTTTATTAGGATGTTGCGAGGTCTGTCCCAACATCCATCTCAGTACTTTAAAGGCTTCATAGACGATTTAGTTTTTAGTTTTGAGTCTCTCTTCTATATATATATATATATATAATATGTTATTTTGAGACTTGAGTGCCTCTTTGGCCATACTTTATCGGTTGGTTATCTTACAACCTTTTTCATTTCTATTGAGTTAAGTTTCCGCTGAGTTAAGAAAGTCAGGCCAAGGGTTCGCTTGGGGCCAACAATGGTCTCCGAGTGCCGGTCCCGCCCAGGGTGTAGGCTCGGGGCGTGACAAACTTGGTATCAGAGCCCAGAGTTCAAGAGTCCTAGGGAGTCTATGAAGCCGTGTCTGTAGAGTCCTAGTTATCGGTGTGAAGCGCGCCACATCTATAATTGGGAAGCTGAAACATTTAGGAAGATTTCTCACTTCTTTCATACTTAACTTGTGCGTTAGAGTTTATCTCTAAAGAGTTTCTTTCTAATCCGTGCTTGCGCGTGTTTTCAGATAGTCATGCCTCCACGAAGAGTTGGTAGAGGGAATCTTCCTAGACGTTACGTGGATGAGCAAGAGTTACTTTATGCCCCAGGTGTGCAAGAACAAGGGGAAGTTTCTAATGCCGAGTTCAGAGAGGCAATTAGAATTCTGAGTCAAGCTGTGACTAATCATATTGGTCAGCAAAGGGGAGCTCGACAGGAAGGAGCTGACACTTCAAGGATTCGGGAGTTCTTGGGGATGAATCCTCCGAGTTTCACGGGTTCGAGCATTTCTGATGATCCCGAAAACTTCATTGATGAGTTGAAAAGATTTTCGAGGTGATGCATATGATAGATACTAAGCGGGTTGAGCTAGCTGCATATCAATTGAAGGATGTTGCTAGAACCTGGTTCGACCAGTGGAAAGGGGGCAGAGTTGAGAATGAACCACCTGTGAGTTGGGCCTGTTTTGAAGAAGCTTTCTTAGGGCATTTCTTTCCTCGAGAATTGAGAGAGGCCAAAGTACGTGAGTTTCTCACACTTAAGCAGGAGTCCTTGAGTGTTCATGAGTACAGTCTAAAGTTCACACAACTATCCCGCTATGCTCCGGAGATGGTGGCGGACATGAGAAATAGAATGAGCTTGTTTGTTGCTGGGCTGTCTCGGTTGTCTAGTAAAGAAGGTAGGGCTGCAATGCTTATTGGGGACATGGACATATCAAGGTTAATGGTCTATGTACAACAGGTTGAGGAAGAAAAGCTGAGGGACAGAGAAGAGTTCAGAAATAAGAGAGCTAAGACCGGTAATGAGTTTGGACAGCAGGGAGGTAATTCAAGCCATTCCTCTTTTCCGCAAAGGCAAAAGGGACCTACTCCATCATCTGCTAGAGCGCCTGCATCCCGTTACAGAGGGGAACATAATGGCCAGAATTCAAAGGACTTCAAGGTTACACCAGCACAGTCTTCAGGTAGTGTGGCACGAGGAGGTAATTCATTTCCCGCATGTGTTAAGTGTGGTAGAGTTCATCCAGGGAAGTGTCGTCAAGGCCAGACAGGCTGTTTTAAGTGTGGTCAAGAGGGTCACTTCATGAAGGAGTGCCCTAAGAATAAGCAAGGTGGTGAAAATTTGGGTAGTAGGGCCCAATCTTTTTCAATTGCTCCCCCAGATAGGATGACACCTAGAGGAGCTACTTCTAGTACCGATGGAGGAGCAAACCGCCTTTATGCAATTGCCAGTCGCCACGAGCAAGAGGATTCTCCAAATATTGTCATTGGTATGATCAAAGTCTTTACTTTTGATGTATATGCTTTGCTAGACCTAGGGGCAAGTTTATCGTTTGTAACTCCTTATGTTGAAAATCAGTTTGAGGTTCTTCCCGAAAGACTTTATGAACCCTTTTATGTTTCTACACCTGTTGGGGAATCTATTCTAGCAGAAAGAGTCTATCGTGATTGTCTTGTTTCCATCAGTCACAAGAGCACCAGGGCTGATTTAGTTGAGCTAGATATGGTAGATTTCGATGTCATTTTAGGTATGAACTGGCTTCATGCTTGTTATGCATCGATAGATTGTAGAACTCGAGTAGTCAAGTTTCAGTTTCTGAACGAGCCAGTCTTAGAGTGGAGTTGTAGTTCAGCAGTACCTAAGGGTCGTTTCATTTCGTACCTTAAGGCAAGAAAGTTAGTTTCGAAAGGTTGTAACTATCACTTAGTTCGAGCCCATGACTCTAGTGTTGAGATACCTTCTTTTCAGTCAGTTCCTATAGTAAGAGAGTTATCGAAAGTGTTTCCAGATGACCTACCCGGAATTCCTCCTGAGAGAGAAATAGAGTTCGGTATAGATCTCATTCCTGATACTCGTCCTATCTCTATTCCGCCATATAGAATGGCACCAGCAGAGTTGAAAGAGTTGAAAGAGCAGTTGAAAGATATCCTAGAAAAGGGTTTCATTCGACCGAGTGTCTCCCCTTGGGGTGCTCCGGTCTTATTTGTGAGGAAGAAAGATGGTTCCCTTAGAATGTGTATAGACTACCACCAGTTGAATAAGGTTACCATCAAGAACAAGTACCCCTTTCCAAGGATTGATGATCTTTTCGATCAGCTTTAGGGTGCTACTTGTTTTTCAAAGATTGACCTCCGATCAGGCTATCATCAGTTAAGGGTAAGGGAATGTGATATCCCAAAGATAGCTTTCAGAACCAGGTATGGTCATTATGCATTTTTGGCCATGTCCTTTGGTTTGACCAATGCACCGGCAGCTTTCATGGATTTGATGAACAGATTTTTCAAACCTTATTTAGATATGTTTGTTATTGTCTTTATTTATGACATATTAATCTATTCAAGGAATGAAGAAGATCATGCTAGTCATCTCAGAACAGTTCTTCAGACTTTGAAATAGAAGGAATTGTATGCCAAGTTCTCTAAGTGTGAGTTTTGGCTTAAGTCTGTGGCGTTCCTAGGCCACATTGTGTCCGGTGATGGAATTAAAGTTGATACTCGAAAGATTGAGGCAGTGCAAAATTGGCCTAGACCCACATATCCAACTGAAATTACAAGTTTCTTGGATTTAGCTGGCTATTATAGAAGGTTCGTTGAGGGGTTCTCATCTATTGCATCTCCTTTGACCAAGTTGACTCAGAAAATAGTGAAATTTCAATGGTCTGAAGCTTGTGAGAAAAGCTTTCAGGAATTGAAAAAGAGATTGATTACATGCTCCGATTTTGATGCTACCGAGAAGGTACCCAAGGCTTTGTGGTGTATTGTGACGCATCTAGAGTTGGTTTGGGTTGTGTCTTAATGCAGAATGACAAGGTTATAACTTATGCCTCCAGACAGTTGAAGGTTCATGAGAAGAACTACCCAACCCATGACTTAGAGCTAGCTGCTGTAGTATTTGCTTTGAAGATTTGGCGTCATTACTTGTATGGTGTGCACGTCGATGTATTCACTGATCACAAGAGTCTTCAATATGTGCTTACTCAGAAAGAGCTTAATCTCAGACAGAGGAGGTGGTTAGAATTACTTAAGGATTATGACCTTAGTATTCTTTACCACCCAGGTAAGGCTAACGTTGTTGCTGATTCTTTAAGCAGGTTGTCTATGGGTAGCACCGCCTATATTGAAGAAGGAAGGAGAGAGTTAGCAAAAGATGTACACAGACTGGCATGCCTGGGAGTCAGATTTATAGATTTCGCAGAAGGAGAAATAGAAATGACAAGCAGGGCCGAGTCATCATTAATGTTAGAAGTGAAGGACAAGCAAGATCAAGATCCCATTTTGCTTGAGTTGAAGCCAAATGTTCAGAAGCATAGAGTATTAGCCTTCGAACAAGGGGGAGATGGTGCATTAAGATACCAAGGTAGATTGTGTGTACCTTTGGTAGATGGACTCCCAGAGAAGATTATGGAAGAAGCTCATAGCTCCAGATACTCCATTCATCCAGGTTCCACCAAGATGTATCATGATTTGCGAGAAATTTATTGGTGGAATGGCATTAAGAAGGGCATTGCGGAGTTTGTTGCTAAGTGTCCAAATTGCCAACAAGTGAAAGTTGAGCACCAACGACCCGATGGTTTGGCTCAGAGAATAGAACTTCCGGAATGGAAGTGGGAGATGATCAATATGGATTTCATCACAGGGTTTCCAAGGTCCCGCAGACAGCATGATTCTATTTGGGTAATTATCGACAGAATGACAAAGTCAGCTCATTTTCTACCAGTAAAGACTACCCTCTCGGCAGAAAATTATGCCAAGTTGTATATTCGAGAGATAGTGAGGCTCCATAGAGTTCCAATCTCTATTATTTCAGACAGAGGTGCACAGTTTACTGTACAGTTCTGGAAATCTTTTCAGAAAGGCTTGGGTTCGAAGGTGAACTTAAGTACTGCCTTTCATCCTCGATCGATGGGCAAGCGAACGTACTATTCAAACTTTAGAAGATATGTTGAGAGCTTGTGTGATCGATTTCAAAGGTAATTGGGATAATCACCTACCTCTCATTGAGTTTGCCTATAACAACAATTATCATTCCAGCATCCAGATGGCTCCATACGAAGCTCTTTACGGGAGAAGGTGTAGATCTCCTATTGGATGGTTTGAGGTTGGTGAGGCAGGGTTGATAGGACCAGATTTAGTTCACCAAGCTATGGAGAAAGTGAGAGTGCTTCAGAGAGGTTGAAAACGGCACGTAGTCGTCGAAATCCTACACTGATGTTAGGAGAAGGGCGTTGGAGTTTGAAGTAGATGATTGGGTATACTTGAAAGTTTCACCCATGAAAGGCGTTATGAGGTTTGGCAAGAAGGGAAAACTTAGTCCCCGATATATTGGACCTTATCGCATAGTCAAGAGGGTTGGCAATGTAGTTTATGAGTTGGATCTACCACATGAATTAGCAGCGGTCCATCCGGTATTTCATATCTCTATGTTGAAGAAATGCATAGGCGATCCTTCATTGATCCTGCCGACTGAAAGTATTAAGATCAATGATAGCTTATCCTATGAAGAGATTCCTGTTCAGATTCTAGACCGTTAAGTTCGTAGGTTGAGAACAAAGGATGTAGCCTCGCCTCAAGGTCCTTTGGAGGAACCAACTTGTTGAGGAAGCTACTTGGGAGGCCGAAGAAGACATTAAGAAGAGATATCCACATCTCTTTGAATCCGCAGATCAAGGTATTAATCTCCTTCTTAGTGCTCCTTAATTTATAGGAGGCGTGTTGTTGTTGTTGTTGTTGTTTGCTTAGTTGCTTGTTGAGTTGATGTTACACCCTTAGTCTCGTAAGAGTAATCTCATTCGAGGACGATTGTTCCCAAGGGGGGAGCTATTTTAAAATCCGACAATTTAAAATGAATATGAAGAAGCTTGAAATTGGAAATAGTCATTTTTGGAAAGAATTAAAAATCTGGAAATTTTGGTTAAGTATGGAAAAAAAGTGAATTTTGGCCAACTTTGGGCAGTCATAACTCCTAGCTCAGGAGGAGTTAGGAGTAGTTCCAGTTATGGTTACGAAGCTCGTGGAATGACCTTTCCAACGCCACTGATTTTACTCAATTCCGAGTTCGTATGAATGAGTTATGCCCGTTGGAAGTTGGGCAGTTGGCAGGGATTTTTATCCAAAATTTTAAGGGCATTTTGGTCTTTTTCCCTAATTAATTCTTTGTGTTATTTTGTTGGTTTGGACTGATTTTGATCAGTTGTTTCCATTTTTTAAAGAGTAAGAGCTAGGGCTTGGGAGAGAAGAGAAGAAGAAGAAGAGAAAAAGAAGAGAAGAAAGGGAAGATCAAGCAAGGAAATTATTGTGTTTTCGTCGGGGGTGATCCCTACCAAGGTATGTCAGTTATTAGTGATGGGTTGATCATTTCCCCCACACACCAACTCATTTTAGTTTTGAGAAAAAGATTGGTCTTGTTGTGGAGTTGTTGGATTGTGTTGTTGGTGTTGTTGATTTTTTTGTTGGAAGTTTTAGTTGATTTAGTCCATGACTTGATTGGTATTTGGGCTGAAATCTATTTGTATATTGAGGGGTTTATGAATCTAAAAGTTATAACCATAGGAAGTTGATTTACAAGAAATTTTCAACAATTGGCAGTCGTTTCCATCTATGGTCACGACCTACGGACCGTAGCTCGATTGACGGTCCGTACTGGTCGACCGTCAATCAAGACAGAAGCTAGCCCTTTTGGGGCATCGATCTACGAACACGACCTACGGTCCGTAAGTCAACCTACTGATCGTAAGTCCCGATGGTAGGTCAACACTTAGCCAATTCTTCAGACGAGGTCTTGGGGGAAATTCTCTCGTCATGAACGACGGACCCGCGGTGCGGACCGTAAGTCCATCTACGGTCCGTCGATGGCATCTCGTAAGTGTCACCTGAAACACCAGAAGTCTGAAGTCTCAGCCAAGTTTCCCCATTTTTTTCTCACTTCCTCATGCAAGTTCCTAGGTATTATACCTAGGTTTCATAGTTGTTTCCGACACTCCAAAGTACATCTAAACGTCAAGAACCCGTCCATAACGTGTGGTCAAATACCTTGAATCCATAATTCCAATTCAAGAAAAGTTAGTTTCCAAAGTCAAGTGAAGTTAGACGTCAAGTGAAAGTGTATAGAGTTTCAAGTTGAGTTAAGTCAAGAGTTGCAAGTTGAGTTCATTTCAGAAAGGGCTATTAGGGAACTAAGTATTACCCAAAGGAGTTATAAATGTTTTTACATTTGAGTAAGAGGGGAACCATGTTTTCCAAAAGAGCCTTTGGGCTAAGTTTTGAGTAATTATCTCAACTAAAGAAAGAAGTTTATTTTTAAACACTTATGAGCCAAAGTATTTTGGGAGTAGTATTGAGCACCGAATTGGAGACACGAGTTCATATTAACTCAACTCTCCATAAGAACCATGCGCCAACATGGGATTTCTCGGGTCATACTTTTTAGATGATCACGAAAGTTAAGCTAGTGGATCCACTAAGTAAAGTTAGCTTCCTATATCACGGCAAGGTATAGGATGGTCCTTGGCAACGCGAGGTAAAGCGTTGTATTACCACTAGGGCTCATAGTGGTGGTTGTCGGTTAAAGAACCTCCCATTAAAGTTAGATTACTTTTATATAAGTAAGGTTGCTTTTGTTATTGTTTTATCTTTAACAAGCTAAGTTGTTTATATTGTTTTACAAGCCTTTTATATATTGCATGTGTTTTATCGCTTTATATATATTGAGTTCGACTATTCATGAGTCGAATAGCGCCAAGGTAAGAGTTCCTTTATACTCTTTTCAAGCTTAAGTTGTGGTTTAGCTTTCCAGCTCGCATACTCGTACATTCCATGTACTGATGCCAGTTGGCCTGCATCGTGTTATGATGCAGATAAAAGTACCCCAGATCAGCATCCTGCACGTCGTTGATCCAGGTTGAGCACTCCAGAGTCAGTGGTGAGCCTCCTTGCATTCCAGAGGACTCAAGTATTGTGTTCTGAGTTTTCGTTTTATTAGGATGTTGCGAGGTCTGTCCCAACATCCATCTCAGTACTTTAAAGGCTTCATAGACAGTCAGTCATTTAGTTTTGAGTCTCTCTTCTGTATATATATATATATATATATATATAATATGTTATTTTGAGACTTGAGTGCCTCTTTGGCCATACTTTATCGGTTGGTTATCTTACAACCTTTTTCATTTCTATTGAGTTAAGTTTCCGCTGAGTTAAGAAAGTCAGGCCAAGGGTTTGCTTGGGGCCAGAAATGGTCTCCGCGTGCCGGTCCCGCCCAGGAGCTAGGCTCGGGGCGTGACAAACTTGCTATCAGAGCACAGAGTTCAAGAGTCCTAGGGAGTCTATGAAGCCGTGTATGTAGAGTCGTAGTTATCGGTGTGAAGCGCGCCGCATCTATAATTGGGAAGCTATCTCTAAAGAGTTTCTTTCTAATCCGTGCTTGCGCGTGTTTTCGATAGTCATGCCTCCACGAAGAGTTGGTAGAGGGAATCTTCCTAGACGTTACGTGGATGAGCAAGAGTTACTTTATGCCCCAGGTGTGCAAGAACAAGGGGAAGTTTCTAATGCCGAGTTCAGAGAGGCAATTAGAATTCTGAGTCAAGCTGTGACTAATCAGATTGGTCAGCAAAGGGGAGCTCGACAGGAAGGAGCTGACACTTCAAGGATTCGGGAGTTCTTGGGGATGAATCCTCCGAGTTTCACGGGTTCGAGCATTTCTGATGATCCCGAAAACTTCATTGATGAGTTGAAAAAGATTTTCGAGGTGATGCATATGATAGATACTAAGCGGGTTGAGCTAGCTGCATATCAATTGAAGGATGTTGCTAGAACCTGGTTCGACCAATGGGAAAGGGGCGAGTTGAGAATGAACCACTTTTGTGAGTTGGGCTGTTTTTGAAGAAGCTTTCTTAGGGCATTTCTTTCCTCGAGAATTGAGAGAGGCCAAAGTACGTGAGTTTCTCACACTTAAGCAGGAGTCCTTGAGTGTTCATGAGTACAGTCTAAAGTTCACACAACTATCCCGCTATGCTCCGGAGATGGTGGCGGACATGAGAAATAGAATGAGCTTGTTTGTTGCTGGGCTATCTCGGTTGTCTAGTAAAGAAGGTAGGGCTGCAATGCTTATTGGGGACATGGACATATCAAGGTTAATGGTCTATGTACAACAGGTTGAGGAAGAAAAGCTGAGGGACACATAATGGCTAGAATTCAAAGGACTTAAAGGTTACACCAGGCACAAACTTCTTGGTAGTGTGGCTCGAGGAGGTAATTTATTTCTGCATGTGTTAAGTGTGGAAGAGTCCATTCAGGGAAGTGTCGTCAAGGCCAGACAGGCTGTTTTAAGTGTGGTCAAGAGGGTCACTTCATGAAGGAGTGCCCTAAGAATAGGCAAGGTAGTGAAAATTTGGGCAGTAGGGCCCAATCTTTTTCAATTGCTCCCTTAGACAGGATGGCACCTAGAGGAGCTACTTCTAGTACCGATGGAGGAGCAAACCGCCTTTATGCAATTGCCAGTCGCCACGAGCAAGAGGATTCTCCAAATATTGTCACTGGTATGATCAAAGTCTTTACTTTTGATGTATATGCTTTGCTAGACCCAGGGGCAAGTTTATCGTTTGTAACTCCTTATGTTGCAAATCAGTTTGAGGTTCTTCCCGAAAGACTTTATGAACCCTTTTATGTTTCTACACCTGTTGGGGAATCTATTCTAGCAGAAAGAGTCTATCGTGATTGTCTTGTTTCCATCAGTCACAAGAGCACCAGGGCTGATTTGGTTGAGCTAGATATGGTAGATTTCGATGTCATTTTAGGTATGAACTGGCTTCATGCTTGTTATGCATCGATAAATTGTAGAACTCGAGTAGTCAAGTTTCAGTTTCTGAACGAGCCAGTCTTAGAGTGGAGTTGTAGTTTAGCAGTGCCTAAGGGTCGTTTCATTTCGTACCTTAAGGCAAGAAAGTTAGTTTCGAAAGGTTGTAACTATCACTTAGTTCGAGTCCATGACTCTAGTGTTGAGATACCTTCTTTTCAGTCAGTTCCTATAGTAAGAGAGTTTCCAGAAGTGTTTCCTGATGACCTACCCGGAATTCCTCCTGAGAGAGAAATAGAGTTCGGTATAGATCTCCTTCCTGATACTCGTCCTATCTCTATTCTGCCTTATAGAATGGCACCAGCAGAACTGAAAGAGTTGAAAGAGCAGTTGAAAGATATCCTAGAAAAGGGTTTCATTCGGCCGAGTGTCTCCCCTTAGGGTGCTCCGGTCTTGTTTGTGAGGAAGAAAGATGGTTCCCTTAGAATGTGTATAGACTACCACCAGTTGAATAAGGTTACCATCAAGAACAAGTACCCCTTTCCAAGGATTGATGATCTTTTCGATCAGCTTTAGGGTGCTACTTGTTTTTCAAAGATTGACCTCCGATCGGGGCTATCATCAGTTAAGGGTAAGGGAATGTGATATCCCAAAGACAGCTTTCAGAACCAGGTATGGTCATTATGCGTTTTTGGCCATGTCCTTTGGTTTGACCAATGCACCGGCAGCTTTCATGGATTTGATGAACAGATTTTTCAAACCTTAGTTAGATATGTTTGTTATTGTCTTTATTTATGACATATTAATCTATTCAAGGAATGAAGAAGATCATGCTAGTCATCTCATAACAGTTCTTCAGACTTTGAAATATAAGGAATTGTATGCCAAGTTCTCTAAGTGTGAGTTTTGGCTTAAGTCTGTGGCGTTCCTAGGCCACATTGTGTCCGGTGATGGAATTAAAGTTGATACTCGAAAGATTGAGGCACTGCAAAATTAGCCTAGACCCACATATCCAACTGAAATTAGGAGTTTCTTGGGTTTAGCTGGCTATTATAGAAGGTTCGTTGAGGGGTTCTCATCTATTGCATCTCCTTTGACCAAGTTGACTCAGAAAATAGTGAAAT
Organism: Solanum commersonii; assembly: GCA_029007595.1. Taxonomy (NCBI): domain Eukaryota; kingdom Viridiplantae; phylum Streptophyta; class Magnoliopsida; order Solanales; family Solanaceae; genus Solanum; species Solanum commersonii. The sequence goes on along the minus strand of JAJTWQ010000055.1, from coordinate 1,846,664 downwards.
TTCAATGGTCTGAAGCTTGTGAGAAAAGCTTTCAGGAATTGAAAAAGAGATTGATTACAGCTCCGATTTTGATGCTACCAGAAGGTACCCAAGGCTTTGTGGTGTATTGTGACGCATCTAGAGTTGGTTTGGGTTGTGTCTTAATGCAGAATGACAAGGTTATAACTTATGCCTCCAGACAGTTGAAGGTTCATGAGAAGAACTACCCAACCCATGACTTAGAGCTTGCTGCTGTAGTATTTGCTTTGAAGATTTGGCGTCATTACATGTATGGTGTGCACGTCGATGTATTCACTGATCACAAGAGTCTTCAATATGTTCTTACTCAGAAAGAGCTTAATCTCAGACAGAGGAGGTGGTTAGAATTACTTAAGGATTATGACCTTAGTATTCTTTACCACCCAGAGTAAGGCTAACGTTGTTGCCGATTCTTTAAGCGGGTTGTCTATGGGTAGCACCGCCTATATTGAAGAAGGAAGGAGAGAGTTAGCAAAAGATGTACACAGAGATGGCATGCACAGGGAGTCGATTTATAGATTTCGCGAAGGAGAAATAGAAATGACGAGCGAGGGGGCCGAGTCATCATTAATGTCGAAGTGAAGGACAAGCAAGATCAAGATCCCATTTTGCTTGAGTTGAAGCCAAATGTTCAGAAGCATAGAGTATTAGCCTTCGAACAAGGGGGAGATGGTGCATTAAGATACCAAGGTAGATTGTGTGTACCTTTGGTAGATGGACTCCCAGAGAAGATTATGGAAGAAGCTCATAGCTCCAGATACTCCATTCATCCAGGTTCCACCAAGATGTATCATGATTTGCGAGAAATTTATTGGTGGAATGGCATTAAGAAGGGCATTGCGGAGTTTGTTGCTAAGTGTCCAAATTGCCAACAAGTGAAAGTTGAGCACCAACGACCCGGTGGTTTGGCTCAGAGAATAGAACTTCCGGAATGGAAGTGGGAGATGATCAATATGGATTTCATCACAGGGTTTCCAAGGTCCCGCAGACAGCATGATTCTATTTGGGTAATTATCGACAAAATGACAAAGTCAGCTCATTTTCTACCAGTAAAGACTACCCTCTCGGCAGAAAATTATGCCAAGTTGTATATTCGAGAGATAGTGAGGCTCCATGGAGTTCCAATCTCTATTATTTCAGACAGAGGTGCACAGTTTACTGTACAGTTCTGGAAATCTTTTCAGAAAGGCTTGGATTCGAAGGTGAACTTAAGTACTGCCTTTCATCCTCAGACTGATGGGCAAGCAGAACGTACTATTCAAACTTTAGAAGATATGTTGAGAGCTTGTGTGATCGATTTCAAAGGTAATTGGGATAATCACCTACCTCTCATTGAGTTTGCCTATAACAACAGTTATCATTCCAGCATCCAGATGGCTCCATACGAAGCTCTTTACGGGAGAAGGTGTAGATCTCCTATTGGATGGTTTGAGGTTGGTGAGGCAGGGTTGATAGGACCAGATTTAGTTCACCAAGCTATGGAGAAAGTGAAAGTGCTTCAGGAGAGGTTGAAAACGGCACAGAGTCGTCAGAAATCCTACACTGATGTTAGGAGAAGGGCGTTGGAGTTTGAAGTAGATGATTGGGTATACTTGAAAGTTTCACCCATGAAAGGCGTTATGAGGTTTGGCAAGAAGGGAAAACTTAGTCCCCGATATATTGGACCTTATCGCATAGTCAAGAGGGTTGGCAATGTAGTTTATGAGTTGGATCTACCACATGAATTAGCAGCGGTCCATCCGGTATTTCATATCTCTATGTTGAAGAAATGCATAGGCGATCCTTCATTGATCCTGCCGACTGAAAGTATTAAGATCAATGATAGCTTATCCTATGAAGAGATTCCTGTTCAGATTCTAGACCGTTAAGTTCGTAGGTTGAGAACAAAGGATGTAGCCTCAGTCAAGGTCCTTTGGAGGAACCAACTTGTTGAGGAAGCTACTTGGGAGGCCGAAGAAGACATTAAGAAAAGATATCCACATCTCTTTGAATCCATGAGATCAAGGTATTAATCTCCTTCTTAGTGCTCCTTAATTTATAGGAGGCGTGTTGTTGTTGTTGTTGTTGTTGTTGTTTGCTTGGTTGCTTGTTGAGTTGATGTTACACCCTTAGTCTCGTAAGAGTAATCTCATTCGAGGACGATTGTTCCCAAGGGGGTGGCTAAGTATGGAAAAAAAATGAGTTTTTGGCCAACTTTGGGCAGTCATAACTCCTAGCTCAGGAGGAGTTAGGAGTAGTTCCAGTTATGGTTGCGAAGCTCGTGGAATGACCTTTCCAACGCCACTGATTTTACTCAATTCCGAGTTCGTATGAGTGAGTTATGCCCGTTGGAAGTTGGGCGGTTGGCGGGGATTTTTGTCCGAAATTTTAAGGGCATTTTGGTCTTTTTCCCTAATTAATTCTTTGTGTTATTTTGTTGGTTTGGACTGATTTTGATCAGTTGTTTCCATTTTTTTAAAGAGTAAGAGCTAGGGCTTGGGAGAGAAGAGAAGAAGAAGAGAAAAAGAAGAGAAGAAAGGGAAGATCAAGCAAGGAAATTATTGTGTTTTCGTCGGGGGTGATCCCTACCAAGGTATGTCAGTTATTAGTGATGGGTTGATCATTTCCCCCACACACCAACTCATTTTAGTTTTGAGAAAAAGATTGGTCTTGTTGTGGAGTTGTTGGATTGTGTTGTTGGTGTTGTTGATTTTGTTGTTGGAAGTTTTAGTTGATTTAGTCCATGACTTGATTGGTATTTGGGCTGAAATCTATTTGTATATTGAGGGGTTTATGAATCTAAAAGTTATAACCATAGGAAGTTGATTTACAAGAAATTTTCAACAATTGGCAGTCGTTTCCATCTATGGTCACGACCTACGGACCGTAGCTCGATTGACGGTCCGTACTGGTCGTCCGTCAATCAAGACAGAAGCTAGCCCTTTTGGGGCATCGATCTACGAACACGACCTACGGTCCGTAAGTCAACCTACTGATCGTAAGTCCCGATCGTAGGTCAACACTTAGCCAATTCTTCAGACTGAGGTCTTGGGGGAAATTCTCTGTCATGAACGACGGACCCGCGGTGCGGACCGTAAGTCCATCTACGGTCCGTCGATGGCATCTCGTAAGTGTCACCTGAAACACCGAAGTCCGAAGTCTCAGCCAAGTTTCCCCATTTTTTTCTCACTTCCTCATGCAAGTTCCTAGGTATTATACCTAGGTTTCATAGTTGTTTCCGACACTCCAAAGTACATCTAAACGTCAAGAACCCGTCCATAACGTGTGGTCAAATACCTTGAATCCATAATTCCAATTCAAGAAAAGTTAGTTTCCAAAGTCAAGTGAAGTTAGACGTCAAGTGAAAGTGTATAGAGTTTCAAGTTGAGTTAAGTCAAGAGTTGCAAGTTGAGTTCATTTCAGAAAGGGCTATTAGGGAACTAAGTATTCCCCAAAGGAGTTATAAATGTTTTTACATTTGAGTAAGAGGGGAACCATGTTTTCCAAAAGAGCCTTTGGGCTAAGTTTTGAGTAATTATCTCAACTAAAGAAAGAAGTTTATTTTTAAACACTTATGAGCCAAAGTATTTTGGGAGTAGTATTGAGCACCGAATTGGAGACACGAGTTCATATTAACTCAACTCTCCATAAGAACCATGCGCCAACATGGGATTTCTCGGGTCATACTTTTTAGATGATCACGAAAGTTAAGCTAGTGGATCCACTAAGTAAAGTTAGCTTCCTATATCACGGCAAGGTATAGGATGGTCCTTGGCAACGCGAGGTAAAGCGTTGTATTACCACTAGGGCTCATAGTGGTGGTTGTCGGTTAAAGAACCTCCCATTAAAGTTAGATTACTTTTATATAAGTAAGGTTGCTTTTGTTATTGTTTTATCTTTAACAAGCTAAGTTGTTTATACTGTTTTACAAGCCTTTTATATATTGCATGTGTTTTATCGCTTTATATATATTGAGTTCAGCTATTCATGAGTCGAATAGCGCCAAGGTAAGAGTTCCTTTATACTCTTTTCAAGCTTAAGTTGTGGTTTAGCTTTCCAGCTCGCATACTCGTACATTCCATGTACTGATGCCAGTTGGCCTGCATCGTGTTATGATGCAGATAAAAGTACCCCAGATCAGCATCCTGCACGTCGTTGATCCAGTTGAGCACTCCAGAGTCAGTGGTGAGCCTCCTTGCATTCCAGAGGACTCAAGTATTGTGTTCTGAGTTTTCGTTTTATTAGGATGTTGCGAGGTCTGTCCCAACATCCATCTCAGTACTTTAAAGGCTTCATAGACAGTCAGTCATTTAGTTTTGAGTCTCTCTTCTGTATATATATATATATAATATGTTATTTTGAGACTTGAGTGCCTCTTTGGCCATACTTTATCGGTTGGTTATCTTACAACCTTTTTCATTTCTATTGAGTTAAGTTTCCGCTGAGTTAAGAAAGCCAGGCCAAGGGTTCGCTTGGGGCCAGCAATGGTCTCCGAGTGCCGGTCCCGCCCAGGGTGTAGGCTCGGGGTGTGACAAACTTGGTATCAAAGCCCAGAGTTCAAGAGTCCTAGGGAGTCTATGAAGCCGTGTCTGTAGAGTCCTAGTTATCGGTGTGAAGCGCGCCACATCTATAATTGGGAAGCTGAAACATTTAGGAAGATTTCTCACTTCTTTCATACTTAACTTGTGCGTTAGAGTTTATCTCTAAAGAGTTTCTTTCTAATCCGTGCTTGCGCGTGTTTTCGAATAGTCATGCCTCCACGAAGAGTTGGTAGAGGGAATCTTCCTAGACGTTACGTGGATGAGCAAGAGTTACTTTATGCCCCAGGTGTGCAAGAACAAGGGGAAGTTTCTAATGCCGAGTTCAGAGAGGCAATTAGAATTCTGAGTCAAGCTGTGACTAATCAGATTGGTCGCAAGGGAGCTCGACGGGAAGGAGCTGACACTTCAAGGATTCGGGAGTTCTTGGGGATGAATCCTCCGAGTTTCACGAGTTCGAGCATTTCTGATGATCCCGAAAACTTCATTGATGAGTTGAAAAAGATTTTCGAGGTGATGCATATGATAGATACTAAGCGGGTTGAGCTAGCTGCATATCAATTGAAGGATGTTGCTAGAACCTGGTTCGACCAGTGGAAAGGGGGCAGAGTTGAGAATGAACCACCTGTGAGTTGGGCCTGGTTTGAAGAAGCTTTCTTAGGGCATTTCTTTCCTCGTGAATTGAGAGAGGCCAAAGTACGTGAGTTTCTCACACTTAGCGGGAGTCCTTGAGTGTTCATGAGTACAGTCTAAAGTTCACACAACTATCCCGCTATGCTCCGGAGATGGTGGCGGACATGAGAAATAGAATGAGCTTGTTTGTTGCTGGGCTATCTCGGTTGTCTAGTAAAGAAGGTAGGGCTGCAATGCTTATTGGGGACATGGACATATCAAGGTTAATGGTCTATGTACAACAAAGTTGAGGAAGAAAAGCCGAGGGACGGAGAAGAGTTCGAAATAAGAGAGCTAAGACCGGTAATGAGTTTGGACAGCAGGGAGGTAATTCAAGCCATTCCTCTTTTCCGCAAAGGCAAAAGGGACCTACTCCATCATCTGCTAGAGCGCCTGCATCCTGTTACAGAGGGGAACATAATGGCTAGAATTCAAAGGACTTAAAGGTTACACCAGCACAGTCTTCAGGTAGTGTGGCACGAGGAGGTAATTCATTTCCTGCATGTGTTAAGTGTGGTAGAGTTCATCCAGGGAAGTGTCGTCAAGGCCAGACAGGCTGTTTTAAGTGTGGTCAAGAGGGTCACTTCATGAAGGAGTGCCCTAAGAATAAGCAAGGTGGTGAAAATTTGGGTAGTAGGGCCCAATCTTTTTCAATTGCTCCCCCAGATAGGATGACACCTAGAGGAGCTACTTCTAGTACCGATGGAGGAGCAAACCGCCTTTATGCAATTGCCAGTCGCCACGAGCAAGAGGATTCTCCAAATATTGTCACTGGTATGATCAAAGTCTTTACTTTTGATGTATATGCTTTGCTAGACCCAGGGGCAAGTTTATCGTTTGTAACTCCTTATGTTGCAAATCAGGTTGAGGTTCTTCCCGAAAGACTTTATGAACCCTTTTATGTTTCTACACCTGTTGGGGAATCTATTCTAGCAGAAAGAGTCTATCGTGATTGTCTTGTTTCCATCAGTCACAAGAGCACCAGGGCTGATTTGGTTGAGCTAGATATGGTAGATTTCGATGTCATTTTAGGTATGAACTGGCTTCATGCTTGTTATGCATTGATAAATTGTAGAACTCGAGTAGTCAAGTTTCGGTTTCGAACGAGCCGCCTTAGAGTGGAGTTGTAGTTTAGCAGTGCCTAAGGGTCGTTTCATTTCGTACCTTAAGGCAAGAAAGTTAGTTTCGAAAGGTTGTAACTATCACTTAGTTCGAGTCCATGACTCTAGTGTTGAGATACCTTCTTTTCAGTCAGTTCCTATAGTAAGAGAGTTTCCAGAAGTGTTTCCTGATGACCTACCCGGAATTCCTCCTGAGAGAGAAATAGAGTTCGGTATAGATCTCATTCCTGATACTCGTCCTATCTCTATTCCGCCATATAGAATGGCACCAGCAGAGTTGAAAGAGTTGAAAGAGCAGTTGAAAGATATCCTAGAAAAGGGTTTCATTCGGCCGAGTGTCTCCCCTTAGGGTGCTCCGGTCTTGTTTGTGAGGAAGAAAGATGGTTCCCTTAGAATGTGTATAGACTACCACCAGTTGAATAAGGTTACCATCAAGAACAAGTACCCCTTTCCAAGGATTGATGATCTTTTCGATCAGCTTTAGGGTGCTACTTGTTTTTCAAAGATTGACCTCCGATCAGGCTATCATCAGTTAAGGGTAAGGGAATGTGATATCCCAAAGACAGCTTTCAGAACCAGGTATGGTCATTATGCGTTTTTGGCCATGTCCTTTGGTTTGACCAATGCACCGGCAGCTTTCATGGATTTGATGAACAGATTTTTCAAACCTTAGTTAGATATGTTTGTTATTGTCTTTATTTATGACATATTAATCTATTCAAGGAATGAAGAAGATCATGCTAGTCATCTCATAACAGATTCTTCGACTTTGAAATATAAGGAATTGTATGCCAAGTTCTCTAAGTGTGAGTTTTGGCTTAAGTCTCGTGGCGTTCTAGGCCACATTGTGTCCCGTGATGGAATTAAAGTTGATACTCGAAAGATTGAGGCACTGCAAAATTAGCCTAGACCCACATATCCAACTGAAATTAGGAGTTTCTTGGGTTTAGCTGGCTATTATAGAAGGTTCGTTGAGGGGTTCTCATCTATTGCATCTCCTTTGACCAAGTTGACTCAGAAAATAGTGAAATTTCAATGGTCCGAAGCTTGTGAGAAAAGCTTTCAGAATTGAAAAAGAGATTGATTACAGCTCGATTTTGATGCTACCGTAAGGTACCCAAGGCTTTGTGGTGTATTGTGACGCATCTAGAGTTGGTTTGGGTTGTGTCTTAATGCGAGAATGACAAGGTTATAACTTATGCCTCCAGATACGGTTGAAGGTTCATGAGAAGAACTACCCAACCCATGACTTAGAGCTTCTTCCTTTGTAGTATTTGCTTTGAAGATTTGGCGTCATTACATGTATGGTGTGCACGTCGATGTATTCACTCGATCACAAGAGTCTTCAATATGTTCTTACTCGAAAAAGAGCTTAATCTCGGACGAGAGGAGGTGGTTAGAATTACTTAAGGATTATGACCTTAGTATTCTTTACCACCCGTAAGGCTAACGTTGTTGCCGATTCTTTAAACGGAGTTGTCTATGGGTAGCACCGCCTATATTGAAGAAGGAAGGAGAGAGTTAGCAAAAGATGTACACAGACTGGCATGCCTGGGAGTCAGATTTATAGATTTCGCAGAAGGAGAAATAGAAATGACGAGCAGGGCCGAGTCATCATTAATGTCAGAAGTGAAGGACAAGCAAGATCAAGATCCCATTTTGCTTGAGTTGAAGCCAAATGTTCAGAAGCATAGAGTATTAGCCTTCGAACAAGGGGGAGATGGTGCATTAAGATACCAAGGTAGATTGTGTGTACCTTTGGTAGATGGACTCCCGAGAAGATTATGGAAGAAGCTCATAGCTCCGGATACTCCATTCATCCGAGGTTCCACCAAGATGTATCATGATTTGCGAGAAATTTATTGGTGGAATGGCATTAAGAAGGGCATTGCGGAGTTTGTTGCTAAGTGTCCAAATTGCCAACAAGTGAAAGTTGAGCACCAACGACCCGGTGGTTTGGCTCAGAGAATAGAAGTTGGCCACTGGAAGTGGGAGATGATCAATATGGATTTCATCACGGGGTTTCCAAGGTCCCGCAGACAAAGATGTTTCTATTTGGGTAATTATCGACAAAATGACAAAGTCAGCTCATTTTCTACCAGTAAAGACTACCCTCTCGGCAGAAAATTATGCCAAGTTGTATATTCGAGAGATAGTGAGGCTCCATGGAGTTCCAATCTCTATTATTTCAGACAGAGGTGCACAGTTTACTGTACGCCCGGAAATCTTTCGAAAAGGCTTGGATTCGAAGGTGAACTTAAGTACTGCCTTTCATCCTCAAACTGATGGGCAAGCAGAACGTACTATTCAAACTTTAGAAGATATGTTGAGAGCTTGTGTGATCGATTTCAAAGGTAATTGGGATAATCACCTACCTCTCATTGAGTTTGCCTATAACAACAGTTATCATTCCAGAGCTCTTTACGGGAGAAGGTGTAGATCTCCTATTGGATGGTTTGAGGTTGGTGAGGCAGGGTTGATAGGACCAGATTTAGTTCACCAAGCTATGGAGAAAGTGAAAGTGCTTCAGGAGAGGTTGAAAACGGCACAGAGTCGTCAGAAATCCTACACTGATGTTAGGAGAAGGGCGTTGGAGTTTGAAGTAGATGATTGGGTATACTTGAAAGTTTCACCCATGAAAGGCGTTATGAGGTTTGGCAAGAAGGGAAAACTTAGTCCCCGATATATTGGACCTTATCGCATAGTCAAGAGGGTTGGCAATGTAGTTTATGAGTTGGATCTACCACATGAATTAGCAAATGTCCATCCGGTATTTCATATCTCTATGTTGAAGAAATGCATAGGCGATCCTTCATTGATCCTGCCGACTGAAAGTATTAAGATCAATGATAGCTTATCCTATGAAGAGATTCCTGTTCAGATTCTAGACCGTTAAGTTCGTAGGTTGAGAACAAAGGATGTAGCCTCAGTCAAGGTCCTTTGGAGGAACCAACTTGTTGAGGAAGCTACTTGGGAGGCCGAAGAAGACATTAAGAAAAGATATCCACATCTCTTTGAATCCGCAGATCAAGGTATTAATCTCCTTCTTAGTGCTCCTTAATTTATAGGAGGCGTGTTGTTGTTGTTGTTGTTGTTTGCTTAGTTGCTTGTTGAGTTGATGTTACACCCTTAGTCTCGTAAGAGTAATCTCATTCGAGGACGATTGTTCCCAAGGGGGGAGCTATTTTAACATCCGACAATTTAAAATGAATATGAAGAAGCTTGAAATTGGAAATAGTCATTTTTGGAAAGAATTAAAAATCTGGAAATTTTGGTTAAGTATGGAAAAAAAGTGATTTTTGGCCAACTTTGGGCAGTCATAACTCCTAGCTCAGGAGGAGTTAGGAGTAGTTCCAGTTATGGTTGCGAAGCTCGTGGAATGACCTTTCCAACGCCACTGATTTTACTCAATTCCGAGTTCGTATGAGTGAGTTATGCCCGTTGGAAGTTGGGCAGTTGGCAGGGATTTTTGTCCGAAATTTTAAGGGCATTTTGGTCTTTTTCCCTAATTAATTCTTTGTGTTATTTTGTTGGTTTGGACTGATTTTGATCAGTTGTTTCCATTTTTTTAAAGAGTAAGAGCTAGGGCTTGGGAGAGAAGAGAAGAAGAAGAGAAAAAAAGAAGAGAAGAAAGGGAAGATCAAGCAAGGAAATTATTGTGTTTTCGTCGGGGTGATCCCTACCAAGGTATGTCAGTTATTAGTGATGGGTTGATCATTTCCCCACACACCAACTCATTTTAGTTTTGAGAAAAAGATTGGTCTTGTTGTGGAGTTGTTGGATTGTGTTGTTGGTGTTGTTGATTTTGTTGTTGGAAGTTTTAGTTGATTTAGTCCATGACTTGATTGGTATTTGGGCTGAAATCTATTTGTATATTGAGGGGTTTATGAATCTAAAAGTTATAACCATAGGAAGTTGATTTACAAGAAATTTTCAACAATTGGCAGTCGTTTCCATCTATGGTCACGACCTACGGACCGTAGCTCGATTGACGGTCCGTACTGGTCGACCGTCAATCAAGACAGAAGCTAGCCCTTTTGGGGCATCGATCTACGAACACGACCTACGGTCCGTAAGTCAACCTACTGATCGTAAGTCCCGATCGTAGGTCAACACTTAGCCAATTCTTCAGACTGAGGTCTTGGGGGAAATTCTCTGTCATGAACGACGGACCCGCAGTGCGGACCGTAAGTCCATCTACGGTCCGTCGATGGCATCTGTAAGTGTCACCTGAAACACCAGAAGTCTGAAGTCTCAGCCAAGTTTCCCCATTTTTTTCTCACTTCCTCATGCAAGTTCCTAGGTATTATACCTAGGTTTCATAGTTGTTTCCGACACTCCAAAGTACATCTAAACGTCAAGAACCCGTCCATAACGTGTGGTCAAATACCTTGAATCCATAATTCCAATTCAAGAAAAGTTAGTTTCCAAAGTCAAGTGAAGTTAGACGTCAAGTGAAAGTGTATAGAGTTTCAAGTTGAGTTAAGTCAAGAGTTGCAAGTTGAGTTCATTTCAGAAAAGGGCTATTAGGGAACTAAGTATTCCCCAAAGGAGTTATAAATGTTTTTACATTTGAGTAAGAGGGGAACCATGTTTTCCAAAAGAGCCTTTGGGCTAAGTTTTGAGTAATTATCTCAACTAAAGAAAGAAGTTTATTTTTAAACACTTATGAGCCAAAGTATTTTGGGAGTAGTATTGAGCACCGAATTGGAGACACGAGTTCATATTAACTCAACTCTCCATAAGAACCATGCGCCAACATGGGATTTCTCGGGTCATACTTTTTAGATGATCACGAAAGTTAAGCTAGTGGATCCACTAAGTAAAGTTAGCTTCCTATATCACGGCAAGGTATAGGATGGTCCTTGGCAACGCGAGGTAAAGCGTTGTATTACCACTAGGGCTCATAGTGGTGGTTGTCGGTTAAAGAACCTCCCATTAAAGTTAGATTACTTTTATATAAGTAAGGTTGCTTTTGTTATTGTTTTATCTTTAACAAGCTAAGTTGTTTATACTGTTTTACAAGCCTTTTATATATTGCATGTGTTTTATCGCTTTATATATATTGAGTTCAGCTATTCATGAGTCGAATAGCGCCAAGGTAAGAGTTCCTTTATACTCTTTTCAAGCTTAAGTTGTGGTTTAGCTTTTCAGCTCGCATACTCGTACATTCCATGTACTGATGCCAGTTGGCCTGCATCGTGTTATGATGCAGATAAAAGTACCCCAGATCAGCATCCTGCACGTCGTTGATCCAGTTGAGCACTCCAGAGTCAGTGGTGAGCCTCCTTGCATTCCAGAGGACTCAAGTATTGTGTTACGAGTTTTCGTTTTATTAGGATGTTGCGAGGTCTGTCCCAACATCCATCTCGGTACTTTAAAGGCTTCATAGACTTCATTTAGTTTCGAGTCATTTAGTTTTGAGTCTCTCTTTTGTATATATATATATATAATATGTTATTTTGAGACTTGAGTGCCTCTTTGGCCATACTTTATCGGTTGGTTATCTTACAACCTTTTTCATTTCTATTGAGTTAAGTTTCCGCTGAGTTAAGAAAGCCAGGCCAAGGGTCCGCTTGGGGCCAACAATGGTCTCCAAGTGCCGGTCCTGCCCAGGGTGTAGGCTTGGGGCGTGACAATTTTGTTTTCCAACCACAAATTTAAATTATCGCATTACCAATTCACAATCAGAGGGAGTAAGGGTGTGTTTGGTATGAAGGAAAATGTTTTCCTAGAAAATGTTTTCTTGGAAAACAAGTTAATTTTTGATTTATTTTATCATGTTTGGTTGGTGAGTAGAAAATAATTTTCGAAAAAGATTTTTTGTGATTGATTTATGAATGAAAAATGTTTTTGAAAAAATTCTTTTATTTTTACTAGAGTAGAAAATAATTTTTTAAATTGAAAATATTTTTTAAAAACAAATTTAATTTTTTTTGGAGGAGTGGGGGCTGGTTGGGGGTGGGGGGTCTATGGTCTGGGTGAAAAATTGAAATTTTGAAGTTAAAAATATTTTTTTAAAATAAAACTTAAAAACTTAAGTTTTGAAGGGAAGTCATTTTCCTTAAATTTGAGGAAAATGAGTTGATTTGGAAAACATTTTCCAAAACATTTAACCCAACCAAACATGAAAAAATTGAAAAAAAAAATTCGAAAAATGTTTTCCTTCATACCAAACACACCCTAAATCCCTTCTCCATTGCTTCTTTCTTTTCTGGAGAACAACTAGTGAGTGCTGACTTAGGAGAGGTATTTATATATAAAAAAAAATTATTGATTCTATGTAGTAAATTCTTAATTTAATTTTTAAAAAGTCAAGAAAATGCTTCTTCTTCTTTTTTAGCAAGTTCTAATTATATCAAATAGTAATTCTCTTAACTAAGTTGAAAAAAGTTGAAAATGAATTGAACATTTTTCGAGTGAGAGTTACTCATTTTATGTGATATGTAAATTTTTTATTTAAATTAAAATTATAGATTTATTTTTAATTGATTTATAATAAGATGTAGTTAATTTTATAAAAGTCGAGAAAATGTTTCTCTTTTTTTTTTCTCTTTCAAATTACTCTGTATATGTTAAATGCTATGAATAGATTTTCATAAAAGAATTGGGATAAGGCACAAATATTACTCCGAATCATATTTGAAATTTCAGCGACACACATATACTTAGCTAGAGTTTTATTACCTCTAAATTAATTTATTCTATATTTTTGTGCTCCTTTTATGCTAACATGGAGTCATGATCCAATTCAATTAGTTGTGGTGATCTACTGTGCCGTCACGTGTATAAATATCATCTCAAGAAATCAGAGGGAATAAATCGCTTCTCCATTGCTTCTTTCTTTTCTGGACAACAACTAATGAGTGCCGACTTTGGAGAAGGTATTTATATAATTTTTTAAAATTGTTTATATCTACTAAATTCTTAATTTGATTTTTAAAAAGTCAACAAAATGCTTCCTTTTTTAGTAAGTTCTAATTAAATCAAATTGTAACTCTTAACTAAGTTGAAAAAAGTTGGAAATGAATTGAACATTTTTCTAGTGAGGGGTACTCCTTTTATGTGATATATAATAATTTTATTTAAATTAAAATTATAGATTTATATTAAATTGATTTATAATAAGTTGTAATTTTACTTTATAAAAGTCAAGAAAATGTCCCCCCCCCCCCTCCAAATTACTCTTCTATGTTAAATGCTATGAATAAATTTTCATAAAAAAATTGGGATAAGGCACAAATATCACTCCGAACCATATCTGAAATTTCATAGACACATATGCTTAGTTAGAGTCCTATCACCCTCAAATTTAATTATTCTATATTATTGTGCTCCTTTTATGCTAACATGGAGTTAGTTGGAGTGATATACATGTGCCGTCGCGTGTATAAATATTGTTTTTATTTCAACTTTTATTCTAAAAGAAAATCTTCTTATTTTCTTTGTCTTGTATTAAAAATAAGTCAATATACATTTTTATATACGGCTACCAAACGAAAGGCTACAGGCTCAAAGGAGTTACTAGTGATATCATATCTGAAAAGACTAAAATTTACAAAACAAATCAAAGAAGCCTACTATCATCTTCTAAACAAAGCATTACTTTTTATTTTGCTTCAATAACATGCAGTGCAAGTTCTAGACTAATATGCAAAACATGATATGTAAACAACCTTACCACACATGACAAAGGGTGCACCCTCAGAAAAGATCCGAGGCGATAAGAAAAACCAAGGAGTGGATGAGATATGCCTCTAAAACTACAATAAAAAGAATAATAAAGTCTTTTTTGAATATATATTTTTTGTATTTATTTTTTAAAAATAAAACCAAAAAAATAAAGAAAATCTTTTTGTATTTTTCTTTTAAAAATAAAATAAAATCTTATGGCATAGTCACCCTTAAGCTCACAACTATCGGATGAATTATCACTCCACACTTAAAATCATATTTTGTCCCCAAAGTAATTTATAATAAAGAGGAGGAGGAGGAGGAGGAGGCCCCATACAAGCCACTTAGCATTCATAACATAAGAAATAGAACAAAAGAGATAAAGAGATACATTTCAAATCCCAAGAGTTTTCATAAAAGTAAAGAGGAAGTTTAAGCACTTTGTCTCATTAGTCATCTAGTACATAAAAATGAAATTGGGTCTAGCCCATACATCATGTTCAAAACTGAAAGTAACAAAGCAAACTTGAAACCATGAAAGTCCTTCCTCGAAGCATGAGGACTTACCAAAGCTTGGAATCTCTCACATCAATCTCTAGCCATGAAACTAAGAACCCTAACTGTCGGACCCTACATTTGAGAAAATGTAGGCAAGAGTATGCGTTAGTACAAAATATGTATCAAGTATGATAGCCATGCATAAAAACATTTGATAAATATGCTTAAAATAGGACATCTCATGACATGCAATGACCAAGCTAAAACATGATATAAAAAGGTTCATAGGCCACAAGTCATAAAATATGGGCAATGCAAGCTAACATCTTTAAAACCTTTGAACACATGTGAGATACTTCTTGAAGTAACCTTAGTTCATTATTATTGTGGGATAGCCTTAACCGACATAGAGACCATGTGAGCTATAACATGATCCTCTGGTGTCTCCCACACCAAAATGGGTTGTCCTACTTGCCAAGGTAAGGAACATGAACTTCTAGCTTAGGTGGATCCACTAGCTAATGTCTATATAGACAATCATCCTATGGGGGAACATATGTAAGGGATAAGGAGATTGCTTCTAGAAACCCAACCTCTACTCACGAGAGAGCTTCCATCTCAATACCCTCTCGGTGCTAAGCATAAATCCCATGAAATAGTCATTTTCTTACTTGTTCTTATTATCCATGGAAGGGCACGTCATCTTGCCAATCCAAGCTAGGTTTCAATAGGATAGCTATTTATCTTTGATTCATTTAGGTGAGAAAACCTTTCAACCTTAGAATCCTTACTATGTGAGAAAACCTTTCACAATCATACTTTCATGTGTATATGAGAAATCCTTTCAACAACACAACAACATCATCATCATTGATACTTCACTCTCAAAGCATCCTTAAAATATTTTCATAAATTTCATAAGAGCATGCATAATTCCATAATTCACCTTTCAAGTTTCAACACCCACTTTCAATCATAAACATCTAGAAAACATGGGTTAGACATGGGTTCATGTAAATTCATCATAAATTCATGTAACTCTATCAATTTATGAATGATTACATAAAACTCTTCTTTCATGATGCAAGACCCACATTACATGCTCATAACTTAGAAAAAAATGGGAATGTCATGGGTTCATGGGGAATCATCATAAAATCATGAGATTAACTCAATTCATGCATCATAGATCATAAACCAATCAATTTGATCAACAATTAAGAGAACCCATAACATAGAAGAAAACCCTAACTTAAATTGGGGATTTCTAACTTTGAAAATAGGAGAATTTGGGAACTCCATGAATGGAAGAAATCCATGGATAAAAACTATCATTCATTAATGCCAAAAGCTTGCCTTCAATGGTGGGATTGGAGACTTGCCTTGAAACCCTAGGTTGGACCCTTCTTCTTCAAGTTTCTAGAGAGAGAAATATTTTAGAGAGGAAGAACTTAATCTTCTTTGGTAAATTTAAGAGAATGACTTGAATGGATAAGTTTTGGGGTTAAAATAACTTATATAGCGGTTCTAAGTATGGGAAAAATGACGTAGTACTAAGATAAGATAATTAGGAAAAGACCCAATTCCCCTTAACTTACAGCTGACGCGAACCTCCTGATGGAGGCCCACACGAGTTGTAGTGGCAACTGTGGTCCTTGACAAGTGGCTTGGAAAACTCACCCCAAAATCTTATCCCCCTCACGACCCACTCCATGAGCCGGCATGGCTCTTTCAAGCCATCTAGTGGCTCATGTTGAGGGTCAACCTCAGAAGGGATACTGCCTCCCCTTCACAGGCACCACCACGAGCCATTTAGGGGCTCGTAGGAGGGGAGCCCCTTTTTGGTCAAACACTTGAAGACACCACGAGCACCACCACGAGTCGTGGTGCCCTTCACGGCCCGTCTGGGGATCCATGAAGGTTGACATGGCTCAGTCATGGGCTGGTGACCTTTCACTTGGCTCCTTTGCTAAAGTTCTAATTTCTGGGGTGTTACATTATCTCCCCCTTTGGAATATTTGTCCTCGAATGGGATCCTAGATATCACAAGAAGAAGAGGACTCTAAACTAGCAACCCATCATGCATGCAACTTCATCTAAATGCACACAACCAAGAAGGAACCTCGATTCCAAGCTAGAACATATTCAAAACATCATAAGGAAGATAGGAACTAAACCTAGTAGCCCAATCATGAATAGAATCACATAACTGCACATATCCAAGAAGGAAACATCAGCTCCAAGCTAAAGCATGATCAAAATATCATATCATGAAGTCTGTATGAAACTCATACTCAAATGCACATAAACATGTAGAAATCAATCAAGTTGACTCTTTTTTCTAAACAATTAAGCTTTTTCATAATCATTCATAAATGAGGAAATCAAGGGAACATCGAAGACGCTTGACACCAAAAGAGTAAATCAAGAGGAACTCATTACCTCAAGCTAGAGTAGGGTAGAAGGAAAAAGATGAGGATATTGGGACATCATATCGGCCTCGGACTCCCAAGTAGTGCCCTTCATTCATTAATTCCTCCACAACACTTTCATGGAAATGATTTCCTTATTTCTCAACTTCTTGACTTGTCGATCTAAAATCTCTATCGAAACTTCTTTATAAGAAAGATTCTCCTTAACTCCAAACCTTCTAAGGCAACTATAGATGTCGAACCACCAACACATTTCTTCAACAAAGAGACATGGAAAACTGGATGCACCGATGCCAATTCATTAGGCAACTCAAGTTCATAAGCAACCTTACAAATATGTCTCAAAATTTGATATGGGCCTACCTATCGGGACTAAGCTTCCATTTCTTACCAAACCTCATTACACCTTTGTCACGATCTAAGTCTACACCTTAGAAGCGACACGGCGTACTCGACCCCGAATGGGTCTTATACAAGCCTCATAACATTTTCATTGCATAAGATACTTAGAAAATAGTGCAGAATTAAAACTTTTTTTTTATAAAACCAACAATCGAAAACTCATTTATAAAACAACAAAATACTATAGTCTCACATGGTAATCTTAGACAAAACTTTGAACAAGAGTAGGGACACAACCATTTACAATGGAAAGCTAAAATAGTCTATAACATAAAATAAAAGAAACTTCTAGAGTACTTGTCCTCGAGCTATGAGGACATACCACTTGATCTTGGAAGAATATCAATCCAAGCACTCCAATCCAGATAGAAGCAATCACTTGCTGAAACCTACACTTGTAGTAAAACATGGAGAAATATGGGTTAGCACAATCAAGTACTAAGTATGATAGCCATGCAAAAACATGCTTAAAACGGACATTTTATTTGAAAGTCATGATATATGCCATTTTGATAAAACCTTCATAAACATAACCATAAGAGGCACAATATAAGACATAATCAACACACAAGTCATTTAACCACATTGGAACATAATCACATATAACTCATTACCTTCACATTAATCCCTCACCTCAAGTAACCTTTAAGCTATACTTTGTGCAATGTATGGATAGCGTCCCATACCACTATCTACACCAAGTACCACCTTAAGGTCACCAAAGTGAACTTACCATTCAACCTTTCCATCTTCACACCATAATTATACATAATAGACATAAACACTTCATAAGTCATTACAACACATAAGGACCATTACCTAAGACAACTCTAAGTCATACTTGTGCAATGTGCAGTAGCATCCCATAATACTACTCACACTAAGTACTCCTTTGAAGTCACCATAGGCAAGGCATATTCATATACAACAAGTCATAATAAGGAAGTTACTTATAATACAATTCAAGTATAGTATGCATCATTACATTTAAGCATAAGTCACATTCTTTATTAACTTCATTACATTAAGAGAACCTTCATTCATCTAGACATTAGATCAACATTCTTCATTACCATCACCATAAGAGCATATTAATTACATTTAACATTATAAAGGAACACACCACAACCTCTCTCAAAGCCTACTTGTGCAATGCATAGATGGCGTCCCATACCACCACCCACACTAAGTAGTGCATTCTTAAGAAGCCATAGTTCATTAACGTTCTTTGTGGAGGTAAGCCTTAACCGACATAGACCATGTGAGCAATTCATGGAATCCTGGTGTCACCCACACCAGATAAAGGGATTCCTACTTGCCTAAGGTAGGACCATTGTTTTATAGCTTAAGTGGATCCACTAGCTAGACCTATGTGGGCACATATTTATGGGATATGGAGATTGCTACTAGATACCCTGCCTCAACTCATGGATGAGCATTCATCTCATGAGATTGTTACTAGATGCCCCACCTCAACTCCTAGATGAGCATCCATCTCATTTCATATCCTCTCAGTGCTTAGCATTATTCCCCACGGAATACTTAACATTCATTATTATGGGATAAGAGATTGTTTCTAGATACCCCGCCTCAACTCCCGGATGAGCATCTATCTCAAACCAACATTCATTTATTAGATAGCTCAAAGATTCAACTATGAGAATAGCCTTTCAACTAAGAATCCCATATTGTAAGAAAGTCATTTCACAACACGTCAGAATAGCCGTTCAATAACTACTTTATCATTAACATAATCATAGAACTTCATTCATTATTCATTCATGAGTGTGTGTGTATGTGAGAATAACCTTTCACATAATCATCATCATTCATACAATTTCCTTCTAAATATGATCATAATACAGTCATAGAGGTCACACACATATATATCACATCATAATCATAAATAGTAATTAAACACCTACACCTTTCAAGTGGGTCAATAGCTCAAGAACAATTCTATTACAACAAGTATTTGGGTCATAACTTGCCCTTTCAAGGCCATGATCACAAATCATAAAATCACCAACAATTTACCATAATTAAGGCATATATACTGATACAATTCAATAACCCAAAGCAATTTAGACATACTCCATTCATAAGCTTTCATATTCATCAAACCCACTTCATAAAGGCACAATTTAGGAATTGAGAGAATTCATGGGTTCATAGAGTATTTTCATCATAAATCATCAATTAAAGATTAATACAATCATAATATGTCATTAATAACCATTTAAAAAAGTTTGATGAAAGAACCCATGAGATTGAGTAAAACCCTAGATTTTTGATAACTTGAAATCACCTTTTGATTGGCTACTTGAATGAAAAGTTAGACAAGGATCAACACTACCATACCTTGCTATAGATTCCCAAGTATATATGACTACCCTAATATAAGAAAAAACTTGGGTTTCAAAGAAAAAATATCAACAACGCTTCAACTTTTGCATAATCAGCAATTCAAGCTATGATCCTCAAAATCTGGTATAGAAAGCCCAGATATACATTACAGTGTATTATTCTTCAAAGTTAAAATTCTGCGAAATGACAAAAATTTTATAACAAATTACCTTGTTTGTACATTGGCAAACAAAAATATATAAACAAAGTTCTGAAAAATTCCTAAATAGATAAATATATAATTTGTATATACTTGTCATGTTTGTAAAGGTAAAGAAGGGGGGCTGAATTAAAATTTCATTTAGTTGACTTCCTGTAATGGTCAGTCGACTCACCTGCACGTTAGTAGAATAAATAAATAGTAATAATAATTTGCAGTAAGTAAATAACACAGAGAATTTTTATACTGGTTCGGTTTACCGATGTGGTTCCTAGTCCAGTCTCGTTGGGTTACAAGGGTTTCCTTAAGAGATTGTTGAGAACTTGGGTGTTACAGAATGTTACAATTAAGAGCCCCGTCTGATATGCAAATCAGATCATCATCTTCGACCCAACCTCTACCTATATAGCCTACACTTAGATCTTTCTTTCTATTTTCTTTTCAATTGTTCACTCAAGTGTGTACAAAGTTTTATGAAAGATAAAAGAAGATTACAATATAAGTTCAAGTGAAGTGTGTACTTCACAACTAAGGCTAGGAGAGGATTATATAGTGTTTGAGGACCACTCTTGTTACGGAATAACCAAGGGTATTTCAAATCAAGGATCCTAGTTGAGTCCTTGATTTCGACTGGTTGATTCAAGTCCATATGAGCTAGCCGATTCCTTTCTTCTTTGGAGATCTTCTGGTGATCTTGATTCTCTTCCTTCTCTCGAAGATATTTATGTGATCTTGATACTTTGCTGATTTTCCTTCTTTAGAGATCTTCTTATAATCTTGATTCTCTTCCTTCTCTTGAAGATATTTGTGTGATCTTGATACTTTGCTGATTTTCTTTCTTTGGAGATCTTCTTGTAATCTTGATTCTCTTCCTTCTCTTGAAGATATTTGTGTGATCTTAATATTCTTCCTTCTTTTGAGGATCTTCTTGTAGTCTTGATACTTGGCTGATTTGAGTGTCTATCTTCCAGATTACTTCATCCTAGTCAGACGCTAGGATTGTGATTGCTTCAATTATGTATCCCTTAAATGATGGAGGAGTTGCTTCAGTGAGGGCAACTTATTTCTTTCCTTCTTTAGCATTCTTCCTTTTTTATTCCCATTCTTGATTTAATATAAATCTTCTTTGATTGAGTTCCAGCAATGACAGATCTTCTTTGAAAGGCATGGTTATCTTGCAAGATTTGATTTGATTCCTTGAGTTCAGATTGATTTGAATGAATCAATCTTTGGTTAGATTGATTTGAGTGAATCAATCTTCTCCTTAATTGATTGTTGTTGATTTGATTCTTGAAGCATCAATCTGTAGAATTTTGTGTATCTAACACAGATACACTAGTCTTGATTTTCCTGCGACACAAGGTAGTTTGTCATTATACAAAACATTATATGTTAACAATCTCCCCCTTTTTGATAATGAAAAATTTAACTATACGATTTAGTTTAACTTCCTTGTTTATCAATTTTTTGACTCCCCCTTTATGTATGCTTCTAGATTTTTGTATGCTTCAGTATAGTTATCTAAATTCTCCCCCTTTGACATAATAAAAAAGGAAAATAAAATAGACAAGAACAACTAGACAAGTAGTAGAGTCAAGAATTTATTGTTGAGCACGGTAATTTTAAGATTTTCATAATCAACAAACTCAAGTAAGAAATCACCATTTTCAACAAGATCATGAATAAAAAGATTCCCTGGAATGATGCAGAGTATATTTAGATAAACTAATAGCACTGTACAATCACAGAATATTGGAACGCCTTCAAAAGATAAGTTGTAGTCCAATGATTAGTGCATCACCCAAAGAAGTTGAGTACGACTTTTGCCGACTTTGAGTCATTTAAAACCTTTTTCTAATAACTCAAACTTTCTCCATAGCTTTATGTACCAACTCGGGACCTATTAGGGAAACTTCACCCACCTCTGTAACCCTCTGGAAAATAGTAGGTTAAACTAGAGCATAAACGTGAGGGTTAAAAATAAAATATGACTTCCTGTAGATTAGTAGACCATCTAGACTTGAAGTGGAGGCTATAGGAATCAAGGCCAAAGGGCAAGTGCCAAGGAAAAGGGGCCAAGCCAAAGCCAAAGGCCAAGACTACCCCTAGCTTGGAGCACACTGCCCCAATTTCATGGCCATCACCACGGCCAGTGGTCTAGACCACGGCTTATGGGAGACCTCGTGGAGTTGCCTTGGCCATTGAGGAGTAGCCACCAAGTGGATTAGCTACTGCCTCAAGGTCCACGAGAGGGACGACGGCCAGTGGTCTTGACCACGGCTCATGGAGCCCCTCGTGAAAATGCCTTGGGAAAGTGAGCTTAAGGCCCCAAGTAGCATAGCTACTGACTCAAGGACCACGAGAGGGACCACAACTCGTGGTCTTGACCACGGCTCGTGGAGTCCCTCATGGGAATGCCTTGGGATTGTGAGCTTGTGGCACCAAGTGCCTAGCTACTGCCCCAACTTCACGAGTGGGACCATAGATCATGGTCCTCACCACGGCCCGTGAAGGTGGCTCATGAAACCTCGGCGTGGTCACTTAATGAAGGTTAGTTAAGTCTTTTCCTTTTTAATTCCAGTTAAAGTGGGGTCGTTTTGGGTATTTTTAGGGGTACTATATAAGTTGTTTTTAAGTCAAAATTCCATAAACTAAGTCTTCTTTCACAAACACCCAAATCAAATAAAAAGTTCGTATTCCTCACAATATTTCTCTCTCTAAAACCCAAAGAAGAAAAAGAGAAGAATTGGAGCTAGGGTTTGAAGGAAATCAAAGCTTCTTCCTCAATTTCTTTGAAGAATCATCCTAAGGTATGGTGGATTTTCATCTATGGGTAGTTTTCACCCATAAAGTCCCTTCAAAACTTGATTTCAAAACTCTCAATTTCCCCAAAAGTTAGGGTTTCAATCTAAGTCATGGATTCACTTTCAAAACTTTTTCAATGGTTGATTTATGATGGATTATGATTGAAATGATGATTATTGATGATTTATGATTAATCCCCCAAATAACAAATGAATCCCCCATATTACTAAATTGTGATTTCATGATGTGAGTTGATTGATTGTAGAAGCATGTCAATTGATTATGTCTATATTGATTGAGTTTATTGAATCATGATATTCTCCATGTCTAATGTAGTAATTCTAGATGTTTGGGTTGAATGTGATTCATGGTCCTTCAAGGGCAAATTATGAGGGTTTGTACATGTTTATGAGAATTGTGTATGAGCTTATGATTCACATAGAAAGTGAAGATTCTATGACTATGGTGTAATTCTGGTATTGTTGAAAGATCATTCTCCCCATACCCTTACACATGACTATGCATGAAATGTCTATGACTATGATAAGGTCGTTTTGTTGATTGAAAGGCTATTTTCATGAACACACTATGAACATGATGTGAAAGTTTTACTCACATATTAATGATTCTAAGGTTGAAAGGCTATTCTCACCTAATGATTCTATGAGCTATCATGATACCATGTTGGTTTGAGTGCTAAGGCATTCTTTCATGAACATGAACCTAAGTTAAGACTTAAGATGAAGCTAATGGGAATTATGCTTAGCACCGAGTGGATATGAATATGAGATGGAAGCTTTTACGCCAGCAAATTGGCTTCCTAATGGGTTCCTTTTACGCCAATAGTTTGGGTTTCCAAAATAGTTTTCTTATGAGATGGAAACCT
The DNA here is from genome assembly GCA_029007595.1 of Solanum commersonii. Classification (NCBI taxonomy): domain Eukaryota; kingdom Viridiplantae; phylum Streptophyta; class Magnoliopsida; order Solanales; family Solanaceae; genus Solanum; species Solanum commersonii. Next base: position 1,823,073 of record JAJTWQ010000055.1, on the reverse strand, counting down.
TATATGCCTGAAGTTTGGGTTTCTAGTAGCAACCTCCTTATCCCGTAACTATGTGCCCACATAGGTCTTTAGCTAGTGGATCCATCTAAGCTAACAAACTAGTTCTACCTTAGGCTGGTAGGATACCTCTTTTCGGTGTGGGGGAGTACACCGGATTCCATGTAGTTCACATGGTCTATGTCGGTTAAGGCTATTTCCCTACATGACAAGAATATGAACTATGACATGAACATGAACATGAACTATACTTATGACTTCTCAATGAGTTCTACTTAGTGTGAGTAGGGGTATGGAACTTCACTTATGCATTGCACAAGTAGACTTTGAAAGGGGTTGTGGTGTGGTTTTCTTATGCTATGAATATATGTGAATTTATGCATTTATGATATGGATTGTTGCTAAGAGTGACTTTACTTTCTACAAGCTATGAACATGAATGTTTACTTGTCTATGAGTATTGGCTATGGATGAGGTCAAGGTATGATGTGCACGAACATGGTGGCTTAAAAGTGATACTTAGTATTAGATATGATTATGGGATCTTGTCTATGCATTGCACATGTATAGCTTAGGGTTGCTTATGAAATGGTTTGACTTATGTATTTACACTATTGTGCATAATGACTCTTAAAGTTGATAAAGTGCATGGTTTTAACTAAATTGTCCCTTTTAGCATATTTTAAGGATTTTTATACATGACTCCATACTTAGTGTAAATTGTGTTAACCCATATTTTCTACATTTTTCTATAAGTGTAGGGCCCAGTTGTTGAGGTGTTCTTCCTTCTTGATCAAAGCTTGGATTGACTATTCTCCACGCTTTCAGTGAGTCATTATGGTTCGAGGACGAGAGTTGTTCATTTCTAGTTCCTTACTTACTTTCTCTTTAGGGACTATCCCGAAAAAGGTTGTGGCCCTTATTGATACTCGATTGTATTAGATGGTTAATGAGACAATGTCTAGACTTCTATTTGATTTTATGAAAAGACTTCAATTGTAAAAAGTTTTAATTCCACATCATTTCTATTACTTATGTTTATGATATGCTAAGGGTTTGTATAAGAACCCTCTGGGGTCGAGTATGCCGTGTTGGATCTAAGGGGTACCCCTAGGTTGTGACAACCTCAAACCACCCTATAGGAGATCTACACCTCCTACCATACAATGCCTCAAATGGAGCCATACCAATACTCGCGTGATAACTATTGTTATATGCAAACTCAATCAAAGGCAAGTGATCGTCCCAATTTCCCTTGATATCAATCACACAAGCTATCAACATATCTTCCAAAGTTTGGATAGGACGCTCCGTTTGCCAATTGGTTTGGGGGTGAACGGCCGTACTGAGCTTAACACGAGTATCAAAATCCTTTTAGAAAGATTTCCAAAACTTAAAAGTGAATTGAGTACCATGATCGGAAATAATGGACAGAGGCACTCCATGAACCTTGCCATTTCTCTCAAGTACAATTTTGCATAGACTTTTGCCGGAAAAAAATTCTTGACAGGAGTAAAATAAGCTAATTTTGTCATTCGATCTACTATAACCCAAATTGAGTCATTTTTGTCGCCGAGTGCGAGGCAAACAACAATAAAGTCCATATTTAAATCTTTCCACTTCCAAGTAGGGATGCTAATGTCTTTGGATAAACCTCCTGGTTTCTGATGTTCAACTTTCACTTGTTGACAATTAGGACACGTAGCCACAAATTCTGCAATATCCTTCATCATCCCATTCCACCAATAGATCTCCTGCAAATCACGATACATCTTGGTGGCTCCTGGGTGAATGGAATACCAAGAACTATGGGCTTCTGACAAGATCTGTTCCCTCAACTCATCAACATTAGGAACACAAAAACGACCTTGATATCTAAGCACTCCATCTCCCCCTTGGGAGAAAGCCTCAATGGATTTCTTAAGTACCGCTTCCTTTAATTCAACCAAAGTCGCTTCAAGACCTTACTTGGCCTTCATATCCGCCATAAAAGACGATTCAGAACCATTGTGGACCATAACACCACCCTTGGTGGAGTCCACTAACTGAACACCCAACCGGGCCAATCTATGAACATCTCGAACCAACTACTTCTTATCTTCTTCAATATGAGCAACACTACCCATAGATAAACGACTAAGAGCATCTGCCACCACATTCACTTTATCGGGGTGATAGAGAACACTCATATCATAATCTTTCAATAACTCAAGTCACCTTCTTTGGCGAAGATTTAAATCCTTCTGATTAAACACATATTGTAAACTCTTACGGTCGATGAAAACATCGGCGTGAACACCATACAAATATTGCCTCCAAATCTTTAAGGCAAAAACAACCGCCATTAATTCAAGGTCCTGGGTAGGATAATTCTTTTCATGAACCTTAAGTTGCTTTGAATCATAGGCAATAACTTTCCCATTTTGCATAAGTACACATCCTAGCCCAATTGTCGAGGCGTCATAATAAACAACAAAACCATCGGTCCATTCTGGTAAGGTCAACACCGAAGTTGAAGTCAATCTATCCTTCAATTAATGAAATATCTTCTCACATGTTCAGACCATATGAACTTGGCCCTTCTTTTGAGTCAATGCTGTCAATGGAGAGGCAACCAAAGAAAACCCCTCAACAAACCTTCTGTAGTAACCATCTAAACCCAAGAAACTTCTAATATCCAAAGGGATAGAGGTCTAGGCCAACTCTTGATCGCATCCGTCTTTTTAGGATGTAACTCAATACCTTTACACGAAATAATCTGACCAAGAAAAGCTACAAACCTTAGCCAAAACTAGCATTTGCTAAACTTTGCAAAGAGTTGTTGGTCCTTGAGAACTGGCAACATAATCCTTAGATGACTGATATGATCATCCTCACTTCTCGAATAGATCAATATGTCATCAATGAATACAATCACAAATATGTCAAGATATTGTCTAAACACTATATTCACCAAATCCATAAAAGTGGCTGGAGCATTAGTCAAACCAAAAGACATCACCAAAAACTCAACATGACCATATTGGGTTTGAAAAGCCATTTTCGGAATGTCATCTTCTTTTACCCTCAATTGGTGATAATCCAATCGAAGGTCAATCATAGAGAAGTAACTTGCTCCTTGAAGTTGGTCAAACAAATTATTTATCCTTGGAAGAGGATAATTATTCTTAATGGTAACCTTATTCAACTATTGATAGTCTATACACATATGAAGATAACCACCTTTCTTTCTAACAAAAAAGACCCTAGCATCCCATGGAGCGATACTCGATCGAATGAAACCCTTATCCAACAAATCTTTCAATTGTTCTTTCAACTTATTTAGTTCTGTCAGAGCCATTCGGTAAGGAGGAATAGAAATAGGTTGTGTATCTGGGAGAATGTCAATACCGAAGTCTATGTCCCTTTCGGGAGGAATACCGGGTAGATCATCCGGGAACACTTTTGAAAACTCGTTAACAACAGGGACCGACTCAAGAGTAAGGGTTTCAGAATCCGCATCCCTCACCCTAAGTAGATGGTAAAGACAACCATTATAAATCTTCTTTCTAGCTTTAAGACAGGAGATAAACTGACCCTTAGGCATATAATTTCTCCCTTTCCACTCTAGGACAGGCTCATTCAGGAACTGAAACTTGACTACACAAGTTATACAATTAACTAAAGCATAACATGAGTGCAGCCAATCCATACCGATGAAAACATCAAAATCTAGAATTTCAAGCTCTACCAAGTCAATAAAAGTAACTCTATGGGACAAGGAGATGGGACACTTTCTATAGAACCTCTTAGCCATAATAGAATCACCAACCAAAGTAGAGACAGAAAAAAGATCTAACAACACATCCGGAAAAACATCAAATCTCATAGCCACATACGGCGTCACAAAAGACAAGGTAGCACCGGGATCAAGTAAAGCATAAACATCAAGTTGGAAGACTTTTAACATACCGGTAACCACATCGGGAGAACTCTCTTGTTCACCACGAGTCTGGAGTGTAGAGAATCTATTTTGGTTAGGAGCATTGGAACCCGAACCACTAGGAAGAGTTTCTTTGCCCTCTCTTCCTTTAGCCGTAAGCATTAGGCAGTCCCTCATATTATGACCACTTTTACCACAACTGAAACAACCATCCGTGTCGGCTAGGCACTTACCGTTGTGCTTCTTTCCTCACCTAGAACATGTAGACATAGGCAATGAAGATCCACTACCATTCCCTTCTTGAGGCTTAGGTTTAGGCACCCTCTATTTATTGAACTTAGGAGGAGCATTAGAGAAACCTTGACCGAAAAAATTTTGTTGGAATCTAGGACGACCATATCCATCAGACCTTGCAGGAGAGAAATTACCATCACTGATTTTTTCCCTCTTTGTCTCCCTAGTCTTTTCCTTAAATTTCTCCTCTTCGATTTGTTGAGCATAAACTATGAGACGAGAAATGTCCATGTCATTAATGAGCATGGTGGTACAACATTCTTTAACCACCATTTCAGACACACCCAAAACGAACTTACTCATCCTTGCCCTAAGATTGGCAACCAGTGTAGGAGCATATTTAGACAATTGTGTGAACTTCAAAGCATATTACTTCACACTCATACTTCCTTGATGAAGGTTGATAAACTCAAGCACCTTTTCTTCCCTTATCTCAAGAGGGAAGAACCTATCAAGGAAAGCAACCTTAAACTTCTCCCAATTGAGAGGACCCGCATCTTTCGGTCTCTATTTTTTCCATTAATTGAACCAAATTTGAGAAACACCCTTACGTTGATAAGTGGCCAACTCCGCCTTTTCCATCGGCATCACTCCCATGATCATCAACACCTTGTATACCTCATCAATGAACTCTTAGGGATCTTCCTCAACCTTAGGACAATGAAACTTTTCAGGATTTATTATAGTGAAGTCCCTTACTCTAGATGCCGCTGTACTCACATTTGGTTTCACGAGAACTGCAACCTCCCTATTGACTTGGGCTGTCATGGCTTGGGCCAATACTTGAAAAGCAGCCCTAAACTCTGCATTAGTCACTTGCTTAGTTGGAGCTTGAAGAGCTTGAGGTAGAGCTTTTTGTTCCATATTCTCCCTCACATTTCTTCTAGCATAAGCTCTTCAAGTAGCCATATCTTGTAGAGCATCAGATAAGGATTAGGAGAGAGACCTTATAGAGTTAAACTCTATTGCATGACTTTAGAGTAATGAAAGAAATGGAGTTTCCTAAAAATCTTGTAGCCTCTCATTCATAAATGTGGCACGCTTCATACTTATGAACAAGACTTTACTCGACGTAGCTTATGAGACATCCTAGGACCATTCTAAACCTTGTGCTCTGATACCAAGTTTGTCATGACCCAACGTACCCCTAGGCGTAATATGGCGTATAGGACACCGAGAGGCCCTATAAAAGCCACTTAGAATTCATAAAATAAGAAACAAAACAAAATAGATAAGGAGATACATTTCAAATCCCAAGAGTTTTCATGAAAGTAAAGTGGAAGTCTAAACACTTTGTCTCATTTGCCATCTAGTGCATAAGAATTAAATTGGGCCTAGCCCACACATCATGTCCAAAATTGAAAGTAAGAAAGAAAATTGAAAATAATGAAAATCCGTCCTCGAAACATGAGGACTCACCAAAGCTTGGAATCTCTCACATCAACCTCTAGCCACGAAACTAAGAACCCTGACTGTCGGGCCCTACAGTTGGGGAAATGAAGGCAAAAGTATGCGTTAGTACAAAATGTGTACAAAGTATGATAGCCATGCATAAAAAATATTTGATAAACATGCTTAAAATAGGACATCTTATGACATGCAATGACCAAGCTAAAGCATGATATAAAAAGGTTCAAAAGTCATAAGTCATAAAACATGGTCAATGCAAGCTAACATCTTAAAAACCTTTGAACACATGTGAGATACTTCTTGGAGTAACCTTAGTTCATTATTATTGCAGAAAGTAGCCTTAACCGGCATAGAGACCATGTGAGCTATAACATGATCCCTCGGTGTCTCCCACACCGAAAAGGATTGTCCTACTTGCTAAGGTAAGGACCATGAACTTCTAGCTTAGGTGGATCCACTAGCTAATGTCTATCTAGAAAATCATCCTATAGGGGCACATATGTAAGGGATAAGGAGATTGATTCTAGAAATCTGACCTCTACTCACGAAGAGCTTCCATCTTAATATTCTCTCGGTGCTAAGCATAAATCCCACGGAATAGTCATCTTCTTACTTGTTCTTATTATCCATTAAAAGGGAACGTCATCTTGTCAATCCAAGCTAGGCTTCATTAGGACAACTCTTTATCTTTCATTTAGGTGAGAAATCCTTTCAACCTTAGAATCCTTACTATGTGAGAAAACCTTTCACAATCATACTTTCATGTGTATATGAGAAATCCTTTCAATAAAACAACAACATCTTTATTGATACTTCACTCTGAAAGCATCTTTAAAACATTTTCATAGATTTTATAAGAACATGCATAATTCCATAATTCACCTTTCAAGGTTCAAAACCCACTTTCAATCATCAACATCTTGAAAACATGGGTTAGACACGGGTTCATGAAAATTCATCATAAATTCATGTAACTCTATCAATTTATGAAAGATTACATAAAACTCTTCTTTTATAATGCAAGACCCAAATTACATGCTCATAACTTGGAAAACATGGGTATTTCATGGGTTTATGGGGAATCATTATAAAATAATGATATTAACTCAATTCATGCATAATAGATCATAAATCAATCAATTTGATCAACAATTAAGAGAACCCATAACATAAAAGAAAACCTTAACTCAAATTGGGGATTTCTAACTTTGAAAATAGGAGAAATTGGGAACTCCATGAATGGAAGCAATCCATGGATGAAAACTATCATTCCTCAATGCCAAAAGCTTGCCTTCAATGGTGGGATTGGAGACTTGCCTTGAAACCCTAGGTTGGACCCTTCTTCTTTAAATTTTTAGAGAGAGAAATATTTTGGAGAGAAAGAACTTGATCTTCTTTTGTAAATTCAAGAGAATGACCTGAATTGGTAAGTTTTGGGGTTAAAATCACTTATATAGGAGTTCTAGGTAAGGGTAAAATGGAGTAATATCAAGATAAAATAATTAGGAAAACACCCAACTGCCCGTAAATTACAAATGACGCGAACCTCATGATGGAGGCCCGACAGGAGCTATCAAGGACCATAGTGGCAACCGTGGTCCTTGAGCAGTGGCTTGGAAACCTCACCCCAAAATTCTATCCCCCTCACAACCCACTTCAAGAGTCTTCATGGCTCTCACGAGCCGTATAGTAGCTCGTGTGGAGTGTCAGCCTCAGAAACGCTACTGCCTCCCCATTATGGGCGCCATCATGATTTGTATAGGGGCTCGTGGGAGGGGATCCTCTTATTGGTCAAACAGTGAAAGACACCACGAGCACCACCACGAGTCATAGTGCCCTTCACGGCCTGTTTAGGGATCCATGAAGGGTGTCATGCCTCAGTCATGGGCTGGTGACTTTCTACTTATCTCCTTTGCTAGACTTTTAATTTCTGGGGTGTTACATCAAGTTCATGAGATGCACAGAAGAAAGGACGATCTCATTCTCAAAGGTAAAGAAAAAAGGAGGATGTGCAACGGCTGAATCTAAAGGAAAGAGAACTCTAGATCTTTGGGAAAATATATCAAGCATCTCAGATGAATCTGAATGGCATGGAAATGTCTATTTTACTAATTCTCTAAAAGGAGGAGACAAGTATGAAAGAAGGGACCAGGTCACTGACAGGTCAGGCAGAAGAAAAATTGTTGATTGTGTGATAAAGAAAACTCTGGGTGTCTTGGGAAATTCCTTAAGTGATTCAAACGAATATGAACACCCTCATAGTGCTTACATGCTTGCAAAGTCAGATGATGAAGATGACAATGAAGAGGTAACCCTATCTGACTTTAAGCAAAATGTGAATAACTTTTCCATTAGAAAATTGAGAAAGCTAGTTGTTGTACTAATTGATTCGATCAGTGAGCTAATCACTTAGAAGGATCTCTTAAACAATAGCCTAGACATCTTTCAAGATGAAAAAAATTCTCTAGCTACCCAAATATCTGATACTGAAAAATAAATGGTTGTTCTAGAAGCTGAAAATCTAGAACTGAAGAGAATTAGTAAAATATTCGTCAGTGTTGGTTCATGAACAGTGGATGCTCAAAGCACATGACTGGGAAAACTAAAGAAAAACTTCCTCTCTCTCAAGGCACTTCAAGGTGGATGTGTCTCTTTTAGCAATGGCAAGAAAGGACATTCTTGGTATAGGGAGGACTTGAAAGTCTGTAGAACACTCTATTGAAGTTGTGTACTATGTCAATAGATTGAAGTTGAATCTTCTAAGTATTTCATAGATTGGTGATAAAGGAAATGAGTTAAGTTCTTATCAAATAAATGTGTGGTTCCATTTGATCTCTTGGATGGTGATTTTGATAGAAAGGAGATGCAAGAACATGTATAATGTTGATCAAAACACCACTCGTAGTAACATCCTCACTTTACTTCATGCTCAAGGTAAGAACACTAATCTAGGATACAGTAGACTTGGTCATGCGAGTTCTTCTCTACTGAATAAACTTGTGTCAAGTGATCTGGTTCACTATCTGCCAAAGATAAAATTTGTAGATGACAAAGTTTGTGATACTCTTGCTAAGGGAAAGTAAACCAGCTCATTATTCAAGTAGAAGAAGCAAGTGAGCACCATCATACCTCTTGGGCTGCTCCATATATATTTGTATGATCTAGTGAAGATTTAAAGCAGATAAGGAAGGAAGTGTATATTTGTGAACGTGGACGACTTCTCAAGGTTCACTTTGACTATGTCTCTATGTGACCAACATGTCTGATCAGGTAAATCCTCAACAAAACTCCTCATGAATTTCTCAACAATGGAAAGCCTAAATTGAGTTATCGAAAGGCTTTTGGTTGTAAATGTTTGGTTCTGAACAATGGGAGGGATGATATTGGGAAGTTTGATCCCAATAATGATGAAAGAGTATTTGTGGGATATTCTTCCTCCAGCAAGGCTTATTGGGTGTATACAAAAATGTGTGCATTAAAAAAATGTTCATGTGATTTTGATTTGTCTGGAATAATTGAGAAGTTACAAAATAAAGAAGATTCTGAGATGAAAGAATTGCTTTAGATTCAGAGAGATTTTCTAAACAGTGAGCTTGCTTAATAATATCCTCTTCAAGAATCTAGCAATCCCAAAGAAGATGATGCAGATGATGAACCTAATGAGGGACCTGGTTTGGTAGATAATGCTGAACAAAGATAATGCCATTCAAATTGATAATGCGAATTCTAAAGGTGAGAATGAACAAACTGATCAAGCTCAGTTTGAAAGATGCAAGTATGACACTTAGTTCCCCGACCAGCTGACAAGTTGTCCAAGTGCCTCTTCAACAATGGTTTCAAAAGAGGTAAAATTGACAAAATCCTCTTTTTGAAATCACAAGGAAATTAATTACTAATTATTCAAGTATATATCAATGATATCATCTTTGGAGCAACCTTTGAGGTGTTGTGTGAAGAGTTTGTTGCACTCAAGAGTAGTGAGTTTTGAAATGAGCATGATGGGAGAATAAAGTTTCTTCTTGGAGCTGCAGATCAAGAAAACATGTAAAGGTATCTTTGTTTGTCAAGAAAAGTTCAAGAAGTTGTTGAAGAAGTTTTATATTATAGATGCCAAGACAATTGATACTCCCATAGAGACCAACTCGAAGTTGGATGCTAATGGATCTGGTCCAGATGTAAATGACACAAGTGTTGAGATTTATGAAAGATTCCAAGCTTTTCCAAAAGAATCACATTTGAAGCTGCTAAGAGAATCCTAAGACATTTGAAGAAGACAAGGACTTGATTCTATTTTGTCTATTAGGGGACTTTTTTTTATTTAAAGGAATATGGTGATGTCGATAATGTTGGGTATCAAGTTAATAGAAAGAGTACCTTGGGAATGACTTATTTTATGAGCTCATATCTCATTTCATGGGGACTAAAAGCAAGATTTGGTTACTCTTTCAACAACTGAAGCGAAGTATGTAATAAATGCAGCTTGATGTGCTCAACTCGTAGAAGATGTAGCTTGGTGTGCTCAACTCCTATGGATCAAACAATAGCCTGAAGCTCTTAGAAGATCTGGCCAAGATAAATAAGTTAGAGATTAGGGATATTGAAACTTGACTGACTGGATCTGATATATCGTGAGTTTACGGTATTTCTAATACATTTAACTTATAAGTTGTGCGTGTCTAGGGCCTTATCGTATTGGTTTTTATGTATTTTATTGTATTTTTACAGGAAAGATGTTCAGGCGCAAAAGTACGGAGACAACTGAGCTAAATGCAGAAAAGGGCTTTCACAGAGATGATCTACGGACCGTAGGTCCATTGACGGTCCGTAGGTGATGATCGTAGATCAGCAGCCAAGGGATAGATGACAAATCAGGGAAATCTGACCAAGTGTGGAACCACGGAGGCAATTGACGGTCCGTAGATTTGCTTACGGACCGTACTGATCAAACCGTAGAAGCAGACTGCGAGGATTCCAGTACCTGAGTTTTGAAGATTCTAAGTATGGAGCTTCGGAGGGTATTGACGGATCGTAGAACGATCTACGATCCGTACTACAAGTCCGTCGTCTGCTTCAGAGAGGCTGATGTTTGAGAGATGAAATATTTTCCAAGTCCTGGCTTACGGAAGGGACTTACGGACTGTAGATCCATCGACGGTCCGTAAGTTAGTCTCGTGGATTGAAGACGCGTGCCTCAACAGACTTTCCTTAATTTGTTTCCTTTTTAAATTAGGATTTATTTTTTTATAAATAGGGCATGTAAACCTCGTTTTTGGGGTTAGACATTATTATTCTAGTTCTACTTTGTGACTTTGGAGATTGAATTACAATTTTAGTAATTATTAATTTTACAAGTTCGTTTTGAAGATTTTGGCTTTGCAACTCAAGTTGGATTTCTGGGTTTATTATTCTTTTTACGTAAGTTCATGATTTCTTTATCTAAAAGTATGAATTGTGTTCTTACTAATATGAGTAACTAAATCCACAACTAGGGTTGTGGGAACCATGAGCGATTAACAAAATATGAATAGTAAATAAGCAATTCATGAATAGTGTTTTGCATGCATTGATAATTCTTTCGTTTAGAAGTCTTTTTAACGATGGCCAACGTTAGAACTCGCCTTGTTGCTACTTGCCAGATCAAGGAGGTAATTAACAAGAAAAGAATTATCAACATAGATTTAGTGTGATACTATCTAATAGACTTAGTGTCGATTGGTGCGAAGTAATAACAAAGTCAAACATCGATAATGATGTCTAATATGAGGTAAAGGTAAGGATTAGTAAATTATACACACGTAGCCGGATCAAGGTGCGGGGTGAAATTCTCTAGATGCCGGATCAAGGATTTAGAGATACCTAACTTATCACTTTGCATGTAATACACTAGGAAAGGATTGATGTTACTAGGATTATTGTGTTATGAGCTTGTGGGAACACGTATGCCCTAGTTATTTCTCTCATCTTGATAACAACCAAAAATTGAGTTTTGTTTGATTACTGATTTCTTACTGAATTCTTATTATTTGTTTCATATAAACAAACCCCCCCCCCCTTTTTAATTACTTGTTTCTGGAAGTTCTTTGACTAAATAAATATAATTGTCGGTTAAAGTAAAGTCTAAACCATTTTTCTTTGTGGGATCGACCCCAACCTACAAGTTGGGTTCTCTACTTGATAACGATCGCTTATACTTCTGTAGGGAAGTGTAATTTGAGCGTATCAAATTTTGGCGCCGCTGCCGGGGAAATTTTGGCTTTTAGATTTATTTTAACTACATTATTGAACGTTAGTCAAATATTTCCGTATTTTACTTTTTCTCTTTGTTTTTGTCTCTCTCAGGTTCTACCTATAGTGTATGTGAAGTACACGGAGTCAGGGTGAACCACTTACTCCTTACGATCCAGAGCTAAACCGCACTTTACGAAGAATGAATAACCCAAGAGGTCCAATTAATCCTATCGGAGGAGATCTGGATGGTGCAGAAGAATTACAACAACAGAGGGTAGTAGGTGGGGACAACCAGGCTGCAGCTGAAAATCGATTGGGAGATCCACTGAGGGCGCAAGTTCCACTAGGCCCACGACAATATGACAACTATCGGGGCAACTTGAACATAGAAAACTCTGATGGAGCCATTGTCCTACCTCTTTTACCTCCAGGGCACACATTTGTGGTGACTAGCAGTTTGATGTAGATGCTTACAGCAAGAGGCTTATTCTCAAGATTGTCATCGGAGGACCCACATGCTCACCTAGCCAAGCTAAGGGTAGTTTGCAAGAGTTGTGTAGGTAGACCAGACCTAGATATGGACATCATTGGTTTATGAGTGTTTCCTCTGTCACTCACGACGCGACATTGCGGTATGGTTCACCGAGCTTCCTTATAACTCAATATTTACATGGGACCAATTGGCGGAGGTGTTCAAAGCAAAGTACTATCCAAAGGTCCAAGAAGCTCAATCACAAAGACAAAGTCAACAATTTTGTAACATTACCTGGAGAGTCTCGTGAGTAGCTCTTGGGATAGATTCACCGCATTCGTTAGAAGTGTTCCAAATCACCGTATTGATGATGAGTCGGCGAAGGAGTACTTCTATCGAGGACAGGATGATAACAATAAAGCAGTCCTTGACACTATTGCTAGGGGTTCATATGGTGATTGTACATATGCACAGATTTTTGAAAAATTAAAAAGGATCTCTCGCAACAATAAAGCATGGAGCACTAGGAGAGCAGATACTGGGAGAAACACATTTGCCGTTCATAATGCAACTGTCAACTCTGCAGATGATATTCGTGAGGAGATGGCTCAGATGAGGACAGAGTTGGGGTTGGTACCGAAGCATGTGAGCGGAGGAGCAGAAAAGGTAAATGCTGTAAACTACTTAACAAGTACTCCATCACCAGTTGAAGAGTGTTACTATGAAGAGGACACTTACGCGGTGAATGATCAGACGGGGGGTTTCCGACCAAATGCCCAAGGATCCAACATGGAAAATTGGCGCCAAGGTCAAGGAAACCAAGGTCGGAACTATGGAAATTACAATCGAGAGGGTCACTATGTCCGGGATGGGAACGTCAATCGCGACAACAACTATAACAGGAACAATTATGGCAACAGAAACGATCGGGTTGGACCCTCTGTTCCCCCTCAAAATTGGGAATCTGGTGCTAGGGAAGCTGGAGGTAATTTGGCGCGGATTGAAGATATGATGCAGAAGATGATGAAAAGGTTTGATGCAACTTATGAGAATGTGAAGGAGATGAGAAATAACTTATCTGGCATTAGTCAAAAGGTTGATGCCCATGCAGTGTCAATAAAGCATCTAGAGTAGCAGATGACTCAGTTGTCTACTATAGTGAACCCACGTCAACTTGGCACTCTTCCTAGCAACACCATCCAGAATCCCAAGAATGATGGTCATTGTATGGCAATTACTACTCGAGGAGGTAAGCAAACCATAGATCCACCTATGCCGTCTGTGGTGGATACTGAGATTAGAAAAGCAGATAATGCGGTGAAAGTTAGAGAGGAGTCTGAGACTATGACAGAACAAGAAGCTGAGATACCTCAGAAAGTGGTCCCCATACCTAGACCGCCACCACCTTTTCCACAGAGGTTAGTGAAGAAGACTGAAGATGGTAAATATCGCAGGTTTATCACTATGTTGAAGCAGCTTTCTATCAATGTCCCTTTGATAGAAGCATTGGATCAAATGCCTGGATATGCCAAGTTTATGAAAGATATGGTGAGAAAGAAAAGGTCTGTGAGTTTTGAAGATGACGACAGATTGCAGCATTGTAGTGCTATTGCTATAAGATCTCTGGTGTAGAAGAAGGAAGACCCTGGTGCTTTCACGATCCCATGTACTATAGGGTTGCTACACTTTGCTAAGGCATTGTGTGATCTTGGTGCTAGCATCAACCTCATGTCTTTGTCTATTTACAAGAAGTTGGGTCTGGGGACCCAAAGCCCACGGCAATGCGGTTACTAATGGCTGATCGGACTGTGAAGAGGCCCATAGGTGTGCTCCATGATGTGCTAGTGAAGGTGGAGTCTTTCATCTTTCCGGTAGATTTTGTGATTCTTGACTGTGAGGTTGATTTTGAGGTCCCCATCATCCTTGGGAGACCATTTCTTGCTACAGGGCGTGCGTTGGTTGATATGAAAAAGGGACAGATGAAGTTCAGATTGAACAATGAAAAAGCGACTTTCAACATCTGTAGGTCTATGAAGCAGAATGGGGAGCTCCAAACAGTATCTACTATCACCTACAGAGTGGAGAGTGGGTCAGAAGTACAGATTGAAGAGCGACTAGGTGTTGAGGCACTCGCAGCAGTCATGATGAATTTCGATAATGATAGTATTGAAGAATATAATGAGTTGGTGGCTGCACTTGATAAGCATGAATACCGGTCCAAACCAAACAAATATGAGCTAGACATGAAGAATTGCGAGTCCCCACCCACAAGACCATCTATTGAGGAGGCACCAAAATTGGAGCTTAAAGTTCTACCATCGCATTTGAGGTATGTATACTTAGGCGAAGAGAATACTTTGCCGGTCATCATTGCAGCAGATTTGAATTTAAGGCAAGAAGAGTGTTTAGTGACTGTATTAAAGAGGTTCAAGTGAGCTATTAGGTGGACTATTACAGATATTATTGGGATTCCCCCTAGTATTTGCTCTCACAAAATCCAACTCATACCAGAGCATAAGCCCAGTATTAAGCACCAAAGAAAATTAAATTCACATATGCAAGAGGTAGTTAAAAAAGAGATCATAAAGTGGCTGGATGCAGGAGTCATCTATCCCATTGCAGATAGTAGTTGGGTATGTCTTGTGCAGTGTGTGCCTAAGAAGGGAGGTATGACTGTTGTTCCAAATGAAAAGAATGAGCTTGTTCCAATGAGGCCCGTTATTGGATGGAGAGTTTGCATGGATTATCGAAAGTTGAATGCATGGACTGAAAAAGATCACGTTCCCATGCCATTCATGGACCAGATGTTGGATAGACTTGCAGGAAAGGGTTGGTATTGTTTTCTTGATGGGTATTCTGGTTACAATCAAATTTCTATAGCTCCAGAAGACCAAGAGAAAACCACCTTCACTTGTCCATATGGGACTTTTGCTTTTAAACAGATGCCTTTTAGGTTGTGCAATGCTCCAGCAACCTTCCAGCGGTGTATGATGTCGATATTTTCAGATATGGTGGAAGATGCTATTGAAGTGTTCATGGATGATTTTTCAGTTGTAGGTGATTCCTTCGACCATTGTCTAGATAATCTGGCCGAGGTGCTTAAAAGATATGAAGACTGCAACTTGGTGCTGAATTGGGAGAAGTGTCATTTCATAGTGAAAGAAGGTATAGTGTTGGGTCATCACATTTCTGAGAAAGGTATTGAGATTGATAGAGCTAAAGTTGAGGTAATAGAAAACCTTCCACCACATATCTCTGTAAAAGGTGTTAGAAGTTTTCTTGGGCATGTAGGTTTTTATAGAAGATTCATCAAAGACTTCTCCAAAATTGCACATCCGTTATGCAAATTGCTTCAGAAGGAGTGTAAGTTCTATTTTGATGATGACTGTCTTAGAGCATTTGAAGAGTTGAAGAAAAAGTTGGTTACAGCACCAATCATTATTTCACCGAATTGGGAACAACCGTTCGAGGTAATGTGCGATGCGAGTGGACTGGCGTTTGGTGTAGTATTAGGTCAAAGGCGAGAGAAAATTCTTCACCCTATTTACTATGCCAGTAAAGCTCTAAATATGGCTCAGAAGAACAATACTGTGACTGAACAAGAACTTCTTGCAGTGGTTTTTGCATTCGAGAAATTTCGATCATACTTGCTTGGTACTAAGGTCATAGTGCATACTGACCATTCTGCATTGCGGTATTTGATGGCGAAAAAGGATGCAAAACCGAGATTGATTAGATGAGTATTATTACTGCAAGAGTTTGATTTTGTAGTAAAAGATAGAAAGGGGACCGAAAATCAAGTCGTCGATCACTTGTCGAGATTAGAGGAAGAAGCTATGCTAAAGCTTGGAGATAGGGCTGAAATCAATGATGTTTTTCCAGATGAAAAGGTATTGGCTGCTTCTCATGATTTGATTCCTTGGTTCACCGACTTTGCTAATTATTTGGCAAGCGACATTGTGCCCCCCGATTTGTCTTTTCACCAAAGAAGAAAATTTATGCATGATGTGAAGAGATTCTTTTGGGATGAACCTTACTTGTATCGTAGTTGTGCTGATGGGATTATTCGTCGATGTGTGCCTGAGGTTGAGATGTTGAGTGTACTTGAAGCGTGCCATTCATCACCTGTTAGTGGGCATCATAGTGGTATTCGGACTACACATAAGATTTTGCAATGTGGGTACTATTGGACCACCATTCACCAAAATGCTCATGACTTCGCCAAATCTTGTGATCGTTGCCAAAGAGAAGGAGGGATTTCAAAGAGGCAAGAGCTCCCAATGAATCCTATATTGGTGATAGAGTTGTTTGATGTATGGGGCATTGATTTTATGGGTCCATTTGTTAGTTCATATGGGATGAAGTATATTCTTGTTGCGGTTGATTATGTATCGAAATGGATGGAAGCAGTTGCACTCTCCAATAATGAAGGTAAAAGTATCACCGCATTCTTGAAAAAGAATATTTTCTCCAGATTTGGTACACCGAGGGCCATAATTAGCGATGGAGGTTCTCACTTCTGTAATAAGTTATTCAAGGCACTACTTGAGAAATATGGTGTCCGTCACAATGTAGCCACTCCTTACCATCCACAGACTAGTGGTCAAGTTGAAGTATCCAACAGAGAGATCAAACAGATATTAGCAAAGACTGTGAATGCTAATAGAACGAATTGGTCAAGGAAGCTTGACGATGCTTTATTGGCATATCGCACTGCATACAAGACCCCCATAGGTATGTCTCCTTACCAACTTGTATATGAGAAGTCTTGTCATCTACCAGTAGAGCTAGAGCATAAGGCCATGTGGGCAATGAAGAAGTTAAATTTGGATTGGAGCGCCGCATCTAACCAAAGGATGAATGACTTGAATATGCTCGATGAGTTTCGCCTACAAGCTTATAAAAGTTCAGCCTTGTACAAAGAAAAGATGAAGAGGTATCATGACCAAAGAATTGAAAAGTGAGAATTTGTGGTTGGTGATCTTGTGCTGCTATTCAACTCTAGGGCTGCGCTTGTTTCCAGGCAAACTCAAGTCCAAGTGGACAGGGCCATTTTTGCTCACGAAAGTGCTCTCGCATGGAGCGGTTGAGCTTGAGAAAAAGGATGGAACAAGGTTCGTGGTGAACGGGCAAAGGATTAAGATCTATCTGGGAAATGTTGAAACTGTGCAAGAAGTGATTGAGGCCTACAATCATGATGAAGTCTGAGTAATCAAGACACCTACATCGTGCCGCGACGTTAAATCAAGCGATGCTTGGGAGGCAACCCAAGATGTACAATCTAGCCAATGATAGGGTTAAATTTTCCAATTAGTAGTTTAGTTTTCTCTGATTACTTGCAGTTTTGTATTAATTTAGTTCTTAGTATTGGCTAGAATTAGTATAGGGTCCGTGTCTAAAAAGTGTCAAGAAAATGTAAAAAAATAATAGCTTATTGGTTGCTACATGTGCAGGTACACCACATAATGAATCTGCAGAAATTAGTCTGGTGCAGAGGTCTACGGATACCATCGACGGCCCGTCGATTGATCCACGGATCGTCAATGGTGTCCGTAGATCCAAGGTAAGCCCCTAAATTTTTCTAACTGAAACAGTGATCTACGGCCCTGATCTACGAACCGTAGACGGGGTCTCGTGAGTCCAAACCCTAAGGCTGTCTGACCCGACCCGGACCCCCTATTTAAATAACCCCTTGTTTTAAAATCATTCTCATTTCCTCCATTTACTCCCATAACCGTTTCCCCCACCTTTTCAACTCCCTAATTTACTCTATAACTACCATACATCACACTCCCTTCCATATATTACCAAAATCCCTTCAATTTAGTTTACTCCCCATTCCATATTTCACTCTTTAAGGTCCGGTGTTGGGTTAGTAGCAATAGCGGTGTTTCAATTGTCGTGCTAAGAAGTGTCATCACACAATCCCCCACTCCTCGTTGCTTGCAAGGTAATGAATTTTCCCCTCACTTTGAATTTTGATTCATAGCCTGAATATAGGAAGTCGGGAATTTGGTCTAAACTTAGGGTTATTGTTTGATGTGATTACATAATAAATCTACAATTTACAATACCCTTGGAATGATAGATAGTGATTGTGTAGTTTGATTGTATGCGATTGTAAGCCTTTATGTAAATTTTCACTTAGGGTTCCAGAAATTATCTAAATTATGTATTAAAATAACCAATCGGAATCGTAAGAATGAAGAACTTGCATAATTGAGTGTTCAAATGCATGATGAGGCTTGTTAACGTTGAAATTTAGGACCATTTAGGTCTAATTAGTAATATATGGCTAAAAAAAAAAAAACTGGGCACAAATGGCATCCATGATACCCTATCTACGGACCGTAGAACCATCTACGAACCGTAGATAAGGTTCGTCATAGGATGCACACGCAAAATTACCTAAGTGTAGAACCACGGACGTGGACTACGATCCGTAGATCAATCTACGGACCATTCTGCACATCCGTGGTTCCCAACTGCAACCTATATTTCTGGTCCCCTGATCCACGGCAGAGTCCCATGGACCGTAGATCAGTCTACGGATCATAGGTACCCTCCGTGGATGACCACTGTAGCCTGTGTCTGCAAAAAAAAATTAGACTTTGTTATTGTTCGTTTATAATTTTTTACTTTTTCTTAGTATAGTTTTGGTTAGTTTTGGGTACTAATATCGTTCCCGCAGGTACAATGGCACCTAAGAAGATGGTCACCTACTCCAAAAGGGGCAAGTCCAAATTTGTTGCCCCTAGTTTCCGATTGATTGACGAGGACACAGACACCGACACTGATCCAGCATACGTGCCTCTCAACACAAGGACTTCTCGCGCCAGAGGCACACCCCGGAAGGTGCTTCCCGACGTAGTCACTGTCTCCCAGTCTGATGAGGAGCACACACTGATCGGGTCACCAACTGGGGCTGCTTCCAGTTCAAAGGAGTCTATGTCAGGCTCCAAGTCTGCCCACTCTTCACGATCCAAGTCTGTCCAGGCTACAGGGTCCAATGCCAAATCTTCCACCGGGTCTGGAGAAAATGACCAAGCGGCCTCATCTGACGAAGCTACTAGTTCGGAGCCCATACCTGCACCACCAAATGATGCCCCCACTCCTGTAGCCAGCGAACCAAATAGGTGGTGTGTCGAGGGCCAATGGCAAATTTATCGGGATGCAAAGATGGTAAATGACAAACAGAAAATGGCCCGACTGATCACAGAAGAGCAGAGAGTTCTCACGGGGAGCTTGCACACTGTTCTAGACATTCACCGACTGTTCAACCTTCACAAGTGTGACTAGATAGCTTGAGACCCAGGGACGTACAACGAGGAGATTGTGCGGGAGTTCTATGCCTCCTATGCTGCCACTTTCCGGGGCTCCATTTCTAAGCGGTCGAAGCCCCTAGCTCAGGATCCGCTCACTTCCACATTGGTTCGAGGGTGCCCGGTGGACATATCCCCTACCACGATCAGACGATTTCTTTATGGTCCTACTGCAGGTCACTCTTGGTCTCTCAATATAGCGGAGTTTGACTACAGATAGGACATTGTGCGGAGTGGTGCCTTCCAGAGGAATTCTGAGCAGCGAAAGGCTGTGATACTTTGGTTGGCCACATACATTGCTGTAGATGGCGAGCGTGCGAAATGGGTCGTTGCTCCACATTTAGGCATCCGAAAGGCGACATTAACTTTTGTGGCCAAGTTCTTCTAGTTACTGGTGCATAACAGGGTGTCGTCGACAAAAGCTGATAATCAAGTCACATGGGACAGAGCAGTCATGGTAGCGGCATTGGTAGCAGGAATAAAGATCGACTTTGCCAGCATGTTGCTGGCAAAGATACAAGAGAGGGCATTCAGGACCTCCACTACTTACCCCTTTCCATGCCTTATTTTTCAGTTGTGCAGGGACTCTGGAGTGCCGATCTGGCATTGTGACAGGCTAGTCCACCCTTCAGAGCATTGGACATCGAGGCTCATTCGAGATAAGGTGAATGTAGCAAAGACTCGAAGAGAGCCTCGGTTGAGGTACCTCCTTTGGGTACCGACCTTGCGGTTACAATGGGGGCAGCACAGGGCGATGACCTCAGCGGCCCCGATCACACCAATACTGTCCTGGGCTCCTCTTCTCAGGCAGCTAGCATGGGCCCTAGCTCTTCCCGGTCCACACCACAGTTGGGCGCTGCTGTTGTTCCCTTGGCCAGAGTACAGAAGTTAGAGGCTCAGATGGCCACACTGCTACATCACATCCAGCCGTGGATGCAAAAGTCGATCGCCGAGTCCGAGGCTAGAGTGGAGCGTAGGATGGAGGATATGATGGATTAGAAGGTCCAGGCTGTTAATAATCGTCTAGATGCCTTCAAACTGAGAGTCCTCGAGCGACCAGCCCCGGCCATAGACCTATCTGCTTTGCAGGCCGACATAGCTAGCCTCCGGTCTGACGTTGAGGCCATTCTTGCTACACCTTCAGTTGAGCCTCAGGTTGCCCCCACTGCACTGGCTGATGATACAGTGCTAGATGCCCTATTCAGTGGGACTGCCGAGGAGGGACTTGCACTTACACAGGCCAAAGGCAAGCGGCACCACTCTTACCGCACTGAGGAGGAAAAAGCCCTCCAAAGACAGCGTAGGCAGGAGAAGGAGGCTAGGAGGGAGTCGATAGTAGATGAAGAGTTGCTCCAGTAGAGGGAGCGTGAGAGAGTAGCAGGGGCATCGAGCTTTGCCCCAGTTGTAGCAACCCAACCTGTTTCGGGAGACGCAGAGAGATTGCTAGAGAGCACTACTGAGGGTGCTGATGTGGGCACTACTGAGGGTGCACCCACTGGTGTTCCAGCGGGTTCCGGGCAACCAGACCTCCCTGCTTGTTGATGATTTGCTGGCGCTTTGCGCCACAGGTTTGCTTTACCCAATCCATTTTCTTTTACTATTTCTATATGCATTGGGGACAACTGCATCTATTTTTGTTGGGGGTGGGGCAAATGGATTGTGAGTGATAGGGTGAAATCTGAATAACCCAACTCATGAATCCTCCCTTGAGGTTTTCTTGCCTGTGTTCTTTTTCCCCAAAGGACTGTTTAATTTCTGTTGAACCGGCATGTCTTAGGATTGTATGTGTAGAAGCATGATATAGAATGAAGCATAATAGCTTATAAAAAAAAATGATACCCGTTAGATTTTTGGGATGTATGCTAGAAATTTTAGGCTACGATTAGTTGATTGTGTTGACTCTGAGTATGACATAATAAATCAACTTGATGGCATGACTTGAGCTGAAAATTGAACTAGGTAATCTAATAATCTGATAATGAAACTATGTGCCAAGAGTGGGTGAGAATTGTTGAGTGTTCAAATAGTTTTGTGCAAAACTAGAACTTGCCCGGTTAGTCCTGCTAAGATAATTCAATCTAGAGGTTAGGAAGTGATCATAGGCCATTGTTCTGAAAAGTCCGCAAATTGCCTAGAATGATTCAACCAAATGAAATAAATGTTCCATTTGATCCAGCTTTGAGCCTAAAATAAACCATTTCTTTCTAAAACCACAAACTCACCTTCCCATAATCTACTACGTTGGCCTTGATCCCTCCTTGGACATGTGCACTTCGACTTAGGCCAAAAGCCTAAGTTGAGGGTGGCTAATGCAAAAGTAACTTCAATCTTGGCCCTGACCCAACATCGGGTATTGTGCACCTCAACTAATGAAAAATCTGTAAGTTGAGGGTGGCTATTAAAGAAGATACTGAGAGAAAAATGGGTATGAAAAGAGTGAGGTGAAGAAGAGAGAAAACGTGTAGAAAGGATGTGATTTGTTGAAAGCTATAAAATAAAAAAATAAAAAAATAATGAATGTGAGAAATAAAGAGTTACAAATTCTGAAGTCACATCCTTGGTTGAAGAAAAACAAGAGAAAGAAGGTAAAACTGTAGGATGTCAGAAGAGGGCAAAAAGAGGTTAAAAGCCAAAGTGTAATATCAAGGAGGGCAGAAAGTCACTAATCAGTACCCAAGTGTACCACACCTGACCCTGAGCCTACGTTACAAGCCAGTAAAGTCCTATAGTGATTCTAGAATCTAGTTTGGAGAGTCTAAGCAGTGAAAATAAGGGCAAGCTTATGGCATAACGCACTAACTGTATTTGAAATTACTTCTGAGCGTAAGTGTTGAATAAATCCTTACACCATAAATGACAGTCAATTTTTGTGAGAAAGGGATTTCGTTTGAAGTAAGGGCACTAGTTACATTGTCGGAAAGTTGGTATCTTGGTGAGAGTGATAAGATGCAGGTTGTGTGTCAGTTGGTCGATCTATGTCATAGTTTGATCTGCACGGATTAGCTTGTCGAGTCTAAAAGAACGAAGTTGCATCTAAAAGTAAGGGGGTAAAGAGCCATGTGATTGCTTGTGCTTGAAATGCTTGCTTCTATACAAGAGTCGTTTAGAGTTGTGTTGCGTCGCTTGAGGACAAACAACGAATTTAAGTTGAGGGTGTTGATATACCGTGAGCTTACGGTATTTCTAATACATTTAACTTATAAGTTGTGTGTGTCTAGGGCCTTATTGTATTGGTTTTTATGTATTTTATTGTATTTTTACAGAAAAGATGTTCAGGCGCAAAAGTACGGAGACAACTGAGCTAAATGCAGAAAAGGGCTTTCACGGAGATGATCTACGGACCGTAGGTCCATTGACGGTCCGTAGGTGATGACCGTAGATCAGCAGCCAAGGGATAGATGACAAATCAGGGAAATCTGACCAAGTGTGGAACCACGGAGGCAATTAACGGTCCGTAGATTAGCTTACGGATCGTACTGATCAAACCGTAGAAGCAGAGCTACGGAGGGTATTGACGGACCGTAGAACGATCTACAGTCTGTACTGCAAGTCCGCCGTCTGCTTCAGAGAGGCTGATGTTTGAGAGCTGAAATATTTTCCAAGTCCTGGCTTACGGAAGGGACTTAAGGACTGTAGATCCATCGACGGTCCGTAAGTCAGTCTCGTAGATTGAAGACGCGTGCCTGAACAGACTTTCCTTAATTTGTTTCCTTTTAAAATTAGGATTTGTTTTTCTATAAATAGGGCATGTAAACCTCATTTTTGGGGTTAGACATTATTATTCTAGTTCTACTTTGTGACTTTGGAGATTGAATTACAATTTTAGTAATTATTAATTTTACAAGTTCGTTTTGAAGATTTTGGCTTTGCAACTCAAGTTGAATTTCTGGGTTTGTTATTCTTTTTACGTAAGTTCATGATTTCTTTATCTAAAAGTATGAATTGTATTCTTGCTAATATGAGTAACTAAATCCATAACTAGGGTTGTGGGAACCATGAGCGATTAACAAAATATGAATAGTAAATAAGCAATTTATGAATAGTGTTTTACATGCATTGATAATTCTTTCGTTTAGAAGTCTTTTTAACGGTGGCCAACGTTAGAACTCGCCTTGTTGCTACTTGCCGGATCAAGGAGGTAATTAACAAGAAAAGAATTATCAACATAAATTTAGTGTGATACTATCTAATAGACTTAGTGTCGATTGGTGCGAAGTAATAACTAAGTCAAACATCGATTATGATGTCTAATATAAGGTAAAGGTAAGGGTTAGTAAATTATACACACGTAGCCGGATCAAGGTGCGGGGTGAAATTCTCTAGATGTCGGATCAAGAATTTAGAGATACCTAACTTATCACTTTGCATGTAATACACTAGGAAAGGATTGTTGTTACTAGGATTATTGCGTTATGAGCTTGTGGGAACACGTATGCCCTAGTTATTTCTCTCATCTTGATAACAACCAAAAATTGAGTTTTGTTTGATTACTGATTACTTATTGAATTCTTATTATTTGTTTCATATAAACAAACCCCCCCCCCCCCCCTTTTTATTACTTGTTTCTGGAAGTTCTTTGACTAATTGAATATAATTGTCGGTTAAAGTAAAGTCTAAACCATTTTTCCTCGTGGGATCGACCCCAACCTACAAGTTGGGTTCTCTACTTGATAACGATCACTTATACTTCTGTAGGGAAGTGTAATTTGAGCGTATCAGGATCCTACCTGAATCAATCAACCGTCCCAAGACTATGCAAAGGGAGCAGGTATCTTTGTTTTTCAGTTATGTATGTTTTAGCAAATTGAGTCTTATACCTTTTGTAGGTATACACACACATTACACAAATGCTGAAGGAAAAAGGGAGGTCAGGAAAGATATATGCAATTACATTCAAACTACAGAGGGACTTAGTCCGTTCTCGAAGGTTAGCACTCTTAACATTGCAACCGTTGCAATTACCACGTGTCTGTCATCCAGGTATCTGACCATTGTCCCATCATTTGAATACCAAGTGACAGTTCCTTTCACTTGATACACCCTTTCACCTCCTTTATACTCCATTTTTTTTTATCTCCCCTAAAAATTCAAAATCCCCTTCCAAAATTAGAAATTTTCAAAACCCTTTTTTCTCCTCTCTCAAAAACACTTCTAAATGTCTAAACCCTTTGTACCTATGATGAGTCTGAGATTTAGATTCATTTAGGGCTTTATTTATATAGATTTACTGTCCTCAAACGCTTATTTTATGCCAATAACTGATGTAAAACCCTTGATTTCCGGGTATATGGATTGAGGAACAAAGCAAGGACACTAATTTGCAAAAAGGGACGAAACAAGCTGAAAGAATGAAGAAAAGCAAGCATGGTGATCGCCAAGTCCACTTGGCGAGTTGCCGAATGGCTACTTGACTGCCTAAAGTTCCAGTGTGCCAAGCCCTGAAGGAAAGAACCAAGTTGGCGAGAGAAAAGTGCAGTCGGCGGACCGCCCAGTGGTTCCGCGATGCAGTGTCGGATCACTCAAAGTTACAGACCTTGAAGATGCTGAAGGTCAAGGCAGAAGGGCGATGGAAATGACCAAAGGGCGGATCGCAGAGTGGTTCGGCGAGCCTGACTTACTTCGCCAAGTGACTCTTCGCAACACATTTTTGGCGACTATAAATACATTTTTGAACAATTAGTTTAGTATCAATTACTCGTTAGAACACATTAGAGACAAGTTTTCTCTAGTTTTCCTTTAGGTTTGAAGAATTGAAGTTTTTCACTTTTGAGAAATTGAAAGTGGGTCTTTGAGATTCTTAGAATTGGACCATTGTAAAGACGAAATCAATCTTACCCAATTGATGGAAACTCAATTTGGTAACGATTTTTTTATGATGTCTAGCTAAAACCCCAATTTTTGGGGGTGTGATTATGAGCTGGTTTAGCGTATGGGAATTGCTAATTGTTAGTTTAAATGCTATTTAGAAGTGAGTTCAATCATTAATTGTGGTTTAATTTAAGAATTGTAGTTGCAAATGTAGTTCTACCCCTGTGTTTTTGCCTTGCTCGAGAAAGAGGTTTTAAAAACTAAGATTATTGATTGATGGTCTGTTGGTATTGGGTTGTCATGGGTTCAGCTCGAGAGAGTGAATTTTTAAACCATTTTCCACACATTCAGCTTGAGAGAGTGAATGGACTAAGGTGTGGAATGTTCTTATTTTGCATGCTTGTTGATGTTTGAGAGAAATCGACTTGATTCGGGGTAAATTGTTCGAGAGAAAGTTTACCTCCTCTATAGTCTAACTTACTCACTAATATTTGGCTATTTTATTATAGTCGTAATTACACATTTGTCTATATTAGCCTATAATCGAATCACATCCCAAGAAACCGTCTCATTATTGTTTTTTTGTATTGATTACCACTGTTTGTAGTTGATAATTTCAAATCAAACCCCTCATTTGACATTCATGTTACCCCCTTGTTTGAATTATGTATTTATTCGATAATTTCTATTCCTATGACTGATTTGATCATATTTGTACTTCGCAATTGAATCTTAAACACGTACCGCTCCCTGTGGGATTCGACCCCAACTTATTTAGTTGGGTTATATACTGATTAACAATCGTTGACGCTTAGAATTGGATGAAGTGTCTTTGAAACGTCATTAATCAACCTACTGGATGAAGAAATTCTTGAGTGTGAAGAGGGACTTGGTTCAACAAGCAAAAAGAAGAAAGTAGAAAAGATGATGTCCAAAAAGGAAAGGGTTGATATTTTAAGAACTCAAAGTATTGCAAATGGGAGGGTGTCAGACCTTGAAATGGAAAACAAAATTCAAAGTAGGAACCATTTGTTTCAGGTCACTTACATGTGTTGCATGAGTCAAAAGTGAGGGATTTCTATTACAACATGGTTGTTACTGATAGGAATATAAATACTTAGGTAGGCAACTATTCCTTCCTTCTGAATGAGGAAATTTTGGGAGACATTATGAATATGTCTAAGGAAGGGACCAGGTTGACTGCTGGAGAATCTGTCTTACAACAGTTTACTCAGAAAATCAACAAATTCCAAAATCTCAACAGTACAAGTGTTCCCAAGAAGCATCTTAAAAGGAAATATCAATTGTTCTTGGAGTTTGTTAATAAGGTGTTGTTGCCTAGATAAAAAAATGAAATGGTTTCTCGGTTATTGATCGGTTCATCTTAGAGGCCTTGAGTAAGTTTGAGTTTACCAATCCTTCTGTCATAATGCGAGAATACATGCACAAGATCATATCCACTAAGGATGGTAAACATTACATGAGATATGGGCACCTTCTGACTTGAAATGTGAATGTGTGGAAAGGAAGATAGGGAACAAGAGTAATGTGTCTAAGCCGTTGGTGGAACATGAGAAAATCAAGCTTGCATTGGAAGGTATGACATCTTCTCTTGCTAACATGGATATTGAAATAGTTTGCCTAAAGGCTCAGCTTCTGAAAGCATAATCAGAGGGACCAGGTTGAGAAGAACTGGCAGCCCTAAAGGTTCAACATGAATCCCGAGCAACAAAGAATGCTGAACCTCAAGAGAGACTTCTGAAAAACCTGAGGCAAATGCTCTCTTAATATTACCCTTGTTCCTAAGCCCCACTTCCTGAATTCCCGTGTCAGTCTTTGTTCTTCCTTTTCTATTGAAGCTCAATGGGTATTGTCCTGGCTCTCATTCGTAATAAAATTTGCAATGCTTTGACTGCTGATCTTTTATTTATGAATGAAAAAGGTCCTATTTCTAATGACTTGTCTCATTATTTATGCACTTATAATCATGCTCAGTGTTGCCCAAGTTACCTGAAGAGTCATGCTGATAGGGGAACTGGTGAAAGTGGGAAGAAGTTGAATAAGTTTGTCATCATCAAAAAGGGGATGTTATTTTGGAGCTAATGTTAAGTTTTGATGATTTAACAAACTTCAGGATCTAACATGGGACCAGATCCAGGAAAGACTCAATCTTCTGGTATTGGGACTGATGATAGGGGAAATAAACAAAACCAAAGGACGGAAGTTAGAGTGGCTCGATATTAGTTTGCCATCATAAAAAAAGAGGGAATTGTTATTTTAAGTTGATTTGAAGTTTTGATGATTTAACAAACTTCCAGATCTAACAAGGGACCTGGTTAAGGAAAGGTTGCAGACACGAAAAAGTCAAAAGACAGTTGTCTAAAAGCTGTCACATCTGACATGGTTGGTGCATAGCTTTTCAAAGTAGCAGGTTCTCAGCCAATGGCCTTATCCGAAGGGTTTGTGTCTATTTGAATATAGTCTCTTTCTAATTTGGCAGACAACGTTTTGAATTTCTAAAAATTCATAAGCTCACAAAGAAAAGGTCATCTTCAAGAAACAATACTGCTCATGCTCAACAAGGGACCTGATGGAGTGCCGAAGTGTCTTTGTTGTATTTGAGTTGTGTCTTATGTTCTTATATTGTAAATCTACTCCTAAGTTATAAAGGATAGTAGATCAGTTGCTTGTCTAAGTCTTTAGTTTGAGTCCAATTAACTAGAGTTAGTTAGTTGAATCATCTATGTATTAGTCAAGCCTTTTTACATCATTGTTTTGATGCTCTCTTGGGTAGAGTTGCCTAGGAGTGTCAACTAGAGTTAGTTGATGTTTCAGTGCAGCAGAGTTGCTGCTTGTTTAGCTCTTATCTTCAAGATTTGAGTTGGTGGGTAGAGTTAGCCTTTTTGGGATCTTAAAGTCTAGAATAACTAGAGTTAGTCGATTTGGTGGGCAATAGAGTTATTGCTTAGTTTCCTTTGTAGTGGAATTGCTACAGTAAGGGGAGAAGGGATTAAAGAGTTTTATGTCCTAGGTTGCAAGAGTTTGTAATATGAAACTTTACTCTGTTTGAGTGAAATGGAGTTTGTGTTGAAATCTTGTGAGTACAGGTCGTGGTTTTCACCTCCCTTGAGCAAGGGGGTTTCCAAGTAAAATCCTTGTGCCTGACGTACTTTGAGCTATTTATTTTCTGCACTTTTATTCTGTAGGGGCACCTGGTCCAGTGATCACTAGTGGACGCATACATTCTAACTATATGAATATTTCATGAATTTGCAGAATATTCGAGATGCTTTTTCAAGGGAATATAGTACCCTTTATATAGGCATAAGCTAGGGTTTAGGGTTAGAGTAGCCTCCTAGAATTCTAACGGGAATCAGATACATCTTTTAGAAGATCAACTAGAATTGGACACGTCTTGAAGAGTCCTACAAATTTTCAATGTCTACAGAACTCCCTAAATCTTTCGAGTAACAATCTCAGTGGCTCAATTCCAACAAGCTCGGATAACCTGAAATTATCTTCATTGGATCTCTCTATCAATCAGCTAAGCGGAAGAGTTCCTACAGATCTTTTGACGGTGGGAGGAGAAAAAACATATTTAGGAAACAAGGGGCTTTGTGTTGATCAAAGCATCAGGAATATCCGAATGAACTCAGGCATGGTCGCTTGTAGTTGAAAGGCTGCTTAGGACAAGTTCATGAAAAGCAAACTAGTTGTGTTTTGCATTGTATTACTTTCTTTGGCTGTTCTAATGGGTGTTTTCATGCTTGTGAGTTACTGGAAGTACAAGCACAACGCTGAAGCTGATTCAGAAAAGCGTCCCGGACATGCTAATGGAATGGTCCAAAATGGAAGCTTTAAAGCTTCCAACATGTGGAACTTGATGTAGATGAAATCTGTGATGTTGGTGAAGATAAATTGATAGGAAGTGGAGGAACAGGAAAAGTTTATCGGTTAGATTTGAAGAAAGGCTGTGGCACAGTGGCTGTGAAGCAGCTTTGGAAAGGAAATGAGATGAAAGTTTTGACAAGGGAAATGGACATTCTGGGAAAGATCAGGCATCGAAATATAGTTAAACTGTATGCCAGTTTAATGAGAGAAGGTTCAAATTTGTTGGCTTCCGAGTACTTGCCAAATGGTAATTTATTTGAGGCACTACACAGAGAAGTCAAGGCTGGGAAGACAGAATTAGATGGGTAGCAGAGGTATAAAAATTGCAGTTGCTACTGCAAAGGGAATCACTTATTTGCACCATGACTGTGTCCCTCCTATTATTCATAGAGATATCAAGTCAACAAACATTCTACTTGACGAGGAGTATGAAGCGAAAGTTTCTGATTTCAGGGTTGCAAGAGTTTCAGAAATTTCCTCTAGAGGCTCCGAGTTCAGCTGCTTTGCAGGCACTCACGGCTATTCAGCTCCTGGTATGTTTCAAACAGGAAAAACCAAATTCTATTTTCCCACTCTATTTTCACTTTTGCTAGTTACATAACATTACATTTTAATTTGTTTTATTGACAGAGCTAGCATATACTTCCAGAGTGACAGAAAAGACCGATGTATACAGCTTTGGAGTTGTGCTATTAGAATTAGTAAATGGAAGGAAACCAATAGAGAAAGCCTACGGAGAAGGAAAAGACCTGGTTTATTGGGCATCAACTCATCTTAATGACAAAGGAAGTGTTCTGAATATTCTTGATCAAAAGGTGGTTTCCGAGCTTGTCCGAGATGACATGGTCAAAGTGTTGAGGATTTCTTCCCTATGTACGACTAAGCTTTCTAATTTACGCCCCAGCATGAAAAAAGTAGTAAAGATGCTGAACCTGAACCTTGAACATTTAGTCTTCAAGCAACTGTGAGAAAAATGAGAAAGATCCCTTGTAGTTTTCTCCTTTTCCCTCTTACCGTATAGTTTAAATTCCAAACTTCAGTATAGTTTTAGTTTTCTCATTATGAATATGCCATGTAAAATTGTATCCAACTTTGTCTGTACAAGTTCATTTTGTAAAATGGAATGCATATTTCTGGTTGAGCTTATAATTTTTGCCAGTTTTGTCTTTTTTTTTATAAGTAAATGAAATCAGTATAGACAGAAAAACATATTTTCAAATCTATAGAGTAAATCCAGTATAAAAAATGAAACATAATAAACCAAATCAGGTGGTTATTTTCAATTTTTTTCCATTACATAAGGAGAAGCAGGAAATGGGAAGGGAAAAGTGGATAGTGATAATATAACTTATATAAGTAGTATCTTTGTTATGAAACTCAAAAACTTCATAGCCAATATTGCTAGTTCCTCAGGAAGGCTTCTTTGATTACATTCAGTTCATTAACAACATTGGCAATGTCCATGCGATCTTTTGCTGATTCCACTGAACAAGCAATCCCAACTCGAATAATCAATGTGAGGCACTCCATTGTTTTATTGTTGATCAATCTGCCCCTCTCATCATAGACAAGTTTGGGATCAGAAATATCTTTCACTTGCTCAGGTATGGTTCTCTTAACAAAATCATGAAGGTTTAGACCATCCTTGAAAATCTCATCAGATGGACTTCTTCCAGTAAATGTTTCCAACAGTAGAATTCCATAACTATAGATATCTCCATAGGTCGAAAACGTATTACCTGTTGCATATTCTGCACATACATGAATTGACAAACTTGATAAGTAAGAGAACCTGCATAAATATAAAATGATGTTTAGAGAGGGAGATCGAAGAGTTACCAAGTGGAACATATCCAATAGTTCCTCTTATATTGAGAGAGCTGGCAGATTGGCTTAAGGAGAGCATATTTGCAGCATCAGGCAGAAACCTTGCCAGTCCAAAGTCACCTAAATGAGCAACAAAATCTTCATCCAAAAGCACATTATTTGATTTGATATCGCAATGTGTCAATGGCGTGCCAGATTGATGATGAAGATAATCTAATGCAGAAGCCACATCAATTATTACATTGAGTCTCTGTAGCATGTTCAAAGTTTTAGGCTCATGATTCTCTTCACCATCTGTACTTCTATTGTGCAACCAATTTGCCAAATTACCATTGGCCATGTACTCATAAATGAGAGCCTTGAATTCATTGCCTTGGTTATCAATACTTGAACATGATGTTAAGAGTTTTACCAGGTTTCTATGCTTGATATGCCTTAGTGCTTCACACTCAGTAAGAAAGCTCTTAGAAGCTCCCCTAACTTGGAGTTTGAGCACCTTTATGGCAACAAATTTTCCATTTTCCTCTAGATTGCCTCTGTACACGTAGCTAAATGCACCCGAACCGATCATGTTTGACATAGAGAAGCCATTAGTTTCTTTGTAAAGACTATTGTAAGTCACTCTTGGGATCATGTCCAACGATGAATTCTCTGATGAAGTAGACCTCTTTTTTCTCCTAGCACACAAGAAAATAAGAAGGGCCACTGTTGTTGCTGCCGATAATCCTCCAATAATCAGCATTACTATTATCAATCTATGAGATAACCTTCGTCTTCTTGACGCTACTTTGTCACTGCACTTTGGCATTTTGAACTCTGGAATACCACCACATAGCTCACTGTTCCCAACAAGTGAAACAGCACTCATGTTTCTGAAAGCTCCTTTCAAAGGTACCTCACCCTCCAAATCATTATAAGACAAATTTAAGAACTTCAAGGAGACAAGTTCATCCAGAAACTTTGGGATCCCCCCTACAAAGTGGTTATGAGAAAGATCCATATATTCAAGACTTCTCAAAGAACTTAAGGATGCAGGAATAGCTCCCTGAAGGGCATTGTTACCAAGGTATAGCTCCCTCAAACTAGTCAAAGTGCCAAAGCTGCTTGGTAATTCACCTGATAAATTGTTGTATGAATGGTTCATGTAGATCAAGTTTATCAATCCAGTCAAGTTTCCAGAGCCAATCCCAACAGGAAAATACCCCGTCAAGTGGTTGTTTGAGAGGTCAAATTCTATAAGAGAGAGCTCAAATAGTTCTTTCGGTATAGGACCACTAAGTTGATTTCCATTCAGATACAAGAGTGATAACAACTTGCAGCTTCCAAGATTTGATGGCACAGTACCTTGCAACTTGTTTGATCCCAAATCAAGTTCAATCAACCTCGTCAAATTTCCAAGAGAATGTGGAATCTCACCTGAAAATTTGTTGTGGTGAAAGTATAACTTACTAAGTTGCCTTAATTGTCCAATAGACTCAGGAATCATACCAGTAAAATTATTTTTCTCAAGACCAAGTACTTGCAGGTTTTCAAGCTGTAAAATCTCTGTGGGAATGTTTCCTTGGATGAGATTTCCTCCTACAGAAAGCCGCAAAAGATTGGACATGTTGCCTATATATCTTGGCAGTACTCCTCCAAGATTGTTGTTTTCCATTATTAGCTGCTCTAAACTTGTACAATTTTGTAGGGAGTACATAAACTTCAAATCATCCAACATTCCATTTCCAAAATGATTTCCAGCAAGTCCAAGCCAATACAAATCCTTTTGGTTTCCAAAGGCTGGTACTTGACCAGTGAAATTATTAGCGTCGATACCAAATTCCATAATTGATGTAGAATTTAATATTGAAGTAGGAACCTTTCCTATCAGTTGATTTCCCACAAGGAGAAAGAACTTTAAACTTGGAAGATTGAACCCCACATCTGATGGAAGACCCCCTTCAAGTTTATTAAAAATTAACTGAAGTGTGTCCAATGATGACAAGTTGAAAATGGACATAGGAATCTGTCCAGAAAAATAATTCAAAGCAAAATCAAGAAACACCAAATGTTTGAGTCCACCAAAAATATCAGGTATCTTTCCATGTAACTGATTATCTCCTAGTGCAATTACCAAGAGTGAAGAATGATTACCAAGATAAGCTGGAACTTGTCCAGTTAATTTGTTTGACAGAAGAACCAATTTCTCAAGTTTATTCAATGATCTCAACTCTGTTGGAATGCTTCCATTCAGATTGTTTTCACCAAAATGAATATAATTAAGATTGGAGCACCGCGAAATGTTTCTTGGTATTTCACCAGAAAATGAATTGTTTGCTAAGTTCAACATCCGTAATCTCGATAGCTTTCCTATCTCTCCAGGGATTTGGCCAGTGAAACTGTTTCTGCTGAGCCAAAGTACCCTGAGGAAACTAAGATTACCAACTGCAGGTGACAATGAACCAACCAACTCACTAGAGTTCAAGACAATCCAAATAACTCGACGGTGTTTGTTGCCACAAGTTATACCAATCCAGCTGCAGAAATGGCTAGATTCATTCCAAGAAGCTGTGATGTTAAGTGGATCTGATATTATTGCATTTTTAAAGGAAATCAGGGCCAAATGATCAGTAACATTTCCTTGTGCACAACACTTTGAGAGGAAAAACAGTAAGAAGAATAGAAAGTGGAAAGTTAGAGAGGACATTGTTGGAGTTTAGCAAGAAGCAAAGGAATGAAAAGATACAAGGTGTTGATTACTTGAAGCACAGTAAGTCAATTAAAGGGCTATCATAGTAAACCATTATTCCTTATTCAACCATATTGTATTCAAATTTGGAAGAAAGCGTATCTTTTTTTCCAATTTCAACTCTATATTTAATTCCTTTTTGTTTCGCGTAATACGTAAATATGTCATTTAACTTGACTTCAACTGACATCTATACCCTCTAACTTTGAGTGTGCATAAGTAAACACTTGTATAAAATTGAACAAGTAAACACACACATCCTACGTGGCATAACACTTGTAGGATGCCACATTAGAACAAAAGTGTCATGTAGGATGCCACATAAGACGAATGTGTCTATTTGTTTAATTTTATACAAGTTTAAATGTCTACTTGTGCACATCAAAAATTGAAGGACATAAATGTCAGCTGAAGCAAAGTTGAATGACAGATTCATGTATTATGCCTTTTTGTTTTCTTTGAGCAAAGATATCATTGTGGTGTTGTTTCTCTTTTGTTTCTTTTTAACATTCTTGCAAGTTGGAGCATTCAACTTTCTTGCAAGTTGGAGCATTTGTGAAAGAATGAAGCTCTCTGATCACCTTCACATCTAAGCAAAATCATGAAAAGTAGCTAAAATAAAAAAATAAAATTATCAGTTTTAAAAAGTGGAACTCTTAGTCAAACAGTTTACACAATTCAATTATATTCCCACTATTAATATTATGGACCTATTTGGACATTAGTATCGAATCATAATTTGAAATCATGATATGTCATCAGATCGATTTGAAGTAAAAGTTTTGTTTAGACATGTAATTTGAAGTTTTTAAATTGTATTTTCTTCTATGAACATGAAAACTCCACAAGTTGTGAAATTATTAAAAATTTCATAATTCTTACCAAATGAACAAATCATGTTCATAATCAAGGTATCAAAATATCCTAAGGCACTGAATTGATAAGCCACATATTTTCTGATCCTTTTTATAAATAATCTTTTTTGTGTGATTACGTACAAATTTTCAAATACTCATAATTCTTTCATATGGTACAAACAATTTATTCACGTCGAACATGAAATTCTTTTTTTTTTTGCAAATTTTAAAATAATTGGGTCTTTTGTTTTTTTACAAAAAATAAACTTATGAACCAAGTTTTAAATTTAAAATCACGATTTGAAATCACAAATTATATATTTTTTATTGAGAATTTGAATTTTGAAATCATAAACCCAAATCATATATCTAAATATTAATTTAAAATTATGACTAGCTTCTTACCGTATATCCAAAGGCAAGCTGAAAACCTTTCTACCCGTGACCTTTCCTTCTCCTCCAATTGGGATGGTTATATCCCAAGATGGACATTATTGCCTTTATTACTAAAAAAATAAAATTATTTACATTAATTCAAGCAGGTACAATATGTGTGTCATGGTCACTTTCTATATACTCCCTCGGTTCACTTTTAATTGTCATGATTTCTTTTTTTTAGAGTAAAATTATATTGTAAGAACTTTTGCCTTCAGTATGTTTGTGTTCTGGAACATTGGGCGGTATAGCATTGCTTCGCGAAAC
The DNA here is from genome assembly GCA_029007595.1 of Solanum commersonii. Taxonomy (NCBI): domain Eukaryota; kingdom Viridiplantae; phylum Streptophyta; class Magnoliopsida; order Solanales; family Solanaceae; genus Solanum; species Solanum commersonii. The sequence goes on along the minus strand of JAJTWQ010000055.1, from coordinate 1,787,615 downwards.
TGTTCGGCGAAGCGCCGACTACTCCTTTCATCGCCTTTTTTTATCCACTTCCTTCAGGACTTCGCAAACTGGAGCAATGGGTGGAGTGCTTCCCTTCGGCGATTCGCCAAGAGTGATTGGCGAAGCTCAGGCTTCAGTTTTTACATTCTTTCCAGCCTTTTGTTCCTTTTTGCGCCTAAGTGTCAATGCTTCCGCTAAAACTTCAAATATCTGAAACTTAATAGTTTTCATCAGATATTGAGACAAAATAAGCATTTGAAGACACTATTTCTATTAAAATAAAGCCCTAAATGAGTCCAATTTGTGGACTCATCAACACCCCAACTTAAACTTTTGCTTGTCCTCAAGTAAAACTCAAGTTCAGCAGTTCAAGTAGGATGTCTAAAATAGTGCTACACAAGACTCAATCATGAATATATATAACAAGACTCAAACTACTCATGCAAAGATAAATTGTGTACTCAAAGATTCAAGTTGTGACACACCATTACCAAAGATTCTCATGCTCACAATACTTGCTACTAATGCAAGTTCAAGCCCAACCACAGTATCAAAATGCCCTCACACAAAGAATGATTCCATATTCACACACATAAGTTAATCAATTTAAGATTAGGAATCAGATACAACGCTCACACTCAGAAAGAGGAACACAATGCATGTTTTTACCCATAGGTTTGCCCTTATTTTCCAATCGATCTTCGATTCGGCTTACTCAAGATCAAAAAGGTCTTTTCAAGGCTTGTAATGGGGTTGAGTGCAAAAGTATGGTCATTTTAGGCTCAGTGACTAAAGATCCTCATGAATTGTGGAGCTTTCAACACTTCCTTTTCTTCACCTTCTTCTATCAATTTTTCTTCTAGTGCTTCTAAGTCATCCTATTATTCACTCCATGGATTGCTTGGAAACTCCATTTTTTTTGGACTTTTATTCCACAGTCTTCTTTTTCATTCTTTTCTTTTCTTTTTTTCTTTTTTTCGTTTTCTCTTATTCTCTCTCTTCTTCTTTTTTTATATATGGAGGGCTTCCATTTTTTCACAACACCATGAGTTAGAAAGAGACTTTTCTTGACTTCTCCTTTTCCTTTTCACCACACCCCCAACTTAAGCTTTTGGCTTAAGTTGGCTATTCACTACATCACAAGTCATGAGGATTACATGTGGTGGTTGAATAAAGGTCTAGGTTTTATCAAGTTTTCTTTCAAAGAAGGGTAAGGCTCAAGGGGTGTTCAAAAAAGTTTCACACGCTCACGGGTGGGTCACAAAAGAGGTATATGTCAAATTGGCTCACACTCTTTAAAGTTGCCTAAGATCATATCAAGAGCACACCTTACTAAATCAATCAGACTAACGGGGCAAATTCTAGGTTTATTCATGCATGGTTCAAAGTAAGCTTATCACACAAGGCATCGATACTAAAGCCAAACAAGACTACACATTTTCGCTAGTGTGCAACGATCATCACAAGAGAAATCAATTTGATACATGGCTAATCACAACAAGATGCAAAGAGTTCACATATTGCCTATGTAACTTCATTTGGTCTCATTATAGCCGCACATTCATGTTTGTTCGATTGAGAGCACTATTTAAGTCATCGGTATTGATCAAAACCCAGACTTAAACTTGTACGAGAACATCCACTTTCAACATAAGCGGTGGCAAAAAAATTTGAAAAACAAAAAAAAAAATTGAAGGGTCAAAATTATTTTGCAATTAAACCAAAAGAAGCCATAAGCTCAAACAATCACAAAGCAATTTTAAGAACAATTTAAAACAAACAACCCAACTGTACACAAAAACACAAATATCAACACAAACGGTGTGGGCCTCACCCCACCACAAAAGAAATGTGTTTTTCCTTAAATGTAAGTAACAAAATATTCAAAATCTAGAATAAAGAAAGACAGAGAGGGAGGTAAAGAGGGGATCCTGTTTAAGCAGTCGCTCCATCTGTCTGGGCATCAGTGCCTTGAGTATTATCAGTCTGACTTTGGTTCTCTACTTCAGCTGCTGCAGTAAGATTAGCCTTAACCATATTATCCAAATCATGAGCTGCTTCAAAGGCATGTACCACATTGATGAACCCTCAGGTCCACGAAGGGACATCAGGGTCAATAGGAATCCTCGTATTGGAACTGGCTTCCTTGCTCTTGCTCTTGCTCTTGCTCTTTGCTTTGGTCTTGTTCGGCTTTTCTGCATCTCTCCTGAAATTATGTGCTCTTATGTGTCGAGGTGGCACATCTCTTCCTGCAACTTTGGATTTGGCTATGTCTGCAAAATTTTGAGATAACGTTAGAATGTTTTTGACAAACTAAGCAGAGATATTCAGTTGCAGGTAGATAGTCAGTCTATTCGGCTTGTCGCCGAATATCTTCGGTGAGCCACGGTTAGTTCGCCAAAGGTCACAGTGCAGAAGGGTTAGGGGTGCAGACAAAGGGAGATTAAGATAATATTTGGCGAGTCACCGAGTGCACTTGGCGATCCTGTGCTTCTCGCCGAAAGTTACAACAGCCACAACAAATAAAGCATGATAATAAGGGCGAGATGGGGCACTTAGGTGAACCTCGAAGTGGTTTAGTGAGCTCGTCATAGCTCGCCGAATGACCTAACATGCCTATTTTTACCCAACTTCTCGAAATCGATCCTGCAACCCTCGAAAACACAATTTAAGCACAAATTTGACCAAGACCCATAATATACGAATACCACCCATCACGCATTAACCCTACTCGATGCATTAGAAAACAAGGTTTAAATAATTAAGGTAGTTCAGGCGAGATTATCGCAGACAAATCGACACATAAACAATTCAATCCAATCAAGGAGGTTTAGCAGATTTGCAATTTTGACAACATAATCACGGGGTTTGAGTACAATTTTGACAACACAATCACGGGGTTTGAGAAACTAACCTTTTTGCGCTGCTCAAATGGTTATTGAAATGCTAGGAAGAAATGTAATCCAATCCCGCACACAAATCAACTAACCAAAATACTCAGAAAGTGCAATAAATATAAAACTAGAGTGCATGTGTGAGTTTGTAAACGTGGAAAAGTGATGGAAAAAGAATGAAGTTAGAACTTTTTAAACCTTTGGCTGAAAGAACGTCCAGTTCTTGTCCATTCGGTGACATTAGTCCCGATCGCCAAACCTCTAAGCGATTCACTGAGTGTTCACTTATCTCGCCGAGTTTTATAGGACCTTCAGTTGAGATGAAGATCCAAATGGCGGTCTGCATCGAAATCGCCAATATACTCGCGACTTGCCAATAATTTTGTTGAGTTTGCCGAGTTTTACAGACCCAATCCCAAATTGGGTTAAATCAAACGGTGGAGTGTGTCAGGGTTGCCGAACCAATCGGTGATTCACCGACCGGGCTTTCCGTTTGCCAATCTATACTTCTCATTCAATTTCCACACTTTCACCTGCGCAATCAACACACCATTATTTCATCAAAGTAACTTAAAGCAATAAAAAAGGTTTTGGGTTGCCTTCCAAACAGCGCCTTATTTAACGTTGTGGCATGACGCAAGTTCTCATTCAAGTTCTATTAGTGAGGTTGGCCTCATTTTCATGAGGCCACCCCTCTTTTGGCACTGGGTAGAGAAAAGATAGCACTTGGTCTATTTGGTACACATAGTTACCATTCATGATCATCTTTCTTGTTTCAATATATAAACAAGCAAAAAAAAAAAAAACTAAACATAAAGTTAGTAAACTACAGCTAAGAAGAACAAAAATTTTACTAACCTAAAAATTATCACGTAACACCACTCCCCGACAGCGGCGCCATTTTGATGCTTATCGTAACCAACGACACTAACCTATGGTTTGAGTGTCTACAATCATCGATAATATAGTAAACCAATCAAGGGTTGGGGTCGTGTCCCAAGGGAGTGGTAGTGAAAATAGTAGTTAGGCTAGAATTTTGTTGTAGTTAGCTGTAGTTTGAGAAATCATCCAATAGAAACAAAGTAAATTCAAGTGGGTGACACAAAAGTGTCAAATATCAAAGGGGTTTTTGTCACAAGTAGCTAAAACAACAAAAATAAAGATAAAATCAAGTAGGGAGGAAAGTTCTTGAGGTGTGACCGCAATACAAGTTGAGATAAATAGTTGGGTACATGCTTTCGATAGAAAATTTGCAAGATAATAGTGACTAGGCTAAGCTTTAGATGGAAATAAGTTTCCTCTCGGGCAACTTATCCCGTTTCAAATGCATTCCTCTCGGACACCCATTTGCCGCATGAAGGGCAGCTTACGCCTTACCCCACTCACTCTCTCGAGCTGAGTGTTAGGATATGGGACTAGGGCTCACCCTTTCAGGCTAAACCTCATGTCGATCCACTCATTAGGCCATCAGTCTAGCGGTCTTGGTTTCGCGACCTCCTTCTCGGGCAAGCCGAAAACACATGGGTGGCTTTGTATTTACAACTACTAACCCATTAAATTAAACCATAACAACTAGGTGAAATCACCATTAAAATACATCTAACTTATCAGCAAGCAAGACCCAACAATAATATCAACACATATTTGCTAAATCACACCCCAAGAATGGGGGTTTTTAGCCACACATCAAGGGATAAGAAAATACACCTAAAATGATAATGAAATCAAATGGGTATAAGAAATTAAACCTTAATTTAAGCAAAGGAAGAAGAATAAAGAAGATTCACTTCCAACTTGGGAAAGATGAACTCCTTTCTTCAAGTCTCCCATAAAACTCTCTCCAAACTTGAGAGAAAAATACTAAAACTGATGTTCTAAAAGTGAAAATTAACAATAATGTACGGGCCCTTAAAAAATAATAACTAAGGCTAGTATTTATAGTTTTCAGATTTAGTGTTGTGGCGGACTATTCGGCGAGGTTAGTCGCGATCGCCGAATGACTCAGCGAATTGCCCTTCTTCTGGTTCATCATCTTTTGTGCTTTGCCTTCAGCATGTTTGTGTTCTGAAACATTGGGCGGTATAGCATTGCTTCGTAAAATTGTTCGGCGTAGCACCGACTACTCCTTTCATTGCCTTTTTAATCCACTTCCTTCAGGTCTTCGCATACTGAAACAAAAGGCGGAGTGCTTCCCTTCGGCGATTCGTCAAGAGTGATTGGCGAAGCTCAAGCTTCAGTTTTTACGTTGTTTTCAGCCTTCTTGTTCCTTTTTGCGCCTAAGTGTCCATGTTTCCGCTAAAACTTCAAATACCTTAAACTTAATACTTTCATCAGATATTGAAACAAAATAAGCATTTAAGGACACTATTTTTATTAAAATAAATCCCTAAATGAGTCCAATTTGTGGACCCATCAAATACCATGTTTTTCATGATCTTAATCTACACCATAGTCGAGACACGATACTTGGAATCACAAGTGATCTTAAGCTAACTTGTGGCATAGCATATCTAATCATATAAAATAAAAATTGCAGCGAAACTTGTAAACAAAAATCATAACAGAATAAATTTCAAAAATAAATTTATTACAACTGAATACTAATGTTTGAAAACCTCTAAACTGAATAAGATAATTTGTCGGGACAAGACCCCAAGTTTTCTAAAAGCTAACACAAGTGAAGTGAATAACATCTACTAACTCATAACTGAAGTCCCTGAATGCGAAAAAGACTCACCACAATGCTGAAAGTAGAGGAAATTAGTGGAACGTCTACTCATGAATATGAATCAGGATGTGGAAATATACATCATAAAATTATGTAGCATAAAGTAGCGTCAATACCTGAAATGTATTGGTATGCAATGTAAGGATTGAGATCAACAAATATACAAACAACTGAAAGAATAATAAATCTGAGTAATATATCCATGATAAATGAAGGTGAGAGAGTCAAGACTGTGACATATGACATAATATTTCAAAAACAAAAATTTATATTTGAGACCCTATTTTCTATCATCATATGTGAAAGGATGCATACTTGAAAAAAATAATGTTATATTAAATCTTATAATTATAATATCAAGAAAATAAAAGAAACGAAATAAATCTTTTATGTGAGAGGTTTCTCATAACTGACATACACCATGTGAGCTTATGATGCACCAACGAATTCCCCAGTTAGGAGGTTTCCCTATACCTTGCCAGGGTATAGAATATGTCTATCTAATGTGGATCCAGTAATCTCAACCTCTTAGGAATCGACAAATTGGTGAAACATAATCCTACACCGGCAATAGTTCTGAAAGTTGGGCTACCTAGAACCCCCATTCACTTGGTGTTAAATACTAATCCCAATACATACGATCCAAATAGATCATAAAAATATATGTTAAGCTTATCATGAGCCTTGCTCAAAATCTCTTTCTAAAACATATCTTGGTGTGAGACTTTACTCAAGTCTATGAGACGAAGCTCAAATATTTCTTTCTAAAATCATATGTTGAAATCTCTTTTTTTTTAAATTCTTTTAAATTGTGAAAAAAAATTCTAGGGCATGCATAACTTGTGATTTTCTCAAAATAGCTTTTATAATATCATAAAGACTCTAAAATCATGCTTTGAAATAAAAGGTTTGTGAATCATAAGTAGTAACATGTCAAGAACTAATAAGGATGACTATGAGAAACCTTACTAAGTATAAAACGAAAGTGAATTAGTCAGAATCTACAATTATGAATAAAAAGTTCAAGAAATCATGTAGTTAGAATCATAAATATAATTAATTCGAAAGAGGATTTGATAACCCTAACTATAGAATCAAGTTCATAAAAACTTATGAGTTTTGGACATGAGGATAAGAAGAATTCTTCATTGGAATCCTACATACCTTAGTGACGGCAGTTTATGAAGAACCTTGAACTTGGAGCCTTTAAATCTTGCGATGAGAAATCCTTTTCTTGAAGTTCTTGATCTTTTGGAGAAGGATAATAAGGGATTTTGAAAGTTGTTATACGTATAAGGAGGTTATTAGGTTAGAAGATGGACTTAGGGAAGTTAATTGAGGGTAAAATGGTGAGAATACCCCTCTAAGAATGTATGAAGACCTGAAAAATCAAAGAAAATGACTTTCGAATGAATCTCGTTTGACAAATCGGCGATTTGGAGGCACCATAGCCAAAATATTCAGCGGATCGCCAAAGTGGGGCTTTGGAACGCCAAAATTAACAGTGTTTGAAGGTTTTCGGGCCATTTTGGCGACACATCTTTTTGAGCTATTAATTGGCTAAGTTTATTTGACTATTTTAATAATATTTTTGTGCCAAAAAACATATAAACAAGATCAATTTTGAGTCATAAACGTAGCATCATTCGGATAGTCAGATGCATTTTTAGCCCTTTTACGTGTCTAAAAGGAATGCTTAAAGCAATCACCTAGATAAATATTGAAGAAATTAGCCCTAGCAACAAAATTATTCTTCAACCATCAAATCAATCCCAATATTACTTATTATATGATAGAAAATAATAGTAGGAATGAACATAGTCCTCAATGTACATCCATAGGTAGATGAAACAAAATGGAGAATGAAAATACATGTGGGAAGCAACAAGGGAATAAAAATTATTTTTAGTTAGGAGAAATAAAGTAGTTTAAGGACAAAAAGGTCTACCCAAACGTGACCTATGGCTAGGAATATTGAAATGCCTAATCCTCCCTTCTTGTTCTACCAAATAACTTTCACAAAGAAAAGCCTTTGAAAATTGATCTTCCACAATTCTATCAACATCATGAACAAACACATCAGTTTCTCCATCTAGTTTGTTCCTAGCAATCAATCCAGCAGTGTATATTGCACTCATCCTTCCTGGTGCTCCATCATGCCAACCAGTTGGTGCATCTACCATTATTAAATCCCAATCAATCTCCAACACTTGTTGAGACAACCCCTTTAGAGCAAGCTGACATTTTGAGAATCTTGGATCTGTTACTTTCTTACAATCTTCATTACTCATTCCAATTTCCATAAGTTCATCAGCTTGAGTTATTCTTGTGTCATATATAACATGGTAAGATTCCAAATTTGGTAATTGGCTCTGTATTTGCTCTATCCATGACTTGTCTTCTTCAAGAAAAACTGTTCTTCCACCATGGTTAAGAGCTGTCCACATTAAACTATCATGTCCTAATCCAAACACCAAGAAATTGCAAGGAGATTTCTTTTCAAGAACTCTTAAGGAAACTGAGATTTCTCTTAGTGTTTGTTGTGGTGTCACATTTGAAGTTGCATAGTGGACTAAAGCATTTGCTAGTGATGGGGATATCTTGTTACAAGTGTTTGATGGACAAGCTACTGAAGATGAAGATGAAGATGAAGACGAAGGCGAAGAAGACTGATGATCTTCATCAGTTTCTTGATTTTCTGATGATGACTTTGAAACAACTGATGAGTGATCAAGAGATTGAGTTTGTTGTTCAGGAGAAGGTGAATAAGTTGATCTAAGTACCCAAAACAATAGAAAAACTAAGAAAATGCCAATAAGAATGAGCTTAACATTGATAGGGCTTTGGCTTTTTGATCTCATCTTTTCTTTAGGAGAAGAATCCAGGATAAAACTTATAACTTGGAAAATAGAAAATAATGGGTTTGGGGGATCTCCAAGTTTTTTGGCAAGTGCACTATATAAATTAGTACTTGAAATATTTAAGAATAGACATGTCAGAAGAGTTCTAAGAGAGTAGTACTTATATTATTATTAAAAGAAAAATGCCAAATCTCTACTTCTATTTTTTATTGTGCCATACATATATTCAGCTTCAAACAAATTACTATTTTTTTAAAGAACAACGTAAGACTTGAGAGTACTGTACAAAATATATTTATTTTTTTAAATACATATTTTTTCAAAGATAAAATTATAGTGGCAATAATTCTGCATGGACTAGAGTTTTCGTTTTTCCTTAAAAATAAAGAGATCTCAGAAAAAAAATAGGACTATTACTCTCTCTTTGTCTCATTTTATATGAGTTTGTTTGATTTGATAAAGAGTTTGACAAAGAATTTTTTAAAAAATATTAGTGGTCTAAAATAAGTGATATATAATCATATTGTTATAAATCATTAAATTAATGAAAAAATAAGCATTTTAAAATAAGTGATATATATTTAGTCAATCTAAAAAAGAATGACATGTTTCTATATTAAGTAATCATTTCACTTTAAAATATTTATTTTATCATGAATGAAATAATTTATAATCATATTAACATCTATCATTTATTTTAGACTACAAATTTCAAAAAAAAAAAAAAACTATCAAGTCAAACTAATTCATACTCCCTATGTCTCAATTTATGTGATACTTTTTATTTTTCGAGAGTCAAATAATTTAAATTGTACAAGAAATCTGCAGATGAAATCTTCAAATTTTTTGAATGAAATTTATATATTTATAAATTACGTAAAAAATATTATAAGTTATAATAATTAATAATTCAAAATATTTAAAAGATCTATAAAAATTTTATGATTTCAATAGGACGATAGGATTGAGGAAGTACTATTGTTTTGCCTTGAAATTGAAGACAGGGTTGATAGAGACAGGAAAGCTAAATGATGAACTGATCGTGCAAGACACAATTATCATAGTTTGGTAAAGATGGGATTGGTGGTGTACTAAAATATTTGAGTAATAATACTCTTGCTTAATAAGGATTTTCGTTTTTTTTATTTAAAGTAGTTGGCATATTAGGTGATACAATGATCAGATACATGTTGTACATTGACTTCAAAGTAAAATAAATATGTTAGTCATGTGGTTAGTACAATAGGTTATTTCTTCTTTTTTATAATAAATTTTCAAGATTTAACTATCTTCATTATGTTTTGAGTGAGGAATTAATATAATTAGATGCATAGAAAAGGAAAGAGATAAAAGAAAGTAGATTTTCTAGTTTGGGTGGTTAGGATATAACATCAGAATACAAAGGCCACCACATTGTGTGCTTGTAATTAGCACAACATATGGACCTGTAAAAGTTTAAAGCATTCACAAATTTGGTACGTTCTGTCAATTTGATTTACTGTTGTGCTAACCCCTCTTATCTCCACCGGCCTATCAAACCTATCAGAAATCACGTTACATTGTTCGAGAACCTTAAATGGGGTTAACACGTGGCTACATAATCTAATTTTTCTTATTATATTATTTATGTTTTTCTAGAGTTAAGACTCTGCTAGCGCATTTTCGGGAAAAAAAAATTAGATTTTTTTCTATTTTAATTTAATTAGTGTACAATTTTTTAAAATTATGAAATCCATTTAATCTATGTAATTTAATTTTAAATTCATATTCGTTAGTTATAACCTTATTATTTTGAATGTCAGTAATATTTTGTAATTATTTTGAGCAAAAAATCAACTTATGGACCTCTTCACATTAGATTAGCACCAAAAAAAGACAGGAAGATGAGTTACTACACAAATATAGTAGTATAATTTATTTTACGGAAAAGGACCAAATATTCCTAAACTTTAGGGAAATGTTTTAAAATATTTTTTAGTTGATCTTTTGATTTAAAAATACCCTTTTACTCATTTTTTTGGTTTAAAATACCCTTTAATTCACATTTTTGGCTCACTTGTACCATCAAAACTAACAGCCCCAACTTTTGTTTCTTCCTTTTAAAAATATTTATTATGTCATTTTCTTATTGAATGAAATAATAGCCTACCTTTACTAAAAAAAATTCCATTGTTTATTTAATACCTATTCAAGACCCCAAAAATTATTTTAAAGAAAATCTAATATTTTTTGTATTTGTTGTTGCTTTTTTTAAAAAGATTTATTTTAGATAATTAGTATATTATAAAAAACATTAGTAATGCCATAATTATAGAGACATATTATATTGTTCATAAATTATAAAGTGTCTATCTTCCCTTTTTTTTTAAATGATAATTTAAACATTCTACTAATAATCTCTGTGATAACTAATTTGAGAAAGTTCCATAAAAAATTGCAAGTAAAGATTAATTGAATTCAATCTTAAAAAAATAGATGATCACAACCCGTTGAGATAAGAAAAGTAGAAAAAGAGACACAAATTCATAATGTATTATGGATAAGATAATATTATAATGATTCTGACATTAATTTGTTTATGAAATATTAATTATTCATTTCATGTTTAGAGCCTTCATTTAATTAATTAAATCTTAGTCATTTTTTTCTTTATCCCACGTGTCTTCAATTTAAGTAAGAATTTGAGGGGAAAAAAATGAAGAGAAACCAGATTCAATAAGAATAAAAAAATAATTAAAAGCTACAATATGTACCAAAAACTAGTAGATTTAAAAAAAAAATTGAGGTCTTGAAGAGATATTTTGTTTTGTCTTAGATAAATTATGAGAAAAAATCTAGTTGAGATGGGATTTTTATTGATGGAAAACTATATGTACAGCACAAGATCGAAATCTTACTATCTACATGAATAATAGATAACCAAATCATTTATAATAGAACACATATAATATGCTAGAACACATAAACTTACAGAAATTTAATTCAAGAATTACCTTTTGAAGAGTGAACAGATACCTTCAAGCAAATCCAAGCGACTCCACAAGTTAAATAGCAGTTTGCGGTCTTCTACAATGATCTCAAGTTCACATCTGAACACTCTCAATACTTGGGTGGGCACGTATTGAATAGAAAATCTTCGATCTTTCTAGGGTTAGAAGAATCTCTAATTATAGAGATTTCTTCCCAGTCCAAAGAGGAGAACAAAACACAGTCTATTTTTTTCAACCAGAAAAAATACACGCATATTTTCTTTTTATAAGAAAATACATGTTTGTCTCCCCTTTTCCCTTTAGAAATAGGATTCTAAGTTCTAGTTAAATATGTGCACTGTAGGGACCACATAATTAATTACTGAGGCTTCCTATTATGGAAATAATTACAAATAATTAATTTGAATTATTCTTACCATAATAAATTATAAATCATTCCACTAGAAATTCGTAATTGCACTCCTCAATTTATATTTCGAAATTCCCCATTAAACACTTATGTAATTCCCCATGTTAAGATTATATATACTAATCAATAAATTAAATTACTGACGAATTTAATTTAATGATTAATTTCTTTTAGAGCACTACTTAACTTATTTCATGTGTCAGATTCATAAATCCACGTGCAAGGTTTGACACGATGAAAACTTATAAGTTTCTCAAAAAGGCATATCAATCAATCTCTATAACGAGACATGTATTCCATCAACTAACTTATTATTTCACCAATATATATTATTATCATCCAATCTACCAGGCATATTGACTCATCTCAGAATCTCACCTTTTAATAAAGCAAAACGATAATTAGTACATACAGATCATAATATTTATATCAGGATTAAGAATATAAGTACATTTAATAGTTTAGAGAATATTTTTTGTCAGCCAGTCTAAAACAACTATCTCTACTCGGTCTAGTTCAATACATACAAAATGCACTAGCACAAGAAGTTGGAACTATACAGTTTCCATAATCAAGATAAATTACATATAACTTGTGCTACAATCGTAGATTGTGAACAAAAAAAATTATACTTATAAGAACCGATGATTTAATCCTCTGTGTATAAGCTAAAACTCTATACATTAAATCATCTACTATATAAGTAAACAGACACCATAAACGAATATATAATCTATTAAAATTGAATAAATATTTATTCTATAATAAATATTATATCTTAACATATGATTAATAGTATATATCCCAATAATCTCCCACTAAGACTTTTAACCATCACAATTGTTATAATGTACTATATCTAAATGCATGGTTAATAGTATATACCCTAACAATCTCCCACTTAGTTGTTTAATCTTGAAAATTGTTAGAATACTATGTCTAAACACACGATTAATGGTATATACCCTAACAATCTCTCACTTAGACTCTCAACTATGCATTTACAGCTTTCACATGCATTCCTTTATTTCTTATAGAAAGAAATTTACCAAGCTATTTTCTCATGCAATTTTGTCTAGTAGTTCTTCGTTGTAACTAATCGATTTTGTAGTAGATCTTGAGGAACCTTATCATGAAACTCTACAAGAGTGTACTTCTTTTCAAGAGTTATATCATGAAAGTTCTCTCACACATACAAAACAAATCAATCTTCTTTATCTTTCTCCCACTACGATTAAGCACTACTATATTATCACACTTCCATGTTATTAAGTTTTAATATTTTCTTCAAAATCTTTCGATATTGAAATATTAACAACTTTTCATGTAGTGTTCATTTCCTCAACATCACTCACACTAGTTGAGGTAGTAGTTTTCTTATGTCTAGTAATGTTTCTCCCACTACTTAAATGCAATGGAACATCAATTCTGACATACTGATTAGATGTTCTTGAGCGTCTGAATTTATAATTGACTTATTTGTTATTTCTTTGTTCAATTCCTGTAAAACTAGGTTACTTCTAGGAACGTGATTTACTAAATGACCCTTCTCTAGAAATCAGACAGTTTTGTTAACAATTGTCTTATTTTCTTTAGGACACTATAATAAACCTTCTTTCATTCTTTAGGGTATCCAATTAGCACACACATTCCGTTCTTAATTCTAATTTTCTTATTCTCCACTCAGCACATGTGCTGGACAATCCTATATCTGAACATGTCACAGATTAGACTTATGTCAAATCTAACTAGTTCTATAGTTGTTCAAAGTACTGATTTAAAAAAAATTGAATTCATAATGTGATATGTAATTAGAACTTATTCCAACAGAAACAAAATTACTAATAATAAGTCAATAATTAATCTTATCATCTTCATAAGAGTCTACTTATTTTCTCTTCTACACTAATATTTTATAAAGTGTCTGGTGTATACAATTGAAATGCAATTATTCTACAAGTTAAGTGACTCATGAGCTCTGCAGAGAGGTTTACGTCACTACAATCAGATTGCAGTGCCTTTGTATATCTTTCATGATGTTATTTTCACGTGTCTTAAATATTTTGAGTTTATCAAGACATTTAGACTTACAAAACATCAAAAAAAAAAATCATATCATGAGTAACCTTCTTGAAAACTCAGAATACTCAATTCACCTCTCACTACTAAAAAAATAGTGAATACCGACCTAAAAATTTCCGACCTCAAATAGAGGTCGGTAATTTCTGACCTCCGGAGGTTGGAATTTTTCCCGGAAAAAATGAATTACAATAAAAATACCGACCTCATGAGGTCGGTATTTTTTATATTTAATTGAGAAAATAATACCGACATCAAGAGGTCGGTTTTTATTGTAATTCATTAAAAATTTCGACCTCAGGAGGTCGGAATTTTTTCTCAATTAAATATTTTATAATACCGACTTCCGAATGTCGGTAGTATGTAATTAAAATACCGACCTCATGAGGTCAGTATTTTTATTTCATCTAATTACTATTAATTAAAGCGACATCCGGAGGTCGGTATTTTTATTTCATCTAATTACTTTTAAAAGCGACATCCGGAGGTCAGTTTGTAGAAAGCGGGAAAACCAAATTCCAACCTCTAGAGGTCGGAATTTTTCCCGAAAAAAATGAATTACAATAAAAACCGACCTCTTGATGTCGGTATTAAATTATTTTTTCTCAATAGGTTTTGTGTAAACTAAAAAACAAAAAAAATTATAATACCGACTTCCGTATGTCGGTAAAATTAAATAGTAAAAATAAATTAATATAAAATACCGACCTCATGAGGCCGGTATTTTTTATATTTAAATGAAAAAATAATACCGACATCAAGATGTTGGTTTTTATTGTAATTCATTAAAAATTCCGACCTCCTGAGGTCGGAATTTTTTCTCAATTAAATATTTCATAATACCGACTTCCGAATGTTGGTAAAAATTAAATAGTATGTAATTAAAATACCGACCTCATGAGGTCGGTATTTTTATTTCTACTATTAATTAAAGCGACATCCAGAGATCGGTATTTTTATTTCATCTAATTACCTTTAAAAGCGACATCCGGAGGTCGGTTTGCGGTTTGCGGGTAAACCAAATTCCGACCTCAAGAGGTCGGAATTTTCCCCAGAAAATGAAGTACAATAAAAACCAACCTCTTGATGTCGGTATTATTTTCTATTTTGATTTAATTTTATTTAAATCATCTTTCGGAGGACGATTTTGTGTTATGTAATAAATTAATATTTTCAATTAACTTTAAATAAATTGTCCTCCGAATTACGGTTTTATACAAGTTAAAAAATAATTTAATATAAAATACCAACCTCCCGATGTCAATATTATTTAATTAACATGATTACTTTTATTTATCTTAAAATGTAATGTGATACCGACCTCATGACATTGGTATTTTTTATTAAATCTAATTACTTTCAATAAAAGCAACATCTAGAGGTTGGTTTGTTTAAAATATTCCTATTAATACTCATAATTTTGCTATTGTGCATAATACTAAAATTTCATTTTACACCTACAATTAATTGTTCAAAAAGTGTAACAATTTTGTATACTTTTATAAATAAAAAGTTAGAATTCGTGGAATAAATAAAAAAATATCTATAATCCATATTTAGAGTATGAAACTACGTTGATATGAATTAGGAGATAATTATACTTATATTTCTAGAATAATGTACAAATTCTATCAGTCCGTCGTCTAATCATGAACTTAATATCTCATGTCATGATGTAGAGGTGAAGAGCTAACATATAATCCATTCGAGTATGAAATGCGAGATAGTATTATTATATACGTTCGATCTAATTGAATGGATGTTAAGTGTAGTGATCACCTCCTAATTATGACGACATGTAAACGATATCTTATCGGAGTATGAAATATGTTGATTAATTATATACTCCTCGAGTAGTTTAACAAATCAAGTCTTATATACTAGTGGTTTAGATATGAAATACATTATCAATTAAAGAAATATCGATGATCAATTCAAGGAGATATATATATTAAATTTGATATTGATAAACTTTTGTTGATCAACAAAATTAAATTTATATAATTAGGAGTTATATAATTTAAATTTATAAAATTAACTTGATCGATAAATTAAATTTGTTAAATTATACTTCTGTTGATGTGTAGTTAAATTTTATATTTATATATATATATATATATATATATTTGATATTGATAAACTTTGTTGATCAATAAAATTAATAAATGTATATAATTAGGAGTTATATAATTTAAATTTATAAAATTAACTTGATCGATAAATTTTATATATATATATATATATATATATATATATATATATATATATATATATATGTTTTAATTAATAAAATCAACCTCAAGAGCTGAGTTTATATTAAAATAAATTAATAAATACCGACCTAAAGAGGTCGGTATATTTAAATTATTATTTTATTTAAATAATATCGACTTCACGATGTCGATAAAATTAAATAGTATGTAATTAAAATAACGACCTCATGAGGTCGGTATTTTTGTTTCATTTAATGACTATTAATTAAAGCGACATCCGGAGGTCAGTATTTTTATTTCATCTAATTACTTCTAAAAGCGACATCCGGAGGTCGGTTTGCGGAAAGCGGGAAAACCAAATTCCAACCTCTAGAGGTCGGAATTTTTCCCGAAAAAAATGAATTACAATAAAAACCGACCTCTTGATGTCGGTATTAAACAAATAAATAAATAACAATATTTTATTTTTTCCCAATAGGTTTTGTGTAAAATAAAAAACAAAAAAAAAATTATAATATCGACTTCCGTATGTCGGTAAAATTAAATAGTAAAAATAAATTAATATAAAATACCGACCTCATGAGGTCGGTATTTTTTTATATTTAATTGAGAAAATAATACCGACATCAAGAGGTCGATTTTTATTGTAATTCATTAAAAATTTCAACCTCCTGAGGTCAGAATTTTTTCTCAATTAAATATTTTATAATACCGACTTTCAAATATTGGTAAAATTAAATAGTATGTAATTAAAATACCGATCTCATGAGGTCGGTATTTTTATTTCATCTAATTACTATTAATTAAAGCGACATCTAGAGGTCGGTATTTTTATTTCATCCAATTACTTTTAAAAGCGACATCCGGAGGTCGGTTTGCGGTTTGCGGGTAAACCAAATTCCGACCTCAAGAGGTCGGAATTTTTCCCAGAAGATGAATTACAATAAAAACCGACCTCTTGATGTCGGTATTATTTTCTATTTTTATTTAATTTTATTTAAATCGTCTTCCGGAGGACCATTTTGTGTTCTTAAAATTTAATGTGATACCGACCTCATGACGTCGGTATTTTTTATTAAATCTAATTACTTTCAATAAAAGCGACATTCGGAGGTCGGTTTGTTTAAAATATTCCTATTAATACTAATAATTTTGCTATTGTGCATAATACTAAAATTTCATTTTACACCTACAATTAATTGTTCAAAAAGTGTAACAATTTTGTATACTTTTATAAATAAAAAGTTAGAATTCGTGGAATAAATAAAAAAAATATCTATAATCCATATTTAGAGTATGAAACTACGTTAATATGAATTAGGAGATAATTATACTTATATTTCTACAGTAATATACAAATTCTATCAGTCTGTCGTCTAATCATAAACTTAATATCTCATATCATGAACTTGATTAATTATATACTCCTCGAGTCGTTTAACAAATCAAATCTTATATACTAGTGGTTTAGATATGAAATACATTATAAATTAAAGAAATACCGAGGATCAATTCAAGGAGATTTATATATTAAATTTGATATTGATAAACTTTTGTTGATCAATTAAATTAAATTTATATAATTAGGAGTTATATAATTTAAATTTATAAAATTAACTTGATCGATAAATTAAACTTCTGTTGATGTGTAGTTAAATTTTTTTTTTATATATATATTTATTTATTTATTTATATTGATAAACTTTTGTTGATCAATAAAATTAAATTTATATAATTAGGAGTTATATAATTAAATTTATAAAATTGATTTGATGGATAAATTAAATTTATTAAAATAAACTTCTGTTGATGTGTAGTTAAATTATATATATGTTTAATTAATAAAATCAACCTCAAGAGGTGAGTTTATATTAAAATAATTATGTATATATGTGTGTGTGTGTGTGTATATATATATATATATATATATATATATATATATATATATGTTTAATTAATTAATAAAATCAACCTCAAGAGATGAGTTTATATTAAAATAAATTAATAAATACCAACCTAAAGAGTTTATATTAAAATAAATTAATAAATACCAACCTAAAGAGGTATATTTAAATTATTATTTTATTTAAATAATATCGACTTCATGATTCCAGTATTTATTAAATAATTTTAAATATAGATAATTATTTTTAAAAATACTGACATCCCGTGGTCGATAAATTAAACAATTCTCTTAAAAAAAAGAATGATAATATAAGTCTTAGTCCTAAAGTTTAAATTTTGGCCAGGGTAATATTGACAACGCTTGTAAAGTGTGCTCTTTTAGTAATATAGACTACACTTTATAAGCATTACCACTTCATAATATAATTGGCAACACCTATTTACAGATATGACTATACTTTTAAAATGTACTATATTTCTAATTCTAAAAACAACATTTTACAAGTGTGGCCTTCTAATTTTCCTAGAATTTCACTAAAATATTGTTTTCCCTCTCACATATTTAACTCTCCCTCCAATTTTCAATAGGACAAAATAATTTAGAAAATAAAGTCTAAAATACTTTTGCCCAAATCACTCGAAATCTCTTTGAAGAAAGATCGCGAAGAAACCTCCTCGAAAAAATTCCTAATTGAATTCTCAGCAATCAGTGCTGAATTTCTTTAAGAAAATGCTACATCTAATAAATTTACAGATCTTTAGATGAGTAATCTGCTTGGAAAAAGAAGATGATGAACATCTACTTCATCACACCGGAATTATATTTGTTATCAGGTAAAATTTTCCATGTTTAAGATCTGGGTTTCTTGAATCTGGACAAAACAAATGATTTTTTGTGAGTAACTGGAAAAATACTCAACTAGCTAACATCTAGGTTTATTGTGTGGGTTTTGTTTTTCTTATCTTGCTACACTTTGTGTTGATTTTTGGTTGTATATGATGGCTTGTTATTTGTTCTACTTTTTAAGGATTTTATGCTGTATATATGCACTGATATTTATTTTTTCTGATGCAAAATTAGAACTTTTGTTAGGCTTGTTGCTCGATTCAGTTTATTTTTGCTGAAGAACCCTAAAATTATTTCGAAAAAGATTGATTTTTATTAAAAAGTGAAGTGTAGAACAAATATTTCCTTAGACAAAAGCTTTAGACATCAACATTGTCCTTGGGGCTATTGCTATTGAGAAGAATAATCGAGATTATCAATATTTATATGACAACACTAAATAATAAGTTCCAACAAATAATAAGAGGAAGGGCCTGCTGTAACAATTTCTGAACTTTATTTTTTTCTTCCAATTCCCACTAGCTTAGCAGAAGGTGTTTTAAGGGGATGTGCTTGTGAGAGAAACCTAGAAAAGCAGATAATTTTGCTTCATATATGATTAGCAAAATGACCTGAAACAAAAACATGATCTATGTCATCCATTTCAGGTCTGCTGCAGTATGAGCAATTTATTGGTTCCACGCCAAAATTTCTGATCTTCTCATTTGTTGGAAGTTTTGCTCTCAATGCCCTCCATATGAGAAATGATACTTTGAAGGGAATAGTCTTCTGCCAGGTAAGTGAGGTGAGCTTGGTTTATTTCCTTTTTTCCTGATCAGACTCTTGGCTGATGAACATGAAAAATTCCAATTCTCAGTTGGTTTCCATACTGCTTCATCTGCAACTCCAGCCTGATAATAAATTTGAGTGCCCATGATTTTAGGAACCAAGGTAGGTGGAATATTTTGCCTTGACAAAGCTTCATTCCAATGACCATTAGCCAAGAAATAAGAAACATGAGTGTTGTTTAAGTTGTTGATCTCACTTTGCTTGTATTCTTATACACTTCTGTACCTACTGATGTTTCTTTGGGCGCTCAACTTAGAAGATCAAAATAGCATGAATGACCTGCATGTATCTCATATTGTTATGTCTTGTACTTTCATGCATTCCTAGTGCACTCTCATTATGTATCAATTGTTCATGTAATACCATTTTGTGTGAGTTCATCATAAATCAATTTAACTTTACGTAGGTTGTCAACCATGCATCCCTCTTTCTTTATCCACACTATTTTGTGTTATTCTTAGTGTAAATGTTTTGTTTCTTTATCAATCAAATAGGCTCTAGAAGACCAACCGGTGAACGTAACATATCTGAGCCAAATATACATGATTGGGTTCGAATTGGAGGTTATGAGAGAACAATCATAGAGAAAACAACAAGAAAACAAAGTGCACCATCAATCGATATGCCACCGCCAAGATACTGGCATACGAAGATGGCTTCTTTGTTTGGGTATGTTGATGATTCTTTCTATGATAGACAACTTGAACAGAAAAAAGTCAAAATGGATGTTGATTTCCTACAAGATGTTGGCAGATGATTCTGACAGGTTCGTTAGTTTTTGGTATCTTTCATGTGAACTTAATAACGTATTGAACCATATCTTGATACTTCCTTCTTTTATAAAAGAATATGTTGATATTCCCATCTCAAACATGATACTTCAGTTATGTCTCTCTGATCTTACGAGATTACAGGACACCTGTTGGATCTGTAGTAGTGGCAATTAGGTGGTTGCCACCATCTCAAACATTATACTTCTGCAATTGCACATGTACTGTCTCAACAACTGACTTCAGGATCTCAGCAAATCTTTGGTTAGTCATAGACTTCACTTAGCTTCTAACTTTCTGTAATGAGAAAGAAAATAAGGTGTCAAGCACTAGTTAGCACATCCTCTTCATTCTGTTCTAAATACCTTTCAAACTTCCTACAATCAATTCCTTTATAAGAAGTTGCAGCAAGACTGACTCTAGAAAGATTAGCACAACCTTTGTTGGAGAGCTTTTTGTTTGGTCAAGGAGGTTCTTCATCGGTATTACAAATTTCAGGAGATGGTGGTTGTTGAATCAACTTGAATATTGAAACTATCTTCATAGTCCTCGGGATCACTTTCCATGGATGATGGCTTGGAAAATTTAATCTGTCTATCTTCTTCAATGATACGTCTTGATTCTAGAAAAGGAGAATTTTCCAAATTTCCTACATCATCTGATAATTCATCAGTTGTATTAGACTTATATTCTCGTCTTGCTCTATCAAAGATCTTGACCTTACATATGCCCTGAGTTTTTGATGTTATATCTATATGATCATCTCCATGTAGTTGCCCCAGATTGCTTCTTGGTGCAAATCGTAGAAATGATTTTCTGCCAGGTGTTTTCAAAGAAAAAACATTACTTATGCTTGCTTGATCCGTCACGATGATGGCATTCCTGTTACTATAACACAATTGAATCAAAATTATTTTAGTAGATCCACTCTCTTTACTTTTGTATTTATTATGTCTCTAATTTTTTCCCTCTATTTAGGCTGAGAAAATAGGTACATTAGCCAATGTGAAGGTGGAGTCATACTCGCCCAGCCTTTTTGAGAAGAAAAATATGGAGGAGCTTATAATGAACGTTGCTTCTACTAGCTCTGTTGCCGCTGTTGCTCCTGCTACTGGTGAAGATGCCGCAACAGCACCTGCTGCGGGTAAGAAAAAGGAACAATTTGATTTGATTTTTGTATAATAATGTGTTGAAACTCCATTCGTTTCCCCGTGTTGTTTGTTAAATTTATGATTTAAAACAGTTCAACTAGTTGATCCTATTGATGACAAAATTGATTTTCTTGCAAGATCGATTTGTGTCCATCTAGTGTTGCTATTAAGCTTTAATTTAGGAATAATGTGTTTGTTAAGCATAAGTATCAACACTAGTTGATCCTATAGATGACAAAATTGATTTTCTTGCAAGATCGATTTGTGTCCATCTAGTGTTGACACTTAGCTTTAAATTTAGAAATAATATATTTGTTAAGCATAAGTATCAACACTAGTTGATCCTATTGATGACAAAATTGATTTTCTTGCAAGATCGATTTGTGTCCATCTAGTGTTGACACTTAGCTTTAAATTTAGAAATAATATATTTGTTAAGCATAAGTATCAACACTAGTTGATCCTATAAATGACAAAATTGATTTTGTTGGAAGATCTATTTGTGTCCATCTAGTGTTGACACTTAGCTTTAAAATGTTGTTAAGTTGTTAAAATTATAAAGTTGTTAAGTTATTTAAATAAGTTAAATTAAATAATGTGGTTTTGTTGATGGATTTAGTTGCTGAAATTAAGTCAAAACTAATGTAGTTAAAGTTAAAAAGTTGTTAAGTTGTTTAGATAAATTAAAATAAATAATGTGATTTAATTGGTGGATTTAGTTGTTGTATTAAGTCAAAACTAAACTAGTTAAAGTTGTTATGTTGTTTATATAAGTTAAATTAAATAATGTGATTTAGTTGGTGAATTTAGTTATTGTATTAGGTCAAAACTAAACTAGTTAAAGTTGTTATGTTGTTTAAATAAGTTAAAATAAATAATGTGATTTAGTTGGTGGACTTAGTTATTGTATTAGGTCAAAACTACACTAGTTAAAGTTGTTATGTTGTTTAAATAAGTTAAAATAAATAATGTGATTTAGTTGGCGGACTTAGTTATTGTATTAGATCAAAACTAAACTAGTTAAAGTTGTTATGTTGTTTAAATAAGTTAAAATAAATAATGTGGTTTAGTTAGTGAATTTAGTTGTTGGAACTAAGTCAAAACTAAACTAGGTAAAGTTCAAAAGTTGTTATGTTGTTTAAATAAGTTAAAATAAATAATGTCGGTTTAGTTAGTGAATTTAGTTGTTGGAATTAAGTCAAAACTAATGTAGTTAAAGTTCAAAAGTTGTTATGTTGTTTAAATAAGTTAAAATGAATAATGTCGGTTTAGTTAGTGAATTTAGTTGTTGGAAATTAAGTCAAAACTAATGTAGTTAAAGTTCAAAAGTTGTTATGTTGTTTAAATAAGTTAAAATAAATAATGTCGGTTTAGTTAGTGAATTTAGTTGTTGGAATTAAGTCAAAACTAATGTAGTTAAAGTTCAAAAGTTGTTATGTTGTTTAAATAAGTTAAAATGAATAATGTCGGTTTAGTTAGTGAATTTAGTTGTTGGAATTAAGTCAAAACTAATGTAGTTAAAGTTCAAAAGTTGTTATGTTTAAATAAGTTAAAATGAATAATGTCGGTTTAGTTAGTGAATTTAGTTGTTAGAATTAAATCAAAACTAATGTAGTTAAAGTTCAAAAGTTGTTATGTTGTTTAAATAAGTTAAAATGAATAATGTCGGTTTAGTTAGTGAATTTAGTTGTTGGAATTAAGTCAAAACTAATGTAGTTAAAGTTCAAAAGTTGTTATGTTTAAATAAGTTAAAATAAATAATGTCGGTTTAGTTAGTGAATTTAGTTGATGGAACTAAGTCAAAACTAAACTAGGTAAAGTTAAAAAGTTGTTATGTTGTTTAAATAAGTTAAAATAAATAATGTCGGTTTAGTTAGTGAATTTAGTTATTGGAACTAAGTCAAAACTAAACTAGATAAAGTTAAAAAGTTGTTATGTTGTTTAAATAAGTTAAAATAAATAATGTCAGTTTAGTTAGTGAATTTAGTTGTTGGAATTAAGTCAAAACTAATGTAGTTAAAGTTCAAAAGTTGTTATGTTGTTTAAATAAGTTAAAATGAATAATGTCGGTTTAGTTAGTGAATTTAGTTGTTGGAATTAAGTCAAAACTAATGTAGTTAAAGTTCAAAAGTTGTTATGTTGTTTAAATAAGTTAAAATAAATAATGTCGGTTTAGTTAGTGAATTTAGTTGTTGGAATTAAGTCAAAACTAAACTAGTTAAAGTTGTTAAGTTGTTTAAATAAGTTAAAATAAATATGTCAAAACTAGTTAGACTTAGAAAGTGGTTTAGTTGTTTAAATAAATTCAAATGTTATTTAGTTGATGGAATTAAAATTATCATTATTGTTTGTGTAGATGAATCCTGATCGTAGTTCGATGTATAATAGAAACAATCCTGGTCGAGCGGGTATGATTCCAGAATTTGCAGAAGGTGTAACTAGATTTATAAATCATGCAATGACACTTGATGATTTTTTAAATTCAAGATTGATTAGGTGTCCGTGTGTTAATTGTGAAAATGTGAGAGTCAGGACAGACCATCTACACAAGAAGAAAACGAGAATCTTTGGAAACAGAGTGCTGGTGAACCGATTAGAGGTTCAGTCTATGGCTATCCAGAAAAGGCGTATCAGAAGAAGAAGTCTTGGTATTGTGGTTCACCACCCTCAAGCTTTGATGGTGGGGATAGAGAGACAATATCTACAATGGAGAGTAAGATAGCTTATCTCAATGCCGAGCTTGCTGCCGTAGCCGAAAGAGAGAAGAAGAGAGAGGAGGAGATTGCGGCAGCAAAGGAGGTAGAGAACAAGAGATATGCAGCGCTTCAGGCCCAACTAACTTTTCTTTTTGAATCAGGAAATATTCTTCCTACATGTCCGGCTAGCAGTGATGGATCTGATCAGGAGGGTGATGAGAATGATAAGTCTGATAAGGAGAGTGAGGGTGATGAGGAGTAATTGTATCTATTTGACATTTTAGACTTCTATATTTTTGGAATTGTTTAATTTGATCGTATTTTAGATTATTTTGAAGTTGGATGAAGTTTATTTTGAAATAGTTTAATGTATATGTTGAAAATATTGTGTTGTTTTGGTTGGATGAAGTTTATTTGGCTTTGAGTTATTTTGGTTGAATGAATTTTATTTGGCTTTGGGTTGTTTTGGTTGGATGAAGTTTATTTGGTTTTGGGTTGTTTTGGTATAAATATGCAGGTGGGCAACTAAAAATTGCAGCAATTTGTTGGCTGTTTTGCAGCAGAAAATTGACCTCCGGAGGTCGGAATTTCAAAAATAAAAAATAAAAATACCGACCTTTGGAGGTCAAAATTTCAAAAATATAAAAATAAAAATACCGACCTCCGGAGGTCGGAATTTCAACATTACAAAAATAAAAATACCGACCTTCGAAGGTCGGAATTTCAACATTACAAAAATAAAAATACCGACCTCCAGAGGTTGGAATTTTAACATTACAAAAATAAAAATACCGACCTCCGGAGGTCGGAATTTCAACATTACAAAAATAAAAATACCGACCTCCGGAGGTCAGAATTTCAATATTACAAAAAAAAATACTGACCTCCGGAGGTCGGAATTTCAACATTACAAAAATAAAAATACCGACCTCCGGAGGTCAGAATTTCAACATTAAAAAAATAAAAATACAGACCTCCAGAGGTCAGAATTAAAAAAAAATGAATATTCCGACATGAATTGAAAACTGATCTCGAGAGGTTAGTAAATACCAACCTCCAAAGGTCGGTATTGAATAGCAACCAAGCTTTTTTCGACCTAAGCTGGGATGTCGGTTTTAGGTCGGTATTTCAGGGAATACCGACCTCCGGAGGTCGGTATTTATAGGTCGCTATTTACTGTTTTTTTAGTAGTGTCTTGCCCAAATGCTCATTTATTACACGAAGATTAATTATAACTTATCACTACATCTTTTTCCTTTTTAAGAGGAAGGGTCTCTTAGTCATTTTTCCTTCTAAACAAGACTCACATGTTGGTAGTGACTTCACTTTCAATGAACCGTTATGTCCATCCATTAACCAATCTCGAAATTCTATTCAAAATAAATGACTTAGACACTAATGTACATATAAGTTTCATTCAATTTAAAAGATGTTTTCCCTTATGAGACAGATTAATATAATTCAATTCATGAGAGATAATACTAATAAAAGACCATGTATCAATATACCACAAGAAATAAAATATTCATCAAACTCAATGATAGGAGAGTTACAAACAAATATATTAAATACTCATCTCTTATCTAGTTAGAAACTGAAAATAATTCCTTCCAACATAAGGTACATGTACAATGCATTCTTTGAATTAATATTTTATCTTTATCAAAAGAAAAACTTAAGTAGTATTAAGTGGGTGCGTAAAGTCTATTGAGATTATGAGATATAATATATTAAATAGATCATAATATTTCGAATAATCCTAAATAGAAAAATTCAAAGCTCATTTATACATATATATCCGTGCATCTCGAATAGCCAATCGGTGGGATTGGAGAACTACCCATGCAATACACATGTATAATGACCGATTATTCACTCCATAAACTTATACAAACCTAACTCAGATGGAGAGTCTACTGTTAGTTTAAGTCAAGTGAAAATCCTCTAGTTACATTGATCCAATCATATATTACCCATTTTAGGAGAATTAATACAGATTATCAAAACTAGACGATACATAGTGACTTGTATTAATTCCATCCAATAGGGAGGAAGGTCTCAGCCGACACATAAAACTAATACTTCACTACTATTCAATCAAATATGACCAAAAATTCATATAACGATTCAAATATATATATATATATATATATATATATATATATATATATATATATGTTTCTTACTAGGTCGTTCTTATGAATCTACCGAATTTCAGATCAATCAGAGTTCCTATTTTCATATTTCAAAACTATGATCAATTCGGTTTAAAAGGTTATTTGGTCAAAATAGAATTTAGATTTTTTCCTTTCGAAAATTCTTATGACATATCATCATTTGTGAAACAGATACACATATCAAGAACAAAGAACGAAATTCTAAAAGCTATTTACATTATCTGAGTGCTATTTTTAAAAAAATTACATGTTTATGTATTCACTTAATATTGAAATTCAAAACATAACTCATAGATATTCATGCACCTTGAACGATAAATTTTGATGAAAAAATAACTACTCATACAACATACATATGTGGTGTCAGATATTCACTCCAAAAAATTTAGAACAAAAGCTAACTCAGATGGAAAGTATATGTTAATTTAAGCCAAGTGAATATCATTATCCCTAGATCCATTGATTCAATCAAATATTCCTCATATAGAGAGAGTCAATATAGATTATCAAAACTAGAGCTCAGAGTAAATCTAGTGACTCGTATCAATTTCATCTGATATGGAGGATGTGTCTAAAACCAACACATGAAGTTAATACTTCACTAAAATTTAGTCATGAAGATCATAAAGAACAATGTTTATCACCAATATATCATAGTCGAGTAATTTTCATTAAAATTAATTTTCAAGATACAAAGAAATATCTAAAATCATTATCTAAACGACCTCAAATTTCCAAATCACTTCATAACTATGAGTATTTTTAATTTGATCGTTTCTAATGAGCCTACCGAATTTCAGATCAATTAGAGTAGAAAATTAATATTTATCTCCAAAGCTATGATCAAATTCAAATTCAAATGATTTAAGAAAAAATAATCAGATCTATATCTTTATCGTATATCAATTCATGTTAAATCATAATGTGTAATCATGTATCACATTTAGCATAAATAAAACTGATATAAAGAATGATCTTATTCTATTCAAATCAAATTTTAATCTAACAAATTAAACTATTTAAAATCCATCTAAACATTTTCGATGAAACCATCAAATTACAAGTCAATCAGAGATCATAAAATTCAATAATTCCTACATTCTCCACGTTACCAATCAACAATTAGAGAGATCTATGGCCAACCATTATTGCATAAAATCAGCCAATCAATTCAGAAAACACATAAAGCTATGAATTTCAGCATTGCTTTTATTATAGCTTTTCCAACGTGGACAATTTATGAATTGCGTGTATGAACTAACATATACATATGTTGTCTAGGCTATTTATTAGAGATGCAAGCATGACTCTTGATGTCAATTGTTGGAAAACATTATGTACAACAGAAGCATATCAGAATCTTACTACTTACATGAATAATAGATAACCAAATCGTTTATCCTAGAACACATATAATATGCTAGAAAACATAAATTTACTGAAATTTAATTTAAAAATTATCTCTTGAAGCGTGAGCAGATACCTTCAAGCAAATCCAAGGGACTCCACAAGTAAGACAACTGTTTGCGGTTTTCTATAGTGATCGCAAGTTCACATCAGAACACTCTCAATACTTGGGTGGGCAAGTATCGAATAGAAAACATTCGATCTTTTTAGGGTTAGAAGAATCCCTAATTATAGAGATTTCATCCCAGTCCAAAGAGGAGAACAAAACACAATCTATTTTTTTCAACCAGAAAAAATACACGCCTGTTTTCTTTTTATAAGAAAAAACACGCTTGTCTCCCCTTTTTCTTTTAGAAATAAGATTTTAAGTTCTAGTTAAATATGGGCACTGTAGGGACCACAAAATTAATTGTTGAGGCTTCCTATTATGGAAATAATTTCAAATAATTAATTTGAATTATTTTTACCATAATAAATTACAAATCATTCCACTAGAAATTCGTGATTGCACTCCTCTATTTATATTTCGAAATTCCTCATTAAACACTTATGTAATTCCCCATGTTAAGATTACAGATACTAATCAATAAATTAAATTACTGACGAATTTAATTTTATGATTAATTTCCTTTAGAGCACTACCTAACTTATTTCATGTGTTGGATTAATAAATCCACTTGCAAGGTTTGACACGATGAAAACTTATAAGTTTCTCAAAAAGGCATATCAATCAATCTCTATAATGAGACATGGACTCCATCGACTAACTTATCATTTCACCAATATATATTATTATCATCCAATCTACCATGCCTATTGACCCATCTCAGAATCTCACCTTTAAATAAATCAAAACGATAATTAATATATACAGATCATAATAGTTATATTAGGATTAAGAATATAAGTACATTTAATAGTTTAGAGAATATGTTTTTGTCAGCCAGTCTAAAACAACTATCTCTACTCGATCCCGTTCAATACATACAAAATGCACTAGCACTAGAAGTTGGAACTATACCATTCTCATAATTAAGATAAAATACATATAATCTTGTGCTACAATCGTACTGATGACATGTCCGATTTCCATCCTAGATTGTGAACAAAAAACTTTATACTTATAAGAACTGATGATTTAATCCTCTGTGTATAAGTTAAAACCTTACACACTAAATCATCTACTACATAAGTAAACAGACACCATAAACGAATATATGATTTATTAAAACTGAATAAATATTTATTCTATAATAAATATTATATCTTAACATATGGTTAATAGTATATATCCCAACATTTATTTCATCCAATAAGAGAATGACACATAATAAATGTTTGACATTGATAGCTTTTTCAGAAAAGTGTTTTTAAGAAAAAACAATTTGTGTTTAGTTAATTCATTTGAAAAGTGTTTTTAATAAGCGTATTGTGTTTGACTAATTTTTTTTATAAAAAAAATACTTATGAGAGTCAAATTACAAAAAATGACAAGTATCAATGCACTTCTAATATTAAGATTATTTTATATATCTCTATAAAATTATAATTAAAATTCTAATTATTAAATTAAACGTACATATTCAAATTTTCAATCAATATTATACATAGATGAATAAAAAATAAATTAATATTTGATATAACATTAACATGATGATTTAAATATAGTTAAAATATCAAGCAAAATAAATTTAAAAACTATTTCATCAATGAAATCACTACATACAAATAAATAAAAAAACACATCACAATCATAAATAAAATATAAGAGATATATTGATAATATGTATATTATGGTAGGGATATCTTGGTCTTGAAATAAATAGTTTTCAAATCCTGCTTCTGATTTTTTATTAAAAGCAGAAATTTTTAGTTTCTTCCAACAGCAGAAAAACTGCTTTTACTTCCATTTATTAGCAGTTTTATTAATTGGTCAAACACCTCATTTTCAAAATAAGTATTTTTACTCAAAATAAGTGGTTTTAGACTCGTAACACAAATGTTAACGAGTCAAAAAGGTGAATAGAGGTGTATTTCTAGACAAAAAAGATGAGTAGAAAGTTATTTTTAGACCAAAGGAGGGATGAAGAGCATTTTTAGACCTTTTCCTATAGTTCAGGGGTTCTTTTGGCTTTTTCTGTTTATTATAGAGTAAAAATTTAAAATCATTTAAGCAATACCGCTTAAAATTAATAAATATTAATAATATTTATCAAGTTTTATTTTACACATAATGAGATGATTTAATATCGTTTAATTAATATGCTTAAAAATAAATTTGTAAACAAAAATTGGATTTGTACACAACACGGGATCTTCGTAACTAGTATTATATATGTTATATATAAGAGAGAGTTTCAAGTTGAAGATAACACATCTCCGTTGATGTGTCTGCTTCAGCAAGGATGTTTTCGAAAAAAACAAAAAAAAATATTTTTTTATTCTACTTTAATTTAATTAGTGTACAATTTATTCAAAATTATGGACCCACTTTAGCTATGTTTAGCTATATGTTTATTATTTTGAATTTCAGTAAAATAAAAAATCAATGAGCGATGATGAAAAATATTTTAATCATGGACCTCTACGCGCAAAACAAATGAGATGATGTACTACTAGTCTACCGCACAATTAATATATATTTCAAATTATTTCATAGTAAAAATTTTAAAACCATTTCATCAATACCACCTAAAATTTATAAATATTAGTAATATTTATCAAATATTTTACACTTAATGAGATGATTTCATGTCATTTAATCAAGGAAAAATTAGCTAACTAGTCAAAATCCCTAACATATTTTATTTAAAACAATTACACTTTAAAATAATTATTAAAAAGGTCAATATTTTAGTTTTATAGCAAATTAAATGTATCCAATTCTAATTCCTTATTTTCCTTTAAGGCCCACATCTTGCAAAAATATTGCAGCAATACCTTTCAGCCAAACAAACGTTCTCTCTCCAATGTATAATTATGTCAAAACAAAAAATGTTCTCACTCATCCAATTCCCTTCTTCTATTGTTCTTCTATTTTCATTCCCCCGTTTCTCTTTATATGTGATGTTTTTTCGATTATTTTTAGAAATTGATAAAAATCTCCCAAAAAATATTCACAACAATCTCATTAATTTTAGGTATGTATCTTTTTTCGATCTTTATGTATTTTACTGATTTGCATCTGTTTAAACCTTTCAATATATTTGTTTGTATAATTGCTTAGTAAAATTTTTATTTTCGATTAGAGTTTTTGATATGGAAAAACTCTAAATTCCTCTCTAATGACGAACTCAAAGAGGACTCCAAGAAGTATATTATGTAATGATCGACTTTTTAGCGATTTTTTGTCTTTTGATCTTTGTATCACTCAAGGACAAGTTGATAATGTAGGATCGATGGCTAGAAAGCTGGAAGAAAGCAGATCTAAGCATCTACATGACCTTATCCGTATGCAAAACCTTCCTCAATTATAGAATATAAACATCATCAAGAAGGACACAAACAATGAAAATAAAAGGAAACGATAGGCTCTTCGTCTTTATGTGCATATGTATTCCCTTGTTCCCTTTCAAATTTAAATAATCTAAAAATATAATAAGTATTTCCTTTTGTAAAAAAAAAATTACTTATGTTTGGATACAACTCATAACTAAACTAAAGTGTATTGATCACAGTTTTTCGTTGGTTTTATACATAGATTTTGTATTCAATCTAACTGTATGCCATCAAATTTTATAATCTTATCTTCATTTTGTTTTCGTACTATGAATTGGTTACAACTTCTGTAGTTCATAATATCATTTTGTTGGGATTTTGTTGGATACAACATATTTGTGTATTTCTTCTATTTGTATGCCTATTAGTTTTGTATTTATGTCATCAAATTGTATTCATCCTCGGAAGTGGATACAAAGTTAGTAGTTCATAATAGTATCTTTGCAGTTGATTGTGTGGAATACAACATAATTTTTGTTTAGATACAACTTTTGTAGTACATAGTATTATTTTGTGGGGATGATGTAGAATACAACATATTTTTTGTTATATTGCTTCTTATTTTTTATTTACTCTAAATGTATGCCTACTATTTTTGTATTTTTGTCATCAAATTGTATTTAACCTCGACAGTGGATACAAAGTTAGTAATTCATAATATGTCTTCTAGTTGATTATCTAGAATACAACATAATTTTGTTTGTATCTCTTCTTTATTTGCATTCATTCTAACTGTATGCCATCAAAAGTTTTGTATTTCTATCCTCACAATGTATCTCAATATCTCTCTACAATCATACCAAGTAAATTACCACATTGATTACAAACAAACAAACAAACATACTAACGATTTTAAATACATTCAAATATTTCACTGCTTTTATCCCCTCAAAAAACAAATATCTAAGAAAATAAAGATGTATTCATGTCAAAACTTTTAATAGCCATTTTCGGAACACTTTCAAACTAATTTACGATTCAACAGTTAACAAATACCTAATGGATTTTATATTTCACCAATTATGTGGAAGATCAAGTTGGAAATTTCGTGTCCTGTTGATTCGTTGTCAACGAATTCCTAATCAATTATTTCAAAATTTTGTTCCCTTTGAAAAAAAAATCACAAAATCAATCGAATTAACTTTGATATAGATTGTGTATTATCAATGGAGGGTTAAAAATAGATATTGAAAATTTAATGAACAAGAGAGAGTTGGAAATTCGAGAAACAAGGGCGAGAGGAGCACTGTCTCCTTTTTTCCTTTGAATGTAACTGATGAGAGGAATTTCAATGATTTTGCCTTTTTAAAAATATTATCTCCCATGATCTTCTCCTTTTTGTTATTAACTAATTGTATTCTTTCAAATTAATCAAAGTAAAAAAAAATACATAACTCAGCCCTTAACAAACTAAAATATTGACATTTTAAATAAATAGTGAAACTATGGCTAAGGGGTTCCATTAGAAGCTAAAATATTGCTATTTTGAAAATTTTCCCTTTAATCAATACCATTTAAAAAATAAATTTGTGAATAAATATTGGACCCGTGGATGCCACGATATTTTTATAGCTAGTACTACGAATAAATGGTGGATATTTAATAATTTTTCCTTAACAACCCTTTTGCTCATTTAATATATTTGCATCCTTTCAATAACGACAACTAATCTATACTATATTAAAAGCATGAAGATCCGATTGAACTTTGTGCCCTTCATTAAAAGACTTGACTTAGATAAAATTGTCTTTTCGTCATTTTCTTTTAATTATTATACCATTATTTTGATTATATTAAATTTTGACTATAATAAATACAATAGAAATTAAATTGAGAAGATTTTCTAATTATGATTAAATTCCTACATGAAAAATCTTTTACCAACTAAAATAGATTTGATTCAAACAAAAATATAGTCAAAAAACTTTCAAATAATAGTAAAAATTTAAATATAAAACGTCCCAAAAAGGTTTTAAAAAAAGAACAAAAAAATAGGCAAAAGAGGACCCGAAAAATAGGCCAAAAATAGTTTTTAAAAGGTCCAAATAATCATACATTAACTTTATAATGAAAAAGTCAAAAAAATTAAACCTAAAATAAACTACTATTTAACTTCTTCCTTTTTAATATGGATTTTGCTAATTTAGCTTTAACAATCACTTTAGAATTAGGATTCCTTTAATCAATTGATTAATATTACTCATGTTATTAAATAATCTATTTATTTTATAAAAAAAATCTATAAAATCACTTAATATTAGGTATATCAATAACACGTGTCTTTCCTTTTTTTAATTTTTCATTGTCCTTTTATTTGTTTATTTGTGTGTTTCTTTTCTTCTTCGTCATTTATAGTTTTATTAAGTTTTTAATTAAGCTTATTTTCTTGGATGTAAGAGTGTCAAATTTTTTTCAATCACAAAATTTTAATTTAGACAAGATAACTCTTACGTAATTTAACATATTTATCATGCAAATAAAAATTTGTTTTTATACTTTTAGGAGTTATATGAAGAGTCTTGAACAAAATGTCACTTTTGTGCATCCTTTGCTTTAACTTGTGAATATATATATTATATGTAATAACATTGGTATGTGATTGTCATTATAAATTTTTTTCCAATAAATATGTCACTAAATGTACTACAATATAAAGTGATATAGCACAAAGAGAGCGAGAATGGACAAAGAGAGAGGAGAGAGGAAAGAGGAAAGAAGCGAGGGAGAGAGGGAGGAAAGAGAGGAATTTCCTACGAAACTCTAACTATAGCTACAAACATAATTTATTTAAATTATAATTGTGTATAGTAAATATATATCACATATTTGGAAAAGTGTGATTTTTCTAATATTAAATTATTTTTTGGGTCATCAAGAAACATGATTTTACTATTAAAAATAGGAGCCTAGAATGCTTCTCACTCAACCCTATTGATACCTTCATTCAACCATATTTAATTGGGGTAAAAATATATTCTTAAGAAAGTTTATGCTATTTTGAAAAGTTTTTTACTTAATAATATATTATACACAAACCATGTTTTACATATATATTTCTTATTAATTAATGTGATACATATGTGCAAAACACGTAATACAATAGATAAAATTGACTTTTACTATTTCCCTCAATTTTTTTTTTATAATATTTAAAATTCGATAGACATGAAATATATGGTACAAGAAAAATACATAGCAAGAGATATTAGGTAAAATTAATAAAGAAATCTAAAAATATATAGTAAGAGGAAAATATTGAATTTTAATTAAATCTATATTTATTGGACTTAAATAATTAACCCAATTATATTAATTCATAATTTATTTGGACTAATATATTCTTGAATTTAATATAAACCGAATCATTTTATAAATTTTAAATTATTACAAAGTGATCTTGGTCATGCCAATGTAATTCTTGTTATGTGAGGATAAGAAAGATTCCAGCCAAGAGAAAGGATATCTGTGAGGATCAGCTAAAGACAGAATCTGAGGCATAATGCCCACTTCTTCCCATAAAGATGCTATTTTAGAGCATGTAAGAAAAAGGTGTGTTATTGATTTGACATTGCCCGAATTACAAAGCTGGCAAATTGGAGAGGGGATACAAGAGATGTGGTGAAGGTAGCATGAGGTTAGCAGTCAACCCTGATGTAATAACCAAAGAAAATGTCTGATTTTTGGAGGTAATGGCAGCTTCCAAATCCAAGCATAAGCGAGAGTTGAGTGTTGCTCAATATGAGTCGACTGTGATAGAAAGAACGCACGATAAAGCTGCTTAGAAGCGTTAGGCTCCATGAGAACCTGTTATATTTTAGTTTTGATGATTTGAAAAACAAAGGGATCTGGTAAGGGTACCTGATTCCCATTGTGTGAACCATTCTCCTACTGGTGAAAATGACAGTTGGAAATAGTACACTGCCAACAACAGTCTTGCAGGAGTGCGGCGTGCGTCTGCGTTGTGCAGCAAAGCCGTTGGCCAATGGTATTGTTGGCCTTGCTTTTGGGTTTTCATTCCCATCACATATAAGGCCAACATCATTAGACACAACCTTAGTTTTTGCACTCTCAAAAAGGATTGAAGAATATTGCGAAGACCACACACTTGAAATATCTTTCGGCGGAATAACAAGGGACCTGATAGAGTTATCTTCGTTCCTAATTTTTCTTACGTTTATATTTCAGTGTTTCACATTGTAGATCTTTTCCTGAGTTATAAAAGAAGTGGATCAGTGATTGTTCTTAGTGAGTATCGTTTGGAGTGATAACTAGAGTTAGCTATTTGAGTTGTTGAAGTCTAAATCAACAATAGCTAGTTGTTTTAGTGGGCAATAGAGTTATTGCTTAGCTCTCTTTGTAGTAGAGTTACTACATTGAGGGGGACGAGATTTAGACTAAAATTCCTATATACAAGAGTTTGTAATCTGAACATTGCTCCATTTTGAGTGAAATGGAGTTGGGTTGAAATCTTGTGAGTACAGGTCGTGATTTTTACCGCCCTTGAGCAAGGGGTTTCCACGTAAACTGCTTGTGTCTTTCACTTTATCATTTGCATTTTTATTATTGTTCTTGATGTGTTAAGAGACCTGGTCCTTGACGAATAGTGGATGCATACATTCTATTAATTGGTATTAGAGCCTAGGCTCTCTAACTGGTTAACACCTAAAGAGAATCTTGTGAAAGAATGACTGGCTCCACTAAACCTGGAAGAAGGACAGTTATCAACAAGGCCCCCAAGGTTTAATGGCCAATCTATAGCTGGTGGAAGACAAGAATGCACGACTTCTTGATGGCTGAAGACAGCGAGCAATGGGATTTAGTGCTCGACGGTCCATATGTTCCAACTATTGAGGTAAAGGAAAAACAAATCACAAGAGTGATTCCCAAAACCCAACAACAATACAATGAGGCCGATAGGAAGAAGATCAAGAGAACTATAAGGCTAAAAACTTATTGGTACGTGGAATCGATGCTGAGGAGTACAATCAGATCTCTGCTTGTGAGTCACCCAAGGAGATTTGGGACTGCCTTAAAAAAGATCATTAAGGCACACAACAAGCGAAGGATTCAAATGTATACATGCTGACTACTCAGTATGAGAAACTTCACTATGAAGGAGGGAGAACCCATTCATGACATGCGCACCAGATTCTCTTCTATCACTAATGAGTTACGTTACTTGGGAGAACCTATTCATCTAAGCAAACAAGTCAGGAAGATACTTTGAATCCTTCCCAAGTCATGGGCTAGTAAGGTCGATGTTATTACTGAAGCTAAGGACCTGAAGGTCATGACCATGAATTCCCTGATTGGAAACCTTCAAACACATTCGATGAACATAAATCAAGAAGCGTCAAAAAAGGAGGTGAAGAGGGACAGGTCACTAGATCTCAAAGTGACATCAGGTGAAACTTCTGAAGAAGATAAAGACATGGCGTACCTCACTAGGAGATTTCAAAAAATAGTGAGGAAACATGGAGGTTTTCGGAAGGCAAGAAGCTCCAGCAGAGCTGCCAATGCAAATGACCTAATGTCACCAGTGTGGAAAATTAGGGCATTTCGTCAAAGATTGTCCTATGCACAAGGTTGAACATAAATACTTTGCAAAGGTTGGATGAGACAAATACAAGAGAAGGGACCCCGATCCCTGATAAGATAGGAAGAAAAGTTGTTGCTAACTATGTTGTGAAGAAGGCTCTAGCTGTCTGGGGAGATTCTTCAAGTGATTCAGAGGAGACGGAACATCCTGAATATGCCTCCATGCTCGCAGTTAAAGATGATGAGGATCCCTATGATGAAATGTTTGCTTCATGGAAATATCTGATGATGAAGAAGAGGTAACTCTTTCTGACCTTAAACAGAACTTGCATGTTTACTCTGTTAAATGATTGAGAAATCTAGTTGTTGTGTTGATCGACTCAATCACTGAGTTGAATACTAAAAAGAATGTCATGAATAATAGTCTGGATGTCTTTCATGATGAATAAATGGCATTGGTTTCTCAAATGTCTGCAATGGAAGAACGAATGATGGTTCTGGAATTTGAAAATCTAAAACTCGGGGAGAAATTAAGGGATAATTGTGTTAAAGGAAAAAGTGAAGCTAGTAGCCTACAACTTGAACTAGAAACTAGCTTGAACACCTTTGAAATGAAATTGGCAATGGCCTTGGAAAGAAATGATCAGTTAGAAAGGGGCCCGATCGGTCTCAAAGAAGAAATGAAAAAATCTCTTAAATGGACCACTTCCTCGAAATTGCTTGCACATTGTACTAGTCAAAGGTCAAAATGATGGGAAGGGTTTAGGAAGTGTGAACATAAGCCCTCCCTATAATCCTCATAGCAAGTATGTGTCAGTGTCTAACAATCTGTTGTGCCTTCAATGTGGGCGCAATAGTCATCTGAAAAAGGAGTGTCCAGCTTGGAAGAGAACCCAAGAAAGCCTCTCAAGCTACTCCAAATGGAAAATCATACAGAACAAGGGACCTGGTCCTAGTTCTAGCTCTTCTCATCACAAGAGAAAGCCCATCTTACCATACTGGACGAAAAAAGTTTCTTATTATGCCTTTATGTATTTACTGGGGACTCAGACTAAAATGGGTTCCCAAATCTAACAAGTAATCCATGTTGTAGGGGAGTGGAGGAAGTAGCAACGAGTGCTGGTTCATGGATAGTGGATGTTTGAAGCACATGTCTGGAAAGATTGAGAACTTCTTCTCACTCAAGGCACTTTAAGGTGGAGGTGTCTCTTTTGGCAATTGAAAGAAAGGATATATTCTGGGAGTTGGAAGAATTGGAAAATATGTTTGAACATTCTATTTAGAATGTATATTATGTAAATGGGTTGAAATACAGTTTTCTTAGTGTCTCACAAATATGTGACAAAGGAAATGAAGTTAGGTTCCTGTCAGAAAGGTACATTTTTACAAATTTGATTTCTAGGGAGGTGATCTTAACTGCTAGAAAGTACAAGAACATGTATGTTGCTGATTTGGATACTGATCAAGGAGATGATCTAACCTGTCTTAGTGCCCAAAGTGAAAAATCTAACTTGTGGCACAGAAGACTTGGTCATGTGAGCTCTTTTCTGCTTAACAAACTGGTGTCTAGGGACCTGGCTCGTTGATTACCAAAGCTAAAGTTCAGTGATGATAAAGTGTGTGATGCATGCGTCAAAGGGAAGTAGGTCAGATCATCTTTCAAATCCAAGAAACAAGTGAGTACATCAAGACCTCTTGAGTTAATTCACATAGATCTGTATGGCCCTGTGAAGATTCAAAGTAGAGATGGAAAGTGGTATATACTGGTAATTGTGGATGATTATTCAAGGTTCACTTGGACTATGTTTCTAAGGTCCAAAGATGAAACGTTTGATATACTGATGCTATTTTCTAAAATGATCAAACAAAGTTGAATTGCAAGATTGCAGGGATCAGGTCTGATGATGGAATCGAGTTTGAAAATGCCAAGTTTGACAATTTTTGTGCTGAAAATGGTATTCATCACAACTTTTTAGCTCCAAGAACACCTTAACAAAAATGGTGTGGTGGAAAGGAAGAATAGAACTATGATTGACATTACCAGAATCATGCTTATTGATTCAAGTCTTCCAAAGAACCTTTAGGTTGAGGCAATTAACACTGCTCGTTATGTGACCAACAGGTGCTTCATCAGGTCCATTCTGAACAAAACTCCTTATGAGCTCTTATACAACAGAAAGCCTAAATTGAGTTATTTGAGGGCTTTGGGATGAAAATGTTTTGTACTAAACAATGGGAAGGATGATTTGGGTAAATTTGATCGTAAAAGTGATGAAGGAGTGTTTGTGGGATACTCCTCTTCAAGTAAAGCTTATAGAGTCTACAATAAGAGGACTTTATGCATTGAAGAAAGTGTTTATGTGATCTTTGACGAGACTAGTGGTATTAAAGATCTTGAGAACAAGGATAATGATGAGATAGAAGAACTTCTTCAGATTCATAGAGATAGTATGAATGAGTTTTAAGATGAAAGATATCAAGATCCAATTGTTGTTGAACGAGATCAACTTGAAGAAATCACTGAAGATGTTGAACCTGAAGAGAGACTTAGTCTGGTTAATAATGCTAAGCCAAGGGATATAGTTCCATCTGAAAATGATAATTATGTGAATGATGTTGACACCCAATTTTGACCGACCTATAACCCTTTTTAGGAATGCTATTAGATTAAATACATATTTTTTAAAATATATTTCGAGTATAGAATTTTAGTCGATTTTGTCTAAAATTTGTACATTTTAGTATGTATGCTTTACAAAAATTATTGTAAATATTATTTATTTATTTTTTGTTCTCTTAAATTATTTTTATAATCGATATTTGAACTCGAAATATTTATTTTACTTATTTATTGTAAGATTCTTAAAAGTTAGATGTGTTTAATTTAGGTGGAAATATTTTAAAATATAGTATTTTATTAATCGGATAGCATCTCCTTATTCTTCCTTTAAATTATTTAAACAATAGCCTATTACATTCTAATTTATTTCAAATCTAGCCAT
The DNA here is from genome assembly GCA_029007595.1 of Solanum commersonii. Taxonomy (NCBI): domain Eukaryota; kingdom Viridiplantae; phylum Streptophyta; class Magnoliopsida; order Solanales; family Solanaceae; genus Solanum; species Solanum commersonii. Next base: position 1,747,622 of record JAJTWQ010000055.1, on the reverse strand, counting down.
TCCAATTCCAATTCTCCTTTCAATCATAGCCATTCAATTCAATCCCTAAAACCTTATCTTTTAATCTTAACCGTTAAACTCGTCCTATTCAATCCTGACCACTCATCTTAGATTGTTTCAACGGATGAGATCAAAGCATTTTTTTTCTTTCCTATTCTAATATCAAAGGACCCCTAAACCTAAAATTTTCATTCTTTCTCCCTCTCTCAACAGATCAGCCGCCTCCCTCAGCTCTCCTCTCCATTTTTTCCGGTGAAACTCATCACTATCGGCTGGTGGCAGCCGTCCCTCTCTCCCTCCCCTTGCCTTCCTCTTCTCCCCTTGCCCCTCTCTCTTCTTCTCCTCCTTTTTAGGTGAAGCAGCAGCACGAACCAGCAGCCTGGCGAGCAGCAGCCAGCAGCTCCAACCAGCTGCCAGGTGAAGCAATAGCATCACCAGCAACACTGGCAGGGACGACCAGCCAGCAGCTCTGGAGGACAGCGGCTTGGTGGACAGCAGCTCCAGCCGGCGTGGACAGCATCCAGGCGAGTGGAGCAGCAGGTTCCACCGACGAAAACAACATCTCTAACCTACAGTAATAGCTGCGACCAGGCAGCAGTTCTGGCCAGCAACTCCGGCCAGCAGCAACGACAATAACAAACCAGCAAAAACCCGGCATCTCCATCTCGGGCGATGTTCGAGTTCAAAGACAGATCTCAACAGATCTGTCCTAGTAAGTTTTAATCTAAGTGTTTTAAAGTTTTTTTTTCATTTCATCTTTGGCCTATTGTGAGATGAATGTTTTGGGAAGTTGAGCTTTCTATGTTCGGTTTGATCTCGTTTCACTATCTGTTGCGTATCCGATCCTTTGCTGTGTTTAAATGATGTTCCAATCATCCTTTACGTGTGGTGTGTTGTTAGTAGTATGTTGTTAAGGATTTGTCCCCTCTTGATTTCAAATAGAAGCAATTCTATAGGCTTAGATTATTGATTTAGAGCCTGTTTGATTTTCAAAATCATAAAAGATTGTTGGTATTGCATTATGTGTCTTTGGTTTATTTTCCTTGTGTAATTTGGAATAGCCGTGGTTATGCATAATTAAGGAATTTTAATCATCTCTAAATCAATCTAAATCCGTTTCGTTTGCTGAAGATGGTACTCTTTGATTCATTGGTAACTTTATATTCTTCATGAACAGCTTCGTACTTAGTGATTCCTACCGTTGATTGATTTAGCGGAACACACCTATGGAAATTATGAGCATGAATATTTGATTGTAATTGCATCTTCCTTATTTAGTTATATCTATTTATCGTTGTAGATTACGCTCTTTTCCTTAATTACCATGGTTAATTAATTTTCTTTACCTTAATAAAAGTAGGCAGATTTCTTGCTTTTATATTTGGTTAAAAAAAGAAAAAATAAATAAATTATATAAAATTTGATTTAGTCATCCGATTCTCTCCTTAAGAGATTTAATTAATGTTGAAAGAAGCCTGTAATTTGCTTGCTTGATTTTTATTGCATAGTATTTTGATGCTAAAGTGAATCCGGACAGGTTTGGTGGCTCTTGATAAGGTAAATTTGCTTATTATTTATTTGTCATTGTTAATTGATTGTAGTAGCCTTAATTTGAGTTGAATGATTTCTTACTTGTTTTATTTTAGTTAAGTTATTTGAATGGAGCTAAGTATAATATTACTAATTTAGTTCTTCTTTAAATACGGTAAAATTTGTGATTGATTCCTTTTACTTTAATTATAGGTAGGCATATTTCTTACTTGTTTATATTGGGTAAAAATAAATTAATAAATCTAATTTTGGGCTCTCTTTTAAAATAAGGAAAACTTATTAATGGATTCCTTAAAATAATTATTTCCTATATATACGTGACCCTCTTCTACTATAAAGAGGACCCCTGCTCTCATTCATTAGACACACACATACTCTAATTCTAAGAAAAGACAACTCTCACACCAGGACATTGTCTAACACTCTTGAATACTCAAAAATATCACTCTCTACTTACAAGAAAGATTCCGGTAAACTTTGAGTTTCTTCTGTACTTGATATTGCTGTGTTCGGGTCGGGTATCGGTTAAGTTTACCTTCATTGCTGATAAATATATTCTGCTTAATCGGTTAGTGATTTCTCCATTAGTTTAATTCTCGCTTAGCATTATTTCAATTGTCGTCGTATGCTTGAAACAAGTAAAGGGGAGAGTGCACGAGTCAGTCTTCTTTCCCTCCTAACATGGTGATATTATGCTTATTGCATCCAATAATTGTGAATTTTATATACCTGACTTTGCTTATAATGTGTTATGTGTTCTATTTTGGTTTAGACATGATAACCGTATAATGTAAGTATTATGTAGTATTGTGCCCTATTGTTGTTTAGCAGGTTATAAGTTTGAAGTTGAAGAGTCGCCATGGGAAGGAAACAATAGACGAGTTGATTTAATCTATGTCTTATATATTACTTAATTTCCTTTTTTTTGGTCTTGTAATAATTTTGTATAAACTCTTAACTCATATATATGAAATAAGTTGGGGGATCGTCTAAGGGGGGAAGGGATTTATATGCTACTTGTTTATTTTTTATCGTAATTTATTTGTGTTAGAAAGCATGCCTATAGGATTATGATTGATCGATAGTTCTTTTTTTTTTTAAATTTCATTTAGATCTTAACTAAAAAGTTAATTGCTTGATCACTTGTTTTAATCTTGTTTAGTTAATATTTAAAATTGATATTTGTTTAAATACTAATTAATTGCCTATCGCATGCCGCCTTTTAGTATATGACGCTAATAGATAAAATCAACCATTTTTGCTTATGTTTAGTCATGTGATAAAGCAAGGTTCTAATTTACTAAATCAATTCGGCATAATAATAAAGCAATGAATAACCTTTTACATGTTTATCATCTCGTGTTATTTGCATCACTAATTCTCTTTTATGAAATAATTGTTTGTTAAATAACTCGTTTTCCCCGATCTAGATATCATGCCCATAGGATCTAAGTTTCTATATATCATTCGGGTGTAGAAATCATATCAATAGGTTGTAGATCTTGTTCTTTACTTAGAAATCATGTCCATAAGGCTTAACTAATAAAATCGATGTCCCAAATAATTTATGTTGGTTTAACAACTCAGGCCTATCGTGTAATAATCAAAATCCTAACTAATTGGCTAATAAAATATCAGTTCATTGATCATTTGGACATCTTGCCTATAGGTCTAATAATATTTTCAGCCTATTCACTGAGATATCTTGCCTATAGGTCTAATAATATTTTCAGCATATTCACTTAGACATCTTGCCTATAGTTTATTAATTTCCAGCATGATAAAATTCGAATTATTTTAATCGGCTCTTGACCAAATCGGGTGAAATTATTTTCTACATTATATTCATTTTTCTGCCACTTTTAATAATTAATAAATTATTTTCTACATGTGCAATAACTTTCCGCCCTCTAAGATTAGTTGAATAATTATCCGCATGTTAAAAATTGTCTAAATAATTATGTTGCTTGTATTTATATGCATACACCTCAGCATGAGACCTTTCACTTTATTTGTGTGTGTTAGCATGTTTAAATTAAAATTTTAGAGGCCAATATAAGACCCTATGTGCTAAATGTTCGTCCAAATTGTTTGACTTAGTGCTTAGGGGGGCCTATTATATTTTATCTTTGTCTAAATTCACCCTAATAGCAGTCCAATGCCTCTTGGACCTTACGTGGGGACGCTAGACACCTTGTAGAGACGAAAAGTAAGCGGTGGTGGGGTAGGGGTAGTTTAGGCCCTATGGAGATGATGACATCGACTCAGGCTTAAAGAGACAAACCTTGATTTTGCCTGTCCCTACACGAAAGCCTATCAAAAAATAAAGAAAAGTCGAGTGCTGATTCTAAAGTCCTTCAGAGTCTCCCATTCCTTCTCCCTTTATTTGTTTATAATTATATTTATTTGGGGTAGTTTAAATAAAATATAAAATTTGTTTACTTATTTATTCATGTAATTTCTGTCTCCTCATTCTTCTCTTTATTGATTGTTTAAATATTTATTTCTTGTTTATTATATCACCTAGTCTTGTATGTTTAACTAATAAAGTAGATAATTTAATTAATCTTAATTGTTTAATATTAGTTATCACCCAGTAATAATGTTTAATAAATAACCAAAATAAATGAAGTGACCATACTTGCTACTTGTAATCCCCACATATTGCATGAGATACGATCGAGACCCACATTTGTGGACCTCGAGGGATGCCTAACACCTTCCTCTCGAGGTAATTTGAACTCTTACCCTGATCTCTGGTTCGTTGACCTTAATTAGACTTAGTTAGGTTAGATGGATGCCCTAACGCGCCTTAATTCGTTAGGTGGCGACTCTTCAATTCTCCAAAGCCCAAAAGAGTTGTTAGATCGTGCACCAAAACTCGTTTTGAGAAAAATGAGGCGCGACAAATGAAGAAGAGGAAGTTGATCAACCTCAACCCTTGACTTCTAAGTCAAGGTGGAAGCATAAGTCTTCCCATTCTCTTGATAATCTCATTTCTCATTTGAACTCTGGAATGCAAACTAGGTCAAATTAGAAATCTAGTTGCATTCTCAGCTTTCATGTCGAATATTGAGCCAAAGAATATCAAGGAGGCCTTAAAAAATGCTGATTAGGTGAACTCAATGCAAGATGAACTTCACTGATTTGAATGGAGTAAAGTATGACACCTGGTTCCTAGGCCTCTGATAGAACTATTATAAGGACCAAATGGGTGTTCAGAAACAAGCTGATGAGCATGGCACTATTACAAGGAATAAATCAAGACTGGTGGTGCAGGGATATAACCAAGAAGAAGACATTGACTATGATGAAACCTTTGCCCTTGTGGCAAGGATCGAGGCTATCAGAATTAACATTGCCTTTGTAGCCTTCATGGAGTTTAAACTGTTTCAAATGGATGTGAAAAGTGCATTCCTAAATGGTCATCTCAAACAAAAGGTCTATGTGAAATAGCCCCCTGGATTTTTGAAGATATTGACTACCCAAATCATGTGCTCAAGTTGGACAAGGCCCTTTATGGCTTGAAACAAGCTCCCAGAGCTTGGTATGAGAGACTGCCCAAGTTTCTTCTCGAAAATGGGTTTAAAAGAGGTAAAATTGATAATACTCTTTTCTTGAAAACAAGAGGTAAAGAATTCCTCATTATTCAGGTATATATATGTTGATGATATCATTTTTGGGGAAACTTCTGAAGTAATGTGTGAAGAATTTGCTTCATTGATGGGAAGTGAATTTGAAATGAGCATGATGGGAGAATTGAGTTTCTTCTTAAGTCTGCTGGTCAAACAAGCTTTAAATGGTACCTCTATTTGTCAAGAAAAGTATATCAAGGAGTTCTTGAAGAAATTTCCGATGCTGGATGCAAAGCCTATTGATACTCTCATGGGAACAAACTCAAAGTTGGATGCTGATGACTCTGGTCCTATGATGCATGAAACTATGTATATAGGCATCATTGGTTCATTGATGTATCTGACAGCAAGTAGACATGATATTATGTTCAGTGTGGGTATGTGTGCAAGGTTCTAAGCATGTCCTAAGGAGTCTCACTAGAAAGCTGCCAAGTGGATCTTAAGGTATCTAAAGAAAATAGGGGACCTGGTCCTGCTCTATCCTTCAGAAGATTCTTTTGAACTGGTAGGATATGCAAATGCATATTATGCAGGGTATCAAGTTGATAGAAAGAGAACCTCAGGAATGGCTCACTTCTTGGGCTCTTCTCTTATCTCCTAGGAACCAAAAAGCAAATTCAATGGCTCTTTCTACAGCTAAAACAGAATATGTAGCAGTTGCATCTTGTTGTGCTCAATTTCTGTGGATAAACAACAACTTGAAGATTTTGGAGTGCTTACTCACACTATCCCTCTCCTGTGTGATAACACACATGCTCTCTATATGGCCAAGAATCTAGTTCAACATAAAAGACCAAGCACATTGATGCGAGACACCACTTTCTGATAGATAATGTTGAAAAGGGAACCATTTATGTGAAGTTTTGTAGGAATGGAGATCAAATTGCTGATATATTCACCAAGGCTTTGAGTAAGGAACAGTTTGAGAACAACAAGTTGAGGCTGGGACTGCTGAAAATGGATTGAACCAAATTCACCCAAAGGCATCAAACCCTCATTGGCTATGATCAGTAGGCAGGTATCCTCGACAACTGTAATGCTTGTTTTGATAGGACCAACTTCGTACCTTCTTGAAGATATACACTCATAATGAATTGCTGGAACAAAGGAAGGACATTACAATTCTGAGATGATCATCTTCAAACTGCAGAGAGGGACCTGATCTTGTCTCAAAGGTCAACATTCTATGCATTATTTTTTTAAATAATAATGACAATTGTTGTCACTGCCACATGTCATTCATCTGTCTTCTGACCGTTGTCCCATCGCTTTAAGCCCAAGCCACACATCTAATCAAAGAGACCTGACACACCTCTTCGTTTTCTTTTATACTCCTTCCCTCGCCTTTCTTCCTAAATTGTTTCAAACTTTCTTCTCTAACTTTTCTGAAACCCTAGAAAATACTCTCCTCTTTTCTTCTTCTCTTTTGCAAAATGTCTTATTCTCCATCCTCCTCTAGAAAAATGATGGAAGCCTTAAATGAAATTGACCCTGCTGCCTTCTATTCTCCGACAAGTAACCCTTCGTCAACCATTCTTCTGGTTGACATTCCTAGATCTAGTAGTCAAAAGCCCCCATATACTTGAGCTCTCTCTAGACTTGAATACCCCTTTTGAGTCATCTCAACCTGGTCCTTCTCTCACTGTCTTATCTGATTTTCTATTCAAAGGAGATCTTCCTGAAGGAAAAACCTCTGAATCTAATATCCTCGCTGCACACAAAGAGTTAATAGTTGAAAGTCTTGCAGAAATTAGGGTAGGATTGAGAACACATTTTTCTTAAGAAAGAACTCAGGAAAACTCCATTGAAATGTCCGAACCTATGTTTGACTGGACACCAATAGTTAGTCTTCCTCCAGTCTCTTCTATCGAAGAAGACGATGAGGACAACATTCCTTTTAGATGGACTATACAGAGAAGGATGGTTCCCATCTCAATCAAAGGGTAGGATAAAGTTATAGGGAAACATCAACAAGGCAATAACCAGGGGTGCTTCACAGAAGTTCATGAATGATGTCATAAAGGCAAATAAGGCTAGTACTACAGAAAGCAGAAAAAGAAGGAAGTTTGGACTACAGGAAAAGGTAATTACTGATAAAGGGGTTGTGGAAGTTTCAAATGAATAGGAGGACAATGACACTATATCTGAGGATGTTGTTTTTGCAGTGGAGAAAAGAAGGAAAGAAATACTGAGCAAGAAGAAGGAGAAACCTAAAAGCAGAAAACCTTTAGGAAAAAGGGCTAAGTGTCAAATAAGGGAAAGAAGAAGGTGAATGAGACATCCAAGAGAAAGAGAGAAGTGTCACCTAAAAGAGAAGTATCACTTGACGCTGATGAATTGTTTGGAAACTCTGAGTCCGAGTCTGAAGAGAGATCAGGTCCGAAGAGTAGAAGATGAAGGCTAAGAAGAAAATGTATAAAGAGGATATTGTCGATAATTTGATGAAACAGAAGGTACTGAACGGGCGGGTCTTCGATTATGAAATAATCTCAAAGCCAGGGATGTGCACTATAGTTGATGCACTTGAAATCCAATCACAGACCCACTTGTTTACAAATCACACTCATGTTCTGCATGAGCAACAAGTAAGAGATTTTTACTACAACTTTGAGTTTACTGAGGATGGTAGCATCAACATACGAGTAGGTGATAGGATTCTTTATCTGAATAAGGAGAGATTGGGTGAAGTCTTGAACGTTCCCAGGGAAGGGATCAGATCCCTAATTGGGAAATTTTGCTCCAAAGGCTTTCCTAAGGAATGCGGCAAACTCACCAAGTTGAACTGTGTTGGGATCTCCAAGAAACTTCTCAAGGGATATTATCAACTACTTTTTGAGTTTGTCAACAAAGTGCTCCTTCCCAGATCTGAGAAGAGGACAATTGCTTCTGCGACTGATCTGTTTGTGATGGAGGCACTAAACACATTCTAGCCCTTGAATCTTTCAACCCTCATGACAGAGCATATGTACAAGACGTTCATAACTCAAAAAGGAAAACATGGTATAGGGTATGGTTACTTCATCACTAAAGTGTTCAAACATCTGGACATTCCTCTTGAAGCAGGAACAATTAGGACTATGAAACAGACTTTCTCTATGAACACTCTCGTTGAGTGTGAGATCATGGAAAGAAGGACAGGGTATCTAAGCAAAAAATTTGCGTTGGTGGTTGAGCAGAGTCAACTGAAGCATGAATTAGAAAAGATGACTGCCCTGGTAAGCAAAAAAGATGTTGAGATAACCTTACTGAAGGCACAATTGTCAAAAGCACAAACAGAGGGACCTGGTTCAGCTGAAGTCTCTAAGTTGAGGAAGAAGAATGAAACTCTTTTGGCCGAAAATGTTGAACTGAAAGAAAAGCTTATCAAATCCAATGATGCTGCCAACGATCGCCTCACTCTCGTCATCCAATACCTTACCCAAAACCTCCCTTCTCCTAGTCTCTTCCTAATCCTTAATCAATTCCTCCCTCTTTCCCCTTATCCTTGTGTGGGCAGTGTCTTGGGTTATCTTGGTATTTTAATTATAATGTATTGAATGTTTTCTTTAAATGCAGTGAAATGGATCTCCGTTTTGTACATGGCCTTGCTTACTTTCATGCTTTTCTTTTTATGCTTGTGTTGGCAATTGTCCATGGTTCTATCAATCTTGTTTACTGTCATTCCTTTTTATGATGCCAAAAGGGGGCAAATATTTGCATGCTCAGGTTGAAAGTTGGTTGGGTTAGGAGATGTTGTTTAAAAGGTTGAAGGTTGGTTGGGTTAGGAGATCTTGTTGAAAAAAGTGATATAGTATTGTTGTTATAATATTGTTGTTAATAGGAAGCCTGTTGACAGGGGGGAAATTGTTCGGCCTGCTGATAGGTGGCAAGTGTTGATTTGTTTGTAATAATCAAAAGGGGGAAAATGTTATATTTTAATTTTGATGATTTGCAAACAAAGGGATTTGGTAAGGGTACCTGATCTCATTGTGTGAACCATGCTCTTATTGGTGAAAATGACAACTGGAAATAGTACACTACTAACAACAGTCCTGCAGGAGTGCGGCGCGCGTCTGTGCTGTGCAGTAGAGTCATTGGCCAACGATATTGTTAGCCTTACTTTTGGGTTTTCGTTCCCATCACATGTAGGGCCAACATCATTAGACACAACCTTAGTTTTTGTACTCTCAAAAAGGATTGAAGAATATTGCAAAGACCACACACCTAAAATATCTTCCGGCGAAACAACAAGGGACCTAATAGAGTTATCTTTGTTCCTAGTCTTTCTTACGTTTATATTTTAGTGTTTCACGTTGTAGATCTCTTTCTGAGTTATAAAGAAAGTGGTTCAGTGATTGTTCTTAGTGAGTATCGTTTGGAGTGATAGCTAGAGTTAGCTATTTGAGTTGTTGAAGTCTAAATCAACTAGAGTTAGTTGTTTTAGTGGGCAATAGAGTTATTGCTTAGTTCTCTTTGTAGTAGAGTTACTACATTGATGGGGAAGGGATTTAGAGTTAAATTCCTAGGTTACAAGAGTTTGTAATCTGAACATTGCTCCGTTTTGAGTGAATGGAGTTGGGTTGAAATCCTGGGAGTACAAATCGTGGTTTTTACGGCCCTTGAGCAAGAGAGTTTCCACGTAAACTGCTTGTGTTTTTGACTTTATCATTTGCATTTTTATTATTGTTCTTGCTGTGTCAAGGGACCTGGTCCTTGACGAATAGTGGACGCATACATTCTATTAATTGATGGTAAGTATTAACTCTTGAATATTTTTTTTGGAGAATAGTAGTTAATACTAAGGTAAAATATGAAAAAAAATTATTTTTTCTTGATATGCCAAAAGTAACAAGTAAAAATGAAAATCTATTTTGGGAATAAGTGACAAGTACAAGTGAACGAAGGGAGTATTAGTTATGGTTGCATTAACTATACATAGATTATTTCTTATGCATCGTTTGGTTTGGTGTATTAAAAATAGTCAACATTCATAAAAATATTTATTTACAAAGATATCCTCCACAATTATGGTGGAAAAGATGTAAAGAGATTTTTGAGGGATAATTGTGTCTTTAACCATACTAATACATGTATTAAATCTCCTTGTATTACTAATATGTAGAAATATGTGGATTAGTAATACACCTTAGTACACAAAAGAGTGTATTAGTTACAAATAACATAAAAATGTTGTTTAGAACATGATATTACAAATACACAATGCATTATTTATTTTTATTAATACATTCTACCAAATGATCCCTTTAAGTGATTGATAATGTGAGAACATACAATGACTTTATTTACTAATAGAAACAAAGTTGGCTATCTTAAGACTGCACTCGGTAAAGGAAATACTTAATTTGTCTCTTCGGACTTTTTCCCTTTTAACTAGAGGTTTTGGTTTCAAGCTATGATATGAATTTTTTTTGGGAAAACTATACAAATTAGACCCATTAGCCAAAGTATTTAGTATAATTTACATAAATCTCATAGTGTTAAGAGCTAATTACATTTTTTCCCTACTCTTTTCCAAATTAAAAAAATCCCTTAAAATGTATGGATTTCGGATACATCACTAGAATTTCAGAGACATCACTGAACTTTCGGATACATTAGCAGACATCCGGATACATATGTGAAGGATGTATCCGAGACGGGAGGGATTCATCATAAAGGGGATAGGACATCCAGATACGTAGGAGAGAGATGTATTCGAGTGGGGGAGGGATGTATTAGAGAGGGGATAGGACATCCGGATACATAAAAAAGGGATGTATCTGAGAGGGGAGGGATAGGGATGTATTACCGAGAGGGAACCAATGTATCCGAGAGGGGATTTTTGAAAACTTTTAAATGGTTACAAATTTTAGAAATCATGGTAAAATTAAGATGTGTATTTAGGTTAAAAAAACCTAAGTATTACCCAAATTGAAAACCCAATGTATTTACCCTGATTAGACCTACAACCCAAACTATTTACTTGACTGCCCCACTTTTTCTATTCACTGAACCACTGTTGATCCCATCAGAGTATATGTATACTCTAATGATATTTATGTACTCTAATAGTATCAAGGTGTAACTGAGCAGCGTTTTCACTGAAGCGATGCTTCTTCCTCTTTGATACCATCAGACTATATATATATATATATATATATATATATATATATATATTATATATGATATCAAACAGTAAACACAAATTAGTAGTTAAAAACAGGGAATATGAAAGTAAGGAGTAATGATTTATAAATAGTTTCCTTTTTTGGGTACATGTATTTTTTTTCCCCAAAATTATTGATACGAAGCACTACCACCAAATGGGCCCTACGCCACTACCCAACACAAATTTGGATTGGAAGGCTCCAATGCCGATACCACACATTAGATAGGAAACCAAAAGAAAAATGTTTATTTTTTTGCTAAAGGCTTCATTCAATTCTACGGATGGGTATTAATTTGCAGGGGCGGAGCTACAGTGTTAAATAGGGGTTCGGACGAACCCACTGCTTTTACGTAGACCCTATATACGTTCTAAAAAATCATGTACAAATATATGTTAATATTGCATGCGAACCCGCATCAAACTAAGGTGGGTAGTGCAGTGGTAAGCGCGGGCAAGTTTTGAGTCTTAGGATGGGGGTTCGAGCCTCACTGGCAACAATTCAGTTTTTCCAAATTTGTTTTATATTGGATTAAAAATGTGCTTTGTGCCTATCTTTTACCCTCATTTAATTCAATTTTTCCTATATAGATTTTTCTAAATTCTTTTCTCAAACAATAAAACAGAAAATTGATGATTGAGAATAATAAAAAAGTAGTGTCATACTCCAAAACAATATCTGACTATTAATTTCAAAATAGATAATTGTAAGTAGGGGGTGTTCACGGGTCGGTTTGGATCGGTTATTGGTCAAAACCAAAACTAAACCAACTTAATCGGTTTTAAAATTATCAAAACCAAACCAAACCAAATATAATATACATTTATCGGTTTGGTGGTTATCGGTTTCGGTTTGGTTTGGTTCGGTTATTCGGTCATTAACCATATACAAAAATAAAAAAAACAATTCATTCAAAATGTGAAAAAAGTGACAACAATCCATTCAAAACGAAAAATAGTTAGAATGACTTAAATTACTGAACTTTCGATCACTAAATTTACTATCAATAAAGCTTAAAAATTCACTATATTGGTCTAGAAGGAAGAGATAATAACATTTTCAGTCCCACAAAGAATTGTCATAGACACTCATAAACATGAAATCAATAAGATAAATGCTTCATCTTGGGCATTTTTGCTTTCAATAAGTAAATTATAAAGAAATTTTAATGAAAATATGTATAAGATCTTTAAAATTGTTTATAAAAACAATATATTAAGTAGGTATATTAATAAAATACATGTATATAATTCATCGGTTCGGTTATTTCTTCGATTTTTTCGAATAAAACCATAACCAAACCAAATACTATTGGTTTTCAAAAATCTAAAACCAAACCCAAATAAAATCAATTTTATTTTATCGGTTTGAATTGGTTTTTATCCAAACCGTGAACACCCCTAATTGTAAGTAACAAAAATTAGTGATCATATTCTAAAACAACATCTCACTATTGATTTCTTTTGAAGCATTCAATAAAACGTTAAATCCAATTTATTTATTTTTAAGTTAGGGTTCTAATTTTTTACTACCTACTTCATTGTTACTGTTTGTTGTCAAAGTGTAGACCTCTGCCCCGGTAAGTACTATTTACTCTTCTCAGTTCCTCTTCGGCTCTCCCTTTTCTCTTTTTTTAAATTTGTCTTCACATTGTTTAACAAATTATTCAAAGATCTTATTTTTAATCTTTAATTTTAAGACTGTTCCACGTATTAATAATTGATTATATTAATTAAATTATTGTTTGCTTCTTGGAACTTCAACTTTCAATGCAAGAGTGGCTCAAGGGTGAAGCAAGTAAAACCTTTCCTTTAGGTCCCAAAAATATTAATGGTGAATTTAATAATTTTAATTTTACTTAAAATAATATTGAGATTATAGAAAAAAAAAAAGTTCAAAATCTATACTAAAATATAACACTTATCTACCTTTTACCAAATAATATTTTAGAACTTTGAAATAAATAACTCAAATCTTCATATTAATAAATGAAGTATTTTAAAGTACCAAATGATGGATCATTTCTGCTTTCAAAGCATAGCAACTTGTCGAGTGCAATTTTAATGATATGCTTATATGTTTGTGGTTATATATATATATATACATATATGTTTGTAATTTAACAATTGTTATATTAGATTAATATGTTGTTTTGTTTTAAAATTTAGAACTCACAAACATCAAATTTTGGCTCCGCCTCTGATTATTTGTCAAGAAATCTTAATTTCAGATGAAAGGAATAGGTAGAAAATCAAACAGATTTCAATGATTTCATCTAGGCAATACTATTTGATAAACTGAGCCTGTACTATGTACATTCACCATAAACCTGCTTTATATACATTGATCAATAAATGGAGAGAAATTGTAATTTGTAAAGCAACAGTCATACTCCAGAATTCTTATTCATCTGTACCACCACGCCAGTATCCCCATTTACTCATCCCACATTCCGATAGGAACTTCTGATAATCGCCGTCCAGTTTTGCATAAGCACGTGAAAGCTCTTCAGATTGGAGATGTTCTCTATCATCGGTGACGTTCTGTTCAACAGTTCCAATATGTTAGTTTTGCAGTCAAATTTCGCAACAGTAACAGAATCAAAGCAAGAATTACATACTGTTCACTGCAGTCTTAAAACCGTGTAAATTGGAAAGTATGGCAAACACACATTAAATTTTATATATGATGCACAGGAATGATGAGTTAATAAGTACTAGTGTTGTTGAATATCAAATGACAAAGTTCTCATCCAAACACTCCTGATAATCATGAAGTTCTCAAGGAAAAATAGGCTTATGTGATATGCACGAATGCACACACATTACACAAAAAACATCTACTCCGTGCACTTGCAAAGATTACCTAGTTGCTAGTTTTCCCGAAATTTGGTGGCAAATTGCAAAGAACATGTCACCAAAGTATCTTTTCCCTAAGAGGCCATATAGTGAAAATTACAGAGCTGATTTGAGCCCCACCAAGGTAATTATGGAATTTTTTAATTTTTTTTTTGATAACTGAGAAATCCATTTGTGACCCGCCCTTTGGACCAATCACAACCTTCTAAACTCGGTGGATAATGGGCCCGCCCCTCTACCCTTTTCCACTTAAATACCAGGCTTCGCTTTGCATGTTGTGGGGCTTGAACCTACGACCTAAGCCACAAATCCTCCACGTTTTGCCACTTGAGCTAGGCCTTGGGGGCTAATTATGGAATTAATTAAAAGAAACATAAACAAGAGAGGAATATTGAAGAAAGACCACAAACAAGATAGTAATTCTTGCTAGCTACTTGCGCTGAATATTTACCTCAATTTCAGGTCTTGAATCAGAATATAATGCATCTGGATCGCTCAAATCACGAAGAGCTAATTTCCATCTCATGCTTCCAGATGCCTGACGAACATCTTGCAATTTATTTCTAGCAACTCTATGGTGAAAGGCATTCATTATGCATCTGATGCAAAAGCCTATCAGAGGAACCAGAACTAGAAAATAACCACTGGTTTTAGCCTGATAATAACATTGACAAGTCTGTTGAGATATCTATTAACATTCCGAAAGATCTGCATACTAATCATTTGCAATACATATAATTAATGTAACTAACGAGACAAAGATACGACATATCTCAAGGAAGTCCTTACATATGGTAAATGACGGCATGAAAGCACATATAACATCTTCTGGTTGATATCGTTGCCACAGAGTTTGAAGCGTTGGCGTGTTTCAGACACATCAATTTTAGGTAATCTAATCTTCTCTCGTTGATTCTGAAAAGAAACTGACAATCAATAAGAGAACTTGCAATACAAAAAGAGTTTAGCTAATGAAAGTTTCATGGAATATCAAACTAAAAGAGGGCAAACAAAAACTGTTACACATTACAATTAGAAGGAATTAAGAAAAAACTTTCACTTGTACTGCAGCTACAAAAAGAGTCTAGCTAATGAAAGTTTCTCTGCTATATCACATAAATGCTCATCCAAGTTTCATTGGAAATATGCAACCCATTACAAGGTTTTGTCAAAGCTAATACACAAATATATATCTTGATATATTCTGGAAATATCAATCTCGAGGAGTTGCCAATCTTGTTGGTCAATCCACAAAATCCCAGAGGTATGAATGGATGACTAGACAAACTAACTGAGATTTCAAAACATCTTTTGGATGTGTTTAATATAACTAAAGGAAATACTGACACTAGCATCAACATAATCCCAAAGTCCAAGTGGAGATGAAAGTTTATTTTACCAAAATGTCTGGCTGAGTTGATTGAAAAAAACAAGTGTCTCATGAGTTGATTGTGATCATGCAGGGCAGATGAGATTAAGTGAAAATAAAGTGGTCTTCGAGTTGCATTCACATGGCATAACGAGTTCAAACTTCAGAGTTGCAGCTGAAAGAAACACCACAATGTAGCTGAAGTATACTGAATCAATGGCTTCCCTTTATCTGGCATGATTCATGAAGATAATATGGCAAGAATGGATAATAGCTCAAAGGGTAGGTTAGATGACAGAATCTGAAGGATAGTTTGGAAAAATTCTTCATTACAAACATTTTAATCCTATTCCAATGTTAGCTACCAATGACAAGGTATTTTATAAAATCCATCAGGAAGTCACATAATACTTCCAAGGAACTAGTCCAACAGATCTTATTCTTACCTTTTAGAATGACGAGATATCCTATTGATGAGAGCCTTAAAGCACTGACTATTTCCTGTAGTAGCAATGTAGCATCTTGGAGGAAGAAGTACTTACTTATTTTATGAACTAAACAAACACCAAAGGACTACAAAACTTTCTGTTTGGTCTTCCATTTTACAATTTTAGCATAATAATTATCATAGCACCTACATCCTATTACCTTCTTAGATGACATCAAATCAAGATAATGCCTTTTATAGGCAAATATGTCATGTTGACCTTGTTATAATTGTGTTCAGGCTTTTATTCGACTTGGTGAGTAGAGAGATCACTCGATCAAGCTTACATCATTTTCCTCATTTAGTTTGTTGGTCTATTGTCACATATATTAAACTTCATAAAGCAAGCACATCAATTTCATTCTAGATAACAGAACATCATTATTAGACAAGAACAAAGTAGAGCTCCAACAGATACAAAAACACAAGCCAATTCATTTAGCACCAAGCTGCACAGGCGATGAACCCATTAAAGCAAAAGAGCAAATTTGATGACCACAGACACATTTTGTTTTGGCAACAACAGAATTGCTACAACAGTGCCATAGTGAGTTGGGTTATGAACTGATATCAAAGTTCTTCAGTAGAATACAAAGAAAAGTGTAACTATAACTACAACTAAGTTGACACATAATATAATATAGTAAATAAAAGTGTGTTCACTGTAACCTCGTAATCTTTTAGATGAGTTGTTCACATAATTCAAGTAGAAGTCCTAGATTCAAATTTTACTGTTACCGTTATTAGATGAATGATATATTAACTGTTGAGATGAAAACAAATGAGTCCAGAAAATGTTACCGTTTGTGAGTAAGGTGTAACATAGGAAGGGATGTTGAGATGTTGCCCTTCAAAAACAAGGTTAACATCAATAATTTCCTTATTAGCAGCAGCAATTTCATAAATAGGCACTCCATATAACTTTGAAAGTGAAGTCAATGTTTCATCCCTGCTATTACCAATTATCAAAATACAATTCAAATCTAAGAAACATTCATAGACCCACAAGTAAGGCATTCGTGTAAGAACACTTACTCTTTCACCACATGAACCAAGAATTGAATGGAACTGTTCCATTGTTGACCATTTGAGAAAAGCTCCTGAATATGATATTTACACCTCTGTGACAACAAAACCCAGAAACAATTTAGCCAATATTCAAACATATTTTCACTTTACTGACTAAAGAAACAACATGCAAGAAAGAAAAAAAAATCAGAAATAATGAGAAAAACTGTTGAAGAGAACCTTAGAAAGTAAACTGAAGTGCTTGTATGTGGAGTTAGCTCTAAATGAAGAGGATTTACAGGGCAATGGATGAGAGGATTGACATAGCTTCAATTCCATTGAATCATACTGCTTTCGATTACATTCACACAAAAGATTTGTCACTCACTTCTGAATCTATTGCGGGATAGAATAGTACGAAAGTAGCAAAGGAAGACTACAAAATTATTTGGGCTTCTTTAAAGGTATGGGCTCCATCTTAATATTCCAGATTTTCTTTGGGCTTCTTTGGGCTACATTTGGGAAAGGATTAATTATGGATTAATTACAGAAATTCCACATTTTAATTTACTTATTACCATTATTCCCTATAAGTTTTACAAATCTCTAAAATCTCTCATTTTTACGCATCAGATTAGTGTATCTCGCGCATCAGATTAGTGTATCTCGCGCATCAGATTAGTGTATCTCGCGCATCAGATTAATGTATCAGCGCATCAGATTAGTGTATCATGTATAAAATGTAATGTATCTTACTTAACGATTAATGTATCTCACGCATCAGATAATATTTCAGCGCTTATATTATTGTATCCGTTTGAGAAATTTCTGTAATTATAATTTTTTAAGGGATATATTGTAATTTTGCCTTAAAAGTATGTGATTTCTGTAATTTGCCCAATAATTATTGGGGATTTTTTGTAAATAGCCATTATAATATACTTCATTATGTTTCATAGCTATAGTTTGCATAATTTGGGGTTGTAGATATAATTTAAGATTCCTCGTTTGTATAATTCACGAATTTGTATAATTTGCTAGTGAGTTTGTATAATTGAGTTATTTTTGTATAAACTCAAAAAACGAATTCATACAAACATATAAAACTGAACTTTAAGCAGTTATACAAATAATATTATACAAAATTACATTATACAAAAGTTATACAAATTATATTATACAAATTTCGAATTGTACAGACGTGAGAATTATACAAACTCGAAACCCCGGCCCACGTAATTATCACTAAATGTTGATCGCGAGTGGTAATTAACTAAAATTATGGCTATGATGACTAATTAACTAGTATATGTTTGCTTAACCATATAATTTTCCCTTAACTATTTGGCTAGTTTCAAATATATACAATAAAGTAAGGGAAAATTATACAAATTGAGCCCTCTAGGAAAAAATATTTACTCAAATTGAACTCAATCCAATATATTTATCGTTATTGGACCCATGAGCCAAATTTTTTACCCAAAATTCCCTTAGTTTGCATGGACCAATACTCAATTTGTTCTTCTTTTTGTTTTTCATTTATTATTTTTGTACTTCAATTTATTACTTTTGTCCTACTCCCTCTGTCTCTAATTACTTGTTCATTTTTGAATTGACACACATATTATTAAACAATGATTGAGATAGTGAGTTTACCATTTTATCCTTATTAATTATAAAGTGGATGAATTAAAAATTTAAGATTTTCAACAAGTTCTACCTTTTTCAAAATCAATTAATTGAGGGTATAATAAGTAAAAAAATGATCTTTCTTGATTTGTCAAAATTGACAAGTAAAAAAGAAAAATTGGACGAGTAATTAGGGACTAATGAAATATCATTTATCGTCTTTGTACTTCAACTTATTACTTTTGTCCTATTATTTATCATCTTTGTACTTCAATTTATTTCTATCCTATTATTGATTACTTTTGTCCCCTTCTTATTTATTACTAGGAAACTTATCCGCGCTTCGCGCGATAAATTTATCAATTTAGAAAATATTTCTAAAGTACAAATTTTGTCAAACAAATATGATAAAACTTTTCATGTCTATGCATAAAATATAGTTAGAAATATTCATGAAATCTTTCTTATATAATTTTGTTATTAAAATTAGAGTTAGATGAATGGTATTCTTTTTATTATTATATCTTCTTCAAAAAAAGAAAATATATAAAAATATTTTTATTTTTAAATACAATATTTGTGTATGTGATTCTAATAGTAGTAGGTTTGTTTCTTTCATCAGATATATGGCATATTTGTTTTCCAAAAATTTCCTTTATTAAGAATAAAACAATAAAAAATGAATGAAACTAAACATATAAAGGAAAAAAAGAAATATAAGTATCCACTACAATGGAATCGCTCCTCTACAATTAGACGGTTAAAACTTAAAAGGTATTTACTACAATTTCTTTTGATTATAAGATTAAAATTTTGAAATAATATTTTTCCTTTATTTAATTACAAGTATTTAAAACTCCTTTCTTAGTAATTATCCTATGACCAAAATTAAGTCAACTAACAGTGTCTTTCTCTAAGCTTATATATGAAAAGTATTATAAATTATAATTTTACTTATGTATTTATCAATATGAGTAAGAAGATATATATTAACTAGATTTTGATCGAAATTGATATCATTTGAATCTTAAGAAAGAGCGAATTAAAAAGAGAGAAAAAGAATTTAAAAAGTGAAAAATTAGATAATAGGAATAGTACAATAGGAATATGATATGACCTCGTTACAAATTTATCCAAGATATAGCATGAATTAATGGATGAAATCTTCATGTATTTATACATACAAATTTAATTATTTTCTCAAATTAGTTCTAAAACTTTGCATATCACTTATTTTATAATTAATTCAGTTCATAGCTTAGATTTTTTAAAATTTGCAATTACAAAATTCTCTAATTTTTAAATTTAAAAGTAGATATTCTAACATTAAAAAATATTTGTTAATATAACCCATATTTTATGTAAAAAAAAACTATAGATTACAAAGTGAAAGGAAAAAAAATTAAATCTAACTTTGTAAAATATTCAAAATATGAAATATTTATCTTCTACTAATTTATAATCCATAAAATTTAAAAGGGTTAAAAATGTATTGATGAAGAACAATGTCACGAAATTTTATAAGCCTCAACTTGTTCAGTAAGAAAACATTTTAGCCAAAAGTAATGTATCCCTTCTCTAATTGCTTTCAAAATTTTCTTATCTGCTTCCTCTTAACTTTTCTCAAAATCATATTTTTAAAATCCTCATACTATTTCAACATTTATATGAATTGGAACAATTTAATTAATTCAAATAATAGAAGAAAATTCTTAGACATTCTTAGTATAAATTTTAAATATACGCATTTCTCAATGAAACAAATTTCTATTATATTTATGAAGAATGGACAATTAGATCATTTCAATGATGAAAATTTTAAAATAAATAAAATAATGATAATTCACAAGGAGACTATAATTAGTTGGAACTTGGAAGCCATATATATTAACACTAGATAATGGTGCCCATGCTATGCACGGGCCCAATAATATAAATGGTATGTTTTGGGGCTAATAACGGAGTTTTTGAAGCGATTGTTTGCGTAGATAAAGGAATAAGTTTTTTATCACAAACCTGTACTTTATTTGACACTATTAAAATGGACCCAATATATGTTATTTTTGTTGTCTCAATTTATGTGACACAAATAAAATTTGGAGAGTCATCCAAATTTTCATATTTTAAAAAAAAAATGTTTTAAGTTATTAGTTATTGTGATTTATAATATTTTTATGCAACTTTCAAATAACCTACATTATTGGTGACTTTGTCCTAATTTATGTGATATGAATAAAATTACAAAATTAACCCTTTTAAAATGTCTTTTAGATATTTTAAGTTGTTAATTATTATTATTTATAATACTTTTTTGATAATTTTAAAATGATATGTGTTATTTTTTCTGTCCCAATATATGTGAGCTCGATAGAATTCTAAGAGTGAACCTATTTTATTATATAGCTTTTAAATATTTTAATTTGGTAATTATTGTAATTTTTAATGCTTTTTAAGTCATTTGTAAATGATATATGTTGCTTCCTTTGTCCCATTTTATATAGTATAAATAAAATTCCCAAAACCAACTCAATTTTTTTTTGTTTTTAATATTTTAAATTATTAATTATTGCGATTTATAATATTAAAAAAATTAAATAGAAAATGTACAAAACTTGTATCAACCTAAAAAATGACCACGATAATTCGAAGCCTATAGAAAGCAATAAGGTTGTACGTAATTTTAAATACTTAATATATATTACTCCGTTTGTCTCAATGTATGTAGCATAGATAAAATTTGAAGAGTCAATCAAATGTTGTTAATTGTTAAGATTTACAATACATTTTACGTAATTTTCAATAATTTCACATTAAATAATACATATTACTACTTTTGTCTCATTTTATGTGACATTGATAGATTAATTTTAAGAATCAGTCAATTTCTTTTTTTTTGTGTTTTTTTAATAAATATTTTAAGTTGTCAATTATCACGATTTATTATATTTTATACATAATTTGTAACGATAGATTAATTTCAAGAATCAATCGAATTTTTTTATATGTTTTTATTTTTGAAATATTTTATGTTGTCAATTATCATGATTTATAGTATTTTTACGATAGATTCACTTCAAGAATTAGTGGAATTTTTTGTATTTTTTTTAAAACATATTTTATGTTGTCAATTATCATGATTTATAGTATTTATATGGAATTTTTAAATATAAAAAATACAAAAAAAGACAAATAAATTAAAATGGACCCAATATATGTTATTTTTGTTGTTCTAAAATGCTCTGTCATGCTACTTTTACTATTATGTCATAGCTTCTTCGCTTTCATTTATTTTCTGAATTGATTTTTATTATGTTTTTTCTTGAGTCATTGTCTACCAAAAATAACCTCTTTAGCTCCCAAAATAATTGTGAAGTCCTCGTAACCACATTTGTGAGTTTACATCGACTATGTTATTGTACATTGTCTCATTATGTCTTAAAACACTTCTACATATTATTTTACATTTTTGTGTGAAAAAAATCTTATCGCAAATCGCCATTCCATTTTCTCTAAGGGTTAGATGCCTTTCTCTTCAATTCATCCAGTTCTAATAATCAACTACTCCCTCTATTCCTAATTACTTGTCTACTTTTCTTTTTATAGTTGTCCCTAATTACTTATCCATCTTGACAAATCAAAAAGGGACAAATTGGTTTTACCTATTATACCATCAATTAATTAGTTTGAAAAAAGGTAGAACTTCTTGAAATTAAAATTTTTAATTCATCCACTTTATAATTAATATGAGTAAAATGGTAAACTCACTATGTTAATCATTGTTTTCTTAATAAGTGTGTCAATTCAAAAGTGGATGAGTAATTAGAGACAGATGGAGTAATAATTTTTTCTTTTGTACTATTATTAAAATTTCTAATCTTTTTTTCAAAAACTAAATTATGCTTTTGGACAAATGGGACTATGATTTCATCTAATTTTGATATAAGACCACTTTTTTATACTAAATAAATTGTATTTTGTTGGAGAAAATCTCGCCCATGATTCTGAAACTCTCCTCTTCTTCTCTCCCCTATCCCCACAGTCGAGTGTTTTGACTTGCAGAAGAGCAAATAACCCCCCCACGTAAATGAATCACCCCACCCACCCCCTTTGTATCTCTCTATAGCTATATCTATATTTATAGTTTGTTAATTTTCCTCTGATTAATCACTGGAGGAAAACTTCAAGAATGCAACACGGGCCCAATATCTGTTATATTTTTGTCTCATTTTATGTGATATAGATAGAATTTAAATAGTCAATTAAATTTTAATATGATTTTAAAATATTTTAAATTGTTAATTATTGTAATTTATAGTATTTTTACGTAATTTTAAAATAATATATATTACTTCTCTTGTCTCAATGTATGTAGCACAAATAGAATTTCAAGAGTCAATCAAATGTTGTTAATTATTGAGATTTACAATACATTTTACGTAGTTTCCAAATTAAATATTAGGAGTATATGTTACTTCTTTTGATTATTATAATTTATAGTACTTTTTACGTAAATTTTTAATAATATATGTTACGTCTGTTATCCCAATGTATGTAACACAAATAAAATTTCAAGAGTCAATTAAATGTTATTAATTATTGAGATTTACCATACTTCGTGCGTAGTTTCCAAGTTATATTACATGTTACTTCTTTTGATTATTGTAATTGATAGTACTTTTTAAGTAAATTTTTAATAATATATGTTACTTCTCTTATCCCAATATATGTGACACAAATAGAATTTTAAAAGTCAGTCAAATGTTGTTAATTATTAAATATTAAATACTAATATTGTATTAATTTGCCATTGTCTATATCTCATGTACTACAAAAATATTATATACATTAAAGGGAATGATTTTTTTAAGATTGATTTTGTAATAATAATTGTGATTGTTTTTATTAACAAAAGCTTAATTGTGATTAATTTTTTTATTAATAAAAGCTAAATTGTGAATATAAAATTTTTATAAAGAGAGAGAAAATATGTCTATGAATAAAGGATAAGTACATGGGACCACAATTGTGGAAAAGGTAAAGGGTTTGGCAAGTGTACTCTCTGACATCACTATTGTTGCCTTTTAAAATAGAATCATCCGTTGGTTTTGCAATATTTACGAAATTATCTGCAGGCAATCATGTAATAAAAGATCAAATTCGGGGCAAAATCAAAACATAAAAAAACAATGCATGGACTGCTATTTGAATTAAGCAAAAAGCAATTGGGCTTTGTGTCAAAATCTCAAAACTTCCAACAATCGATCCTACAATGTACAACATGTCATAGCAAAATTATAGTGTTATTCCAAAGATACCCTTGGTCGGCAAGCATGTTGACCGTCTCATGTCTGCTTATTGCCACTTATATAATATATATATATATATATATATATATATCATTTTTTGTTTCAATTTATGTGACAAAGACAAAATTAAAGAGTTAATCAAACTTTAATATTAATTTAAAATAGTTTAAATTTTTAATTATTGTTAACTATGGAATTTTTTTTTTGTCTTTTAACATTCTAAATTGCTAATTATTATTGTATGATTTGTAATATCTTTTACGCAATTTTGAAATAATAAAGGTTATATCTTCATTCTCAATTTATGTGGTACTAATAAAATTTCGAAATTTAATCAATTTTTTTTGTCTTTAAAATATTCTATTGTTAATTACTGTACTTTCTAAGTAATTTTCAAATAATATATATTATTTCATTTGTTTAATTTATGTGTCACCGATAAAATTTGAAGAGTTAATCAGATCTTTTACATATTTTTATATCTTTTGAATATTTAAGTAAATAATTATTGTGATTTATAATATTTTATACCATTATTTAAAAAAATTTAAACAACAAACAAAACGAATTCATCATAGGAAAATGACCAAAGCATCCTTGAATACATCAACAATGGGTCCCACTTTTTGCTTAAAAAAATATGCATGTTGGGAGGATATTTTTCTCCAAAGTGGAAATAGAACAAGTATAAAGCATTAAAGTCTTTTAAAATTTTAAATTGTTAATTTTTATTGTATGATTTGTAATACTTTTACGCCATTTTCAAATAATAGAGGTCGTTTCTTCTTTCTCAATTTATGTAGTAGTAAAATTTTTTTGAGATTCAATCATTTTTTTTTTGTCTTTGAAATATTTCTAGCTGTTAATTACTGTAATTTATAGTACTTTCTAAGAAATTTTCAAATAATATATATTATTTTATTTGTCCCAATTTATGTGTCACCGGTAAAATTTGAAGAGTCAATAAGATCTTTTATATATTTTTATATCTTTTAAATATTTAAGTAATTAATTATCGTGATTCATAATATTTTATACAATTATTTAGTATAGTAAAATAAATTTAAAAGAAACAAACAAAACGAATTCATCATAGGAAATTAACAAAGCATCCTTCAATACATCAATAATGGGTCCGACTTTTTGTTTTTAAGAAATTGCACATTTGAAGGATATTTTTGTCCAAAGTGGAAATATTGTGTAAAAAATGTGTATTTATTGTGATTTTGAATGTTTTGTGGGATAATAGGATGCACACAAAGTTAAGGTGCCTTTTTGAAAATCTGGGACAACTTCAAGTATCACTTAATGTTTTTTCTCAAAATCTAATTTACTTTCGTAAATTATGTGTCAGATCAAAACAGATTAACAAATAATAGTTGAAAGCTAACAAGATAGTTAGAATGATAGTTGCATTGTGGCTTTTATAAATAATATTCTTTTAGAATTTTATATCAAGTTAAAATCAGATAAATATATTAATACGGATATTGTAGTAAAGTAATGAAAGAGGACAAAGAAGAATGAGTGAATGGGGACATTATAATATGATATTTTTAATGTATTTTGTAGGGTTAGAATAATATGTGGGACCCATTGGGTGTATTTGAGTTTCCAATAATGAAAAGGAAAGCCACGTGGACGATTATGATTAGGTAATCTATTAATGAGGACTTTCCTCTTGTGTGTGGACTATTTGATGGGGTCCAGTTCAACCCTCTCCTTTTTTTTTGTGCCACGTGTCGACGGAGAAGAGTGTGTTAGGTAGATATTATTTAGTAGTAAAAGACTCTTTTACCCTTGGTCATTGGTCGTCTTCACATTTCTATATAATAGAAAAATAATTGATACATGTACTAAATCAAAAAATGGATCAAAATTCACATGTTCTTTCCTCATTAGGAATCAAATCACTAATCCAAATTCATTGAGATAATCTTTTTTGGCTTGTACTTCAAGAGGACTAGTGGCAAATCCAATCAACTTTAAAATCTCTTGTTTTTTTCTTCACATGTGTATCTCGCGAGACATGGACCTAGTTATCCTTTAATCGTTATTCCTTTGTTTCAAAAGGAGCTAGAATCACCTCTTTTTTTATCATGTTCATTTGATACATTTTCTACACACATAAAATTCATAATAAGCTCAAAACACTCAAAATGATAATCTAACAATACAATTATGCATAGCATATAAAGCAATAAGTTATTATTTGCCAATAACGTAGTATAAAATATAAACTTTTAGCCGAATACCATTCCACAATTTGACATCTGTAGTTAGAGATGATCTAAAAAAGGAAGAGAGATCAAAGTGCCTAGCAACTGATTACATATGTGAAATGAAAGAGGAAAGTTGTTAATGAGATAGAGGATGAATATGTACCTTTAAGCCTTTGAAGGAATTTAATTAGCTGTAGAGAGAATATGCTTAGGAAAATAGTGTGGATTAATAGAGTTTAAATAGCTATTAGAAATTAAATATAATCATTAATGTTGCAATTATTAAAAAAATTAAACTTTTCTAATTAGTGCTAATTTGTAGACAATCAGTTATGTCGGATTAGGAAAACGTCATATTGCTAATTTAATTTTAAATATATTGTCAAATTAAACTATCATTTATTTTGTAATAAAAGTAAATTAACGTTACTGTCAATGGTATGGAGTTAATTAATCAATGTTTTAATTCCAATAATATTTAATAATAATTTAATTGGAGAAATTACTACATGTTATGATTATACTAAATGCACCACTATGTTTTTAGCTGTTACATAATTTATTTTGATAGTAAAGGTAAATGTGAAAATGCTAATAGTAAGGAAAGAGAGTAACTGCTAATAATAAGGAAAGTAATGTTTAAAAAGTTTTTTGAACAAAAAATAAAAGAAAAAATTCTAAGAAAATAAATAAATAGTAATAGAGGCCAATGAAGCATGCCACATCAGTGATTTTTTTTTCCAGCTTTATATATATATATATATATATATATATATTGATTTTTATTGTAAATTTTATCATTTTTCTCATTTATTATCTCATCTATTATCTCATCTATTCATTTTTACTTGTCGTATTTGAACTTGACACATTCATTAAAAGAAAACATATTTTTTTTTTAACAAAAACAAAAATTAAACACAAATATAAAAATATTAACTAATTACTTTTGGATTAATAAAAAAATATATTAAATTCACCAATTTATTTACAAAACTATTCATTCCTTAATGATACCATGTTAGTATATGCTATGTTGTGATGATATCATTGATAAATTATGAGGTCCTTCCTTGAAGGACTGCTCATTATCATTGATATCATGCGATTATATATATATATATATATATAAAATGTGTTGGTATCATCGATGAATGAGTTGGTTATATATGAATGAATGTAGAAAACCTTAATTATATCATAGCAGTATATGTATATATTGTTATGGTATCATTAAGGCAGTAGTATTGTGAATGAATGAAGGAAATAAACATTAGTGCTACCGCAATAGTATATTCACATACTGTGATGGTATCATACATGATCTGAGGAGTGTTATTGATTATATGAAACAATCCTTAATAATACGATGTCAGTTTATGATGGTATCATGGAGGTGTCACTAAAAGATTGGAGTACACATCAATAATACCATGACAATATATAGATATATTGTGGTGGTATCATCAATGACCGAAGCAAATTACAATGATACCATCTTAGTATGTAGATATACTGTGATGGTATCACGGAGGTCTCACTAAAGTACTAAAGCATGCATCAATGATACCATGAAAGTGTATAAATATACTGTGGTAATATCATTACAAACTGAAACAAATGAAAAAAAATCGGATATAAAAAATGAAAAGAAAAGGTAAAAAACTAAAATATAGAATGACAAAACTATGAAATTAAATTGTTGTGAAAACTAAAGAATATTATGATTTGAGGAAAAAAAATGAATAAAAAAGGAAGAAAAATTATAAAGAATAAGAACATAATCAGAAAAAATGAGAAAATAAAAGGAAAGGAAAATAATATAGGACTTATCTTCAAATTCTTTAATTTATGATGAAAAATCATCACAGGGTTTCCTCGTAAGTCAGTTTTCCAATTTTCCTTGATAAAATCCATGAAACCCTCATGTTTGGTCCAAAAGTTTAAGATTGTGAATGGTATAATAATAGGATTTAAGTCTCGAGAGAAATGTACTTGTAGAGGAGAATGATCTGAGCCCTTCTTTATCAATGCTTGATACTGTATACAAGAAATTTCTCCATCATTTTCTGATTACTAAGAACTCTGTCTAGCCTTTTAAAAATGCACGCCCCATCTGTCCTCCCATTCCACCAAGTGTAAGTGCTTCCAATATATCCTCTATCAAGTAGTCCACAATTAGTTAAACAATTTGCAAATTCTTCCAATTCTTGGTATAATACTGGTAAACCACCAAATTTCTCCTCCCCGGATAGAATCACATTAAAATCCCTACCAATCACCCAAGGATTTGCATATTGACCAGCCATGTGACCTAAGGAGTTCTAGAGCTCTCTTCTATTTCCATCATTGCAAGCTGTATATACAACAGTGAAAAGAATCCCCTCGCTCCAATTCTGGTGATGAACCATGATTGTAATATGTTGGGTAGTATCTGCTATAATGTTGATTTGAAGTTCTTACCTTGCAAAGAGCCAATTTTTTTTCTAAACAATAGACAAAGAAGTATGATGCCCTAAGGTTCTTTTATATCTATCAATGTTCGATGAAACTTCGAAAGGTTCCATCAAACTTATTAGCCAATATTGATCCCTCATGTTTAGATTAGTCAATCTATCAAAAGCTTGTTGAGTATTGACTGATCTGATATTCCAAAATAGAATCTTATTTATCATATTTTATGCTTTCTGGAGACAATCCTTTTTTCTAAAGGTCTAATGGGAGTTGGATCTTTATCCGCATACCCTGCCTTATGTTTGTTGTGATTTCCTCTGATTTGATCCACTTGTCTGGGTGATAAATCAGCATCCTTAGCAATTTGACTAATAATGAAATTCATAGATTCCTCCGTACAATCCTGATCCTTTCCGCCCTTCTCATCTGTAACAAAATCTGAAGTAACAATATGGGTCTGTGGAGGTCTATGGACCTCAAAATTCTCATTGCATGATAAACTTCTTTTGTTATCTCCCTGCATGTGCAAATTGTCTTTTCCATCTTTTTCTACTATCTGCTTTTCAATCTCTTCCATTGTTACTAATTTGTGTTTAGCAATTTTGTCTATTTTCAAATTTGTATTCCTTTTTGTGTTGGATACTAACATCTGTATCATAGATGTATATATTTCCCCACTGATTAGTGTTGTCCCACTATTTTTGCTTATTTTTGCCATCTGTCTCTGTGATTTTTGTTGTTACTTGCCTTATTGGAGTCTGTTCCATGTTGTTGTTTGGTCTCTCCATATCCTCTTTGTCGTTGATAAGTCCCTCTTGATTTATCAAAGTGAGTTGGTGTTTTGTATGTTCCTTCAAATTGTTAGAAGTCTCCTCTTTGCTAATTGACAACTGGTGGTTATTTTTTTTGGCACTCTGCTTTCTAGGACACTCTATCTCTAATTCTTGATCTTCTTCTGCATTTTTGGTTAAATCAATCACTGGTTGATTTGTTGTTTGCACAATCTGAGTGTTTTCTACTGCTTGATCTCTGGTCTTTCCAAAAGAGGCATCTACCCATGCTTTGCATGATACACTCTAGCCTTCTTTGGGGTCTTGGTTCTTAATCAAGATTGTCATAGGATTACAATTCTCATTTTCATTCTCTTTATTATTTAAATTATCAAAAGAATTTGTAATTTGTATCTCTGTTGTTGATTTCCTAGCTGTCTCTTTTGTGGGTCTCATACTTTGTTAGGTGTAAAATCCCTCTTGTCCTTCGTAATATTCCATTGTTGCTTTTGGTTGGTTCGATGTTGTCTACTTCCTTCTTTGAATTGATTCTCCTTTTCTATTGGGTCTATAATTTGCATATCTTCTCGTTCCTGATTTGGTTGTCCCACCACTAGTCCACATGTTAGGGTTCTGATACCCTTCTCTCTTCGGTGATTCCCATCCGAATGCTCCTCCTTATCTTTCTGGATCCTCAACTCTGGGTGTGGTATAAAACACTCTGCTTCCTTGTGTCCTTGAAGTTTGCAAGAATTGCAATACTTTGGCATATAATTGTATTTAATTTTAACCCATGTTGACAAAATTTGCGCTGAACTAGTCTTCTTGATTCCAACATTAATTAGTTTGGGGAAATCCCTCAGTAGATCCACTTCTACTTTGACATTCGCACACCTATGCCTGAATTTATTTTTGGTGGCCATATCAACATGTAATGGCTTACCAACTTCTTTAGCCATCGTAAACAAAGATTCTTTAACAAAAAAATTGGAAGGCAAAGCAGGGAAAGAAATCCATGCTAAAGTAGTAGTAGTTTCTTCATCAGGGTTGAACCAAGGCTCCCACTTTAGAGTTCTCGTCTGGTAATACCCATCATTGGCCCTAAGAAAATAGGCCGATTTGGACATGACATGGACATATTCATCCATGGTCGTAAGACGAATGAGAATATGTCTATCCCTTAAAAAATTGATGTTGCATTCCGCCTTGATGTCACAGTGCAGGGGCACTATTTTTCGGATCTCATCCAATTCAGGCCAACCATAAGAGAATTTTCCCACAATAGCATACTGTAAATTCTCTTGCATAATCATATTATTTACTTCTTCTTCCTCCTCCCATCAGACTGTGGGTTCTCCATATGTGTAGGTATTCTCTTTCACAGGGATAATGAAAGGGTTTGTTGGCTTATTTAGATCTTGTGGTAAAGAAGTCAAATATGAAGTTGTTGGTGGTATTGGAGGTGGTTCTCCAACTGAGAGAAGAGGCCAGCCATTGCTGGCAGTGGCCATGCCACCAATCGCCGTAAGATTAGGTTTCTGGTAGGCACTTCTTGAGAGAGTATGTTTGCGATTTTTAATAATCCCTTTCTTTGGAATCAAACCCTAACTTTTGGGGATTTTTATCTTTGAAATTGGGATTTTGAAGGGACTCCATGAATGAATTCTATCCATTTATGAATAGCTACCATACCTTAGCAACAAAGTCCTATGATGTGAAAACCTTAGCTTCTTCAACCCTAGCTCCAACTTCCTTCTTCTTCTTCTTTGAGTTTTCTAGAGAGAATTTTTGGGATGAAGTTTGGGAATTGATTTGGGTTTTAGAAATAATGAGATAAATGACTTAATTTAGTGGTCTAAAATACTTATATAGGTGGTCTAAATTAGGCTAAAACTACATCACTTAATATTGATTAAAATCGGAAAACCCCAAAGTACCCCTAAACTTAACCACCAAACCAACTCCCAGGTCACCATCCACGAGACCTCACTAACGGACCATGGTTGGACCCACAACCTATGCTGGTGAACTGTGGCTTGGGTTCTAGGAGTCTGATTTCAGGTCTTAGACCTACGGCTCCACCCACGGGGCATGGGTCCTGCCGTGGTTCACTGCTTTTGAGCAGTTTCCAAGGGTCCTCCTCAAGGACCCATGGTTGGTCCTTGGGGGTTTGGGGGGGGGGGGTAATACCTTGATGCTCTAACACGAAAACCTCTATTTTAAGTATGGGGAGTTACATCCATGAGGCTAAACCTCATGTCAAGCCCTAGTTTAGAGTACTAATTTTCGGAGTGTTACACTACGACCACCCCGATCAATTAGCAGATTGTGGCCCCATCTACGCCGTAGACTAACACTACTATAGTAAGAATCAAGGAATTTACTCGAATGAACCCTCCGGAGTTTCATGGGTCTAAGTAAGGATAAGATCCTTAAGAGTTTCTCAACGACATCCAGAAGGTAACAAATATTATGGGTGCCACTCTAATCGAGAGTGTAGATTTGGTTGCCTATCAAATGAAGGGATTGGCCTACACTTGGTACCAGTAGTTGAAGGATTACAAGTCTTCCCTTTAGAGGTTTATGCGTTGTTAGATCCAGGGGCTACAATGTCTTTTGTAACTCCCTATATAGTAGTAAACATTGATGTCAATCCAGAAACTCTTTCAGAACCCTTCTCAGTCTCTACTCCAGTTGGTGACCCAGTTATAGCTAGACGGGTATACAAAAATTGCCCTGTCGTAGTCTCTCAGAAAGTCACATCAATAGATCTTGTAGAGTTATAAATGGTAAGTTTTGATATCATTCTAAGCATGGATTCGTTACATTCATGTTATGTCGATAGTAGAACTAGGATCGTTCAGTTTCAGTTTCCAAGCGATCCAGTCTTAGAATGAAAAGGTAGCAACTCAGTGTCTGTAGTCAATTTATCTCTTACCTTAAGGCTAGAAAGATGATCTCTAAAGGGTATATCTATCATCTTGTTTGGGTAAATGATTCAAACTCTGAAACCCCAACTCTTGAGTCAGTCCAAGTAGTAAATGAGTTTCCAGAAGATCTTCCTAGAGTTCCTCCCGAATGGGAGATTGACTTTGGATTAGATCACCTTCCAGATAATCAGCCCCTTTCGATTCCCCCTTACAGAATGGCCCCAGTCGAGCTTGAGGAATTGAAGGAGAAGTTGAAATACCTTCCAGATAAGGGCTTCATCAGACCAAGTATCTCTCCATGAGGTGCACAGTGTTGTTCGTGAAAAAAAATAGTTCTCTCAGAATGTGCATTGACTATCGTCAGTTGAACAAAGTCACAATCAAGAACAAGTATACCATCCCCAGGATTGATGACTTGTTAGACCAACTTCAGGGTGCTAGTTGCTTTTCTAAGATAGACCTTAGATCTGGCTATCATCAGCTCAAAGTCAGAGATAGTGACATTATGAAGGCAGCCTTCAGAACTCGGTATGGTCATTATAAACTTGTAGTTATGTCATTTGGACTAACAAATGCTCTTGCAGCTTTCATGGACTTGATGAATAGAGTGTTCAAGCAACATTTGGATTTGTTAGTTATTGTCTTTATTGATGATATACTCATTTATTCTCAGAATGAGGAGGAGCATGCGACTCATTTGAGAGTTATTCTACAAACTCTCAAGAATCACCAGTTATTCTCTAAGTTTAGTAAAATGTGAATTTTGGTTACAATCAGTCGCTTTCCTTGGTCATGTGGTATCTAGCAAAGGGATCTGAGTGGATTCTCAGAAAATAGAGGTAGTGAAGCAATGGCCCAGACCCACCTCTCCAACAGATATTAGAAGTTTCTTGGGTTTGGCCGGTATTACAGAAGATTTGTGGAAGGATTTCATCCATAGCTTCCCCATTGACCAAGTTGACTCAGAAAAAAGTTAAGTTTCAGTGGTCAAATGAGTGTGAGAAAATCTTCTCAGAACTCAAGACTAGGTTGACTACAACTCCCGTCTTGAATCTACCAGATGGTTCAGACGGCTATGTGATCTATTGTGATGCATCCAGGGTCGGTCTAGGTTGTGTGTTAATTTAGTGAGGTAAGGTTATAGCGTATGCTTCTAGACAACTTAAGGTCCATGAGAAGAACTACCCAACTCATGACCTCGAGCTTGCAGCCGTAGTATTTTCCCTTAAGATTTGGAGACACTACGTGTATGGTGTTCACGTTAATGTATTCTCAGATCATAAGAGCCTCCAGTATGTGGTCACCCAGAAATAGTTGAATCTTCATCAGAGGAGGTGGCTTGAATTCATCAAGGACTATGACATGAATGTGCTTAGCCATCCTAGTAAAGCAAATGTAGTGGTTGATGCTCTCAGCAGACTGTCACAACCATGTCTCAGATACAATGCAAATGACATGTTCACACAAACAATGAGGAGATGACCATTTCCATAACAATGCACAATTCACAACAACACAATCGTGATACAACATCAATAATCCTTTCAACTATTCTCAACACATCGCCCACCAATAATTAATCACATTGCCTTTTATTCCCTTTTTCATCATTAGAATTATTCAATATGGATAAGTCAACCCATCACTAAGTCCCATTACTCCCCAATATATACCACAAGGAAATACACGATTCTATACACTTAACAAGGGTTGAGAAATTTACTTGCCTCAAATAATCGAACAACCACTCTGGGAATTGAGCATTCCCCTTTTGTTGTGCTCCCAAATCAGTACAATCTATTCAAATAAATAATCACAATAAGATTTTGAAACTAACCACACCCATAGTACTATATGTTTAGTCTTGACCAAAAGACTCACCCAAATCTATAATCAAGTTCTTAATCTTGATGCCAATTAACATGTCAACTCTCATATATTTTTTTCAAATTTCAAGCATAGGGTTAAGTTCAATTTCTTCAGTAATATAAATCTAATTGTATTCATATAATGCAATACACCTAATATTTAATTACTTATACCAATATATCATAACTTCAATCATAATATTATAACAATAAAAAGAAAAAAAACCCAATTTATGCAATCCTGTATTTAAACACAAAACTTAGTATTACCTCTGAAATCTTTTTCGGCATTATGTTACTTGTAGACCTATTCTATAATACATATAGCCTCCCTTCCAATGGTTGGTTGTTCATTACCAATCACTAAACTCAACTCTACTCAACTCAAAGAAACAAAGCTCAACTCAGAGAAAAAAAGGCTCGACCCAACAATAAGATACTCAACTCAGTGAAACATAGGGCTCAACTAAACAATAAGATACTCAACTCAGTGAAACATAGTTCAACTCAACTTAGAGAAAATAGGGCTCAACTCAATAATAAGATATCCAACTTAGTGAAACATAGGGATCAACTCAAAAATAAGATACTCAACTCAGTGAACCATAGTTCAACTCAACTCAGGTAAAATAAGGCTCAACTCAACAATAAGATACTCAACTCTGTAAAATATAGTTCAACTCAACTCAATGAAACATAGTTTAACTCAACTCAATGAAACATAGTTCAACTCAACTCAATGAAACATAGCTCAACTCAACAAAGAGAAAATAGGGCTCAACTCAACAATAAGATATTCAACTTTGTTCAATATAACGCAATAGTAAAGATTTATTATAAAGAAAAGCATTTAAAACATTAGATAAAAACTCAATGTATTGAAAAATACAATAATAACTCAGTTTGTATAAAAATACAAAATAACTCTATGGGGGATTCTTTAACCGACAACCATCACTATGAGCTATGTGATGATACAACATAATTGTCCTATACTTTGCCAGGGTATAGAACCTACTCACTAAATGGATCAACTAGACTATGCTTAAAAGAAATAAGAAATCATCTAAAAAGTGTGACCCTTTCTACCCACGTTGGCTACATAATTTATCGGGATTGTGAGTTATTAAAACTCTCCCCCATATCGGTGCTCAATAATACTCCCAAAATATAACTTAGCTCATATATTTTAAAAAAACATTTCCTCTTTCTAAACTTTGAGATTATTATACAAAATATTTTTCTTCAAAGAGATAGTACTTAAAACTACTCATGAACTCTTTGGAAAATAGGTGTTTCCTCTCATCTTAAATGTAAAAACATTTAATCTTGGGAATACTTAGTTCCCATATATCATTTTAAAAAATGAACTCAACTCTAGTCATCCTCATACTCATTTACTCAGGCCTTTAAACAAATTATAAATAATTGTAAAAGACTTCTTAAAATACGGTTCATTACGAATTATGGATGTGAACGACCCAATTTAAGGTTTTTAATAACCATACAGAGAACTCAATACTCAAACCTCAACAACTCCAGAACTCAAGGAATCAATTGTACTACGCATCTAAAAAATGCTCGGCTTATAGAGTTCATACGGAATTTATGGGCATGAACAAATCAACTCAAGGACCTTCATGGGTAGCATGTAGTAGTCCCATAATTAGTAATATAATCTCAAAAGGATTAGGAACTCAATACTCAAGACTTAGAACTTGAAGACACTACTCCTCTCAAAGATACTCAAATTATGGAGTTCATGCGGAATTTATGAGCATGAACGACTCGACTCAAAGATCTCAATGGTAATGTAAACTCATGAATACATTCGTATATTTACTTACTCGAGTCTTGAAACAATTTACAAGTAATTGTAGAAGACTCCTCGAAAAGACTCAAATGGACTTTCTCAAAAGACTCAAAAGAACTCTCAAGACTTGAATCATAACTCTACCTTAAATTTAAATTATTAATTCAAGGTTATGATTCATGTTATGAACGATTTCTCGATGTTTTGGAGTAGTTTAGAGTAGTTAGAATCAAAGGGAAGTAAAGGTACCCTTTGAAGGAACTCAGACGGGACAAACGACGGAGACGGGGTAGGGGCAGGTGACCCTAGCGCACTGAGTGGCGCAGGGCGCCAACCTTTGAACTATAGAGCATTTCTGTTGGCACAATGGTGGGGCGGCGCGCCACCCCTACCCAAATTACCCCGATGAATTTCTTAGCTCATTTTCTGACCCTAGTTCACCTAGATTCAAATGGTTTCTTCTCCACTCACTTAGATTTGAATACCCAACATAAGTACACACGAACCTACTCAAAACAACCCTCAAATCACTAACTTTCATCTCAAGAATTCATTAAAACCCCAACAATCAAGATTACGAATGAAATTTCAATAAAACTCATCAAGAACTCAAATCCTTCAACCTCAATAACGAAATTTGCATTAAAATAACATTATTGGCATGTGGGTGAACGAACCCAACACTATGAGAAATCACATACCTCTTAAGGATCAAACCCTTGGTGAAACAACCCTCTATCCGCAAGTAATTTCGATGAACGCGCCTTGAACCTTCCTTTTTTTCTCTTCTTGAACTCTCTTCTAAAATCCTAAGTTAAATTAGGACTGTAAAACTGAACCAAATCAGTTAAGACCCCTAAAACCTTACTAAAAACGTTTTAAATTTGATGAGGTAAGGAAAAGACTAAAATACCCCTCACATTTTCAGGTAACTTTCCTTAACTGGACAGGCAGACTTCAAATGGACATATCTCCCTCATACGAGCTCAAAATTTTAAAAACTTAGTGGCGTTTGAAAGAGGATTCAACGAACTTTCATTTGATATCTTACTGGCCACCTAAATCATCCTGTGCTAAATGTTATGGTCGTTTGAAGTTGACCCCAAAACTGAAAGAAACTTAGGAATATCTTGAATGAATACTCTTTAGTTCTTTTTGGAACTTAAGGTGCTACATCTAGTGACCTTAACCCTTATGGAAATTTAAATAATTCGGTAAAATCTTACTCATAACGAAGAATGGTTTGAGTCTAAGCTCAAAAAAATTCTGTGGTGTTACACTATCTCCCCTTTGGGATCATTCATCCTCGAATGAGGACTGGACTGGGTATGGAACATGCTTACTCTTACTATATTCGAGCTTAACCCAAATTCTAAGGCTCAGGTTCTATACCTTTCTATAGGGAATCTCATCCCAAGTATATTACTCTTTACCACCACATTAGGCTCAGATCAAGAACCACCTAATGTTTATCAACACCACATTCAAGCTTAGTACTCTAACGACCCCGTGGACTCCTACTAACCAGTTCCTTAAGAAAATCTCATTCTCTCATCATCTCTGCCATACCAACAAGAATTTCCCGCATTACTACTCGAAACTAATTAAGGGCTCTCTTTTAACTATTACTCAATGTAAAACCTCATCCTCCTCTTCCTCCTCATTTATAGCCATAGATAGAATTATCACACCATCATTATCACGATAAGGTCGTTAACCTTTTTCTTCTAACATCACTCCACTACTAAAAGGGCTCTGAAAAGATATCTCTTATACTCTTTTTGAACTCATTACTATCTCATTCTTAACACTTGACTTGGTTTCTCATCTTATCATCTCCCCCTCAGGTCTAAAGCTGACACTTGAAAGCTATGGACCTACTCCATAATCTCTAAACTGGCTTACATCCCCCTTTACTCTAACACTCGAGAAAAGTTTATCAAATGACTACCGAACTAAGCATGTACTACGACCTCTTTCTAAGACATTTCTTGATTTAACGTTTCAAGCACACCTCATCCAGTTCTACGTGTTCAACTATCGTAAATCAGTATAAAACCCAACTAAATGAGTTTGGGTCGAATCCCACAGGGAGTGGTACGTGTTTCAGATTCAATTGGGAAGTATAAATGTGGTCAAATCAGTCATAGGAATAGAAATTATCGAATAAAAACAACATTCAAATCAATGGGTTACACAAATGTCAAATGAGGGTTTTGGTTTTGATTATTAACTACAAATAGCAGTACCAAACAATAAGAATTAATAATAAAGAGAAGGATTATTAGGATGTGATCGACTATAGGCTATTATAGACATATGGGTAACTGCAACTATTAGAAAATAACTAGATATTAGTGAGTAGGCTAGGCTATAGGGGAGGTAAATTTTCTCTCGAACAATTTACCCCGAATCAAGTGAGTTCTCTCGAACATCAACAAGCATGTAAAATAAGAGCAGCCCACACCTTAATCAATCACTCTCTCGAGCTGAATGTGTGGGATTGGGTTTAGGATCCACGCTCTTAAGCTGAACCCAGGTCAACCCAATACCCATAAACCATCAATCAAAACCTTAGTTCTAAAACTTCTCTCTCGAGCAAGTCAAGAATACAAACATAGAACTGCATTTCAATTACAATTCTTAAATTAAACCACAATTAATGATTGAACTCACTGCTAAATAGCATTTAAACTAATAATTAGCAATACCCATAAGCTAAATTCAGCCCATAATCACATAATCACACCACAAGAATTAGGGTTTTAGCTAGACATTATAAAATGGTAAAAACCGTAACCAAATTGATTATCCATCAACTGGGTAATAGTGATTTCATCCTTACAATGCTCCAATTTGAAGGTTCTCAAAGACCCACTTCTAAATTCTCAAAAGTGAATTTATTCAATCCCTTAAAACTAAGGAAAAAC
Source organism: Solanum commersonii (assembly GCA_029007595.1). Taxonomy (NCBI): domain Eukaryota; kingdom Viridiplantae; phylum Streptophyta; class Magnoliopsida; order Solanales; family Solanaceae; genus Solanum; species Solanum commersonii. The sequence continues at coordinate 1,708,646 of JAJTWQ010000055.1, read as the reverse complement.
TAGAGAAAACTGTCTCCCGGTTGTTTTATTCAAAGATAGATAAAAATATATAATCCAAGATACTAAACGAAATGTTCAAAAATGTATTTATAGTCGCCGAAAATAATCTACGAAAGCTCATTCGGTGAAGTAAGTCGGGCTCGGCGAGCCGGCCTTTGGTCTTTTCCATCGCCTTTCTGCCTTGGCATTCAGCATCCTCAAGGTTTGTAACATTGGGTGATCTATCAGTGCATCGCAGAACTACTCGGCGATCCGCCGACTGCTCCTTTTCATCGCTAACTTGGTTCTTTCCTTCAGGCGTGGCACACTTGAACTTTGGGCGGTTTGATGAGCCACTCGGCGACACGCCGAGTGCTCTTGGCGATTCTTAGGCTCGCCAATCTTCATTTCTTCAGCCTGTTTTGTTCCTTTTTGCTTGTTAGTGTCCTTGCTTTATTCCTTAATCCATATTTTTTGAAAATAAAGGATTAATCATCCGTGATTGGCCCAAACTAAAATTTGAGGACACTAAATCTATATAAACAAAGCTCTAAATGAGTCAAAATCTCAGGCTCATTAACACCCCCAACTTTAAACTTTTGTTTGTCCTTAAGTAAAACTCAAGTTCAGCAGTTCAAAAAAGATGTCTCAATAGTGCTACAAAAGACTCAATCATGAATGAACACCACAAGACTCAACTTACTCATGCAAGGATCAATTGTGCACTCAAAGGTTCAAGTTGTGACTCACCATTATCAAAGATGTTCAAGTTCACAATACTTGCTTCAAATGCAAGTTCAAGATCAACAAAGGTACTCAAATTCCCTCACAACAAAGATGATTCCATATTCACACACAAGCCTTCAACAATTTATAGCTCCGGAATCACATACGACTCTCACACTCATAAAGATGAAAGCATGCATGAATTCACCCATAGGTTTGTCATTATTTTCCAATCAACAATCGTTTCAGCTCACTCAAGATCAAAAAGGTCTTTTCAAGGCCTGTAATGGGGTTGAGTGTAAAGGTATGGTCATTTAGGCTCAGTGGTTACTACCCTAATGAAATGTGGTCTGAAAATCACTTTCTTCATTTTCTTACATTTTAATCATGCTCAGAATTTACCCCATTATTCAACTTCCAATGGAATACCGGACACCCCATTTCTTTTGTAACTTTCACCGCTTTATTCCACAACCTTTTCATTCTTCTTCTTTTGCTTTCTTCTTTTCTTTCTCTTGTTTTTTTTTTTTTATTATGGAGGGGTTCCAAAATTTTCAAAACCATGGTTCAAGGGGACTTCTTCACACTTCTTGATTTACCTTCTATTTTCACCACACCCCCAACTTAGGCTTTTGACTTAAGTTAATTGTTCACACATACCACACTTCATGAGGATTATGGGTGAATGGATAAAGAGGGGTCTCAATTGCTCAAGTTTCTTCCAAGAAAAGGATAACACTCAAAAAGGGGTTCAAGCAAAGTTCACACATATCACAAGATTGGCCACAAAAGATGTATATTGTCAAATTGTTTCACTCTTCAAAATTGTTGCCTAAGACCATTTCAAGAGCTTGTATCACTTAGTCAACTGGACCAATGGGGAAAATTCTAGGTGTCATCACACAAGGTTCAAAGTAAGCTCATCACACAAGGCATTGACACCAATATCAAACGAGACTCCACACTTTTACTAGTGTGCAATGTTCATCACAAGAGACTCCAATCGATAACCGGCTAGTCACAACGAGATGCAAAAAGTCCACACATTCTCTATGCAACTTTATTTGGCCTCATCGTAGTCGCACATTAATTTTTATTCGATTAAGAGCACTATTTAAGTCATCGGTATTGATCATAACTGATACTCAAATTACACAAAAACAACCACATTCACACACAACAAGAGGTAGCAAAAATTTGTAGACGAGTATCAAAAACCATTTTCCTTCATAACAAGGAGCCATAAGCTCAAACATCCACAAGACAATATCACACACATTTCAAACACAAAAACCCAATATATACAAAATATAGTTACAAGAGGTAGGTATGGAAATACCTTACCCACCACAAATAAAAAGCAGTTACCCTCAAATGCAACTAAAATAATCAACAGTGAATAAAAAATGACAGAGAGAGAGGTAAAGAAGAATCTTGTCTAAATAGTCTCTCTATCTGTCGGGGCATCAGTGTTAGGTGTAACACTCTAATCATGGGCATCAGTGCCTGGTGTAATAGCAACATTCGATCCACTAGTGCCTAGCATGGACGTATCTGCTAATGAAATCTACACAACTGAATGCACCATGGGATCATCAACCTTTGTAAGGCCTTCATATGTAGCCTTTTTATCGACATCGAGTTGCTCCTTATCAGCCACCTCATCTTTGATGGTAGTCGAAGGCACCTCAGAGTCAGCTGGCATATCCAAGATCTCCACAGTCCCAAAAATCATCGACATATCTGTGGACGTTAGCTGGTTAACATCCTTCTTTAATTTAGCAATTACAGCCTTTAGGGTTGTCACCTCATCAGTGGCCCCCTAGCCTCGCTCACACACCGCTATCTTTGCCGCAATGTCATCAATAGACACACTAAGAGGTGCCACAACAGCAGTGAGGGCCCTCTCAATCATCCCAATGACTGTAGCCTCAAGCCTGGAGGCACGCCTATCAGGAGAATGGGCTAGATGCCCCATCTACAATATCGCATCCTAGGTGAGTGGAGGTTTGGAGGAGCACTAGCAGCAGAAATAGGACGCAGGGGAGCAGTAAAAGAACTCGTAGTCATTGAAGGAGCATCACTAGATATACCTGAAGGCCCAGGGGCTAGAGTAGGCAATACTGCCTCTGTAGGTAAAGTCTCAATGTCCACAGCCAGGGAAAAATCCACTGGGGCTACCTTTTTCTTCTCAACCTTATCATTCAAGTACTCGGCCTCAATGCGCCGGATATTGGTAAAGGAGGTGGGAATCACTTACACATCCTTCTTCTCATCGCGAGGCACTCGGGATCCTCTACACAATTTGGTGATCAACACCGGAAAAGGGAGAGAGGTTTAGCGTTACTTGGCCCTAATGTCCATCTTTTGTGCAATAATCATGCCTAAATTTATGTGCTTCCCTGAAATAATGGAGCCAAGACATGTTGCCTTCGTATGGTAGAGTATAGATTCATTCTGGGAAGGCATGATAGAACTGTTGATGAAGCCAAACCAGTACCTCGCTACTACATTGAGGTCTTTCTTTTCTATGGGCGCTCCAACCTTGATCCCTAGAGGAGTACCGTCAAATAATAGAGGGGCTAACCATTTTTTAAAGTTTACAATGATTTTGTCTTGATCATGTATTGTTAGTCATCTGAAATATTCTCTGTACACTCCAGAACTGCATTAATATCATCACTATAACACTTCACTTTCTTACCCCTGACAACCACATAATCTACCGGCTTGAATGTGGCAGCCTTCCTCTTCCTTTGTAGCACTAGAGCTCCGTAGGCAGTGTAAAACTCCCAGACCCAATTAGGAATGTAAGGGCCACGGGATCTAGTGAAAATCTGGAACTTGTGAGACCTTAAGGTGCGCCAGATCTCTATATATCTATCTATCACTCCATCTGTAGACAGTCTCTTCTCCTTTATGATGGTCCTTAGTCCCTCAGCCTTTAGTCTATTTATAGACCGAGGAGAAGAACCATGTGTAGGTAGTGTTGGGACCACAACCTGATCTGGAACGGGAGGAGGAGTAGTGGCCTAGCGTACCCAAATCCTAGAGAGATCATGCATCTTGTTGGACCACATTTTAGCTCTTCGAGCCAATAACAACTGATCGTCCTCAGGCTCAAAGATGACAGCCTGAGGATCTTGGTGCTTACCCTCACTCTCAGAAGTAGTGAGGTGAGTGGAATACACTCCCTCATTGTCAGAGCTGACCTTCGGTGACTCAGGAGCCGGTGCCTTTCCTTTTCCTTTGCCCTTCCCACTTACGGTAGGAAGTTTTGTGGCCTTTCCCTTGGATGCAGTTGCATCCTCATTTATAGTGATTCTATTTGCCCTCTTACGGTGGGGCATGTCTCATCCTGCCACTTTTGGTCTAGCCATATCTGCAAAACACATAAAAAATAGTTGGAAACAACTCAAGAAAAATTTCAGAAATAGGTTGTAGAAAGACTTACCGAACCAATCGGCAAGTCACCGAGTCACTTTGGCGAACCAAATCGGGCTCTCCGAAAGGATTGGCTTGAAAAATATCTAGAAAAATAACAAATTGGTGATAGGAAGGGCCATTCGATGAATCGCCGACATCATTCAACGAGCTCAAACTAACCTGCCAAAAGTTAGAGTGTGTTTTAGGGGTTAGGGGCGCAGAAAGGGCGATCAATGGATACTTTCGGCTAGTCGCCGAGTGAACTTGGTGAGCTCAGGCTTCTCGTCGAAAGTTACAGAACCAAACTTAGCCAAAATAGGAACTTTGGCGAACCGCCGAGTGGTTCAGGTAGCTCGACCCAGCTCGCCAAATTGCCCAACGTGCTAATTTTCACCCCATTTCCCAAAATAAAGCCCTTAGCCCTCGAAAACCAAATCAAACAACACACTTAATCAATTAATCCCAAACCCATTAGACCCATGCCACTGGGGTACTCAGACTTCCCCCAGTTTGGCCAAAATTAGTCATTTGACTACTTTTGCCCTCAAGAATGACGTCAAATGCTCCATCATTGGGCAAAGCACGTCATTTAGCACAATTTTGGTTACTCAGACTTCATCCGGCTAGACCCAACAACAAAATACTGCAACCCAATAATTTATGATCAAATTTAAAGAACAAAATTTGAGAAATCAACCATTTAGGCAATTTAGCACAATTACGAGAATACGAAAGGCACAACTAGCACACAATTTATGATTTCAGAGAGACCCAGCACACATCAACAAGATTTACACAATTTCATTTGAATTTAACTGTTATTTAAGACTTTGGGGGTTCTTTCAACCAACCTTTTAGCTGAAATACGAATTTGTAAAGCTAGGCAGTAATGAATTCCAACTCTGAGCACGACATCAACTAGCAAAAAGTGAAAAAAATGCAAAAATCAAGAGAATCTAAGTGCGGGTGTGATTGTATGAAGTAAAAAGAGGGAATATAAAAGAGTTTTAAAGTTTAAACCTTTGGCCTTTTAAAACCATTCAGTTTGCAGCCCTTCGGTGATGTTAGTCGACCTTGCCGAACCACTCCGCGACACGCCGAGTGGGTACTTACCTCACCGAGTTTTACAAGGTCTCTAGTTAATTTAGAGGTCCAAACGGCGGACAAAGTTGGGTTCGCCGACCTCTTTGGTGAGTCACCGACTGAAGTTTTGGCTCGCCAACCTGCATTTTTTCAAACATATTCCACTTTTCCACCTGCACAATCAATACCCGTTATTTTTAAAAAAAACATAAATAAATAAAAATTTGGGTTGCCTCCCAAGAACTGCCTTAGTTAACGTCATGGCAAGACGCAAGTACCCACTCAAACTTCATTCTTGGGGTTTTGCCATAGTATCACTAGGCAACCCTGCTTGTCATCTCGAGTAGAGACGAGACAACATATGACCCATTTGGGTATCCAATAGCTGAATAGATATGGAATGAGAAGCAGTCATCTGATTTAGCATTGAGACATTCTCTTTTATCTCCTTCGACACTCTGTCGTATTCTTTGACTTTGTGGAGAATGAGTGAGAGTATATCTTCTATCTGTCCACCCTCATAATTCTTGGGCTTTCTACGCTCATGAGGAGCAATGTACCTATCTTTCTTTTTGTATAGTACTTCAAACTCAATGATCTTTTGGCTAAAAGATCCAACTGAGTCAACATTTTGGCCAAATTATGGTCCTTCTCTTTCTCCTTGTTGATCTTAGTCATGATATCGAGGAGTTGGGCTACTATTGCATAGGGTTGTCGTATTAGACCACCCGGAGAAAGTTGACCAGCCATTCCTTTGTTCTCAGGACCAAGACCTCTATAGAAACAGTCCAGTAACATCTTATCTGGGATTCCATGAGTTGGGTATTGCAGCAATAGTGTCTTAAATCTTAGCCAAAACTCATGGATTGTCTCACCCTCAAAATGCTTGAAATTTAGGATGTTATCCCTAAGAAGCATCATCTTTGAAGAAGGGTGGTCCACTTGGTTACCGTTTCTACCATATATGCTCATTTCATTTGTTCAACAAGTAACATAAAAACCAAAACTAAAAATAAGTAGATTCAACTATAACTAAAAAGAACACAATTCAACTTCACCAAAAGAATTTCAAACAACACCACTCCCCGGCAACCGCGCCATTTTGATTTTACGTTTCAAGTACACCTCATCTAATTTTAAGTGTTCAACGATCGTAAATTAGTATAAAACCCAACTAAATGAGTTGGGATTGAATCCCATAGGGAGTGGTACATGTTTCAAATTCAATTGGGAAGTATAAATGTGGTCAACTCGATCATAGGAATAAAAATTGTTGAATAAAAACATCATTCAAATTAATAGGTAACACGAATGTCAAATGGGGGTTTTGGTTTTGATTATCAACTACAAATAACAGTACCAAACAATAAGAATCAATAATAAAGAGATAGATTCTTGGGATGTGATCGATTATAGGCTATTATAGACATAAGGGTAATTGCAACTATTAGAAAATAGTTAGATATTAATGAGTAGGCTAGGCTATAGGGGAGGTAAATTTTCTCTCGAACAATTTACCCCGAATCAAGTGATTTCTCTCGAACATCAACAAGTATGCAAAATAAGAGCAGCCCACATCTTAATCTATTCACTCTCTCGAGCTGAATGTGTGGGATTGGGTTTAGGATCCACTCTCTCGAGCGGAATGTGTTGGATTAGGTTTAGGATCCACTCTCTCGAGCTGAGCCCAGGTCAACCCAATACCTACAAACCATCAATCAAAAACCTTAGCTCTAAAACCTCTGTCTCGAGCAAGCCAAGAACACAAACATAGAACTGCATTTACAACTACAATTTTTAAGTTAAACAACAATTAATGATTGAACTCTCTTCTAAATAGCATTTAAACTAACAATTAGCAATACCCATAAGCTAAATCAACCCATAATCACACCCTAAGAATTGGGGTTTTAGCTAGACATAATAAAAAGGTAAAAACCATCACCAAATTGATTATCCATCAACTGGGTAATAGTGATTTAGTCCTTACAATGCTCCAATTAGAAGGTTCTCAAAGACCCACTTCCAAATTCTCAAAAGTGAATTTATTCAATCCCTCAAAGCTAAGGAAAAACTAGAGAAAATTGTCTCCCGGTTGTTTGATTCAAATATAGATAAAAATATATGATCCAAGATACTAAACTAAATATTCAAAAATATATTTATAGTCTCCGAAAATAAGCTACGAAAGCTCATTCGGCAAAGGAAGTCGGGCTCACCGAACCACTCGGCGAGCCGCCCTTTGGTCTCATCTATCGCCCTTCTGCCTTGGCATTCAGAATCCTCAAGGTCTGTAACTTAGGGTGATCTATCACTACATCGCGGAACTACTCAGCGATCCACCGACTTCTCCTTTTCATCGCCAACTTGGTTCTTCCCTTCAGAGCTTGACACGCTTGAACTTTGGGCGGTCTGATGAGCCACTCGGCGACACGCCGAGTGCTCTTAGCGATCCTCAGGCTCTCCCATCTTCATTTCTTCAGCCTGTTTTGTTCCTTTTTGCTTGTTAGTGTCCTTGCTTTGTTCCTCAATCCATACTCCTGAAAATAAAGGATTAATCATCAGTTATTGGCACAAACTAAGCAGTTGAGGACGCTAAATCTATATAAACAAATCCCTAAATGAGTCCAAATCTCGGACTCATCATTTCTCTTGACCTCTTCTCATTGGTTCCTAAGGCAGCTTCATCTAACATATTTAGGAAAGAAATAAATAATGCTTACATTAACATATTCCACATTGGAAGCTTAAATATACTATCTAGGCACACATAGAAAATTATTAAGTTATTTGGAACCTCATTTGGTACCATACCATCTCTGCACACCTTTTAATGCCCTTGTTACCCTTGTGACTTAGCCACATTTCACTCCCCTTATCTAAATATCAGGATCTCTCACTGGTACTACTCATATTCATTGCAACAAACATTTTAATTCCTCACCTACTCTATGTCAAGTCTACCAGATCAAATCTCAAGACTAACAGCATCACCCTCATGTTTCCATTCTTTTAATCATGACCCTTATCTCAAATTCAAGCTTAATGTTTATTACTAAACCCGATTATCAATATGATTGCTCCCCTATTAGACTAACTTACAACTACTATATACAAAGTTAAATAATCACTCTCCCACTAAAACTTCATGACAGGTAGTCAATCCTTACCTCTCAAACAAATCATAAGCCTAGCTTAGATCTATCACTTCATGAATACTCTGTGCTTCTATTCAACACATATATTTAGCCTCCTCTAACATGATGGCATATCAGAATCAACTTTATTCTTCTAAAAAATATATATTTTATCTCCTCTGGACTAGCAACTCTTACTCTGCCTTCTATAATGGAATCTTCACAACTCATCATTTTTTAGTCTACCCATAAGGGAAAATTCTTCATTAATAACTTACTAGGTGCATGACTATAGTAACATATCTTATCAAAACACTATCTCCCTTTCTTAGATTACTAAACCTCTGTATACTTTCCTCTAACTCTAGGCACTTTCACTACTATTACTCATGATCTCGCAATTCATACTATCTTTTAGGGTGAAAATATTATCCAAGCTCTAAAACACACTTTCTCATAAAGGATCTCGGCTGAAACAGGGCTCAGAGAAGACAGTACAACTCGTTTTAGCTCAAATGCACGATTCACATGAATATAAGGGCACTCCTCTGAAACTCAACACTTAACTCACTCATGGGCTTCTCTCAAGACCCTATGGAGTCTCATGACTTCCTCAAGACTCTTGCTAAGAATAACTCGTCCATAAGGATCTTCGGCTTTACTTTTCAACCAACTTTAGTATGAGGAGTAGTCTAATGAATCTAAGAAACGTACGAGTATGAATAAATCTCTATGACATAGCTCTATTGCACAATTAAGAGTATGAAAGAAGGGAAACTTTTCTTAAATGTCTATAGTCCCTCATTTATAGAAGTGGGGCCCTCACAACCATAAATAAAATCCTATTGACATGACTTCATAGACACCCTAGGACACTTGAACACTGTTCTCTAATACCAAATTTGTCATGACCCGAGTCTACACCCTGGACGTGGTCGGCACTAGAGAACCATTGTTGGTCCCCAAGCGAACCCTCATCTTGGATGACTACAAGCGGAAGACTAACTCAAGCATACAAAAGCTTAAGATTGGATTAAATTCAATAAACTCAAATATTCAACTTTAAAATAATCTGAACAATTCTCACTAGACGAACTCAGAGTTTGTAAAAATGACTCAAAGAAGATACATACTGAAACCTACTCAACTTTGTCTATCTATGAAACCTCTACTATTACAAAAGGATATCAAAAAAAGACCCATGACATCACAAAAGTATTAATTGTAAGATAAAGGTGAATTCCTCTCAAATATGAGAAGGCTCACCAAAGCTAACTAGAACTGCAATTAGTATCAACGAAGCGCCTGTTGATGATCCTAGCTACCTATATCTTCATAATGAAATGATGCAAGACAAATGGTATCAGTACATTAAATGTACGAGCATGTAAGGGAAGTCTAAAGCATAAGCATAAGCTTGAAATAATGGTAAAGAAACATACTTACCTCTTCTCAACTCACCCAACTCAACTCAACTCAACTCAACTCAAAGAAACATAGCTCAACTCAGAGAAAATAGGGCTCGACCAAACAATAAGATACTTAACTCAGTGAAACATAGGGCTCAACTCAACAATAAGATACTCAACTCAGTGAAACATAGGGCTCAACTCAAATATAAGATACTCAACTTAGTGAAACATAGTTCAACTCAACTCAAGAGAAAATAGGGCTCAACTCAACAATAAGATACCCAACTCAGTGAAACATAGTTCAACTCAACTCAATGAAACATTGTTCAACTCAACTAAGAGAAAATAGAGCTCTTCTCAATAATAAGATAATCAACTGTGTTCAATATAAAGCAGTAGTAAAGATGCATTATAATGAAAAGCTTTTAAAATAGTAGATAAAAACTCAATGTATTGAAAAATACAATAATAACTCAGTTTGTATAAAAATACAAAATAACTTTGTGGGGGATTCTCTATCCGTACAACCATCACCATGATTTATATGATGATACATCGTCTAGCCCACGCAGCCAAAACTGTCCTATACTTTTCTAGGGTATAAAACCTACTCACTAAGTGGATCCACTAGTCTATGCTTAAAAGCAATAAGAAATCATCTAATAAGTATGAACCTTTCTACCCACATTGACTACATGGTTTATGGGGGCTGTGAGTTGTTAGAACTCTCCCCCATATCAGTGCTCAATACTACTCCTAAAATATAACTTAGCTCATATGTTTTAAAAAAAACATTTCCTCTTTCACAACTTTGAGATTATTACTCAAAATATTTCTCTTAAAAGAGATAGTAATTAAAACTTCTCATGAACTCTTTTTGAAATCGGTGTTTCCTCTCATCTTATATGTAAAAATATTTACTCTTGGGAATACTTAGTTCCCATACATCATTTTAAAAAAATGAACTCAACTCTACTCATCCTCATACTCATTGACTTAAGCCTTTAAACAAATTATAAATAATTGTAAAAGAATTCTCAAAATAGAGTTCATGCCGAATTATGGACGTGAACGACTCAAGTCAAGGTTTTCAATAACCATACATAGATATCAATACTAGAAACTCAACAACTCTAGAACTCAAGGAAATAATGATACTACTTATCTAAAAAATGCTCGGCTCAGAAGGTTCATGCGGAAGTTATGGGCATAAACAACTCAACTCAAGGACCTTCATGGGTAACATGTAGTAGTCCCATGATTAAGAATATAATCTCAAAAGGATTAGGAACTCAATAATCAAGACATAGAACTTGAAAATACTACTCCTCTAAAAGATACTCAAATTATGGAGTTCATGCAAAATTTATGGGCATGAACAAATCGACTCAAATATCTCAATGATAATGTAGACTCATGAATACATTCTCATACTTAGTTACTCGATTCTTGAAACAATTTACAAGTAATTGTCGAAGACTTTTCTGAAAGACTCAAAGGGACTTTCTCAAAAGACACGAAAGAATTCTCAAGACTTGACTCTTAACTCTACCTTGAATTTGAATTATGAATTCAAGGTTATGATTCATGTTATGAATGATTTCTCAATGTTTAGGAGTAGTTTAGAGTAGTTAGAATCAGAAAGAAGTAAAGGTACCCTTTGAAGGAACTCAGACGGGTCAAATGACAGAGAAAGGGTGGGGGCAGGTGACCCTAGCACACTGAGTGGCGCTGGGCGCCAGCCCTTGAACTACAGAGCACTTCTTCTGGCGCAATGGTGGGGCAGCGTGCCACCCCTACCCAGATTTCCCAGATGAATTCTTTTGCTCGTTTTCTGACCCTAGTTCGCCTAGATTCGAATGGTTTCTTCTCCACTCACTTAGATTTTAATACCCAACATAAGTACACACTAATCTACTCAAAACAACCCTCAAATCACTAACTTTCATCTCAAGAATTCATCAAAACCCCAAGAAGCAAGATTACGAATGGAATTTCAAGAAAACTCATCAAGAACTCAAATCCTTCAACCTCAAGAATGGAATTTGCATTAAAAAAACATGATTGGCATGTGGATGAACAAACCCAATACTATGAGAACTTACATACCTCTTAGGGATCAAACCCTTGGTGAAACAACCCTCGATTCGTAAGAAATTTCGATGAACGCCTTGAACCTTCCCTTTTTTCTCCCTTTTTCTCTTCTTGAACTCTCGTTTAAAACCCTAAGCGTAAATTAGGATTGTAAAACTGAACTAAATTAGTTTAGACCCCTAAAACCTTACTAAATGCATTTTAAATGTGATGGGGTATGGAAAAAAACAAAATACCCCTCACATTTTTTAGTAACTTTTCTTAACTGGACAGACAAACTTCAAACGGGCATATCTCCCTCATATGAGCTCAAAATTTTGCAAATTCAGTGGTGTTGGAAAGAAGATTCAACGACCTTTCATTTGATATCTTATGAGCCACCTAACTCATCTTGTACTGAAAGTTATGGTCGTTTGAAGTTGACCCCAAAACTTAAAGGAACTTAGGAATGACTTGAATGAATTTTCTTTAGTGACCTTAACACTTTCGCAAATTTAAATTCCTCGGTAAATTCTTACTCACAACGAAGAATGGATCGAGTCTAAGCTCAAAAAAATTTTGGGGTGTTATCTCACTCCTTAAAAATAGTCTAAAATAGATTTCCCTAATTTATTCACTTCAAATCATATCACTCTCTTTTCATTCTACCCTCTCAGCTCCTATTTTCATCATCCAATTCTCTCTCCTCATTCTCCCTCACACGATCGTCTTTGGTTAACCCATTCTAAAACAGAATGGAGCACTAAAAGTCAAATTCTTAAAAAATAACTTTTCAATTGATATCTACTTCTAATTTTAGATAGTTATCCAGATTTAAGGTTTTTTTAATCACTTTGATAGCTAAAGCTTCTTCAATCAAGAGTTTTTGAGTTAAGATTATATATTTCTAGCTTTTATCAATGTATTTGATTAGGTGTACATGTATCTAAAAAAATATACACATGTATTTAATTAAGTGTTCACTCATAAAGTTAACATATCATTGAATTAAAATTATATGCATCTATGAGAAAAGATTTTTGATGCTCCAATTTTTCTTTTTTGGAAAATGATTTCTCAATCTACATGTATATAACTTAAATATCTAGTTTTTATCAATATATCTGATCAAGTATACATGTATCTAACTAAATATACAAATGTATCTAATTAGAGAAAATAGATCAAATCTCTCATGAACTTGACAACTAAATTTACTTTAACACTTTAACTATACAAGCTTTTAAATATCCCTCTTAACAAATTTCAAGTGAATTAAATACCACCCTAAGGGATGACGTGGTGGAGTGAGTGCATTCACTCTTCTCAAAGCGCGTGAAGAATTTTTTAGAATAAACTAAATTTATAAAATCATACACATGACATCTTTTATAGGACAATATATAATTAATATTTTAAATATTGTTTTCTTGATATATGAACTTTTTTTCAAAATATGTGAATTTTCTAATTAGCCCACAAAAACTTTTAATTTTTTTCTCTTTATTTTGTTGTCTTTCCCAATGTAGCTTCTTCTCCATTAAAGCATCACATCTTCCTCCTTGCTCATCTTCAACTTTGTCCACTACTTCAATTCCACCAGCTCTATAGTAATCCACAAAACCCAACACCAACATCTTATAGTTGACGTCAATTTCACAAATATAAATTTTCTCAAACTTTGAATGATCAATTTTGATTTTTTTAATATTTATAATTCAAAAATTCTCCCACAAGCCATATTCAAAGGGAAGGATTCGAAGAAGATAACGTGGTATTATAATTGTTCATATCTAAAGTTCTTTTAAAATTGAATGTGAAGAGGAAAAACATGAGCAGTGAATTAGGACCGAAAATGGTGAAGAAGAAAGAAGTCGGCGAGGGGGGTGGAATAAAATGGGTCCACATTTTAAATTTTGATTTAAGAAAATGGATTTTAATTAATTAATGTAAAATAATTTTAAAAAGTATTAAAGAAAAAATGGTGAATAATATTTTGAATCCCTTCCACAAACTCTTGTGGATCTTCATCCACCTGTGAACCATGAAATTTCAGAGGATTCATCCGAGTCAAGTCTTGGACTCTAATCTCTATTGTACCCACATTTGGGTTCATGAAAGCTACAACCTTATGGTTAGCTTGAGAAGTCATGGCTTGGACAAACACTTGAAAAATAGTCCTAAACTCGGCATGAGTGATTTGCTTGGCCAAGGCATCAACTAGAGCTTGTGGAGCTTCACGTTCCACATTCATGTTCCTTCTCACCGGAGCTCTTCTTGGAGGCATCATTCTGAAACACATTGAACATGAGTTAGGAAGAAACTTCATAGAGTTCAACTTTATTGCATGAATTAAAAGTATGAAAGAAGTGAAGTTTCTTAAATGACTCGTAGTCTCCTATTCATAATCATGCCGCACTTCACACTAATGAACAAGATTCTACTAAACGCGGTTTGTCAGCCATTCTAAGACACTTGAACCTGATGCTTTGAATACCAAGTTTGTCACGACTCAAGATTGCCCCCTAGACGTGAAATGATGAATAGAATCCCGAGAGATCCTAAACGAACCACTTGACATAGCATGACACTAAGATAACAACATAACTGAAAGAAACATGAAAGCGGAATATAAGTCTAAAATAACAATCTCTATATGACACCAAAATCAGAGTACAAAGACCATCAAGTGGAATGTGCTATCTCTGACAACAAGCCTTTGATAAGCATTAGCTCACTCGAACATCTGAGACAAAAATAAAGCTTGAAATTAAGATAATGAAAACATAAGTGGTATGTCCTCGAACCATAAGAACTCACCAATACATGTGAAGGATGATAGAAGTTCGTACTAACCGCATGTCTTATGAGATACACCAGAATCTATATTATAAAATAATATAGGCACAAGAAATTATGCAGTCAATACTCGAAATGTACTATGTATCGAAAAAATGCAATAAATATAACATGATAGAATGATAAGTCTGAAAACATGATAATGCAAGTAAACATAACATGAAGTTCTGATTTTGAAAAAGATAGTACAAGGTCATGCATCCTTCTCTAAGTCATAATCATAGCATAAGTTTTTGAAGAAGTCAGAAATCTTTGTAGGAATTATCATTAACCTACATAAACCATGTGAGCTATAACATGGAGTTCAGTGTCCTACTCCCACACTAAAAAAAGAGTGTCTTACTTGCCAAGATAAAAATCATAATCATAATTAAGCTTAGATAGATCCACTAGTTTAGGCCTAAAAAGGTTAATAAGTCATGCATCAACTAACAAGTGACTCTCATTGTCCTGCGGTGGTACATAATTTTGGGACAAAGGGATTGCTACCAAAGGTCTCAGGCCTCTATTAGCTTGTGGGCTTCACTCCAAGGTCCACACGGTGCTAGGTAAACAAAAAACATGCATAATCATATCATATTCATAAGCTTTTGAATGGTAAGAATCTCGTAATATCAAATCATTCAGAAACTTCATAAGCATAAGAATAGAGAATCAGGATTTCATAAAATACTCATGCAGACACTTATCTAAAGCATATAAATCATGATCATCTTTTATAATGTGAAGCACTCAATCAGAAGCATTTAATTGCATAAAACATGTTTGATACTTTATCTAAAAGCATAGTTGATTCATAAACTCTTCAATTCATAATGTATGCATATCAACATATATAGCTTGGTTCATATTATAAAATACTTGCATGGTATGAGTTCATGAAAGTATCATTGAAAATATTGAAATATGATTAAATCATGCATAATAAGATCAATCGTGATGAATAAGCTTTAAATCAATTGAACCCATGCATAAATCATTAAACCCTAAAATTTTGGGTAAAAATCATGAAGAGAATTTGGGGTTTCTTTAGGACTCAATGGGTGAAAAGGAACTCATTGATGAACTTATCACATACTTTGATGGAAGTCCCAATCAAAATATTAAAAGGAGGCTTGAACTTGAAGAACCCTAGAATCACTTTGAAAGAACTCGGGGAAGAAATCATGAGAGAGAGAATTCTTTTGAGTTGAGAGAATGAGAGAGAATGGGGACGGTTTGAGTCTTAGGAACCCTTTAAAGTCTTCTAGATAACCCCAAAATGACATAGTTTAGGGATTAAAAAAGTAGGAAAAGATCTAATTAACCCTGAGAATTAACTGTCGAATCACTTCTACCGACACCATGTACGATCGTACAAAGGACCACAAACCATACTGGTCCTATGTTAAACGAGTTACTGAAAACCCCAAACTACTGAGGTTGGACCACAAACCAGTGTCCACGAGCCGTACTCCTTTCCACGGTCCGTAAAGCCCCTCATACACTAGGGTCTTCAACTTAGGCTTGGACCCTTAGGCTTCAAACTATGAGCAGCCAACCATGAGTCATACTACAGAACATGACCTGTATAAATGCTCATACAAATTTGCACCACCAATATTTTCTGCAACTTTTCAACTTCCAATCACTTTTACACTTCCAAGCTAAGGTATTATAGAAGTAATGAACATCATAAATAGTATCTCTTTCACCAATAAATTGATACTTGTGACTAAATGATACTCCCTCGGTTCCTATTTATATGTTACTATTTTAGATTTCAAGTCTCTTAAGAAACTAGGTAAGTTTACCATTGTACCCTTATTAATGTTCTCTTGAAGTCAAACTTTCAATAAATGAACAAAAAATAATCTATTTTGATTAATTAAATTGACCAATGAACATAAATTAATAATTTAGTTTTCCTATGTTGGTCAAATTCCTTACTTTCAAGGCTAATAACTCTTAAAGGTAAAATATGAAGAATAATATTATTTATATATTAATTTTGTGAAATTACAAATATTAAGAAACATCTTACGAAGGGAGTAAAACACACAATGACAAGAATTGAATAAGAATAAGAAGAAAAACATGAATCGAAAAAGTGAGGTATGGAATTAGTTAGCAATCTGATCAAGGATTGGTGGAACCATTGAAAGAGCGTCCGGTGGGGCCACCAAATCAATGCCATAAGGTAAAATAATTGGCTTTTCCCAAAAATGAAAGGCTTTGTAAGGGAGTAAGCACGAGATGCACTTTCCGTCACCGCTGTATATAATAAATATTCACACATTCACAACTTTATAAAGTTATCCACTAGTATTACTTTTACAGATTCAAATTAAATTCCCATCTTCCCTTGGCACATGAACTCCATAAAATATGCAACGGAAATCAAATACTCATCCACACTATAAATAGGAAATTCCACTATTTACAATATATATATATATATGTTCCATCTTTCTACTTAATTTTTGGATTAATTACTTGAGTGGATCCCTTTTAAAAAATAATTACTTGTTTTAAATATACTCTTTAATTATTACCATTTATAGCAATATCTAGCAATACTATGCATTTTATTATATTTATCTTTCTTTCTCACCTCTTTTTTTTTTTTTTTTTTTTTTTGTCTCTAGCATTTTCATATTTTGTCTCTCTTTCTCGCTCTTTTATCCCTTTCCTTCTTTCTTTTTGTTATTCTTTCTCCATTTCTTTCTTTCTTTCTTTTTGTAAGTTATTCTTACTCCATTTCTTTCTTTCCGTACATTATTCTTTCTCCTTTCTTTCTTATGCTGCTCTTTCTCCCTCTCTTTCTATTGTTCTTTCTCCCTTTCTTTCTCTCTCTACTTTCTTTCGTATAGTAGTCAATAATTCGTAGATGGAATATAATTTGTATCAATAATTAATTGGACAAGTAATCTAATCTAATAAACTGCAAAATGAATTAAACTTGAATTAAAAATGTATTACACATATATTAAAGTTGAATTAGATGAGAATTAAACATGAATGCAAAATATAACAAACGAAAAGAGCATTCTATGATCTCGTAACCGAATAAAACTTGTGTCAATAATGAATTAAACAAGTAATCAAATTGTAACAAATCAACCAATAAAATGTAAAATGAATTTAACTTGTATTAAAAGTGTATTACACTAGTATTAAAGTTGAATTAGAAAGAAGAATTAAGCATGCATAAAAAATGTAACTAATGAAAGACCAGACAACGGTATGTAGAGTGAATTAAACTTGTATCAATAATGAATTAAACAAGTAATTTAATAGTAACAAATCAACCAAAAACCGCAAAATAAATTTGCATTAAAATTGTATTATACAATATTAAAGTTGAATTAGAAGAGAGAATCAAGAATGAATGAAAAACGTAACTAATGAAAGACAAGACAATGATCTATAAACCGAATTAAACTTATATTATTCATGAATAAAACATATATTATTATGTGTCTTATAAATTATTTTTGGTTTGTATCACTAAGAACGTGAGTGATGTTTGCAATATGTATTAAAATGTATTGTGCATGTATTATAAGTGTGTTATCTAAATTATGAAACATATCTAATACAACTTTAATACAAACGCGATATAGTTTCGTAAACTTCATCCTTTTCGAGCTTCAATCTAATATTTCTCCTAAAATCAATTCTAAACTTAACCAAACCCTCTTGAAATTGAGATATAAACTTCAAACGATATTTTCAATTATTCATAGGAACAACCTATCCAAACTAATCGCAAACGAAATAGCAGAAAGTAATCTAATCGTAACAAATGAAGAAACATAATAAACTGCCAAATGAATTAAACTTGAATTAAAAATGTATTACACACATATTAAAGTTGAATTAGAAGTGAATTAAACACGCATGCAAAATGTAGCAAACGAAAGAGCATTCTCGAGATTTGTAAACTGAATAAACTTGTATCAATAATGAATTAAACAAGTAATTTAATCATAACAAATCAACCAATGAACTGTAAAATGAATTAATTTGTATTAAATGTGTATTACACAAATATTAAAGTTGAATTAGAAGAGAGAATTAAGCATGAATAAAAAATGTAACTAATGAAACACCGTAGACATCGATATATAGAGTGAATTAAACTTATATCAATAATGAATTAAACAAGTAATCTAATAGTAACAAATAATAAACTACAAAAATGAATTAAATTTGCATTAAAAGTGTATTACACAATATTAAAGTTGAATTAGAAGAGAAAATTAAGAATAAAAAAAAAAACATTACTAATGAAAAACAAGATAAGAATCTATAGACTCAATTAAACTTATATTATTCATGAATAAAACATGTATTATAGGTATCTTATAAATTAATTTGATTTGTATCACTAAAAACATGAGTGATATTTGCAATATGTATTAAAAATATAGTGTGCATGTATTATAAGTGTGTTACGTAAATCATTTGGTTGGTATCATTAAGAAGAGAGTAAAGTTTGCAATATGTATTAAAAATGTATTGTTCATGAATAAAACTTATATTATATGTGTCTTATAAATTATTTGATTTGTATCACTAAGAAATTGAGTGATTGTTGCAATATGTATTATTAATGGACTGCTTATGAATAAAACTTATATTATACGTGTCTTATAAATTATTTTAATTTATCACTAAGAAAATGAGTGACGGTTGCAATATGTATTAAAATGTAATGTGGGTGTCTTATAAAGGTATTATTAGTGTGTTACCTAAATTATTCTTGTTGGAATCACTAAAAAAGGAGTGAAGTGTGCAATATGTATTATAAATGTACTATTCATGAATAAAACATGCATTATATATATCTTATAAATTATTTTGATTTGCATCACTAAGAAAAAAAAAGTGCCGTTTGCAATATGTATTACAAATGTATTGTTCCTATATTATAAATGTATTACAAGTGTGTTACTTAAATTATTTTGGTTGATACCACTAAAAAGAGTGAAGTTTGTAATATGTATTATAAATGTATTGTTCATGATTTTAATACAATTATGAAACATATCTAATACAACTTTAATATAATTGTCATACGGCTCCATAAACTTCACCTTTTTCGAGTTTCAATCTAATATTTCTCCTAAAATCAATTATAAACTTAACCAAACCCTCTTAAAATTGAGATATAAATTTCAAACGACATTTTCAATTATTTGTAGGAACAATCTATCCAAGCTAATCACAAATTCGTAAAATTCAATTAATGAATTCAAAATTTGAAGCTTTATAATGACCATTAATGGTGAACTCTTGTTGCTATAATTTTACAAATTTGAAATTTTTGCTTGAAAATATGATTTTGTACAATTTTTCATCTTTTCATTTCTTTTTTCCTTCGTATTTTTGGGTAAAAATAATGAAATATGGGCAAAAATTGATGTGAAGATAGTTATTTATATGAAAATTTCAAAGAAGAAGAAGAATATTAAAAAAAGAAGAAAAAAAAAAGAGGAGGAAGATAATAATGATAGAAAAAGAGACAAAAAAGAAGAAGAATAAAAAAAAAAGCGAAGGAAGATGAAAAAGGAGGCAAGCGACTGTACAATTTCTTAATTCCAAAAAATTGTTATATTTAGTTAGAAAAATTATATTGCCATAGATGGTAAATATTTCTTTAATATAGCATATTTATGTGATTTACCCTTAATTTTTTACTGTATTATAAAGGTTGTAATGGGAAAATTCTTATTAATGTTGGCATTTTTATCTTTTTTCTTGTTGACAACTTATAAGGCTTGGTCACAACAACAAGAGCCTCAAGTTCCTTGTTTATTTATCTTTGGGGACTCACTTGTTGACAATGGGAATAACAATGGGATACTTACTCTTGCTAGGGCCAATTACATGCCTTATGGTCTTGACTTCCCACAAGGCGCCACTGGTCGTTTCACTAATGGTCGTACTTTTGTTGACATTTTAGGTACTTATGCTATAACCTTATACTAGTACTAAAACTGAGATTATTTTAAATGTTTTTTTTATTTGCATTAATTACTCTAATTTCTTTGAAATCATTGTGCATTGGCACGTTATGTTTAAATGTACGTAGCTCAACTTCTTGGCTTCCCCAATTATATTCCTCCCTATGCAAGAGTTCGTGGTCGAGCGCTGTTGAGAGGAGCAAATTATGCATCAGGAGCAGCAGGAATTAGAGATGAAACGGGAAATAACTTGGTATATATATATATATATACATTTTAAAAAAAATATTTGATGTATGTGGTTGATATTGTTTTCTAACACTACGTATAAAGTTCGAGTTTAACTCCTATAAATGATGAAGTAAAAGAATATATTTTTTACAAGGACAACAAAAATAAGGTATAATACATAAATGTGTTTTTAACTAGAATCTATGCCCTCCAATTTTGGATGTGCACAAGTATGCTTACACTTGTAGAAAGTTGAACAAGTAGACACGCACGTGCATCTTACGTGGAATATTACAAATCAATTTGAGTGTATTTCACGCGAATTTCCACAAAGGAGACCACGTAGATGATGCATTTTATCTACTTGTTACTAATTAACATGTTAAATGACAAGGTAAAAATTTCTTGTGTTGTCAATCCTTTGAATTTTGTCTGGCAATGAATAGTCGATGGTGTAAATGCAGGGTGATCATATGCCAATGAACCAACAAGTAGGAAACTTTGGAAGAAGTGTTGAGGAGCTGAGAAGATTATTCAGAGGAGATAACTCCACGCTAAATGCATATTTGAGCAAGTGTATTTTGTACTCAGGATTGGGAAGCAATGACTACCTCAACAATTACTTCATGACTGATTATTACTCAACTCATTCACAGTACACTCCACAAGAATATGCTTCTGCACTTCTTCAAGATTATTGCCAGCAATTATCGGTTAGTGAGTTCAACTAAACGCAAACAAGCACTTCACCTTTTAAGTTACTGAAAGTATTAGGAAGCTTCCCAGTATTTCACTAGCAATTTTGTTTTCCATCATGCGTATACCAATTTTTTCATTGATTATTCTAGTAGTGTAAGTTAAATCGATTTTCTATATAGCACATGCAATTCTTTTAAAAGAGAATAAATAAAAACTTAGGCGACATAAAAGGCATGTAATCACTACAACAAAAACAACTTTTAGCGGCAATAAATAAACACATTAATAAAGAGTGCTAAAGTCTTTACCGACATTAGTTAAGCGTCATGAGATCCAATGCTGTTAAAGACTTTAGTGTTTAGGGACATATACAAAGAGTGTTAATTGCCGCTAAAAATATATATTTAGCGGCAATTGAACTATTGCCATTAATTAATTATCTTTGGATGTGTTCAGGAATTATACAAGTTAGGAGGTCGGAAAGTAATTGTGGCAGCAATAGGGCAAATAGGATGCATACCGTATCAGCTAGCAAGATATGATGGCAATGGAAGCAGATGTAATGAAGAGATCAACGATGCTATTCAACTCTTTAATTCAGGACTTAAAAAGCTCGTTATTCATTTCAATAAGGTTTTGCCTGGAGCAAAGTTCGTGTTCTTGGATTCATTTGAAAGCAGTAAAGATCTTGTTCTCAATGCAAAAACTTATGGTATGTAAATATATTCTCTATTTCAATCTTTGAATTATTTAAACATGAAAAACGAAAAGTAATTGTATATAACTGTTGAATATAGGATTTGAAGTGGTCGATAAGGGTTGTTGTGGAGTGGGAAGGAACAATGGACAGATAACTTGTCTTCCGCTTCAACAGCCATGTGAAGATCGTTCCAAATATATATTTTGGGATGCTTTTCATCCCACTGAAGTAGCAAATATTCTGTTGGCAAAGAAATCATACACCTCCAAGTCAAAGACATTTAATTATCCAATAAATATACAACAATTGGCTAGGCTCTAAGGTGTACGTACAATTGTACGTACGTCCTTGTAATGCTTATTAGCTTCATTGCTTCTTGTTTATTTCTTTGTTTTTCTCTAAGAATTGTTTTCATATTGAATTTCAATGTATGAAGGTCTTGTACTCAAACATACCCTCTTAAAATGTGTTTCTTATGAATCAAGTGTTCCTAGGATTTACGAGTTTTACTTTGAAAAATATCTACCCTACCATAATATATATTGCACTCATGTACTCATATTTTCAGACTACACTGACATAGTTGACAATATTATATAATACTCTCTCCCTCCGTTTATCTTTACTTGTCCACTATATTATTTTGAGATGTCCAACAATATACTTTTTGTTTATAAAACCAATGAATAATTTATCATTTTGTATCTATTCTACCCTTGCTATTAAATACTACTCCCTTCGTCCCATTTTATGTGGCACCATTTGACTTGACATGGTATTTAAGAAAAAAAAGACTTCTGAAACTGGTGCTCTAAAATGATCCTTAGATATTTGTGTGGTTGAGATTCATTTCATTAAGGGTAAAAAAGGAATTTTAAAGTGAAATTGTTTCTGACTATAGTAAGGTGACATTCTTTTTAGGACGGACTAAAAAGGAAAGGGTGCAACATAAAATGGGACAGGGGGAGTATTCAGTTTTCAATGTTTAGATGACATATATTTAATAGGGGTGATTTGGTAAAATTACCCCTATCATTTACTGCTTCTTAATCTATGTGTTGAGTCAATAGTTGACAACTATTGTTGAACAAAGGGAGTACTATATACTTATTGTAGACTGTATCAATCTTGTATCAAAGTGTATAATATTAATACACACTTCTACATAGTTTTATAAAATTATATAATATTATACAAAAATTGAGTTTCGTCTCCTGCGAACATCAACAATGAAACTGTCACGATCCAAAGTACACCCTAGGCGTGACATGACGTATAGGACCCCGAGAGGCCCTACATAAGCCACTTAGCATACATCATACTATTTTATTTTTTTTGGTTTCCCACCCGATGCCCGGAAGCCCTCGTTGGAGCTCCGACTAAATTCAGATCGCGCTCTGTAAGGCCCATTCGGGGGTGGCGCTCCCAACATTATTTTCTCCATACCCAGGGTTCGAATCCAAGACCTCTGGTTAAGGGTGATAATAGAAGTAAAGAGTTCAAAAGATAGCATTTCATATTTCAAAAGAGTTTTTCAAAAAGTACCGGAAGTTTAACATAAGTCTCAAAACCATCTATTACATCAAACGAGTGATTGAGACGTAACTCATACAACATCTAAAATGAAAATACCTGAAAGCAATAAAAGAATCTTGACCCTCAGATCATGAGGAATCACCAATCTTCAATGTCTATACGGGATCACTAGCCACGAGTGTGGGAGGTAGGAGTGTCGGACCCTACATTGGTGAAACAATGTAGACACAAGTATGTGTTATTACATGGAATGTACCAAGTATGATAGCAATGCATAAGATATATTAAATCATGCTAAAAAGGACTTTATATAACATGCAATGACCAAGCTAAATCATAAAACATCATGTTAAAAAACATACGTCATAACCATGGTCAATGCAAGTTAAACATCTTAAAATTAACACATTTGAGATACTTTTAGGATGTAACCATAGTTCTTTGTTCTGGGAGATTAACCTTTAACCGACATAGATCATGTGAGTTATAACATGGAATCTGGTGTCTATCCCACACAGAAAAGAGATGACCTTACTTGCCAAGGTAAGAACCATAAACTTCTAGCTTAGGTGGATCTACTAGCTAATGTTTATCTAAGACAAACCTATGGTGGCACATAGTTATGGGACATGAGTAATCACCTCTTGTCCACTCGATGTCAAGCATAAATCACACGAAATAATCACTAATCTTAACTTGTCTTATTATCCATGAAAGGGCACATCAAGTAGTCAATCCAAACTAGAGTTAATTAGAATAGCTCATTAATCTCGATTCAACTTAGGTGAGAAAACCTTTCAACCTTCTGAATAATTTATGTGAGAAATCCCTTTCACAATCATGTTTTGAGTAGTATGTGAGAAATATTTTCACAATAACAACATCAATGCCTTACTCTCAAAGCAACCTTAAATCATTTGTATCAATACTTTCAAAAGAGTTAGTTTCTCCTTACTTTAATTGACTAATCAATAAATCAATATTTCAAGTCTCAATTCTCGAATGATTTGTTCTAACTATGAATGTCTTCTTGTTAACTTCTTTTAAGCTCAAGGGATTCAACACTAATAACTACATCCTATGCAGATATTGATAACGAAGGGCGAGTATGATGAATATGGTCCTTCAATTGTCCACAAGAGGTGTTTCTAAGCTTTTGTGAGAACTTAAAATCCTCTTCAGTTAGTTCAGGGACCAGCATCATGAATATTAAGCAGTCTGTTTTTGATTTTCCTTGCTTGGCTTGGCTTCTTTTCTTTGTAAATTAGCTGGTATACAGAAACTAATAATAATATAACTTAGATTCTTAAAGAAACAATTACGAACTTGGTATTGGAGTTAACCAGTCGAAAACTAGCTTGAGTAGGATCTTGTAGAGGTAAGATTTTCTGTCCTAAACAAGATAGAGGTCAATGTCAAAACTCCATCACCATAGAGGTGAACGCCTGAGTGAATGTGTTGTGAACCAAGTTGGCTCCGTAAGGTCTTGTGGGATAAAAGTGGTGAATGAGACTGATTCAGTTCTAACTATTGGGCCGAGTAAAATATTAGAGAGTTTTATTTAAGATCCTGACCCAATTACCATTTGTTGAAAAGGACTAGAAGTTAGAAAGAACGGTTATTCAAATTGTCAGGGTGTATCTCTATTTCCTCATCCCTTTTCTATGATAAGTTCTGCTTCTCATCCCTTTCTTCTATCTTTGTTCTTCAATTCCCCTTTTAGTTCTTACATTCCTTTGTAATTCCAACTGATTTGGCTATACTAATAGTATAACCTAGTTAGCTGGAATTAATACTCATCAAGCAGTATGTCGACATTTGGTTGATGCTGGAGGAAACTGCAGCAGGTCAACGTAAAAGATCCAAACTCCATCATCCTCGAGTGATCTTGTAGGCTTAATTGTCACCTCTACAAGTGAAGGGCAACGAGCCAACAAAAGTTTCATGAAAACAAGTTCAGCAAAGTTCCATGACTTTAGAGAATGATCAAATAAATTCTAACAAATCAACCTTCTCCAAAATTCATAATTCTGAATTGTAGTGTCGCCCACCAAAATGCTCAACATTTTTAGCTCAGGATAGGCTTTGAGGAACTTCAAATCCACGTAATATTTTTCAAGAATGAACAAGTAATTAAGCATCAGGGCTGAAATATTGAGGAATTAGATATCATTACAACCCGTAAGCTTCAAGTTAGAGAGCAATGGAGCCACGAGGGCTTTAGTATCCAATATTTGATCAAAAATAATATGCCTTAGGTCGATGGTCACAAGATTCAGGGTAATTTGAAGGTACCATTTGTTATCTTAAAATATCTCAATTGTGATGATGTAGAGTCGAATAGGAAAGAAGACAAAGGTTTTGAATGGCGAGTTCCTAAACACCTCCAGTAGAGCAATGAATGATCAATATCTGAATTACTCAAATCAACAATCAAAATATCGAGAACAAGCTTGATAATAGGGCCATTGTGTTGCAAGAGGATTTTGTAGACAATGTTAGGGACTGCAAAGTGCAAATAATGTGGTTATGTACGTGTTAACGTCGCTTTGAAGTAATTTGACTAATTTCACCATGACTTTTCTCCACCTAGCTATAAAAATTTGCATCATTGATCTTGAAATGATAGTTTCAAACTTTTGACCCCGTTTGCCCTACGGACAAACTTTAAGGTAAAACTTGTTGAAACTATTCCAGAAAGTTCAATTTATGTTATACTAAATAAATTATTAAGTTATCTATATGGTTTGATTTTTCAAAGTAAATGGTTGCATCCATTCATTGACACCTAGACTTCGCCTCAGTCATCTAAATGACTAAGAAAAAACATTTTTAAAAAATAGAACAAAAAAGAGGGTTAGTTTTGTCCCTAAGACATTATTTATGCTACATAAAACAAATCGATATTTTTCAAGTTTTATTCGAAATGAACAACATTTTTCATATCTTTATCTATTCAAAATAATAATTCATAAAAATATAATTTGATCTATACTAAACATGATTGACTCAATTTGTTAACAATTCCCAAGCATTCACGAATTTCAGCATTATCAAAACTAGAAAATCAAAGCAACAAATCATATCAAAAGAGAGAAAAACAAAGATAAATTACCTTAAATTATATTTATTGAGTCATTCGACAAAATGAACTTTCAAAGAATTAAAGGAAAAAAAATACTACTTACCTTGAGTCTACCAAAAATTAGGCTGAGTTTGGATGAAATAACAATGAAGTTGGGAAATATGGGGTAAAGATATGTAATGTCAATTACTCAACTATATTTATATTGCTATGTTAACTTGTCTATTTTGTCCCTTAAATATAATCTTGAGCATCTTTAATTCAATCCTTAAATTTTAACAAAGTAGAGCACTTTTGGTCTAACATAACTAACAAATGGACTTGAAACCACACATGATGGACATTAAATCTGCAACGAAACTAAAGTGTCCAACAAAAAATACATTCAATTGAAAAACATCGAAACTCTTTTACTCATGACTTGGAGCACAAATGATCAGGGGCGGACCTAGAGTCTGTCGAGGGGTTCAGTCGAACCCCCTTGGCAAAAAATTACGTTGTATATTTAAGATATTTTTAAGAATTTTTATGTTTATTTATTGATTTTGAATCTCCTGAATATAAGATTAGAGGTTGGCTTAGTGGTTGAGGGGTTCAAACCTCAAATCTTGAGTACTGCTCTTTTTTTTCAAACCCCCTTAATAAAAATCCTGGATCCACCACTGCAAATGATGGTCATCAAATCTGCTCCTGCTTGAAGATCATGTTCAAAATCAACCATCCTTTTCATGCTTGTAATATCAATTAATTCAAGCCGCTTCTCTATCTTTTTTCTGCTGCAACTTAACTTTCTCTTCTTGCAACTGCTTCTCCCACAACTCAACCTTCTTCTTCTCTTCTTTTCCATCAAATGCTTTGCCAAGAATTTGTTGTGGAGCACCCAGAATGGACATCAATTCTCTTTCCGCTTGAAAACAATCATCAAAGTTAACTGTCCTTTTGATGCTTGCGATAGCAACCCGTGCTGCTTCCCTATCTCTTTTTCGTGACTTCGCTTTCTCTTTTCCATCAAATACTTCACCAAGAATTTGTTGTTGGGATTTGATGATCACATCAACATCGTCCTTCTTCAACATCGCTGTCCGAAAGATCTTGTTATCTTCAATATTCTATGTGCCAATAATTTTGGTTAAGCATCTCTAACTCTTTTTAATTCTCAAATGTATAAATATATTTTATAGCTTTCAACTTTGTTTACAAACCTACTTATATGAGAAAATTGATTTTTTTTTCTCAAGTTATTTATTCACCCATCCTTTCATTATAAATCTACATATGATTTCTCCTTTTTCACTTCATAAATAAAATTCTATTTTTATATATACAGGTAGGTGCATAACATATATTTAATAATAATAAAAAACTTATTTTTGGTAAAAAATAAAATACATAATCAATACAGTATGGTTGGTTTATGAAATAAAGTTACTCATTTACTTATTAAAAGTTATTCATTTACTTAGTAATATACTAGCTAGCATATATATATAGTGAACTCTACAAAAATTTAATTATTATTTTACACACTAGTAAAATGTATCATGATAATTCTCATCATAAAGCATTATTGCTTGTTTATGCTATATATGCCCCCCCCACCCCACCCCACCCCCACCCTTTTTTGCGTACATTATACATTCTTCCATGAAATGAAATAAAAGTACCAAATCAAACTTTTTCACATAAACTCTTTCAGGTAACATTTTTCAAAAATATCAAAGAAGAAATGTATCTATACTAGACATGATTGACTCAAAATTGTTAACATTTTTCAAGGATTCACAAATTTCAACATTATTAAAACTAGAAAATTAAAGCATCAAACTCATCAAAAGAGAGAAAAGAAATAGAAGTAGTAGATTTATTGGGTAATTCTACAAAATGAAATTTCAAGATTAAAGGGGAGAAAAAACTACTTACCTCGTCTTTTCTATCAAAAATTTGGTTGAGTTAGGAGGAAATAACAATGAAGTTGAGAAATGGGGCAAAGATATGTAATACCAATAGTATTTATATTGTTATATGAACTTTTTGTTTTAATCTTTGGTCCTGAATACATAGAATTTAGAAAATAAATTTGACTGTGGTAATCTCTTATTTAATGTTATTATTTCCTCTAGATTTGATAAAGCTTTTGATTAATTCTTTCATTAATGCAACAATGGAAAATGATATCAATTTTTAATAACTCAAACCAATTAAATACATCATCTAAGAGTCTGAGTTAAGAACATAAAGGTCAAACTGATCAAATTTATATCTTAGATGCATCTTTTCGTAATAGTGAACCCGTCCTTTCGAAATCTTGGATACGCCTCTGTCAACAACTATCTCAGTTGCTTACTGTGCCATATTCAATGGTATATTTCAGAGTTAAATGGATGTCCTTACAAGATAGATGTTCAAACACTTGTTATTGATAATGGTGATCTCTCATTTGATGTTTTCTAATGAGAAAGGAGTTGTTACTTAGACGACTTAAGTTAGTTATAACTAACTGTTAGGAAAATCTGTTAGATTAGTGAGTTGTTAATACTTTAACTAATTGCCAGCTGTCCATGTGATTAAGTTGTAGAGTCTATATAAAGTAGAAGATTAGTTAGTTTTTTTATTCATTCAATTCATTGTATTCACTCTTTGTTAAAGATATTTTGAGATGGTTTTCTTCTAGAATTTTCTTCATTCTGTTCAAGTGTTCAATTCAGTTTATCAACATGGTATCAGAGCAATCAGCCATGGATATAGTCTGAATCGAAGCTTAATAAGGTGTAATTGAAGTTGTTGTTGCGTTCAACAATGGCTGTTGCAGTTGACAATGAATTGCCAGAGAAACTTAGTCACAATCATCCGCTTTTTCTGAGTACGGCAGACACATTTGGAGTTGTATTGATCTCTATTCAGCTGACAGGATCCGAGAACTATTCTGTATGGAGCAGATCGATGAGAATATCCATACTTGGAAGAAACAAGTTGGGGCTAATCGATGGAAAGTGCAGGAAGGATGGATTCGGTCCTAATCTGACTGATTTATGGGACAGATGTAACGCAATTGTCCTTTCATGGATCATGAATTGTGTTTCCAAGGAAATATTGAGTGGAATTATTTACTCTACAGATGCTTGCTCTGTGTGGCGAGATCTCAAGGAGAGATTTGACAAAACAGATGGGCCACGAATCTTTCAATTACATAGGGAAATCGTCACTTTGGTGCAGGGTACAAGTACTATAGCAGAGTACTTTACAAAATTGAGATTATGTTGGGCAGAGTTTGATTGCATCGCACCTTTTCCTGGTTGTAATTGCACGGAATCGCGAGGTTTTGTTGAGTTTATGAAGCAGCAGAAGTTGTTATAATTTTTACTGGGTCTTAATGAAACTTATGAGCAAGCTCGAAGTCAGATCCTGATGTTAGTTCCTCTTCCTTCCGTCAATCAGGCTTATTCAATGATGATTGAAAGAGAAAGCCAACGAATCATAGCAAATTCAGCTATCACAGTTGCAAATCTAGAAATCGCAGCTCTTATGACTACTCGTCAAGTTCCTAACAAGTTTAAGAGGGATTGGAATGCTCAGTGTGATAATTGTAAGATGACAGGGCATACTAAAGCCAACTGTTATCGGTTGATTAGATATCCTCCCAATTTTAAGTTCAAGAAGAAGACTGGTCAGCTAAATGGTCCTTATGAAAAAGAAGGAGAGAGTCAAAGTCATGCACACAATGTGAGAGACCAGGAAAGTCGACCACACAATGAAGGAGCACAGGCTCGAGCTGCTCATATGAATTTTTGTAATGATTCAGGGAATCTTCCTCTTCAAACATGTGCAGACTATCTAACTCAGCCAACATGGGAGGTAAGATTTCTGTTTCACATCTGTGTGAGAGTGCCATCACAAATAAAGTATTTGCCTCTTATGCATGTAATGGTGACAAGGAATGGATAATAGACACTGGTGCATCCAACCATATGATCTCTCACAAAGAGATGTTAAATTTTAAGAAGCCTCATTATCGCTTATCATAAACAAGTATATTTGCCAAATGGAGGGACTGTAGAGGTATCACATATTGGTAGTTGTGATTTACTGGATGGGAGATCTGTGAAAATGTTTTATACATTCCAGATTTTAGATATAATCTACTTTCAATATCCAAAATAACTAAGGAGCTTCAATGCTCAGTTCAATTTTTCCCTGACTATTGTGTGTTCCAGGACCTCTCAAGTGGGAAGGTATTGGAGATTGGTGAAGAAAAAGATGGGCTCTACTTGATGAATCACAAAAGGAATGATACTGATTACTCATTAAAAGGGATGGTTGCTACCAAGAATAAAATGGACATCCTTCTTTGGCACAAAATGATGGGTCATGCCTCTGTAGGAACTATGACTCATTTGTTTAATATTAACTCTACTGAATGCAAAAGGGTTTTAGACAAGTGTGATGTATGTCCACTAGCTAGACAAACCAGATTACCTTTTCCTAATAGTGAGAATAGATCTTCTTGTATTTTTGATCTGTTGCATTTAGATGTATGGGGACCATTTCATGTTTCCACTTTTGATGGTTATAAAATGTTTCTGACTATTATGGATGATCATTCTCGTATGACTTGGATATATTTGCTGAAATTAAAAAGTGATGTGATAGTAGTATTACGAAATTTCTTTCAGTTAGTCATTACACAATTTAGAAAAAGAGTCAAAGTATTGCGATCAGATAATGGAACTGAATTTGTAAATTCTAATTGCCATGATCTGTTCACATCTCTTGGTATCATACATCAAAAATCTTGTGTGTACACCCCATAACAAAATGGGGTGGTAGAGAGAAAGCACAGGTACATTCTCGAACTCGCCAGGGCAATCAGATTCCAGGGTTCTATACCTATCAATTACTGGGGTCATTGTGTGCTTGGGGTTGTTTACATGATAAATAGGTTGCCATCTACAGCACTCCACAACAAGTCTCCTTTTGAAGTTTTCCATGGTGTTAAAGGGTCCTTAACACACCTTCGAACCATGGGTTGTTTATGCTATGCTAAATGCTTACCTCCTAGTGATAAGTTTGAGGCCAAAGCTGTTCCTACTATACATATGGGTTATTCAGAGGTTACAAAAGGATATGTGTTGTATAATCTACTTACTCACAGCTTCTTCATTTCTAGGGATGTTAGTTTCAGAGAGGACTCTTTTCCTTTCCAGACTTCATCATCCTCTCTTACTGTTTTCCTAGACACATCTGCAGATTTTTTCGATGATACTAACATTAACAACCCACAGATGCCTCTTCAACCTGATGATGGTCCTGCTATCCCAGACATTATTCATGATATTGTGGCTAGTGATATTGATATTCCTGATATGCCTGCTGTTATTGAACCTAGACCTCTGAGACAGTCACACAGAGCTCAGAAGCACCCTTCTTGGATGACTGATTTTGTAACAAATGTTGCTTCTACATCATCACTTCATCCTTTATCTCAGTGTTTGCATTATGCTAATCTCTCCTCACAATACCAGTCCTATTTGTGTGCTTTTTCTAGTGTCACTGAGCCTCAGTCCTATAAGGAAGCATGCTCCGATCCTAAGTGGATTTCAGCTATGCAAGAAGAGATCCAAGCACTTGAGGCAAATAACACATGGCTTATAGTACCCTTACCTCCTCATAATAAACCTATTGGTTGTAAATGGGTTTATAAGGTGAAATTTAAGGCTGATGGTACAGTGGAAAGATATAAGGCACGATTGGTTGCAAAGGGATACAACCAAAGGGAAGGCCTTGATTATCACGATACCTTCTCACCTGTTGTGAAGATGGTCACCGTAAGAAGTGTTTTATCAATTGTTGCAGCCTCTCATTGGCATATACATCAGATGGATGTGTATAATGCTTTTTTACAAGGTGATTTGAATGAAGAAGTTTACATGTCTTTGCCTGAAGGATTTTCTAGCCAGGGGGAGACTTCCGGGATGGTATGTAGGCTAGTAAAATCATTGTATGGGTTGAAACAGGCAAGTAGGCAATGGAATGTTAAACTGACTGATGCATTGATTGATCTTGGTTTTAACCAGAGCAGACTAGATCACCCACTATTCATTAAGAGACATCATGCACAAATTGTAGTGATTTTGGTATATGTGGATGATATGTTGATAGCTGGTAGTGATTTGGTGTTAATAGAGCAGACCAAATAGGAGCTACATGCTAGATTCAAGATTAAGGATCTTGGAATTCTAAGATATTTCCTTGGCATAGAGTTCAGTAGATCAGATAAAGGTATACTAATGAACCAAAGAAAGTATGCTTTGGAATTGATAGAAGAGATGGGATTGACTGGAGCTAAACCATCTTGGACACCAATGGACAATAACTTGAAGTTAACAACCACATTGCTAGATGAAGTTATGAATGTTAAAAATGATCATGTGTTAACAAACAAAGATCCATACCAAAGATTGATTGGAAGATTATTGTATTTGATGCTAACCAGACCTGATATTGGATTTGCAGTACAAACATTAAGTCAGTTTTTGCAGTGTCCAAAGAAATCACATATGGAGGCAGCCCTCAAGGTGGTGAGATACATAAAAAGAGAACCTGCAATGGGAGTTTTGATGAGCAGCAAGAAAGAAGGGAAGTTAATAGCCTTTTGTGATGCAGATTGGGCAGCATGCCCAAATACAAGAAGATCGATAATGTGGTTCTTAATCAAGCATGGAGAGTCTTTGATTTCATAGAAGTCAAAGAAACAAACGACTTGTATCAAGGAGTTCAAAGAGAATCGAGTATAGAAGCATGGCTTCCACTATATCCGAATTGGTTTGGATCATTACATTATACAAAGAGTTAGGGGAAGAAATACAAATTTGCCAGAAAAGCTCTTCTGTGATAGCAAAGCATCTCTACAGATAGCAGTAAATCCAGTGTACCACGAGAGAACAAAACATACTGAGATTGACTGCCATTTCATCAGAGAAAAGATACAAATGGGGTTGATTCAGGCACTATACCTAAGGACACAAGATCAACAAGCAGACATTATGACAAAGGGGTTGGCAAGAGCACAACATGAACATTTGGTCTCCAAGCTGGGAGTTTTGAATGTATTCACACCCACCAGCTTGAGGGGGAGTAATGAGAAAGGAGTTGTTACTTAGACGACTTAAGTTAGTTATAACTAACTGTTAGGAAAATCTGTTAGATTAGTCTGTCCATGTGATTAAGTTGTAGAGTCTATATAAAGTAGAAGATTAGTTAGTTTTTCTATTCATTCAATTCATTGTATTCACTCTTTGTTAAAGATATTTTGAGATGGTTTTCTTCTAGAATTTTCTTCATTCTGTTCAAGTGTTCAATTCAGTTTATCAACATTTTCCCCTCTAGATTTGAAAATTTTCTAAAGGTTTTCTAATTCATTTTTTTCACCATATGTGAACAGTGATTATAATTTTAAATTTTTTTAATATCCCAAAACTAAATAATTACAATATCTAATTAATGAATTCTATATCCTAAGTATTTTACAGAAAGGCCCCAAATTTACCTATCACATATTTTAGCTATAAACTAAATTTCCCCCTGCTCTTTTTTATAAGAAGGTTACGTATGTCCTAACTCCTAAGATTTCTCCTTTTGAGGTATTTATTCATCTTCAACTAATATTAATATAAACATGTTAGAAATTACCTAATTACACAAACATTTCTACTATATTTACTAGTTTGCTCTATATTTTGAAATAATTATATATTGTTTCACTGATAAATAAATTTAGACCAGATTTCAAGTCAAATATACCTAGATACATCTATTTTTGCTACAAGATACACTCTATAATATAAATACAGAGAGAGAGACGAGTTATGAGTGAGGGAGAGAGGCAAGTAGAACAAGAAGAGAGGTGAGGTGTATCTCAGATAAGAATCACACTAGATATGCATCTGGGATACTAGATACATTCCAGATATATATGACACAGTCCAATCCAATATCAGATACATTCCAGATATATTCCAATCCAATATACAAAGGCATGTTGTGATCCAAGACTAATAAGGGACTCACGAAATTCATATACCAAAATTATTTCCCTCAGACATACAAATCAATATTTATCATCAATATTATCAATAATCAATCACCTTGAACCATTTCTATCGAGCATTCATGTATCACTATGTCACATATGTAGTACCAATATTCATGATCCGTGAGAATAAATGTGTATGAATGATCACAAAAATAAGAAAATTTGAATACAACAGAAATATGAGCATCTTTCTTACAAAAATATCCATGGGCTACCAGCCTTCTCAAATAACATGTTTTCTTTCGAAATTAGCCCTTAGGCCATATTTTCCACAACTAAGTAGATTTCTTTCAACTTAGTGCCCCTTTAATCCAATTATAATGCATCATGGTACGATATAACATATGAAGCATAGAGTAACACACAACACATACACATTTCAATTTATATAGCATCTATCAGCTAGTCCCGACCTAGATTTGATAACAACTCATTTCTCCAAATTTTCAATCCCATCAACACGTCTAATCCATATAACATACTTTATACAATAAACTATCACTCAAGTCAAGTACTCAAAAAGAGTAAGCCCTAACCTACTTGGCTACCTCAAAGGTTGAGTAAACGCACCACGAATCCTCATAGGTTTGATTTCCTCTTTCACCTCGAAAAACTCCTAATCTATTAAAATCATTCTCTACATGAGAGGCTTCAAGATGGAATATAAGTCCAATATTTTTTGTTATCTTGTATATTTACCAATCATTGGAGTTTAGTCTCCACCCAACATATGTCAAAATTAGCAATACAAAAATTCTTATTCCCATGTACTCACAATTGATTTTTGGACCTAAAATTGTTTAGAGTTTAATATCCTCTTAGACTTCCTTTCTCTCTAACAGTCAAGTACATAAATAACATGTTGTATGCCAAATTTGTGTGTGGGGGGGGGGGTCTCTCTAAGTAAATAAAATGTACAATTCATGTATCTACTTAAAGTAAGATATAGGTGTCATAAGTTATGTCTTGTTAAAACTTATTGCATAAGATGGTATATTGAGATGTCGAATGGAAGGGTATAAATCTTATTGCTTTAGTTTAAGTTTTGAAGACCATGTAAAGGAAGATAACTTGCATTTTCCAACTAGTTCAGTATTGGAGCAAGCTATTAATATTATTACTTGTTAAAACTAGTAATTGAAGTTACTACTAAAAAATGCTTAAATTCGACCTCAAAAAGGTTGGAAAAAACCAACAGATTGATTTTTTAGCGTAAAAAATTAGGAAATGCAAAGCGGCCTCTAGATGCAAAGCTAGTTGCTGCAACGACGTTTCTTCTCCGCAGTAAGTTGTGACCCTTATCTTTTTTCTTAGCTTCGACTGATTAGAGTCTCTTCTACATACATACATACATACATACATACATACATACATATATATATATATATATATATAGAGAGAGAGAGAGAGAGAGAGTCCCACCATTTATTTAAGGCATTTACGAGCCACCAACTTTTAAGAATTATGCGACTTTCTTGGCCACACGAGATGCATATAGAGTGCACGAGATGCACGTACAACGCATGAGATGCACGTGGTTAATAAATGAAAATGATGAACAATGTTAGTGCAAATTCTGAAAGTTACTACAAAGAGACTGATTCTAACAATGTGAGTTTCCAAATTCCTAACAGTCTTCTTCGATACTACATTCTAAATATGAAAGACCTAGTACTACACTTCATTGTCACTATCTTCTTTTGAAAGTACGTTCTTCCAAAACCAATGCATCTTCCAAATCTCTGCTTCTGGCAGCTCGCCTTCCTTCTTTCCTATCTCTGGTAGGAAATTTTATATTATGAATCCTACACAGATAACCACAATAGCAAAGAAAATGAATACCCACGCATTCAAGGCACAAATGAGAGGCAATGCAGCTAAATTCATGACTAATGTCATGAAGAAAAATATTGTTGTCTCGCAACATGTACCTAAATCTCGAAGATCGTCGGGTATGATGCCTCTGTCTGATCCTATGAGTTAGAAAGAAAAGAATAACATCCTATGAGGAGGATGCTAGAGGCAATGGTGATGTAGTATGATTGTTGTTTTAGATGGACTAATGGATTTGCTTCATGGTATATAAAAAATAAGGAAATTTGTATATATTGGACGAAATCGGACAATTAAATGTATTTGACAAATGAGATTACTCTAACAAGGAAAATAAATAAATAAATATCTCAGAGACAAAAATCCCTAAACATGCAAAAAAAAATAGATTTCTTCGTTGCCCAAAGAATTTGTAACTCAAAATTGCAAGTCCAACCACTCCAGCTCGAATTGCACCACCAAGGAATGAAGCTAGAAATGAGGCATGGTACCTAAATTCTATGAACGGTAAGAATAGAGGCCCGAAACACATGATGGAGTCTAAGCCTACGAGCCGCTGGAAAATTTGTGCTGCTACAATAATTACCAAAACTGGTGAGTGTAGCAGCTTCTGACAGGGCTCCATGTCTTCATTTTCAATCAGGTGAGCTAACTATTCAAGCTCTATTTCTGGTCCAGATTTTCGTATCCTTCTTAGGAATACTTTCACCTCCTCCACTTGACCTTGCTTAATGAGAAATTGCGGTGTCTCATTAAGCAAAACCGATATGAAACATAGAGTAATATACAACACATAAGCAGTTCAATTCATGTAACATCTATTAACTAGTCCCAACCTAGATTTTAGGTTAGCAACTCATTTCTCCAAATTTTCAATCTCACCAACACGTCTAATCCATATAACATACTTATACAATAAACTGTCACTCAAGTTTAGTACTCTAAAAGAGTGAGCCCTAACCTACTTGGCTACCTCGAAGATCGAGTAAACACGCCACGAATCTTCATAGGATCGCTTTCCTCTTTCACCTTGAAAAGCTCCTAATCTATTAAAATCATACTCTACATGAGAGGCTTCAAGACGGAATATAAGCCCAATTTTTTTTGTTACCTTGTATATTTACCAATCACAGGTGGAATTTAGTCTCCACTCAACATATGTAAAAATTTATAATACAAGAAGTCTTATTCAACGCCGTCACAATTGATTTTTGCAACAAAAATTGTTTAGAGTTTAGTATCCTCTTAGACTTCCTTTTTCACTCAAATTCAAGTACATATCAACATGTTATATACCAAATTTGCATTAGAGGATCTCTCAAAGTAAATAAATTATACAATTCATGTATCTACCTAAAGCAAGATATACGTCACAAGTTTTGTCTTGTTAAAACCTCCTGCATAAGATGGTATATTGAGATGTCCAATGGCAAGGGTATAAGTCTTATTACTCTAGTTGAAGTTTTTAAGACCATGTAAAGAAAGATTACTTGCATTTTCCAACTAGTTCAGTATTGGAGAAAGTTATTAATATTATTACTTGTTAAAACTAGTAATTGAAGTTACTACTAAAAAAATTCTTAAATTCAACCTCAAAAAAGGTTGGAAAAAACCAATAAGTTGATTTTTTAGCGTCAAAAATTAGGTAAATGCAAACCGTCCTCCATATGCAAAGCTACTTGCTACTGCAATGGCATTTATTCTTCTTCGTAGTGAGTTGTGACCCTTATCTTTTTGCTTAGCTTTGACTAATTAGAGTTTCTTATATATATATACACCTTTTCGAACTCTGTCTCTAACTCACTAGAGGCACGGGAAACAAAGAGAAGATGTGTACGAACGAGAGTTGTTGAAACTAGCATATTGGAAGAGCAATTGGCCAAAATAAGCATGAGCGGCTATGATATTCTAAGTTTCTTCCTCTTGACTGAATCTGTAATCTTCATTACCAGATTCATTTTCTGTGCTTTCCTTGATCAAAAATAGAAGTTGCAATATATATATATATATATATATTCCCACCATTTTTAGGGCATTTGTGAGCCAACTTTTAGGAATTATGCGACTTTCTTGGTCACACGAGATGCACGTACAGCACACGAGATGCACGTGATGTATTTATTCTACCTTTACTCCAAAAATTGTTACTGTACATATTTTACTTATCCTAGAAAACATGTTCCTCATCACTTGAAAGTGGTGTACAAACATACTTGTTTTATACTTGTAATTCTAGTTATAAAGAGGATTGAATACAACAGGCTCCAGTTCAAATAATTGGGCATTTCATTGAATTTTCACACAAAATTACTACAAACTATAAAGTTTTGAAAAAGTAGGTAAAATGTATGTACTTCATCTTGAAGGCTACTCGACAGCTTTGTACTTGTCGCAACTTGATCAATTCCTTGAACAATGGGATCTTTTGTTAATTCATCTTATTATTCAAATCTTAACACAAAATCATGATAGAGGAGGATTGAATACAAATAATAGAAAAGGTACATAATGTACATCCACATTATACAAAATGTCAAATTAGTTATTGCATGGATATTTAATTAATAATATCACTTATAGGTTCATATATGATTTAGAAAAGGAACTTATTCTTATCCTCCCGAGAGACACTTTTGCCTTGTACATTCTCCTTTTCTCAATGAAAAACCTTGGGGTCTCAGTAAGAAAGAGATAATGGAATTACTGGAATGGAAAAAGGCTACTACACCGAAGGACCTATTTGATATTATGGGAAGTGGACAAGTTGATTTCTTTGGTCAGAGTGCTTCCACATTGCAAGATAATTGCTAAATGTAAGTAAGAGCTAGTCTTTCATGTCTCCTACATTAAGTTCACGACATATGACAAAAATCACTTGTAAAATATTATATTTCAGAAGCATGATATGCAATCTAAGAGGATTCCGAATTTCTAAAACATATAAATAGACAATCAATGAGTAAAAGTTCAACTTGTTGTAGGAACGATATGGTACATCCGATGATTGAGAGGCCTACTACTGCCGCAACATCATTTGGAAACCAAGCCACAAAAGGCGCTTTAAACTAGAAGAAGGACATACCAGATAATAAGTATTGGCTTCCTTCACCAACATTGGATTAGTGCACGGTCAATCCCTGCAAATGGAATGAACGAGACTTGCACAATTGATATGAAGAGAATGAACAGGATATTTAGGTAAACGTAAAATTATTTGTCATGACCAATGAATGAGACTTGACCAATAGATGTGACGAGCATGAGCCGGATAATGAGATAAGCACAAAAGTTATTTATTGTGTCTTCGTTACTCTTAGTGGAATTTTTCTAAAAATCTGACCAAGAAGTCATACGTGGTAGTAGTGCCACTTTAATTATAATTAAAAATAATAAATGTTTAGTGTGGAAAATAAAATAGAGTGCGAGACATACAAGGCTATGACAATTATTGAAATTATAATCCCACGACAACTATTCAAAAAATTAATAATAATTAACCTGAAGTTTTATCAAATAATTTAATAACATGGGATAAAGAGAAGGGAAATGAAGGAAAAATGTAGTATACTGAATGAAAAAATGAAATTAAGAAGATTAATTGAAATTGATACACTTTCAAGGGGTCAAATCGGGCTAGGTTAGGTTATAAAATCAAAATATTCAAAATACTACGCACAAGATGCACGTGCAACGCATTATATATATGTACCACACTCGAAATGCACGTATAAAGTACGATACGCACGTGCAGCGCACTAGATGCACGTACAACGCATGAAATGCACGTACAGCGAACGTGATGCACTTATTCTACCTTTACGCCCAAAATTGTTAATGTACATGTTTTACCTATCTTACGAAACATGTTCTTCATCACTTGAGAATGGTGTACAAACGTACTTATTTTTTACTTATAATTTTAGTTATAAATAGGAATGAATACAACAGGCTCCAGTTCAAATAATTGGGCATTTCATTAAATTTTCACACAAAATTACTACAAATTATAAAGTTTTGAGAAAGTAGGTGGAAACTATGTACTTTGTCTCAAAGGCTACTGGATAGCTTTGTAGTCATTGCAACTTGATCAATCCCTTGAATAATGAGATCTTTTGTTTATTCATCTTATTATTTCAAATCTTTACACTAAATCAGGATAGAGTAGGATTGAATACAAATAATAGAAAAGGCACATAATGTATATCCACATAATATAAAATGTCAAATTTGTTATTGCATAGATATTAAATTAAGAATATCACTGATAGGTTCATATAGGATTTAGTAAAAGTCAATATTGATCTATAATAGATGGTAGAGTCAATTATTTACTATAAATATATCATGAAAATGAAATGTATGAAACTCAATGGTCCAGCTTTGATACTTATAACAGTGTGCTCCCCAACTACACTCTCTCATCACTGCCCTCTTTTGAAAGAAATATCTTCAAAATCAGTGACCTCTTCACATAACTTCATTTACTTAACCATATTTTTTATCACTTTCTCAGGTAACAATTTATATATCAACCACCCAACACAAAAAAGAAAGAGATCCTAATCTTCGCAAAGAATCACATAATTGTAGAGATCTGGATCAATGACATGAGTGGACATGCATTCATCGTCAAAGATGTGCTTAGTAGTTATGTTCCTTCATGATATGATGATCTCATCCAATCACATAGTCCATTTAGATGTGATAAACTCCTACTAGGGAATGAGGAAAGTTGTGGAGATATAGAAATTGTGTGCACTCAAATGATAGATTAGAACTCCATTAGCTCTGACTAGAAATAGACCTAATAAACAAACCTAGAAATATAGGAAAAGTTATATATTATTTCAATAATAAAAATGTCTTTAAGAGAAATCTAACCACAAAAAAAGTACATTAGCCAGAAACATGCCTACACATGTGGAAATTAATATCCACAGATGAATAGACCTAATGAACAAACCTAGAAATATAAGAAAAAGTTATATGTATTATTTCATTAATAAAAATGACTTTCAGCTAAATATAACCAAAAAAAGAATGATGATGTACCTAAGACTAAAACATGCCTACACATGTGGAAATTAATATCATCCGTTAACCAAAGAAGGTGTAAGTCATATAGGTAAATTCGGCGACCACAACCCGATTTACTTTAGCAAAGAGTTGGGGTAGAAATATCATATACATTGAAGAAACATAGGCCCAAAATATACTATCAAGCCTAAACCAATGACTTCTTGTGTTAATTGGGACACTATGGTAACCATTAGAAGTGGTGAATGCGACAATCTCTTTCATTGTCTCTTGTCTTTTCTCTCTATCAAGGTTGTTAAGTCTTGCAACTCTTCTTCCACTCCACTTATTCTTATCTTCCTGAGAGCCCCTTTTGCCTTGTCCGTTTTCCTTTTCTCAATGAAAATCCTTGGGCCTTAGTAAGAAAGAGATAATGGGATTACTGGAATGGAAAAAGGTTACTACACCGAAGGACCTATTCGATATTATGGGAAGTGGACAAGTTGATTTCTTTTGTCAAAATGTTTCCACATTGCAACATAATTGCTAAATGTAAGTAAGCAACAGTCTTTCATGTCTCTAACATTAAGTTCACCGCATATGACAAAAACTACTTGTAAAATATTATATTTCCAAAGCATGATATGCAATCTAAGCAGATTACGAACTTCTAAAATATATAAATAGACGATCAAAAAGTAAAAGTTTAAGTTGTTGTAGGAACGATATGTTACATCTGATGATTGAGAGGCCTACTACTGCCGCAATATCATTTGGGAACCAAGCCACAAAAGGTGTTTTCAACTAGGTAAAGGACAGACCAAATAACAAGTATTGGTTTCCTTCCCCAACATTGGATTAGTGCACGGGCAATCCACGCAAATGGAATGAACGAGACTTGCATACTTGATGTGAAGAGAATGAACCTGATATTTAGGTAAACAAAAAATTAATTATCGTTGCCAATAAATAAGACTTGCATAATAGATGTGAAAAGCATGATCAAGATAATGAGATAAGCACAAAAGTTATTTATTATGTCTTCGTTACTATTAGTGGATTTTTTCTAAAACTGTGACCAAGAAGTGATATGTGGTGGTAGTGCCACCTTAATTATAATTAAAAGCCATAAATATTTAAGGTGGAAAATCAAAGAGAGTGAGACATAGGCAACAACAATTATTTGAATTATAATTCCACGACAACTACTCAAATAATAAGGAATAATTAACCTGAAGTTTTATCAAATAATTTAATAAAATGGGATAAAAGAGTGAGGAAATGAAAGAAAAATTAAGTATATTGAATAAAAAATGAAATTAATAGGATTAATTGAAATTGATACACTTTCAAGGGGTCAAATCGGGCTAGGCTAGGTTATAAAATCAAAATATTCAATATATCACACACGAGATGCATGTACACTGTAACACCCCCGATTCGAGAAGGATCAAATAACAGATTTTTTCAGATGTTGTAAGTGCCACCGACGGAGGCTAATCACGGCCTGTGGATGGGACCATGAATCATAGGTGTGGTCTGTGGTTGGGCACCTCAGCACCTCCCAGAAATTTTCCAGAAAATCCAAAACCACGACGGGACCTACAAACCGTAGGTGGGACCTTGGTTCATGGTCAAGGTCTGTGGTTCAAGGTCCCATTCCCCCCTCTCTGAAGCCAGACGATGGACTGACAGGACGAACCGTCGGTCAGACCACGGTCCGTAGGTCGGTAGTCGATTTTCAGCTTAGGGTAGTTGGGTTTTTTCCTAATTATTTTATCCCTAAACTACGTCATTTTGGTCAATTTTATCCTAATATTCTAGTCAAATATTACCCTAAGTGACTATTCACCAAATTCACCAAAACTTAGAGCAAAAAAGAGGAGAAAGAGTCTACAACCCTCTCAAAACTAGCAGAAGGTTTTCTTTAGTTCCAGCCCCGAAATCGAAGGATTTCTCCGTAGATTTTGTCACCGGGTATGTGGGATTTCACTAGTGGGTTAATTTCATCAACTAGGTCCCTAGAACTCAGTCAGATTTTTGATTCTCTATATCTTGTTTAGACCTAGTATTTCTAAAACCTTGGAAAATTGTTGGGACTTAGCTGTTGTAGTATTCGTAATCGAATTATCATGTTTTCTTAGAAAGTTTGCTTAGTTCCTTGCATGAAACTCAGAACCTTAGTTGTGTAGATTCTCCTAGTTCATGAATTACACTTGTTAGGTCAGTTAAACAAATAAACATGCTCCAGTTTCGAATGTTACATAGTCAGTTCTTAAATGTTGCATTCTCAAATTTGCATGTCAGAACATTGAGTTATCCAGCATTTCAATTATGTTGTGTCATATACATTTCCAGTTGGGAGTAGGCTTAGCACCGAGTTGGAATAGGGTTCGACATACCCTCATGGTCCCAGAACTACGTGCCTCTGTAGGAGTATAAGTCTCCTCTATTAGGCATCAGATTTAGTGATCACGCTAGTCAGCCTTTATACCCCTGATAAGGTATATTGGGTCCTCTCGATAGGGCGTATACATCAGACTCCACGTTTAGATCACGTGGTTTTATGCCAGTTAATAGTAGCTCGCACAGTCAAACTCTAGTGCATTTGACCAGGATTTTAGTTTATACCTCAGTATTCAGTTTCAGCATGCTTTGTTCGTGATTAGTATATGGTCATTGTATTTAGCTCAACTTTCAGTTATATTTCAACATTTATCTTTTGTTCAGCTTTTATCATTGCTCATTTTTGCTTTGCTCATCTTATATATTTGTTCAACTATATTCTATATCATGCATGCTTTATACATTCCAAGTACTGACGCATACTCTGTGCTACATACTTTCATGATATAGGTTCAAGTACTCAGCATCCAGATCACGCTTAGATTAATTATCGATTCACATTCAGCAGTTTTTGTGGCAAGTCCTCATACTTCAAGGATAATAGATATGCTTTTCATATTAGTCTTTAGTTTTAGTTTTCAGATTTATTAGAGTTAGCTAGGGGCGTGTCCCAGCAACTCAACTCAGTTAGAGGCTTTTCAGACATAGTA
Source organism: Solanum commersonii (assembly GCA_029007595.1). Lineage (NCBI taxonomy): Eukaryota > Viridiplantae > Streptophyta > Magnoliopsida > Solanales > Solanaceae > Solanum > Solanum commersonii. The sequence goes on along the minus strand of JAJTWQ010000055.1, from coordinate 1,663,755 downwards.
ATAGATTCAGCTTTAGTTTTGAGTGATTGTTCAGTATCACTAGACTCTTAGTATGTTTTATGCCTTTAGACTATTTCGTATTCCCCACTTTCAGTTATTTATTGAGTTAGCTTCCACATAGTACTTATTTTATTTAGTAATTTTAGAGTATGCTTATGATATGCCAGACATAGGGTTAGCTTGGGGTCACCCGTGATCCTAGGTCCCGTGATACATCAAGGGGGTAGCCTCGGGGTATGACAAACTTGATATCAGAGCATTAGGTTCAAGAGTCTTAGGATGTTTGAAAGCCACACTAAGTAGAGTCTCTTTCATGGGTATGAAGTGCACCACATCTATGAGAAGGAGGCTACGAAGTGTTTTAAGAAAAACTTCACTTTCTTTGTTATTCTTATCGTGTGTGGGTATGATCCAACTTCTCGTTCTTAATCTATCATTATGCGTTTTAGATCATGCCTCCTCGTAGAGCTTACTCATGAAATGCAAATTCATGCAATGCTAACGTAGTTTCTCCAGTCCCGAACCATGAAGTTACGAATGCAGAATTTATAATGATATTCAGCTCTTGGTTCAAAGTGTAGCTAACCAGAACAATCAGCAAGGTCCCAACTCCTATTAACACTAATGGAGGATCAGCTGCAGCTAGGGTTCGAGATTTTGTTCTGATGAATCAACCTGAGTTTTTAGGGTCACAGGTTGGTGAGGACCTACATAACTTCATTGATGAGGTTAAGAAAATCTTTGGAGTGATGCAAGTAATTGGTAATAATAGGGTAGAGTTGGCATCCTACCAGATTAAGGATATGGCTCACATTTGGTTCACTCAGTAGAAAGAAAATAGGGGTACGAATGCAGTTCTTGTGACTTGAGAGTGTTTTACTGGAGATTTTTTGGATAGGTTCTTCCCGAGAGAGTGGAGGGAGGCTAAAGCTCAGGAGTTTATGAATTTGAGACAAGGTACAATGTTAGTCCAATAGTACGGGCTAAAGTTCACTCAACTCTCCAGGTATGTTCTACATATGGTTGCCGATCCAAGGGCACAGATGAGTAAGTTTCTGTTTGGGGTATCCGACTTGGTAAAGACAGAGTGCAGGAATTCTATGTTGCTCGAGGATATGAATATATCTAGGCTTATGACTCATGCTCAATAGGTTGAGGGAGACAAGCTTAGGGAAATAGCTAAGGACATTAAGAAGGCTAGAACAAGGAATTATGAATACTCTCAGCTGTAACATCCGATAATTTAAAATGAATATGAAGAAGCTTGAAATTGGAACTAGTCATTTTATTTTATTTTTGGAAATTTGGTTAAGTTAAGAATCTGGAAATTTGGTTAAGTGTGGGAAAAAGTGAGTTTTTGGCCAACTTTGAGAAGTCATAACTCCTAGCTCAGGATGAGTTAGGAGTAGTTCCAGTTATGGTTGCAAAGCTTGTGGAATGATCTTTTCAATGCCATCGACTGTACTCGATTCCGAGTTCATATGGGTAAGTTATGCCCTTTGAAAGTTGGGCAGTTGGCAGGGAATCCATCCGAAAATTTTAAGGGCATTTTTGTCTTTTCCCTAACCAATTCTTTTGGTTATTTTGTTGTGTTAGATTGATTTTAAATTAGTTTTGTCTGATTTTTAAGAGTAAGAGTGAGAGTGAGCGTTAGGGCTTTTGAGTGAAGAGGAGAAGAAGAGGAGAAGAAGACAAGAAAAGGGAAGATCAAGCAAGGAGATCGTCGTGATTTCGTCGGAGGTGATCCCTATCAAGGTATGTGAGTCTTAGTGATGGGTTGATCCTTTACCCCACACACTAACTCGTTTTATTTTTGAGAAAAATATTGGTTATGTTGTTGAAGTGGTTGATTGTGTTGTTGGAAGTTCTAGTTGGTTTAGTACATGCTTTGATTGTGTTTTGGGCTGAAATCTATTGTATGTTGAGAGATTTATGATTCAGCAGTTGTGGCCATCTGAAGTGATCCATCAAAAGTTTTCAGCTAATTGACAGTGGATTTCCTTCTACAGTCTGACCTACGGACCCTGGATCGATTGACGGTCCGTACTGGTCAACCGTCAATCGGGACTGCAGCTGGGCTTTCTGGGGCACCGATCTACGAACACAATCTACGGTCCGTAATCTGACCTACGGATCGTAAGTCCGGGCCGTAGGTCAACACTTAGCCAAAATTTTCTGACTGAGTTCTGGAAGAGTTTCTGTCATGAACTACGGACCTGTAGGACGGACCGTAAGTCCATCTACGGTCCGTGGATGGGTTCCATAAGTGCCACTGGGGAAGTTCTGTCATGAACTACGGACCTGCAGCTGTAGTATTTTCCCTAAAGATTTTTAGGAGTAGTTTTGAGCACCGAATTAGGGACACGAGTTCATATTAACTCAACTCTCCATAAGAACCATGCGTCAACATGGGATTTCTCGGGTCATACTTTTTAGATGATCACGAAAGTTAAGCTAGTGGATCCACTTAGTAAAGTTAGCTTCCTATATCACGGCAAGGTATAGGATGGTCCTTGGGCAACGTGAGGTAAAACGGTGTATCATCACTAGGGCTCATAGTGGTGGTTGTCGATTAAAGAACCTCCCACATAAGTTATATTACTTTTATATAAGTAAGGTTGAGTTGTTATTATTTTATCATTAACAAGCTAAGTTGTTTATACTGTTTTACAAGCCTTATATATTGCATATGTCTTATTGCTTTATATATTAAGTTCAGTTATTCATGAGTCGAACAGAGCCAAGGTAACAGTTCCTTTCTACTCTTTACAAGCTTAAATTGTGGTTTAGCTTTCCCGCTCGTATACTCGTACATTCCATGTACTAATGCCAGTTGGCCTGCATCTTATTATGATGTAGACACAGGTACCCAGGATCAACATCCAGCACACCGTTGATCCAGCTGAGCACTCCAGAGTCAATGGTGAGCCTCCCTGCTTTCCAAAGGACTCGGTTATTTTGCGTTCTTAGTTTTGTTTTATTAGGATGTTGCGGGGCCTGTCCCAACATCCATCTCAGTACTTTAGAGGCTTCATAGATAGTCAGTCAGTTAGTTTTGAGTCTCTCTAGTATATATATATATATATATATATATATAATATTCTATTTTGAGACTTGAGTTGCCGTTCTTGGATTTTTATCAGTTGGTTATCTTATAACCTTTCATTACTTTGAGTTAAGCTATTGAGTTAAGTTTTCGCTGAGTTAAGAAAGCCAGGCCAAGGGTTCGCTTGGGGCCAGCAATGATCTCCGAGTGCCGATCCTGCCCAGGGTGTAGGCTCGGGGCGTGACATCAGCATAAATCGGGTGGTGAAATTCGCTTACAATTTCAGCAGAGGTCTACAACCCCAGCACCTTCATCAGCTAGTGTTCCATCCCTCAAGTTTCGATAGGATCAGAAAGGTAGGGCAGCATGCTCTAAGTCTCAGAGGAGTAATTCAGGTAACAGGACTTTCCCAACTTGTCCAAAGTGTGGTAAGAACCATCCGGGCGAGTGTCTTGCAGGGAAGGATGGATGTTTTGGGTGTGGTCATTCTGTCCATAGGTTGAAAGATTTCCCTTCTTCTAAACAGGGACATGAAGATAACAATGGTAGGGCTCAGTCTACAGCTTCAACAGCAGCAGCAGGTTACTTCATCTGGTACAGGTGGTGGTCAACACCAGAACAGGTTGTATGATCTCCAGGCTCGCCAGGATTGGGAAGATTCTCTTTATGTGGTTACTGGTACATTGCAAGTCTTTCATTTAGATGTTTATGCTTTGTTAAACCCAGGGGCTACTCTTTCCTTTGTAACTCATTATATAGCAGTAAACTTTGGTGTCAGTCCAGAAACTCTTTCAAAACCCTTCTTAGTCTCTACTCCAGTCGGTGACCCAATTATAGCTAGACGGGTATATAGAAATTGCCCTGTCACAGTCTCTCAGAAAGTCACCTCAACAGATCTTGTAGAGTTAGAAATAGTAGATTTCGATATTATTCTAGGCATAGATTAGTTACATTCATGTTATGCCTCAGTCGATTGTAGAACTAGGATCGTTCAGTTTAAGTTTCCAAACAAGCCAGTCTTATAGTGGAAGAGTAGTAGCCCATTGCCTATGGGTCGATTCATCTCTTACCTTAAGGCCAGAAAGATGATTTCCAAAAGGTATGTCTGTCATCTTGTTCGGGTTAAGGATTCAAACTCCAAAACCCCAACTCTTGAGTCAGTCCCAGTAGTAAATGAGTTTCTAGAAGTATTTCCAGAAGATCTTCCTGGAGTTCCTCCCGAAAAGGAAATCAACTTTGGAATTGATCTCCTTCTAGATATGCAACCCATTTTGATTCCTCCTTATAGAATGGCTCCAGCTGAGCTAAAGGAATTGAAAGAGCAGTTGAAAGACCTTCTAGATAAGGGCTTCATACGACCTAGTATCTCTCCATAGGGTGCTCCAGTGTTATTCGTGATAAAGAAAAATGGTTTTCTCAGAATGTGCATTGACTATCGGCAGTTGAACAAGGTCACAATCAAGAATAAATATCCCATCCCCAGGATTGATGACTTGTTTGACCAACTTCAGGGTACTAGTAGCTTTTCTAAGATAGACCTCAGATCCAGCTATCATCAGCTCAAAGTCAGAGATAGTGACATTCTAAAGACAGCCTTTAAAACTCGATATGGTCATCATGAATTTGTAGTTATGTATTTTGGACTAAAATGCTCCTGCAACTTTCATGGACCTAATGAACAGGATGTTCAAAAAGTATTTGGACTTGTTTGTCATTGTCTTTATTGATGATATACTCATTTATTATCGGAGTGGGAAGGAGCATGCGACCCATCTAAGATTTGTTCTGCAAACTCTCAAAGATTGCCAGTTATTCTCTAAGTTCAGCAAATGTGAATTCTAGTTACAGTATGTTACTTTCCTTGGTCATGTGGTATCTAGCGAAGGGATTCGAGTGAATTCTCAGAAAATAAAGGCAGTGAAGCAATGGCCCAGACCCATCTCTCCAACAAATATTAGAATTATCTTGGGTTTGGACGGTTGTTACAGGAGATTTGTTGAATAATTTATAGCTTTACCATTGACCAAGTTGACGTATAAGAAGGTCAAATTTCAGTGGTCAGATGAGTGTGAGAAAAGTTTCTCTGAACTGAAGATTAGGTTGAGTACAACTCCAGTCTTGACTCTACCAGATGGTTCAGACGGTTATGTGATTTATTGTGATGCATCCAAGGTCAGCCTAGGTTGTGTGTTGATGCAGCGAGGTAAGGTCATAACTTATGATTCTAGACAGCTTAAGGTACATGAGAAGAACTACCCTACTCCTGACCTCGAACTTGCAGCTGTAGTATTTTCCCTAAAGATTTGGAGACATTACTTGTATGGTGTTCACGTAGATGTGTTCAACCAGAAAAAGTTGAATCTTCGTAAGAGGAGATGACTTGAATTCCTAAAGGACTATGATATGAATGTGATTTACCATCCTAGTAAGGCCAATGTAGTAGTTGATTCTCTTAGCAGACTATATATGGGTAGTGTAGCACATGTTGAGGAAGAAAGAAAAGAATTAGCAAAGGATGTTCACTGGCTTGCTTGCTTAGGAGTTGGTCTTACGGACATGTCAAATGGTGGTATGATGGTTTAGAATAGATCAGAATCTTCACTGGTAGCAAAGGTTAAGGAAAAACAGGATAGTGATCATATATTGCTTCAGTTGAAAGGTGCAGTTCATCAGCAGAAAGTTTGGGTTTTCTCCAAGGGGGAGATAATGTGCTTCGTTACAAGGGTCGCTTATGTGTTCCTAATGTGAGTGAGTCACTTATGTGTTCCTAATGTGAGTGAGTTGAGGTAGAAGATTCTTACAAAAGCTCATAACTCCAGGTATTCCATTCATCCAGGAGCCACTAAGATGTATCGTGATCTACGAGAAGTCTTTTGGTGGAACGGCGTGAAGAGGGACATAGCACACTTTGTAGCTAAGTGTCCAAATTACCAATATGTTAAGGTAGAACATCACAAACCAGGAGGTATAACTCAGGGGATTAGTATTCCTACATGGAAGTTGGAAGTGATAAACATGGATTTCATTACAGGTTTACCTTGTACCGCAGACATCATGACTCCATATAGATGATAGTGGACAGAGTTACTAAGTCCGCTCACGTCTTAGCTGTCAAGACTACTGATTCAGCGGAGGACTACGCCAAACTCTACATCAAGGAGATAGTCAAGTTGCATAGGGCTCCTTTGTCTATCATCTCAGATAGAGGTCCTCAGTTTACATCTCATTTCTGAAATTGTTTCAAAAAGGTCTTGGTACTTAGAAAAGTCTCAGTATATCATTTTATCCACAGATGGATGGTCAGGCAGAGCGTACCATTCAGACCTTAGAGGACATGTTGAGAGCTTACGTGATCGATTTCAAGGGTAGTTGGGATGATCACCTACCTCTCATATAGTTCGCCTATAATAATAGCTATCATTCCAGTATTCAGATGGCCCCTTATGTGGCATTATACGGGCATAGATGTAGATCTCCAATTGGTTGGTTTGAAGTAGGTGAAGCCACTTTGATTGGGTCAGATTTGGTTCATGAGGCTATGAAAATAGTTCAACTCATCACAGATAGATTAAAGGCAGTCCAGAGTCGTCAGTAGTCCTATGCAGATGTGAGGAGAAGGGACTTGGAGTTTGAAATTGATGATTGATTTTTCCTAAAGGTGTTACCTATGAAGGAGTGGATGAGATTTGGCAAGAAAGGAAAGCTCAGTCCTAGATATGCAGGTCCTTACAGAATCCTGAAATGGGTTGGAAATGTGGCTTATGAGTTAGAGTTGCCAGTAGAACTAGCAGTGGTTCATCTATTCTTTTACATTTCCTTGTTGAAGAAGTGTGTGGGTGATCCGGCATCGATAGTGTCATTATAGAGTGTGGCTGTGAAAGATAGTCTCACCTATCAAGAAGTGCCTGTTGAAATTCTTGATCGTCAGGTTCGTAGGTTGAGAAATAAGGAAGTCGCTTCAATAAAGGTTTTGTGAAAGAGTTAGAGGGAGCTACTTGGGAAACAGAAGCAGCCATGAAGGTCAAGTATCCTCATCTCTTTCCTGCAGATTCCTTTTAGCTTTAGGCAATAGTTCATCTCCAGTCTCTCAGTTTACTATTGCGTAATTCAATCTCAGTAACTTGTTCCTTCAGTTGTTCTTGCATTTCAGCATATTTGCATGATCTTGGAACTCAGTTCAGTCAAATATCAGTTTCTAGTACCTAGTGGTAGAGATTGTAGCTCCTTCCCTTCATACTCATCTAGCTTAGACTTTATTTAAGAATGAATGTTCCCAAGGGGGAGATAATGTTACACCCCGAATTCGAGAAGGATCAAATAACATATTTTTTTAGATGTTGTAGGTGCCACCGAGGGAGGCCACCCACGGCCCATGGATGGGACCACGGACTGTAGGTGTGGTCCATGGTTGGTCACTTCAACACCTCCCAAAATTTTTCCAGAAAATCCAGAACCACGACAAGACCTACAGACCATAGGTGGGATCACGTTCATGGTCCAGGTTCGTTGTTTAAGGACCTAATCCCCCCTCTATGAAGCTAGATGACAAACTGATAGGACGGACTGTCGATCAGACCACAGTCCGTCGTTCAGGGTCTGTAAGTCGGCAATCGATTTTTAGCTTAGGGGTAGTTGGGTCTTTTTCTAATTATTTTATTCCTAAACTATGTCATTTTGGTCGGTTTTGGCCTAATATTCCAGTCAGATATTATCCTAAGCGATTATTCACCAAATGCACCAAAACTTACAGTGAAAAAAAAGAGAGAAAGAGTCGACAACCTTCTCTAGAACTAGCAAAAGGTTTTCTTCAGTTCCAGCCCTAAAATCAAAGGATTTCTCTGTAGATTTCGTTTCCAGGTATGTGGAATTTCACTAGTGGGTTCCTTTTATCCAATAGGTCCCTAAAACTTATTCAGATTCTTGATTTTATATATCTTGTTTAGACCTAGGGTTTCTAAAACCTTGGAAAATTGTTATGACTTAGTTGTTGTAGGATTTCTTAATCAAATTATCATGTTTTCTTAGAAAGTTTGCTTAGTTCCTTGCATGAAACTCAAAACCTTAGTTGTGTAGATTCTCCTAGTTCATGAATTACACTTTCTGGGTCAGTTAAACAAATAAACATGCTCCAATTTCGAATGTTACATTGCCAGTTCTTAAATGTTGCATTCTCAGATTTGCATGTCAGAACATTGAGCTATCCAGCATTTCAATTATGTTGGAAATTCATCAATGAATCACTTCCATCCATTAGGTTCCAAACGGATCTCAAATCTCCAATTAATTTCATCCAATTCTCTTAGAGTTTTATGTGATTCTGCATGGGTTCAATTTATTGTGATTCAGTTACTTATATTCAATCTTATTATGCATGATTTGATACGATTACATGATTTTCATTTATTTCACATGAACTCGTATCTATGCCTATTTTATGAATTATGAATCATGCTTATGAAGTTATGAATTTTGATTATGAAATATATACATGTTTTATGAAAAGAATGATTTATGAACTAAGGATGCTTTTGAGATAAGTATCAAAGATTTGTGAAAGGTTTTCTCACATATGAATGAAATCATGATTTAGATTCTTAGAAAGGTAAGTGTCTTATATGGAAGTTTATAAAATCATGATTTTGAAATGAGCTACTCTATTATGACTTATGATTTGATTAGTAGTCTTAATTGTGTCTTTCCAAGTATTTTGATATGATTATGATTATGTCTTTTCCGTTGGGATTTACTTAGCACCAAGAGGACTTTGGAACAGAGGTCTTACTTCTAGTAGAAGTTTGGTCTTTAGTAGCAATTCTTTTGTCCCAAACTACGTGCCCCCGTAGGATTATCATAAATGTCCTAGCTAGTGGATCCACCTTAGCAATATGCATGATACGGAGTCCCATCTTGAAAGTAGATTCCCCTTTTTCAATATGACGGTCATGCCAAATTCTATGTTACAGCTCACATGGTATTATTGTCGATTAATGGTAAATATCCCACAAATGAACTATATTTTCTTCAAAGGTTTTATGAAAGTTTCCTTATGATTTTAAGTGTGCATCAAACTCGTTTATGATACATGATTTCTCTTTAAAGGCTCTTAATACATTTTAACTTGGTCATGCATTTCATGTTTAAAGTTCCCCATATTATAATGCCACGACTAAGGCATATTTTTGCCTATATTATCTCATAAAATAGGGTCCATGCTCCTCTTCCTAGACGTGCTTAGATCGGGATTGTTCAGTTTCTATTGCTTGGATTTGTGAGTCCTCATGATTTGAGGGCAAAGCCATAGACACTTTTATCGCTTTTATAGTCATTTTGATTTCAAACTTATACTTGGTGTATGAGTTACGTCTGAACCACTCTTATGATGTTATAAAGGCTTATGTCAAACTTAGTAGTATTCCGCGTATCTCTTATGTACTTTGTTGGTATCGTTTATGTCATCTTATGTTTTGAGACTTATATCAAATATATCTCTTAAATTGAATATCATTATGTTATGCTTATGTCAATTGGTTTGTCTAGGATCTCTCGAGATCCTATTCGCCATGTCACGTCTAGGGTGTACTTTGGGTCCTGACAGGTTTAGCCAACTAAATAAGTTCAGTATGCATTTTGCTTTAAGAACATGATTTTGGTTCCTTTCATTCCAAATGCACCAAAAGCATTAACCAAATATTTTTGATGGATTGACCAACTCTCTGTCAGTACTACCTTTTTCATATGCTTCTTCAGTGTTGCTAGGCATGATCCAACGCAGTCCAATGATAGATAAAAACATTTACCATTTATATATTGCTACTGTATGATGCAAAAAAAGGTGCTTAACAGTTTCTGAGTCCATTTTGCATATGTAAGATCCAAAACATCTCCTAAATATTGTTATGAATATAAGAAAAGAGAAAAACTGAACTTAGTGTCTGGGATATTTTACTATAAATCTGATCCTTTTCAAAGTTTACATGCCATATAATGCGATGATGAGTAAGTGCACCTCTCTACGTGAGGTTAGATATTTGAATCTTATATTTATCTTGTTTTATTTTTCTCTCTAAAATTATATAACACCTCTCTAAGTGGTTATTGGTAGCACTTTTATAATTTTGATTAATTCATATATATATAAATATATAAATATATATATATATATATATATATATATATATATATATATATATATGTATACTAAAATTTTAACAATTTTCAGTTATAAGAACCTAAATGTTGAACCGATCAAATTTATATCTTAGATCAACCTTTTTATAATAGTACACCCATCATCTCGAAATCCTAGATACGCCTCTGTGCAAAAAGTTCAATTTGATGAAGCCGTTATATTTTCAGAATGGGGGCTTAGGCGAGAGGATTCTCTTTCCTCTGCCTTATATATATACTAAAATTTTAATACTAAAATTTTAACAATTTTCAGTTATAAGAACCTAAATGTTGAACCGATCAAATTTATATCTTAGATCAACCTTTTTATAATAATACACCCATCATCTTGAAATCCTAGATACGCCTCTATGCAAAAAGTTCAATTTGATGAAGCCGTTATATTTTCAGAATGGGGGCTTAGGCGAGAGGATTCTCTTTCCTCTGCCTTGTTCATTTTTAAGCTAATGTTCTCTCATTGTGCTAGTTCTACTTTCTCTTGCTTGTCTCTTCCCTATAAAACTTCTCCCATCGTTTCTCTTTTTAGAGTGGATCATAGCATTATTTTTTGGAAAAATTACATAATTAGACATATTTCAGTACCATATATACTATTATTACATATACTTTTAAAATTATACGAATCTTACCACTAAATAAGAGTTTCTTATCATATATTAAGAAAGATACACTTAGATACATGTATTTTTGCTCCCAGATACACTAAAATAGGGGGAGAGGCGAGCAAGATTGGAAAGGAGGTGAACGAGATTTGTTATGTATCTCAGGTACACGTGAATCACTAGATACACACTAGATACATGTATATGTATGTATCTGGTGTGATTAGCATGTATGTGGGATACCAGATACATAGGAGAGTGATAAGCGAGATGGAAGAGAGGCGAGCGAGATTTGTTATGTATCTCAGATATATCCGAATCCACTTTGATACAATGTATCTAGAACAAATTACACCTAATTTTGACCTCATGTATTCTAAGATGCATGTATCTGGACGTATCTGATGCACCAAAAGCTGATAAGATACGTAATATTGCAAACTAGAGTGTATATAAGTAATTAACTCCTAAACTAATGGGATTTATGTAAGTTTTTTTTTTAATGATGAAGGCTGTGAAAGCCACAACTAAGTGTTTGATTTTGGTTATGTTGTAATGACACATTTGCATTTCATCAAAGAGAGTTTGTTCCTATAGCAAAAGTGAAAAAAATTGTTGTTATTATCTTTCTAGCTTCTACTCATGATCACAACATGCATATAAGTGACATCTCTCTAGGAAGATCGAAAGAATGTGTGTACAATCTTGGCGTTGGTAACGTATTCAATATTGCTTTTGATTTTTAATTTTGAAAATTTTATCTTCCGCACATTGTAAAAAAATGAATCTTGGACTCAAAAGTTAGATCGAGAGAAAGGATTGTCTAAGGCCATATAATGAGTCTATCTCTTTTTCATCTTATGTGGGACTATTCAACACACTGATTAACATTTTCTTCCCTATGCTTTAGGGCACACAAATTTGTGGTACAGACAACAACCAATGGAGAGTCATAGCAAAGGATAAAACTTGCATAAACAACAGTATTAAAAGTTTTGTTTGAATTATTAAATAAAATTAACAAAACAGTGTAAATTCCTCGAAAATGATGAATTTTAATCAAAGTTTGCTAACTTAACAAAGTAATTAGCAATTGGAATTGTATGTTAAGACAATGAATCAAAAAGTCCATACAATATTAATTTAACGAACTTTAAGAAGATATTTTACTAATTAAATGAAAAATACGATGAATTAGTAGATACACGAGCCAATGCTCTTTCCACATCAACTGATACAAAATTTAAACATTTTCAGTCAATCATATTTTTGAAATTGTACTCACAATAGATACTAAAGAAAATTATTGTGTTTTCAACTAAAGTAACCTGATAATGTTAAAAAAAAAAAACCTCAGTGCACAGAGTTTAAACTCATTAAGAAATGCAACGTTCAAATAGGAAGAGTTTTGACCATATCATATTGAATTGATTTGCATATCCACCTTAATTTAATGATAAGATCATTTAAAATATTTTGTTGAATCACTTACTAAGATTGATTCAAAATCTTTGCACTTATAATTTAAAGATTAGACCATTTAGAATATTTATTAACCACTTACTAAGATTAATTAGTCAAAATCTTGTACTCATAATTTAAAGACAAGATCAGGGTCGTCTCAATCATAAGGCCACTAAAGCAACCGTTTGGGGCTCCATATATTTTAGGGCCCCCAATTTTTTTTTAAAGATATATATATATCATGTTTTGATAATTTTGAAAATAATTTTTTGGATAGAAAAAAAATAATAGTAATTGTTTACTTTATTTAATGTGGATGTTGTTGAAATAATTGAGAAATAGAATAATGTGTAGTTAATTATTAATATATTTTCTTACATGGCTACTTATTTTGTTGACTTATTTATATCTTGACGATTATCATAAACCCACATTATTATCCTTACATTTGCCTTTTTTAATTCATTTTTTTCATTTTTATTCTCTCATTATTATTCATTCTAAAGTCTACCAAACAGTAAAACATTTTGCATTATGCAAAATATATTGTTGTATGTTCATAAAAAGATCAATTTTTTTTAGTGTTTTCTTTTAATTTCAAGCACTACAACATATCAATACTATTTTAATATTATTAAATTAACTTATCAACTCTAGTGCAACTATTTCAATATCATTATATAAACTTTATAATGTTTTGAGTCAAGTTTTATTATTCTAACTTTATATTATATTTTTTTCATTGAAAATTTCATTGTTTGCATTCTTACTTCGTAAGGTCTACCTACATTCTACCTTCTCAAACTTAAATTGTAGGTTACATTAAGTATGTTATAGCTATTCAATTTATATACAATAACTCTTTAAAAAAATAAGGCCTCTCAATGAAATTTGGTTTTAGGCCCCCAAACTTGTTGAGACGGGCCTGTACAAGATCATTTAGAATATTTTTTTGAACCACTTACAAAAATCAAGAAACAATAAATCATTGTTTCCAATGGCAATTCACCTCTCTCTTTTAGTTCCAATTATAATTCTTTCAAATGTGGTCGAGAGCTACAAATATGTTGTAAGATCGAACTTTACGATTGAGGTATAATTTATATATGTTTGGACATTTCAAATTTACAAAAATATGAACGTAGTCAACTGTGAATTTTTTTCTTCGTACAAAATTTTCCTTTCATTTATCTTTGAAAGTCTTCGTCCAATGCAATTGTTTTCTTTTAGACTATTCACGGAGACTTATATGACTGTGTGGACATCTACAAGCAACCAACTCTTCTGCATTCATTACTGGGCTCAGAAAGAATTAAGGTATGCATTTTGTTATAGGTATAGTTTTACTTGTGAAGTATATATAAGTTTTGAATTAAGGTATATTCATTTTGTTTAATGTGATATGCAAAAATAGATAACGATCGCGAAGAAGCTTGAAAGACAAAAATTAAAAGTTATGGGGTCAAAAAGGGGAAACAAACCGGATGGTTTCAGGGCGGAGGAATATTGGTAAAATAAAGAAGGATGTCCAATTGAAACTGTGTCGATACGTAAAATGAAAAAGAAACAACTCCAAAGTAATCCAGATTCCTCCATGGGCTTGGGTAATCAGTACTTTGGATATAATTGGATTGATGTAAGTCTTCGATTACAAATATCTCTTCTTTTTTTCTTTCTTTTTACTGAAGGCCCTTAAAAATGGCTGTAAAATATCTCTAATGTATGGAAAGTTTTAACGGCATGTTCCCGTCGTTATAGAAAAGTCAATGGGGAAAGAATTGGGGCCAAAAAACTTTTGAGTAGTAACTTTGGATTTCCTAGCCTCGTCCAGATTTGGACGAAATCGGAGTCAGTGAGGTCTAGGTAAATATGGTAACAATCAGGTGATCTATTTATGATTTTGAATGCATGAGTAGTTAGATAAGTTGTTAAGGAATTCGTACGACTTTACGGAATGGAATTCGAGTAAGTCGAACTCCCGGAATGGATCTTAGCGTAATGATATTTTCTGAGCATCATTGGTTAAAGATGTGTTGTGAAATGGGGGTCTTGGAATTATTAAAATAGCTCACTGTTTCATGCAAGCCACTTTGGCGGAGGTTTTGGTCGCTCTGGCAATGCTGCTGTAGCGGGATGGGTCCCGCTGTAGTGAAACAGATGCGACTTAAGTTGGAAATAAAATCCCAAAAATATTTTATTCTACACTTTTTGACTTTGAAAGCAAAAAAACGACCCCAGGGGTTTTCTTGACAGTTTTCCACCATTCTTGAGGCTAAAGGTATGGTTTTAACTTCCCGACTCCATTTTTCGATCCATAGAACGTAATATAATGGGTAATTATCGATGGGGGAAAGGTTTAATTTAGAAACTAATGGTAGAAAAAGCCCTAAATTGGGTATTAGGATCTTGGGTTTGGTCTAGGGTTATTGGGTTTGTTATCATTCGGATAATTAGACCTTTGATTGTTGATCATTGCGTTAATTGTATATTTTTAGACCACGAACAAGCGACAAGAATCCGAAAAGGAAGATTCAAGTGCCTTAGGGGATTCAAGCTTGGATTCAAGGTAGGTGATGGTTGTGATTTCATGATCGTGTGATATATGTTTGTTCTTGTTTCATTATAATACGTGTATGTATGCGAATGTTACACTATTGATCACACTACTTGTGAATGAGGATATATGAATGATGAATGCCATGAATCATGACTTGATTGTATAATTATGAGAATGTACTTTGTGATTGTGATTGTGGCTTGTTGAATAGATCGGGTGTTGCGTCCCGACACACTAACTTGGATCGGTTGCCACGTTTCGGCATAAATATGGGATCGGTTGCCACGTTTCGGCCTAAACATTGGATTGGGTACCAAGTTTCGGTATGCTAACAATTTGGGTGTGGGTTTCATGAGAGGACCATTGATTTGACATAACTATATATCTTGATAAATGTGAAATTGTTCGTTATTCATAAATGATATCAATATTGTGTATATATTTGGTGTATGCATGTTATTATATTGTTGTAATGACTTATGTATATTGCACTTAGTGGGATAGCCGTGTGATCCTACTAGTACACTGTGGTTGTGTACTGATACTGCACTTGCTCTTTCTTTGTTGAGTATAAGGCATCTTCAGGCGGCTATTGATAGACCTCAGCTAGGTGACTATTTAGCTTGACCGAATTCAAGGGTGAGCCAGTTTTTGCAGGCTTCCATGGATCTTTCTTATTTAAGTCCACTCTTTTCGAACTCAGACTATTTGTTTAAGGTGTTGTTTAGTTTCGAGGTTGTACCCCTTGTTCTTAGACTTGTCGTTAGTAGAGTTTTGATATATTGACTTTCAGGTTCTAGGGGTTGTTCTTCCGCATTAGTTTGGCTAGTTGTTTGTTAAAACCTTGGAGTTTATGGGGACTTCATTTTTATAATCATTTAAACCTGCTTTCGTATCTTTAAATGTCTTAGTTTTCATAAAATTTGTTAGTTTAGGTTGTAGTAATGGTTCTCCTACCGTAGGGTTAGTGTGGGTGTCAATCACGACGGTCTGGGTCGTGACAAAGTTGGTATCAGAGTCTTAGGTTCATTGATCTCATTGTACCAAAACGAGTCTAGTAGAGTCTTGCGGAACGGTACAATGACGTCCGTACTTTTCTTCGAGAGGCTATAGGACTTTAGAAAAAAAGCTCACTTCTTTCTACTCTTTCGTTCTATGACTTAATCCAATTGGTATCTGGTGATACAAATTGGTATCTTTCATCCTTCACTCTATGGTCCGGACTAGAGCAACAAAAGTGGTTACACCATAACTAGCAAAATAGGATGTGTATAGACTACCGACAGTTGAATAGGGCCACAATTCAGAACAAGTATCCATTGCCTCAGATAGATGACTTTTTGACTAATTGCAAGGTGCATCGATTTTCTCTAAGATTGATTTAACGTCTAGTTACCATCAATTAAAGATTGACACTACAAGAAAAGTATGAATTACATGGGGATTTTCCTGGGGATTAGTATGAAAATTCATAGGAAACTTATTTTCCTGCAAATTTTCATACTAGTCCCTAGAAAAATCCACATGTAATTCACACTTTTCTTATAGTGTGAGGCAGATAAGAATTGGTTCGCCCAAGTTCTATGATTGAAATTAGCAGTTTTGTGGAAATCGCTAGCTACTATTATCGCTTGTGGTATGAGTTGAGTCCAATTGGTATCTCCCGATTCCAATTGGTATCTCAATGAAGTGAACTAGACATTGTAGTCCCAACTGAAAGACACAAGCAAGTTAATTGGAACTGAGAAGATTCCAATTGGTATCTAGCCTTAGGGGTCGTATAAGGCATAGATGATCAGTAACGGTCATCTATGGAACGAACTTATTAAAGAATTTGGTCTTATTTGTAAGTTGTAACTGCTTGAGTGTCGTGAAACTTGTTGTGAAAAGAAAGTCATCACGAGATTACGTCCAAGGGTTTAGATAAATTACGATGTGGTTTGTAAGCGATAAATCTGGACATGCGATGCGACCAACTGATAACCGTGTGAGAGTTTGGGTATATTCTGCGGATATGTGTGTGGTAGTGTTGAAACGATGTAAAAGGATTCTAAAGTGCGTACTTCGTTGGGTTGATTGGGAGGTAGACAACGATTGTCCTAGCTAAAGGGATTTTCTTTAATGCCTATTAATAGCCGAGAAATCTAGGGGAAATATAGAAAAGAGAGGAACCCCAGAAATTGTTGCAAGGGTTCTGTATCCGTTAGGGCCGCTGGGGCAGGATTTTCCCCGCCACGGCGAGATCGCCAGTTCTCCCACCAGAGTGGGACAGGATGAGACAAAATCTCAACCCTGTCTCACATATTTTCCCTTAGACATAATTATGGACCCTGAGTCGTACTCGAACTAACCCCACGATCTAATTCAATGTTCAGTAATCGAATATAAGTTATAAGATATGTTAAAATTGTGGAGAACTTGGGCATAAGGGGAGGAAATCAGCGAGGCCGTGGAGGCCGGGAAAATGGTAATGTAGGTAAAGGAGTAGTGCAGCCAGGCAAGGAGGTTGCCCGTCAAGAGGACATGGCTCTGTTTTATGTTTTTTCGGGTAAGACCGAGTTTGAGGGTGTGATGCAGTGGTCACAAGAGCTACTCTTGTATGTGCCCGGATGTCTATTGTTTTGTTTGATCCGGGTTCTACTTATTCGTATATGTCAGTTCAATTGCCTTGGGATTTGACGTGGTTTGTGATATGCTTGATACCTCTATCCATGTTTCTACCCCCAGTTGAAGAGTCAGTCAGTCACCCATGTATATCTTGTTGTCCTGTTGTGTTTATGGATTTTTAAATTTGGGTTGATTTGGTTATGCTAGATATGACTGACTTGATATAATCTTAGGCATGACTTGGTTGTCCCCCTATTATACCGGGCTTAATTGTAATACCAAGTCGGTGACTCTAGATATCCCTGGTAGGGAAAGATTAGAGTGGGAAGGGGTGTACAAGCCTAAGCTAGCTAAGATCATATCCTTCATTCGGGCGAGGAAACTGATAGGGCAGAGTTGTTTGGCTTATTTGGCTCATGTTTAGGATGTTGAGGTTGAGTCTCCCTCTATTGAGTCTGTTTCTGTGGTGTCTCAATTGAAGGAAGTGTTACCTACAAATTTTTCCTGGTATGCCTCCATATAGAGATATAGATTTCTGCATTGATTTGGAAACTGGCACTCGCCCCATTTCCATCCCTCCATATCGTATAGCTCCAGCAGAATTAAGAGAGCTTAAGGCTCATATCCAAGAGCTTCTTAATAAAGGGTTCACTACAACAAATTTGGCCTAAGGCCACACTGATTCTAGAGCACACTTAATAAATATTGCCAAAATATACAAGGGCACACTTTTAAAGTGTAAGACTTTGTTTAAAGCTTTTGACTACAGAAAATAAGACAACACTAAAAAAATGTGCCATTAAATAATATATATTACACTTTATAAGTGTTGCCTAATCATAGAATAATTAACAACACTTAATTATATGTATAGCTACGCTTTTAAGCGTGGTGAATTTATAATGATATTGGCAACACTTTATAAGTGTTAGGTTAAATAATCTCAAAAATATTTCAGCTTAAATAATTTTTCCCTCCATATTGCTTTTAGGGAATTACCCCCACAACTCACCAGTAAAAGGGCAAAAAAACATTCTCTCTAAATTCTATCCTCATCGGTTCTTAAAGTTATGAGATATCCCTCCTCCCGAACTCATCGTTCAATTTTGGGCATTAGATTGTCAAGGAAGATGTTACCTATCTCGCTTTAGCACTTCAACGAAGTAACAATGCCACCATAATCTTATTAGAGTCTGTCTCAGGTAGGGTTTTTGACATCTTCTCACAAATTTTAAGAAAAATCTGAAATTTTTGCTATTTTGGAGCTGAACGCGCCTGAACCACACACTGAAGTCGGGTCGGACCCGAATCCCGAAATGGTGTCCGATTCTGTGCAGAAACTTGACGGAACAATTGAGGAAGATGCTGCTAATGTTGATGGGTCTGTACCTAAACGGCCTCATTTGGAGGAAAAAGCTAATGGATTGGGTATTTTCCTCGTTTTCCTCTTTCTTTTAGAGCTAACCCTTGTTACAGTTTACATTGTTTTAGTGTCTTGCATTGTGATTTTTGTGCAGTTATTTTTGGTGTTTAGTCTTCACTTTTGTGTTCTTGTTAAGAGCCAAAGATGATGATTTCGGTTTTGTTATGTGGTTGCTTTATTTCTTGAATTCTGGTGTGCAATGTTTTAGGTCTTTTTTATGAAGTTCTTGTGGTGGAAAATACTTGAGAAGGGGAATTGGGTTTTTGTGTTGAACTTGAAGTACTGGGTAAGTGGATATGTGTGTAATTAATGTTTATGTTGAGTTCAAATGTTGTTGAACACTACTTTTAGGGACTGCAATTGTTGTTAAATGTGAAAAGTACCAAGATTATATGTATAAGTAGTCCATTTAGGAAATCTTATTACCTTCTTTTACCCGTTTCCACCTTGTTCTTCTATATGTTTCAGTGTCTTTTCTCTTATAAGTTGAAATTAATTACTCTCCTCATCTTATATCTAAATATCTAATTGATGATTTATTGTTTGTAATATATATCCAGAGTACTTACAAAGATGAAGTGCCATAGAAAAATATGATGTTTATAGCTTTGGAGTTCTTCCATTGTTCTCCCTCTTGTTTTTCACCGTCAGATTTTTGCTTGAAAGATTTGTTTTTGAGATATTTTCAGCTTTGAATTCTGTTTGTTTTCTGGCATCTGTTTTCAATTGGTCAGGAGTGATTCAGTCCTGAAAATTCTGGAAATTTGAGATTTTTGTGTATTTTTTCGTTGTCTTTTGATGGGATTTTGTTAGTTTTTTTCTGATTCTAGTGTGGATGAATCTAAGTGACAGTTCTACGATATCTATGTTAGTCATTGACCTTTTGACTGAGGTAACTTTTTTTAGCTATTCCTTTGAACTCCTAGTTCTAAAGTCCTACCCAGGGACATTGTATGTAAGAAATTAATTTGATGATATTTCACGAGGATAAGTATTTGAATTGGTTGAAGGTTCTGAAATCGCATTATATCGGTTTTTGTTAGTATAAAATTAAAGCTTGTAGATGATTATTGTACTAACAATAGCTTAGATGAAGAAATCAAGCTGAAGTTTGAGAGTTGACCCACCCTTAGTTGCGCGGACTCTTCACTTTTGAAGCCGCACCTGTGTCGGATTCTCCAAAAATACACTACTTTTGGCGAATCCGACACGCACCTATTGACATTTTGGAAGAGTCCAAGCAACATAGGACCCACCAAATTGAATATCAACAGTTGGTATGGGCACAACAGGAAATAATTCAAATTACAGATAAACTCGTTTCCTTGAACCTACAAATTATTGGAAAAATTAATTCCAACACAAATAGCAAACATGACTATTTTTTTTAAAGCGATGTGCTAGATATTGGTTTTGTGAATGTTGAAGAATGATTTCACATTTAACAGGAGTATGCTAAAGACGTCCCTCAAAAGAACACTTTTATGATTTCTCTATATTCCTTTTTGTTTCAATTTTGATCTTTCCATGACTGATATTGGATGTTCTGTAGCAGTCATTTATGGCTCAATATTTGTTTTGTGAATGTTGAAGAATGATTTCACATTTAACAGGAGTATGCTAAAGACGTCCCTCAAAAGAACACTTTAATGATTTCTCTATCTTCCTCTCTGTTTCAATTTTGATCTTTCCATGACTGGAGTATTGGATGTTCTCTAACAGTCATTTATGGCTCAACTTTTGCCAACACAGTATAAGGTTCAGACTCAGTAGAGTGGTTTATTCCTAGTTCATTCTTCTTGATCAAAAGAGGTTGTCGGGTGGTGTTTTATTTGCTGTTATGTGATCATTACCACATTTTGACTCCTTTAACTACAGAATAATAATACTTTTATTTCCTTACATGTCTTTTGAATGATGATTCTTTACTTAAGTTACATATTTCAACATGTCTAGCAAAAAATGTTGTCCAGTTATTACATCTTTGTAGTCTTTTTACTTTGATTGAGTGACTGAGAGTCTTGCTTGGGTAATATTAGATAAGCCACTCATACATACTGCTTTAGATATATTTTCCTTGTTCTCGAAATAGAATTTTTTGAAGTGTATCTGGGAACTATTTTTCTTCTGTATCTTTTAGGTTGAGTGTATATTTTACCTTTCACAACAGTAATGAGCATCTTCCTATGGCAGTACACCTGGAAATCCGCATAATCCAAAAAGGTACACATGTGGTTCTTCCTCCGATTCAGCTGTAATTGTCGATTCTGGATTGTGCTCAGCAGCATTGCGAACAAATGGTGGAGGTTGTATGACATATCGGGCGTAGTGAATAAGTAATTTGTTTTAAAATGGTTATAGATTTTCAAGATTCATTCATTTGAAGTCCAGGTTCAGTAGGAATTCATGCTTCTCTTTGCGGGGTTGTGGGCTTGAAAACAACATTTGGACGGACAGATATGATAGGGTTAGTTCATGAATGGCAGGTCAATGTGCATCTATACCTTAATGCTTATGAATTATATTGTTCCCTTCCGGAGAACTTTTCGTCTGCTGTTAAAGTTATGATCTTCTGCCTCATACAACTTGCCTCTGTGCTCTTGCCTAAAATTTTTTCTTTTCTTTAGTTATCCATATTTTCTGGATTCTACAAGTCTCTATGTTTAACATGTACTCTTCAATAGCTGTAAAGGGCATTTTTCATTTTTCTAGTGGATAGGTGAAACAATCATTATAAACCTAAAACTATGAGTAAGGCATGATGAAATCAAGTATATTTTTTCTTGGCCATAGTTAAACTCAAAAGCATTATTTCCCAGGCACTTCATGGTATGAGAAATAAAGTAGCTTTGTAGAGAAGTGAAGCCTTTACTGCAGTAGTTTATAACTCTATTCTGCACATTGCTTAGAAATGTAATCAAATAAGAGCCCCATACGCTTTCTACACACACACTATTTACATAATCCATACCATGATATGACAACGAAGGAGACACTGAGTACATGCACTACTTACATCTTGCAGATTCATAAATAATTCAAATTTAAGATATCGGTAAAAAAATAATGGTTTTTGGCTTTCTATTCTTTCATTACAGAATCCAAAAACAAGAAAATGCCAATGTATTTCATGTCTCGTGAATGTTGTTTGAGTGCGCACAGAAGCAAACTAAACTTTTTTTTATATTCATGAACATGGAAAGTGATGTTTCATATAGTCATGTCCAAGAAGCTAGATGCTAAAACAAATAATATTAAGTTCATTTTATTTTGTGATATGTTTCATTTTTGCCATTGCCAATGATATTAGAATGAACTCCCATACACTGTTGCAAGGGTAGATATGTGTATAATTTTGTCCATCTCTGTTCTTTTCTCAGGTCACTGTGGGAAGCAGGAACTGTCCCAATTATCGGACCCATCACAGCTACAGTTGAGGATGCCATACTTGTGTTAGTAATTAGGTTTTATTGCCAATTTCCTTACAAACAAATAGTCAATGAAAATCTCTGATATTCATCTTAGGATTTTTTTTATTTACCTCTTTGACTTGATTACATATGCACCTAAAATTATTTTGGTGTTGCACTGTTTACATTCTGCATCAATTTCATTTAACTTTATGTGAGCTAAACAATGGTGAAGAAGATACAACTAGAACAACATTCACAGTACAGTCCCACAAGTGGGGTCAGGGGAGGCTGGAGTGTATGTAGGCAGACCTTTTAAAGATAGATCAATTAGGATGTATATATATTTTAAAATAATAGGTTGTATGTTTGGGGATCTTTTTGTTAAATTTGGTCCAGCTATCTTGATCGTGGTGATAAGACCACTCTTATGGTTGATATGTGTTGATTATTGGCATTTCCTTACAACTTTTCAGGTATGCAGCAATCTCGGGACATCTCCAGCTGATCGAATTCGGCTGAATCCTGTAATCACTCCCTAACTGTACTTTCGCAAAATTTCAAGATATTGTTCTGTTTGAGGGTTCAGTTTAACCTTTTTTCCCTTCATTAGTGTAAATACTTTAGTTAATTTTAGTAAATAGAGTATCAGATCAGTTTTCTTACAATTGCTTTACAGGCTTTCATTTTGATGTTTGATTTCACGTGTTCTGATATTGATATGGTGTGCTATCTTAACCCCAACTGCATATTACCTGTTTTTTATGTCCTTGGTTTGCTCACACATGGATTCTTGCTTTCAGGCTATGTATGATAAGGCTGACAAACTACTTTATTCATCATTAAACGAGTGGTGTTTGTTATTAGCAGCATCAGATAATCTTAATCATGTTTGGGCTCAAACTCTTGTAGATCCATTTTTACGGCGGCTCATTTTAAGGTAGGTTGCCACTGTTTGCCAACATTTTCTTCAGTACTCATCTTAGTCATCTAGTGTCAAGCCTTGAAGTAGGGCCTCGAGTGGCTGAATATGGAAGTAGTTGATTTGACATTGAGCACCTAGCAAAATCTGATACTTCGCTGGTATTTATTTTTATTTTCTCAAGGCTCATGGGTGTGAGGGTGGATATGATGTTGGTTCGGCATGTCAATTAAATTGGTCTGTATTTGTATTTTCTCAAGGCTTATGGGCGTGAGGGTGGATGTGGAGGTTGAGCATGAATTCTTTTTTGAGGAAATTTCTTGAGAATGGTAAAAAAAATCATAAATGTGTAGCACAAAGGTTGTGCTACAACCATATGTACAATTTAAAGGGAACATAAAGTTAGCTTTCTTCTACTTCCTAATACAGGAGTTCTATAATATCCGAGGCATATAATTTAACTCCTGTACAAGCCTTTTCGTCTTCAAAAGACCTCTGTAATGATTGTTTCTCTGTCTCACTGATGCAGGGACATCCAACAAAATGGAACTTAGGTTTCCATTCCTCTGTTTCATTGTAGAGTTCCTGGTAGAATGATATTATTTCCCATTTAATAACTCGAGGCTGTCACCCCTTTAATCTCCAATTTGTCATTTTTTAGAAAATTAAAATGACAAGTCAGTTGAATCCTTTAAGGGTTGTTTGGTTTGAAGTATTCGGAAATATAGGGTGTGTTTGGTATGAAGGAAAACATTTTCCAATTTTTTCATGTTTGGTTGGGCTAAATGTTTTGGAAAGTGTTTTCCAAATCAACTAATTTTCCTCAAATTTAAGGAAAATGACTTTCCTTCTGAACTTAAGGAAAACATTTTTCAAAACTCTCTTTCAACTTCAAATTACAATTATTTTTTTGTTGAAAAAATCAATTTATTTTGTCCCTACCCTCAATTTCAATTTTTTATTTTTTTACCCCCACCCCTACCCTCGCCCTCCCCCCCCCCCCCATCAACCTCCCTATCAGCCCCCAACCCACTTCAAAAAGAAAAAAAAATTAAGTTTGTTTTTTAAAAATATTTTCAACTTTAAATTTTTATTTTTTCATCTCGATTCTCGATCACCCACCCCCTCTCCGGTCACCCCCTCCCCCACCAAAAAAATTGAGTTTGTTTTTAAAAAATATTTACAAATTCAAAATTTCATTTTTTCACCCTACCCTCGACACCCCACCCACTCACCCCCTACCCCCACCCAAAAAAAAATTAAGTTTGTTTTCAAAAAATATTCTCAACTTCAAAATTTCATTTTTTCATCTTATCCTTGACCCTCACCCCCACCAGTCCCCCCTCCTCCCCCACAAAAAAATTAAGTTTGTTTTTAAAAAATATTTTCAATTTTAAAATTTCATTTTTTCATCCCAAGAACCTCCATCCACCCACCCACCCCTTACCAGCCCCCCACCCTCACTCCCCAAAAAACAAAAAAATTCAAACTTGTTTTAAAAAAAATATTTTCAATTTCAAAATTTCATTTTTTAACCCTTACCCTCGATCCCCATCCACTCATGCCCTACCAGCCTCCCCCACCCCCAAAAAATAATTTTAAGTTTGTTTTTCAAAAATATTTTTAATTTCAAAATTTCATTTTTTTCACCCCTATTCAGCCCCTCCAACCCCTACCAGCACCCCCCCCATGCCCAAAAAAATATTTAATTTTGTTTTTTAAATATTTTTTCAACTTCAAAATTTTATTTTTTCACCCCAACCCTCGACCCCCTCCACCCCCTACCCACCCCTCTACAGCCCCCACCCCCCCAAAAAAAAAATAAGTTTGTTTTTAAAAAATATTTTCAACTTCAAAATTTTAATTTTTTACCCCTACCCTTGCCCCCGCTCCTTCACCCACCCCTTATCACCCCCCACCTCCCAAAAAAAATTTAAGTTTGTTTTTAAAAACTATTTTCAATTTTAAAAATTATCTTCTATTCTAGTAAAAATAAATGATATTTTTTAAAAATATTTTTCATTAATAAAGCAAACACTAAAATTTTTTTCCGAAAAATATTTTCTACTCATCAACCAAACATGAGAAAATAAGTCAAAAATCAATTTGTTTTCCAGGAAAACATTTTCCTTCATACCAAACACACCCATAATCATGGTAGAATTTCTTGCATTGTTTTATCCCCTGCTTGGTCATTATTCTCAATTTCTCATATCCTGTATAGGCAATCTTCGTAAAATTTGTACAGGAATATCAACCTAATTCTTATAATACTATAAGAATATGTACTATATGTTAGATTCCTTTAATTTTTAATTTTATTATGAATGTGTAGGAAAATGTGGGAGATCCAATTTGAAATGGCGGCCTCAAATTCTATCGATCTATCGGACTGAATGATGAAGACTTGCTGAACAATGATGTTGTTTAAATTTGTGATTAATTCTTTTGCAATTCATTGGTAGTGCACATCTTGAAACATTGTTTTATTAGTATGTGTTGTACAAGATAAAATTAAGTTGTTTTTTGAATTTTACTATAAATCTATACATTTGAATTAATATTTTTAGTCCGAAAATTTTTATTATTATTTTGAGTTCATAATTAGATAGTTTAATTTTTGCGATCATCTTAATAGAAAAGTAGTATATATTTCAACTACTGAATATATGCAAAATAGAATTGTAAATTTTTTAATATAGAATTGTGGCTACATTTCATAAATGTTGTCTCAGAGTAGATGATAGCGCCCACACTTTTCAAATGTGGCCTATAAGGTAGAAATGCAACACTTGAAAAGTGTCGTTTGAGGCCATTAAAAGTGTTGTCATATAATGTGTTACAAGTGTGGCCCTTGTTGCCCCAAGGCCACACTTCTAAAGTGTGGCTTCTAAAGCAACACTTGAAAAGTGTGGTGTCACGACCCAAGCCTAGGGCCTAGACGTGACCGGCGAATGGGGAACCCGAAGGAACCCCAAACAAGCCTCATAGCGTATCATTACACATCCTTGGTCGCGGAAGCAATTAAAATGACCATAAGCAATAAGCATAATCAAAGGGGGAAATCGGGACTAAGGGAGCAAGAGAAAAAAAGAAGAAATGGTACATAAATACCATAGATGAGTCAAGCTCAAGCATAATACACAACTTGTCCAACACCACCTCTAAACATGAGTACTTAGCGGGGGCCAAGACAAACTACCGGGCTCACCCTCATAGTCAAAACATAACAAAAAAGAAAAGTCTTATACATAGCAAAAGATCATGAGCAACGTCCCCGAAATGGAGGCCTCACCAATAACCTTGATAGGAAATCGTATTAGCCACGCGGAGGAGGATGGTCAAGCGGTGCTCCGGTCCCTACATGGTGACATCATGTAGGCATAGAGTATGCGTTAGTACGTTTGAATGTACTAAGTATGTGGGATGCAATGCAATGCAACAAGGGATGGACATCATAGGCAAAATGCATAATCGTACCCGATAGATAGCATATTAATGAGATGATATGTATAATGATGCTTATATAAAAATCATATTTAGTAGGACATAGTATATGTGTAGTGAGTGACCATCAATATAGTATTTCCAAGGCCTATCACCCCTTGGAGAGGCGAAAGAGGTACAAACCCCTCAATATGGTTATACGGGCCTACTACCCCCCGTACTAGGCAACCAAGGTACAAACCCCTCGATACGGTTATACGGGCCTACTACCCCCCGTACTAGGCAACCAAGGTACCAACCCCTCGATGTGGTTATACGGGCCTACTACCCCCGTACTAGGCAACCAAGGTACAAACCCTCGATATGGTTATACGGGCCTACTACCCCCGTACTAGGCAACCAAGGTACAAACCCCTCGATATGGTTATACGGGCCTACTACCCCCGTACTAGGCAACCAAGGTACAAACCCCTCGATACGGTTATACGGGCCTACTACCCCCGTACTAGGCTTGATCGACTCACACACTATATAGAGAAAATCATATACATATATCCATTTCATCATCATTTCAATACTTATATAATCATCCGACTCATAGGACGTACATTGGACCTTCCATTTCATAAGAATTCTATGAATGACATTTTATCAAACATATGGTGGGCTACTTGTTCATGTAAATAAAATCATGTGTTTCAAGAGTACTAAGTCCAACCAATTTCAAAATCCATATAAAACAGCCCACCAACAACATACATATATATATACATATATAACAACCTTCATAATTTGATCATTGAGGCATGAAAACCATAAACATCATATAATTATTCCATTTCATGATAATATACAAAATAGACCATAATAGGATGTGTAGTAATAATTCCATAATTCAAGAGTTCATAAATTATCATAAGGACCCATAAACTTGAAGTAAAATAGAGGATAAATGGTTGGGCTTGTGGAAAGGAAGGTTTCCACAATCAACCCACATACCTCAACTTTGGAGACTTCTAGATGAAGATTGGAATGGAGAATTGCTTGAGATTGAATCTTGAATCCGGAATTAAAGCTTAGGATCCTTGAATTTGGTTGATGATCTTGGTGGAATTTTGGAGAGGGTTTAGAGAGAGTTTTTGGATGTTTGAGAAATGTTTTAGAGACTTGGAATGAACTAATGATATATAGGGAATATCATATGCCCTTTGGAAAAAAATTGTCCAACACTTAGAAAAAATAATGGGGCGGGTGAACAAAGTGTTTCGGTTTACTGGAAATGGCACTTTTCTGCCGGCGAGGTTTTACGAAAATGGTCATAACTCCTTCATCCTAACTCGGAATGAGGTGAAACAAATTGCGTTGGAAAGCTAACTCATAGAGCTTTAATTTTGATAGTTTGAGCTCCTTCCAGTTCCTTGTGTGCTGGGAGATATGCCCTTTAAAGTTGACCCTCAAAATCGCATTTTTTGCGATTTTCGAATTTTGATACGGTTGTTCTAAAATTCGGGTTAGACTCATTTCCCACTCAATTTGACCCCCTGAATAAGAATATGAAGTCAAATTTCCGAAATGATGCACGAATTTTGAGATATATGGAAATTACAATTTTAGGTGTTTTCAAGCACATTTTCGGGCATTTTTGGGGTCGTTTCAATATCTCCCCCTTGGGAACATTCGTCCCCGAATGTTAAAGAAACATACATGAGAGACACAAACATGGCAATTTCAGCCCACATAAGGATGCAACAATGCACTTACACCTTATTTCAAAATCTCAACATAATTGTAAAACCACAATGAACCAATTGTCAACTTAAACATGAATGTATGCAATGACATTATCATGTTTAGTGATGTTCAAGGAGAAACTACCTTCTCCTAGTCATAACACACCAACATCAACATTTCTCATGTTCATAGGAGGAACTACCTTCTCCTAGTCATTACATAGTCCATACATCATTAAGCACATATGCAAGTCTCCATGTTCAATAGCACTCTTTCAAGGAGGAACTTCTCAACTCCTTACTAAGACATGCTCATACCTTATTTTCATAAAGTACAATAGATCACTTATAACCAATGCACTACAACATGAGGGAAACAACTCATACAACTCATCTTTCTTCAAAAACACAAGTTTTTATGGAAATGCGCAAACCTCATTAATTCACATAAACATGGGAGGAACTACCTCCTCTACTCTTTAGGAAAGTTTCCACCACATAAGGAGCTAACATTCCATTTCATAAGAACACATTCAAGCATGTTAATTTAATTCACATCATCAAGTCAAGTATGCCATATTACACACAATGCACAACTTAGGAGAAAAAAAAAATCTCCATTTAAAACACACATCATACAACATGAGAGAATAGGACTACTTCTACGAACTCAATATGCATGCAACTTAGACATATTCCGTTTCATTGGAGGAATTTCCTCCTCCAACTCAAATCATGCTTATCATATGATCTTCGGCCAATTATGCAATTACTTCTTAAAAGCACATTTAAACCATTCACCTCATGAATCACATAGGTTACTTACTCTAATTGCCTATCAACATGAGGGGCATGAAACATGAAAACTCATTTTTATCTCAAAACATGAATTCTCAAAAACATACCTTTCGTAAGGAAATCATCGAATATAAAAATCACACATGACTTCTAAAACATAACATAGGCCCATCTAGGAACTCTTGGTCTCAAGCTAGAATAGGAATGGAAGAAAGAGATGAGGATGTCGGGATTTCAACAAATCATGCTTTTTAAGCACACCATCCCCTCCTTAGGAGGAGGTCCTCACTACAACCCTCAAGAAAA
This sequence comes from Solanum commersonii, assembly GCA_029007595.1. Classification (NCBI taxonomy): domain Eukaryota; kingdom Viridiplantae; phylum Streptophyta; class Magnoliopsida; order Solanales; family Solanaceae; genus Solanum; species Solanum commersonii. The sequence continues at coordinate 1,634,255 of JAJTWQ010000055.1, read as the reverse complement.
CTTTTTACCAAGCACTCCTAAAGGCATAACCAAACTCACATTTTGCCATTTTTGCAAAAGTCTATGGTCCTCAACATCTAGCCATACCACCCTTATATGGCACAATCAAACACCAAATCCATAATAGGAAGAAATTGTACCCAAATGTCATCCTACTCAACAAGGTGATAACTAGTACACACTCAAGGGCCCCATATTCTTCTAACCATCCGAGCCCTATCATCAATAAAAACACACCAAGTATGCAACCCATCCATACTAAGAGTCACATCAAGGCTTAACATGCCAAGTTTCACTAAGTCAACAAGAGTATTCCTAGGGGAACAAGGTAAGAGATATTCTTCACAAACCCCTTTTTTTTCTAACTTTAAACCACTAACCGGGGTAAAATCCGAAGAAGATTCTATTAACTCATCCGGAGAACTCTAAGCCTCATAGCCTCATAAGGCATCATACAAGATAAGGTAGTACCGGAAATCAACATAACACTTACTCTCATATGAAATTACCACATACCGGTACCTTCATCCCAAAAATTCTTCCAAGTCAACCCTAGTAGCATCCTTTTCTAAGGCCGTCACTAGGATATCACTCAAGATCTCATATGAATCTACCAATCCGGTCTAGATTGCGCCAATTCACTAAACCACATAAGGTGAGAATTCAAGCAAACCTATCTCATAAACGTCAAGGACACTCAATAACCTTACCATCTAAGCATATTATCCCGCATTGGGGTAAGCCTAAACTATCTCATTACACAACATGATTCTCAAACCAATGAGGATCTCACTCCTACCCTCTTTTAAAGGAGCTTAATCACTCAACATCTCTAGGTACCACTTAAGAATCACTATTCGTCAAAATCCAACACATCATAAAACTCATAAGGACTAAGTTGAGTTATACTAATCACTCACATATGGCCATAACTAAACCTATGAATATTAAGGACGACACAAAAAAAAAAAAAAAAAAAAAAATCGCGATATTCTCTTTATCAAGTCACGAAAGACAAGTATTACTAAGATTACTCCTACAAGGTTCATCACCTTAGATAACTCCTTTATAAACTCTAGAGGATCTTCCTCTATCTTTGGCCCATGGAATTTCCGCAATTCAATAAAACATAAAACACATACCGGAACCCTTAAGATCCACTACCACTCACTCTTTGAGACTTACGGGTAGACATCCTTTCTTGGTTAAACCTTAGAGGAACTTAGAGGAATTTTGACCAAGAAACCTTTCTCTTTTTTTTTTTTTTTCACTAAAGTTGGATTAAGACAACTCTAGACCATGTCAACCCTTATCACCACTTTTGGTGGGGTCTACCAACCAACTATGCCTAGGTATTATCTAAGCACCCTACTTAAGTGACCATACTTAGGATCAATCTTAAAATACAACAACTAACCCTTTGAAGTTGGTCAACACTTATACTTCTTATTCTTCACCTTAACTAGATGGTACATGCAACCCTCAAAGTCAACTTCAAAACACAACATAATCCCGACCTAGGGCATATAATTTCTTTTCCCATCTCCACTCTCGGATAGGCTCCTTTGGGAATCAACAATTTGACCATACGGGTTCTACCATCAACTAAACATAACTTCACAATTACCTTGCTAGGTAGGCACACTATCTCCCCTTTGGAGTAAGCCTACACAAGTTCTTCTAACCAACACAAAGACAATTATGAAGCATTAATCACACAAAATACAACTTCATAATCTATTCCATCAAAGCTCACAAGTCACATAGCCATAATTGGCATTACAACCACTCGCTCCTTCTAGCAAGAACCCTTCAAGTGGTCCAACTTTAAACACCATAAGACAAGGAGTAAGAGAGAGAGCTTATAGATCTATGGCATGACTTAGAGAATGAAGAAGTGAAACATTTCCTAAAACGTCTCATAGCCTCCTACTCATAGTTGTGGTGCACAACACAACCATGAATCGGACTCTAATCAACGCGGTGTGTTGGACTCCGAGGATCTATCAACCTAGTGCTCTGATACCAAGCTTGTCACGACCCAAGCCTAGGGCCTAGACGTGACCGGCGAATGGGGAACCCGAAGGAACCCCAAACAAGCCTCATAGCGTATCATTACACATCCTTGGTCGCGGAAGCAATTAAAATGACCATAAGCAATAAGCATAATCAAAGGGGGAAATCGGGACTAAGGGAGCAAGAGAAAAAAAAGAAGAAATGGTACATAAATACCATAGATGAGTCAAGCTCAAGCATAATACACAACTTGTCCAACACCACCTCTAAACATGAGTACTTAGCGGGGGCCAAGACAAACTACCGGGCTCACCCTCATAGTCAAAACATAACAAAAAAGAAAAGTCTTATACATAGCAAAAGATCATGAGCAACGTCCCCGGAATGGAGGACTCACCAATAACCTTGATAGGAAATCGTATTAGCCACGCGGAGGAGGATGGTCAAGCGGTGCTCCGGTCCCTACATGGTGACATCATGTAGGCATAGAGTATGCGTTAGTACGTTTGAATGTACTAAGTATGTGGGATGCAATGCAATGCAACAAGGGATGGACATCATAGGCAAAATGCATAATCGTACCCGATAGATAGCATATTAATGAGATGATATGTATAATGATGCTTATATAAAAATCATATTTAGTAGGACATAGTATATGTGTAGTGAGTGACCATCAATATAGTATTTCCAAGGCCTACCACCCCCTTGAGAGGCGAAAGAGGTACAAACCCCTCAATATGGTTATACGGGCCTACTACCCCCGTACTAGGCAACCAAGGTACAAACCCCTCGATACGGTTATACGGGCCTACTACCCCCGTACTAGGCAACCAAGGTACCAACCCCTCGATGTGGTTATACGGGCCTACTACCCCGTACTAGGCAACCAAGGTACAAACCCCTCGATATGGTTATACGGGCCTACTACCCCGATTAGTAGGCAACCAAGGTACCAATCCCTCGATATGGTTATACGGGCCTACTACCCCCCGTACTAGGCAACCAAGGTACAAACCCCTCGATACGGTTATACGGGCCTACTACCCCCCGTACTAGGCTTGATCCCCTCACACACTATATAGAGAAAATCATATACATATATCCATTTCATCATCATTTCAATACTTATATAATCATCCGACTCATAGGACGTACATTGGACCTTCCATTTCATAAGAATTCTATGAATGACATTTTATCAAACATATGGTGGGCTACTTGTTCATGTAAATAAAATCATGTGTTTCAAGAGTACTAAGTCCAACCAATTTCAAAATCCATATAAAACAGCCCACCAACAACATACATATATATATACATATATAACAACCTTCATAATTTGATCATTGAGGCATGAAAACCATAAACATCATATAATTATTCCATTTCATGATAATATACAAAATAGACCATAATAGGATGTGTAGTAATAATTCCATAATTCAAGAGTTCATAAATTATCATAAGGACCCATAAACTTGAAGTAAAATAGAGGATAAATGGTTGGGCTTGTGGAAAGGAAGGTTTCCACAATCAACCCACATACCTCAACTTTGGAGACTTCTAGATGAAGATTGGAATGGAGAATTGCTTGAGATTGAATCTTGAATCCGGAATTAAAGCTTAGGATCCTTGAATTTGGTTGATGATCTTGGTGGAATTTTGGAGAGGGTTTAGAGAGAGTTTTTGGATGTTTGAGAAATGTTTTAGAGACTTGGAATGAACTAATGATATATAGGGAATATCATATGCCCTTTGGAAAAAATTGTCCAACACTTAGAAAAAAATAATGGGGCGGGTGAACAAGTGTTTCGGTTTACTGGAAATGGCACTTTTCTGCCGGCGAGGTTTTACGAAAATGGTCATAACTCCTTCATCCTAACTCGGAATGAGGTGAAACAAATTGCGTTGGAAAGCTAACTCATAGAGCTTTAATTTTGATAGTTTGAGCTCCTTCCAGTTCCTTGTGTGCTGGGAGATATGCCCTTTAAAGTTGACCGTCAAAATCGCATTTTTTACGATTTTCGAATTTTGATACGGTTGTTCTAAAATTCGGGTTAGACTCATTTCCCACTCAATTTGACCCCCTGAATAAGAATATGAAGTCAAATTTCCGAAATGATGCACGAATTTTGAGATATATGGAAATTACAATTTTAGGTGTTTTCGAAGCACATTTTCGGGCATTTTTGGGGTCGTTTCATGTGGCCTTAGGGCAAAGGTTACTCTAGATTTGGCCACTCTTAGAAAAGTGTTGTCTAAAGTCAAAAAGTGTGGCTTTAGATCAAAGACTACGCTTTTTCACAATTTAGGCCACACTTTTCTAGGGTGGCAAAAGAACTAAAATGTTTTAGTGGTTCATCCGTCCTAGTGTTTTCAAGTGGGGTGCTCTTGTCTTGTTTGCTAGGAAGAAGGAGGCTAGTATGAGAACTGATGATTTTATCTTAATCTATAAGGCAATGGATTAATATCGGAATGACAAGCCTATAGATAAAGAAAGATCCATTGAGTATATTTGGGTGAAGGAAATAGAAGATTTTAGTAAGAAAGTGCGTATAAATTGGGTTAGTCCTCTGAATTTGATGAGTATACCTGAGTTTGAGGTATCATGTTGATGGAAAGGTTGACTTCATAGTGATAGTCAAGGATGACGGAGTGTAATGGTAACAAAAGTCGTGATGAATTGTAACGGGATGCAACTATATAATAAGATTGTTGGTTAAGAGAATTTTGTATAGTATTACGACTTGCGAGTACCTAAGGTTGTGATTTTCTATTTTTTGGTGAGTAACGTGGTTGTATGGCAAGCTTTAAGGGATGGTGGGACACCATTCGAATAGAAATTATAGAGCTAGAGTCATAATGAAGAAAAATAGTGGGATGTAATGCAACCTTTAGAGAGCGGCGAGAGCAAGAATATTGTATTGATTGCAAAGGCTAAAGAGATATCTTCATAGGGGTAGATATTTGGATTCAGAGACGTGTGATTTCATTCATTTTGTTATGGTTATGGTAATAGTGTCACAAGTTCGTCAGATTTGGTTAAAAACTATTGGAAAGGACTTGAGAAATGAGTGTACAGACGTTAGCTCGAGTCTGATGATAAGTGCTTTGGTTTTATTTTTGAGTTTAGTAATGAGTACGATGGAACTTTTAGCAAAGGATATTGTAAGATCGATGGAGATGCGATCAATGATAAGCAAAGATCCATGAATTCATAAGAATCGTCAAGGTACAAGCTAATGTTGATAGATAAGGGAACTGTGTTATACAATTGAATTTATAATTCAGATTTTTCATTGTAAGTCTACATTCAAGGTGATATATATTGTCAAGGTGAGAAATGATCAATTGTATCAAGTATTGAACCTTTAAAAGGACTTACGCCTGGGTTGAGTCGTAGAGTTTATTACTATTGATTGTTAAGTACCTAAGAAAGGTTTCATTTAAAAACTGTTGGTTTATAATAAGGTAAATGGTCGGAGTGCTTATGATGGTTGTTAGTATTGTGAGTATGATTCACTAACTATGCTCTCGTGTGTTTTCACTTTTGTGGGTGGATCCCTAATGGTGGATTAGAAGTACCAAATCCTACGTTGTTCTCTTAGTTGAGTGGGAAGATTGGGAAGATTTGGTTATTTCGAATGACATAATTGGTGTTGTCTTGGAATTGTTAAAGTATTTTAGTGGTTCTACATGTACCACCTTGCTTGTGAGAATTTATAGAAGAGCTACCATGAGTATTTATTGTTGTCCGACAATCTAATATTTCATCTTGTCGTCGAGAACATGTATCAATTATGTGTGGTTGAATGTGGGGATCATTGAATCCAATTATACTATTTTTAAGAGGTAATCTACAACTACTAAATCTAGCATTTAGATAGTGTTGTTGGAGGGGTTGTATGCTTGGACATATCCCACGATCAGTATTTGATTTCTAAAGATAAAATTTGTTATAACTTAAGCTCATGGGAATTTATGTTGTGGGATGGAGATATTGTTAAGAACTATGATTATTTGGGTATTATGAGTGTATGTTGGTTGATTCAGGTTCACTTCTATTTGTAGCGAGTATTGACTCGGAATTTTGTCATGCTTAAATGCTAAAGGATTCGTCCGGATGATTGTGTCAAGGTCCATGATAACATGTTGTAGACGTGTGTACGATCAACTTTGGTGGTTATTGGGAATCACTTTTGTTGTAGTTAAGTTTACATACAACAATATTTAGCACTCGAGTATTGAGATGACTTCATTGAGGCATTGTATGGGAGGATGTGTAGGTGTTCAAAAGAGTTGATTTGGTGAAAGATGTTCAGGATAAGGTGAAAAGTATCCAATCCAAGCTTCTAGCAGCCCAGAGTCGATAGAAAAGTATGCGGGACAAGTATCCCCAGTTATTCGACGATTCAGATACTACTATATTCTTGTTTTAGCCCTTTTCTCCTAGTTTGTCACTCGGGGACGAGTGATGGGTAAATTGGTATCTATTATAACGACATGTTTCCATCGTTATAGAAAAGCCAATGGGGAAAGAATTGGGGCCAGAAAGCTTTTGAGTAGTAACTTTGGATTTCCTAGCCTAGTCCAGATTTGGATGAAATCGGAGTCAGTGAGGTTTAGGGAAATATGGTAACAATCAGGTGATCTATTTATGATTTTGATTACATGAGTAGTTAGATAAGCTGTTAAGGAATCCGTACGACTTTACGGAATGGAATTCGGGTAAGTAGAACTCTCGAAATCGATCTTAGCGTGAACAATATTTTATGAGCGTCGTTGGTTAAAGGTGTGTTGTGTGATAGGGGTCTTGGAATTATTAAAATAGTTCACTGTTTTGTGCAAGCCGCTTTGGCGGAGGTTTTGGTCGCTTTGGTGGTGCCGCTGTAGCGGGATGGGTCCCACCGTAGCGGAACAGTGTAATTCCTTTTGTATATTTCAAATTAAAGACTTTTTTTCTAACTCAATATTTAGTAATTGAATGCACATTGTATAAGACTTGCTGAAATTTTGAACAAATTACAACATCATTTTAAAGTAATGAAAATATGAGATGGGAAAAAATACCTAATTTATATAATTTGTAGGGTTGGATTGTTATGTTGTCGGGTTGTGCTACTCCAATCTTTCAAAATTTTGACTTTTTAGTGTAGGGCCGCTTCAGTTGTCGGATTGGGACCATCAACTGTTAATCTTCAAAGTGAAAAAAGTTTGGAAGCAATGAAAGTGAAAGGGGGGAAGAAGAAAGTGAAAAGGTAAAGTAATTTTTTATAAAGTGTAAGAAAAAGTTCCACTTTACAAAGTGTAAGAAAAACTTACACTTTATAAAGTGTAAGAAATAGTTCCATTTTATAAAGTGTAGGAAATAGTTCTGTTAAATATTAAAATATACACGTTATGAGACTAACGAAAAACGTTTAGAATATTAGATAAAGTGGAATTTTTTCTTTCACTAAGCCTATTTTAGTTACTTACTAAGGTAGTGGCTTATTTTGGTCACTTTTATGTTTTTGTGGCTTATTTAGGTTCCAAATCCATTTCGTAGCAAGATTTTTTTTTTTTTATAGATGTTTTAAAAATTAAAAGGAAAAAAAAGACAATATTGCAAAGAGCCAAAGAGGTCATAAAATTAACAGAAATCAAGTTTTTAGGCTTTTGTGGCTAATTTATGAATAACAAAGCTCACACAGATTGGACCTTGATGATTTTTGGTAGGAGTATAAAACTCGTGATTAGAAAAATAACCTCTCTTTTGCTAGAAGAAATCAATAGAATTTTGTCGACATATGAGTCACCCAATCTAAGTGTATTGGTTGTTTGTTCATGCGATAAGCAGGGATAAAAAATTCAAAATCATCCATTTTTATGATCATTATTGAGTGCCGTCGGGGTAGAGCCATGGACTATAAGGGGTTCTTTCGAATCATCAAACAATTACATTATATATAAGGTTAAACATATTATTTATGTATGTATAATGAATATGTTGAATCACACGAATTTCCTTATGTGTTTTATGCTTTTATATTCTAGACTATTTTGATAAAAAAAACTTTGACTCGATCACTGATGTAATTACCTATGAATAAATGCATAAAATGCTTTTATTATTTAAAATCGGGTCAATTATAGTCCAATTCTAATTTATCAACATGAGTTGTGGTGCACTGGTGGGAGTGCTTCACTCTTAACCAGAGGTCTCAGATTCAAGCCCTGGTATGGAGAAAATCATGTTGGAAGCGCCACCCTCGAATGGGCCCTATAGTACACGATCCGAATTTAGTCGGAGCTCCAATGTGGGCTCCGGACACCGGGTAAAAAAAAAATAATCTAATTTAATAAAGTCCAAAATCAGGCTTACAAACTATGAAGATTGGATATTTTTGTTGAATATAGTCTCTTGTATTCTAGCGAGTTTTTATCAGTTCGGTGCACTAAAGCTTCCGTTCAAGTCTCTATATATAGTCTTTCAAAATTATTTCCTCATACATAGTAAAAAAGCTAAACAAAAAATGTCTTCTCCAAAAGACATTTCAATTTTTTTCCATCTTTTTCTTGCCCTTTTTCTTGCTTTTGGCTTCACAAACCAAAGCAAACTTTAACTCAAATCTTATTGAAAAAACATGAACAATTTATAAACCAAATTGGGACTTTAATTTATGCATAAAACTCTTAAATTCTGATCCAAAAATCTCATCAGCACAAACTCCATTTGATTTAGCCATAGCCATTATTCAAGTAGGAAATTCCCATGCATCAAAAACTCAAGACTACATAAATAAAAAGCATAGTCATGAAGGAGGCACAAGCCATGTTGTTTCTTCAACATTGAGTGTGTGTAGCAAATGGTATGTGTGATTCTTTTTCATATGCCAAATACATTTGGATATTTCTGATCACGAGGTGGTTTCTCTAGCTTATACCAACAGCAGCACAAGGGCACTCCTATGTTTTCTTGGGTACACTGTTAATTATATCCTAGTTTCTACCAGTTTCTCAAAATGGATATACATATATGTTAACTTCTTAGCATTGATTTTGATAAATGACACTTAAACATTCACTCATCCTCTTCGCAGGCAAACAGATCAACAAGAAAGGAAACCAAGAATAAATCATAAAGAAGAAATAAAGATATGTCATGATCTATAGAATTAATCAGATTCCAGAATAAAGATATGTCTTGATCTCTAGAATAAATCAGATTCCAGAATCAATGAAGAAGATCATGATCAATTAGAGATTCCAGAAATCAATCAAATATATTAAAGATTGCAGAACAAATCACCTAAGGAAAGAAAGAGATAATGTGCATCAATCAAAGGATACTTTCAAGACAACAAGATCAGTTAATATCCAAGGCTACAAGGAAGAAATCAAAATCAAGGGATGCATTCAAGTTAACGAGATCAACCAAAGATTCAAGACCACAAGAAGATCATCATATAAAGAAATAAGTCGATTTGCTCATGCACATATCTGATACGGACATGACTCATCAAATCAATCAGAATAAAATCAAGGACTTAATCAAAGATCCTTGATTCAAACTCCCTTGGATTTTCGTAAAAGATCAAAGTCCTCCAAAGCTATATAAACCTCTCTTAGCCATAGTTGTGAAGCACACACTTCACTTGAACTTATATTATAATCTTCTTTTATCTTTCAAAAAACTTTGTACACACTTGAGTGAACAATTGAAAAGAAAGGAGAAAAAAAGATCTGAGTATAGGTTATACAAGTAGAGGTTGTGTCAAAGAAGAAGATCTGATTTGCATATCAGACAGGGCTCTTAACTGTAACATTTTGTAATACCCAAGTTCTCAAAAAGCTCTTAAGGAAACCCTTGTAACCCAAGGGGACTGGACGCGGCACCACATCGGTGTTCCGAAATAGTATAAAAACTTTTTGTGTTATTTACTTGCTGTATTTACTATTTCTATATATCTGTTTTACTAATGTGCAGGCGAGTCGACTGACCATTACATGAAGTCGATTGAAGGAAATTTTAATTCACCCCCCTCTTGACTTTCAATTGGTATCAGAGCAGGTCTCACTAGTAAAATGTTTAACCACACGTTAGCAAAGATCCGATGGCACGCTATCATATTCTTGGTGCTCTACTTCAAGATGAACATTCCTCAACTCGACCACCATATTTCAACGGCCAACATTACTCCTGAAAAGACAGATTCAAAATCTCTGTCTCTTCAAATGATCATCAAGCATGAATTGTGATCAAGAAAGATCCAAAGCCTATTCCTGGATTGATAAAAAAAGATGGCACTGCGAAGCCATTTGATCATGAATCCTTCGATATCACAAAAGAGAAACAAGAGGTAATTCAAACTAATGCTAGAGCTATAAGTTTGTTATACTGTGCAGTGAGTGGAGCTGAATATGACAAGATATCAACATGTGAAACTGCGAAAAAAATGTGGGACAAACTAGAAGTGACCTATGAAGGAACCACCAAAGTAAAGGAAGCTCAGATCAGTTTACTAGTCAATGAATATGAATTGTTCAAAATGCCTGAAAATGAAAACGTAGAAGACATGTTCTGGAGATTTAGTAAAATTATCTGCGAACTCAAATTGCTTGGAATGGTGTACTCAAATGGACTACAAGTTAGGAAATTTGTTAGAAGTCTTCCCAAGGCTTGGGAAACTAAAGCTACTATTCTTGAAAATGGAGATTTGCAGCAAATGACCTACGATGAACTTCGTGGAAACCTGATGTCCTATGAACAAAATCATATTAACAGGTACAACAAAGACGATAAAAATAAAACTGTTGCTTTTACGACCGAAACATCCCAGGTCGAGGAAGAAGTCGATGAATATCAAAGCGAAGGAATGACTCTCATAAATAGAGGAGTCAGACAAATACTTAGACAAAGAAGACAGAGACCTCAACAGGAATTCAAGAACAATGAATTCAAAAGAAATGATAATTGCTGCTACTATTGTGGAAAACTAGGACATATCAAACAAAATTGCCTAGAACGAAAAAGGAGAAATAATCGAAGAAATAAAGATCCAAAAAATCTTGAAGCCTGGAGTCAAGGAGAAACATCCGAAGATGATCATGATGAAATCGCCAACATATGCTTCATGGCACTAGGTGAAACAAGTGAGGTAAGACCTTTTAATTGCCCAAACCGTAATGACTTACAAGACTCTTTGGATATGGTTACTGAAGAATTGCAGAAAGTCATTGATGAATACAATAAGATTGCTCAAGAAAAGAAATATTAGCAAATTCTTCTCGAAGCAAGTCAGATTGAAGTCGACTTACTAGAAGAAAATTTGGAGGAAGTAAAAATGCAGTTGAACAATATCAGAAAATCTCCTAGTCACAGCTCTGTCAGATCCAAAAGATCTACTCTCAATAACAGGAGAAGATCTCTTAATCATAGTTCCAACAGATCTTACAGATCTATATCTAATTCTCCTTATCTTTCTGCTGAAACTTCTGTTAGTTTCTCTTGTTATACTTGTGGTGACATTGGTCACAAATCTTTTAACTGCAGGAATTTTTCTTCTGGAAAATGGATTTGGAGAACAAAAGTTGTTTATCCTAACCCTCAAGGACCCAAAAATACTTGGGTACTAAAAAGAAATTAATCTACTTATTTTACAAAAGCAGACCAAAAGAACCTACAAAAAGGGAATGCGGGTAATAATAGATAGTTGATGCTCCATACATATGTGCAGAAAGAAAGAAAATTTTAAAACTCTTAACAAAAGTGATGGAGGGTATGTACGGTTCAGAGACAATGCAAACGGCGAAGTAGTAGGAGTTGGATCAATTACTCTTAGCTCATCATGTGATCTATCAGAAGTATACCTGGTGGAGGGACTTAAACACAACCTGTTTAGCATCAGTCAACTATGTGATGTTGGATTCAAAGTCTCATTCAATGTTACAACTTGCACTATCAGACATATGACTAAGGATATCACAATCGTTGGAGATTGTATTGATAATATCTATGTTCTAAACAATGTTGACTTGCCACTACTTACATCTCTAACTGTAGTATCAAATAAATCTTGGCTATGGCATAGAAAACTTGGTCATGCCTGCATGCATGCCTTTGAAAAATTGTCCAGACTTGAACTAGTCATTGAGCTTCCAAAGTTAAAATTTGAAAAGGAACATATATGCGACGCTTGTCAGCTTGGTGAGCAAACTCATTCTTCGTTCAAAGTCAAGGATACTGTAAGTACCACTAAACCTTTGGTCCCACTCGGACCACTAGCCACTACAAAAAAAATGTGAATTACATGGAGATTTTCTTGCAAATTTTCATACTAATCCCCAGGAAAATCTCCATGTAATTCACCATTTTCTTGTAGTGAACATTGGTGGTAAGAAATATGTCTTCGTTATTATTAACGAATTCTCAAGATTCACTTGGGTAATCTTTCTATCTCATATAAATGAAGCTTTCTCTGACTTTGAAGTGTTTTGTAGAAAAATCCAAAAAGAAGCAAGATATTTTATTTCCACAGTTCATAGCATTCATGGAGAAGAATTTGAAAATAAAGCATTTGAGGAATTTTGTGATAAAAATGGATTCACCCAAAACTTCTCATCTCCTAGATCACCTCAGCAAAACAGTGTGGTAAATGGAAAAAATCATTTGTTACAAGACACTGCCAAAACTATGCTTCTTGATCGAAATCTCCCTGATCATTTCTGGGCTGAAGCAGTAAGTATTGCCTTCCATATTCTGAACAAATGCCTCTTCAGACCTATTTTAACTCCATATGAGCTATGGAGAGGAAAAAAGCCTAATATAAGCTATTTTCACCCTTTCGAATGCAAATGTTTCATTCACAACAATGGTAAGAGAAATCTGAGTAAGTTTGATCCAAGAAGTGATGAAGGTATATTTTTTGGTGATGTATGCACCAATCAGTCGTGCATTTCTAGTTTTATTTCTAGTTTTTAATAAAAGTACTTAAAGTGTTGAAGAATATGTTCATGTTGTTTTTAATGCTACTAACCCAAGGATGTAGGAAGTAGAGTCTATAGATGATGAAACTACTCCAGCATTGAACACTGAGAACCTCTCAAATACTTTTGATCAAATTACAGTAGAGGAGTCAACTACTCCAGAATTGAAGTCAACTAGTCCAAAACCAAAATCGACTAGCCCAATCGAAAAGACAAACTAGAGCTTCATTGAGAAAACAAGCATTTGTTGCACTCATGTCTCAACTTGAACCCAAACGTATAAATGAGGCAATGGAAGGTGAATCATGGAGACAAACAATGAAAGAAGAACTTGACTAGTTTGAAAGAAACAAGGAAGGTATTGATTACGATGAAACTTTTGCTCATGTAGCAAGGTTAGAATCCAAAAAGAAGGTTCCAAAGAAGCCGCATCCCAATGCTTCAGGATCCCTCTCTCCCGAGAATATGCAACGCTTCTGGGAATCGAGCAAAATAACATTTTGTGCTGTCTTGAACTTTTCGAGGAAGTTGTTCACCTCTTCTATGCAAACCTCTGTATTTCTCCTGACAGTGCATACGAGTCGGTTGCCCTGTTGTTACAGGATAATGAGGAGCTCAAAACTCGCATCCTGGCTGTCGAACGTGCAGAAAGGAATCTCCACCGTCAACAAGTTGACTCTCTCAAGAGTGGAGTCAGCTCCTCCAACACTGACATGCTCTGATGGTTCAAAACTTCTACTCCAGTCTCTCCAAGAATGGGTGATCACTAACTCTTAATCTTTAACTCTCGTTTGGTTTTTGCAGTTTTTATTGTTTGGATTGCATATTGTGGACTTGTTATCCTCCTTTCTGCTACACTGTTTTTATCTATTTTTTGTCCTACTATTATCTTATTTGCTCTGCTTTCTTTTTTATTATGCCAAAGGGGGAGAATATCTTTGCTTCCACAATTTCCATAAAGAGGAGTCTTACAGACATGGGAAGCTACGAGACCAACGAAATCCTACAAACAGGGGGAGCTACAAGACCAACGAATTCCTACATGAACATCAGGGAAGTTTTATTGTCTCTCAGATTACTAATTGAAATTATGAATTTTATTGTCATTATCAAAAAGGGGGAGATTGTTAATTTCTTAGAGTTGATTTTGATAAATGACAGTTAAACATTCACTCATACTCTTCGCAGAAAAACAAATCAACAAGAAAGGAAACCAAACATAAAGCATAAAGAAGAAATAAATATATGTCATGATCCGTTGAATCAATCAGATTCCAGAATAAAGATATGTCTTGATCTCTAGAATAAATCAGATTTCAGAATCAATGAAGAAGATGATGATCAATCAGAGATTCCATAAATTAATCAAATATATTCAAGATTGCAGAAAAAATCACCTTAGGAAGGAAAGAGATAATGTGCATCAATCAAAGGATACTTTCAAGACAACAAGATCAGTTAATATCCAAGGCTACAAGGAAGAAATCAAAATCAAGGGATGCATTCAAGATAACGAGATTAGCCAAAGATTCAAGACCACAAAGAAGATCATCATACAAAGAAAGAAATCGATTTGCTCATGCACATATTTGATATGGACATGACTCAGCAAATCAATCAGAATAAAATCAAGGACTTACTCAAAGATCCTTGATTCAAACTCCCTTGGGTTTTTCGTAAAAGAGCAAAGTCCTCCAAAGTTATATAAACGTCTCTTAGCTATAGTTGTGAAATACGCACTGCACTTGAACTTATATTGTAATCTTCTTTTATCTTTCATAAAACTTTGTACACACTTGAAAAGAAAAGAGAAAGAAAGATCTGAGTGTAGCTTATATAAGTAGAGGTTGTGTCAAAGAAGAAGATTTGATTTGCATATCAAATAGGGCTCTCAACTGTAACATTCTGTAATATCCAAGTTCTCAACAAGCTCTTAAGGAAACCCTTGTAACCCAAGGGGACTGGACGTAGGCACCACATGGGTGTTCCGAACCAGTATAAAAATTCTCTGTGTTATTTGCTTACTGCATTTACTATTTCTATATATTTGTTTTACTAACGTGCAGGCGAGTCGACTGACCATTACAGGAAGTCGACTGAAGGAAATTTTAATTCACCCCTCCTCTTGACTTTCAATATATACATATATGATTCAATATATACAAAGTTAGCGAGTGCATGTACGCCCCTCCTAAAGGTGTCGGTCCGCCTATGCTAGTAACACAAATGTTACTTATTTTCTTTAGTAACACGTGGTTTGTGTCAAAGCTACTGAGTTCTGGTGAAAATCTAGCTTCATCCATGCATATAACTTATTGCATAAATATTTTTATTCGTATGAAAATCTCAAGCACCCTTCACGCGATTTTTTTTTTTCAGTGGTGAAACATCAAACTTGTGGAAATATTAATGTTTGTTATTTTGGTGGCAGGAAGATGAACGTGAAACCTCTTGCTTACTTTCTAATATTAGTATTTTGAATTATGTGTCCGTCTCATTTTTAATAGAACCAAAAGCACTTTTGATTTAATTGATCTGACGCCGAAGCACATTATATCTTCATTTAATTGAATTGTACAATTTGATCCCTTTTCTTGCTAATATATTCACAAATTACCACATTTATTAATCATCTCACCACTTAATTATTCATATGTGATATGTTATGTTAAATTTGTATTGTTACTTCATATTTGACAATAATACAGTTCTATAGATATTCAACTCATGTGACATGTTTTATACGTGATGGGACCAAAGACACATTTTAAATTAATGGAAGGTGAAATATGTTGATGTATATATATAGATATATATCAGAAGGACCAAAGGAGAACTTAGTAATTATTTAAGACGAAAAGTATTATTATTCCTTTCTACTAGCATAAACTTTTGAATGAAATTTGAATACATAAGCTGAAAACTTTTAGATGTGATCCTCATGAACCTCTTGTTATAATTACCTAATATCATGTTGAGCTATCTGACCACCTCAAGTTTAGAGATAACATACTTTAACATATTAATTATATTATGACTCAACAACAGGTATGGTGGTGGTGTTGGAGCATTTGTGATTGCTTTAGATAATGTTCGAGGTGTTGTTGGAGCATTTGTTATTGCTTTAGATGATGTTCAAGAGAAGAAATTTCAATCAACTAGTGATCATGTTGAATCAGCTAATGATTTTGCCATGAATTGTGAAGAGACATTTGCTTCAAGAAATGTTCAAGATGATGGAATTTCAAAGGGTGATAATCTTGTTATGTATTTCAGCTTACCTGCTGGAGTCGTTATCAATGTTCTTAATGGAGAAACAACTATGTATACCACATTTTGATCTTTTGGTTTGTTCTACTTTAGTATTTATGGGGCAATAAATAGTCTATCTTACCTTATTTAAGTGAAGCAATCGAGATCTATATGTTGCAAAACTAGTTTTGATTTGATTTTGTTGTTCTATATTATGTTGATTACACTTCAACAACTTTAGCGGCCATATTTTTATTCCCAAAGTTCATAGTTACTACTCTCATGCCTCAAATCATTTCAAATGAAACTCAAATAATGAACAATATATCTTCAAGTTAAATTTGGGGGTGGGGGTGGGGCTTTTTTTATTTGATTTTTAAATTTTGTAATTATATGTGTCATAAATTCATTGGCCAGTTTAATTTTTACTCAAAATTAATTATTTAAAAATTACGTTTGACACAAATGACAAATGCCATCATTTAATTCGTCACTTTACACGTTATTCGTGACTGTAACCCATACACATTATATAGTTGATATTGAAAAAAGGTGTCAAAATGACATAGTGAGATCCTACATGAGGTGTCTAAAATGAAAATCATCCAGTTGAGGTGTCTAAGTGAAACATCGTGCCAACTTTAGAGGGCCACCGATAGATTAGACCAACTTTTTAAGTGTGTTAAAAAATTTCTTAGAAAGGCCATAAAGTTTGTTATATTTATTATTTTACACCAATTTAAGTAAGAAATAAATTATAAGGACAAAATAGAGAGTAAGAAAAAGTAGGACACACTCATGTGAAACCATACCTAAATAAGAAAAAATATGGGTATCGAACAATGGATGGGAAACCAGATTTTTTTTGTAAAAGACTAAAATGTCCTCAAAGATAATTTAAAAGACATTAAATATACATGAGCTCAACCACATAATTAATGGTGTTTCTTTGTGTGAAACTTACACATATATACAACTTTTAGATTTGATATGACTTAATTCATGTTAATTTGAAATATTATATTTTAAAAATATTTTAATTAAAAATATATTTTATTAAACTAGTTTTATCCATCAAACACTTTTAAAGTAACTACATATGATGGTGAGATAAGACTCATATTGCAGTCAATGAGTGAACCCAAAATAAATTATGAAGTTGTAATTTTTAATTTTTTTTTTTTTTTTACAAAAGTATTGAAATAGGTTAAGCCGCTTTTCTTTGTA
The DNA here is from genome assembly GCA_029007595.1 of Solanum commersonii. Classification (NCBI taxonomy): domain Eukaryota; kingdom Viridiplantae; phylum Streptophyta; class Magnoliopsida; order Solanales; family Solanaceae; genus Solanum; species Solanum commersonii. The sequence continues at coordinate 1,616,789 of JAJTWQ010000055.1, read as the reverse complement.
GCTTTTATATAAAAAAAACTAGATGTTATATGCTTGTGCAAGCATGAACCCAATAAATTGAAATTGAATGTACTAATAGCTTTTTTTTTTGTATTTATAGTTGTTTGGCATGAGGATATGTATGATTATTTTGTCATGAGTTTGGTTAGTCATATTAGTTAGTTCCAAGATTATTTATCTCATTTGTATTATAATGATAAGATAACTTATCATATATATATATATATATATATATATAAAGAAATAATTAGCCTCATGAGATATTTAAATTTATGAAATAATTTTGTCTAATCCCATTCCTACATCAAACGACCTGTAACAGTACAATTCATTCTTGTGAACATAGAGCAAATGTGATTTAATAAATTCAAATTGAAAAAAATTAGTATAAGCAAACACATAAAATTCTACATACTTCGTAATTTGCTTTGTAATTTGAATATTTATGTCAATCAATTATGTTATGTGAAGTGATCCCCTATCCATCATATATATAATTTTTTTAAACGAAAAATTACAAGAACTATCCATTAAATATAATCTCTTTGTTTTAATCCTTTTTAAGGGAAAACTACATAAATGAGCCATAAAATTCAAAAAAAATTACAAGTTCATAACCAAATCTAATGTAATTTCTGAAATACTCATTCTCTCACAAATAATTATAGTCCATACCCCCATTCATTAAGGCTAACAATTTACGCTTAACTGATACTAAATCAGTATATATATATATATATTGCATTGATATCATTAAGGTTTCTTGTTCAGAAATTACTCATTAATCAATGGTATTATAAGAATATATGTATATTGTTGTGGTAACATTAAGGTTTCTTTTTCAGAAATTACTCATTAGTCAATGATACTATATGATACTGATTTAGTATTAGTTAAACGAAATTAGTTAGGGCATATATAGTGTAATTATTTAGTGAGGTATGAATGTAAATGGATAAATATATGTTTGTAATTATTTTGTTTTTATGGAGGATTTGCTTAGTTTCCCCTTGTTTTAATCTGTTTTTCTTGTTTTTCCGTTTTAGTTTGTTTATAAAAATGCATTTCCCTTTTTGATAACTATTAATTAATTCCAGCTTTCCATGTCATATATATGATTAAGATCACAAGATTAAAGGACATGCATCTTGGTACATTAAACTTTCCACATCACATGTTTAAGATAACAAGATTAATAAAAATTTTGGTACATTCTATATATCTTTAGTTTAATATCATAGAATTCAAAATATTCTTTACTTTTTAAAACTTGATGTCGAATTAAAATCAAATAAGTAATTTGAAATGAAAGGAAATGTTAATGGTAACCTACAAGTGTAAACAAACTGACCGTAATTCCTTACTCCCAATTATGATAACATTGACGTAAGAAAATATGTTGTAAAGTCCTATTAACACTTATTAACTAACTAGGGAACGTAGCCGCGCTTCGCGCGTGCGTTAAGATATATGTGTTAGAATCAATTTTCTTTTCGATTAATTATATATTCTACTATATTATATTGTTCAATCTTATCATTATCTTTTGGTTTAATTGTAGGGAGAAGGGTAAAAAATACTTGTCAACTTTTGTTTAATAGTTAACTTTATCCTATGTTATACTATGCAACCATCCATAACTCCGCCATCTACAAATTTATTATTTGTATCCTTCAATTGCATGAAAAACTTCAAATCAAGTAAAATTATATGTTTTTCTTTAAAAATAACATATTACCCAATTTTAACCCATGTTCGATCCTCTAACTATCTTAACCCATGTCCGACCCTCTAACTATATTAACCCAAACAAATTAAGCACATGTCCAACCCTTCTAAGTTTGCCTTGCTATGAGTAGTAATGATAGCCATGATTGCACTTGAACATAATGCAAGTTCACTCTGTTTTATTATTTGAATAAAAAATATGGTGAATGATGGAGTATGTAGAAATTTATTTATCCTCCATTAAAACACAATATGAAAGGGTGTGTCATTTCATTAATGTAATATGAAAAGATTAGCCAAAAAATTGATAAACTCATAACAACATAGTAGGCTAATTTATTAAATTAGAAGTAATACCAAATTAATTTAAGTTCTTAAAATTGAGAATCAATTATAGGAAAGATAAAATGAAGTATTTAATATTGTGAATAATTAACAAATTGAACAAATGTGTGTTTATTTTCCTTATGTTCTTTCCCTTTACATCTCTTCATTGCCTTCATACTTTTACATTGCCTTTTTTTTTTAAAATTGCAACAATAAATTAAAATATGAAAAGAAAAAAAATCAAATAAAGAAGAAAAAAAGATAAATAGATTTATTGGCCATAGAAAAGTGCACATCTCATTATTGTCTATGCCTAACTTTAATTATTATATATAGCTTTAGAGATAGAAATAATAAACTTATTCATCTAATTAAATTAGGGAACAACTCCAAAAGAATAAGAACTAAAATTTCAAAAATTAAAATAAAATCTTACAAAGATTTAAATAATAATATAATTTAGTGTTGGACTTTGCTCAAAGATCTCTTTTCTCCACAATCGCAACAACCATGATCACCTGTACAAAAAGAAAAATAAGAACCTTGTGATTTCCATTATGGAAACATAAAAAAATATTGCACATGTTGAATCATACTCACATATACGACGGTATGCTATATCATTATTCCTCTACAAACAACACACTTCTCTTTTCATTGTGAGCAACAGTATCCTCCAAGAAGATCACCTAGGCCCTAGACTAATTGCACCTACTTAACATAATTGTCATTACATAACTTACATTATGTCATTAGAACATGACATTAGAAAGAATAGCAATTATATGAATATAATCTAAATTAGAACTACATCATGCTATTCTTATTTTTCGAATAGTGAAGGTCCATCACCATATACGCTTCATTTTGAAAAATGAAATTGAATATCTCATGATTTTTTTCAAGTATTCTAAATTCTTGATTCTTGATTCATATTGAAATGTTCTAATAGAATACCCGAAGTCTTTAAAAGGTTAAAATCACAATAAATCAAGAAAAAAAGAAAATATAAGAGAGCATAAACAATATGATAACAAAATAAAAAGAAATTACAAATACACCTTTAAATCATGGCTTCCTCGAAAAAATTAGCACATCATTTTCCTCCATTCTTGTCACAAGAAAATCCAAGCTTTGCATCTCAAAAGAAAAAGTGTAAAATTAAAAAGAATAAGCTTGTAAATGAGTGGTAAAAATGAGAAGCTACAAAATTATGAGAATTTTATGAAAATATAAAGAAGAATGGAAGGTAAAAGGGTTTGTAACCGATTTGAAATTATAATGATTAATTAGTAAAACTCAATTAATAGGAAATAAATGTGATTGAAATTTATTTCAATTTAAAAGGTATTTTTTTAATAAAACGGAAGAGATATGAGAGAAGGAAGAGGAAGGGTCTTAGGTAAATTAATTAATTAATAGTATTAGGGATGAAATAAAAAAATATTTTTAATTTTCTGCTAATTTTTATGGCAACAAATTAAATGAAATTGATTGAGACAAAAATTAATGGGAAAAAAACGTTTATGGTAATAAGTAAAAAGAGAGATAAATAAGATATTTTATTTTTAGAAAATTGTAGATATAAAAAGTATAATATTAAAATATGATAATAAAAGGATAAATAAATTAGATTTTTTAGAAAATTATATTTAAAAAAAAGGTAAAAAAGGGAATTTAAGGAAACGTAATTATTATAGTAAATAAAACGTTTATGGTAATAGATAAAAGAGAGATAAATAAGATATTTTATTTTTAGAAAATTGTAGAAATAAACAGTATGATATTGAAGTATAATAATAAAAAAAGGATAAATAAATCAGAATTTGTAGAAAATATAAAAACAGAAGGTAAAAAGAGGAATTTAAGGATAAGTAATTAATTATAGTAATGGTGAAGAGAGATAAACATAATAAATTGTAGTAATAATGAGGAGAGATAAATAAGATATTTTAAATATTTATTTTTCTTCTTTTGGAAGATATTAGAGATCAAAAGTATAAAAAAAATTCAAAAAATTGACAAAAAAAGATAAATGGTAATCCTGGCCAAAGAGAGGTGCCACGTCAGACTTTTGTTATCCAGCTTTATATATATATATATATAGATGGATTAATTACTTGAGTGGATCCCTTTTAAAAAATAATTACTTGTTTTAAATATACTCTTTAATTATTACCATTTATAGCAATATCTAACAATACTATGTATTTTATTATATTTATCTTTCTTTCTCACCTCTTTTTTTTTTTTTTTTTGTCTCTAGCATTTTCATATTTGTCTCTCTTTCTCGCTCTTTATCCCTTTCCTTCTTTCTTTTTGTTATTCTTTCTCCATTTCTTTCTTTCTTTCTTTTTGTAAGTTATTCTTTCTCCATTTTTTTCTTTCCGTACATTATTCTTTCTCCTTTCTTTCTTATGCTGCTCTTTCTCCCTCTCTTTCTATTGTTCTTTCTCCCTTTCTTTCTCTCTCTACTTTCTTTCGTATAGTAGTCAATAATTCGTAGACGGAATATAATTTGTATCAATAATTAATTGGACAAGTAATCTAATCGTAACAAATGAAGAGATATAATAAACTGCAAAATGAATTAAACTTGAATTAAAAATGTATTACACACATATTAAAGTTGAATTAGATGAGAATTAAACATGAATGCAAAATATAGCAAACGAAAGAGCATTCTATGATCTGTAAACTGAATAAAACTTGTATCAATAATGAATTAAACAAGTAATCAAATTGTAACAAATCAACCAATAAAATGTAAAATGAATTTAACTTGTATTAAAAGTGTATTACACTAGTATTAAAGTTGAATTAGAAAAGAGAATTAAGCATGCATAAAAAACGTAACTAATGAAAGACCAGACAACGGTATGTAGAGTGAATTAAACTTGTATCAATAATGAATTAAACAAGTAATCTAATAGTAACAAATCAACCAAAAAACTGCAAAATAAATTTGCATTAAAATTGTATTATACAATATTAAAGTTGAATTAGAAGAGAGAATCAAGAATGAATGAAAAACGTAACTAATGAAAGACAAGACAATGATCTATAAACTGAATTAAACTTATATTATTCATGAATAAAACATATATTATTATGTGTCTTAGAAATTATTTTTGGTTTGTATCACTAAAAACGTGAGTGATGTTTGCAATATGTATTAAAATGTATTGTGCATGTATTATAAGTGTGTTATCTATATTATGAAACATATCTAATACAACTTTAATACAAACGCGATATAGTTTCGTAAACTTCATCCTTTTCGAGCTTCAATCTAATATTTCTCCTAAAATCAATTCTAAACTTAACCAAACCCTCTTGAAATTGAGATATAAACTTCAAACGATATTTTCAATTATTCATAGGAACAACCTATCCAAACTAATCGCAAACGAAATAGTAGAAAGTAATCTAATCGTAACAAATGAAGAAACATAATAAATTGCCAAATGAATTAAACTTGAATTAAAAATGTATTACACACATATTAAAGTTGAATTAGAAGTGAATTAAACACGCATGCAAAATGTAGCAAACGAAAGAGCATTCTGAGATTTGTAAACTGAATAAACTTGTATCAATAATGAATTAAACAAGTAATTTAATCATAACAAATCAACCAATGAACTGTAAAATGAATTAATTTGTATTAAATGTGTATTACACAAATATTAAAGTTGAATTAGAAGAGAGAATTAAGCATGGATAAAAAATGTAACTAATGAAACACCAGACACTGATATATAGAGTGAATTAAACTTATATCAATAATGAATTAAACAAGTAATCTAATAGTAACAAATAATAAACTACAAAAATGAATTAAATTTGCATTAAAAGTGTATTACACAATATTAAAGTTGAATTAGAAGAGAAAATTAAGAATAAAAAAAAACAATACTAATGAAAAACAAGATAAGAATCTATAGACTGAATTAAACTTATATTATTCATGAATAAAACATGTATTATATGTATCTTATAAATTAATTTGATTTGTATCACTAAAAACATGAGTGATATTTGCAATATGTATTAAAAATATAGTGTGCATGTATTATAAGTGTGTTACGTAAATCATTTGGTTGGTATCATTAAGAAGAGAGTAAAGTTTGCAATATGTATTAAAAATATATTGTTCATGAATAAAACTTATATTATATGTGTCTTATAAATTATTTGATTTGTATCACTAAGAAATTGAGTGATTGTTGCAATATGTATTATTAATGGACTGCTTATGAATAAAACTTATATTATATGTGTCTTATAAATTATTTTAATTTATCACTAAGAAAATGAGTGACGGTTGCAATATGTATTAAAATGTAATGTGGGTGTCTTATAAAGGTATTATTAGTGTGTTATCTAAATTATTCTTGTTGGAATCACTAAAAAAGGAGTGAAGTGTGCAATATGTATTATAAATGTACTATTCATGAATAAAACATGCATTATATATATCTTATAAATTATTTTGATTTGCATCACTAAGAAAAAAAGTGGCGTTTGCAATATGTATTGCAAATGTATTGTTCCTATATTGTAAATGTATTACAAGTGTGTTACTTAAATTATTTTGGTTGATACCACTAAAAAAGAGTGAAGTTTGTAATATGTATTATAAATGTATTGTTCATGATTTTAATACAATTATGAAACATATCTAATATAACTTTAATATAATTGTCATACAGTTCCATAAACTTCACCTTTTTCGAGTTTCAATCTAATATTTCTCCTAAAATCAATTATAAACTTAACCAAACCCTCTTAAAATTGAGATATAAATTTCAAACGACATTTTCAATTATTTGTAGGAACAATCTATCCAAGCTAATCACAAATTCGTAAAATTCAATTAATGAATTCAAAATTTGAAGCTTTATAATGACCATTAATGGTGAACTCTTGTTGCTATAATTTTACAGATTTGAAATTTTTTCTTGAAAATATGATTTTGTACAATTTTTCATCTTTTCATTTCTTTTTCCTTCGTATTTTTGGGTAAAAATAATGAAATATGGGCAAAAATTGATGTGAAGATAGTTATTTATATGAAAATTTCAAAGAAGAAGAAGAATATTAAAAAAAGAAGAAAAAAAAAAGAGGAGGAAGATAATAATGATAGAAAAAGAGACAAAAAAGAAGAAGAATAAAAAAAAAAGCGAAGGAAGATGAAAAAGGAGGCAAGCGACTGTACAATTTCTTAATTCCAAAAAATTGTTATATTTAGTTAGAAAAATTATATTGCATAAATGATAAATATTTCTTTAATATAGCATATTTATGTGATTTACCCTATATAGATTATATTGTAACTAGTATTAGTTGGTATTAGTCAGCATTGGTTAGTTCAGTAGTTAGTTAACTGCAGTGGTCAGTAAGTCGGTTAGAGTGTCAAGAAGTTAGTTAGGATATTTTCTTCCTATTTTGCTTAGTTGGACACAACTATCAACTGTCAACATATTATCCATGTGTATCAATCAATAGAGAAAGTGCGAGTTTTCATTTTCTCAAAGTTCAGATCTCGTGAATTGCTCTCCTTCAATTGCCAATTATGGCTTCCCTGTTCTAGGTATACACGATCTGTTGTGAGGTTTTGTTATGGTATCAGAGCAATCTGGTCGGTTTCAGTCCTTGTCGAATTAGAATTTCACCTATTTTTCTAGCTAAGTTTCCTCCATGGAAGGTACTGAGAACACTGCAGTTAACTAACTACTGAACCAATGTTGACTAATACTAGTAGTAATTACAAGTCCATAGTATTATGACGATAAATTAACATGTCGATACCAGCTTGATTAATAGTTAGAAGATTGGAAGAAAAGAAAAATAAGCATAGTCCGGGTGGAAGAAAGATATTCATAAATTATTATAATTCATCATAACTGATAATAAATGTAAGTTAACAAGGAAGACGGATCGCCAGTATTACATTGAGTATGAATTTGAGATCAGATAAGAGCAAGCTGCTCAATATTGATAGGATAAGAATAGTTGGCATCATTATAGAAAGCCATTCTTCCAAGCAAGAGATTTACTGCAGATGTGGGGTGATATGCATCCCAAAATAAGTACTCATCTCTGTTTGCACATGGTATTTCAAATGGAAGACAAGTTACTTCCCCTTGGTTTTTCCCTAGACCACAACATCCACGATCTATCACACTAAACCCATACACCTTGTGGTTTTTAAAGATATCCTTAAACATATATTCCATATCAAGGAATATGAAGTGTGCACCAGCCAGATCCTTGTTCAGTTTCATGATCATTGTCCTTAGTTTTGAATTGAATGGATGCACCATTTTGTTTACAGATTCTGAACATCCACCACCTGAAGTTTCTGCTAGCATGCTTGGGATGCAACCCATTTGTCCAATCCCAGTAATAATAAATTTCCGTGCTCCAAGATCGTACAATTTCTGCATGACCAATTTCAATTAGTGATTAATAGAAATTGAATTTGTTCAAGTTTGAATGATGGATCTTACTGTTAATTGAGCTTTGTACTGATGAACGAGTAATTCAGCAAACTTTTGAGGAGAGTATTGATCTTGAGTAAAGTAGACAGGCATAATGTAATTGTTGAGGTAATCATTGTTTCCCATACCCACAAAGAAGATGCACTTGGGAATTGCCTCTTTCACAATGGGTGCACTCATATTTTTTATCAAATTTACCAACGTGTTCTCAAAGTTTTTTATTTGATAACTGAATGGGATTCGTTCCACCTGAATGAAAAAACAACCGTACATTTTTTTTGTATTATTATTACTATATCAAATATGAAAATTAAATCAATTTCAAATGAAAATAGATACTTACAAAGTGAAAACCAGTAACATCAAGGATACCAGCAGCAGCAGAGGCATAGTTCACTCCAAAACGCATTGTATCCACATTGAACTCCTCTGAATATGATGGAAGCAGAGGCAATCCCAGAAGCACACCTGCAAGTTTCCATACAAAATATATATTTACCGCCACATTTAATATCGATCTACGCATTAATTATACTTTTCAACAAACACTGAGAATATAAATTCGAATCGCAAACATATAAATTAATTGAGAACATAAGTTTATTACTTGTTTGTCTGAAAATGTTCGTGTTTTTCTGTTTTTTTGAAACGATAATGTGTTTATCTAAGTGATATAAAACGTTCTATATTTTACGGAAGAAAAAATACACTGGTTGTCTTTTTTTATTTGTCACATAGTGAATTTTTATAATTAAATAAGATTTTTAAATATTAAGGTCTTAGATAAAAAAAAATGTATGAGATGTATCAAAGTGTTTTTTTTTTTTTTTTGTAATTTAAACATGTAACGTAAAAATTAAAACTAAAGTTAAGTGATCATATTAGTTTATCAAAGTTAAAGTGACAAAATATTTTGAAGATACACACAAACTAACTTTAATTAAGTAATAAATATTTATAAGAAAACAAATATATAATGCAAATATTGTTTGTTTACTTGACTTAGCGAGTATAAATACAATATAAGAGTCACATTCAAAATTTATTCACTAGTCTTTCAATTTACTTTTATTTGACCAGTTTTAATTTGGCACATTTTTCAAGAAATGGTAATTTAAATGAAAAATTTGTTATAGTGCCTTTTGATAAATTAAATGTTTTGAAAAATATATTGAAAAAAATGACTATAGTTACTAACACTAATTCATTTTTTCTTAAATTTTCAAAATAATGAATAATTCAAGAACTAGTTTCATTTAAAATAAAAATAAAAATTAGACCGAGAGAGTAGCTAAAGTAATTTTTATTTTCCAGAATGTTTCCAGAAAATGAAAAGAAGTATATTGATATTTACTCAAATAATGATTTCAAGTGTTAATAATCATTGAATTCTAAATTTAATGATTTCTCAATTCAAATACATTATCAGGCCAAATTAGTAATCGGACTTCTCCCTGCCACCGAAGCTTAAAAAGGTTTCAAAAATAAGAACCAATTGATGAAGGTGAAACAAAAGGAAGAGTAACCTATAATTAACAAAAAAAATTTGATAAATTTTACAAGATGTAGAGTAAATCACAGAAACGAGAAGATTTAATAAGAACAAAATAATTTAATTTTTTTATTTAAAAAAAAAAAGTAATTGGGAATAGAGGCAGTTACCGATCTGATCAAGGATGGTGTAGCCATTAGAGAAGCGTCCAGTAGGGCCACCAACATCAATGCCATAAGGCAAATAATTGGCTTTGGCAAATGAGAAAAGCTGGTTATTGTTTCCACTGTCTATCAATGAGTCTCCGAAAGCAAACAAAGCTGGTACCACAGCCGGTGGTGGCACTGGTACCGGTGACGTCGATGCCGGTGGTGGCGCTGGTACCGGTGACGTCGATGCCGGTGGTGGCGCTGGTACCGGTGACGTCGATGCCGGTGGTGGCGCTGGTACCGCTGAAGTCGATGCCGGTATCGATGCTGGCGCTGGGGCATATGCATCATCGTAATCGTATGCATAATCGCCATCTCCTACTACTGAACTAATTGTTAACATCATGAAAAACAAACAAAACCTTATAAACTTAGCCATGTTTTTATCTTTTCTTTGCTACCTACAACTCAAGGTGACAAGGGAGGTGCTTGTTATATAGTTCTAAGAGTTGATCACAATGGAATGGGAGACCTCATTTATAAAGGACAAACCTTCTATGACAAGATTTGCAAAACTAAAAAAGCACAGTGCATTTTTTTTTGACCTTTTTTAATAAAAAATTATAAACACATTTGTCAATGGTTAATGATGATATTTGACTAATTTTTTTTGTCTTTTTTTCCTTAACTTAAAAGCATATTAAGAGTTTGTTTGACCTTATTGAGGTGTTTGCATTGTAAAAATTGCTTTTAACCGGAAGGATAAATAGTTTTTTGATGTTGGGAAGAACTAAAATTTTATGCTCTTACAAAAATTAGAAGCAGCAAATTATTTTTTTATGACCAAACTATACTTGCTATATATACATGTTTATCGATATATCTCTTATATTTATTTATTTATTTTTGTGGTAAATTTTCGTATATAGTAATTAATTTGTGGAATGAATTATTTTACTTATTATTTTAAAATTATTATGTAAATATGATATCAATATTTAATTAATTAATTTATTTATCTATGTATAGTATTGATTGAAGATTTGAATGTGTACATATAAATAAAATTAAATAAGAAATGAACTAAAATTTTAATTATAAATATTTAAAATAATTTTTCTATAAAATAATCTTAATATTAAAAGTGTATTGCTATTTATTCTTTTTTGTAATTTGAATCTCAAAAGTGTTATTGAAAATGATTAGTCAAACACAATCTGCTTATCAAGAATATTTTTCAAATAATTAGCAAAATACAAATTACTTTAAAAAAAGAAGAAGCTATTTTAAGAAAAAATGTTTCTAAAAATAAGCTTGGGTCTAAGTGTTTCTAAGATGAAGCACTCCTTAAAAGCATTTTAAGTGTTTCACAAATTATCCCCAAATTGAATTTTGTAACCAATTCAATTTGCCAACATTAATATTTGGGACTATAGGAATCAGATTTTTGATCCTGGTTTTCTCTCTTTTTGTGTTCTAGTGTATTCAGAAAGAAAAAAGAAAAGAAAAGAGTTTTACTCCAATAATCCTAGTCATGTAGACAATTTGAACGATGTTCCCATTTTGAACGGTACTGTTCCCATTTTGCTAGCTCTGCTACAAGACTTTCGAGAAAAATATGCCAAATCGAGTTATTCCTTCTGGTTCATTTTTGAATTGACACATCTATTAAGAAAATAATAATTGATATAGTGATTTTTACTATTTTACCCCTATTAATTATGAATTTGGTGAATTAAAAATTTAAGTTTTCGAAATTTTTTACATTTTTCAAAGTAATTAATTGAGGATATAATAGGTAAAAAAATTGTTCTTTCTCGATTTGTCAAAATTGACAAGTAATTAGAACAACTAAAAAAAAGTAGATAAATAATTAGAAATAGAGGGAGCATTACTCAATTAGTAATTTATTGGTTATTACGCGATGGGATTGTATTTAATATCTTAGTGGAAAAAGATGTCCGAATTCATACTACTAATCAAAGGTGTCTGATTATCATTAATTAAGTCTTATTTATATGTGGGAAAGAAAATAATCTTTACTTCGAAATGGCTTGTGTCATTCAATTTTGATGGATCGTCAATCATGTTATGAATTCGAGATTTAATTTAAATAAAATAAAATTTTATATTCACTACATTGGATCGTGATTTTGAAAATATCACACATGTTTCAGTTTACACTTTTTTTTTTTTTAAGAAGTAGACGTCATAATCATCCATTTGTCACAGAGTATTCAATGGTTGGTTCAAAATTTTAGTCGATCTGTGAAGTATATTGGTATAATTTACATCTCTATTTTTCAAATAAGGCGCAACGTTATGAAACACAATAAAATATAATAATTTAATTAAATTAAATTTAAAAGAATTTTAAGAAAGATTTTAGGAGTCGCCACCTAATTTTAGGGTAATCAGTAAATCAATTAACTAATTAATAAAAAATAAAAAATCTATGAAATCAATAGATTCTAGGTAAGAGTTCAAGTGATTCTAAAGAAAAGATATTAACATCCTTCAAAATTCATAATTGTGGGTTTCGACTGAACTCGTTATTTTTAAATTGAGGAGGAGATAAAAATAACGTACAAATATAATAAACATGAAATATATACAAATAGTAAAGTAAAAAAATAACTAAAGAAACGGCATAATGTTTGTCTATCGTTAACAATATACATAAAAAAAAATATTATTGAAATATCTTCCTTGGAAAGCAACTCTCGATATTTATAATATGCTTAATAAAATTGTTAGTAATGAATAATATTAACCAAAATAATTGAACATGTCCTATAAACATGAAAGACCTTAGAAATCAATAGTAATTTCTTCTTCGACCAGCTTCTCAACAAATAGCAAAGAGAAATAAAACAATAAAAAAATAATCCTCAACCCATCAGGACCATACCACACAAAATTAGTTGAATTTAACAAAAAAAATATCGAAACAAGCTAAAATATAAAATAAAAATCATGAACAGCATCTATTCCAATTAGTGAGAATCACTACTCAAAATGCAACTAAAAAGTAATAATATAAAATCATATATAGCAATGACAGAGAAGACAGTAATTGAAACATTTAACAATAACTAAGACAAAAAGCAAATATAAAACTAGGTAATAAAAAAATATAAACAAATCACTTCGATGATTGTTGTGCGTGAGAGAGGAGTGTGAGAGAGCAATTGTTGGGGTGGTGGACTGGAGCTATTTGGTCATTTGCCGGAGCCCGATCAACATTTGACTTGGTTTCTCATCTTATCATCTACCCCTTAGGTCTCAGGCTGGCACTTGAAAGCTATGGATCCATTCCATCATCTCCACACCGGTCTACATTCTCTTTACTCTAATACTTGAAAAAGACTTATCTCATGGTTACCTAACTCTGCATAAACATGTACTAAGACTCCTTCTAAGACCTCTTTCTAAGATGCTTTTATTAACCTCTTCTCATTGTTCTTATCAAGCCGCTTCATTTAACTCTTAAGGAAAAAAAATGCTTACACCAATCTATTCCACATCGACAGCTCAAATATACTATCTAGGCACACATGAAAAAAAGAAACTTAATTAGAACCTCATCTGGTTACATACAACCTTGGGTACACCTCTTAATGCTCTTGTTACTCTAATGACTTAACCACACTTCACTACTCTTACCTCAAAGTTAGAATCCCATACTTGTACCACTCACCTTCATTGTAACTAACCTCTTAACTCCTCTCCTACTCTATGTCAGGTCTACCAGATTAGATCTCAAAACTAACATCATCACCCTCATGTTGCCATTCTTTTTTACCACGACTCTTATCTCAAATTCAATCCTAGTGTCTATTACAAAACATGAATATCAATATAATTCCTCGCATACTATACTAACTCATTACTAATAGATAAAATTAAGAAACACCCGCCCCCAAAACCTCCTAACAAGTAGGTCAATCTTTACCTCTCAGTCTACCTATTTACAAATTACTGTCACAATAATTTTCAAAATCTAAGTACCATTTACCTACTCAATACACATCATTGGCTAACTAGTTCTATAACCCTCTGAAAATCATGGGATCTCCTAAAAATCATAAGTCTGGCTTAGATCTATCATTCAACACCTACACTTGGTGGTTACTAATACAATGACACATCATCATAAACTCCTTTCTAGTAAAAGTATACTCTAACTCATCCTAACTCGTAACTATTCCTCTATCCTCTATCATGAAATCTACACAAACTCATCACTTTTCAGTCTACCCATAAGGGGAAATTCCTCATTAATAATTTACTAGTGCATGACTGCAACAATATAATTTCCCTCAACACTATATTCCTTTCTTAGATTACTACACCTCTGCATTCATTCTTCTAACTCTGGGCACTTTCTTCTACTACTTTTTTCTACTATTTCTTATAATTTCGTACTCATACTATCTTTTTGGGTGGAAATGCTACACAAGCTCTAAAACACACTTCCTAATAAGGGTCTCAATTAGAACAAGGTTTAGAGAAGAGAGTAAATCTCGCTTTTAGCTTGAAAGCATGATTCATATGAATATGAGTGCCTTCTTTCGAATATCAATAGTTAAATTCACTCACAAGTTTCTCTCAAGCCACTCTGCAGTCTCATGACTTTCTCAAGATTAATGCTAAGAGTTACTCATCGATAAGGATCTGGCTTTATTTTTCATTTACCTTAAGTATGAGGGGTAGTCGAATGAATCTGAGAAACACATGAGTTTGAATGAGTTCCTTATGACCTAGTTCTATTGCACGATTTTGAGTATGAAAGAAGGAAAACTTTTCTTAAAGGCATGTAATCCCTTATTTATAGAAGTGGGGCCCTCACAACCATAAATAAGATCTACTTGACACGACTTCATAGACACCCTAGGATACTTGAACTTTGTGCTCTGATACCAAGTTTGTCACGACCTGATCCTACACCCTAGACGTGGTCGACACTCGATAACCATTGTTGATCCTCAAGCGAACCCTCATCCTGACTGACTACAAGCGAAAGACCAACTCAAGCATACATATACATCAAATTGAAAGAAATGTTAAAAAAACAACTTACTAAATCTCAAAACTTTATTGAATATACTGAGTATGAATCATAAGTTTAAATAAAACATCTGAAAACTGAAAGACTCTTCAAAATTGTCTATTTATAAAGCCTCTACTATATATAGATGAGTGTCGGGACAAGACCCACGACTACTCAAAATGTTACTAATACTAACAACTTATAAAACTAGAGTACTCCGAAAGAAAAGAGGTATCACTCATAAGCAGATGAGCGGATGAAGTGATCTCAACAGACTCTTGTTGAGGATCCTAAGAACATGTATCTGCATCATTAAAAGATGCAGGTCAAATGATATCAGTACATTGAATGTACGAGTATATAATATAGTTGAATAACAAATAACTGAAAGAAAAGACTGCAATAGATAACAATGTACTCAAGCTGAATGTAAAGAAATAAAGGAGTTAAATCATTTAAAGCTTTACAAAATACTTTCTCATAACTGAACTCAACATAATAAGTAATATATAAAAATACACTTTAACTCTATTGGAAGATTCTCTAACTGACAACCATCACTATGAGCTACATGATGATACAACATCTTGCCTACGCTGCCAGAACTGTCTTATACCTTGTCAGGATATATGACACCTCAACTAAGTGGATCCACTAAGCTATGCTTAAAACTAATAAGGAATCATCTAAAAAGTATGATCCTTTACCTAAGTTGGCATACATGGTTTATGAGGATTTTGAGTTGTTTGAACTCATCCCCATATCGGTGCTCAATACTACTCCCAATAATATATACTCATGCTCAATGTTTAAAAACATACTCCTCCTATGATTTGAGATAGTTGCTCAAACTATCCTCTTAAAAGAGGTAATTGCTCTTGAAATATCTTTGAACTCATTACAAATCAAAGTTTCTCCATTATCAATGTATAAACTGATACCTTTGGGAATACTTAGCTCCCTTATACTCTTACTCAATAAATACATGAAAACTCTTTCTAAAAAAATATATCAAAATCATATTGTAATATGATCATTGATGACTCGAGAAGTCACACTGCATAAACATTGCTGGTATATCTAGATACCATACTCCTTAAACAGTGATGGCATACTTGACTGTCATACTAATCATGTTTTAAAAACTCTTTTTCAAAACTCATCTTACTTTCTCAAAAACTCAGTTCAAAACTCAAATGTGGGCTTTAAAAAGCTTCCCAAACTTTATAACTTAATTCATAGGGTTCATGTGGAATATGGACATGAACAACTTAACTCATGGATCTTAATAGCAATATGGAAACTCAGTACTCAGAACTCAAAAATGCAAGAACTCAACTATACTACTCATCTAAATAAAATACTCAATTCATAGGGTTCATGCTAATATATAGATATGAATTAATCAACTCAAGAATCTTAATGCATAACATATAGCAATTCAATAATTAGAAATAAAATTTCAAAAAGAAACAGGAACTCGAGAACTCAGAATCAACTCATCTCAAGAATACTTAAATCTAGGGGTAGAATCCTAGATTTCTCTTTTATTGATTTGAAAGTAGATGTAGGGCGTGAGGATGAACTAGTCAACCACTATGATAGCCTTACATACCTGGAAGAACAAGGTTCTGAAGAATCTTGAAGAAGAACTTGATTAGAAGCCTTGAAACCCTAACTTGAAGGAGAAAAATCAAGAAAACCTTTCTTGAGATTTCTTGAATTAGTTTTCGTGAAACTCTATTGCCAGGAATTATTATTTTCATTAGTGATTCATAATTGTATGGAGGTTGAGTTGGAAAGAATGAAATTCTTGGAGAAAAACTTATCTTGAAGAAGAATCTTGAAAAAGATTGAAAAACTATTGAATGGAGTCTTCTACTTTGATTTATCCTTAGGGTTTGAGAGAGAAGAGAATGATGGGTTAAGAGATGAAAATTTGATTGTTTTGGGTCTCTAATTAGTAAAGAAATTTGTTTACGGTTTTCTTAGAGGTATAAAGACAAAAATGACCCTTTTTAATGTTTTCCAGTCGGCTAATTCGTCACAGCACTGTATCAGGTTACTAAAATGGTCATACCTTTTTACTCGAAACTTGGATTGATGCATAATTGGTGGATTTGGAAAGAAGATTCAAATACCTTTAATTTGATATGTTATAGGCCACATAACTCTTTATATTCTAAGAGATATGGTCATTTGAAGTTGACCAAAGAGAATCTTACATTAAAACAAAATCGGTAAGGAAACTTTCAACTCTACTTTGTGCTAGGAGTTTCTAGTGACCTTAATAATATCTAAAATCATTCCCTCACAAAAGAATCTACCTTTACATATATGGGCAATTTAAGAATCACCTGGTATGATCTTATTCTCAAATAAAGAATGGTTCAGATCTTAACTTAGAAAATTTTGGGGTGTTACAATCCTCCAAAAGGGGCAACCTGGAAAAGGAGGTAAATGCCCCCATCAGGAGTTCTAGGCCCCCTAGTTTACCCTCTACCCTCAACGTACCCCACAAACTACCCTATCTCCTCCAATTTACTTCAATACCCCTCCTTCAGATTTCTCAGCCACAAACTCCATTATCGTATTGGATACGCCACCTAAGCCCAATCACAAATTCGACACACCGCCTCATACTAATACTGACGTGGACTATTCCATAGCCACATCCCTATCCAACTGTTTTACAACTATACATAATGTGACAATGTACCTTTAACCCCAAAACCTAGGAGCTCCTTCATACCTACCAAATCTAGCTTGCTAAAAGTAGATATTTTAAAAGAGGGACCTGAACTTATTATACCTAATACTAAAGGACAAGCCTCAAAAGTTCCTCGGAAAATACTCCCATTAATGCCATATTTATTGACTTGCCTATTCTAGAAACAAATGTATCGCTCACCTCTAAGTTCACAAACTAGGAGACAGACAGCGAGACTACAAACCCTTCAACCTTACTATCAAATGAACAGAATCAGAATGGAAACCAACAACAACCAAAACTCCCAGAACCCAGAGAACTCACCACCCAAAACATCCACGACTCCTATCTACGCAACTCCAGCTCCTCCACCAAACCATATGCCTATGTCCTAGCTGTAAATGGGGCTCCAAGGGCACTCACTATTGTTCAGAGTGATGTTAGATGGGAGGGAAGCAACAATAAATGTCCAAAATCCATCGTTATAGCTTAAGTGGTGTCAGAGGGGATGCGGTTGGCAATGGAGACATACAACCACCAAGTATGGCTAACTAGTGTGCTCAATCCTCAAGTAAGCACCTTTTTCCCCACCTTCCATTCTTCCATATCCCAACTTGCGAGACACCCCTGCTGCACCCCATGGAGGAAAACTAGAGAGAGATGTCTTTTTATCCATCTCATTTGTGGTACCAGGCGAAGGACCCCCTCTACAACCTACTCTATATGTACCAATAGGCGAATCCCTTACCAGTGATGATTCCAATGGGATCAATAGGAAGCTCTACGTAGGGACCAATCAATATAGCATCACCGTCTCAGGTACTTCCTCCCATCCCATGCTTCCCTCCCCCAGTACTTCATTTCACTACAAATGCTGAAGAAGTAGACGAAGTAATAAACCTAATGAGGGAAACGAGAATAGAAGTATCAATACTAAAAGAGATAAAAATAATGATTGACAAATCACAATACGAGAAAAAATCCATCCTTATTGTCACCCAAATCTATTAAAAAGCTCGCTAGATATCAGACCTCCAATAAATCCAGAGATATGGAAAGAAATTTTAATAATGAATCCCCTTCTAAGAGACCAAGCGAACTAAGTAGAAAACAGGAGAAATCTACCACTAGTAGTCCCACACAACTCCAACAGATCAATGAATATAATCGTATGGAACTGTAGAGGGTGTAATGACCCAGACTTTAGGAGAAACTTTCGCTCACTACTAGACTGGCACAAGTCACCAGTAGTAGCATTATTAGAAACAAAAATGCAAGATCATCAACCCCTATTGGAGAACTTTTCATTTAATAAGATGATAGAAGTCCTAGTTTTGGGGAACTCAAGCGGTATCGTAGTGCTCTGGGATGATAATTTTTTAGAGCTTGATGAGATTGCTACAATAGCTCAGCAAGTGCATGCAATGATTAAGGTACACTACTCAATTACTACTTGGTTATTTAGCTGCATATAAACAAGAATAACATTGTGAATTGATCGATATGGGATTTAAAGGTAGCAAATACAGTGGCTAAATAAAATATTCAATAATAAAGCATCAATATTTGAAAGACTTGACACGTTCATGGCAAATAATGAGTGGCTGCAACATTTTAATGATGCCCAAGTCCATCCCCTGCCTAGAACACATTGGATCATTGTCCTCTGGTAATCTCTCTACATAAAAACCCTCATAATACAAAACATAAATTCTTTAGGCTATAAACTATGTGGACCTCTCATCCCGAATTCAAAAATGTTATTAAATCAGTTTGGGAAAGAAACCATAACCTTCATGTAGCCTTTAGGATCTTTGACGGATAAGTTAAGCGATGGAGTGCGTCAACCTTTGGAGATACTTTTAATAAAAAAAAAAGAAAACTAAGTAATAGAATTAGGGGCATCCAAAACTCCCCTATATATAGGGATAGCCTATTCCTCCAATAACTAGAAAAATCCCTATTTTTGAATTTCAATATTCTCCTAAAAGCCAAGGAGGATTTTTGGAAACTTAGGTCACGCATCAACTGGATTAATCAAGGAGATGCAATTATTAAGTTTTTCCACATATTAACCTTAATAGGCATAGAAGAAACAGACTTAATGCCCTACAGTTGGAGGATGGAAGTTGGGTCTATGACCTAAAAGGAATTATTGAACAGACAACCCACTTCTTTAGGAA
Source organism: Solanum commersonii (assembly GCA_029007595.1). NCBI lineage: Eukaryota > Viridiplantae > Streptophyta > Magnoliopsida > Solanales > Solanaceae > Solanum > Solanum commersonii. Next base: position 1,596,641 of record JAJTWQ010000055.1, on the reverse strand, counting down.
CTTGTTCCAGACTAACCATTCCCAGTCTTCCAAGATTCTTGAGTCCCAAAACTACCTCCCATTTCTGAACCATACTAATCAAACATTACTTGATCAGAATGTCACAAATGAAGAAATCTGGGAAGCATTTAGGTCCTTCCAACCAAACAAACCACCTGGCCCAGATGGGATACACCCCTTCTTCTACCAGAAGTACTTGGATAAGGTTGGACCATCTGTTAAATCTTACTGTCGAGACACATAGGCAGCGGGTCAAATTGACCCGTTTATAAATACGACTCATATATGCCTAATCCCAAAGAGCAAAAGTGCCTCCTCTCTAAAAAAAACTTCTGTCCAATCAGTTTGTGTAATACTACATATAAAATCATCACAAATAGAATTAAACCCCTCATGAACAAAATTGTTGGTCCCTATCAAACAAGTTTCCTAAAAAACAGACAAGCCACCAGTAATGCCATCATAGTGTAGGAAGTAATTAATTACCTCAAAATAATGTAGGGTAAAAAAGGGAACATGGTCATGAAAATATATCTAAAAAAGGCGTTTGACAAAATTGAGTGGTCCTATGTTAGAAATACCCTCCAATCTTTTGGCTTCCCACCAATGATCACTGGACTAATCATGTAATGCATCTCAACTAGCAAAGTAGCAATCCTAGTCAATGGGATAAGAACTGAATTTTTTGAATCATCTAGGGGAATTCGGCAAGGGGATCCTATCTCTACATATATATTCATTCTATGTATGGAGAAATTATCCCATAACATAAACATGGCCATCCCTGAAAAATGTTGGAAACCAGAATAGAAGGTAAAGGCCCCTAACTCTCTCATTTATTTTTAGCCGATGACCTTATATTGATGTAAAAATTGGACCTTAATTGTTCAAAAGAAATCACGAAGGATATCATTAAAACCATGGCTTTCCATCAAAGCAACCACTTCAGAAAATATTTAGGGTTCCTCATCATTAAAGGTAAGGCTACAACTAAGGACTTTCAGTTTATCTTTTATTACCTCCAATCCAAGATGATGGGTTGGAAGAACAAATTTCTCAACATAGAGGGAAGAACCACCTTAGCCAAGTCATGCCTAAACAGTATCCCCACTCATATTATGCAGCTCCATAAATTACCAATCAACATCACAAACAAGCTAGATAAAATTCAGAGGAACTTCATATGGGGAACCATATATATAAAAAATCAATTGCACCTGCTAAAGTGGGAAATCATTATGGAAGATAAAGAATCAGGAGGTCTAGGCATCCAAAAAAGTAAATTAAAAAATAAGGCTCTTTGAGCAAGCTAGCATGAAGAATGATCAAAAATCCAAAGTCACTATGGGCCTCCACCCTCTTGGGAATATACAATAGAAACTCAGAGCTTGTAAACTCCAATAACCACCTGAAACAATCCAGTCAACTATGGAAAAACATCATAACCAGTTGGCATGATGGTAAGGAAGGGTTACGCTGGGATCTTGGAGATGGGGAAAACATTAGATTTTGGGTAGACCCCTGGATAACTCATCATAAACCACTAAGAGAGATACTTAGTGGACCCCTAAAGGAAAATGACCTAAGCTTAATAGTCAGTCGCTATTAGTCATGTTTCCAAAGAATCCTTAACTTAGTAGAACCTTATAGTAGTACCCTTATCTAGTATGTAACATGCAAGATTGGTAAGTTATTTATCACCTAAGTGGATGGCCACCTAAATAAGTGAATTTCACCACGCAATTTGGTTAGTCTACGGTGTATGCTTTACTAATCCTTACCTTTGATCCCAAATTAGCTATACCTTGGTGTTTTCAAGATATTAGATGAGGGTTGATAGCCTCAAATCTTTGTCTAATTCAGTTTTTCATTTGTTACCCTTAGGTCCTATGAGTAGGAATAAGACGAGTTCAAACGTTTGCAACTATTAAAAAATAATCAAAGCGAAGGGAAAAATAATACATGCATGCACACTATTCAAGAATTACTAGTTATTAGGTCTACGTTGTTAATTCATCATGGTTCCCACAACTCTAGTTGTGGAATTATCTACTCATAGTTGTTTGATCACAATGCATAATAATTTAATTAAAAGAAATTATGAACTTACAATATGAATATTGATAATCTCCCAATATTGAATTGAATTGCAAAGTCAAAAGTTAAGGATCAATGTATAATTAAAATCCCTAGAATTCAAGAATTAAAGAAAAGGTGGTTAACTATTAATTCCCAAACTCAAAAATGACATAACAACGTAAAATAAACCCTAACAAAAGTATTTATAGATATCTAAAAGCTAAACCAAACTGATCTGGAAAACAAGAATCAACAACTTCTACAATTCAGATGTATAGATCGTAGTCCCCTATACGGCTCGTGGAGTCTTCTCGTAGATGACAATGTATAATCAATCTTCATGACATTTTCTATGCATAAGAAATATGATATGTAGACTAAATTACAGTCCGTCCTATTGGTTTGAGCCTTCTATTTTCCAACTTTTTGAATATCATCTACAAGCCTCAAATGACTGCCCGTGCAAGCTTCTATGGCTCGTAGTATGACCTGGTGGTCTAGTCAGTGACTTTTTTAGATCTTCGATATCTCTCTTCTACAAAATTCTATCTACGACTCGTACACCAGTGTATGGCTTGAACTCTTCAGGCCCTGAGATGTCAACTTTCTATTTTGTAACTACGAGCACTAATCTACGGCCCTTCAAACTATGTACGGCTCGTACTGTCCTCCGTCAACCTCATACTGGAAATCACGTGTCTAAACTTTCATCTACAAGTCCATCTACGACTCATGGTTAAGATTATGGCTCATAGTCTGACTCGTGGATGGTCAAAAATCACACAACATCACTGTCTTCTTACCTCAGCGGACAATATCATATTTTTCTGGAAAACAAGGACAAAACACAATCGAATCTATTAACAAGCGCTTAAAGACTATTGGAAGGTATGTGTCCACTAACTATGATAGGAAAATGTCCTTTACACAGTAATGATGCACGGAAATAAATACAGAAAGTAAAGACTAGACAGAATACTTTACGTGAAAATCTCCTTGCTCAAGGGAGTAAAACCACGACCTATCTCACAGGATTTTTAAACTGTTTTCACTAATCTTCACAAGCAAAAGCAAAACACAGTTTACAACCACACAATGAGATTAACCTCCTAATTTCAATACTAAGTAATACCATCTATTACTTAACTGAGCCTAAGCAATGCCTGCATTGCCCACTATACTAATCATTATTGATTAATATAGACTTTTCTGTAAGACACAAGTTTGCCCTCAACTATGTGCTTACAATGATTCACACAAGTTTTGAAACGTTTCTATCAAAGTGAAACGAATTCTAAAAGTTAAGCACAAATACAAGCAATCAAAATAACAACAGGTTCAAGAAGCAAATCATCAGTCTATGAGGTCCCTTGTTATTTTATTGAAGCTTGAATTTTCTATCTTTGAATGAATAAATTGATATGTTGTTTGTCATGTTGAATATATCAACCATAAAGAATTATTAACTGTTGGACAAACAACCTCGTCCATTCTGATTGGTTCAATACTCTGACAACTTCACCAACCTCTGACACGACAGCTTTCTAGCTGTATGGCACATTGTCCTGGACGAGAACGCTCTGCAGAGAACCGTTTCCCTACCTTTGTGAGGATCATCAAAACATCTGGAAACAGTAAGACTTATCATTTTTCCCCTTTTTGATGATGACAAACAATTGCCTCACATGAGTTATTAATTCAAAGTGCATCAGTCCCCCTATCAATATTCCCCCCGTTTCAATAAACACTTTACAATCAATTCCCCATTTGACATGATTGAAAAGGAGTAACAGTAAACATATGCAAGCTGTATGCAAACGTTAGGAATTCAGGGCCATGGGCCACACAGTACATGTGCAAGTAAGCAAAAATTGAGAAGATAAAAGCATACTAGTCAGGGCAAAAAAAGATGATATCATTAGATCACTAATACTGACAACAAGGTTCGATCAAAACAGTACACTTTGCCACAAGAACTGCAAAAAGAAACCATCAAAGACATTGAAAGACATAATAAAACTTAGATGGAAGACTCATTTAGGATGGAAGGGGAGGAGGAGGTAAGGAACACAACAACAGGTTCATGCGATTATTAGCATCGACGTGGGCCTGGAGTAGTTGCTTGTTGAGAGCCTGAACTTCCTCACTGAGTGAGGCATTTGTATTCAACAGCTGGACATTTTCAGCTCTCAATTTTTTGACTTCTTCCTTACCCACAAAACTGGTACCAAGTCTCATAGAAATAGCCTGTTGCATTTGAGCCTTAAGTCGCATAATCTCAACCTTCTTTGCATTCAATGTTATTGTAAGATCATTTAGCTCCCGCTTTAAAGATTCTTGCTTCTCAAGAAGATCATACACATGAGACTTACCCTTGACCTTTCTTTCAACACAATCACATTCTAAAAGGGTTGCTAGAGAAAACATCTGCTTTACAGTACCAAGTACTCCTATGCCAAGAGCTACACCAAAGTGTTCAAACACATAGTTCAGTAGGTCCCCATAAGGTATGCCACGTCTGGCATTTTTTCAAGTCATCACCCTATGCATGTGTTCAAGCATGATTGTTGGAGGGTTGATAGCCTCAAGTTCATCCAAATGTTCCATGAGAAACAGATCTGCAGAAGAGGCTACAATTCTCTTCTCACTCCTTGGCACCAAAACCTTGTTGATGAACTCAAACAATAACTGATACTCTCCCATTAGGAATTTCCTAGGTAGACTTGCACGTTTTATGTCCCCACGCTTGGTAGGCCTTTGAAAAACATCACTAGAAGGTTTGCAACCTTCAATGGACCAGATCCCTATTGAAGGAACATTCAAAATAATCCCCAAGCTTTATTCATTCAGAGAGATCTTAACCCCCTTAACTGTTGTCTGGATGCCTCCATCATCGAGAAGCTCCATCTTGTAGTATAATTCACGCACCTCTGGCTCATGCAAATAAGGTACTGGAGCTTCAAACAGGTGTTCCCAACTTTGCAACAACACATAATCGAAAATAGTAGACATACCATATTTTTGTGAGGATTTCTGGATCAAACACTCTCCCATTCAACACCTTTTGTTTTTCGAGTTCAACAACACACTATTTTCTTGTCAACTCCCTAATCTTGACTTGCTTCTCAGAGGTCGTACCTGTTCCGTTCCTAGGTTTTGGTTTTGAAGGGGTCTTTTTGGATACCTTGTCCCTTTTCACAAGTGATTCATCACAGTCTTTGGAACCCCTTTAGCCTTGATCCATTCCTTTTCTGCTTCCACCTTTCGGTTCACCACTACTTGAACAATGTCTTCAGACTCTGTGTCGCTTGAGCCTATGCTTAGAGGCGGTGAGGTAGGTTCCTCAGCCAACAAAAAAAAATCATTCTTCATCTATGATTTCTTTCTGTTTGGACTTTTTTTGCCACCATAGCATCTCTCATTAATTTCTACACCACTCATCTAGTTGCATATCTTTTTTTGTCTTCTTTGGGGTGAGACTCCACAATTTTCCCTTTTCCCTTTATTTTTCTTTTCCTTTCAGACTCAGTAGGTGCATCCTCATGTCTAGTCTCAAGTACGGCATCAACTGCTCCTAGATCTGAGACAGCCATAGTCGAAGCATTAGCACCTCAAGCCCCTTTTCTATGCTATACTAGAAGAGTTTCTTCTTCATCATCTTCCTCACTGTCAACACCAAAGGATTTAGGAGTTTGGTTGAACACTGTGAGGGACCCGTTCCGACGATCTACACTCTTGTTCTAAGAATGTTTTCTAAATATCCCTTTTTAGAGAAGCAAAACTTTGTACGACCGCCAATTTCTATGTCGCTGCCAAGATGTTGGATTCTATACCCTTGCCCTCAGGGAAATCCCCTTCAAACAATCTTTCAGACATGGTAGACGACACTAGCCCTGGTTGAGACACAACTTCTAGATCTTCAATTTGGGTCTCAATAGTTGGCTTCACAACTGACTGGGCTTCAAAATTCTTTGAATTTTTGTTTGACAGAACCACAGTTGGAGAGTAGGGTGAGACATCCCCAAGGTTGATTTTAGGATATACTAACACTTGAGCGTGGGGTGTAATAGATATATCAGTCTCACCAACCCTACAAATTGGTGTACGGAGATCCTTCAGGATTAGGAATTGAGAAATTGAATGAACTGGAATTTTTAATTTCTAAGGAGAGAGGAGATTTTGAGGAAGAAGAAGAGTTCAAAATTCTCTTGGACAACAAGAAGAATACAATTGATAACTTAGTGAGAGAATTCGAAGAGAATAGGAAATAACTTATGAGTGTTGAATGCTCTCAAAAGGTTGTATTTAATAAGGTATCGGGTCCCTGAATAGTAGTGACTCTTGGTTTTTAAACTGAAAAGACGTCTGTAACTGACACAAGGAATAGAGAGGAGACACGTGGCAGTGACTGTTCACAAAAAACTGTGTAGTCAAAGTTATACCAACCATCTGGGGGACCAGGTCCCTCTCTATAGATATCACTGCCGGTTATGGTTAGATGTTCCCTTCAGTCAACATGCCATGACTGTGTACCTGCAGTAAGGTACCAAATGTGAATTCACAACCATTAAGCAATACAAAAAGTATAGATGCCTTCCCTCCCTAGCATAGTCATATGAGAGGCTTCATGAAAACTTGTGACATCAAGTGATCTTGTGCATTCCCAAACTCAATAATTCTTGATGAAACTTTCTGTAGCATCCCGACGTTTCAAAACGTCTAAATTAACTCATATCTTTGTGGAAAGACAAAGAGGGTGAGTAATAAATTAAGAATGATATGGTATGTCATATTTTAAGTGTTCAAGTGTTGTATCTCAAGTTTTGAAGTTAGGTAAGTGGAAAAATAAAAGTTGGCAAAAGTTATCGTAAGTTTATTTTTAAAGATTTCTCTGAAATTTGGGTAAAATATCTTGGATGTTTTCTCCCAATATATAAAGAGTTAGAAGGCCTATCACTCATTAAATCGAAGGTACGAGTCTAGTTTACAACTCATGAAACCCGTATCCAACCGACATCGGAGTAAAAAGTTTTGAGGGTTTTACTACTGATTGCAGGGGCAAAATCCGAGTCGGGTAAAAAATGTGGTATGTCGGTTTACTCATTTTAAGCCATGAAAACATTTCTTTTCACTTCCAACCCAGAAATAAAGCTCAAGAGAGGGTTCCTATGGAGTTCTTGCATGATGAAGGTTAGTTTTTGACGATTTCTACCATTAAAGGTTGCCCCCGTGCCTAGACACGTGATCTCTACACATGGCAATTGTTTTTCCCTTCTATTAGCTGCGTTTGGAGCTAGTTTTTGAAGATATAAATTTGTAGTTATTGGTTTTTCTTCAAGGTTTACACTTGGTTAACTAAGGTAATCATCTCAGGATGTTTTTATGATTGTTTTTATGAATTTCTATGGACGTTTCTACAAGTTGGGGTAGTATGGCAAATCTGCCGATTTAAGATTAATTATGAACTATTTATAGGTGCGTAACAGTTGTGTATATAAAGTATTTGTGAAGCTTAGGACATAAGGAGCAACTTTTGTGAAGAAACTGCGGTCTTTCGAGCATTCATTAGAAAGGTATGTTAAGGCTATTCCCTTCGTTCGGCATGTTTCCTTGGAGCTTGGTAGTGATATAATAGGGTAGTTAATGTTGGTGATCTTGTAGATGTAATTGTGAGTGGGTGGCTGATTGAGTGGTTATAAAACCTCATTTTAGGGACTCATAATCTGTTAAGAGCGACCTTAAGTTAGGAACGACTTGGAGATTATTCATATATATTGTTTATAGCTAAATTGCTCGCCTTTAACCTATTCAATTGTTTGTTGTGGCCCTTGGGGATATTATGGTTAGTTGTTGAGCTACGAACCGTCTATGGGGGCTACGATGTTGTCTAAAAGGACTATGTTATTGCCAAAGAGGGCTATGTGTTTCCCACAGGGCTATATTGATGCAAAAGAGTGTTATGTAATGCCTATGGGGCTATTTTGATGCCAAAGAGGGATATGCATTGCGTACAAGTCTATGTTGATGCAAAAAAAGGCTATGTGCAACCCATAGAGCTATGATGCTACCTAAGAGGACTATGCGCTTCCTACGGGGCTATATCGTTGCCAAAAAGGGCTATGTGACTTCTTACAAAGACAAGGGGCTACCGATAGGGGTATGTAGATTGATTTGGAACCTTCTGGGCTTATGAGGGCCTAGGTAGGTGGTATGTTGTTTGTACCTGTCGAGCTTATGGGGGATTGGTTAGGTTGTTGTATAATCATTTTTGTATTTTTAGATTCAGTAATGGGGCAGCATGCTTATCTAAATTTTGATTTCCTTACGTGATTGCTTTTGGTATATGATGATACTTGCTCATTTAGTCTATAACCTTTCATACTCTGTACATTATTTTGTACTAACTCCCCATTGCCTGGGGGTGCAACATTCATGCATGCAGGTCCCGACAGATGACCTTGTAGACCTCTTCAGCAGTAGGATTGACTTTTATCTGATTGGCTAGCCCCTTTCCTCCGGAGCTGCCAGAGTTGGGAAGTTTGTTAGCTTTTGTTGTATATATCTTTATGGGTAGGCTTGGGCCCTGTCCCACCAATCTTTACTACTCTTAGAGTCTTGCAGACTAGTGTGTGGGGTGTATAGCTACGTTATGGCCATGTTGGCCTAGTTTATTGGTTTGCTGAAGCTTGTGAGCTGTTTGATGTATTGTCTTGATATATACTTGGTTTCAGCTTTGGTATAGATATCATGGTGGCCTCGATGGCCCAATCAGGACTTCTGTGCTAGTTGGATATTTATTTATATGATCTGTTGACAGGGGCCTTGGCGGCTGAGGCTTAGTTTTAAGCCTAGATATACTTGCTTGTTTTCTTGATTGTGTGGCTGCCATGCGCTAGTAGAAAATGGTTCCACAGGGTCAGCTCGGGCCTGAGTTTTAGCATTAGGAGCCAGTTGCGCCCCTTAAGTTTGGGGCGTGACAAACTTGGTATCAGTGCAACGTCGTATCCTAGGTAGTCTGAAAGCTGTGTCTAGTAGAGTCTTGTTTATAAATGTGTTGTGCACCATATTCGATAAGCAATAATCTACCGGGCATGTTATAATGACTATCCTTCTTTTGCTCACATCGCGCTATAGAGCGGTGTCTTAAGGGTTGAGGTTTCTGGCTTATAATTGATACTTGTATGCAGATAGAGATGACTGACACCAGACATACCACAACTAGCCAAGGGCTAGATACAGTTGCAGGCGAGGGTATCGGCAAGGTACCATAGGTGGAGGTAGCCTATTGTGAGACCCAGAGGGAGACATCTTCTCATCCCCCTATAGCTTATCCACCGCTTCAAGAGCCTCCGAGGGCTAGGACTTTCGGCTCTACCAACAGTGCCACCTCTAATTACTCATATTCCATCTAATCAGGATTTCAAGAGTGCAGTATGTATGTTAACACAGTTAGTAGCTGCACATCTCCAGCCAGTTGTGCCAAATGTTGCCAGACCTTCTAAAAGTCCCTGAATTTCAAGTGTTCGTGAATTTCTTGCTTTGAATCCTCCACAGTTTACAGGGATAGATCGCAGAGAGGACCCTCAATACTTTATTGATCAGCTTCATAGGATTTTTATAGTCATGCATGCCTCAACGACTGAGTTAGTTGATTTAGCGGCATTTTGATTGCACGATGTTTTAGTATTGTGTTACGAAAGTTGGGAGATATCTATTTTCCTCGAGAGATTAGGGATGGCCGGGTGGACCAGTTTCTGAACCTCTGACAGGTTAGCATGAGTGTCCGAGAGTACGGGTTGAGATTTGACTCATTGGCTAGATATGCACCAGCATATGTTGATACGATATATGATAGGATGCGTAGATTTGTTGGAGGGCTCGACTCAGACTATATCGACGCTTGTTCTATCGCTGCACTAAATGTAATATGGATATCTCGTGAATTCAGGCCTTTGCAGAAGGCATAGAGGATCACCGAGATCTTCAGTATATGAGTGATAGGGTCTAGAGAAAGAGAGAGAGAGACAGAAGAGGGCTAGGCCCACTAGTTCACATGGAGATTTTAAGGGTAGTCCCACACCTTTATATTCTATTAGGCCAACTAGACCTCCACCATAGCAGTTCCAGGCTAGTAGATTTGATCATCAGGGACAGTCAGGCCCAGGTGAGGGTTTACGAGTATCAGGCTCTCAACAACAGAGGGGTTTAGGCCAAGCTAGGACATCCCCGCCGCGTTGCACTACTTGTGGGAGGATTCATTTTGGGAGGTGCAGACAGGGTTCCACAGATTGTTATTCTTGTGGACAGGAGGGGCATGGGTGGAGAAACTACCTGACCATAGGTCAGGGTGGTATAGGTCAGTCGACCAGGTCAGTAGTAGGTTTCTCCTCATCAGCACAGTCTACAAGGCCTGGACCCTAGACTTCAGCAGTTACAGTTAGAGGCAGAGGCAGAGAGGGAGCATCTAGTTCTGGTAGTGGACAGAACCATACATATTCATTCGCCAGCTGATAGGACTAAGAGTCATCACCAGATGTTGTGACACATACCTTGATTGTTTTCTCCCATTGTGTTTATGCTTTGATAAATCCTGGATCTACTCAGTCTTATGTTACTCCATTTATTGCGGGGAAGCTATGTATAGTAGCAGAGTCATTAGATAGACCCTTTATTGTATCTACACCAGTTGGTGAGTCTATTATTTCCAAGAGAGTCTATCGAGGTTGCACGGTAGAAATTATCGATTGTCAGACCTCTGCAGACTTTGTAGAGTTAGAGATTGTCGATTTAGGCGTCATTATGGGTCTTGACTGGTTAGTGTCTTGTTATGCTAATGTTGAGTGCCGGACAAAGATTGTTAGATTCCACTTTCCAAGAGAGGCAGTTTGGGAATGAAAAGGCGATACAACTGCGCCAAAAGGTAGGTTTATTTCCTATCTTAAGGCGAGGAAGATGATTACTAAGGGTTTTATTTATCATCTTGTTGACGTTCATGATATAGATGCAGAACCACCAACTCTTCAGTTTATTTCGATAGTTAATGAGTTTCTAGATGTATTTCTAGATGAGCTCCCTAGTATCCCTTTAGAATGGGAAATTGATTATCTTATCGATATGCTACCAGGTACATAACCCATATATATCCCTTCATATAGAATGGCTCCTGCTGAGCTAAAGGAGTTGAAGGATCAACTGAAAGACTTGCTGGATAAAGGCGTTATTAGGCCTAGTGCTTCACCATGGGGTGTGCCAGTTATTCATAAGGAAGAAAGACGACTCACTAATAATGTGTATCGATTATCGATATCTAGATAAGACGACTATAAAGAATTAGTATCCCCTTTCGAGGATCGATGACTTAATTGATCAGTTACAAGGTGTTGAGTTCTTCTCAAAGATTGATTTAAGATCAGGGTACCACCGGATACGAGTTCAGCAGAAAGACGTTCCAAAGACAACTTTTAGAACCAGATATGGACACTTTGAGTTCTTGGTAATGTCTTTTGGATTAACTAATGCCCCAACAGTGTTCATGGACCTGATGAATAGTATATTCAGGCCGTATCTAGACTTGTTTGTGATTGTATTTATTGATGATATTTGGGTGTATTCACGTTCAAAAGCTGAGCATGCAGATCATCTACGAGCAGTCCTTCAGGTTCTTCGAGACCGAGAGCTTTATGCAAAGTTCTCTAAGTGTGAGTTCTTGTTGGACTCTGTAGCTTTCTTAGGACATATTGTATCAGATAAAGGCATTGCGGTTGATACACAAAAGATTGAAGTCGTAAAGACTTTGCCCAGACCCATGACTCTGACTGAGGTTCATAGTTTCTTAGGATTAGCTGGGTAATACAGAAGGTTTGTAGAGGGGTTTTCTTCACTTTCAGCACCATTAATGAAGGTGACTCAAAAAACAGCCCAGTTCTAGCATTGCCAGAGGGTTTAGAAGGCAATGCGGTGTACTGTAATGCTTATGGTGTTGGGTTGGGATGTGTTCTAATACAACATGATAATGTTATCCCATATGCTTCAAGGCAGTTGAGAAAGCATGAGAAGAACTATCCGCCGACCCTTGATTTAGAGTTATCTGCAGTTGTGCATGCGCTAAAGATCTGGAGACATTATTTGTATGGTGTTCATGTTGACATCTTTACAGATCTTAAAAGCCTTCAATATATCTTTAGACAAACGGAGTTAAATCTGTGACAGCGTCGATGGCTTGATTTACTGAAAGACTACGACGTGGATATTTTATATCATCTAGGAAAGACGAATGTGGTAGCCGATGACCTCAGTCAAAGATCTATAGGTAGTTTATCCTATTTAGATATTGTGAAGCATGAGCTAGAGTAAGAGCTTCATCAATTAGCTAACTTGGGAGTCAAATTATTAGAGGTAGAAGATAGTGGGGTAACAATTCAGGACACAGCCGTATCATCTTTAGTTGTAGAAGTAAAATCACGGCAACAAGAGAATCCTAACTTAGAGAAGATCAGAGCCAAGGCTCAGGATCAATAGTCTTTAGCATTTGATATAGCAGGAGATGGAGTCCTTAGATATAGTAGTTGATTGTGTGTTTCGAATGTTGCATGGCTTCGACATTGGATTATGAAAGAGGCATATCATTCCCGTTATTCTATTCACCTTGGTTTGACGAAGATGTACCATGTTATTAAGGAGATCTATTGGTGGCATAGGATGAAGAAGGACATTGCTGAGTTTGTGGCACAGTGTCCTAACTGCCAACAGGTGAAGGTTGAGCACTAAAAGCCCATTGGGCTAGTTCAGGACATAGCCAACCATTCCTTTGTGGAAGTGGGAAGCAATTAATATGATTTTATTACAAGGTTACCTCAATCGCGTCGCAAGTTTGACTCTATTTGGGTAATTGTTGATAGACTAACAAAATTAGCCCACTTCTTACCAGTCAGGGCTACTTTTTCAGCCGAAGACTATGCAGGGCTCTATATTAGAGAGATTGTTAGGCTACACGGTGTCCCAGTTTTTATTATCTCTGATAGAGAAGCACAATTTATCACCGACTTCTGGAAGTCCTTCCAGAAAGGACTGGGGACACAGGTTAATCTTAGTAAAACCTTTCACCTTCAGACATATGGCCAGGCTGAGCGCACAATTTTGACACTTGAGGATATGTTACGGGCATGCGTGCTAGACTTTAAGGGAAGTCAGGATGACCACTTACCTCTTATTGATTTTGTATACAATAATAGTTATCATTCCAGCATCAGGATGGCACCTTATGAGGCTTTGTATGTGCAAAAATGTAGGTACCCCATTGGATAGTTCGAGGTAGGTGAGTCAGAGTTGATTGGACCCGACTTAGTACATCAGATAGTGGAGCAAGTTAAGCTTATTCGGGAGAGGTTGCTAATAGCTCAAAGCCGACATAAGTCATACTCAGATGTTTGACGAATGGACTTAGAGTTTTGTGTCAATGATTGGATATTCTTAAAAGTCTCACCTATGAAGAGTGCTATGAGGTTTGGCAAAAAAGGCAAGCTTAGTCCAAGATTCATTGGACCATACCAGATCATTCAGAGGGTAGGACGGGTGGCTTATGAGTTAGAATTGCCTTTGGGGCTAGAATCTGTTCATCCAGTGTTCCATGTATTGATGCTACGGAAGTGCGTAGGAGACCTTTCTCGGGTTACCCTAATTGAGGATGTTCATATCACAGAGGAGTTGTCCTACGAGGAAACTCCAATTGCTATATTAGATTGGCAGGTTCGTAAATTGAGGACCAAAGAGGTAACTTCGGTTAAAGTATTGTGGAGAAATAAGAATAAAAAAGAGGTGACATGGGAAACTGAGGATGACATGAGGTCCAAATATCTTCACTTGTTTCATACCCTAGGGTGATGACATATCAGTTTATATTAGTGCAGTGAAGTTAGATACCAATCTGATTATTTTATAATGTTGCTTATTATTATTGTTATTGTCATTGTATATTTTCTCACACTGTTATTAAGGAGCTATAGTGCTTAGCTATTTATGTCATCCTGTGAGACGCCTAGGTTAAAATTTCTGCGTTTCATCTTCCTGGATAGTCACATTTACAAAGGATACTCTGCCTAAATTTGTAAACTCCTAAGGACTTAATCGCGTGACTCAAATTTTTTCATTTGAACACGAATATTTCTAAGAGGGGAAGGATGTAACACCCCGACTTTTCAAAACGTCTAAATTAACTCGTATCTTCGTGGAAAGACAAGGAGGGTGGGTAATAAATTAAGAATGATGTGGTATGTCATATTTTAAGTGTTCAACGGTTGTATCTCAAGTTTTGAAGTTAGGTAAGTGGCAAAATAAAAGTTGGCTAAAGTTATCGTAAGTTCATTTTTAAAGATTTCTCTAAAATTTGGGTCAAATGTCTTGGATGTTTTCTCCTAATATATAAAGAGTTAGATGGCCTATCATCCATTAAATCGAAGGCCTACGAGTCTAGTTTGCAACACACAAAATCCCATATCCAATCAATATCAGAGTAAAAAGTTATAAGGGTTTTACTACGAACTGTCGGGGTAGAATCCAGGTCGGGTAAAAAATGTGGTATATCGGCTTACTCAACGTTTAAGCCATGAAATCATTTCTTTTCACTTCCAACCCAGAAAGAAAGCTTAAGAGAGGGTTCCTATGGAGTTCTTGTATGATGAATGTTAGTTTTTGACGATTTCTACCATTAAAGGTTTCCCCCGTGCCTAGAAACGTGATCTCTACACGTGGCAATCGTTTTACCCTTCTATTAGTTGCGTTTGGAGCTAGTTTTTGAAGATATAAATTTGTAGTTATTGGTGTTTCTTCAATGTTTACACTTGATTAACTAAGGTAATCATCTTGGGCTTTTGTGATTGTTTTTATGAATTTCTACGGACGTTTCGACAAGTTGGGGCAATATGGAAAATCTACCAATTTAAGATTAATTGTGAAATATTTATGGGTGTGTACCAAGTGTGTATATATAGTGTTTTTAAAGCTTAGTACATAAGGAACAACTTTCGTGAAAGAACTACAGTCTTTCGAGAGTTCATTGGAAAGGTATGTTAAGGCTATTCCCTTCGTTTGGCATGATTCCTTAGAGCTCTAGAGTGAAATAATAGGGTAGTTAATGTTAGTGATCTTGTAGATGTAATTGTGTGTGGGTGGCTGATTGAGTGGTTATATACCCTCATTTTAGGGACTCATAATCTATTAAGAACGATCCTAAGTTAGGAACGACTTGGAGATTATTCATATATATTATTTATAGCTAAATTGCTCGCCATTAGCCTATTCAATTGTTTGTTGTCGCCCTTGGGGTTTTTGTGGTTAGTTGTTGAGCTATGAACTGCCTATGGGGGCTATGATGTTGTCTAATAATACTGTTATTGCCAAAGAGCCATGTGTTGCCCACGAGGCTATACTGATGCCAAAGAATGTTATGTGTTGCCTATAGGGCTATTTTGATGCCAAAGAGGGCTATGTGTTGCCTACAAGTCTATGTTGATGCAAAAGAGGGCTATGTGCCGCCCACAAAGCTATGATGTTGCCTAAGAGGGCTATGCGCTGCCTATGGGGCTATATCGTTTCCAGAAAAGGCTATGTGACTTCTTACAAAGACAAGGGGCAATCGATAAGGGTATGTAGATTGATTTGGTACCTTCTGGGCTTATGGGGGCCTAGGTAGGTGGTATGTTGTTTGTACCTACCGAGCTTATGTGGGCTTGGTTAGGTTGTTGTTTGATCATTTTTGTATTTTTTGATTCAGTAGTGGCTTATTATGCTTATCTAAATTTTGATTTCCTTATGTGATTGCTTTTGGTATATTATGATACTTGCTCAGTTAGTTTATAATCTTTCATACTCGATACATTATTTTGTACTGACACCCCATTGCCTGGGACACGCTGTATTCATGCATGCAGGTCCCGACAAACGACCCAGTAGACCTCCTCAGCAGCAGGATTGACTTCTATCCGATTGACTATCCCTTTTCCTCCGGAGCTACCTGAGTTGGGAGGTTTGTTAGCTTTTTTTGTGTATGTCTTTATGGGTAGGCTGGGGCCCTGTCCCACCAATCTTTACTACTCTTAGAGGCTTGCAGACTAGTGTGTGGGGTGTATAGCTACGTTATGACCATGTTGGCCTAACTTTTTGGTTTGCTGAAGCTCATGAGTTGTTTGATGTATTGTCTTGATATATACCTGCTTTCAGTTTTGGTATAGATATCATGGTGGCCTCGACGGTCTAATCATGACTTATGTGCTAGTTGGCTATTTATTTATATGAACTCTTGGGAGTAGTTGTATCTTTTATAGATCTGTTGACTGGGACCTTGGTGGCCGAGGGATTAGTTTTAAGCCGAGTCATACTTGTTTGTTTTCTTGATTGCGTGTGGCTGCCATGCGCTAGTAGCTAATGGTTCATCAGGGTTGGCTCGGGCCTGGGTTTTGGCATTAGGAGCCAGTTGCACCCCTTGAGTTTGGGGCGTGACACTCTCCTTTCCCAATGCCTTTGTGAAGATATCAGACACTTGGTCTTTCGTCTTGTAGTACCTCATCACCACATTCTTCTTATCAATATTGTCTTTGAGGAAGTGATGCCTCACATTTATGTGTTTGGTCCTCTTATGTTGGACATGATTATTTGCCATTTTCATTGCGCTGGTATTGTCGCATATAAGAGGAATGGTATCTGTGAGAACACCAAAATCTTTGAGTTGCTGCTTGATCCACAAGATTTGAGCACAACATGATGCATCAACCACGTATACAACTTCAGCAGTTGATAGAGCTACTGAATTCTACTGCTTTGTTCCCCATGAGATTAGTGATGACCCTAGAAAATGAGCCATCCCAGAGGTGCTTTTTCGATCAACAAGAAAACCTGCATAATCAGTATCACCATAACTAATTAGATAAAAAGAGTCATCAGAAGGATAGAAGAGGACCAAGTCATATGTTCCCTTCAAGTATCTCAGTATTCGCTTGACTTCCTTCAGATGTAACTCTTTTGGAGTATCTTGAAACCTGGCACACATTCCCATGCTGAAGACTATGTCAGGTCGACTTGCAGTGAGATAGAGAAGAGATCCAATTATCCCTTTATACATAGTCTTATTTACATCAATGCCATCTTCATCTTTGTCCAGTTTTGCATTTGTACTTATTAGAGTATTAATGATTTTGGCCTCTATCATACTGAACTTCTTGAGCAATTCCTTGATATACTTCTCCTAACAAATTGATGTACCCTGGGGAGATTGTTTGATTTGCAACCCTAAGAAAAAGGTTTGTTCCCCCCATCATGCTCATTTCAAATTCACTGCTCATTATGGCTACAAATTCTTTACACAACGGATCTATAGTAGCTCCAAAGATGATATCATCTACGTAGACTTGCACTACCAGGAGCTTCTTTCCTCTTGACTTCAAGAACAATGTGTTGTCAATTTTTCCTCTTTTGAACCTATTTTCAAGAAGAAATTTTGATAATCGCTCGTAATAGGCCTTGGGTGCCTGCTTTAGGCCATACAATGCTTTGTCTAGCTTTAGCACATGATTAGGCTGACTAACATCTTCAAAACTGGGAGGTTGCTTGACATAGACTTCCTCCTTCAAGTACCCATTTAGGAAGGCACTGTTGACATCCGTCTGAAAGAGCTTGAATCCCATGTATGTGGCGAAATCTATTAGTATTCTTATGGCTTCCATCCTTGCAATAGGTGCAAATGTCTCATCATAATCAATCCCTTCTTCTTGACTATAGCCCTACACTACCAATGTTGACTTGTTTCTTATGATTGTTCCATGATTGTGTAGCTTGTTTCTGAACACCCATTTTGTGACAATGATGGTTCTGTTAAGTGGTCTGGGACCAGGTGCCATACTTTGCTCCTCTCAAACTGATGCAACTCTTCTTGCATGGAGTTCACCCAGTCAGCATCTAACAGAGCTTCTTTGATGTTCTTTGGTTCAAGAATGGATATGAAAACTGAGAACACAACCAAATTTCTTGCCTTGGATTTGGTTTGAATTCTAGAGTCAAGAGGGGAAATCAAGTTGTCTAGAGGATGAGATGATTGATGTTTCCATCCTGATTTTCTAGTAGTCTCCTCATTAGGTTCATCAACTTGGACATCACTTTCTGATTCTCCATTCTGAGTTTCTCCTTCATGAGCATCATCTGGAGCAGCAGAAGGACAAGGTGCTTCCACAGGTTGTTCAGCCTTTTCATCACTCTGATTCCTTTCATCGCCAGCTTCTCGAATATCCCTCTGAATTTGCATTAGCTCCTCAAATTCAAGATCATCCTTTCCTTCTCGATTGCTCAACTCACCTGATTCATCAAAAATTACATGCACATTCTCCTCCATACATTTTTTCCTTTTGTTGTATACCTTGTAGGCTTTGCTTGAAGAGGTGTATCCCACAAACATTCCTTCATCACTTCTTGGATACAATTTTCCAAGATCATCCTTGTCGTTGTTTAGCACAAAGCACTTGCATCCAAAAACCTTTAGATGACTACATGATGGATTTCTTCTGTTTAGCAGTTCATAGGGAGTTTTCTTAAGAACTGACCTATTTAAACATTCATTGGTGACATAGCAAGATGTATTTACTGCTTCTGCCCAAAAGCCCATTGCAAGACTAGAGTCTATGAGCATTGTTCTGGAAATGTCTACCAGTGTTTTTATCATCCTTTCAACAACCCTATTTTGCTGAGGAGTTCTTGGAGCAGAGAAGTTATGGTGGATTCCATGGTCCACGCAAAAGCCTTTGATTTGGGCATTTTTGATCTTGGTACCATGATCTGACCTGATGCTTGCAAATTTGCAGTTTAGTTTCAACTCGATCCCTTTTGCAAAGGTCACCAGTGTTCCAGCTGTTTCATCTTTTGATCTCAAGAACATGTTCCACGTGAATCTGGAGAAGTCGTTGAAAATTACCAGGTTGTATCTCTTCTCTCCTCTACTTTGGATTTTCATTGGTCCACACAGATCCATGCGAAAAAGTTCTAGTGGCCTGGAGGTGGTGACACCTTTCTTTGTCTTGAAGGATGATCTAGTTTGCTTGCCTCTTACGCATGCCTCACATATTTTATTTTCAACAAACATCAATCTGGGGAGACCACGGACCAGGTCCCATGCAACTAATTTGTTTAGCAACGAGGAGCTCACGTGACCCAACCTTTTGTGCCACAGACTTGCATTTTCAGATTGAGCACTAAGACAAGTAGGATTGTCTCCTTTAATAGAATTCAAGTCTACAATATACATGTTCTTCACTCTTTTGGTAGTAAGAACAACTTTATTGGAAGTGAGACTTGTGACTATACATTGATCTGCCACAAATCTTACCCTTTATCATATATTTGTGAAACACTAAGCAAGTTGTATTTCAAGACACTCACATAATACACATTGTCTATGGAGTGATTCATTGATCTCCCAATGTTTGTAACACCTAAAATGAGCCCCTTTTTCCCATCACCAAATGACACACCACTGCCCTGGTATGCTTCCAAAGAGAGGAAGTTTTGAATGTCTCCCGTCATATGTTTCGAGCAACCACTATCCATATACCAGTATTGACTGCTTCCTCTCTTCTGCACAAGAATCACTTATTAGATTTAGGAACCCACTTGAGATGAAGTTCCTAAAAACTGTCAAAAGGTTTAATGAGAAACCTTCATGTCCATGGGGGAAAAGTGTTCTTGCTAAAATGGTAACTGGGACCAGGTACCAGGTAACTTCCTGTTTTCTACTTTTCTTTTACCATACTTAAAAAAGTTCTCCTAATTTTCTTGAACCCTATTTAGAGAGTTACAATTCTTCTTCAGGTGACCATTTCTTCCACAATAGGTACACAAGAGATTTTTAGAAACTGAGACATATTTACTGTGAGGGTTGTAGGGAGGTTCTATCTTTCTACACCCTAAGCCTTTTCTGTTGTTGAACTTCTGATTAGCTAAGTTTTAAAGAATCTTAGATGAATCAGTCCATTTCAAGGAATGGTTTAGTTCTTCTTTGATCTGACTCAATCCCTCACTAACTATGAGTTCTTTTCAAGAGAAACAACTAATTTCAACTCAAAAGCTTTCAACCTCTCTTCTAGTTCCACCTCAAAACTACCAAGTTTTCTTTTTCCACCCTTAGAGGTACCAAGTTCCTCACTAGGCTCAGACTCTCAGATTTTAGAATACTCACCCTAGTGTTCATTTCAGACATTTGAGACATAAGAGAAGTTTTCTCATCCTCACAGATACTCAATTTTTCACTTAACATGGCATTTTCATTTGTTATTTCATCTACAGAATCAATAAAAACTGCAACAAGTTTTCTCAGTCTCTTGATTGACAAGGTGTTTAAATCACTTTTAAGATAACAGAGTTATCTCATCTTCTTCATCGGCTTTTGCCATCAGGAGAATATGGAGTTGAAGACAGTCTCTTCATCCTTCACCACCACTATGGAGCCATCTTCATGACCCTCCTCCTGCTCAAAATCACTGGAGGCATTTCCCCATGTTGCAAAGGCTTTCTTTACGACTTGATCAACATGAGCCCTTCTCCTCTTGGCATGGTAAGGGACCTAGTCCCTTCGACATGGTTTTATCCCTTGAACTTCTTGTTTTTGGCTCTGACAGTCTCTCATGAAGTGGCTAGGCTTTCCACATTTGTGACACAAATCGTTTGCAGTAGCCGTTTTACCGGTCGTTCCCTTTTTCTGGAATCCTCCATGCTTTTTGACAATCTTCTGGAATCTCCTAGTCAGATAGGCCATCTCATCCTCATCATCAGATTCATCACTTTAAGCCATTTTTAATGCAATGGATTTCTCTCTTTTTCCCTTCTTCACTGACGAACCGTGCTGCCTGTTCAGCTCGTAGGTCTGCAAGTTTCCAATTAAATCGTCTATGGTAAGCACTTTTAGGTCCCTTGCCTCAGTGATTGCATTCACTTTACTTTCCCAGGATTTGGGAAGAGCTCTGAGAACCTTTCGAACTTGTTTGCTTGGGTGAATGGGTTCACCAAGGCATCTTAGTTCGTTTGTGATGGAAGTGAACCTTGTATGCATCTCATGAATGGTTTCTCCTTCCTTCATGCTTAAGTTCTCGTACTGAGTTGTCAACATGTCTACTTTAGACTCTTTGACTTGGGTGGTTCCTTAGTGGGCTATTTTTAAACAGTCCCAAATTTCTTTTGCAGTCTCGCAAGCCAAAATCTTGTTGTACTCATAAGGACCAATCCCATAAACCAGCATCTTCTTGGCTATATAGTTCTTTATTTTCTTCTGGTCAGCCTCATCATATTCTCTTATGGTCTTTGGGATCACTTTTCTAAGTTCTCCTTCTTTTACATCTTTGGTGGGAATATATGGTCCATCAAGTATCACGTCCCACAGCTCAGTGTCTTCTGCATTGATGTAATCATGCATCCGTGTCTTTCACCATCCATAGAATTGTCCATTGAAGCGAGGTGGATGGGTGGTAGACTGTCCTTCCTATGGACTCGATGGAGCAGCCATTCCTGCAGGATCTTTCTTCTCTTGGTGTTAACCAGATAGAGAAGTCGCTGCTCTGATACCACTTGTTGGAAGGTATGCGTCCACTAACTACGATGGGATCGGGTCCTTTACACAGTAATGATGCACAAAAATAAATGCAGAAAGTAAAGAGAAGACACAATACTTTACGTGGAAACCTCCTTGTTAAAGGGAGTAAAACCATGACCTGTATCATAGGATTTTCAAACTGTTTTAACTAATCTTCACAAGCAAAAGCGAAACACAGTTTACAACCACACAATGAGATTAACCTCCTAATATCAATACTAAGTAATACCACCTATTACTTAACTGAGCCTAAGCAATGCCTTTATTGCCCACTATACTAATCCTAACTGATTAATACAGATTTTTCTGTAAGACATAAGTTTGCCCTTAACTATGTGCTTGCAATGATTTACACATGTTTTGAAACATTTCTATCACAGTGAAACGAATTCTAAAAGTTAAGCACAAATACAAGCAATCAAAATAACAACAGGTTCAGGAAGCAAATCGTCAGTCTATGAGGTCCCTTGCTGTTTTGTTGAAGCTTGAATTTTCTATCTTTGAATGAATAAATTGATATGTTATTTTTCATGTTGAATATATCAACCATAAAGAATTATTAACCGTTGGACAAACAACCTCGTCCATTCTGATTGGTTCAGTACGCTGACGACCTCACCAACCTCTAACAAGACAACTTTGTAGCTGTATGGCACATTGACTTGGATGAGAACACTCTGCAGATGACCGAGTCCCTGCATTTATGAGGATCATCAAAACATCTAGAAATAGTAAGACTTATCAAAGACTTCACACAAAATTCCAAGTTTATATCCTTACTAGTGTCGTAATTCCCTGGCACATCAATGGCATAAGATGGAACTTGCGTCTTGCAGGCACCAACACAAGAGGACCTGGACAAATTTGAAAGAAGAGCATATGTGCACATGCATGCCACAAGACTGAACATTCTAAACGCAAGTGCAAGCTCAAGTAGGCCATGAAAATTTTGAAAATTCCAAGGCTATTTCGGGGATCTTTGTAGGGATAGAATAATATATTCTTCCCCATTTTCGAAATAGGACAATTAGTAGATAACTAATTATTGAATAGAGTACATAGTAGTAGTACATTCTTAGCTTTGTATTGAAGAAAACACTAATTGTTAAAACTCAAGCTTGAAATTGATTATATTTATTCTTGATAGATGCAATGGAGAAGATCAACTTTGGTATAACTTCTATTTCTTTTATTATGAGCAACTAAATTCTCTTCTGGGGTGTGTGTGCATGATAGCTATTTAGATTTGATTGGGTAATGACTAATTAATCTTAAAATTGATTATAATGCATAGATCTATTATTGTATTCATGTTATAAACTAAAAATTTATTGTTGTAAATATTAATTGAACTCTCTATTTTATTTTTACTTGAGATTGAGTAATTGTAATGACCCTCTTGGTCATTTCTGTGTTTTGCCTTCTGTATGTCGTTTAGAGCATTCTTGTAGCGACCCCAAGTCATTTATGACTTGCTGGGACTAACAGTTTGGTCACCTGGTCATTCGTTTGGTTATTATACGAGTTTTAGCGTTTTTGGAGCTTATGAACCTTGAACGATCCTTTTTTATTAAAAGTTCAAGAAGATGATATCTGAATTCAATTCTGACTATTCCATCAGCTCCGAAAGGGTCATTTTAGGCTAGTAGCATGGTCGACATGGCTCTCGAGGTTTTCAGTGTGAGTCGGTGTGATTAGGCCTTTTAACTTTAAGTTTAAGCCTAAGTTTGACTTTAGTCAACATTTTGAGTAAACGCGCTCAAATGAGAATTCCGTCAGCGCAGTTAACTCCAGAATGTAGAGTTTGGTCTATATTAACCCTTCGTTCGTGTCCCAAGGTTTCCAATATTTTTTTTGAGCCTTTTTGTGGTTTTTGACTTAAAATGGCGGTTGGGAGTGGGACCCACTTTTTGTCAAGATGACCTCATATTGAAATTTTGATTGTGCCATTAAGTCTGGAATATTGAATTTGGTTTGGTTGTATATCTTATTTGCGTGCACGGGGTTCCGAACGAGTTCGGAGCACCCTGTCGGAGTATTTAAGTTTTCGATAAATATGATGAAATCTAGTGTATTTAGTGCAGAAAAATCAGCACCTTTTCCCAAACTGAAAAACCTCATATCTCCCTCATCTCTCAATCGAATAAGGTGATTTGAAGTGTGAAAGCTTCATTTTTTTGGTGTCTTCGCTGTAGATTGATCTGAAGTTGTTGGGCACACATCATTCGAGGTAAAATTCGTGATTTACCAGATTGCTGTAACCTTTTTCGAGTTCTTATTTTTAGCTTTCTTGAATTGGTGATATCTTTGTCATTTTAGCTTGGTTTTGGGTGATTTGAAGTTCCACGTGTTGGAAATTATCGTGGCTACGTTGTGGAGTGTTCAAAGAGTGCTGGGCACAATTTGATTCTCGTAAATTCTGAGTTTAGACTGCTGCATGTTTTCTTTTAAGTTGATTAAAGTGTGGTTTTCTTACATGCTTGGTTTTGTTGCGTTTTGAGCTCTGAATTGTGTTCCATTTTGAAATACAAGTTTGGGGTACTGTTTTGGGTCTCTTAGCGGAGTCAAATCCCAAAAGTTTGGTGCGGGTCTCATGATTCCCGTTTTGACTCCAAAATTGACCCGTCTCTGTTTGTTGTGATTTTGGTGTCTAAACGACCGTACTAACGTTGTAATCCTTAATTTGATAGAGTGACAACGTTCAAAGATCGTTCCGAAAGGAAAAACTCCGACAAAGTGATTTGGAGAGCGTGCGATCGGCCTAAAGGTATGCTATGACTTCCTTTCTATTAGATTAAGCTTAATTGTGTAAAAGTATGTGGATTGGAGTGAATTGGGATGGGTACCAATTTCTTAGTTTACTTTGGTTAGATACCTTATGTTAGGATCGATTGACCATACTTCAGGCGTAGTACAATGTTTGTCGGGTTAGTAGAATCACATGCTTATCTCATTTGCATGCACAGAGTTCCAAACGAGTTCGGAGAACCCCGTCGGAGTTTTTAAGTTTTCAAAAAATAGGCTAAAATCTGGTTATTTAGTGAAGAAAAATCAGCACCTTTTTCCAAACTTAAAAACCAGATATCTTCTTTATATCTCAATCGAATAAGGTGATTCGAAGTGCAAAAGCTTTATTTTTTTGGTTTCTTTGCTGTAGATTGATCGCAATTTGTCGGCACATGTCTTTCAAGGTAAAATTTGTAATTTACCAAACTGTTGTAGCCTTTTTCGAGTTCTTATTTTTGGTTTTCTTGAGTTGGTGATATCTTGGTCATTTTAGCTCGGTTTTGGGTGATTCAAAGTCCTACGTATTTAAATTATCGTGGCTACATCATAGAGTGTTCAAGGAGTGCTAGGCACTATTCAATTCTCATAAATTCCGAGTTTAGACTGTTGCATGTTTTCTTTTAAATTGATTGAAGTGTGATTTTCTTGCATGTTTGATTTTGCTATGCTTTGGGATTCGAATTGTGTTCCATTTCGGAACATAAGTTTGGGGTACTGTTTTGGGTCTCTTAGCGGAGTCAAATCCCAAAAGTTTGGTGTGGGTCCCACGATTCCCGTTTTGACTCCAAAATTGCCATGTCTCTGTTTGTTGTGATTTTGGTGTCTAAACGACCGTACTAACGTTGTGATCCTTTATTTGATAGAGTGACAATGTTTAAAGGTCATTCGGGAAGGAAAAACTCTGGCAAAGTGATTTGGAGCGCGCTTGGTCGGCCTAAAGGTAGGCTACGACCTTCTTTCTATTAGATTGAACTTAATTGTGTAAAAGCATGTGGATTGGAGTGAATTGGGGTAGGTATCAGTTTCGTAGTTTACTTTGATTAGATACATTATGTTAAGATCTATTGACCATATTTCGGGCGTAATACCACATTAGTCGGGTTAGTAGTATCACATGCTTATCTCATTTGCATGCACGGGGTTCTGAACGAGTTTGGAGCACCTCGTCGGAGTTTTTAAGTTTTTGAAAAACAAGCTGAAATCTAGTGTATTTAATGCAGAAAAATCAGCACCTTTTTCCAAACTTAAAAACCTCATATTTCCCTCATCTCTCAACCGAATAAGGTGATTCGAAGTGCAAAAGCTTCATTTTTTCGATGTCTTCTCTGTATATTGACTGGAAGTTGTTGAGTGCATGTTGTTCGAGGTAAAATTCATGATTTACCAGACTGTTGTAGCCTTTTTCAAGTTCTTATTTTTGGCTTTCTTGAGTTGGTGATGTCTTGGTCATTTTAGCTCGGTTTTGGGTGATTTGAAGTCCTACATATTGATAATTATCATGGATATGTCATGGAATGTTCAAGAATTGTTGGACACCATTCGATTCTCATAAATTCTGAGTTTAGACTGCTGCATGTTTTCTTTTAAGTTGATTAAAGTGTGGTTTTCTTGCATGTTTGGTTTTGCTGCGCTTTGAGCTCCGAATTGTGTTCCATTTTGGAACACAAGTTTGGGGGTACTATTTTGGGTCTCTTAGCAAAGTCAAATCCGAAAAGTTTGGTGCGGGTCCCACGATTCCTATTTTGACTCCAAAATTGACCCATCTCCATTTGTTGTGATTTTGGTGTCTAAACGACTGTACTAACGTTGTGATCCTTTATTTGATAGAATGATAACTTTCAAAGGTTGTTTGGGAAGGAAAAACTCTGATAAAGTGATTTGGAGCGCGCTTGATCGGCCTAAATGTAGGGTACGACTTCCTTTCTATTAGAGTGAGCTTAATTGTGTAAAATCATGTCGATTAGAGTGAATTGGAGTGGGTACCAGTTTCTTAGTTTACTTTGATTAGATACCTTATGTTAGGATCGATTAACCATATTTCGGGCGTAGTACCATCTTAGTCGGGTTACTAGAATCACATGCTTATCTGTTAAATACTATTGTATGCTTGTATGTTGTGTGTTGCATGATTTGTTCATTGTCAACTGTAAGCATGATGTCCTTAGTCTAGGTTAGGCTAGCGTTGCCTTAGACTTATGACTCGTGTGGGTTGGATAGCCTTGACTTTCTTCCGACTTCGTTAGGATGACTAAGCTCCTTGTAGACTAGAGTAGTAGACTTGCGTCTGATAGTTTGAGCCTTAGATTAGGCGCTATCGCTGCTTGTTGCACTTATGTATCATCTTCCTTTAATTCTATGATTCTCACACATTCTTGAAGGTTCGGTGCATCACTAGAGGCATGGGATTGAGACAGTATAGGCTTGGAGCCTTTTCTGCGATTTCTTAGAGTGGACGGCGTTCCACGGTGGCTGTTGCTGGATTGGATCCTATTGGAAATACCATCACCCCTGAGGTCGTTCTTTCTAGCTGGGCTAGAAGCGTATCGCTACCTGGGTAGAGTCGGTTATTTCGGTAATCTCCCCTTGGCCTCTCTTTCTAGCTAGGCTGGGAGTGTGTTGTTGGATGGGTGTCCCCGGGTCACTCTTTCTAGCTGGGCTGGGAGGTGACTGCATTGTAGGATGACTTGCGATATCTACATCACCCACGAGTCCTTCCTTCTAGCTGGGCTGGGAGCCCCCTGGGGTCAATCTTTCTAGCTGGGCTAGGAGTGCACTACTGACTGGGTGGAGTCTGATGGGTTATCTTGGTTACTTTGGGCTGGGAGCTCGGTTTTCTTCTTTCTCAGTTGACTTAGCTATTTTGTGTACCTGTCGGGCTTATGGGGGTCCGTTCAGGTTTTATTTAAACTTGTGCACGAGTGTACCTTCTGGCTTATGGGGGTCCAGTTAGGTTTAGTTTAGTTGTACTTAGTTTTTTCTGGTATGCTCGTGTGCTGTCTTTTAATATTCGCTTTGACCTCCCTGTGTCTAGATTCTATCCTTTCTTATTGATTTTACCCCATTTTGCTCAGTCGGCCTTTGATGCCTATTGAGTACCTGTTGTTTTGGTACTCATGCTACACTCTGCATCTATTTCGTGGTGTAGGTCCCAGTACCAGTTACTAGCGGTGATTAGTTTCAGCCTTCTTTTGCAGTTGTGACTCAGAGACGAGGGTGAGCACTTGGCGTTTTGGGTTTGTTTTGTCTCCTTCTTTTGTTTTAGCTAGTCTTGTTGCTTTTGAGCCACGTTTTGTTGTGGTCCACTTCTGGAACTTGTACTCTTTATTAGACAACTCTGTACTAGTGACTTTCAGGTTCTGGGAGGGATTTCTATATATATTTATTTTAGTTTGCTTCCGCATTGTTGTCCTTGTTTAGATTATTGTTTTTGCTAGTTTTTGCCTTTATGCTCATTGCTTGATGTTCTGGGTTGCGGGTTGGCTTACCTACTGGTGGGGTATAGTAGGTGTCATCATGACTTGAGAAATCAGGTCGTGACAAGTTGGTATTTGAGCCCTAGGGTCACCGGTCTCACTTGTACAGAGCTACCACCTAGTAGAGTCCTACGGATAGACGTGATGACGTTTGTGTTTTATCTTTAGGAGGCTATAGGGTATCCTAAGGAAATTTCTCTATTTTTTATATGCGATCGTGCATCATGTCTATTATCAGCTCCTTAAAGTCTCTCTTGTTTCGTTCTTTTCAAAGGATGGCTCGTATGCGCGATGGATCGTCACAGGGTAGGGGTTGACCTCCCATGCCGGCTCGGGCGCCAGCACTAGCACCAGTCCAGGAGAGAGAGGAGGATCCACAGCTAGTAGACTTCAAATTTAGGTTGGGCATAAAATACCAAAAACTGAATTATAAAATCAAGCTGAATTTTTTTGTTATTTGATATTCGGTAATTGGGTATTTGAAACTAAAATTTAATAAATATGGTATTTAAGTTTGGATTTAGTATGAGATATTAGTACCATTTGGTATTTCGTATTTCTCGAATACCAAATTATTTACTTAATGAAGGTTATATACCAACATGCCTATTACCGTATTATTTACTTAATAAAGGTCTTCTCATGAACTTTAAGTTGCATAGAAGCATAGGATTTGACCTTATAATGTTGCATCAATACACAACCAATACTAATTCTGGAAGCATCACAATACACCACAAAATTATATAAACCTTCTGGTAGAGTCGAAATCGGGGCTAAAGTAAGTCAAGTCTTCAACCCCTAAAATGTATTCTCACGAGCTTTGGACCACTCAAATTTTTCCTTTTCTGAGTCAAACTAGTCAACAAAGAAGAAATAGAAGAAAGTCCTTCAACAAACTGTTTATAGTAGCTAGTTAAACCCAAAAACTCCTAATATCCGAGAGAGAAATAGGTTTAGGTTAGTTTTTACCTGCGTCAGTCTTCTTAGGATCAACTTGAAAGCCCTCTCTTAAGACTATATGGCCAAGTAATTCTACGTCCCGAGACTACCCCTAGATGCAACACAGTGCTTTGAGCCACAAGTGACCCCAAGCTAACCTCATTGTATGGCATAACACTAACACTCTCCTTGGATCATTATTAGCCATTGTATCGTATTGTATTGTTATCATACATACAATGTTTATTTTGATTGTTACTTAAACTGTAATGTATTGTTACATTTCGTTGTACGTAACAATGGAAATCCCATATTATGGAACAACTAATTTGGTGTGTTCCGATTGTTACTTAATTTCTTTTTTCAATTATGTTCTTATTTAATATTTCGTAATACTATTTTACCATTTACCCTATATTATTTAATCTCACTTAAACCTCCTACCCAACAACTACTACGTTACTATTTCTCCTTCTAGGTTTGGTTGTTTGCCCTTCCTCTTTCTCCTTTTCTAAAGCATACATCCTTTTCTTTTTTCATACTTTTGTCTCTTTCAGCATATTGCTTTGTATGATTTTTCTTTAATATAATTAAATCAATCTAGATATAAACGTGATGATAATGTTTGATAATATAATTATAATTGATGATATAATTTTATGTTATTTTTATTTGACATAAAAATATCCATGATAAATATGGTATTTACAATAATTACGGATATTTTAGTAAATTTATAAATTACAATACAATACGATATAGTCAAACCAAACAATAAAAATGTTATCAAACAACAACAAACAATATAATCTAGCCAAACATTGTATCTACCATATAGTATAATACAATACAATATGAAACAATAAGTAACAATGATCCAAACAGAGTGTAAGAATCAACATAAAACAACAAGAAAAAGAAACTAAACTGAAATAGTCTAAAATATCGATAAACAAACTTCTGACTACACATAGGCAGAATCTAACTGACTATCTAAAATCCTCTACTAACATGAGTTGTTAGGACAATCCCCTAGCTAACTTTAAAGTCTGAAAAGTGAGAGTAAATGATTGAAAGAAACATAATGGGTTGTCCTCTGAAAGATGAGAACTCACCAACAACAATACTAGTTGATCAGAGATAGTACTAACCGAGGGTTGTCTACTGAACGTTCGAACCTATATTATCAAATAATATAAGAAGAAAGTATGCGGTTAGTACTTTGAATGAGCATAGTATGTAAGACAATGCATGAAATATGATAACTAAACATGATGATTCTGTAAATCATACTGATGCAATGACCAAGTAAAATAACATGAAGCTGATATAAACTGAATTGGGATACATAAGTACTTTGAATGAACATAGTATGTAAGACAATACATGAAATATGATAACTAAACATGATGATTCTGTAAATCATACTAATGCAATGACCAAGTAAAATAACATGAAGCTGATATAAACTGAATTGGGATACATAAGTACAAGGTCATCTAATAACTGAAAGTCTAATTGTGGGAGGTACTAAAATCGACATAAATTAACCATGTGAAAGCTACATGGATTTTTAGTGTACTGATCCCACACCGAAAAGAGGGTGTCCAATATTTTCCAAGGTAAGGGACCTGAGCTGAGCTCATGTTGATCCACTAAGCTTAGCTCATGTTGATCCACTAAGCTTAAGTCTATAAATTCTAATCCTACGGTGACACATAGTTGTGAGATTTAGGGATTGTTACTAAAGGTCCATGGACGATGATCAGAATCCCTCATCCCTAAAGCCACTCGGTGCTAAGTATAACTCTCATTGAAATATGCATATTTATTGGAAATGATAAATAATCTGATAATATTGTGATAAATACTGAGTAGCTCATAAATCATGATAACTGAAAATAATTTGAGAGATACTTTATCTAAAAGCATCTAAATCATGATAATCTGGTATCAGGAGATATGCATCTAAAATAACATAATTCTAAATCATGAAAATACTTGTAAGTTATGGGTTCATAAAAGTACCATTGAAAATATAAAATTATAATTAAAATCATGTAATTAAAGGCTAATAATGAAGAATAACTAGCATTCAACAAGAACTAGTGAAAATCATAAACTGGAAGAATTGGAGTTTCCTTGGGACTCAATGAGTGAGAGATACCCATTTATGAAATTCCACATACATGGAGTAGAAACCCTAGATTTAATCTTGGAGGGGAGGTTTGAAGGTTGGATCCCTTGTTCTTGCCTTGAGAAATAACTTGAGAGAGAAGAAACTTGATTTTGGGAAAGTTATGAGAGAATGAGGGGTAAGGGTCAATAGGAATCACTTAATCCCACTTAGAATAGTCCAAAACGACATAGTATCGATATTTAAAAAATGGAAAAAGACCAAAATAACTCCCATTAAAAATTGTTGGAGGCCATCTACGAACACCCTTCTATGGATCGTAAAATGTTCCACGAGCCATGAAAGGCTCAATAGAAAATATAGGCAATTTTCTAAGTTTTTGAACCTTGATTCTACGAGACCCATCTATGGTCTGTAGAATATTCAACGAGCCATAAAAAAGAGTCCATGGAAATAAGAGATTTCCTGACTTTTAGGACATCCATCTATTGGCAGGTCTACGGTCTGTACAATGATCTACGAACCGTGAACCCATTCGCCCTATTCAAGTCCCAAATTCCAACCTTATGAACTTCGATCTATGACCAGGTATACGACCAGTAAAACTATATACGACTCATAAACCTGAATTTTAGATCTCGAATAATATCTCAACTTTCTGAAGTTTGGACTACAGGTGGCATTTACATTCCGTAGTTCTTTGTACGGGCCATAAATATCATTTGTGAAGGTGAATTTCTACAGACTTCAGCATCCTTGTGTACTCTTCATGGTCTAATCTGAGGTAGGCACTTTTGGGGTGTTACATTGTGATCACGACTCAAATTAAATCATTCAAGATGGAGGAAAGAACCTACCGAGGAAGGCTTTCATGAGCTCGGTCCAAAATTGTTAAATCCTTTCAACATTTTGCCCAACCAAGTAGTAGCTTCTCCCGTATGGGAGAAAGGAAACAACCTAATTCGTATTGACTCTTGTGTTATGTAGGAAATATTGAAAGGACTACACACATCAATGAGGTTTTTAAGATGATTGTGTGCATCCTTGTGAGCTTGTCCACCAAAGAGACATTTCATTTAAAGCAAGTGCAACATGGTGCTCGTCGCATCAAAGAAAACATTGCCTCCCGTATGGAGTAGGTGAATAGTGTTAGCACATCATGTGTTTCCTAAGTAATCTTCATCCACAAATTTCCCTTTATAGCTTCTAATCTCGCTATCATGAAAACTCATATTTTTACCTATATAAGACACATAAATAGGAAACAAAATAAAAATAAACAATTACAAATGACAAGTGAATTAAAACACGTAAGTACTAGAATTCTATGATATATTTTTAATAACGTTCAACTACACCTAGTAAATTGATTTGTTGGCGATCATATGCAATATTTAACCCAACTAGTAGTTGGGATCAATTTCACAGGGAACAACTGAATACAATTTACTCTATAACATGTTTAGTCACTACTACTTTGCATGTTCATAAAAATACTCATTAAAATTAAATGGATGGATTTAAATCTAAACAGTGAATTTGGTCGATTTAATGATTACTTCAATCAAGTTAACGTAACTTGTAGAAATGGAATTTTTCCGCAAGTAATAAGTATTCCTAGGAATGTGCTAGTATGGATCACAATCAAGTAATTGGGTAATTAACCTTTCTTAAATCAGTTGAAAATCATTGAATATGCTATATTATATATATCAATGACTATTTTTCAATCAATCATCAAATCTCACGTGGGTTTTTTCAAACCCCAACGTGTAGTCAATACAAATCAATTTATTGCTCTGATTTAGCTAAATGATTTCTAGATTGAGCTGTTAAATGAATAAAATTGAGTTATCGTCAACCAATTCATCTCAATTTTATCTTCCCTTATAATCAATATCTAAAGTAGATTAGAATTCGCAACCTCTAATCATACATGAAATCATGAATAAACAGTAGATTCCAATTCAAATCAATATTTAGAAAGCAATAAATTAATATCTATTCATAAATTGATCATTCATACATTGCACACCCCTATAATTTGAAGGATGAGTTACACATGGCTAAAGAAAATTAATAATACCAAGTTCTTCAGCAATCACAATTTTGAATTTGATTGTCTAAGAAGGAATTTGCACTCCAAAATGTAGGAAAATAGAGAATTCTCCTTCAAGCCTAAGTTCTTCCACAATTCCATTCCTAATTCTCAATGTTGCAGAGAATGTTCTAATTAAATCTAAAAAATATTGATTATGTGCCACAAAATTATATTTATATTTAGGGGAAAAGTATTCACAAAATTGCCATCAATGCCACTTTGGAGATGTTAATTGGCCTCTCCAAAGGGTTCGGTGATGCGCTGAACTCATCTTTCACTATGTTGTTTTGCCTTGTTCATTTGATTTTTCCTTCAGACGACTGTAATATTAGGCTATAATTTTTTGCTTCACCAAAACACTTCAATGACACGTTGAACAAACATTTATGCCACCTAATGCACTGTAGTGATTTAAGCTTTTAACTTTGGCGAGCCCCATGCAGTTTGGAAGTGCGTCAAACTCCTTACGCGATGGAGCTTTTTGACTTTGTTCTTTCTCTTTTGACTTTTTCCCTCTTTATTTTCAGTTAGTAGATAGAGTAAATGAGTCGTGAAATCCCAACTCATCTGGCATTATAGGACGACTAAGATTAGTAACGAGTATATGAAGATAATTCATAAATCATGTAAATAAGTATAACTTCACATAGATAATAAACTCGATAAATCAAGAATCAACATAAGTTACCACAACATATCAATGTCACTCAATCACTAGACACATAAGTTACCACAACAAATATATTGGGCATTACAAAACTCTGCATAATATAAATAGTCACATACAATCATGGAAAACATATCCACAATTAATTCATAATTTTATAGCCTATGTATCACAACAGACTCATCAGTCACTCACTCAACCAGTCATTTGTACACACATACTAAAGGAACTTTAATATTTGCCAACTAGTCACGACCTGTAGGAGATCCTAGGTTTTCATATAATGTACTAGCGTGGTACTCGATCCATCACTCGTACCAACATGATACCTAATACAACACGTATAACTGCTCATTCATAAGCTCACATCAAACTCGAGCACTCATTATCAGAATAGTAGATATATTCTCATTTTGTCAGCATATCTCAATATACCCTTTGTGCAGTTCTCCTAGAACAACACAACAAGTATACATTGAACATCACAAGTGCACATTATAACATAGGTCATTAAATACAGTTTTCAATAATTCATAATTATTTCATACAAGCACTGTCATTCAAACAAATATTAATTACACTCTATGTGTGAAGACCAATCAACATACGTTGTAGACCACAATACGTACAAGGTACTAATCAAAGTCTAACTCCAGGGAAATCCTAACCTACCTCAACTGTAAACTGTTGGGAAAGGCAAGGCACTTACAAGAATGTCAGGCAGGATAGCAGCGGAATAATATCCAAATCTAACTCTCACTTTCAATTTGAACCAATAGAAGACAAACCAAATCAAGCAATATGAAGAATGGACAACAAGTATATCAACCAAACTAAAGCAACAAGATAAGAATAACCCAATCACACAAGACACAACAATTTACATGAAAATCCCTTCGATGTGAAGAGTAAAAAACCACAGGACCAAAAAGATCCATTATAAACACCAAAAGTTACAAAATTGGCCACAAAACAAGCACCAAACAACGAGCAACAATAAAATAAGATTGCACCAAAACTAGAGAATTAAAGAAGATATTTCACCAAAAAACGTGCTACTGTTCACTCCCCAAAATTAGAAGCTACAGATCTCCAAATTTGATCTCCGCCAGATTCTGAGAACTCCCAATTCAAATTTGAGCCCAATCCAATAGTTAACGAAGCGACAAACTCTGTCTGAAGCAGACTGCCTGAGCAGAAAATTTTCAGAAGTAAAAATGGGATTTTTCTCTTTGTGTCTCAATCTCTAAAATGAAACTCTCTTGATTTTTCTCTCTTGTGTTTTTGAAAATAAAACCAAATAAGCCTTATATATGACACATAATATTTGGGTTATGGGCTAAAGTGGACTAGTCCTAATAAGACTTTTATTTATCCACATAGGAAGGAAAAGAAATATCCTAAACCCAACAATTCTCCCCCTCATAACTATGTGGAGGAGACCGCTATCCCGGTGATCATGCAACAATCCTCAAACTTCCCTCTTGGCAAAGCTTTAGTTATCATGTCAAAACCATTATCATTGGTATGGATCTTTTCAAGTTCAAGCAACTTAGAATCCAACACATCTCGAATCCAATGATACCTCACATCAATGTGTTTAGACCGGCCATGAAATGTAGAATTCTTGCCAAGATTAGTAGCACTTTGACTGTCGCAATAAAGTACATACCTCTCTTGAGCACAACCAAGTTCCCCCAAAAATCACTTCATCCAGATCAACTCCTTGCAAGCTTCAACAGCAGCAATAAGCTCAACCTCTGTAGTAGATAAAGCAACACATTTTTGCAACCTAGATTGCCAAGACACAGCTCCCCCTGCAAAATTACTCAAGTAGCCTGAAGTAGACTTACGAGTATCAACATCACTAGTCATGTCTGAATTAGTGTAACCACAAAGAATAGGCTTCCCTATACCAAAACATAAACTCAAACTAGAAGTGCCACACAGATGTCGCATAATTCACTTAACAACATTCCAATGCTCTCTTCCCGGATTAGAAAGAAAACGGCTAACAATACTAACAACATGAGCAATATTTGGTCTTGTACACACCATTGCATACATCAAACTACCAACAGCTGAAGCATAAGGAACTTTCTTCATATCTTCCTTCTCACCATCACTGGAAGGACAATGTCTAGTACTCAATTTGAAGTGCATAGCTAAAGGTGTATTGACAACCTTAGCTTTGTCCTTGTTGAATCTACGAAGTACTTTCTGAATATACTTCTCTTGTGAAAACCACAACTTCTTGGCATCTCTATCATGGACAAGCTGCATGCCAGGAATTTATCTTGCTGGTCCTAAATCTTTCATAGCAAAAGACTTATTCAACTCTTGTTTCAACTCTTTAATCCTTTAAGTATTATGACCAACAACAAGCATGTCATCAACATAACGCAACACGATAATAAAGTCACCATCAGAGAATTTTTGCACAAAAACACAATGGTCTGAAGAAGTCTTCTTGAAGCCCTGCTGACTCATAAAAGAACCAAACTTCTTGTACCATTGCCCGGGAGCTTGTTTTAAGCCATACAAGTTCTTATTCAATTTGCAAACATAATTCTCTTTTCCCTTGACTTCAAAACCTTCCGACTGCTCCACATAAATTTCTTCATCCAAGTCAACATGGAGAAAAGCAGTTTTAACATCCATCTGTTCAACCTCTAAATCCATACTTGCAACCAAGCCTAGAACTACACGAATGAATGACATCTTCACAACTGGAGAGAATATCTCATCAAAATTAATCCATTTTTTCTGGCTAAAACCCTTCACAACTAATCTAGCCTTGTACCGTGGAGCTAGATTACCATCTTCATGTTTCACTCAAAAAACCTACCTGTTTTTCAAAGCTTTTCAATCTTTAGGTAACATAACCAAATCGAAGGTATGATTATCATGTAGAGACTTCATTTCATCCTCCATAGCATCAAACCACTTTTCTTTTTCTTCACTTTCCATGGCCTCATCAAGACTCTCTGGTTCTCCCCCATCAGTCAAGAGTACATACTCATTAGAAGAATAACGAGATGAAGGTATTTTCTCTCTAGTAGATCTTCTAAGAGAACTCTCTAGAGCATCACTAATAGTTGGTTGCTGACCAACCATATCGTCTTGCACTGGAGCATCAGGGGCATACTGATCATTCTGAATATGATCACCAATATCAACTTGATTTTCATCATTTTAAAGATTTTCACCTCGTGGAATAGTCAAAGGCACTGGATCAACATCAACTAGGCTGTCACTACTCTGAGAATCAACTTTCTCAACCTTGTCAAGATCTTCAATTGTTTGGTCTTCAAAGAACACAACATCACAGCTTCTAACAAGTTTCTTCTCAACTGGATCAAAGAAACGATAGCCAAATTCATCTTTACCATAACCAACAAAGATACATTACCTAGTTTTAACATCTAACTTTGACCTTTCATTTTTAGGAACATACACAAAGGCTTTACACCCAAAAACTTTAAGATGGTCATAAGATACATTCTTATCAGACCAAACTCTGTTAGGGACATCACCATTCAAAGCAACAGTAGAAGATAAATTAATAACATATGCAACAGTATTAAGTACTTCTGCCCAAAAGGAATCTGGCATCTTAGCATCCGAAAGCATACAACAA
Organism: Solanum commersonii; assembly: GCA_029007595.1. Lineage (NCBI taxonomy): Eukaryota > Viridiplantae > Streptophyta > Magnoliopsida > Solanales > Solanaceae > Solanum > Solanum commersonii. The sequence goes on along the minus strand of JAJTWQ010000055.1, from coordinate 1,559,197 downwards.
ACTCTCTCAACAAGAGTTTTATTCATCCTCTCCGCTAAACCATTTAGCTGAGGAGTCTTTAGAGGAGTTTTTTTATGCCAAATACCCTACTCTCTGCAATATCTATCAAAGGGGTCAATATACTCACCACCATTATCAAAATGAATGCATTTCAATTTCTTCCATGTCTGTCTATCAACCAAGGCCTGAAAACTCTTGAACACATCAAGTACCTAATCCTTGGACTTCAAAGAGAATACCCAGAGTTTGCGAGAATAATCATCAATAAAAGTCACAAAATAAAGTGCACCACCATGAGACCTTACCTTAAAAGGACCACACAAATTAGAATGTACCAACTCCAGCAAATCAAGCCTTTTTGAAGGCGGATGACTCTTAAAAGAAACTCTCTTCTGTTTACCTGCTAAGCAATGAACACACTTGTTCAACTTTGCTTGTTTCACTCCAGAAAGTAAATTCTTCTTAGCCAAATTGTTCATCCCCTTCTCGCTCATATGACTCAGTCTTCTATGCCATAACAATGATGAAGTATCATTCTCCACCAAATTCACTGAACCTCTAAAAATGGAACCCTGAAAAACATACAAGTTAGACAACTTATTACCACGGGCTGCAACCATTGAACCCCTAGTAAGCTTCCACTGGCCAGCACCAAGGGTATTAGCATAACCTTCTTCATCAAGGTATCCTACATAAATCAAATTCAAGCGAATATCTGGAGCATGTTTGACATTATTGAGAACTAGTTTGGAACCATTGTTACTTTCCAAACAAACTGTCCCAATACCAAGAACTGCAACCTCATGATTATTACTCGTTTTCAACATCCCAAAATTACCTGGAGTATAAGAGGAAAATATTCCTTCTTGGGCGTGACATGAGAAGTAGTACCAGAATCCACAAACCAGCTAGACTCATCACGAACAAGATTGACGGCATTTTCATCACAAGAAACAAGAAGATCATCATTAGCAACAACAACAACAACACGATTTTCATTGTCACCTTCTTTTTTTTGTTGTCTCATATCTCTCTTATACTTAAAACAAAATTTCTTGATATGTCCATTCTTGTGGCAATAGTCACATGTAACATTCTTGTATTTAGACTTTGACTTACCTCTACTTTTATCTCTGTCACTCTGACCACTGAACTTGTTTCTCCCCCTATTTTCTGTAACCAAAACATTGGAGTGTGAAGTAGAAGAAGTTGTGCCTTGAGATCTTCTTCTCATCTCTTTATTCAAGACACCACTCTTAGCATATTCCATGGTCACAACACCATCAGGAGCAGAATTAGTCAAAGAAACTCGAAGAGTTTCAAAAGAGTCTGGCAGAGTATTAAGAAGCCATAGTCCCTGTATTTCTTCATTGAATTTAACATTCATTCCAGATAGTTGGTCAAGAACACCCTGAAATTCAATAATATGATCAGAAATAGGAGTGCCCTCTTTATACATGATATTCATCAATTATTTCAATAGAAACAACTTATTGTTGCTAGTCTTTGAAGCATATAGCGTCTCGAGCTTGTCCCACAAACTCCTGGCATGTGTCTCATTCACAATGTGATTTCAAACATTATCTTCAACCCATTGTCTAATATAGCCACAAACCTGTAAGTGGTCAAATTCACATTCCTCATCCGTCATGGACTGGGGTTTATTAGAGGTAAACACATGTAAATGCATTTTCTTAACAAATAGATGATCTTTCATCTTGTCTCTCCAAATATGATAGTTACTACCATTCAAACAAACTATCTTGCTCATATTTGCCTCCATCATTCAAATCAATTATCAACAATAAATCAATAACCAATGTTCTAATACCACTTTGTTGGGAAAGGCAAGGCACTAACAAGAATGTCAGACAGGATAGCAGCTGAATAATACCCAAATCTAACTCTCCCTTTCAATTTGAACCAAGAGAAGACAAACAAATCAAGCAATATGAAGAATAGACAGCAAGTATATCAACCAAACTAAAACAACAAGATAAGAATAACTCAATCACACGAGACACAATAATTTACATGGAAAACCCTTCGATGTGAAGAGTAAAAAACCACAGGACCAAAAAGCTCTACTATAAACACCAAGAGTTACAAAATTGTTTTCCAAAATTGGCCACAAAACAAGCGCCAAACAACGAGCAACAACAAAACAAGATTGCACCAAAACTAGAGAATTAAAGAAGAGATTTTACCAAAAAATGCGCTACTGTTCACTCCCCAAAATCAGAAGCTACAGCCTCTGAATCCCATCTCCACCGTTGAATTGCAAAAACCAGATTCTGAGAACTCCCAGTTCAAATTTGAGCAAGATCCAATGGTTAACGAAGCAGTACACTCTGTCTGAAGAGAACTGCCTAAGCAGAAAATTTTCAGAAGCAAAAACGGGATTTTTCTCTTTTTCTCTCAATCTCTAAAACGAAACTCTCTTGGTTTTTCTCTCTTGTTTCTGAAAATAAGACCAAATAAGCCTTATATATGCCACATAATATTTGGGTTATGGACTAAAGTGGGTTGGTCCTAATAAGACTTTTATTTATCCACATAGAAGGGGGGGAAAATATCTTAAACCCAACAAAAAATTGAATCCAGCAAGCTATTTTGCGTAAGCCTTCCTTTATCTCAAAGCCTCATAATACTCAAAGTGTGAAACAAACAAATATAAGAGTATTTAATCATCTACTCTTTATAATATAGCCTTGGACATTTAAACCCCTTTAATTCTACCATTTATCAAGGTCTAATGCATTATCTAAGGGTTATTTCACCATATATTAATATTCTCATGATCACAATAGCTTAGGGGTGACAATTGGGCGGGTTGAGTCAAATCTGGGTGGGTCATAATGCATTAAGACAATAATCAAGCCAAGACTCAATCCAATCCAAATTTACTTGGTCAAAATGGATTGGGTCAAAGTGGATTAGGTAATGGGTTATATAATGGGTCAAGACTCAATCCAACTCGATTTTTACTAAGCTTAATTATTTTTTATTCTTTTAAACTATGTTAGTACCTACTAAAATTATTATTTTTCTTTATGCCCCTTCTACTTCATGAACAATAAATATATTATCAATCCATGCTAAGAAGTATAAATTAAAAACTTATAATTAAAATACACGCTAATCACATTCAGGGGCGGACCCATGGGGTTCCAGGGGGTTCACCCGAACCTCCTCGGTAAAAAATTACACTGTATATATAAGGTAATTTTTTTGTATTTATGTAGATATATTAATTTTGAACCCTTTCATGAACATAAAAAAAAAAAACTATAGCCTAGTGGCAGTCTCCTTTAAGTTGACTTCCGCTGTGAGCATTTTATTTTTTCAGCTTTCTCTTCCTTTAGTTTCAGTTCCTATTTTCACTTTTTTTTTTTAAAAGAGTGGATTTAAATTCAAAAAAAATTCAAGGGTCCCCATTCCTAAAGGCTAAATCACTTTTCACTTCCAAAATCACTTCCTTAGTTCTTCTCCAACACTCAAAAGTCAAATATTAAAATCACCTCCCATAAATCCCTAAATTAAATCACTTCCTTATTTTGTCTTTTCAAGCCATGAAACCTCGTTGATTAGTATTGTAAATGTGCTTGAGAAGTATTAGTACTTATCTCTTTTTGGAGTTCGTAGTTAGCACTCTAGTATGATATAGAATTACTGTATGGAAAGATTGACGAAGAAGATAGCCCTAGACCTTGAAAAATTACATCTTGGGATTCTAATTTGAATATTCTAAATTATGAGGGAAAACTTGATTAAAATTGACTTAAGTCGAGCATTCTATCTTGCATCATCCATTGCAGTGATCAACTATTCGATACAGCAAACCCACTGTGGCAAAAAAGTTTATCGTTTTGGTGAGGCATGATGCTTGAGCCCGCCCTTTGTACGGCAAGTGGAAGCCCTCTATGGCAATCTCACTGCAGTGAAGCGCCCATTGCTGCATCAAAGGCCCTCTTAACCAGTAGCTCTAAGAAAAATAGTGTAAGCCTCATTTCACAACAGAGTTTTTCCATCACAACATAAAATAGATGTATCAAGCCCCGAAAATACCTAATTTGGACTCACTATTCAAGAAAAAAGTTTCGAGAAAATGTCCCTTGTTTCAATATCATGACTCTTAGAGTCTCCTACGGAGGTCTAGATCACTAGGTCACCTCTGAAAGAAACACAACACAACACAACACAATAATGCAACTCATCAAAACTAAATCAAAGATACCAGTTTTTAAACCTCCCCACCTTTGATTATTATTATCTGAACTCACTAGAGGTACTCCAACAAGGGTACTATGGCCTTATTGTTAAAGAATGACAAAAGTCTCACATTGGTAGTTAATGAAATGGATGGACTCCTTATAAGGCTTGGGTAATCCTCCTCCTTTTAAGCTGCTTTTAAGGTGTGAGTTAGACCTAAGACCTAATTTAACATGGTATCAGAGCAGGGCCCATCTCACCCAATGTTGGGGGCCCCAAAATCAAAATTGCCCACGCACCAGATGCTATGCACTGGGCGTGAGGTGAGGTCTTAAAGAATGACAAAAGTCCAACATTGATGGTTAATGAGATGGGTGAACTCCTTATATGGTTTGGGCAATCCTCCTCTCTTTGAGCTAGCTTTTGGGGTGTGAGTTAGGCCTAAGACCTAATTTAACACTAACCATCCATAACGACTAGATGTGTCATTATACTTAATGAGACCGTATTCTTCCTATTATTGGGCTTGAATTTGGATCATGGTGTATTTGTAGTACCAAGATCACTTGTGTGGTCTCATTTTTTAATTTTTCTTTCACCATGAACATATTCTTTAATTTTCCATCAAAATCCTCAACTTTAATGGAGATATCCCACTGCGGATGTTATCATAAGCTATGTCATTTGTTACAACTTTTATTTGAGTATAAAGTTAAGTTGAGCCTTCTTTGCTGTTTGCTATCTGATAAGCGCGCATTATTATTGTGATGCTTTGTGAAGCGTATTTATATGCATTATGGTTACCTGACAAACTTTGGATACAAAGGAAACTCTTGTAAAATTTTGAAAAAATCCCAAAGTTAGTTTTTTCTGATATATATATATAGAATAATATTTTCTGATATATAGAACCTACATTCGTAGATGAATGATCTTTAGAAGGGGATAATGTAATACCCCTTACATCTATATATGTTAACATACGACTAGTCAAATGACACCAATTTGATGTGAAACTATGATATTAAGGATACTGGACAATTATGTTAACTAACACACACACACACACACACACACATATATATATATATATATATATATATATATATATATATAAATGAATACGGTTGAAAAGTTAAACCAAAGATTTAGGCCAAAGAAAGCCTTAAACAAAAGTTTAAGTCAAAAGGATATCTTATGAGAGTCACTTCAAGTGATCCAACATAATGGATGAGTTTAAAAATCATACCTTCCTACATATGAAGAATCAAAGGATATACTAACTATCAAATCAATAGTTTTTGGGTCTAGTCTTCAGTAAAATAAATAGTTCATCAATCTGAGTTCTATATCAAAACTAGTTATGCTAATTTGAAGAAGACATTGTCGCTAAGATTTCTACTTAAGACCAAGTCACGTGTATATAACTAAGTTAACATCCACGAGATTATTCGAGTTGAAAGAAAGGAGAATATAATTGAGCCTTTAAGTCTAAGGCGTTCAAAATGTGCAAAAGTGAAGGTAATATTTTCAAAAATATTATTTGGAAAGAAAAATGAATGATGGACAAAGTGACCTACTAGCTTAAACGTCTTACTTGTTTAAACATCCTATTTGTTTAGACGTCCTATTTGGTTGAGAAAATTGTTTGGACGGCCTACTAAAATAATATACATGTGGCCTATATTATTCAATGAAGGATAACAGGTAAGAAATAAGAATAAGTAGTTGCGTCACCTACTAAAAAAATATACAATTCCAAAATTTAAAGGAAGCTAGTTGGTAAATCACCTACTTGAAAGGTATAATGCCCAATTTTTTGGGCCAAATGGACCTAGGGTGGGTCAATGGGTCAAGCCAAGATCCATCTGCCTAAGAGGTAGTATATATCCCTATATATCCATACACTTAGCCACAAAATGAGATTTACACATGATAATTGTGTGTGTCTCTCTCTTGACCACCCCATTTTCACTATAGGTTTATTGAGACCCTTTTGTTGTATTGTAATTTTAAAATGGTTTCTTCTTGTTTCAAGGTTTGGTTTTGGGATAAAAGCTTTTATTTTTTAGGACATGCTTAGCCCTTAGGTGGTATATATAGTGTATATTGTTCACTAGGGTGACCAGGGAGTTTTAGTGGGATCAGGGTTGACAATAGGCAACAAAGAAGAAGCATTAATGTGTAAAGATTTTTCAATTGTAACACATCATAATTATAGTACATGACAAAATTTCAGATGATCTTCAGAGTCAGAATATATTATCAACTAAGTAACACAAATTAAAGGGTGGCAAGTTGGTGAATATTGATGGGATAAACAACATCAGGACCACCATTAAAAGCTTTCCTTGCAAACAAGATGTTGACTGCCTCTGTTGGGTGAAAGGCATCCCAAAATATGTATTGATCCCTATTTGGACATGGTGTTTGCATTGGTAGACATGTTATTTGTCCTCTATTTCTCCCTATACCACAGCACCCTCTATTTATCACACTAAATCCTGCAATATCAACACAAAAATCAATCACATTAAACATAGTATATATATATGAACACACTTTCGTTTGCTCGACGTTCAATCATATGGTTGTCCATGTGAAAAAAATAGATAAGAAAGATTTGCTTACCATATTGTCTGTAATTGGTAAGGAGATCTTGGAACATGTTCTTAATGTCAATGTAGATGAATTTGGAACCAGGAAGATTGACATTTAAGTTGGTAAGCAGCATTGACTTAACATTATTAGTGAATGGAAGAATAAGCTCATTCACTTCTTCTGAACACACATTACTATTACTTTTTGCAAGAATGCTTGGAATGCAACCCATTAGTCCTACTCCACCAATCACAAATTTTCTTCCTCCAAGATTATACAATCTCTGAAATTTCAATATAAATAGTAAGTATATGAAAGTGAAAGAAAAAATAAGGTATAATACATAAATATGTCCTTTAACGTGGTTTCAACTTGTAACTATGCCCTCCAACTTTAGGGGTACGGCAAAAGTAGACATTTAAACTTATATAAAATTGAACAAGTAAACGCATACGTCATATGTGGCATAATATACATAGGACGACACGTAGGACACAAAATGGTACTAAGTTTAATTGGTTACTTGTACACACCTAAATTAAAGGGCATAAATGTCAGTTAAAACAAATTAGAGGAAAAGTTAAATCTTACAGTGAGTTGTTGGGTATACTGTTGAACCAAGAGATTGGCATATTGTTGAGGATTATAGTGATTCTTAGTATCATAATTAGGCATAAGGTAATTGTTGAGGTAGTCATTACTTCCCATTCCTACAAAGAAAATGCATTTAGCTAATGCTTGTGCCACATCCGGTGCACCAAGATTGTCTGTTATTTCATCAAGTGTATCCTCAAAGTTTTTTATTTGTTGATTGAATGGAATGCGCCCAACCTGCACCAAAAATTATATTAGTATTAAACTACATATATATTTATGGAGTAGTAATTAAATACACCAACTAACTTAGCAGATTCTTGATTATAAATTATATGTAATGGGTACTTTAAATATTTTGAAGTTTTAAAATTACTAGTCTCTCCGTTTCAATGTAAGTGTCGCTTTAGCTCATTTCATACCTATTAAAAAAAGAAGAGATATAATAAATATAAGGCATTGTTTAGGTAAGTTATTCCTATTTATTATATGTTTCTTTGAGAATTGAGCATTATCAGGAAATAGCTATTTAATCTAAATGTATAATTGGAAACCATTACTATTTACTATTTGGGTCTTGAATTTCTAAAGCAACATATATTTTGAGATAGTTTTTTTTGCTTGCTAAAGCAATACTTGTTTTGGGATTGGGAGAAGTTTTTGGGTAGGTAGTCTGCGACCCTTATAATTTTGGTTTCTATTCATCATCTCACCGTCCCAAAAGGTAAACGAAAAAAATTTTACAAGTTGGGTTATAAAATTGTTCATTAAAAATTGAGTGGTCATTTTGCCTTTTATTAGAAAATTTTATCGAATTAACGGAAGCTCCTCATATTTTAGGCATATGTAAAAAAAAAAGGGAAAAAACGGAGAAGGTCTGATTTACTCCTGAACTTTATGATTTGGAGTTAATATATCCTCAATTTGAAAAGTGGCTTATATATATTCTTGCTGTTATAGAAATGGCTCATATTGTGGTCATTTTTTATACCGCCTTCCAACTTGTCAAGAACCACTGTTTCGACTCTTTTTAGTTTGGATTTTGAGACATTCGATGTGCAATTTTTTTTAAAGAATTCTTCTTATGTTTTTGATAGAATATCTGGGGTTATTTTGAATTTCATCCTTGAAACAAACAGCCAAGGTACGATAAGTTGTCTATAGATTAACAAAAGAATCACCACAAGTATGCTTAGGCTTCAATATTTTGACCTTGAATGTTGCTGATTTTCCATCCTTTGATACGAGAAGAGTAAAGGGACAACTTTGACACTTACCTGAGATTTTCAACAATTTTGAGATTTATTGACGCTAGTTTAGAGCTCACTTGAACCTTAACAGTGCTTTTGATTTTTCTGCCTTGAGACGATCCAATGAAATGGGTTAGGTTTATTTGAGTGGGTGGGTTTTTTTTGTTTCCAATTGGGTCGGGTAGGTATGGTGAAAAGTTATTGAGTGAGGTATTTTAAAAGTCAAATGACATTTTCTCAAATTAAAGCCAAAAAATGAATTTTTAATTTATTAAATATTCGCCTGTTAAGGAAAAGGGCATATATATATACGAGTCATTTCTATAACGGCAGGGGCATATATAGGCAATTTTTTAAACGGAGGGTATATGAGTTCCAAATCATAAAGTTCAGGGTAAATCAGGCCCATTTCCCAAATAAAAAACGAAATTGGGACATCTAGGAAAGGAGAATGACCAGGGGAATGAATCCTTTACTTATGCCATATAATGTGATGATTATGTGAAGGAACAACTAGTAAACTTTGATTTTATACCTTCAAAGAAATATATGAGAAACCAGTTGTGTGATTTTTTTGATGAAGTTATAATTTTGTAGAAGAAATATTAATGATTCCCTCGAGTTTTGTCATGATAAATAGAATATTTGGTGAGAAAGTAGTAGTAGTGTGTGTGTATGTATGTAAGAACTCACAAAGTTCCTGCCAGTATCATCAAGAATGCCAGCAGCAGCAGAAGCATAGTTTACTCCAAACCGCATTTGTTCTCCTGATGAAGCTTCTGAGTGTGCTGGAATCAGTGGTAGTCCTAGTTGTTCAGCTGTCCACATACAAACTTTAATTAATACCATCAAAAATCAATTACTACTCCTTCATATATTCCATATTAACTGAATTTGTGAGGCACCATACACTTATTCAAGCACGTATTTTTTTTTTTTTAAAATGAATTGTAAAGAGTAGGAAATTAAATTATGAATATGTTGATAGAGATCGATAAGCAATTAAATAAACATGTTACCAATTTCATCAACCATAGTGTAACCATTGGAAAAACGACCAGTAGGGCCACCATCAAAATCAATTCCATAAGGGTAATAGTTGGCCTTTGCAAAAGATGGCAAATTATTATTATTGCCATTGTCAATCAAAGAGTCTCCAAATATAAACATGGCAGGAATCAAACCCCTCTTTCTTCCATCTGCATCTTCACAAGTTGCCACATTCACCAACAAAAACACCACAAATAAGAGGTGAAACATAATGCTAGTGTTATTCTTTTTTTGTTGAAAGAGAATGAGAGGGTTTATAACAATGCTTTCACCTCTAACTTGTTTTATGGTACTAAATGACTTGCTCATAATGTGCTTTCTACACATGGTATGATAAATATCAAATATCATATCAAAATAAAAAAAATTATCACTGCGATTTCGATATTATGATATTTGATATGCATTTTTTAAAAGTTTAATATTTGATATTTGGTATTTATAAAAATAAATACCGTTATATCAAATATCCTAACCAAGTATATTCTACTATATTATAGAAGAAAGTTTATGCCCAAGTATAATATATAATATTCAAGATTGAGACTTTTCCCAATCTTCAATAATCAATATTATATATTATACTTGTGAAGGGAGTTTATGCCCAAGTATATTATATAATATTCAAGATTGGGACTTTCTTGAATATTATATATTATATTTATTATATAGTAGAACTTGGGCATAAACTCCCTTTTAAAATAATAATAGTAGAATATATATATATATATATATATATATATATATATATATATATATATATATATATATATGTCACAAATGGAAAAGTCCCAATCAAGGAAGCAACATATATCATTTATAAATGACTTAAAAAACATTAAAAATTACAATAATTACTAATTTAAAATATTTAAAAGTTATATAATAAAATAGGTTGACTCTCAGAATTCTATCAGGCTCACATATATTGAGACAGAAAAAATAACACATATCATTTTAAAATTACCAAAAAAGTATTATAAATAATAATTAACAACTTAAAATATCTGAAAGACATTTTAAAAGAGTTAATTTTGTAATTTTATCCATATCACATAAATTAGGACAAAGTGACCAGTAATGTACGTTATTTCAAAGTTACATAAAAATATTATAAATCACAATAATTAATAACTTAAAACATTTTTTTTAAAGATATGAAAATTTGGATTACTCTCCAAATTTCATTTGTGTCACATAAATTGAGAAAACAAAATAACATATATTGGGTCCATTTTAATTTATTTGTCTTATTTTTTTTATATTTAAAAATTGCGTAAAAATACTATAAATCAATATGTTTTGAAAAAAATAAAAAAAATTCCACTGATTCTTGAAGTGAATCTATCGTAAAAATACTATAAATCATGATAATTGACAACATAAAATATTTACAAAATGTTGTATGCGAGTAGTCTTATTATGCCTTAAATAGCGTCAAAGAAAGTACAGATTTGTGATAAAAAAACTTATTTCTTTATCCACGCAAACAATCGCTTCAAAAACTCGGTTATTAGCCCCAAAACATACCATTTATATTATTGGGCCCGTGCATAGCACGGGGCAACATTATCTAGTAGTTACATATAAAATTCATATATATATGTAACTATATAATACTAGTAACTATATAAAATAGTAATTGATTATTTAAATGTTGAAATTTTGACTACACTATCTTGATTTAAATGTTCTTTTTGGACGATTGATTATCAAAGAAAATAGTTTGTCTTTTATTTTGAATATTTTACATATGTAAGGTATTTATATGATTAATTGAGATGTTTACTGAAAAGTCGAAGACATACTTCATTATTATATACTCCCTCCGTCCCTTTTTATATGTCACTTTTTTACTTTGTACTTGCATTAAGAAATGATGTAACTTTACCCTTCTACCCGTATTTAATATTTTCTTAAGTCAACTTTATAATAAATGATGAATACATTTTCATGATTAATTAACTACTCTATCAAAGGTATAATAGACAAAATATAATATTTTATGCATAAATTTTATAAAATGACAAGTATTGTGGTTCAACTATTTATATAAAGGGATGACATATAAAAAGGGACAGAGGGAGTATATGAATATATATAAAAGTTGAAGTTGACCAAATTATGGTAATCGATTTACCTTAACGTAAAATATTGAACCATACCGAATAATTTTGTATGGTAAAGGTATACTATTTTTAAAAATCGTAAACCGAAATTACTAAATCGAACTTTTCAATACCGTACCATGCACACCCCTATGAAACATGACACATTAACAAAAATATATATAAGAACATAAATCAAAGTCTACTTTCACTATTACTCTTTTAATTATTCTCAAACTATTCTCCTACAGAATGTAGAATAGTTAAGAACCTCGTTAATTAAAGAAAGATAAATATAAGAAAAAATCTCAAAAATTCCCTTGAACTTTGAATAATTCACTTAATTATTTAAACTAGAAAAAAATCTCAACAATATATTTAATATGATATGGACGAGAAAGAGTAATATATACTACTATTAATCTGTTTCAAAAGGCTTTTTTGGAATTCATTCGCCCCGGCTGGCACTTGCAAAACACATTGAGATTTACTTGTAAGGTTTAGCTTTGTGAGGTTTATGTCCTTGCCATCCAATTGTGTGTCCTAAATATACCTAACGCTTAATGTTCAAGGTTTGTGTAACATTCCGCCTTAGAAAGAGCTTAAATTAGAAAGAACTAAATTGGAAAGAATCAATTTAAGAATTTTGCAAGTTATGCTTAAGTTGTGAGTATTGGGTCAACTTCAAACAATCATAACTTTTCGTGATTTAGGTGGTCCATAAGTTATCAAATGAAAGTTCTTGGAATTCTCTTTCCAACGCCATCGAGTTTGCTAATTTTTAAGTTCAGATGAGGGAAATATGTTCGTTTGAAATCTGTCTGTCCAGTTAAGGAAAGTTACCTGAAATATTGAGGGGTATTTTGGTTTTTTCCTTACCCCATCAGCTTAAAACGAATTTAGTAATATTTTTGGGTTTAAATCTGATTTAGGTCAGTTTTCATAATCCCAAATATGCTTAGGGTTTTGAGAAGAGTTCAAGAAGAGGAGAAAGAAGGAAGGTTCAAGGCGTTCGTCAAAATTCTTGAGTTTTGTTGTAGAACTTCGCCAAGGGTTGGATTTATAAGAGGTATGTGAGTTCTCATAGTGTTGGGTTCGTTCACCCACACGCCAATCATGTGATTTTAATGCAATTTCGTTCTTGAGTTTGAAGGATTTAAGTTCTTGAAGTTTCAGTCTCAATCTTGACTATTGGATTTTGATGAATTTGTGAGATGAATGTTAGTGATTTGAGGGTTGTTTTGAGTAGATTATCGTGTACTTATGTTGGGTATCAAATATAAGTGAGTTGGGAAGAAACCATTCGATTCTAGACGAATTAGGGTCAGAAAACGAGAAAGAAAATTCATCGGGAAAATCTGGGCAAGGATTGGCGCGCCGCCACACCAGTGCGCCAGGAACAAGTTCCTGTAGTTCAGAGGCTGGCGCCACTTAGTGCACCAGGATCATCGTCCCCCACCCCTTTTCCATAGTTTGGCCCATCTGAGTTCTTTCAAAGGAAACCTATACTCCCTATTGTTTCTAACTACTCTAAACTACATCAAAACATCAAGAAATCATTCATAACATAAATCATAACCTTGAATTCATAATTCAAATTTAAGGTAGAGTTACGAGTTAAGTCTTGAGAATTCTTTCGAGTCATTTTGAGATGTTTTTTACAATCTTTTAAAACTTGAGTACTTGAGTATGAGGATGAGTAGAGTTGAGTTTCATTTTTCAAAATGAATATATGGGAACGAAGTATTCCCAAAGAGTAAATGTTTTTACATTTAAAATGAGGGGAAACACCGATTTTCAAAGGAGTTCATGAGGAGTTTTGAGTACTATCTTTTTTAAGAGAAACCTTTTGAGTAATAATCTCAAAGTTGAGGATCATGAAATATTTTTAAACCTAAGAGCTAAGTTATATTTTGGGAGTAGTATTGAGCACTTATATGGAGATGAGTTCAGATAACTCAAAGTCCTCATAAACCATGTGGCCAATGTGGGTAGAAAGGGTCATACTTTTTAGATGATTCCTTATTGTTTTTTAAGCATAGCTTAGTGGATCCACTTAGTTGAGGAGATTTATATCCCAGCAAGGTATTATCGATTATGGCAGCGTAGGTGAGATGATGTATCACCACATAGCTCATAGTGATGGTTGTCGGTTAGAGAATCACCCAAACAGAGTTTATTTTGTATTTTTACATACAAACTGAGTTATTATTGTATTTTTCAATACATTGAGTTGTTATCCACCGTCTTTAAAAGCTTTTCTTTATAATGCAACTTTACTACTGCTTTATATTGAACTGAGTTGAGTAACTTTGAGTATCCTTGATTTGAGTCGAGACAAGGTAAGTTGTTTCTTCAGTTCCAGTTCAAGCTTATGTCATGTTTTAGATTTCCCCTTGCATGCTCGTACATTCCATGTACAGATGTCATTTGGTCTGCATCTATTATGACGTAGATTATGGTTGGCAACGGGACCGGAACCGAAACGGAATCGAGCACCACAGGCCGGAAGCGAATCGGAATCGGGACGGACCAGAATCGATAATTCCAGAAAAAACTGAGTTTACCTGTCCCAGACCGGTACCGGACCTGACCAGAAATCGGGTCCCAATGGTTATAAAAAAAAAATTAAAAATAATTATTAAAATTAAAAAATTAGGAACATTACTCAAATAATATTAAAACTTTTATAATTTTAAAGTTAAAAATTTATACTTTTAAAGTTTTAAATACAAACTTTCAAACTTTAAAAGTATAAAAGTTTAAATTTCACACTTTAAAAGTTTGAATATTTAAATTCAAACTTTAAAACTATAAAACTATAAAAGTTTAAATTTCACACTTTAAAAGTTTGAAAATTTAAATTCAAACTTTAAAACTATAAAAGTTTAAATTTCACCCTTTAAAAGTTTGAAAATTTAAATTCAAACTTTAAAACTATAATAGTTTAAATTTCACACTTTAAAAGTTTGAAAACTTAAATTTAAATTTCAAACTTTAAAACTATAAAAGTATAAATTTCACACTTTAAATTTTAAAAGTTTGAAAATTTAAATTCAAACTTTAAAACTATAAAATTTTAAATTTCACACTTTAAAAGTTAAATTTAAAGACAATAAAAAATAAAATTAAGGCGAATAGCCTATACTTTTATTAATATTAATTAAATAGTACAAGTTGAGTTACAAAATATTAGTAGAGTATTAAAAAATCTAATCTACACAACCACCTTCTAGGAAGGAATATGTTTGAATTAGACATCAAAATATTATATTCATACTAATAGACATTTAAATTTAATAGTTCATGCTACCAAGAAAATCTTTTTTTAAATCATTTAACATTTCTCTAGTAACATGCTCTGGAATTGGTTGATTAGCTAGTTCCTCCATTGCATCTATGTCATCGTCACTAAAATTTTGCATTATTTCATCAACGACATTTTCAAATTTGCTCGGTAATGGTGGACGATCATAACTCCTTCTCTCGCCATTAATCCAATCTCTAAATAGTATCAATATCTCCAAGCTATCTGCTACTAATGAATATCTATGCTCTTTAATTTGAAATTTTGCTGCACTAAAAGCGTCTTTCGAAGCTACTGAAGATGCTTGAATAGCTAACACATCTCAAGCAACTGGTTGAAGTTTTGGAAATCCCTGGCCGCGATTGCTCTACCATTCTGGAAGATCAATAGTAGTAGGTTCTGTATTTTGATTAATATATGCATCAAAATCATTTCTATCATTATGAGAAAGTTCAAGAATACAATCTATAATATCATCAATATCATCTTCATTATTATATCTACTCCTAGAACTTTGAGGCTCTTCATTATGTACTACATTCATTATATTAGAATTATACAAGTCATACAATTTTCTAGCTTCAATTTTTATATTATCTTTAACATCTTGACAACTAGATGTTTCATCATCTTGACTATTAATACCCAAATTAAAATATATTTTATCAATCATTCGTGATACACCTTCATCTTTGTAATGTGGGTTTAACAAACAAGCGGTTAAATAAATTTGAGGATTATGAATAAAATATTTTTAAAATTTTTCAATCATTTTCTTAACAGATTCTTCAAATCTTGGTTTATTTTTGAAATTATAAAATTTACTAGAAATAACACAAATATTAGGTAAAACAAAGCAAATAGTTGGATAATAAAGTGTAGATATTTTTTTTGTAGTTAAATAAAAAACTTTTAAGAATTCTATAAGTTCTTTTATGTCATTCCAATCAATATCATCAAGTCTATATGTCATATTTGAATTATGAGCATTCCAAACCATTTATAAAGGTTTCCTATATTCATAAGCGACTTCAAGCATTTCATATAAAGAATTTCATCTAGTACACACTGATTTTGGAATTTTTCTAGGTGGAAGATTAAATTCACGACAACGATTTTCAAAATCTCTACATCTAGACTTAACTTGACATTTAAAAATAAAATGACATGCAGTTTAAACTTTTATGCAACCATCATTATACATTGATATATCATCCTAACAATCAAATTATATATGTGTGCAGCATGCCTAATATGAAAATCATCAAAATATAAATAGGGCAAAGAGATGGTTTTAGTATTTCAACAGCAGTTTTATTATTAGAAGCATTATCTAATATGACACTACTTATTTTATCACAAATTTCATAGTTTTGTAAAACATCTATAATTGTTTAAGCTATATAACTACCGGTTTTATGCATTTCACAACATTTATAACCTAAAATTCTTTTTTGCAAAGTCTAATTTTCATCAATCCAATGCGCAGTAATAGTGAAATAATCATTACCATTTACACTACGGCTCATATAAGAAGTAATAGCTATTTTACAATTAGTATAATAAAATAAACAACGAAGATATTGAAAATGTTGAGCTTGATAATCAAAGATAGCCTTTTTAATTGTATTTCTACTAAAACCTTTAAAATGTGGATTATACACAATTTGAATATAATGAATAAAATCGAAATTTTCAGCAAAACTAAATGGCAAACCCATAACAACAATCATTTTAGCTAATTCTTCAAGATTTTTTTCTCTACTATATGACCGTTGTATACTAGAACCAGAAATATTAGAAGAATTTAATTGTGTTTGGACCATATTAGAACCCTCTACTCCTACATTTTCAGGAAGGGTGGTACCATTTTTTTTAGCTTCGGCTACAACTTTAGCATGCAAAAATTCATTTTTACAACATGACATTAAATGATTACTCAAATGTCCCGTCCCACCCTGTTTTTCTACAGTTTTATGATTCATTCTATGTTTATATTTATTACAAATAGCTTGTGTTTTATCTTCATTCTGAGTCATAAATTGTCACACAACTGATTTTTTAGCGCGTTCTACCTTAGTTCTAGGATGCTCGTGGGGGAACGGGAGCAGGACAACGAAAGGGAGCTGGAGCCGGGGAAGAGGGATTGGGAGTGGGACTAGTAGCCGACGGTGGCTCAGTTTCATCGTCATCATATTCGTCAACATTATTATCAAAACTATCAATATAAGCATTAACATCATCATTTTCATCATCTTCAGGTAATTCCTCATCAAAATTACCAAACCTTCTTTGTAAATGTTCATCATAAGGTAATCGACTATTACTATCAATATTAAAAACAGTTTCATCAACATGCGTATAATCATCCGTATTTATTCTTAATTGAGAAGCTTTTTTAGTTTTAGATTGAGAATTACTACTGGCTTTTTTTTCCTTGGATTTTGAGCTCCATAAATTAGTGATCGAATCAACTATGGTTATTTTACCTTTGTCAACATTGTTTTTACCGGAATTCATATTCAAATATAAAAAAAGTGAGTAAATTATATATAATACGAAAATGTAATGCAAAGTTTTAAACAAATAAATAATTAAATAAGTAGAGACTAGAGACTAATCACTCACAAAATAAATAATTAAATGCAAACAAATATATAACTAAATGAAAAGTGAGTTGGAACGAATGTACCAAACGTCTACTTAAAAAAGTAGACGTGTATGACAGGAAGCCGAAAATTAAAAGTTGAATTTTGAAGCTTCAATTTCCAAAGACCAAATTTATAATTTAAACGAGAATAAGAGATTAGAGAGTAGAGACTAGAGAGAGTAGAAGATATTTTTGTGAGTGAAAAGAATGAAAGATTGGAGGTATTTATAGTAAAAAAAAAGGATGGACATGTAGTTTATAGAAGGTTGGGGTATTAAAAAAAAGTTGGGGGGTAGGGAGGTGTAAAGGGGAGTTATGGGGGTGAAAGAGCCGTTGGTGGGGCCCAAAATCCGTTGCCCAACGGCTCTCCAATGACTATATAAATTTATTAAATTTATGATTTTAAAAAAAAGCTGACGAACTGGAGCGGATCGGGACCGAAACTAACCGGTAAATCCCGGTTTCCGTCCTGTTCCCCCTCCTAGACCCGCATAAGTTCGGATCTAACCGGTACAAGACGGAACCAAGACGGAATCGGTAATGGACCGGAACCGAAACCGGCACCTCCCGGTTCCATTGCCAAACTTAATGTAGATACAGGAAATCAAGATCATCAACCGGCGCTCCGTTGATCCAGTCGTGTTCCAGAGTTGTTTGGTGAGCCTTCTTGCTTATAGAGGATCCCTCGTTTATGTTTTATCATTTCAATTTTGTTATTAGGATGTCATGGGTCTTGTCCCGATGTCCATCTCAGTTAGTAGAGGCTTTATAGATAGACAGTAGTAGTTCATGAGTCTTTTCATTTCCTTTGTTTAATGTTGAGACTTGAGTTGCCCTTGTGGCCAGTTGAATGTTTTTATACATTTTTGAGTCAAGTAATTGAGACTTTTGAGTTAAAGCTTTCTTTTAAAGTTCTTTTATTATTGAGTAAGTCTTCTGCTAAGAGTTGGGCCTGGACAAGGGTTCGCTTGGGGCCAACAATGGTTCTCAAGTGTAGGCCACGTCTAGGGTATAGGCTCGAGGCGTGACAGTTCGCTTAATTACTTTTATCAAAATTAAGTGTCGATTTTTTTAATTAGCATGGTTGACTAAGCATTTACACAAGTTGATTTTGTATGGTATCTCATTTACCAAATCAAATCAACTATGCCAATTTTTTAAATCTATAAATCAAATCAACTATGTCAATTTTTTAAATCTATAAATCAAATCAACTCTATCAATTTTTTTAAAAATCTATAAACTAAATCAAATCAACAATAAGCTGTCTTTTTCAATCTCATTTTTTGGGGGTTTTATTCCGATGAAGTGTCTGGAATCCAAATTATGTGATGATGTAATTAATGTTTCCAATTTTATTTTGTTGTCTTAGTGAGAAACAATAATTAGATGATGCTATCGAAGAAATTAAATAAAAATGTGAAATAAGTTGTGTTATTTCGCTAAAATATAGTGTCGCCAACAATAAAGATAATGAAAATCAATTAAACAAGTACTATTATTATGGCATAATAAAATTGAACATGATTTGATTTGGGTTTTAATTATGGCGAATGGTCTGATGGACCCTTCTTCTTGTATGTGTTTGTATTTTGGACCTTCTACTTGACTATTTGTCAACTGAACCCTTAAACTCAATAAAACTCATTGTTTTAAGCCCTTCTGATCATTGACCAAGCTTATGTGACAACTTAATTATTGAGTTGGCACAAATGTGTGATGTCACGCATAGAAGGAGTGTGAAAGATCAAATTTTAGACTAAAAATATAATTTTTTGTTTTTAAAAATAGAATAAAAAAATCAAATATAAGAAAATTAACTTTTTTCAGTTCTTTCTTCTTTTCCCACCCCACTCATCCCCATTTCTTTTTTTTCTTTCTACTCTCAAACCCCCATTTCTCGTCTTTCTCCCCTTTACGGCCCTTTCCAATTTATTGTTTCTCTCTTCCTCTCTTTTTTCACATTTTCTTCCTCCCGGGAATAGAAATGAAATTGTATTGTTGTTATAGATCCGTATTTTTCTTTTATTTTCGGGGTAATTTATAACCCATAAAGTGATAATGATTCAACAATCTTGAAAGATGAAGTGATTGTTGAATTTTTTTGTGAAATTAGGTGAAATGTGCTATGTAAAATTGTGTACAAATATTAGAGTATAGTGATGTATTTTAATGGCTATTCGTTAACACCAATGGGGAAAAGAGATTTATGGTGGTTCAAGTGGTAGATGTAAATGTTGGTAAAAGAAATACGATTAAAAATTGTGAATGAAATAAATTTCGAAAAAAAAAATCGAATGATAATTGTTAGTTATTTAGGAATGTAATGATACTTGTGAGAATGGACGGTTGTGGTGGTATCTCTAATGTAAAAATTGGAGAGAGGTGAAGGGATGAAGGAGGAATGAAGCGAAAAAGAAAGAAAAAATAGATTTAAAAAAAATAATAACAAGTGATATGTCAGTTAAAAGGTGATGTGGATGATGATATGTCATTTTTGTCAAGTGTTTGAAGTTCACACACATTGAAAGGGGTTTAACATGCTTAGTTTCACTAAGTTTAAGGGTTTAGTTGACTAATGATCAAGTAGAATGGTCCAGAATACAAACTCATACAAGTATAAGGGTCTATCAGACCATTCCGCCTTTAATTATTTGAGTTACTATATATTTAAGGGAGCCACCATACAATGACAATATTTTTTAAAAAAATAAAAAAATATTAATGAGCTATAATTCTACGAAGACTTTTTGTACCATAAAAATTGTAAGACCAAACTTGAAATAATATGCTCAGAAACATGAATTAAGAAAAAAATATTGACAAAGGAAATTATATTATAATAATTATTTCAAACTATAAATTTTTATAAAACATGTAAAAATAAAATGTTGGTTTGAGATTGTTTGGTTTTGACTATTTTTAGTTAAAATCAAACCAAATCAAATCAAATATGTAATGACTCTCCAGATCATCTTTCTCGTTTTTTTGATCATTTTAGGATTTAAAGTTATCTTGTAGCGACCCCAAGCCATTTATGACTTGCTGGGACTGACAGTATAGTCATCAAATCGTTCCTTTGAGTTTTGTGCAAGTTTTCGTGTTTTAGAGCCTTTGAAACTTGAACGGTTGACTTTGGTTAAAATCTAAGGAAGATAGCCTCAGAATGCAATTCTAACGGTTTCATTAGCTCCGAAAGTATCATTTTAGGCTAGGGGAATGGTTGGTTCGAGTCACGAAACTTCTAGTGTGATTTTGTGTCGTTAGGTGTTTTAACTTTGAAACTTAAGTCAAGGTTTGACTTCGGTCAACATTCTTAGTAAACGCGCTCAGATGAGAATCTGTCAACGCGGTTAGCTTTGGAATGTCGAGTTTGGTATAGACCTTTCGTACGGTTCCCAAGTTTTTCGGTCTCATTTTGAGCCTTCTTGAGGATCTTAGCTTAAAATGAAACTTGGGTGTGTGTTTCACTTTTCGTCGAGACATTCTCGAATAGAAATTTTGATCGTTTTGTTAAGTCTGAAATGCTAAATTCAATGGAGTAACATATTTTGTTTGCGCTCATAGATTTCTGAATGAATTTCTAGCACCCCATTGGAGAATTCAAAAACTAAGAACTTCATCAGTTGGTGCGCTGGTTGCTGGTACAACCATGTGGGGCGTGGCTCGCGTTTGCAAAGGGTTGTCACCGTGACCCACACATTTGCGGTGCCCAAGGCCCCGTCTGTGATGCCTTTGTAGTTGGCCATGTGTGTTCATGAGATGCTAGCCATGTTCACATAGCCCTGAGGCTCTCCTAGCCGTGTTTGTGTGAGGGATGTCGCATTCGCGGAGCCTAGCAACTCGGCTGACAACGTTATTTAGCTAGTTGCCTTGTCCTCTTCTTAGAGCTTATATGTGTAGTTGTTTCATGTGTTGATCTTTAGCTGTTTTGAGGCTCGAATTGTGTTCCATTTTGGAACACAAGTTTGGGGTACGACTTTGGGCCTTTTGACAGTCAATTTTGGGATTGTCGACACGGGTCCCACATTTCTATTTTAACTCAATTTTTAGTCTATTTCCAATTATTGCAAATATAGTGTCTAAATATCCGTAATAATATGGTGATCAATAATTCGATAGCATGGAGGTGTTTGGAGGCATTTCAGGAGCGAATAGCCCTTGTATGGTTGATTCGGAGCACTCGTAATCGACTTTGAGGTAGGATTCTATCTACTTTGTTGATTGAGCTTCTTATATAATGCCTAATAGAGATTTCATGTAACTTTGGATTGTATTTGTTAAGTATTTAGCTTTCCTCTTCTTCATTCCATATTTTCTTGACTCCGTAGGAGCTTATGGCTTATTGTTGGGGTTGGGACCCTTATTTTAGGTTTGTAGCTTCGCTTGTGGTATAGATGATCTTGCGAATCCTTGTCAGGAATGATATATTGTGTCCTTAGAATAGGTTGGACCTTAGATGCCTTAGTTTGTGTTTTATCGCCTTGTAGTAATATGTTGCTCCCTGTAGGGCATGTATTGGGTTATTCTCCTCCTGTTGGTGCTTCTAACCTTGGTGTCTCGTTGTAGCCTAGGATTGGTCCTAGCAATGCTCAGCCACGGACTAGAGCGGTATAATTGGGTTGGGATGTCGTCCCTTGAGTTGATTCCCCCTTTTATTGATGGGAAGCCTTTCTTTGATCCATTCACTTGTTGTTTAGCACTAGGCCTATTATACTCTTATTGAGCTTGACTATATTGTTGGGTGTTTCCTATTGAATACAGTTTTTGGTACGCATACTACACTTCTTCCTCGTGCAGATCACAGTTTGAGTTATCGTCATTGATTTTGAGTCGTGCAGAGTACTTGGAGTTTCAAAGACTAGGGTGAGATCCTGACATCCGGGCTATCGGTTTCCATCTATTTTGGCTAGGCTTAGTCTTTATATATGTTCAACTACTGACTGGTGTCAGGCCTTGGGATTGTTCCTTGTATTGTATTTCAGTTTATTACCCTTTCTTCACTTGTTATAAGCTTTATGCTTTTGTCTTTTACTTCCTTGAAATATGACATCCCCTACCCATTTATCACGCTAAATCCTACAATATCAACACAAAATGAATGACATTAAACATAGTATATATATGAACACACTTTCTCAACTCATCTATTAGTCTTATCATTTGCTCGACATTCAATCATATGGTTTTCCATGTGAAAAAAAAATATAAGAAAGATTTGCTTACCATATTGTCTGAAATTGGTAAGGAGATCTTGGAACATGTTCTTAATGGCCTCTCGAATATTTCGTAAATTTATGGAATATTAACAAAAAATAATGGAGATCAATAAATCTAAAGGAGGTCCACATCATCCTACTTCGAGATATACGTTACTATACCCCTCGAATCACGGAGAAATCTTAAGAGAGAGAAGAATTAAAGGAGGAAAAAATAACCTGACATGCTCACTTGGAAAATCTCTACCTCACATCTCAACTTTCAAGCATCAAATAATATCAAAATGACTTTCAAGAAGATCAACTCTCAATCAATTGCGTTTATTGCTGCTGACTCCAAGTTTGCTACTAAAGTTAAAGGAAACCTTGGTGTTACCTTTGAAAGTTTCGGAGTCGTTACGAGGAGTTAGGCCACTATGATGGGACAACACACACTTCAAGTGTCATCCACATCAAATCCTTCTTTTGGGTCTTCAACTCCAAAAGGATCAAGATCTTCCACAAAATTTTCAGAAGGAGGAAGCAGTGTTGCTGAAAAGATCAAGAAGATCTTAGATCTACTTAAGCACTCTAGTTTGAATAATTCTACCACAAAGGTGAACTATGATTCAACCAGTGCTTCATCTCCACATGCATCACATAATATGAGTTTGTTGAAGATCAACTTGCACGACAATCCGTGTTACTCTACTTTATCTCAATGATCATGAAAATAATGGTAATTGATGCTTCATCCATGGAGGATAGAGTTATGAAATTGGCTAACGAAAAGAAGAGTGTCCTTAATGATGAGAGGGGAAGTTCTAACCAAATCTCTATCATGTTGGGCTCACTTGATCCAATCCAAATATGTATCTCTATAGATAATGAAGATGAGTTGTTGGAGCAAGATAACTCCCAAGTTGATAGAGACAATGGTGAAGTCTTGTTTCTTGTAACAAGGCGAAGACACAACAAGACAAGTTTACAAAAAGAATTATCTGAGAAACCAATCAAAAGGAAGATAGTGAGGAGAGTAAAGAAAAGTTTACAAGAAGAATTATCTTAATTTATTCTTTTTTTTTATTTTCTTGACTTCAGGATTTAGGTGTTTGAACTGTAGTTGGTGAGCTCGATGGAGTTCTATGTTCACATTCAGTAAGTCATTGATCATCACCCAATCTGGCCTTTTTTGTCCTTCAACTTAGATTAAACGTTCTCTCACCTTCTGGAAGAATTTATTAGCTCATCGATTGAGTTCGATGAAACGTTGTTTAGCTCTTCTACTCTTTGAACTGCCTTGATCATTTTAGTCAAAGACCTTGTAATTTTTGTTGAGGTCTGACATATTCGGCAAATTAGTGAGTACCTTTTGGCAAGAATCAATGTCACGATTTTACTTTTTTCATGTTTTTATCCTCTTTTTGCTTGATTTCATCTTGTCCTTGGGCCTTCATAGCTACAAAACACAATAAATCATTAGTTATAGATATAAAAATGCATTGAGGACATTAGTTATTGAACTAAAAAGACCTCAAATGAGTAAAAATCTCAGACTCATCAATACTCACTACTGGAAAAAAAAAAACAAATTTGCTTCTCATGCTCTTAAATGTGGCTTTCTCGATTATTCAAGGGTATAGAAGGATATCAATGATTCTCACCTGATATCCTGCGATAAATTATGTCTGCTAATGTTACCTTTTTTTGAAAGTCAGATCCACTGAATATCCTCTTCTGTTGAACAATTAGGCATTTATGAGATTCTATTGGTTTTTTGGGAGATCCCGTCATAGTCTATACTTACACAACATCGTCTATGACTACATCTATCTCCTCGACACCTCCATCATTATTAACCTATCATCGTTTTCCTCACCCAAATGATTCACGCCCTCCAATGGAATTCTTCCCCGATGAGGACTTGTCTACACATAGTCCTTTTATTCTCATTCAAAAAGGTAATTGCTCTACTTATAACCCTTATTATATCTATACTTTTTTAATCTATCATCGTTTGCCTGGCCTATTCTTCATTTGCATCATTACTATCATCTATATCTATTCTTAAGACTATATGTGAAGCTCTTTCTCATCCAAGCTTGCAACAAGCTATAATTGAAGAGATGATTATCTTACTCTCTAGTAGTACTTTGGAGATCGGGGCAGATTTACCTATACCTAAGGTGTGTCACATGACACAGATTCGTCGAATTTTTTTTACGAAATATATCTACATAAAAAAAATAAAAATAAAAAATAAAAAAATAAAATCTAAAAGAATTGAAAGGACACCCCTTATAATAGAATGCTCCTAGCTCACATGGTAAAGGCGGTGCATGTATGGTGCAACTCCTTGAGTTCGATCCCCTATGGGGGTGTTTCATTTTTCTTCATTTTTATTCATGTTTTTTTTTGTTTTTTTTTCACGTTTTATGTTTTCCTTTTCTTAAATTTATTAAATTTTGTTTTAAATTCAAAACAATAAGCCCCCTTCATTAAAAACCTATCGACCCACTGTAATTCATTCAATATCTAACTACTGTTTTTTATATTTATTTTTAGAATTAAAATAAAACTCAAAATCTTTGAGTCATTTATCAATTAGAATTATAGTTAAATAAAAATAGTGTTGACTCCTTAAATCCTTGTATTTGTATATTTCTGACTTGTGAGTTTGTTCAATTTTCTTTCCGTTCTTGTTCATCAATCATTGTTATTTGACATCTCGTATCTCCACATCATGTTAGTATTTTTTTGCTATTCTATTTTTTTTATTATGTGATTGAATTTTTTATTTTTATTTGTTCATAATAATAATAATTTTATTTTTTACTATTTGCTTGTTACAATGAAATAATTTAGAATTCATTAAATTGATTGCAATTGTCCGCAATCCTCAATTATTTGAACCTTAATTACTAATTGTGCAGATTACATCATATTAGTCTAAATTTAATGGAGAGGTATTATTCTAAAAAAAATTACAACCGTTCAAAACCAATTTTAACGACTCAAGCTTCAACTGACTTGGAAGAACAAGCTAATGATTAAAAAAAAAATATCTACGAAGTGAAGGAATTAATTTAAGTTCATTGCCAATTGATCCTGGGAAAGATTTACCTATTCGAAAATATCATCCAAATGATCTTGATGCAATAAGGAGGTCATATCTTCAACAAGGTCCATTCCAACAAGGTCATATGTCCTCTTTTTTCATTTTTTTTAAAGATGTTAATCATTTATTTGCAATACAATCTCATGTTGAATAATGTTGTATAAAATTTTATTTAATAATATGAAGATGTGAATGATTTAGTTTACAATATTATCTAATTAAAAGAATAGACAATTTTTTAATTATTTTAATTTAATCAAAATTTTATTTTTTCAAGAATTTTTTTTCCCATAAAGTTCACTATTAATGGGGCCTCAAATTTTTGGAGGCCTAAAGCAAAACCTATTTTCTTCTTGAGCCATTCTTGTCCTTTTTATGGTGACACCCCTTAGAAAAAATCCTGCGTACGCCATTGTTGGAGATTATTCCTCTACCTTTAGATAAATCTACAGTTGGTTGTCGACGGGTATATACAATGAAGATTGGTCTTAATTGACAGATAAATCACCTAAAAGCTCAACTATTGGTTAAGGGTAATACACATATTCTTGAACTTGACTATGGTGATACTTTATCTCCTGTGACCAAAATATCTTCAGCCCATCTCTTTATATCCATGCTTGCAAATTGCCATTGAGCTCTCTACCAACTATATATTAAAAATGCATTTTTTCATGGAGATCTCAAAGATGAGGTATCTATGAAGAAATCATTTGATTTTATAGCTTAGAAGGAGTTCAGTAACATGGTGCACAGACTATGATGAACACTCTATGGCATGAAGTAGTTTCCTCGAGCAAGATTTGAAAAGTTTAGCATGGTTATTCAAGATTTTTGCATGGTACAAAGTGAAACTAATCATTTTGTGTTCTGTTGTCACTATGGTCCAGGTTTGTGCATGTCTTCGATAATGTATGTTGATGATATAGTTATCACATGCAATGTTGATGAAGAGATTACCAAATTGAAACATCACATTTGTCAACACTTTCAGACTAAGAATCTTTGTTAATTCCCTCATTATCATTGTTTTTTATAACTATGTCATCAATATGCACTACCAAATATATGCACAAATCTGGAGCAGGGTGATAATAGAACAACAATGATCAGTTTCACTTCGTATCATGACAAAATTTTGAATAATCATGCTAAATTTTTCAAACCATACTTGAGTAGACTGATTTAGGTCATAGAGTGTTTGTCGTAGTCTTCACATTATATTACCAGGGAATTGATGTCGTTCAATCTGAATCAGAAATTGTCATTTCACAAAGAAAGTATGCACATGATATTTTTGAAGAGACATGATTCTAATTAGAACACAATATCTATTATATGTTGAGGGGTTTATGATTCTAAGTGTTTGGGGCTGGAACCAATGAAGTTAAGGAGGTTTAGAGTTGGAGAAAGGAAGGAGAAAAGTCAAAGTTATTGGGGAAAAGGGGTGGCGCGCCGCGCCTTGTAGAGCGCCCCAAGAAGTGTTCTGAACTTCTCCCCTTGGGGCGCCATGCCTAGTAGTGCGCCTTAGCAGTCCTTCTGAGCTTCGAGGGTTGGCGCTCCGCGCCTTGCAGAGCGCCAAAGACGCCAAGTTTCCCCATTCTTTTCACACTTTCTCATGCATGTTCCTTGGTATTGTACCTATGTTTCCTAGTTGTTTCCAACACTCCAAAGTATTTCTAAACGTCAAGGAGTCATCCATAAACGTGTGATCATATACCTTGAATCCATAATCCAATTCAAGGCGAGTTCGGATCAAAGTCAAGTGAAATTAGAAGTCAAGTCTAGAAGTTAAGAAGTAAGTCAAAGCAAGTTTTCAAAGTTGTTCAAGAGTCTTTATTGAACGTCTTAACTTCATTTTAAGGCTAGAGTTTCAAGTTAAGTATAGAGTTCCAAGTTAAGTATAGAGTTTCAAGTTAAGTATAGAGTTCCAAGTTAAGTGTAGAGTTCCAAGTTGAGTATAGAGTTTCGAGTTAAGCCAAGAGTACGAGTCAAGTTCATTTCTCAAAAGTTATTAGGGAACTAAGTATTCCCAAAGAAGTTTATAAATATTTTCACATTTAAGACGTGAGGAAACTGAGATTTTCAAAAGAGTTTTGAGAAGTTAGAGTACTATCTCTTTTGAGAAAAGATGAGTTTTGCAAAAGAGTTTCTAAAACATGATTAGTATGACAAATCAAGTATGTCATCAATGTTTAAACAGTATGGTCTCTAGCTATACCATCAATGTTTAAGCAGTATGAATATCTTGAGTCATCAATGATCATATTAAAATATGGTTTTGAGATGTTCTTTTTAAAAAGAGTTTTCAAGAGCCTTTGGGCAAAGTTTTGAGTAATTATCTCAACTAAAGCAAGATGTGTTTAAAACACTAAAGAGCTAAAGTATTTTTGGGAGTAGTCTTGAGCACCAAATTGGGGACACGAGTTCATATTAACTCAACTCTCCATAAGAACCATGTAGCCAACATGGGATTTAACGGGTCATACTTTTTAGATGATCACGTAAAGTTAAGCTAGTGGATCCACTAAGTAAAGTAAGGTCCTATATCATGGCAAGGTATAGGATGGTCCTTGGGCAACGTGAGGTAAAACGTTGTATCACCACTTAGTTTCATAGTGGTGATTGTCGGTTAGAAAAACTCTCATAGCAGTAGAAAGTGCATGGTTCCTCGAGGAGTTCTGCTTAGTATGGATGGGGGTATGGGACTTCATTCATGCATTGCACAAGTAGACTTTGAGAGGAAGCATTGTATTTTTTTTATGATATTATAAATATGATTTTGATGTCATGTTTTAATAGTTTTACAAGTTTTATATATTACATGTGTCTCATTGCTTTATATTGAGTTAAGTTATTCATGAGTTGAACAAAGCCAAGGTAAGTTCTCTTTTGTATCTCTTTCAAGCTTAAGTCGTTGTTTAGCGGTCCAGCTCGCATACTCGTACATTCCATGTACTGATGCCAGTTGGCCTGCATATTTTTATGATGCAGACATAGGTACTAGGATCAGAATCCAGCACGCCATTGATCCAGCTGAACACTCTAGAGTTAGTGGTAAGCCTCTTTGTGTTCCGGAGGACTCAATTGTGTTGTTCTCTTAGTTTTGTTTTATTAGGATGTTGTGGGTTTTGTCCCAACATCCATCTCAGTATTATAGAGGCTTCATAGACAATCATTCAGTTAGTTTTGAGTCTCTCATCTATGTATATATGTAATATTCTATTTTGAGACTCGAGTTGCCTTTTTGGGCCAGATGTTATCAGTTAAGTGGTTTTATGTCCTTGGCCGGTTTCCGAGTTAAGAAAGTTAGCTGTAACGACTCGGAAAATGATAGAGTGAAACTAGAGCCTCACATGTGAGTTTGGAGTCGAGAACTTAATGAAATGATTATATGTGAATTTGACCCAAAAAGTTCTTAAAAATGTGTTTCGAAAGTTACCGGAAACTTGTTTAGTGTATATAAAAAGATCCGTTTCGTTTTTTGAAAATCCGACTTCATATTCTTGTTTAGGGGGTCAAATTGAGTGGGAAATGGGTCTAACCCGAATTTTAGAGCAACCGTATCAAAATCCGAAATTTCAAAGTGAAGCCTTTTTCGAGGGTCTACTTTGGAGGGTCATATCTCCTAGCACACAAATTATTTGGGTGGCCATAATATATCCATGGAAAGCCCTTTGAGTTAGCTACCTAAAGCACTTCGTTTCACCTCATTCGGAGTTCGGACGAAGAAGTTATGTCCATTTTCGTAAAATCGGTCCGGCAGAAAAAGGCCCGCCTCTTTTTTTTCTTTTTTTTTTCCAAGTGTTAGACCATTTTTTTTTCAAATGACATATATTATTTCCTAGATACTATTAGTCATTTCCCATCTCTAAAACATTCCCTCACTTCTCAAATATTTCTCTCCAACTCAAGAAGAAGAAGAAGTGGGAGCTAGGGCTTGGATTCAAGTTTTTCTTCATCAAATTTCTTGAGAGATCATAGCAAAGGTATGGTGATCCTTCATCTAGGGTTAGCTTTCACCCTAGAGTCCATTCAAAGTTAGTTTTCAAAGGTTTCAAGTTCTTCAAAACCTAGGGTTTTTATTCTAACTCATGGGTTCCTTCTTCAAACGTTTTCAAATGGTTATTAATGACTTATTATGATTGTATTAGTATTTAAATGATGATTTATGACGAAAATACTCCATGAACCCATGATTTCTCTCTATTCCTAGTTTATGACTTTATAAAGTGGGTTGCTTGATAATGAATGTATATGAATCGAACTTGTTTAAATGTCTTTAGATTGTTGAAGTATGTCATTACTCATGCTTATTTTATGGTGTATTGTTGGTGTATTGGTATGAGAGGCTTATGGCCTTAAAGGCATAGTATGAGAAATTGAAGTGTTATCATGACATTGTACGAATGAGAGTTCAATGAAGATAATGTGATCATGTTATGAATGTAAAGGTGTTGTTGTAGGTTGTTCACTGGTTTGGTTGCATAATTACTACCCTATTTTCCATGCTCTTTGATTTCATTACATGCCTTCAAGGTGTTTGACAAAATGTCCAACTATGGAGAATTGATGAATCGATGTTTTAAAGCTTGAGTTATGAGATGTATGGAAATTCCATAGATGTGTTGATGACACTCATGAATGTTGATGATAGAATATGAAGGATTCTTCAATGTAAAGTATACCTCGAATTGGTAGGGCTTATGCATCCTTTTCTTGTATAAATGATTATATTGTTGATTGTTGAATCCTTGGATCGGTAGGCTTATGGCACCCTTCCACACATGCTTATAATGAACCTTGGATCGGTAGGCTTATGGCACCCTTCCATTAATGATAAGTAATGAACCTTGGATTCGGCAGGCCTATGGCACCCTTTCCATAAAGGTTAATGATGAGACTTGAATCGGCAGGCTTATGGCACCCTTTCAAGAGGAGTTAATGAGCTTTCCTAAATGTACCTTGAATCGGCAGGCTTATGGCACCCTTTCATGTGTTAAATGATGTACCTTGAATCGGCAGGCTTATGGCACCCTTTCATGTGTGAGGATGTTAAAGTAATGAACTATTCTATGGGAATGTAGGCTAAGCACCGAGCGGATTTGGTTAGATGGAAACTCCCCGACAGCTAGGCATGAGTTTCAATGATCGTCTACCTTATCCCATAAACTATGTGCCCGCATAGGAAGCTAGTGGATCCATTAAGCTATATATACCGGTCTTCCTTAGGCAAGTAGACCACCTCTTTTCGGTGTGGGGACTCATGACACCGGATTCCATGACAAGCTCTCATGGTCTATGTCGGTTAAACGCTTACTTCCCATCATGTGAGATTTCATTATGGTTTCTTGACAGTTCTACAAAGTGTAGGTAGTAGTATGGGATGCTACCTATACATTGCACGAGTAGGCTTGGAGAGGGTCATAGTGAGTTTCTCTAAATCCTAATGACTGTGACATGAATGTACCCTAAATGAGGTTATTAAAGAATGTTGGCTCTTAAATGCTTAATATGTTATGCATGTTATATGGTTTTATGTCCTTGCATTGCATGGAGTTATTCCCCTTGTTATCACCTAAATGGGTTTCCTTGCAAAGTAGTGGATAGTGGGGGACGCCATCCATACATTGCACGAGGTATAGCATAAGGGTTTCTTGAGGTGAGGGTCCAAGGTAAAGGTTTTCATGTTTATATTGTTTAAAGGTGATATTATGACTTACTTGATGTTATGCTTGTCTTGTATGTCTTTTATGCTATTGTTCATGATATTTCAAAAAGGTGGCATAATGCATGGTCTCTAACTAAAATGTCCCCTTTAAAGCATGTTTTGCATGGTCATCATACTTAGTACATTTTTGTGTACTAACCCATATTCTTCATGTTTTACTACAAGTGTAGGTTCCGGCAAGTGATCCCTCTTAGCTAGTTTGAAGTGTTGGATTGCTTTCCTCCAAGACTTGGTATGTCCTCATGGATTCGAGGACAAGACTTTTAAGTTCTTTTGTTCATGTAATAACACTTTTGATTGTAAAGGGCCGTGTCCCTACTTAAAAAGATGGCCATGTGAGACTTAGACTTCAAAACTCTTTTAACAAGGAACCATAGTGCTAAAGAAATGGGTAAAACCCAAACTGGTCTTCGAACACAAATGCGGAGAACCTGAAAATCGTTATCTAAAGAACTAGTCTAAGTTCGAAGATGTGGACATAAAAAAAAGAAGAACTCATGGCAGCCCGGAACTTGAATTCAATGACGATCACTGATCTTCTAAATGAGGTCTGTCAATAGCCACTTGAAGATGCCCTGTACTCAACAAAGAAAGAGCTAGTGCAGTATCAGTACACAACCACAGTGTACTAGTAGGATCACACGTCTATCCCACTAAGTTCAACATACATAAGCCATTACAACATAATAATAACATTCATACATCGAACATATACAATATCAACATCATTTACAAAAAAAAGTACAATTTCACAATTCTTAAGATATACAGTTATGTCAAGTCAGTGGTCCTCTCATGGAACCCACACCCAAACTGTTAGTATACCGGTACGTGGTACCCGTTCCAAGTTAGTGTGTCAGATCGTGACATCCGTTCCAATGTTTATGCCGGTACGCGACAACCAATCCCAGTTAGTGTGTCAGAACGTAACACCCGATCCATTCAACAAGCCACAATCACAAATACAGTCTCATAATCATACAATCAAGTCATGATTCATGGCATGCAATTTTCCAATTATC
Organism: Solanum commersonii; assembly: GCA_029007595.1. Taxonomy (NCBI): domain Eukaryota; kingdom Viridiplantae; phylum Streptophyta; class Magnoliopsida; order Solanales; family Solanaceae; genus Solanum; species Solanum commersonii. Next base: position 1,526,356 of record JAJTWQ010000055.1, on the reverse strand, counting down.
CTCAATTACGATTAGTGAGATATACAATGCAACATTCGCATACATACATGCATTATAATGAAGCAAGAACAAACATATATCATACAATATGGAATCACAACCATCACCTACCTCGAACAAGGCTTGAATCCCCTAGAAAACTTGATTCTTCCCTTTTCGGATTCTTTTCGCTTGTTCTTGGTCTACAAACAATCAATATAACACAGAAATCAATAAACGATGTCTAATTACCCGAATTAGAATCAATTTTATCAACCCTAGATCAAACTCATGATCCCATTATCTAAATTACGGCTTTTCCCACCATCCAAACAATTCCAAAACCCTTTCCCAATAATAACCACCCAAGAAATCAAGTTCTATGGATTGAAAAATGGATTCGAGGAGTGAAAACCTTACCTTTAGCCTAAAAAATGGTGGAAAATCGTCAAGAAAGCACATGGGGTCATTCCTTAGCTCTCAAAGTCGAAAAGTGCAGAATAAAATATTTTTGGAGTTTATTTCCGACTTAAGTCGCATCTATCCCGCCACAACGGTCCTCACCCCGCAACAACGGCCCTGCCCAGGCCAAAATAATCCCGCCACAATGGCTTGCATGAAACCAGTGAGTCGATTTAAGAGTTTTGAATCCCTAATTCACAACACACCTTTAACTCATGACACTCAGAAACTACCTGTTCAGGCTAAGATCAGTTTCAGGAGTTCTACTCACCCGAATTCAATTCTGTAAAGTCACATGGGTTCCTTAACATCTTAACTACCTACTCATGTGATCAAAATCATAGTTAGATCACCCAATTGTTACCATATTTCCCTAGACCTTACTGACTCTGATTTCTTCCAAATTGACTAGGTTTGTGTGATCAAGTGATCAGTTTACAGACATATTCACCAAGTTCTTAACCGGTCCCAAAATAAGTTATATATATAACAAGCTTTGTTGGTACATATAATTTATATGGACCAGTTTGAATAGGAGTGTTAGAATCCTAGAAATATTTATAACATACGTGTAAATATAGTAGGTAACTTTATTTACTCCTACATTTACTCATATTTTAATTAGATATTGATTTGTATTGATTTCTTTTCATTTTTAGGACATGTATATATTCTTAGCAATTTAAATCTCAGTAGTTTGTAGAAATAATCAAACTATGTTCTCTCTAACTCCTGTCCTCTCACATATATAAATGTATAAAGGAAAGTGGAAGGTCAAACACATATGAGAACCCTTAAACTTGTCACAATTTTTCATTTTAGCACCTTAACTATGACTTGTTTCAAGTAGACACTTCAAATTTTAACACCATTAAAAATATACCATTTAAATATAAATAGGTGATATGACAGAGTTTGTGTACTTTCTCTAAGAGAGTGAAAGACAAAATATGTATATTTTTTTCATAAGAAAATCATGTTTTATTTTTTTCTTTTATCTCTTGTCATCATCAATACCACGACTCTTTGCCCGCGAGACTGGGCCTGTTAGAGTAAGAAATGAATTCTTTTCTGATTGAAAGATTTTAAAATTTATTTGGGGATAAAAAATATATACAATTTAAACACAAAATACCAGTTTTATGATTTAGTTATTTTTATATATGGTTCTCAACTGTAATTTTGCATTTTAAGAATCAATGTTCGTTCGTTATTTTTCGTAAAAGAAATTAAAAATTGACGAACGAACATTGATTGTTTAAAAATATAACAATTTTTTGAGAATTTCTTTGTATTTTTACGTGAAAAATAACCAATGAAAGTGCGTCGCTTTTCTTTCATAAAAAAATTAATGACAATTCAACGTAGTCTATGGAGTTTTAACCTTTATTTAGTAGTGTTAAAGCAACGAACAAGCGTTTTTTTACTCGTATTGACGCTGAGTTCTTTTTATCTGTATTGAGTTGAATGAAAAATTAGAAAATACGTATTTTAGTTAAATCTAGATAGCTTGGATATGAAAAAATAAAATAATTTGATTGATTATTTTAGATAGAAAATTGTCACACTCTCATCGGTTATTTTTCATGTAAAAACGTAGAGAAACCCTTAAAAATATGTATTATTTTTTTAAAAAAAAATTGATCTTCTAACATTAATTTTTAAAAAAAATTCAAAAACTAACGAACAAACATTGATTTTTAAAATGAAAAAGAGGAAATGAAGAACATAGATAAAAATAAAAAAATCATAAATTTTGTATTTAAATAGTACATAAAAATAGAGTTGAAGGGTTAAAATAGAATAAGATTAAGATAGAATGTCAAAATGAAAAATGAAGTCAAGTGAAAGGGATTGTGTATGTGTTTTTTTATTGGATTTTGTGTCATGTCATGGTGTCTAAATTACACATATTCCATTTTATTGATTTCTTAGACAAAAATATCTAAATGAAACATGAAAATTAAAGTTAAAGGATTAAAATGATTACTTGTCCACTTTTTCTTTTTTTAGTTATCTCTAATTACTTGTCCATTTTGACAAATCAAGAAAGGATAAACCTTTTTTTTTTAACTTATTATATTCTTAATTAATTACTTTGAAAAATGTAGAACTTCTTAAAAATCTTAAGTTTTTATTTGGGATAAGGCACAAGTAACCACTATGAAATCTAGAGACACACTTAAACTTAACTAGGATCCTATTACCCTCTGAACTCATTTTTTTCATATTTTTGTGCACTTTTTTAGCTGACGTGATGCCTTCAATCACCCAAGTTGGTTGTGTTTGTACACACTCGCTTGCCACCAGTGGCGGACCCAGAATTTTCACGAAGTGGGTTCAAGATATAAAAATATACCTAATATTATTTGTAATTTTTATGAGGCTAACAACATACATATCTGACTATACTAAACAATGTTAATACATTTGAAAAAAAATTACATTGACTTATAAATGAGACGGTAAATAACAAGATGAACGAAAAACTAGGCTTCAATATAAACTAAGAAGATGAAAGAATATTATGAATGATTTCTCTTCATTCAACATTTAACAAATAAAAGCAAAATATTAAACAAAATAATTATAACCTTAATTTCATAATCTAATACATAGAAATATACCTAATATTATTTGTAATTTTTTGTTGATTTTAGAATGATAAGGGATTTTTTAGTTGACGAAATAAAAATAACCACAATAATCATATATGTATATATAAAGACTAGAATCAAGAGCGAAAAACATACTTGATGGATATTGACTATTGATTCGAGATTTGATAGACGGGGAGAGTTTTTTTCCTTTAATAAAAAAATATGCTCAAAATTTTGGGGGGAAAAAGTAAGAGAGGTTCAAGAAAATTTCAACAAAGAAGAAGACAAAAAGGTTTTTAGAATTAAGAATAATAGGATTAGTGCCTTTTTAGTTGAGTCTTTTTTAAAAAAAATTAAAAACAAAAAGGACAAAAGTTGTTGACTATTGGACTTTTAATTGTAAAAGTAAAAAGTTGTTCTACTTTTTATAGTTTCTAAGTAACTAAAAGGACAAAAGTTACACCTACATAAAGGACAAAACTGTGTGTGAACGTTTTATATATCAAAAAAATGAATTAAAACTAAAATGCGGCAATGGGGATTCGATCCCAAGTTGGCTGGGAAAATTGAACCCCCTCAACCACTCGGCTAAGCTTCAGACTTGTGTTAGTGGGTTCAAAATTTAATATATACATATAAAATTTTAAAAACTGATTAAATATACATATATATACAGTGTTATTTTTCAACGAAGTGGGTTCATATGAACCCACTTGAACCACTGTAGGTCCGCCCCTGCCTGCCACATGTGAAAATATTATTTTTAATTTATTTTTTATTTTTAAAAAAATTAAAAATTTAAATTTATTTTTAAAAAATATTCCTATTTACTTTATCTTGTATTTAAATTAAGTTAATACATTTTTTTTTACCTTTTATCGAAACTTTTTTGTTTTTACCTTTATTCATTATTTTTCTATTGATTTTATTTTCTTTGTCTTTCGTTTTGATTTAGTTTCAAATTTAATTCCAAATGTCTTGTATTTAAAATAAGTTAATTTTGAACGAGAATCAAAATGAGTGAAGAAAATCAAATGAAACATAAAAAAATGAAAACGTTAAAATTAAATTAAGGACTCTTTATACACATAATTTTTTAAAAATAATTAAAAGTTAAAAGATAATAAATTAATTAAAAAAGTTTAAAGTGAGAAATAAATTAAAATAAATATTTTACAAAGAAAGAAATAAAAATAAGTAAACATATATAAGTTTTAATATCAATAAATATGTGTACTAACTAATTATTTACCAATAAAAAGGGCATGTGTCCAACTTGTGCATTCATCAATAGCCTTCAAGAGATTGTGCGCACTCTTTATGTTGTGTCAGCGTTTGAGTGATATTTATTCCATTTATATTAGTTTAGGAGGGGTAATAAGACTCTAGTTAAGTTAAAGTGTATTTTTGAGATTCGGTCATAGTGTAGGATGATACTTATATCTTATCACTTTTATTTCATCTACTTCATAATTGAAAGAAATAAAATGATAAACACACTATGTCAATTATTATTTTCTTAATAAGTGTATTAATTTCAAAATAATAAATAATTAGAAACAAAGTAAAATTTTTGAAGAAATTGAAGTCTGCATTTATGTTTGGCCAAAAATGGAATGGAGGAGTACAAATTTTCAAAACCTAGAAACCTGAATACAAGTAATGACGAAAAAAGTCAGCGCCACGAAAGTTGAGGGGGAGTTATGAATTGAGCGAATAACAATAACTGCTTAGGTCAATACAGAGGTGTCTCTACACACTGGACTTCTCTATCGAAAGAAGTCCATCTGTTTTTAAACTTATCTATATTGACTTTACTTATTTTTTGAGAAATATTCCAATCCCTCTCATAATAGTTGTCCACTTTATTAAAAATATTTTTTCAATTTAGAAAATCAAGAAATAATTTACTTTTTGTCTATTTTATCTTTGCTATTAAATATTATTTATCATCTAATATATTTTTCAAAGCATCATATTTAATAAAGTCAAAGAATACTATAACAATATTACCCTATTATTTATAATTTCTTAAGGGGTGTGTCAAGTCAATAGTGGACAACTGTTAAAATAAATAATAATTTTAATTATTACTTAAAAAATAAATTCTTAATTTTACATATTATTTTTAACAAATTAATAAAAGATAAATTTTTTTTATATATTTTATCTTTAGCATTAATTACTTATTCTTCAAGACGTAATACTAATCGCCAAATAATAGCGATAGTACGGTAACATAATCATGTCAAATATTACTCACTCCATTATTGTTTATATGTCACCATTTTAGATTTCGCGTCCTTTAAAAATCTAGATAAGTTTACCATTGTACCCTTATTTAGTGATCTTCTGAAGTCAAGTTTTCAATAAATTAATCATTTAGTTTTTCTATATTGGTCAAATTCAGGCTTTTAAGACCAATAACTTTCAAGGATAAAATAGGAAAAATAATGTCATTTATATATTGATTTTGTGAAATGACAAGTATTATGGAATATTTATTTTTAATAAGGATGATACATAAAAAAGAAATGGAGGAAATATTTTCTTAATACGTATGCTAAATCTAAATATGATAAATAAAAGTGAAATAAATAAAAGTGAATGGAAGAAGTATATATTGAGAGAGCCGGGGAGTAAATACGAAAAGAGAGCATTGGTTCCTTTGGGCAGCTGTAGCGGTTTTAGTTGAATCCATTGACAGCTTAATTAAATGCATGCAGATGGGGAAAAAAGACACAGTTCCCAAGAAGGCAATGCATAAAGAGTTGGGACAGTTGAGAGGCTTGGCTTTGTATTTATTGCTAGTTGTACTAGTCTTCTTTAATTTGTTCGACTCCACTCCTCTGAATTAACTTCATGGGAAATCGTTGGTGCATTAAGTCAGCAGCAGGATCACAAACTCCAAATGCCTTAACTCGTGTTGTTCTAACAAATTATAAATAAGGGGTAATATTAAATGGCCAGAATTTGTTCAGAAATTTTAATCTATAATATCTTTTTTATTTTAAAATAAATGGATCTTTTTTTTTTAATTAAAATGTTAAAATGTTTTAAAATGTAACATATTTTCATTCTAGCCAAATTCTACCCAAATTTTCTGGTTATTTAGCCAAATTCTAAATTGAACACTAAATTCTTTTTCGCCATTTGACTTTGAAAATTCAAATACAAGTTCACCACCACAAATTCAACTAATTCCAATCACAATTTCGAATTAATTTCACAAATTCACAAGACCCATTTATTATGTTTCAAGCTTTCTATAATTTATCAATTGAGTTTTAATTTTTCAATATCCACCATTATCCTTCGGGTTAATCCATACTTACACCTCTTTTTTGAAGCCTAATAAAACAAATGATAATCTCAATACTTTTAGACTAAAAAGCTAAAATTTAAAAGGGTTAAGAGAGGGGCAGATCTAAGTGGTTAGGATGAACGACTGATTTGTAGTGAAAAAGAAGTGTGGATTGAGAAGGAAGTGTATGAAGGAGAGAATGAAGAGGAGGACAGTGGGTGTGGTGGATGAAATCTAAGAAGAAGAAGAGAGAGGGGGTGGGGGGTGAGGACAGAGGAGAGAGGAGTGGGGTGGGAGAGGGATGGTTGACGAAGATGAGTTTTAAATTTATTTTTTAAAATTTATTATTATTTAAATATTTTAAATGTAAAATACTTTATTTAATCATTGTCAAACACGTGTAATTACGTATTTTTCCAACTCAACATTATCAATGTCACATAAGATCGGTCAATGGTCAAAGAGGTTTAAAATATTGTGTTCTTATGAGTTTAGGGGTTTAGTTGACAAATTTATAAGTAGGAGGGTCTAACTTACAAACGGAGCCAAGTACAGAAATCTCCTAGGTCATTCTATATTTTTTTTATATTTAAAACATCTAATTCTCAAAATTATATTCTTATTTTCTTCTTAGAAGAAAAGCACACACATTGTATGAACAGTCTATTAGTCATGACAGAATTGTGTATAATTTTATTCATTGATTATATTTAAAGAAAAATCAATTGTAAATTTGAAAATTCATACTAAATTCAATTTACTAAATCGTGTATTACTGAGTAATTAGTATAATTTAATTGGAGAATATTCTACTTATAATATGTTATTAACATGATTTTTTATTGTCTTATTTGATAGAAAATTCTATATTAAATGAAAATAATTTGTAAAAAATGTATATCCGAATTATGTTATACTTTATTTACATACATTAAACATATTGTAATTTAATATCGTATCCTACATAAAATACATCAACTTTAAAGTATTATAATTGATAGTAAGGTATTGAGTGATTTTATTTATTTGTTTTGAAACATCCACTTAATTACTATTACTGGAGTAACTGAATTTTTTATTCATGGTTAAAATTAGTGAAATAATTTTACCAATTTCTATATAAGTTAATTCTTGTTTGGAATGATTATAATATAAAATATTAATGAGTTATTCATGAGATAGTTATAAATGTTTTATCATCAATTTTTTTTAAAAAAATTTAGAAATATCTAATTTTCAAAATTATATTGTTTTTATTTCTCTTGAAAAACATTCATTATATAGACTAATCTTTTTAGTTGATTATATTTAAAGAAAAATTCAATTTTAGTTTTTGAATCTATGCTTAATAGCCATATTTTACTAAACTTGTATTACAAAATAATTAAGTATAATCTTAAGTAGATAAAATAATCATTTATAGTTATTGGTAATGAAAAATTCAACTGTCTTCTTCAATAAAGAGATAAAAATATAATATTTCAAAGGTATGCATTGATACATTATGAACATAATTGAGTTCATAGGAGGGGTTGAGGAGGGAGTGTAAGTTATACATATGTCGAACATAATTTGTATGGTATAGTAATTGTAACACCCCGTATTCTAAAAAGAACAAATAGCAGCTTTCCAGATGTTGCAGGTGCCGAACCACGTCAGCCACCCACAGCCCATACAGTGGACCACAGATCGTAGGTGTGGTCCGTGGTTGGCCTGCCCGGGTAGGGTCTGAGGGTTCAGGTCCACGATACGACCTATAGACCGTAGGTCAGACCACGGTCCGTGGTCAAAGTCCGTGGTTCGAGACCCCAAGATCACCCTCTCTTGCTAAGAACGACGGTCCACCAGGATGGGTCATGGGTCAGACCATGGTCTGTCGACTGGGTTTCGTGAATGGTGTTCTGTCAGTTATTTTTAGAGGCAATTGAGTCTTTTCCTAATTAGTTAGTTCCTATACTACGTCGTTTTGCCTAAGTTTAGGACCCCTATATAAGTTTTTTTACCCCAAAATTAGGCCCATTTACTTCATTCGTCCAAATTCCCAAAATTCCTCTCAAATATCTTCACTCTAGAATGTTGAAGAAGAAGAAGATTCAACCTGGGGCTTCAAGCTAAGGATCCAATTTCTCTATTGAAGGCTAGAAATTTGATTTGAGGTATGGTAGTTTTCATCCATGAATCCCTCTCATTCATGGAGGCCCCCAATTCCTCTATTTCAAAAGGTAGAATTCCCCAATTAGCTAGGGTTTTCTTCAATTACCATGGGTTATGATTATTGATTTGAATGGTTGAATTATGATCTTCTAAGCATGCATTAATGATTTACTATGGTTTTATGATGTTTTCCCCTATGAACCCATGTGATCCCTATTTTTTCAAGTTAAGAACTATATGTTGTGGGATTTTGATCTTAAAGGAAGAGTTTTATGAAATTAAGCATGTGATGAGAGAAGTGCATGAGTTTATGATGAAATCCATATCTAACCCTTATTTTCCAAATGTTGAGGATTGAAAGAGGGTTTTTGGCCTTGAAAGGTGATTATGGAATTATGCATGTTTTATGAAAAATTATGTAAATGTTTTAAGGGTGCTTTGAGAGTAAAAGTACCAATGATGATATTGTGTTGTGAAATGACATTCTCATAAACACATACTAGCATGATGTGAAAGGTTTTCTCACATAACGAGGATTCTTAGGTTGAAAGGCTTTCTCACCTAATTGAATCAATGAATAAGAGCTATTTTAATGAACTATCTTGAATTGGCAAGATGACATGTATTTCCATGGATAATGAGAATAAATAAGAAAATACTATTATGTGGGTTTTATGTTTAGCACCGAGTGAATATTGATATTGAGATGGAAGATCTTCCGTTTCTAGAAGAAGTCTCACGAGATGGAAGCTCTCCCGCTAGTAGAGGCCGAGTTTCTAGAAGAAGTCTCACGAGATGGAAGCTCTCCCGCTAGTAGAGGTTGGGTTTCTAGTAACAATCTCCTTATCCCATTACTATGTGCCCCCATCGGTTGATTAGCTAGTGGATCCACTTAAGCTAGAATTTCATGGTTCTACCTTAGGCAAGTAGAACAACCTTTTTCGGTGTGGGAGAGACCGGGTGATCATGTTATAGATCACATGATCTCTATGTCGGTTAAGGTTAATTCCCACAACAAGACTAAAAATGAACTAAGGTTACTCAAGGAGTATCTCAAATGTGTTCAAAGGCTTTAAAGATGACGTTAGCTTGCATTGACCATGATTTATGACATGTTTTATAACTCTTTCATATGATGTTTTAGCTTGGTCAATTGCATGTCATGAAATGAAATGTCCCTTTTAGCATGTTTTAAATGTTTTTATGCATAGCTATCATACTTAGTGCATTTTTGTACTAACGCATACTCTTGCCTACATTTTCTCCAAATGTCGGGTCTGATTAACAGGGTTCCCAATATTGTGGCTAGATCTTGGATTTTAGTGTTCCTAAGCTTGGTGAGTCCTCATGGTTCGAGGACGAACTTCATTGTTTAGTTTTATTTCATGTATTTCCCTTTCTGAACATGATCTAATACATTCTATTGTATTAGATGGCTATGATGAGATATGATTCATTCTATAAAATAGTTTGGACTATTGTTTTACTCTTATTGTTCTATTTCTTATGTTATGAGAACTAAGTGACTTGTATGGAGTCCTTCGGGGTTCTATACGCCATGTTACATCTAGGGGGTACCCCTGGGTCGTGACAAACTTGGTAATCAAAGCACAAGGTTTAGAATGGTCCTAAGATGTCTCATAAGCCAGGTCTAGAGAGTCTTGTTTATTAGTGTGAAGCATGCAACATTTATGAATAAGAGGCTACAAGATGTTTTGGAAACTCTACTTCTTTCATTACTCTAAAGTGTTGCGATAGAGTTTAACTCTATAAAGTCTCACTCTTCTAATCCTTATCCTATGTTCTTCAGGATATGTCTACGCGAACAGTTTATACTAGAAGGAATGTGAGGGAGAATGTGGAACAAGAAGCTCCTCCTCAAGTTCCGATTGATCCTTTGGCCGAACAAGTTACAAATGTTGAGTTTAGATCAGTTTTTCAAGTGTTGGCTTGGGCCATGATGGCCCAAGCCAATAGGGAGGTGGTAGTCCTCGTGAACCCAAATGTGGGTACGACGGCTTCAAGAGTGAGGGACTTTATGAAGATGAACCCTCCGGAATTTTATGGCTCCAAGGTTGAGGAAGATCTTCAAGAGTTTATCGATGAGGTCTATAAGGTACTTGCTATCATCGGAGTGACTTCGGGAGAGAAGGCGGAATTGGCCGCTTATCAATTGAAAGGTGTTTCTCAAGTGTGGTATAATCAATGGAAAAAAAAACAAGACTGGTAGGAGCGGGCCCCATAGAGTGGGAAATGTTTAAATCTATTTTTTCTTGATAGGTTCTTTGCCCTGAGATGAGGGAGGCAAAGGTGCTTGAGTTCATTAACCTTCGTCAAGGAAGTATGAGTGTAAAGAAATATTCTCTAAAGTTCACACAGCTATCTAAATATGCTCCAACGATAGTTGTCGATTCTAGAGAAATGATGAGTAAGTTCATATCAGGCGTGTCCGAAATGGTGGTTAAAGAGTATCGTACCAACATGCTTATTCATGACATGGACATCTCTCGTCTCATGGTCCATGCACGATAAATTAAAGAAGAAAAACTCAATGAAAAGTATAGAGAGGTAAAAAGGGCTAAGACCGGTGATGGTAATAGACAAGGTCATCCTAAGTTTCGACAAGGGTTTTTCAGTCAAGGTTCCTCCAATGCTCCTCCTAAATTTAACAAGAATAGGGTGTCTAACCCTAAACCTAAAGGAGGGGATGGTGGTGGATCTTCATTGGCCTAGGTCTACTTGTACTAAGTGTGGGAAAAAGCACGATGGTAAGTGTTTAGCCGGCATGGATGGTATCTTTAGTTGTGAAAAGAGTGGTCAAAAAATGAGGGATTGCCCAATTCTTACGGAAAAAGGAAGGGAAGGAAATCAAGCTCCTCCTAGTGGTTCGAATTCCAATGTTCCAAAACAAAATTGCTTTTATGCTCTCCAAACCCGAGGTGACCAAGAGAGTTCTCCGGATGTAGTTATCAGTATGTTAAGATTTTTTCAACTTGATGTATATGCTTTACTTGACCCCGGTGCTACTTTGTCTTTTGTGACGCAATATGTGGCTATGAAATTTGATGTACTTCCCGATGTATTGTTAGACCCTTTTTCTATCTCAACTCCTATTGGTGATTCTATGGTGGCTAAGAGGGTATATAGGAGATGTCCCGTTTCCTTATCCCATAGAGTTACTCTTGTTGACTTAGTAGAGCTTGATATGTTAGACTTTGATGTCATTCTTGGTATGGATTGGTTGCATTCATGTCATGCCTCTATTGCTTGTAGAACTCGTGTAGTCAGATGTCAGTTCCCAAATGAGCCTATCCTAGAGTGGAATGGGGGAAATTCCATACCTAAGGGTCAGTTTGTCTCTTGTCTAAAAGCTAGAAAGATGATTTCTAAGGGTTGCATTTACTATCTTGTTAGGGTGACAGATGTAGATTCTGAAACCCCTACTCTCGAGTTGTTCCTCGTTGTTAATGAGTTTTCAAAAGTGTTCCCCGTTGATTTGCTCGGTATTTCTCTCGAGCGAGAAATAGACTTCGATATTAACCTTCTCCCTGATACGCAACCTATTTCTATCCCTCCTTATAGAATGGCTCCGGTAGAGTTAAAGGAGTTGAAAGAACAACTAAAGGATTTGTTGGATAAGGGTTTCATCCGATCGAGTATCTCTTCAAGGGGTGCTCCAGTTTTGTTTGTTAGAAAGAATGATGGTTCTCTTCGTATGTGTATTGACTATTGTTAGTTGAACAAGGTGACCATTAAGAATAAGTACCCTCTCCCAATGATAGATGATTTATTTGACCAACTTCAAGGGGTAAGTTACTTCTCTAAGATTGATCTTAGGTCAGGTTATCACCAATTGAGGGTGCAAGGAGATGATATTCCAAAGATGACTTTTAGTACCCGATATGGTCATTATGAATTTTTGGTAATGTCTTTTGGGTTGACTAATACTCCGACGACGTTTATGGATTTGATGAATATGGTATTTAGACAATACTTTGATATGTTCGTAATTGTGTTCATTGATGATATGTTGATCCACTCGAGAAGTGAGAATGAGCATATTGATCATTTGAGGATTGTGTTGCGAATTCTCAAGGACCAACAACTCTTTGCAAAGTTTATCAAATGTGAGTTTTGGTTAAAGTCTGTAGCTTTCCTTGGTCATATTGTGTCAAGGTTATTGAGGTAGATCTAAAGAAGACGGATGCAGTCAAGAGTTGGTCTAGACCTCTAATCCCTTCGGATATAAGAAGTTTCTTGAGTTTGGTCGGTTACTATAGAAGGTTTGTTGAGGGGTTTTCCTCCATTACTTCTCCTTTGACTCAAAAGAATGCTAAGTTCATATGGTCTGAAGCTTATGAGAAGAGTTTTCAAAGGTTGAAAGATAGACTTACTTTCGCTCTGGTGTTGACCTTACCGAAAGGTACAAATGGTTTTGTGGTGTATTGTGATGCCTCTAGAATTGGATTGGGGTGTGTGCTTATGAAGAATGGTAAAACCATTGCCTATGCTTCAAGGCAACTTAAGATCCATGAGAAGAATTATCCTATCTATGACCTTGAGTTAGCTGCGGTTGTTTTTGCCCTAAAGATTTGGAGGCATTATCCATATGGTGTTACATTGATGTTTTCACCGATCATAAGAGTTTGCAATATGTGTTTAATTAGAAGGATTTGAATCTTCACCAAAGAAAGTGGCTTGAGTTATTGAAAGATTATTACATGAGTGTTCTTTATCACCCCGATAAAGCAAATATGGTAGCGGATGCTCTTCATCGGTTGTTTATGGGTAATGTTGCTCATATTGAAGAAGAAAAGAAAGAGTTGGTTCAAGATGTTCATAGATTGGCCTGATTAGGTGTTCAATTAGTGGACTCCACCAAGGGTGGTGTTATGGTTCACAATGGGTCTGAATTGTCCTTTGTGGTAGATGTGAAAACTAAGCAAGGTCTTGATCTAGATTTTGTAGAATTGAAAGAAGCGGTACTTAAGAAATTCGTTGAGGCTTTCTCCCAAGGGGGAGATGGTGTCCTTAGATATCAAGGTCGGCTATATGTTCCAAATATTTATGACTTGAGGGAATAAATCTTGTCAGAAGCCCATATTTCTCAGTATTCTATTCACTCGGGAGCCACCAAAATGTACCATGATTTGTGGATATCTATTGGTGGAATAGGACGAAGAGGGATATTGCAGGAGTTGTGGCTAAGTGTCCTAATTGTCAACAAGTGAAGGTTGAACATAAAAAAACTGGGAGGTTTATCCCAAGACATTGGTAATCCTACTTGGAAGTGGGAAGATGTGAATATGAACTTTATTGTAGGGTTGCCACGTACTCAGCGACAATATGACTCAATTTGGGTAATAGTGGATCGGATGACGAAATCTGCTCATTTCATTCCCATCAAGGTTTCTTATTCGGTGGAAGATTATGCTAAGTTGTATTTGAGAGAGATGGTGAGGTTGCATGTAGTGCCCTTGTCCATTATTTCTGATCGAGGTACCCAATTTACTTCTCTGTTTTGGAAGTCGTTCCAAAAGGGTCTTGGTACCAAAGTTAAGCTTAGCATGACTTTTTATCCCCAAACCGAGGTGCAAGCGGAGTGTACTATTCAAACTTTGGAAGACATGTTTAGATCTTTTGTGATTAATTTTAAGGGTAATTGGGATGACCATTTGCTATTGATTGAGTTTGCCTATAATAATAGTTAACACTCGAGTATTGATATGGCTCCATTTGAGGCACTATATGGTAGGAGGTGTAGATATCATATATGTTGGTTTGAGGTGGGTGAAGTTTCCCTTATAGGTCTCAAATTGGTACATAAGGCCATAAAAAAGATTCATCTTATTAGAGAGAGGTTGAAAATGGCTCAAAGTCGGCAAAAGTCATATGCCAATGTTAGAAGAAGGGATCTTGAGTTTGATGTTCGTGATTGGGTTTACTTGAAAATCTCACCCATGAAAGGTGTAATGAGGTTTGGTAAGAAAGGGAAGCTTAGTCCCCGTTTTGTAGGCCTATATGAGATTTTGAAGCTTGTTGGTAAGGTTGCATATGAGCTTGATTTGCCAAATGAGTTGGCATCGGTGCATTTGGTTTTTCATGTCTCTATGTTGAAGAAATATGTTGGTGATCCGACATCCATAGTTTCCTTAGAAGGCTTGGAAGTTGAAGAGAATATTTCTTATGAAGAGGTTCCGATTGAGATTTTAGACCGTCAAGTCAAGAAGTTGAGAAATAAAGAAGTTGCTTCCATGAAAGTGTTATGGAGGAATCACTTAGTTAAGGGTGCTTCTTGGGAGGCCGAGACCGATATGATGTCCCGATATCCTCATATTTTTCCTTCTACTCCTACTGTAGCTTGAGGTAATGAGTTCCTCTTGGTTTGTGCTATGTTTGGGAGTTATGTGTGTTTTATATGTTTCCATGATTTCCTTCTGTTATGCATGTTCATGAAAAGCTTAAGTTTTGAAAGAAATGACTTATATGATTTATTTTCCTCATGTTGTTGTGCATTGAGTATGAGTTGTCAATAGACTTATGAAACTGTATTGTGTATGCTTTTAGCTTGGAGAAGGTAGTTCTTCCTTGAACATGGGAAATTTTGAGAATTCATGCATACTGGGTCGATAGATGTAGTTCCTACTTCCTTTTGATGCATTTGAACATGTTTAGCTTGGAGTTGATGTTTCCTCCTTGTTTATATGCATTGCATGCATAATGGGCTAATAGATTTAGTTTCACCCCTTTTTTGATGTTTTTAAAACGTCCTAACTTGGAGTCAATAGTTCTTTCTTGGTTGTATGCATTGCATTGTTAGGGCGGGTTGTTAGTTCCTCTCCAACTCATTTGAACCAGTTTAAATCTCATTCGAGGACGAATGGTCCCAAGAGGGATATTGTAACACCCCTTATTCTATAAAGACCAACTAGCAGCTTTCTAGATGTTGCAGGTGCCGAACTACGCAGCCACCCACGGCTCGTGGAATGGACCACGAACCGTAGGTGTGGTACGTGGTTGGCCTACCTGGGAAGGGTCTGAGGGTTCAAGACCATGACACGACCTAGAGTATTTAGGTCAAACCACGGTTCGTGGTTTAAGATCCCAATATCACCATATCTTACCATGAACGACGGTCAACCAAGATGGGTCGTAGGTCAGACCACGGTCCTTTGACTAGGGTCCGTGAATGGTCATTTGTCACTTATTTTTAGGGGCAGTTGGGTATTTTCCTAATTAATTAATTTCTATACTATGTCGTTTTGCCTAAGTTAGGACCCCTATATAAGTTTTCTTACCCCCAAATTAGACCCATTTACTTCATTCTTCCAAATTCCCAAAACTCCTCTCAAATATCCTCTCTCTAGAAAGTTGAAGAAGAAGAAGAAGATTCAACCTAGGGTTTCAAGCTAAGGATCCAATTTCTCCATTGAATGCTAGCAATTTGACTTGAGGTATGGTAGTTTTCATCCATGAATCCCTCTCATTCATGGAGTCCCCAAATTCCTCTATTTCAAAAGGTAGAATTCCCCAATTAGCTAGAGTTTTATTCAATTACCATGGGTTCTTATGATTATTGATTTGAATGATTGAATTATGATCTTCTAAGCATGAATTGATGATTTACTATGTTTTTATGATATTTTCCATTATGAACCCATGTGATACCTATGTTTTCAAATTATGAACTATATGTTGTGGGATTTTGATCTTAAAGGAAGAGTTTTATGAAATTAAGCATGCAATGAGAGAATTGCATGAGTTTATGATTAAATCCATATCTAATCCTTAATTTTCTAAATGTTGAGGTTTGAAAGAGGGTTTTTGGCCTTGAAAGGTGATGAAGGAATTATGCATGTTTTATGATGAATTATGTAATGCTTTAAGGGTGCTTTGAGAGTAAAAGTACCAATAATGATGTTGTGTTGTGAAATGACATTCTCATAAACACATACTAGCATGATGTGAAAGGTTTTCTCACATAACAAAAATTCTTAGGTTGAAAGGCTTTCTCACCTAATTGAATCAATGAATAAAAGCTATCTTAATGAACTAGCTTAGATTGACAAGATGACATGCCTTTCCATGGATAATGAGAATAAGTAAGAAAATACTATTCCGTGGGATTTATTCTCAACACAGAGTGAATATTGACATTGAGATGGAAGCTCTCCCATTAGTAGATGTCGGGTTTCTAGAAGAAGTCTCATGAGATGGAAGATCTCCTACTAGTAGAGGCTAGGTTTCTAGTAACAATCTCCTTATCCTTTAACTATGTGCCCCTATAGGTTGATTAGCTAGTGGATCCACTTAAGGTAGAAGTTCATGGTTCTACCTTAGGCAAGTAGAACAACCCTTTTCGGTGTGGGAGACACTGGGTGATCATGTTTTAGGTCAAATGATCTCTATGTCGGTTAAGGCTAATTCCCACAACAAGACTAAAAGAGAACTAAGGTTACTCAAGGAGTATCTCATATGTGTTAAAAGTCTTTAAAGATGATGTTAGCTTGCATTGACCATGATTTATGACTTATGTTTTATAACTCTTTCATCTGATATTTTAGCTTGGCCAATTGCATGTCATGAAATTAAATGCTCCTTTTAGCATGTTTTAAATGTTTTTATGCATAACTATCATACTTGGTGCATTTTTGTACTAACGCATACTCTTGACTACATTTTTCTCAAATATAGGGTTCGACACATAGGTTCCCAATATTGTGGCTAGATCTTGGATTTGAGTGTTCCCGAGCTTGGTGAGTCCTAATGGTTCGAGGACGGATTTCATTGTTTAGTTTTCTTTCATGTATTTCCCTTTTTTAACATGATTTACGGGCTAGGCCCAATTACATTCTATTGTATTAGATGGCTATGATGAGACATGAGTTTAGACTTCCGCTTTTCATTCTATAAAATGTTTTGGACTTGGACTATATTTTACTCTTTTTGTTCTATTTCCTATGTTATGAGAACTAAGTGGCTTTTATGGAGTCCTTCGGGGTTTTATACGCCATGTTACATCTAAGGGGTACCCCTGGGTCGTGACAGTAATGAAAAAAATATTAATGTATAAAAATGAAATTATAAAAATATTTTTTTTAATTAACTGAACAATTTCCCTTGGCAGCCAAAGAGTCTCTAATTTAGTAGTTCAAGGAGTTTTGGAAATAGAAAAAAGTTAGCTTTGTTTTGGAGGGAAAAGTATTTAGGGAATAAATGTAAAAATTAAAATAAGGATATTATAGACTTTTTACATTTCTAGCCAAAACTTTATCAAATTTAATGTTTTGAGAAATGTGTTAGATGATAAATAGTATTTAAAAGCAATGATAAAGTAGGCACAACAACCAAATCATCTCTTGATTTTCTAAATTGGACAAGTATTGTTGAACAACTATTTTTAGAATAGTGGACAACTATTAGTGGACGGAGGGAGTAAAACTTTTGTTTGTGTGAAAATTTATGACTCAAAACAAAGAAAACAATCTTTACTTTTCTAATAAATGTAAAAAAAAAAAAAAAAAAACTTGTAAGCATGCATGTAAGTGATGGATCCATCAATAAGAGGGGCTTTAGATAGAAATTTGTAAAAAAATGTAAGTCCAATTTCATATTTACAAGCTAAAGATAAAGTCAATCACATTGATGTTGGTACTAGCACTTTTCTATTAAATCGGTAGGAATACTAACGAGGTTCAGGGACAATTATATCTTTTTGATCTCGTTAATTCTATTACATAATACACATATAATAAAATTAGAGATTGTGAAAATACTACTAATTCTGATCAAAATCATTCGATGACACTATAAAACGAGTTTTGTGGTATTTGAAACATACTCAAAATTTTGTTTTGCATTACAATAAGTATTCAACGATTGTTGAAAGATATAGTAATGCAAATTGGATCATTGGCTCAACCAAAACACAATCTATAAGTGGATATGTTTTTGCCATTTGTGAAGGATTATTCTCTGTGTTTCTATTTATATGTCACCATTTTAGTTTTCTCGTCCCTTAAAAAACTAGGTAAGTTTACTTTGTATCCTTATTTAGTATTCTCTTGAAGTCAAATTCTCAATAGATGAACATAAATTAATTTATTTTGATTAACTAAATTGATCAATGAACATGAATTAATCGTTTAGTTTTTCTGTGTTGGTCAGTCAATTTATTTATTGGTTTTGTGAAATGACTGGTATTAGGAAAAATCTATTTTTAGTAAGAACGACATATAAATAGGAATGGAGGGAGTAATATTTTAGAAATCATCCAAACAGTCTTGTATTGCCCTCTCTACAATAGAGTCTGATTCATAACTTTAGCCAATGCCGGTGAGGAAGTTGAGTGACTCTGAAATTTCTTAGAAGAGATTTTATTTTGGCCCAAATTGTTGCCTCATATATGCATACAGTATGATAGCCAAGCAATAATAAGAATGGCTAGAAGTGTTATTTCTAATGGTAAATCTTGTCACATACGGTGAAGACACAATATCGTTAAACAACTATTCTTTAGTAGAATTATCACAATTTACTATGTACATCAAATAATATCTGCCAGATTCACTTACATAAGGACAAACTAGAGAGGTAATTGAGAAATCATCTAGGAAAATAAGACTATGACTGA
Source organism: Solanum commersonii (assembly GCA_029007595.1). Lineage (NCBI taxonomy): Eukaryota > Viridiplantae > Streptophyta > Magnoliopsida > Solanales > Solanaceae > Solanum > Solanum commersonii. The sequence continues at coordinate 1,507,224 of JAJTWQ010000055.1, read as the reverse complement.
GGACAAGTCAACATGACGGTAACTCTGTAAAGAAGATTGGATATCCCAAGATCTAGATTTTAGGAGAAAAATAAAATTATGATTGACGATTCAATATTGTCAAAATAAACTCATGACCCATTTTCGTAATTATGAGACAATGTTTAGTATCGAAAATAAAACATTAAAACTTTTTAATGCTTTTTAAGTTAGATACATGGTGTATCAAATACAATTACAAGAATACACAATTAAAAATTACAAATGTAAGTGTGAAGTTTAATCCCCTTCAATAAGAATTTTGTAAGGTCAATTTTGTACGCACTTATGAACCAGAGAACGTTCATGGATGAAAATAACAAAACAACGAGAACCAAAAATAGTTCGGGGTCGTTTGGTACCAAAATTAATAACGCAGGATTAGTTTTACGATTCAAAGTACATCATAGGTGTGACATGACGTATAGACCCTGAGAGGCCCTTCCAAAGCTACTTGACATACATTCAGCACAATCTAATATACAAAAGAGAATATGTAAAGTAGTCTCATATTATGAAAGGAACATAAGTGCAGAAATATAATAAGTCTTGACAAGTAATCTAAAACACCAAGAGTGGTTGAGACATAACTCATACACCACATACAAATTCTCAAAAGTAAATGATATCAAAAGTAAAGTCTTCATGGTTTCTCCCTCAGAGTATAAGTGTAAGAGTCTAAAGTTTCAATCCTGAAATACAGTAAACAGGAAAAGAAAAATAGCAAGCAAACAATAATATTTGTATTTGAATAAATGTGAAGGTTACAATCTTTATAAAATCTCTTAAAAAGATATGTAATCCCCTGATTCTTCTCTCCACAAATGTTCTTGATTTGGCGGAATACTTGCTGCTCAATACTTGGAGCGAAGACTTCTTTGTATGCGGAAGACTTGCAGATCACCACTGAAGAGCAATTATGTATTTTTGTGTGGATGTATGTGTATCTCCCTGAAATCAAGAGCATCTGCTTTCTTTTTTTTTCTTTGTGTCCTAACTTTTGCCTAGGCCGCCTCTTTCGAGATTTTCAACCCAGCAGACATTTCATTTTTTTTGTTGGCTTTTTTTTGGAGCCGTACACAGTTTATACTCTTGCGGGCCAGGAGTATGACGCCGCTTCAAGGATAGTACTTCTTCAAGAATTTCCTATTGATGGGACCAATCCGCAAGCCGTCTGCATCCACAATTTTGTAAGCTCCGCTTGAATAGACTTCTTGAATGACATATGGTCCATCCCATTTTGATGTGAACTTGCTTTTTGATTTATGAGATATTATAATTGGTCTTCTTAACGCAAGGACTTGATCACCGACTTGGAAAGACCTTAGGTGAACCTTTTTATTGAAAGCACGAGAAAGACGAGCTTGATAGCACTCAAGACTTTGTTGAGCTTCCAACCTTTTCTCATCGAGAGAGTCTAACTATTCAAGGCACAGACAAGCATTTTCTTCTTCAGTAAGTCCTTCTTGGATGGAAAGCCTTAATGACGGTATTTGTCATTCAAGTGGAAGGACTGCTTCAGTTCCAAAAACAAGAGAATAGGGAGTTGCTTGAGTCGGCGTGTGATGAGTCGTCCTGTATGCCCAAAGAGCTTCTTCCATTCTATCATGCCAATCCCTTTTAGATTTGGAGACGACCTTCTTTAACAAGTTGCACAAGGTCTTGTTAAATGCTTCAGCTAGTCCATTTGCAGTAGCATAATACATTGATGAATTACATTGCTTGAAGCCAAAAAGGTCGCAGATCTTATCCATCAATTTATTGGTGAATGGCTTTCCATTATCTATTAGTATATAACTAGGAATGCCAAAACGATAAATGATGTTCACCCTAATAAAGCTTGCAACATTTTCCTTCTTTACTTCTTTGAGGGCTACAGCCTCAGCCCATTTTGAGAAGTAATCTGTCGCAGCCAAGATGTACAAGTGACCACCAAAAGATTTAGGTAGTGGTCCAACCACGTCTAGCCCCCAAGCATCAAATGGCCAAGATGCAACAGTCGAATGTAATACATCAAGAGGTTGGTGCATAAAGTTTGCATGAAATTGGCATGCTTGACATCTTCGAGCATAATCCAAGCAATCTTTTACCATTGTTGGCCAATAATACCCCATTCTTTTTATATGAAAGTGTAACTTGGGCCCAGATTGATGTGATCCACAAACTCCAGAATGTGCTTCTTGCATAGCTTGAATCGCTTCTTCTTCCCCCATACAACACAAGAGGACTCCCTCAAATGATCTTCGATATAGAGTATCTTTGTAGTAAAGAAACCTAGGAGCACGACGACAAATTTCGATCCTTTCTTTGGATCTTCTGGAAGTATATTATAACACAAGTAATCAATCAGAGCATGTCTCCAATCGATTATCTCAGCCTGTGAGACAGCTACAAGATGTTCAAATTTGCTTTCTTCATCCACATCCGATGGTACTATCCATTTTTGGCAGATAGTGATTTGCGCTTGATCAGGCAGAGTTAAAGTTGAAGCCAAAGCGGCTAAAGCATCAGCTTTCTTATTCTTCTTTCTTGGAACATGTTGAAGAGTTAGATCTCTGAATGTCACGACCCAAGCCTAGGGCCTAGACGTGACCGGCGAATGGGGAACCCGAAGGAACCCCAAACAAGCCTCATAGCGTATCATTACACATCCTTGGTCGCGGAAGCAATTAAAATGACCATAAGCAATAAGCATAATCAAAGGGGAAATCGGGACTAAGGGAGCAAGAGAAAAAAAAGAAGAAATGGTACATAAATACCATAGATGAGTCAAGCTCAAGCATAATACACAACTTGTCCAACACCACCTCTAAACATGAGTACTTAGCGGGGCCAAGACAAACTACCGGGCTCACCCTCATAGTCAAAACATAACAAAAAAGAAAAGTCTTATACATAGCAAAAGATCATGAGCAACGTCCCCGGAATGGAGGACTCACCAATAACCTTGATAGGAAATCGTATTAGCCACGCGGAGGAGGATGGTCAAGCGGTGCTCCGGTCCCTACATGGTGACATCATGTAGGCATAGAGTATGCGTTAGTACGTTTGAATGTACTAAGTATGTGGGATGCAATGCAATGCAACAAGGGATGGACATCATAGGCAAAATGCATAATCGTACCCGATAGATAGCATATTAATGAGATGATATGTATAATGATGCTTATATAAAAATCATATTTAGTAGGACATAGTATATGTGTAGTGAGTGACCATCAATATAGTATTTCCAAGGCCTACCACCCCCTGGAGAGGCGAAAGAGGTACAAACCCCTCAATATGGTTATACGGGCCTACTAACCCCCGTACTAGGCAACCAAGGTACAAACCCCTCGATACGGTTATACGGGCCTACTACCCCCCGTACTAGGCAACCAAGGTACCAACCCCTCGATGTGGTTATACGGGCCTACTACCCCCCGTACTAGGCAACCAAGGTACAAACCCCTCGATATGGTTATACGGGCCTACTACCCCCCGTACTAGGCAACCAAGGTACAAACCCTCGATACGGTTATACGGGCCTACTACCCCCCGTACTAGGCTTGATCGACTCACACACTATATAGAGAAAATCATATACATATATCCATTTCATCATCATTTCAATACTTATATAATCATCCGACTCATAGGACGTACATTGGACCTTCCATTTCATAAGAATTCTATGAATGACATTTTATCAAACATATGGTGGGCTACTTGTTCATGTAAATAAAATCATGTGTTTCAAGAGTACTAAGTCCAACCAATTTCAAAATCCATATAAAACAGCCCACCAACAACATACATATATATATACATATATAACAACCTTCATAATTTGATCATTGAGGCATGAAAACCATAAACATCATATAATTATTCCATTTCATGATAATATACAAAATAGACCATAATAGGATGTGTAGTAATAATTCCATAATTCAAGAGTTCATAAATTATCATAAGGACCCATAAACTTGAAGTAAAATAGAGGATAAATGGTTGGGCTTGTGGAAAGGAAGGTTTCCACAATCAACCCACATACCTCAACTTTGGAGACTTCTAGATGAAGATTGGAATGGAGAATTGCTTGAGATTGAATCTTGAATCCGGAATTAAAGCTTAGGATCCTTGAATTTGGTTGATGATCTTGGTGGAATTTTGGAGAGGGTTTAGAGAGAGTTTTTGGATGTTTGAGAAATGTTTTAGAGACTTGGAATGAACTAATGATATATAGGGAATATCATATGCCCTTTGGAAAAAAATTGTCCAACACTTAGAAAAAATAATGGGGCGGGTGAACAGTGTTTCGGTTTACTGGAAATGGCACTTTTCTGCCGGCGAGGTTTTACGAAAATGGTCATAACTCCTTCATCCTAACTCGGAATGAGGTGAAACAAATTGCGTTGGAAAGCTAACTCATAGAGCTTTAATTTTGATAGTTTGAGCTCCTTCCAGTTCCTTGTGTGCTGGGAGATATGCCCCTTTAAAGTTGACCCTCAAAATCGCATTTTTTGCGATTTTCGAATTTTGATACGGTTGTTCTAAAATTCGGGTTAGACTCATTTCCCACTCAATTTGACCCCCTGAATAAGAATATGAAGTCAAATTTCCGAAATGATGCACGAATTTTGAGATATATGGAAATTACAATTTTAGGTGTTTTCGAAGCACATTTTCGGGCATTTTTGGGGTCGTTTCAATATCTCCCCTTGGGAACATTCGTCCCCGAATGTTAAAGAAACATACATGAGAGACACAAACATGGCAATTTCAGCCCACATAAGGATGCAACAATGCACTTACACCTTATTTCAAAATCTCAACATAATTGTAAAACCACAATGAACCAATTGTCAACTTAAACATGAATGTATGCAATGACATTATCATGTTTAGTGATGTTCAAGGAGAAACTACCTTCTCCTAGTCATAACACACCAACATCAACATTTCTCATGTTCATAGGAGGAACTACCTTCTCCTAGTCATTACATAGTCCATACATCATTAAGCACATATGCAAGTCTCCATGTTCAATAGCACTCTTTCAAGGAGGAACTTCTCAACTCCTTACTAAGACATGCTCATACCTTATTTTCATAAAGTACAATAGATCACTTATAACCAATGCACTACAACATGAGGGAAACAACTCATACAACTCATCTTTCTTCAAAAACACAAGTTTTTATGGAAATGCGCAAACCTCATTAATTCACATAAACATGGGAGGAACTACCTCCTCTACTCTTTAGGAAAGTTTCCACCACATAAGGAGCTAACATTCCATTTCATAAGAACACATTCAAGCATGTTAATTTAATTCACATCATCAAGTCAAGTATGCCATATTACACACAATGCACAACTTAGGAGAAAAAAAAATCTCCATTTAAAACACACATCATACAACATGAGAGAATAGGACTACTTCTACGAACTCAATATGCATGCAACTTAGACATATTCCGTTTCAAATGAGGTATTTCCTCCGGCTACTCAAATCATGCTTATCATATGATCTTCGGCCAATTATGCAATTACTTCTTAAAAGCACATTTAAACCATTCACCTCATGAATCACATAGGTTACTTACTCTAATTGCCTATCAACATGAGGGGCATGAAACATGAAAACTCATTTTTATCTCAAAACATGAATTCTCAAAAACATACCTTTCGTAAGGAAATCATCGAATATAAAAATCACACATGACTTCTAAAACATAACATAGGCCCATCTAGGAACTCTTGGTCTCAAGCTAGAATAGGAATGGAAGAAAGAGATGAGGATGTCGGGATTTCAACAAATCATGCTTTTAAGCACACCATCCCCTCCTTAGGAGGAGGTCCTCACTACAACCCTCAAGAAAACTTTTTACCAAGCACTCCTAAAGGCATAACCAAACTCACATTTTGCCATTTTTGCAAAAGTCTATGGTCCTCAACATCTAGCCATACCACCCTTATATGGCACAATCAAACACCAAATCCATAATAGGAAGAAATTGTACCCAAATGTCATCCTACTCAACAAGGTGATAACTAGTACACACTCAAGGGCCCCATATTCTTCTAACCATCCGAGCCCTATCATCAATAAAAACACACCAAGTATGCAACCCATCCATACTAAGAGTCACATCAAGGCTTAACATGCCAAGTTTCACTAAGTCAACAAGAGTATTCCTAGGGGAACAAGGTAAGAGATATTCTTCACAAACCCCTTTTTTTTTTCTAACTTTAAACCACTAACCGGGGTAAAATCCGAAAAAGATTCTATTAACTCATCCGGAGAACTCTAAGCCTCATAGCCTCATAAGGCATCATACAAGATAAGGTAGTACCGGAAATCAACATAACACTTACTCTCATATGAAATTACCACATACCGGTACCTTCATCCCAAAATTCTTCCAAGTCAACCCTAGTAGCATCCTTTTCTAAGGCCGTCACTAGGATATCACTCAAGATCTCATATGAATCTACCAATCCGGGTCTAGATTGCGCCAATTCACTAAACCACATAAGGTGAGAATTCAAGCAAACCTATCTCATAAACGTCAAGGACACTCAATAACCTTACCATCTAAGCATATTATCCCGCATTGGGGTAAGCCTAAACTATCTCATTACACAACATGATTCTCAAACCAATGAGGATCTCACTCCTACCCTCTTTTAAAGGAGCTTAATCACTCAACATCTCTAGGTACCACTTAAGAATCACTATTCGTCAAAATCCAACACATCATAAAACTCATAAGGACTAAGTTGAGTTATACTAATCACTCACATATGGCCATAACTAAACCTATGAATATTAAGGACGACACAAAAAAAAAAAAAAAAATTCGCGATATTCTCTTTATCAAGTCACGAAAGACAAGTATTACTAAGATTACTCCTACAAGGTTCATCACCTTAGATAACTCCTTTATAAACTCTAGAGGATCTTCCTCTATCTTTGGCCCATGGAATTTCCGCAATTCAATAAAACATAAAACACATACCGGAACCCTTAAGATCCACTACCACTCACTCTTTGAGACTTACGGGTAGACATCCTTTCTTGGTTAAACCTTAGAGGAACTTAGAGGAATTTTGACCAAGAAACCTTTCTCTTTTTTTTTTCCACTAAAGTTGGATTAAGACAACTCTAGACCATGTCAACCCTTATCACCACTTTTGGTGGGGTCTACCAACCAACTATGCCTAGGTATTATCTAAGCACCCTACTTAAGTGACCATACTTAGGATCAATCTTAAAATACAACAACTAACCCTTTGAAGTTGGTCAACACTTATACTTCTTATTCTTCACCTTAACTAGATGGTACATGCAACCCTCAAAGTCAACTTCAAAACACAACATAATCCCGACCTAGGGCATATAATTTCTTTTCCCATCTCCACTCTCGGATAGGCTCCTTTGGGAATCAACAATTTGACCATACGGGTTCTACCATCAACTAAACATAACTTCACAATTACCTTGCTAGGTAGGCACACTATCTCCCCTTTGGAGTAAGCCTACACAAGTTCTTCTAACCAACACAAAGACAATTATGAAGCATTAATCACACAAAATACAACTTCATAATCTATTCCATCAAAGCTCACAAGTCACATAGCCATAATTGGCATTACAACCACTCGCTCCTTCTAGCAAGAACCCTTCAAGTGGTCCAACTTTAAACACCATAAGACAAGGAGTAAGAGAGAGAGCTTATAGATCTATGGCATGACTTAGAGAATGAAGAAGTGAAACATTTCCTAAAACGTCTCATAGCCTCCTACTCATAGTTGTGGTGCACAACACAACCATGAATCGGACTCTAATCAACGCGGTGTGTTGGACTCCGAGGATCTATCAACCTAGTGCTCTGATACCAAGCTTGTCACGACCCAAGCCTAGGGCCTAGACGTGACCGGCGAATGGGGAACCCGAAGGAACCCCAAACAAGCCTCATAGCGTATCATTACACATCCTTGGTCGCGGAAGCAATTAAAATGACCATAAGCAATAAGCATAATCAAAGGGGGAAATCGGGACTAAGGGAGCAAGAGAAAAAAAAAGAAGAAATGGTACATAAATACCATAGATGAGTCAAGCTCAAGCATAATACACAACTTGTCCAACACCACCTCTAAACATGAGTACTTAGCGGGGGCCAAGACAAACTACCGGGCTCACCCTCATAGTCAAAACATAACAAAAAGAAAAGTCTTATACATAGCAAAAGATCATGAGCAACGTCCCCGAATGGAGGACTCACCAATAACCTTGATAGGAAATCGTATTAGCCACGGGGAGGAGGATGGTCAAGCGGTGCTCCGGTCCCTACATGGTGACATCATGTAGGCATAGAGTATGCGTTAGTACGTTTGAATGTACTAAGTATGTGGGATGCAATGCAATGCAACAAGGGATGGACATCATAGGCAAAATGCATAATCGTACCCGATAGATAGCATATTAATGAGATGATATGTATAATGATGCTTATATAAAAATCATATTTAGTAGGACATAGTATATGTGTAGTGAGTGACCATCAATATAGTATTTCCAAGGCCTACCACCCCCTTGGAGAGGCGAAAGAGGTACAAACCCCTCAATATGGTTATACGGGCCTACTACCCCCGTACTAGGCAACCAAGGTACAAACCCCTCGATACGGTTATACGGGCCTACTACCCCGTACTAGGCAACCAAGGTACCAACCCCTCGATGTGGTTATACGGGCCTACTACCCCGTACTAGGCAACCAAGGTACAAACCCCTCGATATGGTTATACGGGCCTACTACCCCCCGTACTAGGCAACCAAGGTACAAACCCCTCGATACGGTTATACGGGCCTACTACCCCCGTACTAGGCTTGATCGACTCACACACTATATAGAGAAAATCATATATATATATCCATTTCATCATCATTTCAATACTTATATAATCATCCGACTCATAGGACGTACATTGGACCTTCCATTTCATAAGAATTCTATGAATGACATTTTATCAAACATATGGTGGGCTACTTGTTCATGTAAATAAAATCATGTGTTTCAAGAGTACTAAGTCCAACCAATTTCAAAATCCATATAAAACAGCCCACCAACAACATACATATATATATACATATATAACAACCTTCATAATTTGATCATTGAGGCATGAAAACCATAAACATCATATAATTATTCCATTTCATGATAATATACAAAATAGACCATAATAGGATGTGTAGTAATAATTCCATAATTCAAGAGTTCATAAATTATCATAAGGACCCATAAACTTGAAGTAAAATAGAGGATAAATGGTTGGGCTTGTGGAAAGGAAGGTTTCCACAATCAACCCACATACCTCAACTTTGGAGACTTCTAGATGAAGATTGGAATGGAGAATTGCTTGAGATTGAATCTTGAATCCGGAATTAAAGCTTAGGATCCTTGAATTTGGTTGATGATCTTGGTGGAATTTTTGAAGAGGGTTTAGAGAGTACTCTTGAGTGTTTGAGAAATGTTTTAGAGACTTGGAATGAACTAATGATATATAGGGAATATCATATGCCCTTTGGAAAAAAATTGTCCAACACTTAGAAAAAATAATGGGGCGGGTGAACAAAGTGTTTCGGTTTACTGGAAATGGCACTTTTCTGCCGGCGAGGTTTTACGAAAATGGTCATAACTCCTTCATCCTAACTCGGAATGAGGTGAAACAAATTGCGTTGGAAAGCTAACTCATAGAGCTTTAATTTTGATAGTTTGAGCTCCTTCCAGTTCCTTGTGTGCTGGGAGATATGCCCCTTTTAAGTTGACCCTCAAAATCGCATTTTTGCGATTTTCGAATTTTGATACGGTTGTTCTAAAATTCGGGTTAGACTCATTTCCCACTCAATTTGACCCCCTGAATAAGAATATGAAGTCAAATTTCCGAAATGATGCACGAATTTTGAGATATATGGAAATTACAATTTTAGGTGTTTTCAAAGCACATTCTCAGGCATTTTTGGGGTCGTTTCAATATCTCCGGCTTGGGAACATTCGTCCCCGAATGTTAAAGAAACATACATGAGAGACACAAACATGGCAATTTCAGCCCACATAAGGATGCAACAATGCACTTACACCTTATTTCAAAATCTCAACATAATTGTAAAACCACAATGAACCAATTGTCAACTTAAACATGAATGTATGCAATGACATTATCATGTTTAGTGATGTTCAAGGAGAAACTACCTTCTCCTAGTCATAACACACCAACATCAACATTTCTCATGTTCATAGGAGGAACTACCTTCTCCTAGTCATTACATAGTCCATACATCATTAAGCACATATGCAAGTCTCCATGTTCAATAGCACTCTTTCAAGGAGGAACTTCTCAACTCCTTACTAAGACATGCTCATACCTTATTTTCATAAAGTACAATAGATCACTTATAACCAATGCACTACAACATGAGGGAAACAACTCATACAACTCATCTTTCTTCAAAAACACAAGTTTTTATGGAAATGCGCAAACCTCATTAATTCACATAAACATGGGAGGAACTACCTCCTCTACTCTTTAGGAAAGTTTCCACCACATAAGGAGCTAACATTCCATTTCATAAGAACACATTCAAGCATGTTAATTTAATTCACATCATCAAGTCAAGTATGCCATATTACACACAATGCACAACTTAGGAGAAAAAAATCTCCATTTAAAACACACATCATACAACATGAGAGAATAGGACTACTTCTACGAACTCAATATGCATGCAACTTAGACATATTCCGTTTCATTGGAGGAATTTCCTCCTCCAACTCAAATCATGCTTATCATATGATCTTCGGCCAATTATGCAATTACTTCTTAAAAGCACATTTAAACCATTCACCTCATGAATCACATAGGTTACTTACTCTAATTGCCTATCAACATGAGGGGCATGAAACATGAAAACTCATTTTTATCTCAAAACATGAATTCTCAAAAACATACCTTTCGTAAGGAAATCATCGAATATAAAAATCACACATGACTTCTAAAACATAACATAGGCCCATCTAGGAACTCTTGGTCTCAAGCTAGAATAGGAATGGAAGAAAGAGATGAGGATGTCGGGATTTCAACAAATCATGCTTTTAAGCACACCATCCCCTCCTTAGGAGGAGGTCCTCACTACAACCCTCAAGAAAACTTTTTACCAAGCACTCCTAAAGGCATAACCAAACTCACATTTTGCCATTTTTGCAAAAGTCTATGGTCCTCAACATCTAGCCATACCACCCTTATATGGCACAATCAAACACCAAATCCATAATAGGAAGAAATTGTACCCAAATGTCATCCTACTCAACAAGGTGATAACTAGTACACACTCAAGGGCCCCATATTCTTCTAACCATCCGAGCCCTATCATCAATAAAAACACACCAAGTATGCAACCCATCCATACTAAGAGTCACATCAAGGCTTAACATGCCAAGTTTCACTAAGTCAACAAGAGTATTCCTAGGGAACAAGGTAAGAGATATTCTTCACAAACCCCTTTTTTTTTTTCTAACTTTAAACCACTAACCGGGGTAAAATCCGAAAAAAGATTCTATTAACTCATCCGGAGAACTCTAAGCCTCATAGCCTCATAAGGCATCATACAAGATAAGGTAGTACCGGAAATCAACATAACACTTACTCTCATATGAAATTACCACATACCGGTACCTTCATCCCAAAAATTCTTCCAAGTCAACCCTAGTAGCATCCTTTTCTAAGGCCGTCACTAGGATATCACTCAAGATCTCATATGAATCTACCAATCCGGGTCTAGATTGCGCCAATTCACTAAACCACATAAGGTGAGAATTCAAGCAAACCTATCTCATAAACGTCAAGGACACTCAATAACCTTACCATCTAAGCATATTATCCCGCATTGGGGTAAGCCTAAACTATCTCATTACACAACATGATTCTCAAACCAATGAGGATCTCACTCCTACCCTCTTTTAAAGGAGCTTAATCACTCAACATCTCTAGGTACCACTTAAGAATCACTATTCGTCAAAATCCAACACATCATAAAACTCATAAGGACTAAGTTGAGTTATACTAATCACTCACATATGGCCATAACTAAACCTATGAATATTAAGGACGACACAAAAAAAAATAAAAATTCGCGATATTCTCTTTATCAAGTCACGAAAGACAAGTATTACTAAGATTACTCCTACAAGGTTCATCACCTTAGATAACTCCTTTATAAACTCTAGAGGATCTTCCTCTATCTTTGGCCCATGGAATTTCCGCAATTCAATAAAACATAAAACACATACCGGAACCCTTAAGATCCACTACCACTCACTCTTTGAGACTTACGGGTAGACATCCTTTCTTGGTTAAACCTTAGAGGAACTTAGAGGAATTTTGACCAAGAAACCTTTCTTTTTTTTTTTTTCACTAAAGTTGGATTAAGACAACTCTAGACCATGTCAACCCTTATCACCACTTTTGGTGGGGTCTACCAACCAACTATGCCTAGGTATTATCTAAGCACCCTACTTAAGTGACCATACTTAGGATCAATCTTAAAATACAACAACTAACCCTTTGAAGTTGGTCAACACTTATACTTCTTATTCTTCACCTTAACTAGATGGTACATGCAACCCTCAAAGTCAACTTCAAAACACAACATAATCCCGACCTAGGGCATATAATTTCTTTTCCCATCTCCACTCTCGGATAGGCTCCTTTGGGAATCAACAATTTGACCATACGGGTTCTACCATCAACTAAACATAACTTCACAATTACCTTGCTAGGTAGGCACACTATCTCCCCCTTTGGAGTAAGCCTACACAAGTTCTTCTAACCAACACAAAGACAATTATGAAGCATTAATCACACAAAATACAACTTCATAATCTATTCCATCAAAGCTCACAAGTCACATAGCCATAATTGGCATTACAACCACTCGCTCCTTCTAGCAAGAACCCTTCAAGTGGTCCAACTTTAAACACCATAAGACAAGGAGTAAGAGAGAGAGCTTATAGATCTATGGCATGACTTAGAGAATGAAGAAGTGAAACATTTCCTAAAACGTCTCATAGCCTCCTACTCATAGTTGTGGTGCACAACACAACCATGAATCGGACTCTAATCAACGCGGTGTGTTGGACTCCGAGGATCTATCAACCTAGTGCTCTGATACCAAGCTTGTCACGACCCAAGCCTAGGGCCTAGACGTGACCGGCGAATGGGGAACCCGAAGGAACCCCAAACAAGCCTCATAGCGTATCATTACACATCCTTGGTCGCGGAAGCAATTAAAATGACCATAAGCAATAAGCATAATCAAAGGGGGGAATCGGGACTAAGGGAGCAAGAAAAAAAAAAAAAATAGAAATGGTACATAAATACCATAGATGAGTCAAGCTCAAGCATAATACACAACTTGTCCAACACCACCTCTAAACATGAGTACTTAGCGGGGGCCAAGACAAACTACCGGGCTCACCCTCATAGTCAAAACATAACAAAAAAGAAAAGTCTTATACATAGCAAAAGATCATGAGCAACGTCCCCGGAATGGAGGACTCACCAATAACCTTGATAGGAAATCGTATTAGCCACGCGGAGGAGGATGGTCAAGCGGTGCTCCGGTCCCTACATGGTGACATCATGTAGGCATAGAGTATGCGTTAGTACGTTTGAATGTACTAAGTATGTGGGATGCAATGCAATGCAACAAGGGATGGACATCATAGGCAAAATGCATAATCGTACTCCGATAGATAGCATATTAATGAGATGATATGTATAATGATGCTTATATAAAAATCATATTTAGTAGGACATAGTATATGTGTAGTGAGTGACCATCAATATAGTATTTCCAAGGCCTACCACCCCCTTGGAGAGGCGAAAGAGGTACAAACCCCTCAATATGGTTATACGGGCCTACTACCCCCCGTACTAGGCAACCAAGGTACAAACCCCTCGATACGGTTATACGGGCCTACTACCCCCCCTACTAGGCGACCAAGGTACCAACCCCTCGATGTGGTTATACGGGCCCACTACCCCCGTACTAGGCAACCAAGGTACAAACCCCTCGATATGGTTATACGGGCCTACTACCCCCGTACTAGGCAACCAAGGTACAAACCCCTCGATACGGTTATACGGGCCTACTACCCCCGTACTAGGCTTGATCGACTCACACACTATATAGAGAAAATCATATACATATATCCATTTCATCATCATTTCAATACTTATATAATCATCCGACTCATAGGACGTACATTGGACCTTCCATTTCATAAGAATTCTATGAATGACATTTTATCAAACATATGGTGGGCTACTTGTTCATGTAAATAAAATCATGTGTTTCAAGAGTACTAAGTCCAACCAATTTCAAAATCCATATAAAACAGCCCACCAACAACATACATATATATATACATATATAACAACCTTCATAATTTGATCATTGAGGCATGAAAACCATAAACATCATATAATTATTCCATTTCATGATAATATACAAAATAGACCATAATAGGATGTGTAGTAATAATTCCATAATTCAAGAGTTCATAAATTATCATAAGGACCCATAAACTTGAAGTAAAATAGAGGATAAATGGTTGGGCTTGTGGAAAGGAAGGTTTCCACAATCAACCCACATACCTCAACTTTGGAGACTTCTAGATGAAGATTGGAATGGAGAATTGCTTGAGATTGAATCTTGAATCCGGAATTAAAGCTTAGGATCCTTGAATTTGGTTGATGATCTTGGTGGAATTTTGGAGAGGGTTTAGAGAGAGTTTTTGGATGTTTGAGAAATGTTTTAGAGACTTGGAATGAACTAATGATATATAGGGAATATCATATGCCCTTTGGAAAAAAATTGTCCAACACTTAGAAAAAATAATGGGGCGGGTGAACAGTGTTTCGGTTTACTGGAAATGGCACTTTTCTGCCGGCGAGGTTTTACGAAAATGGTCATAACTCCTTCATCCTAACTCGGAATGAGGTGAAACAAATTGCGTTGGAAAGCTAACTCATAGAGCTTTAATTTTGATAGTTTGAGCTCCTTCCAGTTCCTTGTGTGCTGGGAGATATGCCCCTTTAAAGTTGACCCTCAAAATCGCATTTTTTGCGATTTTCGAATTTTGATACGGTTGTTCTAAAATTCGGGTTAGACTCATTTCCCACTCAATTTGACCCCCTGAATAAGAATATGAAGTCAAATTTCCGAAATGATGCACGAATTTTGAGATATATGGAAATTACAATTTTAGGTGTTTTCGAAGCACATTTTCGGGCATTTTTGGGGTCGTTTCACTGAACCATCTAATTAATTTTTGTGCATAGTCATGATAGAGACACAATTCTGGCTTTTTGACTTCATAGCTATCCAACAATTGATTGATCACTAATTCAGAGTCTCCAAAAACTTGTAATTGTAATTGCTTCACATCAATCGTCATTTCAAGCCCAAGTATTAAGGCTTGATATTCTGCAACATTATTGGAGCAATACTGCGTTAAGGTGAAGGAATACGACAAGATATCCTCTCGAGAAGTGACAAATATTACCCCAGCGCCAGCTCCTTCGCGATGTGAGGCCTCATCAAAATACATCTTCCAAGGCAATTGAACTTCAACAACCATTGCATCTTTATCAGATAATTCATCAGTGAGTTCCCAATCATCAGGTATTGAGTGGTCTGCTAAGAAGTCTGCCAATGCTTTCCCTTTTACAGCCTTTTGAGGAACATACAAATTTGATAGGGTTGGCTTTAGAAATAAGACGGACGATGTGAGCTTGAAAGTTGTGTTTCATCTTCTGAATTGAGAAGATTAAGGCCAAACATAGCTTTTCGATTGGCGAGTACTTCAACTCATTTGGTGTCATCATCCTACTCAAGTAGTAAAGGGAATTTTCTTTCCCTTTGCCATTCTCTTGGGCTAAGAGTGCTCCCACTGATCTTTCTTGAGCTGATATGTAAAGTATCAATGGCTTTCCAGGAACAGAAGCTGCTAAAACTGGTGGTTTTGTCAAGTAAAACTTGATGCTCTCAAAGGCATTACTATAAGCTTGGTCCCATTTGAAAATAGTGCCCTTTTTCATAAGGCGGCTGAATGGTTGGCACTTTCCTGCTAGATTCGAGATGAATCTCCTAAGATATGCTAGCCTCCCTTACAGACTCTTCAATTCATGAATGTTTCTTGGCTCTACCATCTTCAGAATTGCATCTACTTTTACTTGATCAATTTCTATTCCTCGATGTCGTACACTGAAGCCAAGGAATTTTCCAGACGTAACTCCAAATGCACATTTCAAAGGATTCATTCTAAGTTGATACCTTCGTAGTAGATCAAACACCATCCTCAAGTCTTGCAAGTGATCACACTTTTTTCTTGATTTCACTACTAAATCATCAACATAACATTCAACATTTTTGTGAAGAATATTATCAAAGATGTTTTGCATAGCTCTTTGGTATGTTGCTCCTGCGTTCTTCAAATCGAAAGGCATTACTTTTTAGCAATAAATGCCCTTAGGAGTGTGGAATGCGGTCAACTATTCATCCTTTGGCGACATGCGGATCTGATTGTAGCCGGATGAATCATCCATAAAAGACATCGCCTCATACCCAGTAGTGGCATCAATCATAAGCTTAGGGATAGGAAGTGGAAATTCATCTCTGGGACATGCATTATTGAGATCCTAAAGTCAACGCAAACTCAAATTTTCCCATTCTTCTTCCTCACGGGGACAATACTTGAAACCCATGTGGGGTACTTAACTTCACGGATAAAGCCAGCCTCAATAAGCTTGTTAACTTCAATTTTGATCACGGGAACCAATTCAGGCCTAAAACGCCATTGAGTTTGCTTGAAGGGACGTACACCACTTTTCACAGCAAGATGATGGACTGCTACCTTCGGGTCTAATCCAGGCATTTCTTTGTAACTCCAGGAAAATACATCTTTATACTCTTTGAGTAAGTCAACGTAGGTCTTTTCTTCATCACTCGCCAGTGAAACATTCACATAAATGGGTTTTGGATGTTCATCAGTTCCAAGGTTGATTTCTTTCAATGCATCAACTGTCACATTTACTCCTTCTTCAAGTTTGGGTGGTGCATCTTTAGCATCTTCATATTTTTGAGGCTCTCCGTCGTTGAAAGATATATGGTAACACCATGAAATATTCTCTAACTCTCCATCAATTTTAATTGGAGAAAAAATATGCCTTTCATCTTGTGTAGTGATATGATATGAAGAGCCAACACTTTCTTCATCTTCATCACGTTGCTTGGTGTAGACCACAACATGCAGTTTTGCCTTTAGTACTTCTCCATATGAGACCACAATGTTCATCGGTTGCCTCATTCTAGAAGGGATTAGACTTTGAAAGTCCTTAGGAGCATTTTGAGATTTTGGTAAAGCAGATGCTTGAATACACTTGCTATTTCTCCAAACCTTGTTTTTCTTCCTCAATGACCCTAACCTCTCAAATATAGAAGTCCTCTTCATTGAGCCTTCAAGTCGGTCAAAGACAGAAGGCCTTTTGTTAGAATTAGTAGACTCATCTTCCACAGTTATGTAGTTGTTGCTTACATTTTTTATGGAGATGCGGATAGGTGGAGGTTGTTTATAGCCCAACCCTTCACGTTGTTGCCTCATAGCAGGTTTTGATGGAAGCTTCCCCAATTTTGACGGTTCGTTTGGATCGAATCCAGCTTTTGCTAGCAGCCTGTAAGCATTAGGATCAAAACCTTCTTTTGTATGCTTCATTGGGAGTGCTTCATATAGGGGTGACTTAGGGCCACAAATTTTCCATGAAGTAATGACTTAGGAGCCACAGACTTCCCAAGTAATTTTGTGGATGACTTCACCGTATCAATTTGCCTTACAGGAAGGGTCAACCCTTCCAGCGCATTTTCTCGCAACTCGAGAGAGTGTCCTTTGTTCTCCTTTGACATTGGGACATAATGAAGAATGGATGTGACCTTTTTGCTTGAAAAGGCACCAATCACGTTAGGTATCTTGTTTGGATTGCCAAGCTTTGAATCTTCCTTGTTTGCGACTTTTGCCTTACCAACCGCTACCTTAGCCATATTGTTAGGGAGTCCGACATCTCCGGATGCAATGGCATCGACTTTTATGGAATATTTCTTCAAGTAAAACTTTACGTCAGCAAAGTGAGCTTCAGCTTCAGTGAATGGATTATCATCCGCAATAACCCTTTTTGCAACTCCATCCTCATAATACTTCAAACATTGGTGGTAGGTAGATGGGATTACTTTGTTCTCATGTACCCATGGCCTACCAAGCAAAATGTTATATGAAGTCTTTGCATCAATGTAACCACACGCTTGATTGCAACTCTCCGATGCTAAGGTCTATTTTGACGGTCCCTATGGATCTTTGTCCTCCTTGATTGAATCCTTGGATCATCAAGCGACTATCAGTAAGATCTGCTATTGATACCCCAAGTTCTTTCATTGTGCGAATTGGAAGGATGTTGATTCTAGATCCTCCATTGACTAGGATTCTATTCACCATTTTCTCACATGCAAAACCAACCATGAATAAAAGGCGATTATGAAATGTGTCACCAAATAGAAGATCATCTTCAGAGAATGTTATTTTGGCCATACATGCATTTTTGACTCCAGGAGATGACTATGGAGCATCTTTTGGTGATGGACATGATGGATTTTCAACTTCAGGAGACAACTTTAGAGCATCTTTTGGTGATGGACATGATGGAGTTTCATCTTTCGCTTCCTTTTCATCAACATTACAACACAAATCTTTTGTGCCATCGCATGTGAACTTGGTGTAACACCAATTTGGCAAATATTCTCCTAATGTAACGGGTCTCCGCAGCTCTTGGTAGTGGTGCACCATTATTTCCTTCTTCTTTGAATGCACGATCAAAGTTTTGGTTTACCATCTTTTCCCTGACGTGTTGCTTTGTTGACTCCTTATACGAACTCACTTTTCTGCGTCTACGGCAAGTCACAAGAGTCCAACCCTAATCATCAAAATCATCTACTAGATCTTCATCTTGTCTTGTCGATCCCTTTCCTACAGAGGCCACATCACTTAGTATAGGAAGAGATAAAAAATTATTTACTTCAATGGGCTCGAAGTCTCCAAACTTAATCATTCTTGTCTGATTGGTGTTTGGAATGTCTTGCTTCATATTTCCTTCAACAAAATTGCAGGTCATGACTGAATTGGGTAAGTCAAAAGCGACACTGACTTGGTTTGAACTCAATTTCTCATCTTCAAGTTCAATCTTCCCTTCGAGAGCTAAGTCTATGATTTTATCCTTGAAGACGAACCATTTCTCAATAGGGTGTCCAACCAGCCGGTGATATTTGCAGTATTTTGGATCATCACTCCTCCCTGCTTCATCTGGTCGTTTCATCTCTGGTAACTCAAAAAGTTTCATCTCAAGGAGTTCATCAAAAATTGTGGAAACATCTGAGTCAAGAAATGGGTAGTCTTTCCACTGCATTTCCTTCAAGGTGAGCTTTTGATTTGTCCTTCCTACAAAAGAATTCTATTTTGTGCTCTGCGTATTACCGACCCTTGTGGTGAATTTCACATAAGAGGCATTGACGTTCATGAATTCTTTGTTTTCAGTCTTTGGCAAATATTTTCCCACTTTCTTGAATTCTTGCCTTTCTTTGACTTTGCGGAGTTTGTGGATAGGTGGTGCTTCAGTTTCGACCGATGACATACTCAACTCCATATCATGAGCGCGAGTGGCCAACTCTTCAAAAGTTTTAGGCTTTATGCCTTGCAAAATATAACGGAGACTCCAATGCACACCTTGAATGCACATCTCTATGGCTGAAGCTTCACTAAGTCTATCTTTACAATTTAGACTTGCATGCCTCTATCGATTGATGAAGTCAAAGACTGGTTCTTCATTTCGCTGACGTGTGTTTGTAAGTTCCACCATGCTTACAGTACGTCTTGTGCTATAAAAGTGGTTGAGAAATTCTTGCTCCAGTTGTTCCCAACTATCAATGGAACCAGACTCAAGGTCCGTGTACCAATAAAAAGCATTTCCTTTTAGGGAGCGGACAAATTGTTTGATGAGGTATTCGCCGTATGTTCCAGCATTGTTGCAGGTTTTAATGAAGTGCGCCACATGTTGCTTTGGGCTTTCCGTACCATCGAACTGCTAAAACTTTGGAGGTTGATAATCGGCAGGCATTTTCAAACTATCAATCCTTGCAGTGTATGGCCTTGCATATGTCAAGGAGGATTTTGTAGCAACCTCGTACTTGTCTTTGATGGTACCCATGATGAACTCCCTGATTTGGTTGATCGGGATTGTTCCTTCCGAAGAAACTTGGATCTCTTTAGCATATTCAACTTGCTTTGTGGGGCGATCGACTGTCTCTTGGACTTGCGGACGTTTTCCAGGTGCGTGACTTGATTCTTCATCCATCATGCCCTCCATCCTATCAGTTAGCTTAACAATTCGAGCATCTTGATCTTGAACATACTTGGTCAAGCCTTCAATAGCTCTTGTCAAGTTCACAAGTTGTTCTTCTGCGGATGAAGCGTTAGTCACCATTGCATGCATTACCATAGTAGGTGGCAGAGAGTATCGTTGATTTTCCTTAACATGAGATGCAAGCATATTATGTGGGGTAGATCCCGTGCTTAAGACATCATTGTCAGCCGAAGTGAAGGACTTCTCGTATGTAGATGTGCTCAATTGGGCAAGAACCCTCTCGACTATTTCGGCGATGTTTTCCTTTGCAACTTTTGCAGGAGACTTCACATGTTTTGGAGACAAACCAAAGACAATAGCAAATTTGGACGGCACTCGTCAGGCTTGCTATCCCAGCAATTTAGCTTGGTTCCTTGTGATAGGTCCCATACTTCCTGCAGTAACATTGAGGATGTTTTCGACATCGATGCAGAACATGGATCCATCAGTTTTTGCAGATGCGAATACAGATGCAGATGCAGATTTCAATGTCGATGCAGATTTTGATGCAGATGGAGATTTTGATACAGATGCGGATACGGATGTAGATCCAGATTTGGATGCAAATGCGAATTTTGAGTTGATCTTCTTGCAAGTCATATCGGTGTTTTTGATCTTTGGTTGTCTTGAAGAGAAGAGATGAGAGGTAAAGATTGTCTCACTAGGCGTGCCAATTTGTAAGCATATAAAGTTTCAATCCTAAAATACAATAAACAGGAAAAGAAAAATAGCAAGCAAATAATAATATTTGTATTTGAATAAATGTGAAGGTTACAATCTTTATAAAATCTCTTAAAAAGATATGTAATCCCCTGATTCTTCTCTCCACAGATGTTCTTGATTTGGCGGAATACTTGCGGCTCAATACTTGGAGCGAAGACTTCTTTGTATGCGGAAGACTTGCAGATCACCACTGAAGAGCAATTATGTATTTTTGTGTGGATGTATGTGTATCTCCCTTTTGGTCTTATGAAGACCTCTTTATACAGGCTTGAGCTTGGACTTTAGGGTTATTTTGGTCCAAGCAATTTTGACCCCTGGGCCTGAAGAACATGAGTTGGGCTCATCTTGTCAATTTAATGGACTGGCCCAAATGTTATTTGGACTTGATTTAAGTCATATAATTATGACATAAATATTATTTCAACTTTATTAACCAGTAATTTGACTTGGTCAACGTATCATGAATTTAAGATTTAATCCAAATTTAGTATGAATTTATCAATAAAATGTCACTGTCTACAATAAGGACTCACCAATCCAACACAATAGGTAGCAATATGTATCTAGCCACAAGCAGGAGGAGAGGAAGCATCGAACCCTAGAGTATTAAACAATGTAGGAACAAGTATGCATTAGTACATGAAATGTACCAAGTATGAGGAAAATGCATAAGAAACGAAAAATGATCTATAGGGGACATAATAGAAAATATAATCTGCATGACTAAGCTAAAACATAGTAAAACCTTTAAAGAAGGATCATAAATCATGAAAATGGTCAATGCATCTTAAAATCATTATGAAATCTTCATAAAACCTCTAAAAGTAACTTAGTTCATTTTTGTGGGATATTAGCTTTAATTGACAATAGACCTGTCACGACCTAAAGTACACCCTAGTCGTAACACGGCGTATAGAACCTAGAGATGCCCCACACAAGACACTTAGCATACATCATATAAGATAATAGAATTTAAAGAGTTCAAATGACAATTTTATATCATAAAGAGTTTGACAAAAGTGGAAGTATAACATAAGTCTCAAAGCCATCTAGTACATCATAAGGAAAGTCATTGGGACGTAACCCATACATCACATACAAATTTGAAAAATGGAAATGACATAAAGTTATAAAAGTAACATTGTCCTAAAAGTATGAGGACTCACCAAGTCTTCAAATCTCTAATGTAATCAACTAGCCACAAATAGAGGGATAAGAATCATCAAGCCCTACATTAGTGAAACAATATCGGCACACGTATGCATTAGTACATGGAATGTACTAAGTATGAGGGGAATGCAATAAAACATAAGACGTGATCATAAGGGGACATAATTGAAAACATGTAATGCATGACCAAGTTAAAACATAGTAAAATCATTTAAGAATATTCATAAATCCTGAACACAGTCAATGCATTCTTAAATCATAAAGGAAGCTTTATAAAACATTAGTTATTGACTTAGTTCATTTTGTGGAAAGTTTACCATTACCTGACATATAGACCATGCGAGCTATAACATGGAATTCAGTGTCTACCCCACACCGCAAAAGGGTTTCCTTACTTGCCAAGGTAAGAACCATAAATCTAAGCTAAAGTGGATCCACTAGCTAATGTCTATCTAAAACAATCATCATATAGTGGCAGATAGTTATGGGATAAGGAGATTGTTAATCCAACCTCAAGCTACGGGAGAGCTTCCATCTCAATATCCTCTCGGTGCTAAGCACAAATCCCATCAAATAGTCATTAATCTTAACTTGTCTTATTATCCGTAGAAGGGCACATCAAGTAGCCAATACAAGCTAGAGTCATATTATCATCCATGGAAAGGTACAATTAAGAAACCAATCCAAGCTAGAAACATCATAGAGTAGCTCCTTACACCATGCTTGACCATTCATGATCTTTTCATAATAGCTTTATAAGGTCCATAGTCATTAGCTTCATACTAGAAATGTCCTACTACTAGTGGAAATAGTTTTGACAACTTGATCTATAATCATTGATGGCATATTCAGATACCATACTAATCAAGATCTAATTTAGGAAAATAGCCCGAAAAGCATTGAGGGCAAATCTATATGTTATTCATGTCATGTGGCCAAGCGTCATAGAACATATAGATACCGTCATCTATAAGATTACTTGAGTCATAAACATTGCTTTCATAAAAACATGTATAATTTCATAAAAATATATTCATATATTCAAGCTTCTTCATAAATTCATGTAAGTTAGGGTTCATAGTAATGATTCACGGATTAATGCATGGGTTCACATGGAATTAGTTGAAAATCATGTAATTAAATCTAAATCATCAAAATAAGATCATACAAAGCAATTGAATTCATACTAATAGAATCCATGAGGAATTGAATGAAAACCTAATCAATCTTTGAGAATTTGAATTGGAGAATTGAAGAAACTTTTGGGTCTCAATAGGTGGATAGAAACCATAGATAAAATCCCTATATATATTGATTGAAGCACTAAGCAATGATGAAGAAATAGACTTGAACTTGAAGAACCCTAGCTTTTTCTTCTTTCTTGATCTAGAGAGAAGATTTTTGATAAGGATGAATTTGATAAAGTTTAGGGAATTTAGGAGAATGAATTTAAATTGGTAGTTTTAGGGCTTAGTTCACTTTTATTGGTCTTCAAATAGGGTTTAACACGACAGTTTAGGTACCAAACACTTTGGAAAAAGACTAAAATGACCCTAATTAAAAATTGATGAGGTGTCTTAAAAAAGGGGTTTCACGGACAATCTAAGGCTTCATGCTCCGTGAAACACTTTATGGCCATATATTCGGTCGTGAAGCTTCACCTTCCCGTCAGTGCTGCACTAAAATAGGCATAACATTTTACTTTGAACTTGAAAAGAAGCAAATTTGGTGGCATTGGAAAAAGGTCTCAAATTCCTTTAATTGATAGGTCATGAGCCACCCAATTATTTTTTTGCTGAGAGATAACATTGTTTGAAATTGACCCAAAATTTTAAAATAGATGGGTGACTTGTACAGACCTCTAAACAGAACGTCAAATCACCACGGCCCGTTTAAGGTCCTATCTAGGTGACCCCTACTTAGGCAGCCTTGGATGATCATTAATGATACCCAAGACGGGTCGGGGACCCCTAAACGGGCCACCTAGGGTGATGTGAAGGGTCCGTGCTACATTTTGGGTTCGTGGACTTTTCTGTTTGCACTTTTTAGTCATTTCTCAAAGTTCGGGGTGTTATAAGACCATGCGAGGTATAACATAGAATCTACTATAACTCCCACATCAAGAAGGTAGAGTGAACTTGCTGAGGTAGTACTCCGTATCAATCATATGTTATGTGGGGATCCATTAACTAGGTCATTAAGATAATCCTGCGGGTGTACGTAGTTTAGAACTAAAGATTGTTGTTAGAGACTACCCTATTTGAGCCTCCATCTCAAAGTTCTCTCGATGCTAAGTGAAATCC
Organism: Solanum commersonii; assembly: GCA_029007595.1. Lineage (NCBI taxonomy): Eukaryota > Viridiplantae > Streptophyta > Magnoliopsida > Solanales > Solanaceae > Solanum > Solanum commersonii. The sequence continues at coordinate 1,482,457 of JAJTWQ010000055.1, read as the reverse complement.
CAACGGAATAGATAAATTCAATTTTCAAGCATAATATTAGGATATGCAATAATTAGCATACTAATCCAAATCATAAAGTCATCATTGAGTTGCTCCTTAAATCATGATTCATATATATGTGAGAAAACCTTTCACAACTATGATTTCTCAATATGTGAGAAAGTATTTTACAATTTCATCGATGTTTATCTTAAAAGCAAGCTTAGATCATAAAAAAACTTTTTCATATATCATGCATAGCTTTCATAAATCTTCATTCATAACTTCATAGCTTTCTTCATAAATTCATCATCATAAACATGCATCATGAATGAGTCCTTATAAAATTAATTGAAAATATATATAATTGAATCAAATAATACATAATAAGATTAAAATCAAGCAATTGAATCATAACAAATAGGATCCATAGAGAATTGGATGAAATCCTAACCAATTTTGATGAAATTAAATTGGAGAATTGAGAAATCTTTGGGACCCAATGAATGAATGGAATCTATTGGTGAATTCTCACATATCTTGATGATCAAAGCCCAAAAGCTACGGAGGAAAAATGAGACTTGAAGCTTGGAACCCTAGCTTTCTTATTTGAATTTGAGAGGATGAACTTTGATGGGATATGGGAATTTGAGAGAATGAGATCAGGGTTTGGGTAGATTTAAGAATAAAAAGGTAGTAATATGACTTAGAATTAGGGTCAAAATGACATAATATATGTATTAAGGGATTGTTTGGTGTGAGGGATTAGATTAAATAGTCCTGGAATAAAAATTGATGTCTTGTTTGATTGCTATGTTTGAGATAACTTATCCCACCATTTATACCACATTGATGGGATAAGTTATCCCATATATATGGTGGGATAAGTTATCCCGGGATAATAATCCTGGGATAACTTGGTTCCTAACCAAACAACCCCTAAATTCATAGAAAAAGACCTAAATACCCTTAATAAATAACTACCAAACAATCCTATGGGTTGGACCAACGGCCCGTACTGGTCAACCGTAGAATCAACTTCAGAAATACAAAAATTGTCCAACATTCCACGAAACACTTCTACGATCCGTAGACCCCATTTATAGTCCTCAACTTTAACTTCAAATTTTCACTAAGTGTAGAACCTTTCTACATAACCTATTAGTAAACCTGTTGTTCTCTTCTCTAGACTTGAGATCTTAATTCAATCCTCTGAATCCTTCATATGGATGTCATCTACGGCTCATCCTATCAAGTCGTAGATCAGACTTTAGAAACTTAGAATTTCAAAATCTCAATTTCAGGTCTACTACTTCCTTCCTATGGTCTGTATATAGGACTCATATTCACTTTGGCTTTCCAAGTAGCACCCTCAACTAATTGATTCCTCCAAAGAAGTTTTATGAAAGCAACTTCTTTATTTCTCAACTTCCGGACATGCCGATCTAAAATCTCAACTGAAACCTCTTCATAAGAAAGATTTTCTTTAACTCCCAAATCTTCCAATGGCATTATGGACATTGGATATCCAACACACTTTTTCAACAACGAGACATGGAATATCGGATGTGCCGATGCTATATCATTAGGAAACTCAAGTTCATAAACAAGTTTGCCAATACGCCTCAAAATTTGATATGGATCCATATGGCGGGGACTAAGCTTCTCTTTCTTTCCAAATCTCAACACACCTTTCTTGGCTGAATTTTCAAGTAGACTCAATCATCAACAATTAATTCAACTTCTCTACTCCTAACATCGGCATAAGACTTTTATCAACTTTGTACCATTCTTAACCTTTTCCATAGCCTCATGTACCAACTCGGTCCCTATCAAGCAACTTTACCAACTTCAAACCAACCTATAGGAGACCTATACCTCCTACCATAAAAAGCCTCAAACAGTGTCATTCCAATGCTAGAATGATAGCTATTATTATAAGCAAACTCAATCAAAAGGAAATGATCATCCAAATTACCCTTGAAATCAATCACACAAGCTCTTAACATATCCTCTAAAGTCTGATGGTACACTTGACTTGTCCATCGGTCCGAGAGTGGAAACCCGTGCTAAGTTTCACTTTAGTCCTGAGACCTTTTTTAATCGACTTCCAAAACTAAAAGGTAAATTGATTTCCATAATCGGAGATAATTGACAGGGACACTCCATGCAACATCACCAGTTCCTACATATAAAACTTGGCATACTCTTTGGATGAAAGCAAAGTCTTAATGGAAAAAAAGTGAGCCAATTTCATCATTTGATCCATCAATCGGGCCAAATTGATGAAGAGTGCGAGGTAAGCCCTTAATGAAATCCATACTCAAATCTTCCCAGTTCCATATAGGAGTACTAATGTCTTGAATCAAACTACATGGTTTTTTATGCTCAAATTTCACTTGTTGACAATTTGAAATTTAACCATAAATTCCGCAATATCCTTTTTCTTCTCATTCCACCAATAGACCTCCCACAAATCACGGTACATCTTGGTGGATATTGGATGAATATAATACCAAAAACTATAAGCTTTTTTCAAAATCTGATTCCTTAACTCATGAACATTCGGAACAGATAACTGATCATGATATCGAAGGGAACCATCTCCCCCTTGGGAGAAAGCCTCAATGACTTTTTTGAAAACTAACTTTTTTAAAATCAACTAATACTGGATCAAGGTCTTTCTTAGACTTCACATCTGATATGAGAGACAATTCAGAATCATTATAAACAATAACACCCTATTCATTAGAATCAACTACGCGAACACCCAATCGGGCCAATCTATGAACATCACGAACAAACTCTTTCTTATCATCATCAACATAAGAAACATTTCCCATTGATAGTCGACTAAGAGCATCTGCCACCATATTAGCCTTATCGAGATGATATAGGACACTTATATAGTAATCTATCAATAATTTAAACCACCTTATTTGGCAAAGATTCAAATCCTTTAGACTGAACACATACTTCAAGCTCTTGGGTCAGTAAACACATCTACATGAAAACCATACAAATAATGTCTCCAAATATTTAAACCAAACACTACCGTCACTAACTCTAATTTCATGCACCTTTAATTGCCTTGAACCATAAGCAATGTCTTTCCGATGTTGCATCAAAACACAACCAAGACCAATTTGTAAAGCATCACAATAAATCATATGAAGCTTCCGACAATAGGAATTCACCTTCATTTTAGTCAAAGGTAAAACAATAGAGGAAAATCCTTCCATGAATCTTCTCTAGTAACTGGCAAAACCAATGAAACTCTATATGTTTAAAGCTGACAAAGGTCTAGGCCAATTCTTAACCATCTTGGTTTTCTTAGGATCAACTTGAATATCTTCACTAGAGAAAATATGACCAAGGGAAGCAACAAACCTTTGGAATGTCAGTCTTATTCACCCTTAATTGGTGATAATCCGACGAAGGTCAATCTTAGAGAAGTAACTCGCTCCTTGGAATTGATCAAATAAATCATATATCCTTGGAATAGGATACTTATTCTCTATGGTAACCCTATTCAATTGCCAATAAGCAATGCACATTCGGAGGGAACCATTTTTCTTTCAAACAAACAACACAGGAGCACCCTGTGGAGAGATACTCGATCTAAAAAAATCCCTATCTAGCAAGTCTTTCAATTGATCCTTTAACTCCTTGAATTGTATTAGAACCATATAGTAAGGAAAAATAGAGATAGACTGCATATATGGGAGAAAGCCAATACCAAATTCTATTTCCCTTCAAGAGGAATATCAAGAAGATCATCGGGAAACACTTCTAGAAACTCATTTACAAACGAAACTGACTCAAAAGTAGGGATTTCAAAATTTTTATCCATAACCGTAACAAGATGATAAATGCAACTCTTAGAAATCATTTTCCTAGCCTTTAAGAAAGATATGAACTGCCCCTTAAGAGCATAGTTTCCCCCTTCTCATGACATGATAGGTTCGTTCAGAGCCTTGAATGTGACCAATCGGGTCCTATATTCTATGGAAGCATAACATTCATGAAGCCAATACATACCAAGAATTATATCAAAATCTAGCATATCATTCTCTACACTATTAACATTAGTGACTTTATGAGAAAATACAAATAGGACAATTTCTATAAACTCTCTTAGCAATAATAAAATCACCAATAGAGACATGAAAGAGATTAGAAAGGATTTCAGGACCAATACCAAATCTCATGGACATATAACGAGTAAAAGTGACAATGTAGCACCCATATTAAGTAATGCATGATCATCAAGATGAATGACTTCCAACATACCGGTCACCACATCAAGAGAACCTTTGTGATCTTGTATAGTCTGAAGAGAATATAATCTATTTTTCTCCAGAGAATCCAAATCGAAACCACTAGGCTGAGCTTGTCTACCATCCTTACCCTTGATATCTTTCAACAGACAATCCCTCACTTTGTGACTAGTCTTCCCACAACCAAAACATCCATCCGTACCAACCAAACATTTTTCGAAGCGACCCTTTCCACACCATTAACAAATAGGAGTAGAAGATCCATTTACGCCACCTACTTAAAGCTTAGGGTTATATACCCTATTCTTCTTGAACTTAGGGTCCAAAATATTAGAAGAATCTTGACCGAAATACTTTTGCTAGAATTGAGGACACATATGCCCTTCGAACCTAGAATGAGAAGAGTCACCATCACCAGTCCTTACCTTCTTAGACTCTCTTGCCTTTTTCTTGAAATTTTCCTCTTTAATTTGTTGGGCGTTGATAAGTCCACGATTTGGACTCATTTAGGACTATATTTTGATGAAATTAATGTCTTCAAATGCATGTTTTACCTTAATATCTGATAAAAACCTTTAAGTTTAAGATATTTGAAGTTTGAGGGAAAGCATGGACTCTATTGAGCAAAACGGAGCAAAAAAAGCTAAAAGAATGAAGAAATGAAGATTTGCGAATCGCTGAACCCATTCGATGAATCACCAATAGATCGCATATTCACCTTTTGATGCAGTGTGCCAAGCCCTGAAGGAAATGAGCAAATCAGCGGTGAAAAAGAGCAGTCGACATATTGCCGAGCGACTCCGTGAAGCAGTGCTACATCGCTCAATTATCCAGGACACAAAGATACTGAAGGAAACTGATGAAAGGCACTGAAGTAGACCAAAGGGCAGATCTTCGACTGCATCAGCGATTCCCACTAAAGTTGCCGAAAGATTCTTCGAAACACATTTTTTTAAAACTATAAATACTAGTTCAGTTTTTATTCTTAGTAGAGAATTTTACCTTATTTTATCTAGTTTTTAGATTATTAAGTTGGAGAAAATGTTGGAGATATTCTCTCTAAGTTTTGGAGAGGGTTTCGAAGAACTTGGAGCTTTCAAGGGTTTCATCTTCAATAAATTGGACTTGGGTCTCTTGGATTCTTCACTTTTGGCTTGTTTTAAGACTTAATCTTGAATACCCATTGATGGAAATTGATATTGGTATACGTCTTTATCTCTTTTACATGCGTAGCTAAAACCCCAATTCTTGGGGTGTGCTTTTGTGAATATGGGTTAGATTAGTTGTTGGGTCTTGCTTGCTGATAGTTTATTCATAGTTTAAATGTGATTTCTTTTAGTGGTTGTGGGTTAATTTAATGAATTTGTAGGTGCAAATACAAGTTTATTTATGTGGTTTCGGCTTGCAAGAAGGAGAGGTCATAAAACTAAGACCACTAAATTGATTGCCAATGTGAGTGGGTCGACATGAGGTTCAACTCGAGAGAGTGAACCCTAGTCCCATATCCACACACTCAGCTCGAGAGAGTAAGTGGGTTAAGGCAGAGGTTGTTCTTCATAAGGCAAGTGGGTGTCCGAGAGGAACGCATTTGAAACAGGGTAAGTTACTTGAGAGAGAGCTTATCCCCTTTAAAGTCTAGCCTAGTCACAAATACTCAATGAATTTACTATCAAAAGCATGTACCCAATGATTTAGTCTATCCCGTGTTCCTATCACATCCCAAGAATCTCGTCTCCATATTTGTATTTTTTCGTATTTTCACTTTTTTAGTTGTTTCTTGCTTTCAACGCTCTATTTGATACTTAACACTTGCGTCACCCTTTTTAATTTGTTATGTTTTCATTCACCAAAGTATTTAGTTATAATTAGCTTTAGCAATTTTCGCACTTAACCACTAATTTGCAAGTCTGCTCCCTTGGGACTCAACCCCAATCCTTATTGGGTTACTAAATTATTGTACGATCGTAGACACTTGCATTGAAAATTGTGTCTTGATTACACAAACATCAAAATGGCATCCTTGCCGGGGAGTGGTGTTACATGAAAGTCTTTGGTTTAAGATGAATTTTGATTTTGGTAGTCATAGTTTACTAAATTTATTTTTAGTTTTGTTTTCCTTTGAATTTGTTGATGTAGGTAGGTACCCTAAGCATGGCTGGGGGAAATGGTAACAACTCGGTTGAGACGAGCCTAGGAGTTGAGAAGGACTTTGAGTTAACCGCACTAGTAACTCAGCTGAATAAGTTGTCCACCAAAATAACTAAGGTGGAAAACTAGTGCAAGATTCAAGGGAGGTACATACCTCCTTACGAGAAGAAGCAGTCTAGAGACAGAGAGAACAATCGAGTCGAGGACACATTCCAAATCATTCTCCAAAAGATCACCGAACAAGATCAAATATTAGAAGGGATGAAAGAGAGTATTGAAGTGTTGAATCAAATGGTTGGCTCTCACTCTAGATCGATACAGCTGATCAGGACACTTTTGAATTATGTGGTGCCTCCTTTTCACTCAAACGAACTATTGGGGTTACCTAGTAACACTACGACCAACCCAACCAGTGGGGAGTGAGTAAGGACTCGCGTCGAGCCACGACGTTAAATAAGGTGCTTCTTGGGAGGCAACCCAAGATTTTAAATGCTTTATTTTACTTTTATAAATAATGGTGTGTTAGTGGTGCAAGTTTGAATGAGGAAAGTGGTGAAAAATACAGATTGGTGAGAAAATGGTCATTCGGTGGATCGCCAAAAAAGTCGCCGAACCCAACTTGACCCGCCATTTGGCTCAATTCAAGTTCAAGTCAGAGCCTGTAAAACTCGGTGAACCTACAAAGCAGTTCAGCGTGTCGCTGACCAGGTCACCGACCTCGATGTAGACCGCCGTCTTGACCCCCAACAAACTGAATAATTTTAGTAATCGATGGGCAAGTGACCCTTCAGTGAGTCACCGAGTGGATCGGTGAGTGCGACTAATGTTGTCGAATGGGCGTGAACTGGACGGTTTATAATGGCCAAGAGACTCAAAATTTCAAATTCTTCACTTTCCCTCACTCTTGAATCCCCTAACTCACACTAAGGTAGTATTTTCTTTATTTTTAGCATTTTTCTAGTATTTTTAGTTTGTTGATTTGTGCTCGGAGTTGGAATACTTTGTCTCCTAGCTTTTCAATTGTAATTTAAGCGGCATCAAAGGTTGGTTTTCGAATCCCAAGTTTACATTCAAAAATTGTTTACTTATTCGCTATAATTGTCTCTTAGTGATGTGTGCTTGGCCTCTCTGGTAGGATTAGAATCATTAGTTGCCTATTTTAATTTGAAAAATCTTTCCCGTATGGTTTGTCTATCAAATGCCCGTAATCTTTGTGCTTTTTAATGAGTTGGGTTGTAATTGTGTGTTGTTAGATTTATTGGGTGAAGTCTGAGTAGCCCACGTTTGCACTAAATGTCAAAAATTTGCACAATGATAGAGGGGCGACACCACTCTTAAGAGCAAATATCATCAAAATGGCCAAATTCGGCAAATTCGGGAGAAGTCTGAGTATTTTGGGGTGATGGGCAGTATGGGTCTTGTTTGAATTCCAGTAGTGCATGCTTTGATTTCAATTCTAGGGGTTGTGACATAGAATTCGAGAAGGTGGGTTGAAAATAGGCACGTTAGGTCATCGGTGAGCTGAGTCGAGCTCCCTGAATCACTCAGTGGTTCGCCTATTTTCTCCATCTCGCATTTAATTTTGTGTCAAGTTTGTGGTTTGAATCTGTAACTTTCGGCGAGATGTTTGAGTTCGCCGAAGGCACTCAATGACTCGCCGAAAGTATTCTTTATCGCTCTTCATTTGCACCCCTAAGACCCATATGCACTATAACTTTCAGCGGACAAACCCTTGCTCACCGAAAGTAGTTGGTGATTCTCCAAAAGGACTCTCCTATCGCCGACTTGCCTTAATTGTTGAGCCAATCCCTTCGGCTAGCTCGACTTAGCTCGCCAAAGAGGATCGGCGAGTCTGTCTGCAATAACTTTTATATGCTTGCATTTGGGTTTCTTCTCGATATATTACAGGTATGGTACGCATCAATCTAACCGAGCCACCTCAGGAAAAGGCAAAGGGCATTACGATAAATGAAGAAGGATCACGTCCTTCACAGAAAAGAAAGCAAGATCTCCCACTGGGAGATAAAGGCAAATGGAAAAAACATATAGCAAAGAAAGGAGCAGCTATTGAGCCAAATTTCTCTAAACCAGAGAATAAACATCCTCTGATTAACCGAAGGGATGCACTCTGGGCCAAATCTCAGTCCACAGTCACCAGCACTCTCTCAGCTGCCACTCCTCCGACTACAGACTCAGTGCCAGCCTAGGCACTCTCAGTAACTCCTGCACTTCCTATACTTCCTCCACCGAGGCTGTTAAACAGATTGAAAGGTGATGGTTTATGGATCATCATAGAGGAGAAGTTACTATCATTGGAGGGCCTAGAAGGCAAGCATCTTGATGTGCTTGAAACTCTCCGATACCATAGATTCAAGCAGTTCACACGGCCCCGATACCCCTACATTCCCTCCTGGGTAAGAGAGTTTTACACTGCTTATAGGGAGTTGTTGCCTAAGAACAAGAAGAAGGCAAGTGAGTTTCGACCGATAAAGTCGGTCATGGTCAGAGGCAAGAAGGTGGAGTGTCACAGCGAGTATATTAATGTTGTATTAGGTAGACCGCTACACTCTGCACTCCCTTACGAGGGGTTGCCGATTGTTCAGTCCCTGGATGACTTGAAGGGTTAGTTGGCTCCGATGATTTCTGACACCACCCCGAGGTGGATGGATGCAGGAGCTCCTATTAAAAAGAGGGACATGAACATCGCCTCCAGGTTCTGGTTTGGCTTCATCAACAACACTTTCATGCCATCCCAGAAAGTCTATTATGTGCCATCATAAGGCAGCTTGCCTCGGTTCTATCATGGCCAGGAGGCGGATCGACCTAGGACTGCTGACTTTACAGGAGATGGCCATGAGAGCCAAGCAGAGACATATCTCTTTGTCGTTCCCAGTTTTGATCACTGAGTTATGCCGGCGTGTCGGAGTACCCCGAGATCCTGCAAATGATATAGAGGTCATCCCTTCATCCTCCATGGACATCCGGTGTATTGAGGCTGAGTTCACTCGAGAGGAGGTTGACAGTAGGAGAGCAGCTCCAACAGACACTTTTCCATAGGTCAATGTTGACTCATTACAGTAAAGGCACCTTCGCCTACTCCAACCTCTGCGCCCTTAGGTATACCCGCTCTTTCTTCCTCATCTTCCCAGGCTCCAGATGCTTCCTCATCTTCCCAGCCTGCCAGGATTACTCAGGCCATGATCCTGAAGATGGGGCAGTTGTCCTATTCAGTTGATGTGAGAGCTACCCGATTGGAGAGATCTATCCCGGGGATGATTGACAGTGCCATACTAGCAACACTTACCCCTTTTCAGACTTTTGTTGATGCCTTGACAGTGAGAATCATTGCTTGTGAGAGCAGACAATGGGAGGCCTCTGAGGTGACAGCTTTAAAAGCCGAGATTGCGAGTTTGAGGAAGGACGTAGACTATCTTAAGTCTACTGACTTCACTTCACTACTAGAGACTGCTGAGGATAGGTATGCTCCTGACACCTCGAGACTTCCTCCGGCTACTACTAGAGATATACAGAGGGATGGCACAGCGTATGCAGAGTCGGATGTAGAGACCGATGAGGAGTTGATATCGGTACATGCTGAGGAGACACTAGGGAGCAGAGATGAGAGCATATTTAGAGACTTGCCAGGTCTTATAGAGACGGTTGTGCAGCCGGTGATCCATACATTGTCGACTGAGACGTCCACAGCAGCTCCTATGGATCTGGCAGTAATATTCCGTCTGAGGCTACTCCGAGCACTGATGCCCATATACAGACTGCTACACCAGCCACCGAGAGAGAGAGACTACTTAGACAGGACCTTCTTTTACCTCCCTCTCTGTCTTATTATATTTTTACTTTTGGATACTTTTAGTTGCATTTGAGGACAAATATTTTTTATTTGTGGTGGGATGAGGCCCATACCTTTTGTGTTGATAGTTGTGTTCTGTGTATATATTTGGGTTGTTCTACTTTAAAATTGTGTTTTATCTGTTTCTGTGGATGATTGAGCTTATGGCTCCTTCTATTTTATATTACAAAATGATTTTAACCCGTCCGAAAATTTTTGCCACCTCTTATGTGATGAATGTGGTTGTTATTTTGCAAAATTTAAGTCTCGGTCCCAATCAATACCGATGACTTTAATAGTGCTCTCAATCGAACGAACAGGAATGTACAGCTACGATGAGGCCAAATGAAGTTGCATAGACAATATGTGAACTCTTTGTATCTCGTTTTGACTAGCCTAGTATCGAATCAAGTCTCTTGTAATGACCGTTGCACACTAGCGAAAGTGTGGAGTCTTATTTGACTATAGTGTCGATGCCTAGTGTGATGAGCTTACTTTGAAACATACATGATAGATCCTAGAATTTTCCCCGTTGGTCCGATCGACTAAGTAAAGCTTTCTCTTGACATGATCTTAGGAAACTTTGAAGAGTGTGAGCCAATTTGACATATACCGCTTTTGTGGCCTACCTTGTGAGTGTGTGAACCTCTTTTGAACACACCTTGAACCTTAACCTTCTTTGGAAGAAACTTGATGAAAATAAGACCTTTCTTAATCCATTACCATTAATCCTCTTGAGTTGTGGTTTAATAAATAGCTAACTTAGGCCAAAATCCTAAGTTGGGGGTGTGGTGAGAAGAAAAGGTAAAATCAAGAAGTGCAAGGGAAGTCTCCGTTGACCCATGGTGTTGAGAAAAATGGAACCCCTCCATATAAAAAAAAAAGAGAAAAAGAAATTAAAAGAATGAAAAAGAAAGTTGCAGAATAAAGTGCAAAAGAAGAGGGGTTTCCAACACACTATGGTAAAGTGAATAATAGGATGACTTATGAGAACTAAAGAAAATGATGAAGGAAAAGGGAAGGAAGAGTTGTGAGAACCATAATTCATAATGATGAAAGCCACTAAGCCTAAATGACCATACCTCTGCACTCAGCCCCATTGCAAGCCTTGAAAAGACCTTTTTAATCTTGAGAAAGCTTAAACAAATGTCAATTGGAAAATACAGGAAAACCTATGGGTGAAAGCATGCGTTATTTTCATCTTTGTGAGTGTGAGTGTTGCATCTGATTCCTGAACTTTAGATGATTAAGTCATTATAAGCGATTATGGAATCATTCTTTCTGTGAGGGAATTCAAACACTTTAGTTGAGCTTGAACTTGCATTTGAGGCAAGTATTGTGAGCATGAGATTCTTTGATATTGGTGAGTCACTACCGGAATCTTTGAGTGCACACTAGATCTTTGCATAAGTAAATTGAGTCTTGTTGTGTGCATTCATGGTCGAGTCTCGTGTAGCACTATTCAAGACACCCTTTTTGAACGACAGAACTTGAGTTTGATTGGGGACAAGAAAAAGTTTAAGTTGGGGGTGTTGATGAGTCCACGATTTGGACTCATTTGGGGCTATATTTTGATGAAATTAGTGTCCTCAAATGCATGTTTTACCTCGATATCTGATAAAAACCTTTAAGTTTCAGATATTTGAAGTTTGAGGGAAAACATGGACACTATCGAGTAAAAAGGAGCAAAAGAAGCTAAAAGAACGAAGAAATGAAGATCTGCGAATCGCCGAACCCATTCGGTGAATCGCCAATAGATCGCCTATTCGCCTTTTGTTCCAGTGTGCCAAGCCCTGAAGGAAAGGAGAAAATCGGCAGTGAAAAGGAACAGTCGGCGTATCGTCGAGCGACTCCGCAAAAAAGTACTACATCACCCAATTATCCAGGACACAAAGATGCTAAAGGCAACTGATGAAAGGCGACAAAGTAGACCAAAGGGCGGATCTCCGAATGCATTGGCAATTCCCACTAACATCACTGAAAGATTCTTCGGAGCATATTTTCTGAAAACTATAAATACTAGTTCAATTTTTATTCCTAGTAGAGAATTTTACCTTATTTTATCTAGTTTTTAGATTATTAAGTTGGAGACAGAGTTTTGGAGATATTCTCTCTAAGTTTTGGAGAGGATTTTGAAGAACTTGGAACTTTCAAGGTTTCATCTTCAAGAAATTGGACTTGGGTCTATTGGATTCTTCACTTTTGGCTTGTTTTAAGATTTAATCTTGCATACCTATTGATGGAAACTGATATTGGTATATGTCTTTATCTAAAACCCCAATTCTTGGGGTGTGATTTTGTAAATATGGGTTAGATTAGTTGTTGGGTATTTCTTGCTGATAGTCTATTCGTAGTTTAAATGTGATTTCGTTTAGTGGTTGTGCATTAATTTAATGAATTTTTAGTTGCAAATACAAGTTTATTTATGTGTTTTTGGCTTGCTCGAGAGAGAGAGGTCGTAAAACTAGGACCACTAAATTGATGGCTAATGTGAGTGGGTCAACATGAGGTTCAACTCGAAAGAGTGAACCCTAGTCCCATGTCCACACACTCAGCTCGAGAGAGTGAGTGGGTTAAGGCGGAGGTTGTTCATCATGCGGCAAGTGGGTGTCCGAGAGGAACGCATTTGAAATGGGGTAAGTTACTCGAGAGAGAGCTATCCCCCTTAAAGCCTAGCCTAGTCACAAATACTCAATGAATTTACTATCAAAAGCATGTACCCAATGATTTAGTTTATCCCGTATTCCTATCACATCCCAAGAATCCCGTCTCCATACTTGTATTTTTCCTTATTTTCACTGTTTTAGTTGTTTCTTGCTTACAAACTCCCATTTGATAACTGATGCTTGTGTCACCCTTTTTAACTTGCTATGTTTTCATTCGCCAAAGTCTTTAGCTACGATTAGCTTTAGCAATTTTTGCACTTAACCATTAATTCGCACACCTACTCCCTTGGGACTCGACCCTAACCCTTGGTTTGGTTACTAAACTATTGTATGATCGTAGACACTTGCATTGAAAGTTGTGTCTTGATTACGCAAACATCATGCATATATCATCAAATGGGAGATATGCATATCCTTAATCAACATGGAGGTACAATATTCTTTGACAACCATATCAGAAACACCTAAACTTACTCATTCTTGCCCTGAAATAAAAAATAATTATCGGAGAATACTTAGTCAATTGAGTGAACTTCAAATCATATTCCTTCACACTCATATTTCCTTGATGAAGATTGATGAACTCAAGTACTTTTGTTCAAGTACTTTTGCTTCTCTCATCTCAAGAGGAAAGAAATGATCAAGAAACACATATTTGAATTTCTCTCAAGAGGACTCTCTCTTCCTTTTTTTGGTTGAACAAAACTTGAGAAACACCCTTGAGTTGATAAGTGGACAACTCTACCTCCTCTACCATAGACAATCCCATAATTCCACTATCTTGTATACCTCATCAATGAACTCTTGAGGATCTTCATCAACTTTTGACCCATGAAACTCTAGGGGATTCATCCTAGTGAAGTCATTTATCCTTGTTGCCGTCGTGCCCACTTTTGAATTCACAGGAGTAATGACCTCTCTATTAGCTTGGGCCGTCATAACTTGAGCCAACAATTGGAAAATGACTCAGAATTTGGCATGAGTCACTTGTTCGGCAAAAGGGTCAACTAGAACTTGGAGAACCTTGAGCTCCACATTGTTGCACATATTCATTCTCACATAAGCTCTTCTAGAGGTCATATTCTGATAATCATCGAACATGATTATGGAGAATGATCTTTATAGAGATAGACCATGTGAAAAGACTTTAGAGTAATGAAAGAAGTGAAGTTTCCTAAATATTTTGTAGCCTCCTATTCATAAATATGGCGCGCTTCACACTATGAACAAGACTTTACTCAATGAGGCTTGTCAGATATCTTAGGACATTTTTCTAAAACCTTGTGCTCTAAATACCAAGTTTGTCACGATCCAAAATACACCCTAAACAGGTCATGGCGTATAGGACCATGAGAGGTCCTACACAAGCCACTAGACATACATTCATCATAATATAATAGAGAAAAGAGAATAGATAAAGTACTCTTATATTATGAAAGGAACATAAATGCGGAAATATACCAAGTCTCGACAAGCCAATCTGAAACATCAAGAGTGGATGGAAAGTAACTCATACACCACATACAAATTCTCAAAAGTAAATGACATCAAAAGTAAAGTCTTCATGGTCTCTCCCTTGGAGTATGAGGACTCACTAGTCCAAAGCAATAGGTAACAATCTGTATCTAGCCACGAGCGGAAGGAGAGAAAGCATCGAATCATATATTATTAAATAATTTAGGCAGAAGTATGCATTAGTACATATAATGTACTAAGTATGAGGGATATGCATAATACATGAAACATGATCATAAAGGGGACATTATAGAAAATATGATATGCATGACCAAGCTAAAATATAGTAAAATATAGTAAATATGAGAGGGTTTGGGTAGATTTCGGAATAGAAGGGTAGTTTTATGACTTAGAATTAGAGTAAAAACAACATAGTATAGGTATTAAATGCATATGTAAACACCCAAATATCCTTATTAAATAAATGTCGAATAGTCCTACGGGTTGGACTTACGATTCGTAGAAGTTTCTACGATCCGTACTGGTCAACTTTAGAACCAACTTCAGAAACCCATAATTTGTCCAACAATCCACGAAACACTTTTACAAGCCGTCGACCTTTCTACGGTCTGTAGACCCCATCCGTAGTCCTCAACTTTGAGTCCAAAATTTCACTAAGTGTAGAAACATTTTACGAAACCCATCTCGTTCCACCAAACTTTCTATGACCTATTGTTCTCTTCTGTAGACCGAGATCCTAATTCAATCCTCTAAATCCTTCCTACGGATGTCATCTACGGTTCATTCAAATTCCTATAATTCGTCCTGTCAAGTCGCAGGTCCAACTTCAGAAACTTAAAATTCCAAAAAACTCAACTTCAGGTCTACAACTTCCTTCCTACAGCCCATAGGACATCCTACTATCAATAGATAGGACTCATAGATGACAACATCAATGAATTTTTTTATTACTAATCTTTCCAACTCGACTTTCTAATTTTCGAGATGTTACCTAAGTAGTGCAAAGATTAGTAATGCATAGTTTATTTCTATCAAGTGTTTGGTTCATTGCCTCCCAATACCCTCATCTTGTGTTTGGATTAAAACTCTACAAAAAGCTTTTTCCCAATTATACCCTTCAATTATTATGAGATTTTCTATTTCATGTAATCGGGTCAAGGTAGATAATTGCCGGACAATATTATTTTTTATGGAGTTAGCTAAGAGAAGAACAATTTTGTTGCCATTTTTGTTATTTTTGCACTTGAATTATTTGAGGGTAAATCATTTTCATCTTAATAAATTGGTCACTCACAAAACGATAAATTTCAATTTAAAAAAGATAGACCATCTAATTTAAAATAAAAAGATGGTAAACAATAGTAAAATCGTGTAAACCATCTATATTTTCACATAAAAATTACAATAGTAAAATCCTATGTATTACAATTGAAATTTTAATATGTATGTAATTTTATAAATTGTTCAAAATAGAAATAATTAAAATACGACATCTATATCGAAAAATAATAATTATATTTTTACTAGCCATAAGGCATTCTCCATGAGAACATGATCATTATTTGCCTTTCAATTAGTAAATGTTAAACGACTCACAATTCAAGTATTGTATTGATTTGTATTGAATTTATTTAGCAACAAACAACTCTCTCTAAATAATAAAATTTGTAAGCTAATTTATTTAAATAAATTTACTAGTACTAATATAAAACATAAAATCAAGAAAATAATCAAAATGATTAAAATAATTTGAGGGATATTTTTGTCTTTACATACGTTAATCCCAAGGTATTAAATCCTATGTATTACTAATAACAAAATGGAAGGTCTTAGTAACACATCTTATAATACCATGTAGGGTGTATAACTAATCCATGGATTAGTTATACATAGGCCCAACATTCCTACCAAACATAGTACTAAATAATACCATACATAATACACGGACTACTTCTCCTAATACTTCCTACCAACCGACCCCTTGTTAATTGTGTAACTTATGTTGTCTAGGTATTTACCGAATCTCGACGGTTCAGAAATATCAAATCTACCGATTGAGTGAGCATATCTGATATATGTTCACTATGAAAAGTTCAAAGGGGAAACCTTTTTGTCCTAAGACAATTAATTCTTACTTACGAATCACACAGTTTTTCATGCATATGTTTTAACAACATAGTCATTCTCCATTCATGTGGGGACTTGTTAGGTTTCTTTAAGGGTAAGCTTTAAGAGAAAAGAGTGTGTGAACTGAAAAATAGAGGGAACATAAAGTTCATTTCTCCCTCATTGGTGGTGAAGAAGAGATCTTTTGTGAGTCTACTAAGAAATACTCTTTCTAGCTGCTAAAGAGCTTAGAAGAGGATCTTCCCTCACGCCATTGTCGCTCACTCGCTTTGGCTCTTTCTCTTATCTGCTTCTACCTCTTCCCAGGAATAAAGAATTTTCAAAAAAAAAAAAAAATCAATTTTTATTTTTGTTTATAGATTTCTCTAACTTTGCAAATAATGTGAGTGATCGATAATTTTTTAGACAAAATTTATTTATCATTCTCATTAATAAATTTTTTTCCTGATATTAATATTAATTCATGAAACTTTGTTTATTAATTAATTCACATAATTTATTCGTTAAATAATTCACACAATTAATTTAAAATTTGTGAAAAATATATATTTAAAAAGGACATTTTCCTTTCAACCATACATTTTTTTCTCAACATGCACCATAAATGTTATGAACGGGTGAGTTTGCAGCTCTTCAACTCATATCATCAACTATAAATAGTGAAGTTTTTCCTCAATTTCTTCATCGAATTTAATTTTTCTATAGTATATATTTCCTTATAATTAAATATCAAGTTTTCATGTTATTAGTTGTTGACTTTTGGGTTCGCTGAATTATTAAAGTTTGAGGTACTACTACTTTTTTAACAAATATATTTGTTTCATCTTAGGAGAGAGTTATCCATAACCTCAGGTACAATAGTGAGAGAATTAAATTCCTTAAGGACCTATAGTGAATTATGTGGTCTAAGAAATTTTCTAATTTTCTATTCTATTTTCTAGTAAACTACATTTTTCTGATGGGAAATTTTCAAAAACAATAAACATTAGACCTTAAATAAGACTCAATAGCTACAATTTCACTAATTATAATTCGCAGCTACACTTTGGTTTGCTACACATTTGTATTCTTGTATTATTTTTTTGCGGATTTTGGAGAGAAAAATACAAATGCAAACTGATTTGTATCAAAATGAATACATATTAATTAGGAGGAGAGAAGCGAGCGAGATCTAGTGAGGGAGGAGAGAATTGTATTTTGTATTTATTTTGCATAATATTATGTGTCCATTTAGGGTGTGTTTGGTATGGAGGAGAAAATGTTTTCTAATTTTCCCATGTTTGGTTGTCTTAAATGTTTGGAAAATGTTTTCCAAATAACCATTTTCCTCAAATTTAAAGAAAATGACTTCCCTTCCAAAATTAAGGAAAACATTTTCCAAAACTCTACTTAATTTTTTTATTTTTCTTTCTTACCCTACCCATACCCCGTACCCGACCCTCCCCATTCAAAAAAAAATTAATTTTTTTAAATTTTCTTTTTAAAAAGATTTCAAAAAGAAAAATTATTTTTGAAAAATATTTCAAATTTGAAAAAAAAATCATTTTTACGCCACCCCTAACCCCCCCCCCCCCCGGCACGATCGCATCCTAGATCAATTATCGAGGTTGATTTCGGATCAGAAATTATTTTCCTAAAGAATTTTTTTAGTCTCAAGCCAAAAATAAAAGATATTTTCTGAAAAAATATTTTTCATTCACCAACCAAACATTAAAAAGTATTTTCCAGAATATATTTTCTACTCACCAACCAAACATGAAAAAATAAGACACCACTTGTTTTCCAAGAAAACATTTTTCTTCATACAAAACACACCCTTAATGCATAATTATTTTGTATCAATTGTATTCGAAATGCTATGAATACAAATGTATTCATCATTTCTTTGATTAGATACAATTGATACATAATACATTTGACAGAGAAGATGAATGCATATTGTATTCATATGAATACAGATATAGTAGATACAAAAATACAAACATAGTTTTACGAATACAATTGATATAAATCTCTATACTATATATAATCGAATACAATTGATACATAATACATTCGAATAAATTTCTTGTTATTGGCAAGAGAGAGAGAGAGTTTGCTATAAAAACAACCTATAGGGATTTTTTTAAACTATAGTTCGTTTTCCATAAATATGTTGACATTTTTGTCTTGTTCCATAATTTTCTCGTTTTTGATTTACTCTTTATAACACAAACTAATAACATGACTCATTTGATCAAATTAATGATCTCGATAGCAAAATAAACTAAACAAACTTATTAAAATTTAAAATGTGTGTCTATATATACAAATAAGCAAAAAAGTGTTACCCGTGTATTGTATTGTATGGACAAGGAACATACAACAGGTGTTACAGAACTGCCCTAACATCACCTTCATAATCTTCAGGAATGAATACATCGAAATCACTGACAGTCCATTCAGCAGTAGCCCCTTGGCTGCTAACATATATTTCCGTACCAACATTAAGTGAAGACCACACACGCTTTGCTGGTTTGGTTCCTGGATCCTGTATAAGTAAGGTCACTACGAATTAGTCGTTTAGATATATCCAGAATATACCATCTACCTGAGTACTGCAGCAGTCTATATCTGCTTAATCTATAGAGGTAGATGCAATATAATTTAAAAGGGCTCAACTGAACCCAATATACTTTCCACATAGTGTGTGTATTAATTTATATAAGTATATATATTATGTGTATGTGTGAAACAAAGCACTGACACTTCAACAAATATTTAGTTCCAAACCCGTGAATGCAAATGTGCAATGGGTTCAGTGGTGAGAATATAAAAGTTGAACCCAACAAGTTCAAATCTTGTTTCCGCCTTTGTATGCATCTATTGAATGGGGTCATTTTAAGCAAAGTTGACCTCCCCATAAAGAGAAGCAAGCTCAAAACTAAAGGCAGGATTGACGTATTAGCTCACAAGTACAAAATGAAATGCATTCTAAAGCTCAAAGGAAATGGAAATCTGAATACATGCTTTCTTGTTATCAAGCATTAAGCTGTCTCACATCCTTGTAGCTTAATAACTTTCTGAAAAATTAAGTACAGTAGAACCATTTTGATCATGAAAAACCTTTTATGCTTGAATCTTACGTTCCTAGTTTTACAGAGTCAAAATCAAAGTAGAAAACTGTTAGAGCTCCAAAAACATTGGATATAAGCAACACAAGTAACCAAATATATCTTCCATGTTAGATCCACGGCACCTACTAAGTGAAAGCACTGGACAAAATCAGCAGCAACACGAAGAAAACGACACTCCCTTCTGCAGAATTTACAAGCAAGATTATGCAAGAATTAAGGTTACCTGGTAAAAGTACAACCGATTAGATAATGCTCCTACATCAAGCTCCCAACTCCTAGCATCACCAATCCACCCCTCTCCATGTTTTGAAGGATAACCATGCACAGCCCACTCAGGATGTGGCAGGATTTGTATCAGTTCTTGAGCTTGTGGATTGCTGTATGGATCACAGATATCATATGGTTTCTCTAAATAGTTTGCATTTCCAGGAGCACAATATAGATGATAAGCAGAGTATGGGAACCGAGAAGTATCATTTCTGTATATTATCTCCCCATTAGGGCTAATATGGTAGGGTGGACAGGACACGAGGTTATCAGGACGACACCAACTTGTCGTTGCTGGATTGATGATCATCTCACTGTATCTGGTCACATCTGTTAAAACATCTCCATCACATGGCTCTCCACTATTTTTCCAGCAGCTTCCTATGTCGAGAAGATAAAACTGGCTATTCAAGCCTCCTCCTTGTATAACTTCAAGTGTCAACTTCACCTTGAAATTTGGTGACTCCGGAAGCTGCAAGGGAAAAGAAAGCAGAAATTGCTTAAATATTAACTCACTTCTCTTATTCTATCTGAAAGTGATAAAACATCACAGCATGAGACTCTGGTACCCTGTCTACAAGAATCATTCATGATGATGAAACAAAATCACTATATACATAATACACTTGGTTCACAATCTTTTTTAATATATATTTTTTTTGATAAAACCAAGAAATCCCCATTTACTAGTGGCGCATGGTTCAAATTTCATTGGATAATGGACTCCCCCCCCCCCCCCCTCATCACCACCACACACACACACACAAAAAAAAACACACTTCTCTATTTAGATACCAGGTTTTTGTTAGTGGAGGAAAGATTCAAACCCATGATGTGCACCTAACCGCACACCAAAGCCCTAGAGGCTTTAGTTCCAACTTTTTATACTAGTAAAATCCTACATTTATTCATCAAAAAAATGAAATGATGTCACTATTTTCATATCCAAGAGGTAAATAGGACCAACCAAGAAAAATAGGGAAGAAAAGATGTAATTCTTTATCTCGAGGGTGAACAACAGGAATATTCAGTTCCTTTATTTAGTAAATTTAGCACGTTATATCTTTTATATGAATAAATTTGCACATTTATTGAGTAAGAGCTTTCATAGGGAACAAAGTTGTTGTCACAAACCTTTTTCATAATTCCACGGCCACTGTAGTGATATCCTCCATTAAACCCTTTGGCTGCATCTGATCTTAGATACAACATAAGCCATGGATACTTGGAAGATGTCGTCAATTTATTTGAGATAATCCAACTACCTGTGCTTAAATTCTTCCACCATGAAACTGAAAAAAAAGATTTTCCATCTACACCGGCAGTTAAATTGGCATCAAGGTCATATGTTCCATAGAAGCCTCCGATCAAGGATGAATGCTCCCCATCGACTATCCTTGAGTAGTTATGGTAGACAAGTGGCTGATTCATGCAGCCCTCACCAAAACATGGAAAAGTTCTACCAGTCACTATCTTAGAAACTGTCCTACCATTTTCAGGACAAAGAGTCGTCGTCTTGTCAAAATTTCCATTTTTAAGCATTATCATCCAATAATACCATGGGTCACCAGAATCATGCACTTCACAAAGTGAACCAAGGTAACACTCCTTTTCCACAGCATAAAGATCAGGATTCATGTCAGCATTATGGCTCCCATCTGGAATTTTATCTCCAACTCCTAATCTATTGTCTACTTCTGTCACTTTGTGGTGTACTTTACAAGTGCTCCGTTTTCGAAGAAGTGGACCGCCCGGAATATCTTGGTGACCTCACCATAAAAGTAAACCAATAAGAGGTGGGCAGATCATAAAGTTGTTCAATGCTAGCATTTACTCAAGGCATTATGTCTATGATTCATGTAATTGAGTTCATCAAAATTCAAACAATATCCTATCAAATCTTTCTGCTTTTTCATCACCTTGGGAATCAAATTGTATAACAAAACAACTACATTTAGAAAAGGGAAAAGAAAAGGAATCAGAGAAGGATAAGGCTTCAAAGGAAAATTAGACAGTTAACGTTGAACGTAGTCATAATGATGGTTAGTGGATAATGGAAACAAAATCAGGTTCAGGTTCCTTTCAACCACAATGGCAGTCAACTGACAGCAACGATGGAGTTATGACTTATGCTAATTAGTAACAGCTTAGAGAGGTATGAAAGCTTCTAGAACTCTGATGAGTCACACTTCTTTTTTGATCAGTCTGATGTATGACAATTGAAATTCCAGCAAAATGCTCATCCCAATTTGGTTAAATAGTATCAAAATCTGTTTTACTACAAAATGCCACTACAACAGAGAAATTCAATTATTGAATTGTATTTCCTCCATAATTTGTGGCACTGGATCACTCCTCATGGCTCCTGCAGTCTTTTAGTCAGATATGCGCAGGAATAAATTTTCCATATTCCTATAAATTACAGATCCAATGGTTAAAATTTTATTTCCTCCTTCTCCATCTAGCTCTAGACACATCAAGCTAGAATAACCCATAAAGTCACCAATCTTTCAGCCAACTCAGTAGTAACCTTGACAAGTTTTGGAAATTCCCACAGTAACTCGAAACACAATGATGAAGAAACTCACAGTTGTAGCTCTCAGGGTGCAACAAACAAACTGTTAAAGATCAGGATTCAGTTATGTCAATTGTTGTAGTCTTGATATTAAAGAAATACCATGTGTTCAGTGTCAACTCCAAAAGCCCCTCAACTCTATCTATTATGTATAAACTACTAAATCAGAAAATATAATTAAACCAACTTTCGTATCAACTTATGTATCATTCATGCTATCAAACTAGTAAACCAAGAACCAACTTCATAACATAACACAACATCAACCTCATACAAGTTCATGGTGTTGTGCTGAATAAATCTTTCCAGAGTAGACTACAAATTCAAGATTTTTCCTTTCAACATCATTTTTAATGGGTATTTTGTCTTTCCAATATCTTTTTCAATCCATTGCAGACTCGTATGATATTTATACATGTTAATATTACCATTCTCCACCATGACAACATCGTGATTAGGAGTTCTTTAATACCATATGAATCGACATCAACATGCTTGAATCAACTCGCTTAGGCACTAAATGAAAAATAATATCAAGATTAATAATTCTACAATTTCCCAAATGCAAGTTTATTCCAATTAATCTATGCTTCACTTTTTTGTTTCAAAGTTATTGATTTTGGGATCTCAGTAAATTATTAAATTTTGCAAACTACCTTATTTCAAAATTGAATTGAATTATAACTTTTTTATGTTTCTGTTATCAGCTGTGCAATATAACTAACAATAAAATAACTAGTGTAAAACCTGTGAGAGAAGTAGAACAGTGAAGATCAGCACAGTCAGCAAGCCTGGGGCTGCCCATACGGGGAGCCTCACTTCCAACTTCATTGCAGAAATTCCAAGCTTCAAATGCAAATCTTGAATTTGGGTTTTTCATTCCAGGGTCGCCAATTGCAGAAACATATGAATCTGCATAACCCAAATCACAAATATGAACAACAACAACAACAAGACTGAAAAGTAAAGATGACCAACAGAAACCCATCGCTATTTCACTTATCAAAACAGCAACAACCATGAATTTATGCCATGTGTTGTTTCATTTTCAGAGTGCTTTCGATTGATGATTAAGGAATAAAATAAGACTTCCCTTTCGAGTCACCCCATTTTGCCGTACAAGCCAAGTGTCCAATTTTGAACAAAACAACATTATTTAGGCTATGTTTGGAAAGCCGGAGAATTGGAATTAGTGTAATTATTAGGGTACAAATTATTAGTTTAGTAATTATACAATCTAGTAATTATATTGGCCCGTTTGTTTGTTTGTCATAATGTAATTACAAGTATACTGTTTGGTTGCACAAGTGTAACCATAAGGTTATATTGAATTTTAAAAATAAAATTTAATTATTTAAAATTAAAAAATTATATTAGACAAATAAGGATCTTTATAAATGATATTAAATTAAATATTTAAAGATATATATTGTCTGTTGAAAATATATTAATTAATAAACATATGTTTTTAACTAATATTACAAGAAATAATTGATTTATATTTTTTAATTTAGTATATTTTAATTAAATTAATCATAAAAACTAAAAGTACATTATTTCTATGAATATCATGAAATGCACGTTTGACAAAAAGATTAATATTATAAATATAATATCATAAAATCATTTTGACAAAAAGATAATCTATCAAGTCTAACTTAAAAATTAGCTTATAATGTAAAATATCGAGTCAATACTCCTAAAAAAAATGAGATTGAAAATATAACATAAGTTCTAAATTCAAAACAAAAATTTAACATAATACTCTTATGTCACATTTCAACATAAAATACATAAATATAATTTAAAAGAAAAGGAAAACGTAAGTTCATAACTTTATTCAACAATGAATTCTACTTTAATTTAAAAATTAGAATACTAACAAAATTATACTAATGAATTTTTTAGAAGATACAAAAAATTGCATGGAATCAAATGAAGTAAAGGTTGAGAATAAGAAGGAAATGATATATAAATGATATAAAAAAAAATTTAAAAAATATTAGATTAATAAATCAAAACAATTTAAAATAATAAAAATAAAAAATACATTAGAATGAAAAAAAATAGAACAAAAATAAAAGAAAGAAATTAATAAATAACGATCTGTACTAGTCAATCGTAGACCAAGTACTGGACCATAAAAGTTACCCAATTTTGCCGAACACAGTCTACGACTTGTAGACCCATCTACGGACCGTAGACATCAACCGTACAATCTTTGGCCTTAAAATTTCACTATGCCTGAAAGCTACCTACGAGACCTAGCTACGACTCGTAGATTAGTTGACGGACCATACTGGTGAGCATTAAAAGAAGTACTGAGGCTTGATATTTAGAAAATTATTTCCCCTTCCTATGGTTGCCATTTATGGCCTGTAAAAGCTATTATGGTCCGTAGGTGGAAATCGTAGACACAGCCTGCAACCTAAAAAATTTATTTTCCTTCTTTTTCAAATTTGAGGTTTTACATCGATGGTCAAACAAAGCGCACAATTATGACTATTGAGGATATGTTGAGGGCTTGTGTCATTGACTTTAAAGGTAATTAGGATGATGAACTAACTATCATTGAATTTTCTTATAATAGCAATTATTGTTTTAGTATTCAAATGGCTTTGTTTAAGGCACTTTGAGGGAGAAAGTGTAGGTATTCTATTTGTTGGTTTGAGGTAGGTGAGGCTTTCTTGATAGAGCCAGAATTGAACCAGAAATTTATAGAGAAGGTTGTTGTCACCCCCCGAGGCTACACCCCGAGAGTTGTTGGCAATCAAAATAATTGTTGGTTCTAAGCAAACTCTTGATCTGGCTTACTACTATATTCAAGGCTATAACATATATACAAAAACTTTTAAAATATGAGTATGCAAAAACATAGAAATAAACTCAAATACTTTATTCAAAGATCTTAAAAACCGAATAATATGTGTATACTTTTAAAACAGTGCTAAAATTTATAACTCATCCATGAAGCCTCTAACATAGTGAAGATGGGTTATAGGGACAAGATCCCAGGTTACCTAAATACTCTGCTAACAATATATACCAACTTTTAATACTCAAGATAAATTGGAGTCGTCTGAAGTAAGGAAGTTTCATAAAAGCTGGATGAAAGTAGTCTTAATGATGCATGTGTTGTCATGAGTACGTGAATGAATATTATAAATTGATGCAGCGCCGAATGATGTCATTACATGAAACGTATTGTATGAAAACTAGTTGAGTGAAATAACTAACTAAAATTGGACATACTAATCTAAAACGAGTAACTCTGAATATAAACTGAATAGTAAACATGCATGTGTGCTTTAACAACAAAACTTTAAAACTATATATATATGCAATAATAATAAAGACTGAAAATAATATAACTTTACTTTTCTTGGAGAGTTTCTCTAAGAGTCAACCATCACTTTTAGCATCGTAATGATACAACATCTTGACCAATTTGCAAGAGTCATCATATACCTTGTTAGGATAAAGAAAGAACTAAACTAATGAATCCAATCTTTGAGCCCTTATCTGGGGCTTTCTGAGGAATCGTCTGAATCTATGACATGATCTTATCCTATGTTAGCGGCATAGTATGATGTTTGGATTATCCTAACCCTTATCGAACTTGGTGTTCAATATTACTCTCAAAACAAAGTAATAATGCATGCTCAATAACCATAAAATTGTCCCACTTTAGGGAAAGTGTTCCCACTATAGGGTAAAATTGATAATATGATACTCTGAGCCTATACTCAATAATATTTCTTTAGAATTGAACTTTCAAAAAAATTACTATTCTTTTTCGAAAAATCTTATTATGCTTGCTCAATATATGATATATGTCACGACCTGAGCCTACACCCTGAACGTGGCCGGTACTCGAGAATTATTATTGGTCCCCAAGCGAACCCTCATCCTGGTTGACTACAAGCGAAAGACTAACTCAAGCATACAAAGATTAAAAATTGAATAAAAATTCATGAAACTTACATAGAAAGCTTTAACTCAAAAGAAAACTCTAAATAATATAATATATTTAACTCGCCCCAAAATAGGCAACTTTAGTCTTTAAAACATTTACCAAAATAAATAAACAGACTTTTGAACTCTATTGTCTATCTATGAAGCCTCTAAATGACAAAGATGGAAGTCGAGACAAGACCCACGACTTCCTAACAACTGATATAACTGAAAGCCAAATGAAATCCTCCGGAAGCAAAGAGGCTCACCATAACTAACTCGAACTGCATGTGGTATCAACGAAACTCCTGTTGAGGACCCTGAATACCTGTATCTACATCATGAAAGGATGCAGGCCAAATGGCTCAGTATGTGGAATGTACGAGCATGTAAGGGGAATTCTAAAATATAAACATAAACTTGAACTTGATAAAAAAAAAGGTAACATACTTACCTCTTTTCAAACTTATTCCACTCAACGAATACTCAAGGATACTCAAAACTACTCAACTTACTCAACTCAGAAGTACTCAAGGATAAGATACTCAACTCATAGATTAGATACTCAACTTTAAGGATATGATACTCGACTTTGGGTACTCAACTCTGGATACTCAATTCCAAATACTTAACTCAATATAAAGCAACAATGCACATGCAATATATGGAAAGCTTTTAAAACAATAGAAAGCAACTCAGTGTATTGAAGAGTACAATAACAACTCAATTTATATATAATAAAATATAAAATAACTTATGTGGGAGTTTCTTTAATTGACAACCACCACTATGAGCCTAAGTGGTGATACAACGTCTTGCCCACACTGCCAGAACTGTTATGTACTTTGCCGTCATTTAGGACATCTTAACTAAGTGGATCCACTAGTCTATGCTAAAAAAGCACTAAAGAATCATCTAAAAAGTATGATCCTTTCTACCTATGATGGCTACATGGTTTATGGAGACGTGAGTTATTTGAACTCAAACTCGCCCCCATATCGGTGCTCAATATTACTCCCAAAATACTCAGCTCATATGTTTAAAAACATAACTTTTTCTTTGATTTGAGATAATTACTCAAAAATCTTTCTCTTAAAAGAGATGGTACTCAAACTGCTCAAAACTCTTTTGAAAATTTCAATTTCCTCTCATCTTAAATGTGAAAACACTTACTCTTAGGAATACTTAGTTCCCATATATCATTTTAAAGAAAATGAACTTTACTCTTATTCTTTGCTCAACTCAAAGCTTAAGTCTTAAAACAAAGTTAAAATGTTTGTAAAATACTTCTTAAAATATGGTTCATGCAGAATTATGAACGTGAACGATTCAATGCAAGATTTTCAATAACCATAGATAGAACTCAATACTTGGAACTCAAGAACTTCAATGATACTACTCATTTCAAGA
Source organism: Solanum commersonii (assembly GCA_029007595.1). Lineage (NCBI taxonomy): Eukaryota > Viridiplantae > Streptophyta > Magnoliopsida > Solanales > Solanaceae > Solanum > Solanum commersonii. The sequence goes on along the minus strand of JAJTWQ010000055.1, from coordinate 1,454,612 downwards.
ATGCTCAACTCAGAGAGTTCATGCAAAATTATGGACATGAACTACTCAACGTAAGGACTTCATAGTTAACATGTAATAGTTCCATGATTAGGAATATTATCTCAAAGGGGATTAGGAACTCAGTACTCAAGACTTAGAACTTGAAGATACTACTTCTCTCAAAGGTACTCAACTGATGGAGTTTATGCGAAAGGTATGGCACGAATGACTCAACTCAAGGGTAAAAATATCAATAAGGAACTCAAGTATACGACTCTTCTCATTCTCATACTTACTTACTCAAAACTTAACTCAAATCGATGATGGATCTCAAAGGATTCACAATTGAACTCAAAGGCTTCCTTGAACTCTACTCTTAACTCTCTTGAATGTGCATTATGAATTTAAGAGTTATGATTCATGATATGAAGGATCTCGTGATGATAAAGTTGACTCCTGAATACATTCTCCTCACTCTCATACTCACTTGCTCGAGTCTTAAAACAAGTTACTAGAAATTGTAGAAGATTCCTCAAATAGACTTAAATGGACTTTCTAAACAATGTTTGAAAGAACTCTCAAAACTTGACTCTCAACTCTACCTTGAATGTGATGTATGAATTCAAGGTTGTGATTTGTGATAGGAAAGATCTCGTGATATTTAGGAATGTTTTTAGATAGCTAAACATGAGAAACGGTTGAAATACACTTCTAGGGAGCAAGTCCGCGATGCGAAAATGTATTTAATTATTTGGTTGCGAAATAAATTTTGAGGCAGAACAGTCCGTGACCGCTTTGCTTGGCAAATAAAACTTTGTCAATCCTGATGAACAGGTCCGCGACGCGGACCTGGTACCCAGATTTGCCCAACTTGTTCCTTCTTGTTTTCTAACCCTAATTCGCTAAACTCGGTTCTTTTTCTCAATTACTCTTTAGATTCAGATACCCACTACATGTACACAAGAATCTAAGCAAACACAGCTCTAAAATTGACACGATTTCCGCAAGAACTCATCAATCTCATCTTAACTCAAGAACAAAAGCCAATTTCAAGAACATCAAACCTTCAACTTTCTAAACGAACTTAACGCCAACATTAACATGATTGGCGTGTCGGTGAACAAACCCAACACTATGAAAACTTACATACCTGAAAGAACCATCTTCTTGAAGCAATTTGAAGGAACATCTTGAAAGATGAACCCTAGCCTTAGCGTTTCTTGAATGCCTTGAGCGTAGAATTTTTGGAGTAGATGAGAGGGTTTGATTTGAAAAACTGATTTTCTACATGTTTAGGGCAATTTAGATGACCTCCTAAGTATTGTTAGGACCAAAATACCCTTTAAGAAATAAATAAAATGAGCTGGGAGTCGGAATAATTTTTCACTAAGAAATGAGGTCCGTATTGGCTCCGTAACGCGGAGCCATCGCGGAGCCATCGCGGAGCTGCTGTCAGGTTTGTGCATCGTTAGTAAATCAGTCATAAATTTTCACTCAGAGCTCGAAATTTAGCAAACTCGGTGGCGTTGGAAAGAGGACTAGAAGGTCTTTAATTTTCCATCTTGTAGATCACCTAAAACATTCTGTCCTAGGAGTTATGGTCGTTTGAAGTTGACCCAAAATTTAAGAAAAACTTAGGAATGAATTGAATGCTTTTCTTTTTGGTTCTTCTTGGAACTTAAGATGTTACATCTAGTGACCTTAACACTTAAGAAATTTTCAAATCCTTGGTAAAATCGCACTAACTACGAAGAACGGTTCAAGTCTTAGTTTAAAAAAATTTCTGGGGTGTTACAATATATGTTTTATTTAAAGCTGAACATGTTTTCTCTAAAAAAACTCTTTATACTTTATTTTTGAAAATATGCATCTTGATGAACAAATATACTTTCTTGAAACTCTTCAAAAGTAATGTACTTGAAGCAAAATATACTTTCTTGAAACTCTTTTAAGATAACACACTTACCGAAAAATATACATTCTTGAAACTCTTCAATAATGATGCACTTGAAGCAAGATATTTTGTTGATACTCTTATAAAATAATGCACTTTAAGAAAAAAATAAAATTGAAACTCTTCAAAATAATGCCGTTGAAGCAAAATATACTTTCTTAAACTTTTTTTTGAAAAACTTCTTTAAAATCTTGAAACTTTACTCGGGAAAATAATGTATATGAATTATTATGACATGGTTTTAAAGTATATTTTAGCAAAAAAAAAAACTCCATGATATGTAATAAGAATGAACCATAAATCAAAGATCATCAATGATATGAAGTACCATAATTTTGATAATAAAATCAACAAACAACAATAGGAAAATAGAGAGTAAAAATCATAGCTTTGTTCTTACTAACTGAATTTGTAGATGTAGAGCATAAGGAATGACTTAATTCCTTACTATGATAGATTTATATACCTTAAATTATCCACAAGTCTTGACGAAGAACCACTAACATTGAAGGAGAATTACAAAAGTCTCCTCTTGAACCTTGAGATGAATTATCTTTAAAACCCTAGGTTTTGATGGTAGATTTTTTCTTATGATACATAATTGTATGTTTAAACAACTAGGAAATTGTGAGAATATGCTTACCTTAATTTGAAGGAAGAACTCTTGATGGAATTGCTAAAAAATTATGTCTTGAACACTAGAATTGAGTTCTTGATTTCAGTAATATAGAGGACAATTTGATGTTATAATCTTGTAGAAATTCTTGGATTTATGTTGTTAGATCATGGAGAATACTTACATGACTTAGGAGGGTTTAAAAGAAATCTTTAGGGCTATTGGGATGGCCAAGGGGTGAAAAGTAAGAAAAGAAACTCAAAATAGCGTTTTAATAAAATCTGGAAAAATTGATATACAACCAATATACATGATATACATGTGGTATACATGGTCTACGGATCTTTTACGACCCATAGAATAATCCATGTCTCGTGGATTAGTTCCATGGAATTTAAGCAAGAATTACGATTCTCTAATCCAATTCCATGAGTTGGAACCATGCCCCTAAATGGTTTCTTGGCCAGTAGTTTCCCGTTCATAGAAACTGGAAGCATAATTCTCAAACTGGAATTTCTTCAGTGAAATGGTCAAATTTTTTAACTCCGAACTCATATTGTCATAAACTTGGTGCATCTGGAAAGAAGGCTCATAAATTTTTTGTTTGGTAGGTCATTGGTACTTAACTTCTCATAATACGAGAGATATGATCATTTGGAGGGAAAAACTTTGTAAAAAGGCTTTGAACAAGGCTTAGTGCTAGAGGTCCCTAATGACCTTAAATCATTTTCGACACACTACCTATACTTGGTAATGAAACTTAACACACATAATAACTAGGAACCATCTAGTACGAGTCTATATGCATATAAAGAACAATTTGCGTCTTACCTTTAGAAATTTTTGGGGTGTTACAGTTGCACTGTTTAGAGAGCAATTGAAAATTTCTTAGAGTCGACAAAAATCTTATTATGATCTAAGGCGAACATACTTAGAGTTTGAGATTAACGATTTGGATTTTATGAAAAGTCTCTCTCGTGAAGGAGGTGATATGATTTTGCAAAAATGGGAAGCTTCGTCCACGATACATTACTCCCTATCATATTTTGAACAGGATCTAGAAGGTGGCCTATAAGCCAGAGCTGCCTATCAAGTTAGCAGCACTAGTGCATCATATATTTCATGTCTCCATGTTAAAGAGGTGTGTTGTTGATTCATTAATTATTGTTCCTTTAGGACTGTTGGGTGAAAGATATCCTATCTTTTTAGGAGGTACCAATTCAGACACTAGTTGAGAACTAAAGAGGTCTGTTACTAAAAGTTTTATAGACAAATAATTTGTTGAAAAGCCTACATGAGAAGCCAAAGAGGATATAAAGCTAGATACCTAAAATTGTTCATTCCTTAGGATGAGATTCCTGAGTTAATAGTCCTTCCCTTATTACATATTCAATGCCTACACTTTGTGTTTGAGGGTTTTAGTTCCTATGTTATGTTTGTATCACATGTCTTCATTCAAATGATTATGACCTAGATAGTTAATTTAATTCAGAAAAAGTTAGATCGAGTTGGTTACCCTAGCTTGACCACCATTTGGGGACAAATGACCCAAGAAGGAGATATTGTAACACCCCACAAATTTCAATATAAGATTTGAACCCTTATTTGTATGTTTATAGGCCCAAACCCAATAATCTCTAATTTTACGTAGGTGTTAATGCCAATTTTCTAGTGTTGTAAGTAGTTTGGATATGAATTGGGTCACAAGGAACTAGTAACACCTCAAAAATTGGAAAGTCAAGTTGGAAAGGAAAAGTGTAAGAAAGTTGTTGGAACAATGGTCCATGAGACTGACCTATGGACCGCAGGAAGGGAATTGTAGAATCTAAAGTGGAGTTTTGAAAAATTTGAGTTTCTGAAATTTGACCTACAAGTGAACAAGACGGGCTGTAGATGTCACCCATAGAAGTGATTCAGACCTACTGAAATTTTGGGTTTGCACTTGGGTTCTATGGAAGGGTTCTATAAACAATAGAATAAGCGAAGGACTGTAGAAAGGTTTCGTGGGAAATGATTGAATTTTGGGTTTCAAAAGTTGGCTTTACGGTTGACCAGTACGGACAGTAGAAATTTCTACGAACCGTAGGTCCAAGCCGTAGGTTCATCTAACATCTATTTATTAAGGGTATTTGGGTCTTTTAATATGCATCTAATGCCTATACTATGTTGTTTTGACCCTAGTTTTAAGTCCTATAACTACCTTCTATTCCCAAATCTACCCAAACCTTCTAATTCTCTCAAATTTTCAAATCCCATTCAACTTCATCATCTCTAGTTCTCTCTCAAGTTCAAGGAAGAAATCTAGGGTTCAAGCTTCTAGTCTCGTTGATCCTCCATTGCCTTTTGTATTTGATAATCAAGATATGTGGGAATTCATCAATGGGTTCCATTCATCCATTGAGTCTCAAAACATCTCTAAGTTTCCAATTCAATTTCATCAAATTTTGTTAGGGTATCATCCAATTCTCCATGGGTCTTAGTTGTTATGATTCAATTGCTTGATTTTAGTCTTCTTATGCATAATTTAATTGGACTACATGTTTTCCAATTGATTTCATATATATGGACCCATGCATTATTTATGATTTTGACTATGAATTTATGAAGATATGTATTTATAAAGATATAAATTTATGAGTTTATGAATATGCTTTATGAAAGTCTGCATTATTTATGAAAAGATGTTTATGATCTAAGGTTGCTTTTAGAATGAGCATCATATAATTGTGAAAGGTTTTCGCACATAATTAAGAAATCATGATTTTGTGAAAGGTTTTCTCACACATACATGAATCAAGATTTAAGGAGCTACTCTATGACAACTTAAGCTTGGATTAGTATCTAAATTATATTTTTCCATGTATGATGATCTGTTTATGAAATGACTATTTGGTTGGAATTTTTATTAGCACTAAGAGGACGGTAAGATGGAGGCTCTCCATTAGTAGAGGCTGGATCTCTAGCAGCAATCTCCTTGTCCCTAACTACGTGCCCTCATATGATTTGTCTTAGAAAGATATAGGTAGTGGATCCATATAAGCTAGAATTCTAATGTCATTTACTTGGCAAGTAAGGACATCTCTTTTTGGTGTGGGAGAAAGACACCAACTTTAATGCTATGGCTCACATGGTTTGTATCGGTTAACTGGTAAATATCCCACAAAATGAACTAAGTTACTTCAACGGTTTGTACAAAGCTTCCTTATGATTTTAAGATGCATTGACCATGTTCATGATGTATGATTCTTCTTTAAAGGCTTTTCAATATGTTTTAGCTTGGCCATGACATATTTTCCTTTATTTCCCCTTATGATCATGTTTTACGTTCTTATGCATGTCCTCATACTTAGTACATTTCATGTACTAATGCATACTTGTGCCTACGTACATTGTCTTATAATGTAGGGTCTGATGCTTCTCCTCCTCCCTCTCGTGGCTAGTGATCGATTGAGTGCTGGACCAAGAAGATTTGGTGAGTCCTCATGTTTCAAGGATCATATCACTTTACTTTGCTTTTCTTATGTCTTTTGTTTTCAGATGTTGTACGTGGTTGTACGGGTTATGTCCCGACCACTTCTTTTGATATATTAGATTGACTTGTCAAGACTGTGTAGACTTCTACTCTTATTACAAACTCTTTTTTGATATGAGTCTATTGCTTAATTTCTCGTATCTTCTATAATATTGTGTCCTATATATGTCAAGTGGCTTGTGTAGGGCCTCTATGGATCTTATATGTCATTTCATTCTTGCAATTCTAGTTTACAACTATAAATTAAACTCTTTGGTCACACTTGAATAAATAGTTAGAAGTAGTATAATTTAGGAAATAGTTAATTGAAAAGTTCCTTAGGTTTGATAATCCGCCTCTTTTAGAGTCATTATATTACGTGTGAGATCATGTACAAGTGTATTTGGGAGCAATAGATATAAAGCACATCTAGTTGGAAAGGGATCCACAGAAAAGGAAGACAGATTTCGAAGAGACTTTTTCGCCAGTTCATTGAAAGACTCTTTTAGAATTATTATGGCACTTGTAGCTCATTATGACTTAGAGTTGTACCAAATGGACGTAAAGAGTACATTTCTTAATGTAGACACTGAATAAACAATATACATAGTGCAACCAAAAACCCTTGAGTCTCCAAATTCAAAGCACTTTGTATGGAAACTTAAGAAGTTCATATATGGTTTATAATAGGCATCTCGCCAATGGTATCAAAAGTTTTATCATGTGATAATCTCTTTGAATTTTAAGAAAAATATTGTTGATTAATGCATATATTTCAAGTTCAGGGGGAGCAACTTTATTATTCTTATGCTTTATGTAGATGACATTTTACTGGCAAGCAGTGATGTAGGTTTATTGCATGAAATTAAGAAATTTCTATATAGTAAAGTTGGAATGAAAGAACTTAGTAAGGCGTCCTTTGTTCTAGGTATAAAGATCTAAAGAAATCATACTAGAAATATACTTGAATTATTGCCCCTTATATCAATAAGGTGATAAGTAGACTTGACATGCAAAGTTGTACACCAGAAGAGACGCCCGTGGCAAAAGATGATAAATTTAATTTGAGTTAATGTACAAATTTAGACATAGAGAATAAAAGAGATGGACAAACTCTCATGTGCATCAACAGTTAGAAGTCTCATGTATGCACATGTTTGTACGCATTTAGACATAATGTATATAGTAAAAAATGCTGGAGTGCTATTTAAGTAACTCAAAAATGGATCATTGAAAAGCAGAAAAACGGATTATGAGCTATCTTTAAAGAACTAAAGATCACATGCCAACATAGATGTTGTATGATATTTTGATTCAGATTTCGTTGGATGTCTTGAGAGTTGGAGATCCAACTTAGGTTATGTTTTCATATTGACAGGAAGAGTTGCTTCTGAAAGAGTGTGAATAAAACATTAATATCTTCTTTTACCATGGAAGTCAAATTTGCAGTCTGTTATGAAGCATCAAATCAAAAAAAATATGGCTAAGAAATTTTATTAGTGGAATACAAATAGTCAGCGGTGTAGAGAGACCATTGAAAATTTATTGTAATAATAAATTTGCTGAGGTATATTTCAAGAATAATCTAAATTTCTCAAAGTCAAAGCACATTTGCATTAAATCTCTAGTTGTGAGGGAAACAATTCAGAGACGTCTTATGTCGATTGATCGTGTTAGTACAAACTCGATGATTGCAGATCCGCTCATGAAAGGTTTGCCGCCTAAAGTGTTTCATGTGCATGTGGCACAAATAGGCTTTGTCAGATTCGATGATGAGCCACTTTAGTAGGAGTTTTGGATTTTATTTATGCTTTTGACATACTAAAGTTTATTTTCTGTAAAGATTAAAGTTTTATGAAATTTATTTTTTTATTAATAATTTTTAAAAATAAAGATATTAACTTTCCATTGTGATATTATCTAAAGTGGAAGAAATTGATTTTGGACTATTCAAATTATAAAGTAGGACCAGTAGGAAATAGATATGACATAGATCCTTTTACACATATTTTTTATATTTGATTTATGTCACTGTATTACTGATATTTGTGATTATTGATGGGTTTAGTTACAATATGTGTTAAAAAAATTTCTTTGATCCTATATTGGTATTATGATGGACCAAATTGTTTTGAGATATTTCAATTAAGGTAGCAAAAGTTTGTGCACAGTAAAATTTCATCTATGTACGATTCAAAAATATATGTGGTCCAAGTGAGAGATTGTTAGTAATTTATATTTTATGAATTCACATATTTCTATTTCTATTATATAGAAATGTGATGGAAAGGACAACCACTGGCAAACAGTTATTATACCAATCGTACAAGGGCAAAAATGTAATTATGATTTGTTAGCCATCATAAAGATTTTTTATGGTCATTCTAGAAGCTTTACTTCACTCTAGAAGTATCTTCATCTCTCCACTCTCTCACTCTCCGCCATAAAATCTCATTACAATGTGAGTATCACCAATCTCCTTACTCCTCCATGGCCAAATCCTCGAGGGGCTACCCTTCATTGTTACCATCAAAATCAATCGAATTCAAACACAAACCACTACTACACAAAATCAAACACCCAACCCCAATTAATTTTGACTCCGACTGAATCAAACCCTTCAAACGAATCTCGAATCACCCAGTTTTATGAAAATTCTCTGATTTTTTAACCAAGGTATGAATTGATGCTTCCTTTTTGGGGTTCTATGGAGCAAAATTCTTTTCACTTTCTTAGTTGGATATTGTGATTATATCTTGTATTTCTTTCAATTCTATCTCTATTAATGTTTATTTTGGTCTTTATTAAGGGGATTGGGGATTGAAACTACATTAAAGAGTTAGTTTGATCAAGGTGGAAGAGTGTGTAAATTGATTGGAAACTACATCGGAGGAATTGCAATTGGGTAAGTATTAGTGTTTCTTCAATTTTGATGCTTTGTTTCAAATCTTTTTGAAGTGTAACCTGGTTGCTTCTTTGATGAAAATGTTTGTCCTTTCATAAAGACAATAGATACTTATTTATTCAAATTTTTATTTAGCTGTCAAAAAATTGAACTAAACAAGAAGCAATTTGTAGCCAGGTTGAACCAACAACTTGAATAGGGATTCTTCTTCATGTTCTTTTTTCACTTGAAACTTTTATAGTACTTCTTAATGTTAGTGTATGCGCTTTTAGGTCAAGAGGAATTCTGCATTCTAAGCTATTTCAAAGTCGAAACGTTGCTACGGAAACTTTGAATCTTGCAAGATAAAGAATTTTGCATCTACATTGGCTAGAAAACATAATACGATTAGGAATAAAATAAGAGCTTTGTTTAGTGGGATATTTTGATTATATTTGAAAGTTAATTTTGTTGAAACCTTTCAAATTGGAAATGATTAACATGTCTCAGAAGTCGAGTCATCCAATTATAAAATATCAGTTTATCTCATAAACATTGTGTTATCTCTTGTATTCAGATTAGCAAACCAGAAATAATAAAAGATGAAAAGAAAAACACAAAGAACTATCCGAGTCCACAGAACCCACTGTGTGTCCTTAAGAAATTTAATCCCCTCAAGCACCCGAGGTTATAGATTAATTCCTCCCAAGATAAAACGAATTAACCATTAAAGAAGTAGCGGTACCTCAAACTTCGATAATTTCAACAAACTCAAAATGACAGCAACGAATCACACACACAAATACAATCGATCGATTTTTTTTTTGTAAGAAATGTATGCAAATGAAGGGAAGAATTCGATGCAGAAAAATGAGAGAAAACCTCTCTATTTATAGCCAACAAAGGGTAAAGGTCACAACCCTTTGGAAAGAAGACAACCTTTCAGAAAGGTCACAACACTTTGGAAAAGGCACAACCTTTCAAATGGTCACAACCCTTTAGAAAGGACACAACCTTTCATAAAGGTCACAACCCTTCAGCATAGTCACAACCCTTCAACATAGTCACAACCATTCAGGAGAGTCACAACCCTTCATTTCCTGTTCACACCTTTAAAACCCAACAATCCCCCACATGAATAGGGAATAGCTATTGTTAAAACATAAGCATTAAAACCGTGTGATTCGTAAGGATTGATTGCATCTGGATAAGTGGGTTTCCCTTTAAACTTTTCGTAGTGAACATATATCAGATATACTCGGTCAATCGGTAGATTTGATATCTTTGAACCGTCGAGCTTTGGTGTATACCTAGACAACATAAGTCACACAATCAACCCTTGAACTATTTTTGGTTCTCATTGTTTTATTCATTTCAGCCATGAACACGTCTTGGTTTATAAGTGCGTAGAGAATTGGCCTTACCAGATTCTCCTTGAAGCAGCTTACACTTCACACTTACATAGGTGATTTCTAAATGTGTTATCCCGTAGATACACCATTTGATATACCATGTATCAAACTTAGAAATCATTAAAAAGTCCTGATGCCTTTATCCTTGTTACTGAACATTGTCTTATCATGAGAATGGACCATAAAAAATATTTTGACAATGTTGAACCGTCATCAATGACTTTGTTTGATCTCCTTGAACCTAGATCTTGGGATCTCCAGTTTTCTAGGTAAAGTTACCCCACAATGACTTGTTCTCGGCCATAGTCTCATTCCCTTTGATAATCTATCAACTACCTCTCTAGTTAGGCCTTTTATAAGTGGATCTGACACATTATCCTTTGACTTTACATAGTCAATTATGATAATTTCACTAGAGAGTATTTCTCTAACGATATTATGTCTACGTCATATATGACAAGACTTTTCGTTATACATCATGCTCCATGCCCTACCTATTGCAAATTGACTCTCACAGTGTATGCATACTGGAGCTAAAAGGTTTGGGCCAAAAATCTTTCCAGAAATTTTAGAGTCATTCAACTTCTTCACCGACCTTATCTAGAGTGATAAACTCAGATTTCATAGTAGAGCGAGCGATACATTTCTGTTTGGAAGATTTCCAAGAGACTGCTCCTCCATCAAGAGTAAATACAAATCCACTCGTGGATTTTACTTTATTTGACCTGGTGATTCAATTTGCATCACTATATTCTTCTAATACTGTTGAATTGTCACGACCCGATTTATCAAGTCATGATGGCACCTACTATAACCCACCAGCAGGTAAGCCAACCCGTAACCCGGAACAACAAGTAACGGGTCTGAGGGTAGAAATTAAACAAAAGTAGGAAAATAACAATATAAACAGGCGGAACCAACCCAAAACATATATACAAATAAAGATCCCTCCCGTAACTGGAAGTCACCAAAGACAGAGCTACTACAAAATGAGTACAAGTCCCAAAACTAGACAACGAAACCGGACTGTCTCGAAAGGAAAGAGACAAGTCTATATATACGAGATGGAGACCGAAATAGTACAAAACACCGTGTGCTCACCCCCGTCTCCGGATAAGTCTACTCCAAGCTCGATCAACGCTGGCTACTAGTGCTCGGACCTACATTACAAAATAGATGCAGAGCGCAGCATGAGTACCAAAACAACAGGTACCCATTATGCATCATAGGCCGACTGAGCAAGATAAGCAAAAGTAAACTGAAATGCAAATAAAGGGTCACATCAAGTGCAAAGAGTAGTAAATGGGGTATGTACACGAGCGTACAGGCAACAAAGACAAGTAATCTAACTAACTCCGCCGGGCTCCCATAAACCCGACGGGTACGCTCGTGCACAATAAAAGAAACCACCTGCATGGACCCCCATAAGCCCGGCAGATGCATCGACAGATAAAGTAAAATAATGGAGCTAGAAGGTCTATCACAATATTACCAATTTTTGGACTTTTAACTGAACCGTTCCCAATCATATTCCAGGATCTCATTACGTCTCGGACTTTAATCAGAATCTCTCCAACCTCCAAAACCTCAACCTACAGATAAGAATAATCAAGACTAACTGAAGCTTTAGTGAGGAATTGGGAATACACCACGTGTAAGCTGGACCACGGACTCAAACCGGGTACTATAGCAAATGAGTCAACCGATATGGACTGGACCACGGACTCGAACCAGGTGCTGTAGCCAAAGGTCGGGCACGGGTGGGCTGGACCACAGACTCTAATCTAGTACTATAGCCAAAACCGGATCACGGGTAAGCCGGACCACGGACTCGAACCGGCATGCGTAGCTAAGCCTGGACATAAGTAAGCCGGACCACGACTCTAACCGGCACGTAGCTAACAAAAGCAGGGGCATTATGGATACAAGGTCATAAGTTGAGTTCTCGACTATCGACTCAAGTCTCGCTATATCGCCCTACAAGGAGCCGACCGTCCGAAACGGCGTCGGAAAAAGTTCTACGCCCAACGACATCCGAAATCTCGCAAGTCTATGGCAACACTAGTCTAAGCCTAGACTAAGGCCAAACATACTTCAAATCAATATTATCATATACACCACAAGATATGGATATTCAATAATATCAAGAGACATGTTGTCATAATCCAACACTTTCCCGAAATAAGGTCTAAGGCAGGAACTATAGAAATTTAGCATGCTCAACACCCAAACCCCTCCATACTCAAGCAAAGCAATAAACAAATGCCTAAACATGCTCAATCTCACGAGAGAAAGCCATAGCCTACCTGAAAGCCGACCACGCGTGCTCCAACTCACGGTACCGGATCTTTTCCCCTCCGAACGGTCTCCGAATGCTTCCCCACTAACAAAAGGTTAATCACCTCATCATTACGAATATATTGACACTAAAATTGTATTTTTCGGAGACGGACCCAAAATCGGGTCTAAAACGGGATTGTGGGGCCCACAATTGGAATCTCAAAATCGAATCCGTGGAAACGTTCCAAATACCTTACTAAACTAATACCCCAAAATTTTAGCACAAACAGATACCTAAAACACAAGAAATGGGCAGCCCATTAATCACCAATTTCTGGAAAAACGAGACCCTTTCAACCCAAACAGATTATACCACGACGATCCTTGCGAAAAACTCTACAAGTTAGCCTCAAGAATGACTCAAAACGGACCTAAGATGATCAAGATCTCACATTTCAAAATTCAACAACAATTCAATTCGAAAGTCATCCTAGCAGTGGCTAAATTCGATTCCTTACCTCAAACGAAGCCTCCTCTCGCGTTTCTGAGATCACCGCTAGATTCCCCACGAAATTCTCTTGAAGTTAGCCTCTTGAAGCACCTAATTTGGACTCAAAATGAAGGAGAAATCTTATGTTGAAGTTGAGGAAAAAAACTTGGACGAACTTGTTCTTAAATCTGGAATTCCAGCCGCTGCCACGTGGCGTCACGTGGCTCTGCCACGTCACCGCCGCGTCAAAATTCTACAACCCTTCAAACTTAAATTTTGATGTTTCGGACTCGTTCGAAATCGGAAAAATACAAACCATATATGGAATCTAATTGGAAACGATATTTCGGACTCAACGGTGAAGGCGGAATTTCCATTTGGAGATTGCTTCAATGAAAAGTGGGTCCCACACCCAAGATCGTTTGAGCCGCATTCCACAAATGCCATCTAAAGCCTCGGGAAGCGAACGAAGGGTCGTTCTAGACCAAAATCGATCTTCCGAAGCTAACCTAGCTGTCGAATTTTCATCTGAGCACGACTCCCAAGAATGTTGACCAAAGTCAACTTTTCAAGTTATAAAAATCTCCAAAACAAGGAAACGGGCCTAAAACCCAAACGAACGACCAGGCGACCGAACGGTCAGTGCCAGCAAGTCATAAATGACTTGGGGTCGCTACAGGAATGCTCTATACGAGGGAAAGAATTCTTTAATTTAAAAATGACCTGAAGGGTCATTACATGAATATTAGTTATAACGCAAAGCAATAGTTTTTAAGTATGTTTTAAATACTCCAAAACTCTTTTCATTGTCATCCAATGAGTTTAATTGAGATTACTCGTGAACCGACTCAGTTTACTAATATCACATGCTATATTTGATCGCGTATACTTTATGATATATATCATACTTCTCAATACTCTAGCATAATCCAATTGTGAGTCGTTTTTGCCTTCATTCTTTTGAAGTACAAAAACTCATATTTATTGGAGTCATGACAATATTGAAATCCAAATATTTGAACTTGTCAAGTACCTTCTCAATAACATCAGTAACTTTAATGTCTTTCATATCGAAGTTACATTCTAGCATATGCTTAGTAGCATTTACATAAAAAATGTCTCTTTTGATGATCAACATGTCATCAACATAAAAACAAACAATGACCTTATCATTTGGAGTGTCTTTAATGTAAAAAACATTTATCACATTCATTAATCTTGAATTCATTTGCCAACATACTTTGGTCAAACTTCGCATGCCATTATTTGGGCGCTTGTTTTTAGTCCACAAAGTGACTTAACAAGTTTACAGACTTTCTTTTCTTTACTAGGAACCACAAAGCCCTCGGATTGTTCTATGTAAATTTCTTCCTCCAATTTTCTATTTAAGAAAAAAAAATTCACATCCATTTTGATGAATTTGAAGGCCATATTTCACAACTAGTGCAATTAACATCTGAGTTGATGCAATCCTAGTTAGTGCTATTATCTGTCAAACAAGGCTTTCTTATTGTCTAAAGCCTATGACAACAAGTCTGCTTTGTATTTGTCAATAGTTTCATCTACTTTCTTTTCCTTTTGTAGATCCACTTTGAATCCAAAAGTTTATTTCCTAGAGGAAGATCAACCAACTCTCAAGTATGGTTGCTCAAGATTGACTCTATCTTACTATTGACAACCTTTTTTTAAAAAGGATGAGTCCACAGAAGACATATCTTTTTCGACTATATGGACTCATTTTCAAGAAGAAATGTTGCAAAATCAAACCCGGAAGAAGTAATTTGTCCATTGACATTTACTATGCCTCTGAATCTCTTTATTAAGTACATTCTCCTTTGGTTCTTTCCAACTTCCAAGATTGTTTAGACCCTTCACTTGACTATCCGACGGTTCGGACTTATGAACCATATATAAATCGACATGATTTACCATTTGTAGCATATCCAATGAACGTACAATCCAAAGTCTTAGGTCCTATTTTGACCCATTTGGGAATCGTTCCCTCATTTCCATTTCTCATATGAAATTGACTTTATTGGAAATTGTTTGATCACTATCTTTCAAGAGTTATTTCTTGTATAAACTTAAAGGGACGACAAACAATTCTCTATCAAGATACAACAAAGTCTGAACAAACAACTTTTTGTTGCTCCCTTTCTTAACAAACAAAAGTTTTTTTTTTATTTGTTACTCCATTTACTAACAAACAAAACTTTTTGTTTCTCTCTTTTTGAACAGACAAACTTTTTGTTGTTCTCTTTTGCTATAATGATAGCACCCCCACAAATTTTGTGGTAAACTTGAACTTATAAATACAACATTCAACATTTCCTTCAAAGTTCAGTTTTTTCCTGTCAACAATTTCATTAGATTGAGGTAAGAATGTGCAGTAATTTGATGGATGATTCCATTTTCCAAATATATTTCTGCAAAAGAAGATTCATATTCTCCACATCTACCACTTCTAATTATGACAATCTTTTATCCAACTGTTTTTCAACTTTAGTTTTATATTGTCTATATGTTTCTATTGCTTCATCCTTACCATTCAGCAAATAAACATAACAATATCTAGTGCAATTGTCAATAAAATTTATGAAACATTTTTTCCCACCACGAGATAGTGTTGACTTCATCATAAATATCAGTGTAAATCAATTCTAAGGTATTAAAATTCCTTTCAACAACACATACTTGACATTTTGATTTATTGCACTAAAAGTTAGGCAAAACTTCTAAGTTGATCAGTTTTTGCAAGGTTTTGTAATTGACATGTCCTAAGCATTTATGTCACAAACAATTTGATTCAAGCAAGTAAGAACAAACAGAAATACTAAGTTTGAAAAGACCTTCTGTGAGGTTACCTTTTCCCACAAATATTTTGTTCTTTACTTTTTATAACTTCTCAACATTGTTTTAGAGTCAACACCTTGTCATATGTCCTTTTCAGAAGGACCTTTCCATAACATTCAATTTGTTATAGAATTACCCATGACCATAGTCTCTTCGATCCAATAAGGGCAATATGACCCAAATGTTTGTTTTACAACACAAACATAACATATCACTTTTCACCAATGTTCATGTTTATACAAATAGACATCTTTTCATGAAAAATCACAATATTTTAAGTGACACTTTTTCATCAAAGAATACAATTCTTTTGAACGAGTAATATAATGTTGTGGTTTTATACTAGTCATATCATATACTAGTAAAGAGAGACTCAACAACCACAATATCAAATATACTCAAAGAATTTTGTGGGTCTAACATAATACAAGAATGTCATTAAATTTCATATATTGTACTTTTAAATTTAAATTAGATAGTAAGTCTAATTTTGTCTTTATCATAAGTAAAGAACCCCCCACATTTTAAATATGTTCTCAAAAAAAAATTTCAAGTATTTGAAATTATATTCCACATATTTTTTCCCATGCTTTCATAATGTATACCATCAAAATACACATTGGCAATACGAAGCCTTCTTTTGGAGATTTAATCCATATAAACACCCATTGCAGGCACAAAAATAACTAATTTTATGTCACTAGTATTTTTTTTCCCTTTCTGTCACAACTAGACAAACCACTTAGTATTTAGAATACTAACAATAAAGATTCAATTTTTATACAACTTGTTTCTAGTTTAACGATGAATTTTAAATTCTTCTAATCGTTAACCGAATGAACCTTGAATTCTGATGAAGTTTTTATATTCTTCGCATCAATTTTAGATTCAGACAGAGTAGTAAACCAAAAAGGTTTTAATCTCCAGAAACCTCATATACAACACTGTTTCTAGCTAACGATAAAGATTTTATCTTTTTCAAATCATTTAGCCTTAATATTCCTGATGGAGATTTTGTACTCTTCAAGTCAGAATATTCATTTAAACAGAGTATTTAACAAATTGGTGAAGGTTCTATATTTTTCAAACCAATGCACAATCTAATTTGTTCGTGAAGTTCTTATATTCAAACCAAAGAATATAGGAAAAATAATTAAAGTGCACATCTTAGCCTTTATGCACAAAATAGGTTTTCTCATTGAAAAGAAAACTGAAGGGGTGCAATGCTTGAATGCACTTGGGAAGAAAATAATAATAATCTTACCCATCCAAGGAAAACTTACTACAAAAAATATACTCGAACATACTAAAGTAGTACTAATTTATCCCAAATCTCTTTTATCATATGATAAAATAATTCTCTTTTTCATCTTGTTTTTTCCAAACACAAAAAATAGAAGTAATTTCCTTACCACAGAAAATACCAACAATTAAATTTCTTAAGCTTGTTATCTTTTATATTCAGATTAGCAAATCAAAAATAAGAAATAATAAAAGATGAAAAGAAAAACACAAAGAACTATCCAAGTCCACAGAATTCACTGTGTGTCCTTAAGAAATTTAATCCCCTCAAGCACCCGAGGTTGCAGATTAATTCCTCCCAAGATAAAACGGATTAACCATTAAAGAAGTAGTGGTACCTCAAACTTCGATAATTTCAACAAACTCAAAATGACAGCAATGAATCACACACACAAACACGATCGATCGATTTTATTTTGTAAGAAATGTATGCAAATGAAGGGAAGAATTCGATGCAGAAAAATGAGAGAAAACCTCTCTATTTATAGCCAACAAAGGGTAAAGGTCACAATCCTTTGGAAATAAGACAACCTTTCAGAAAGGTCACAACACTTTGGAAAAGGCACAACCTTTCAAATGGTCACAACCCTTTAGAAAGGACACAACCTTTCATAAAGGTCACAACCCTTTAGCATAGTCACAACCATTCAGGAGAGTCACAACCCTTCATTTCCTGTTTACACCTTTAAAACCCAACACATTGATATGATGTACTAGAAGCCTTGAACTTCTCTTTTGCAACTTGTCAATCAATGCAAACTTCTCATAGATGAAACATATGTATCTTTAAATTTATATCTCTCTAATTTCTATTTTTGCACTCCTCAGTTTTAGACTTCTTTAGTTGACAATTGTTGTTTTCTTGGTTTTTGAAGGTATATCTAAACGCCTCGCTGCTATATGGTTTCTGAGATAACAAAAGGTTGACTATTAAGTTAGATATTGTATCTCCAACACATTTGAAATGATTGATCAAAAACGACTTTGGATTTTGAAGTTTCGAAATGGAGTTATATGTCATTATTCATTGTAGAGAAACTAGAAACTATTGTTTTACGAAGGGGAAGAGCTTGTAAATAAGTTGGCAAAGTTGGAAAAGGATGTCAAAGAATGAGAAGCTAAGGTGCAAGAATTGACTCTGCGACATTTTTAAAAATTGTAAGCTCTTGAACTCTTTTGGATATTTTTTTATCCTAAATAGCAGTAGATTTCTTAATATTTGTTTAGGGTACTTCATTTTTGCAACTAGTTGTTGAAATAAATCTCTTATATCTCAACCACTTGCTGATTATTTGATTTTTATGGCTCTCATTGCTAATATTGTTTTTGTGAATTATGTTGTTCCTCACTTTTATAATTGAAGATATTGAGAGTGGTAATCAAACTTGTTATAAATTTGTATCTCACAATTTTTTCTTTGATCTCATATGAATAGTTCTCCTTTGCACTTTATCGGGTGTGGTTCTCCTTGTAGAAAACTGATATGTTTATAACAATGTGACCGATAAAAACAACTTTAGTACACTGGATAGACAACATGCAAAACTATAAGTTACCTATTAGAGATACTGCTTCTCCTCCCTTCATATCTATTGTCCGAAACTTTAATTTTATCCAATTTCTATTGTATAACTAAAAAGAATATTTCAGAAAGTTCCTTCAAATATAAGAACACTCAGTTATTACAAGTGTTATTCGATAACTTTGAGTTAACAATGCATAATACATGTGCACAAAGGATATGGGAGTTTTCCTTGCTTAATGTTTGAGTACATTTTCTTTTTGATACACGAGAATGAAATTCAAGCATAAATATGATTATAATCTAACAAACACTATATTATTTTTATTTTTCCAAATCTAAAGGCAATTCCTGCTATGGAACTATAAGAGTTGTAAACATCTATTTCACAATTTTTCTTTGTTTCATTTAGAAGAAAACTTCGAATCTTTAGCACATGAAATTAGTAACTATGCGATACTTGTAATGTAACAAAATATGCTTCAAACTATTCGTTGTATGTCTATACAAAAGGCAATCAATCACTTAATGCTATTAACTTTTTGTCCATTATCATTGTGAGTTTCACCCACACAAGTGAAATGCTTCAATTTAATGGTTAGTCTGAGGTAAAATATGTTTCTGACGTCTTGCTTGAATTTATAATGCTTTTAAAATAATTTTTTCCACAGTCAATCACAGTACAATTGTCTTTAATGTAAAATGTAGACATGGTTAGCATTTTGAGATGAAACCTTTTTATTTTGATGTTGATGCTATATACTTATATTCATAGAAGACTTATCAATGAGAGACTTGATTATATCTCTAAACTTCCCACCTTTCTTGGCCATGACTTCAAAATTATTGGATAGAAGTGTTTTTTGGGCATGTAGTGATAAAAGAGAAGAATAAACATAAAGCTTGATTTAGTGTCTTTACACAAAAATGTAACACATCTTTTAATTCTATAGTAATATTTCTAAATCTTTTAAAATGACTATTGATTTAACATTTTAGTTTGTTTTCACATAATAAAAGAAAATTTTGGATATCAAAATTTGATCTAACTTCATGCTTGCCATAAGAAAATGTAGGCAATAATAAGTTATAAGTATTGAACATTGTCTTGGGATAGAATGTTTGGTTACTCTACTATACAACTACATCAATGAGTTTGTCTTTGAACACAAATTTGATGACCTTATTTAACAAGAAAGTGATGAGATTAAGAGCCTATCTGATTTAGCTAAGTGTTTGTTGATAATAATAGCAGTTTGTAGTTATATTTATATAAAAAAAAAACCGTAAAGCACAACTTTACCCTTGGTCATTCCACTCTTCATGTTTCTATATAGTAGAAAAGTCCTCTGTTAAACTTTACTAGCCTGTGCAAATTCTATACTTATAAACTAAATTTCTGAAATAGTTTATATCCATATTTTTGAAAAATAGTAACCAGACATGATATACCTTAGTCATAGGGATTATCAGAGAGTTTCATTTTATTGTTGAGTTAGACATATCATGTAAATTACACTTCAACAAAGATACTATAATCTTATGTAGCCATATTCTTTTTATTTGATAAGTTGAAAGTGATGAAAGTGAATCTTTTCGTTGGATCTAGATATGCGAGCTATATTTGTACTATATAGAACGATGAGATTAGTTACATGTTTGTTAAAAGTTAATAATTTCATAATGAGGGCATTTTAGACTTATACTATGTGTCTTTTTAGATGCGCAGAGTAAGAATGTAGATATGAGCTCTTTTGGAGTATGATGCGTTTGCTCGACATTTTATAGTAACAAAAGGACTTTCACCAACTCTTGATTTTTAATGGATAATCTAGAAAATTGTTGGCAGGTAAGAACTGTAGCTTTAGTAAATAAATCTTTTTTGTCCATGTCTTATTATGTTTCTAATATTTGAATCTTGTTTTGTGTTGGTGTCTTCACTGTTTCTTATTTCTCTTCGAGTGTATTTTTATGAACTGATTTTATTTTCAAGTTTTTATTCCTTTCCATGAAATATTAAAGCTGGAGTAAGTAGTTCGCGTTGAATGAAAGAAATTTTTCAGCTTATCAAGACAACTGCAACCACTTAAGGATACCAACTTCTATTCTTTTGGAATATACAGAGAGCATCTGCTCAAATTTACTGGTAATGATTCGAGGCATTAATAGATTTTAGAAAATGAATTTTGTCATATTTGATGCGCTATCAACTTCTATTCTAATGAGAAATACAGGGAGAATTTGCTCGAAGTTATCATTTGGAAAATTTGATGTTGTTTCTAATATACTCAGTCTGATCCCACAAGTTAGGAATATGGAGGGTGGGGCGTATGCAGATCTTACCTCTATCATTGCAGGATAGAGATGTTGTTTCCGGTAGATCCTTGGCTCAAAAAAAGCATTTTTAAGAACAGGTTTGATAAATACAAGAGTAAAAAGGCTATGCTGAAAATCATTGTATTCGTTCTTCATGTGTACTATGTTCTTTTCTTTGAACTACAATATCAAAGTAGTTGTTCTCTGTGATGTCTGGATTATTGATTAATCTTAATAAACCGTTAAATGACTAGAAGCCAAAAAATTTCAGTTGATTAAAATGAAACTAAAAAAATTGTTTAGGTAGGACAACAAAAATATGGATGAAGTACATATTGTTTCTAAATTTTTTGGTTAGCCTAATTTACAGAGTAGCATTGAGAATCACTCTCTTCTGGCAGCTGAAAGCTGGTTACAACTATATGAGTTTTTCTTTTGCAATTTGTGACAATTTACTTTGGTAAATGACATACCATTGTTAAATGAAAGTGTTGATATGTTACTATTTGAAACTGAATATGATGAGGCATATAATCTTTTGAATTTTAGTCTTTAGTTTGCTCAGACATGTGTAATTGGTCTCTTTATCTTCATGATATATTTGCATCAAATTGGTAACTCAGTAATTTAATTTCAAGGGCTTGCTGAATACTTGCAGAAATGTTCACGTGTTATGTCTAGGTTAAGTTCAAAATACCATGAAGTCAAACTATACAAATGTGCATGATGGGAGGTCTGAAAAGGGCAGTAGTTCAGAAAGAAGTGAGATATCACTTATCCCTCCCTACAGCTTATACATATCCTATATTATCTTTTGTTTTTATTTTTATTGCAGCTTTGAAACTTTCTTCCAATGGTATTGCTAATGAAATGCGGCTTTCATTCCATGGAATAGTAACACAATAAGAATTTCCCATTCAATGTCATTTGTCAATGATGATGAATCGTGGAGGTAACTTCACAGTTGAACAGTTTGTCAGGCTTCATTGTAAAGACATATTGCAAGTTCATTACTTTATCCTCTCCTCGGGATCCAGTTTCAAAATGTACAGGTGTTGTTGATGTACTTAAGTCGAAACTATGATGAATTTATTTATCATGCAAGCTTAAAAAAGCAAGAAGCCTAAGTTCATTTGTGAAAATATTTATTGTGTATCATTTGAGTTGAATAATTTGTATTATATGAAGACAAATAACTATCGGAAGAACCAATGAAGTTACTACTATGATACAATGTTATGTTAAGAAATTTCAGCAGAAGCTTGTGATATTTTTTTACTTCTGACTGTAAGCTCTTATTTCCTATTTCTTGTTGCTTCAGCAAGTAGTAAACTACATATATACTAGTAGGATAAATTCTCTGATAAACAGAAGCTTATCTATTTCACAGATTATTTTTTTTAGTTTTATTATAAAATGAAGCTTGTAAGTGTTTGGAAAGTTGTATAATGGAGATAGAGATAATAACAGAAAATTAGAAAAACTAAAGCCAAAGTGATTAGTGGAAATATTGTAAAATATAAATGTTGGGTCAGTGCTCAACACAGGCCATACCCTATCTAGTATTAATATATTTGTATATAGATATGTCATCATTTAAAGGAACCGATTTTATAATCTAATAAAGTGTTAAACTATTTGAGGCTAAAAGTAAATTTCTATGAATATAGGGGTTAATTTAAATTAAAATAAACTCATAAACCTTTTCATATGTCTAATGGAGATTTATTGATATGTGTCATTTTAACTTGAAAAAGAATGGTCCCTAAATTAGAAGAACGGTTTTTTTTTTCTCCTCTCTCCATCTCTAAAAAGAACAACTAATGAAAACAATCTTCAAGGTTTAGAAAATCAAATTCTTCAATAAAGTAATTACAATGGAGCACGGTTAGTTCACTTTTCATTCTTATATATTAATATTTATATTTAGTGATTCACTTGAGATCTTGGATAAATTGCTTAAAATTATCTAACACGTTTATACTATATTTAATCCATTGCTGATGTGAGTTTCATTAAAATGTATATCATCTAATTAGCTATGTATTACTATTATCTATGTTCTATTGGTAATTTAAACTTAGGTATCATGGAAGTTGTTGATGCCACATGCTTGATTTCTGCCATGTAGATTTGCTTTGCTATAAAGGTTGTAAGTCTAATTTTTATTACTAATACAATTTTGAGACAAATGTAAATTTTTGTCTAAATGTCTTCAGTTAATATAGTTTGGCTATAGCCGGTGCTTCAAATTAATTTTTAATAGTAAAATTATTTTAAAAAGAGAAGCTATTTTCTTATAAAGAATTAAATAAATTTTATTTTTATTAAATTAAAATGTACATATTCAATTTTTTAACAATCTTATACACAAATAAAAAATCATAATAATTAAATATTGATATAATCCCGCAAAAATATTATTGTTATCTTTTTGTTTCTTATCCTGCAAAATAAATAATATGTAAACATAAAAATAAAAAAAATTTATGAAAATATAAGAAAAAAATCTTAAATGAAACTTAACCACACTTATGAGATATTTTAATTAATTAATAAGGAATCAATTGGTATATATATATATATATGGAAGAGATATTTTTATATCGAATAAAATAATTTTCTAGTTTTGTTTCCACTTTTTTGAAAAAAGTAAAAATATTTAGCTTCATCCCAACAATAAAAAATTTATTTAGCTTTCATTTAAAAACGATTTTACTGATTTATCTGACACATTAATTTTTAAATTTTTTGTAATTTTCTTTTAACTGTTTTCAATGTCACACAAACTCTTAATATTGATGTCATAACAAAGGAAGAAGGGCAGTGAATAGTAACACAAGCATTAATTAACGGCTAGATATGATCGTAAACGACGAGTACAAGTAAATATTTTCTTATTATTCTCTTTTTTTTTTCCTTTCCATATCATTTTTACGATATAATGTAAAAATAGGATTTATTTCTCAAACCTATATATGTTTCTTTCTTATTTCTGCAGAACAATATACGTTTTTAAATGTTTAAATTGTTACTTGAAATATTTATCATTTCATAAATAGTACTATACTATACTTTATGTAAATGAAGTTGGAGGTATTAATTTTATATTTGATGTAAAGGTGGTGGAAGTATTTTCATTTATTAAGGTTTTGAAAACTTTTCACTTTAATATAGTTTTGTCAACTCTAATAGATCATTTTTTTCACAGTGGTTTTAAGTGGCTCAAGTCATACGTAGCCCTTAAAGTTGTTCATGTAATTCACTTAGACACTTTAACTAGGACTAGTACCTACTGAACACCTCTACTTATTTAGATTTGAACCTTTTGAACACTTTTTTGACAATCAGCTAAAAAATATAAATGTGTGTAATACACTTGCGCTGACATGACAAATTGACAAATCAGTGACATATATGTGGCCTTTTGAGGAAAAAAAAGAAGAAGAAATGAAGGAAAACAGAAGTTGCAGTGGAATCAACTACAAAACTAATGATGAACAACCAATTCATCTCATGTCTATGGAGTAGAGACATCAACTTATCTCTGAGCAATCAAATGATTTAACTTATTGATGATCAGTAGAGAAAGATTTACAATTCAAATGATTTAACTTATCGATGGTAATTCTTCATTTCAAAATGCCATTCCGTGCAGCCACCATTGTTGTCGTCACCTTCCAACCCTTTTAATTCAACGATTTTATTTTTCAAATCTGATTTTTCTAAAAGCTGAAAATAGCAAATTACATATATCTAAAAATTAATCAATACATGAACCACCTATAATTTTTTAGATACCAATGAAATCATTGACTACATAATCATCTAAGCAAAGCATGGAGGAGGTATGTAGAAGGAGAGGTTATTTCTTTTTATTATTATTATTATTTTAGATCTGATTTATTTGGGTACAAATATAAAGAAGAAAAAAAAGAAAGGAATTTTTCCGATGAATAAGATTGGCGATGGTGGTGGCAACATCGGCGGCAGCTATGGAAAAGGTGGTGTTGTTGAAGAAGTTATGACTAATGAAGAAGGAAGAAGAAAGAGAATAAAAAAGATAAATTAAAAGTACCCTTCTAACGCTAAATGTAGGTGATTTGCACCTTCTTGCCATGTGAACAAAAAGTGTTCAATAGGTATTTGTTTTGAATAATAGAAGTGTTCAATAGGAACAAGTGTTAAATAAGGTATCAAAATGAAATGTGCAGACAACTTTAAGGGGCTACGTATGACTTAAGCCTTTTAATAATTTATGGTAGAATCAAGAAGAAATTTCTAAATAGTAAAGACTAATTTCATTTTACATGTCATTAATTAGTTAATATATTACCAATATGGATTATGGTGCAATGGTGAAACTATTTTACCCTTATTTACAGGTCTCGGGTTAAAGGATACTCTCAACGAAGCAAGATCAACCAGAATCCAAGACTAGTAAGCGAGAAATCGAAATCAAGGGATGCAGTCAAAATAACGAGATCAGTCAAGCTTCAAGATTATAAGGAGATCATCATACAAAGGAAGAATTCGATTTGCTCAAGCACATATCTATATGGACATGACTTAGAAAATCAATCAGAATCAAATCAAGGAGTCAATCAAATATCCTTTGATTCAAATACCCTTGGGCTTCTGTAAAAGAGCAGAGTCCTCCAGAGCTATATAAATCTCTCTCAGCCATAGTTGTGAAGTACACGCTTCACTTGAACTTGTACTATTATCATCTATTTTATTTCATAAAAGCATTGTATTCTTGTGAGTATACAACTGAAAAAGAAAAAAAAAGAAGAAACTGAGTGTAGGTTATACGAGTTGAGGCTATGTCAAAGTAGAAATTCTGATTTGCACATCAGACAAGATCTACAGTTGAAATACCTGATGAGTCCACAAATTGGACTCATTTAGGTCTTTATTTTAATAGAAATAGTGTCCTCAAATGCTTATTTATTCTAAATATCTGATGAAAACACTTAATTTTCAGGTATTTGAAGTATTAGTGGAAGCATAGACACTTAGGTGCAAAAAGGAACAAAAAGGCTGAAAAGAATGAATAAGTTGAAGCCTGAGCATCGCCAAGCACACTTGGAGATTCGCCAAAGGGACGCACTCTGCCCTTTGTTCCAGTACGCGAAGCCTTGAAGGAGCAGGATCAAAAAGGCGATGAAAAGAGCAGTCGACGTTTCGCCGAATAGTTCTGCGAAATAGTACTATGTCGCCCAATGACACATAGAACGACAATGCTGAAGGCTAGTGCAAGAAGGCGAACAACTACACCAAATGGCGAATCGGCGATTTCGACTAACCTCGTCGAGCGATCCACCAGCACTATTTTCTGAAGCCTATAAATACTAAACTCTTTATTAATTTTAGGAGATTCGAAACATTATTAGAATTTTTCACAATAAAATAGTACTTTTTGATAATTTTGCTCTAAGCTTGAGAGGGTTTTGGAGACTTGAAGGAAAAGAGGGTTTTCATCTTTAAGATTTGGAGTTGGGTCTATTGAATTCTTCATTCTTGGCCCGTAACAAGACTTAAATCTTCATACCCATTTGAATGCAAGCTCATTTAGGTATAAAATTCTATCTCTTGTTCATGTCTAGCTAAAACCCCCATTCTTGGGGTGTGATTTAGCAAATATGTGTTAATATTATTATTGGGTCTTGTTTGTTGATAGGTTAGATGTATTTTAAAGGTGATTTCACCTAGTGGTTGTGGTTTAATTTAATGGGTTTGTAGTTGCAAATACAAAACCACCCATGTGTTTTTGGCTTGCTCGAGAGAGAAGTCGCAAAACCAAGACCGCTAGACTGATGGCCTAAGAACTGGGTCGATATGAGGTTCAACCCGAGAGAGTGAGTGAGGTAAGGCGTAGGCTGGCCTTCATGCGGCAAATGGGTGGCCGACAGGAACACATTTGAAACGGAGTAAGTTTCCCGAGAGGGAACTTATTTCCATCTAAAGCTTAGCCTAGTTGCTATTAGCTTGCAAATTTCCTATCGAAAGCATATACTCAACGATTGATATCAATTTATATTGTGGTCACACCCCAAGGACTTCTCCCCATACTTGTTCTCCCCTTAAATTTTGTTGTTTTTATTACATTTATGACAAACCCCCATTTGATATTTGTCACTTTTGTGTCAGCCCCTTTAATTTACTATGTTTTTACTCGTTAATGTCTTTACCTATGACTAATTAGAACTAAATTTTATTTTTCTATTAATTCTCAGAACCACTCCCTTGGGGCACGACCCCAACTCTTGGTTGGGTTATTATATTATCGACGATCCTAGACACTCGTACCGTATGTTAGTGTCGTTGGTCACGATAAGCATCAAAATAGTGCCGCTACCGGGGAGTGGTGTTGTTTGAGAGTTTTAGTTTAATAGAGTTTCTGTTCTTCTTACTTGTATTCAACTTACCTAATTTTCAGTTTTGTTTTGAGAATTTGTGTGCCACAACAGGCCATATGAGTGCAAACGGGGAGAATAGCTGCCAAGCGGGTCACTCAGCAGGTGCTGTTTTTCATCGAGACGACATCGATAATGCTAATAATGTTTATCACCCTGTCAACATGGGCAAGATGGGTGAAATTTGTATGCCATAATTTGACGAAAATGTAATGTTCGAAGTTACCAGCGCAACACTCCAACTCATACATTCAAGAGGTTTATTTGGAGGGTGAACCAATTCATGAGTCATGGACAAGGTTCAAGAAATCTTTGCGTAAGTGCCCAACGCATGGACTGCCAGGTGAATTGCTGCTCCAATACTTTTACCGTAGTCTGGACTCGATTAATAAAGGGATAGCTGATCAATTGGTGCAAGGAGGAATAATCTTACAATCATTTAAAGTAGCCTCATTTCTCCTAGATGGTATGACTAAAGTAAACCAGGCATGGTATACCAAAGATGATCAAGTTTCCCCACTATGTTTTCGATTAACGCAAGAACAGATCGAAAAAGAAAGGGAAACGGACGAAAACATCAAGAAGATGTTATCTCAAATGGAAATCCTACAAGAATATATGAAAGGAACACGTGGAGTATTTCGAGTTGAGGAGGGTTCTTCTTTTGATTTCTCAAAACCGGGGGAGAATCAAGGTTGGAACTCCAGAAGATACGAGGAGGATTTCCACCCATGCTATCAACCGTAGGGCGGGAATCAAGGTTGGAACTATTATAGGGGTGAAGAACCAAGGAGATATTAGCAAGATTGGACTGAGCAGGATGATCAAGAGGAGGACCATACTCACTTAAGTGAAAGCCCGAAATCTAAAGGGAGTGCAAGTAGTCCTCGGGTAAATGATTTGTTATCGCACATACTAGATAAAGTTGAGGGCTCTGATGATTTGCTAAAAGGAATGAAAGAATACTTTTCATCATTGAACTGTAAAGTAAAGTCTTATGTTGATGCCATCAAAATGCTGGAAGGTAAATTAAGTCTATTATCAACTTAATTAACATCCAAAACACCAATGGACTATATTGAAAGAGTGTTGGTTGTAGTTACCCGTAGCAGTAAGGTGGCAATAGGGGAAATGATGGAAGATGAGGATCCTCAAAAACATGAAGAGAGCCAAGGTGTAGAGGAACAAGATTTACCTATTCGACAAAACCTTACTAAAGAACCACAGGAGGAAACAGAGCAACAAGTTCAAGTTCCAAAAGTCATGCATTATTTACCCAAGATACCTCCACCATTTCCCCAACGTTTGAAAAAGAAGAATGAAGATGCGAAGTTCAAAAAAATTTGTCAGTAGTCAAGAGCTTATCAATTAACCTTTCTCTGGTAGAAGCATTGTTGGAAATGCTGGGATACGCCAAATTCATAAAAGAATTTGTTACAAAGAAAAGGAGCTTAGACTATGAAACGATTGAGGTGCCCCATAGTTGCAGTGCAATTATAGGGATACTCTATGACATATTGGTAAAAGTGGATCGATTCATCTTTCTGGCTGATTTTGTGATTCTAGACTGTGAGATCGATGCTAAAATCCCCATTATTTTGGGAAGGCCATTCTTAGCCACCGAGAGAGAATTGGTGGATGTCGAAAGTAGGAAACTGAAATTCTGTGTGAACGATGATGAGGTGACCTTCAATATATGTAAATGCATGAAACAACCAAGTAATATCCATGTAGTGTCCATTGAGGTTATTATAGACGAAGCAGTGGCAAGTGTTAGCCATTTAATACGCAAGAATGAACCCCTTGAATATGTACTTGCCAATTATGATGAATTCAAAGTTTAGGCTTACGAGGAAATGGTAGCTGCTTTATCAGGGTTAAGAGAATATTCAAGGAATCCAATCAAGTTGGATATCGACCTGAAAAATAGAGAAAGTCCTCTTGCAAAGCCATCAACAGAAGAACCACCGAATTTGAAGTTAAAAGCCCTACCTTCTCATCTCAAATATGCATTCTTAGGAGCCAATAATACTTTACTGGTAATTATCGCCGCCGATCTACTTGAAAGGCAGGTGAAATTGCTCATTGAAGTACTGTAGAAGTATATAAAAGCTATTGGATAGACAATAGCCGCTATAGTAGGAATTCCTCCTAGTATCTGTACTCATAAGATTCGGCTCGACAATGAATGTAAACCTAGTGTGGAACATCAACGGAGATTGAACCCTCCAATGCAAGAGGTGGTGAAAAAAGAGATCATCAAGTGGCTAGATGCGGGAGTGATCTACCCTATTGCAGATAGTAAGTGGGTAAGTCCAGTGCAATATGTACCGAAAAAAGGAGGTATAACCATAGTCCCAAATACAAAAGGAGAATTTGTGCCGACAAGACCAGTGACTAGGTGGAGAGTATGCATGGACTACCGAAAGCTTAACTCATGGACTGAGAAAGACTATTTTTCAATGCCTTTTATAGATCAGAGCTTGACCGATTATCATAAAAAGGGTGGTATTCTGGTTACAATCAAATCTCTATTGCGTCGGAAGATCAAGAGAAAACCACTTTTACTTGCCCTTATGGAACATTTGCATTCAAAAGGATGCCATCCGGGATATGTAATGCCCCAACAACATTTCAGTGTTGCATGTTGTCTATTTTTGCAGATATGGTCGAAGACTGTATGGAGGTGTTCATGGACGACTTCTCAGTTGTAGGGGATACGTTCGAAGAATGCTTGACTCACTTAGGGCAGGTACTCCAAAGATGCGTGGAAATGAATCTGGTTCTGAATTGGGAGAAATGTCACTTTCTGGTGAAAGAAGGTATTGTTCTTAGGCACAAGGTGTCACAAAAGAGGATGGACGTTGACAAGGCAAAAATTGAGGTCATTGAGAAATTACCCCCGCTGATTTCAGTAAAGGGTATTCGTAGCTTCTTGGGGCATGCAGGATTTTACAGAAGGTTCATTAAAGACTTATAAAAGATTGCACTCCCATTATGCAAACTCTTAGAGAAGGAAGTGAAATTCCACTTTAATGATGCTTGTGTGGCTGCATTTTAGTATTTGAAAGAGAAACTAATATCCACCCCAATTATCATTAGCCCTAATTGGTCAGAATCTTTTGAGTTAATGTGTGATGCTAGCGGTATGGCATTAGGGGTTTTGTTGGGACAAAAGCGCAACAAACTGTTTCACCCAATCTACTACGCAAGCAAGACTCTAAATAGTGCCTAGCAAAATTATACGGTCACTAAACAAGAGTTGCTTGTAGTAGTCTATGCTTTTGAAAAGTTCAGGGCATACTTGCTAGGCACCAAAGTAATCCTACACACTAATCATGCTGCACTCCGTTACTTGATGGCAAATAAAGATGCAAAACCACGATTGATTAGGTGGGTACTACTATTACAAGAATTTGATTTCAAGGTAAAAGATCGAAAAGGACACGAAAATCAAGTGGCTGATCATTTATCAAGGTTGGAAGCAAAGGGGAATGTTGAGCATGAGGTTTACATAGACGACTATTTCCCAGATGAATGGGTGTTTGCAATATCCCTCAAACATACGCCATGGTATGTAGATTTTGCAAATTACATTGTGTGTGGGCTGATTCCGGATGAGTTGACCTTTTACCAACAGAAAAGATTCATGTTCGATGTTAAAAAGTACTTTTGGGACGAACCATACTTGTTCTGAGAGTGTGCTGACCATGTCATCAGAAGGTGTGTTTTGGAAGAAGAAGCGGTAGAAATTCTCCATGCTTGCCATACATCTCTAGTGGGAGGTCACCATGGTGGTATTCGCACCGCCGCTAAAGTTCTCCAGAGTGGATACTACTGGCCGTCACTCCACAAGGATGCACATGAGTTTGCAAAGAAATGCTCTAAATGTCAGTATCTAGGAGGAATGTCTAGAAGACACGAATTACCTCTCACTCCTATTTTAGAGGTCGAGCTATTCGATGTATGGGGGGATCGATTTCATGGGCCCATTTGTGTGCTCGTTTGGAAATAAATATATCTTAGTGGCTATAGATTATGTTTCCAAATAGGTGGAAGCCATCACACTTCCAAACAACGAAGGAAAAAAATATTGTCCAATTTCTGAAACGCTACATCTTCGCAAGATTTGGCACTCCGAGAGCAATCATTAGCGATGAGGGATCCCACTTTTACAATAAGTGGGTCTCAATGACACTGAGTAAATATGGGGTGAAACACAAAGTGGAAACCCCATATCATCCTCAAATAAGTGGCCAAGTTGAAGTGTCAAATCGGGAAATCAAAAGCATCTTGGGAACGACAGTAAATGTCAATAGAACTGACTGGTCTAGGAAACTCGATGATGCGCTATGGGCATATCAGACTACTTACAAAACACTTATTGGGATGTCTCCATATCAGTTGGTTTATGGTAAGGCTTGTCATTTACCCATCGAGTTAGAACACAAAGCATTGTGGGCATTGAAATATTTAAATTTGGACTAGTCAAAAACTTCAAGGGAGAGAGTAGAGCAGCTGAACGAATTGGATGAATTTAGACTCAGATCATATGAAAGTCCAGCCATCTATAAAGAGAATATGAATAAATGGAATGATTCTCAGATACTCACAACTTAGACTCTTCCTCGGAAAGCTCAAATCCAAATGGTTTGGACCGTTTAGAGTAACGCAAGTGTTCATCAATGGTGCCATAGAAGTTGAAGATCAGGAAGGACCTCCATTTACAGCGAACGATCAACGTCTGAAGTTGTATATGGGGGATTGTCAAGAGATTTTATTGGTTGAAGTGGTATATTTGGAAGACGCATGAAGGCGCTGTTGCGTCATGCCGCGACGTTAACTAAGGCACTGTTTGGGAGGCAACCCAAAATCCCTTTAATTTCTTTATTATTATTATTATTATTTATTTATTTCTTAGTAATAGAATGGTATGTTGTTTGTGCAGGTGAAAGTACGCGAAGTGTTTGAAAAAGTGCAAAAGTGATGGCAAACAAAAGATCTTGTCGGCGAGTCAGTGAAGGGGCCGGTGAATCTGACCTTATCCGTCGTTTGACTCAAGACATCGTTAACACTGAAGTCTGTAAAACTCGGCGAGATTTGGAGATTATTTGCGAATCGCCGAAACGATGAAAACTGTCATTTGGACCTTCACAATGACTGAAAATTAGGTAAAACTCAGCGAGTTAAGTGCTCACTCAGAGAATTTCCAAGAGGTTCGGCGATCAGAACTAATGTTGTTGACTGGGCGAAAAACTGGACAGTTTTTGCTAGCCAAAGGTTTAAAAGTTTCAGCTTCATTCACTATCCCTCATTTTTTTTATTTGCCCGAAATCACACCTGCACTCTATTTTTAATATCCCTACTCTTTTAGAGTATTTCAAGTTAATCGATCTGTACGCGGAATAGGATTACAGTGTTTCCTAGCATTTCAATAACCATCTGAGCAGCGCAAAAGCCTTACTTTGATTGCCTACACTGTGATATTTTGTTCTCCAATGCATCGAGTGGAGTTAATGTGCGAGGGGTACATACCTTTGGAGCAGCTCATGATTTTGATGAGATGATTAAGGCTAACCTCGTTGCAGCAGCTGAAGCAGAGAACCAGAGTCAGGAGGGGGACACATCGGGCATTGATGCCCAGACACATGGAGCGACGACTTAGTCAGGATCCCCTCCTTACCTCTCTCTTTGTCTTTCTTAAATTATCATGTTGGATATCTTTTCATGTGCATCTGAGGACAAATACTTTTTATTTGTGGTGGGGTGAAGCCCACTTTTTGTGTGCTATTTGTGACTCGTGTTTTTGCTTATGCATTTGGGACTTTGAGCTATTATCGTGTTAAATATTGCTTTTCTGTGAATGTTTGAGCTTGAGGCTCCACTTATTTTTAATTGCAAAATGATTTTGACCCTTTCAAAAAAATTTGAATTTTTCGCACATTTCTGCCACCTCTCATGTGTTGAATGTGGCTGTTCTTTTACAAAAATTTATGTCTCACTTTCAATCAATACAGATGACTTAAATAGTGCTTACAATTGAACGAACATGAATGTACGAATACGATGATGCCAAATGAAGTTACATAGACAATATGTAAACATTTTGCATCTCATTGTGATTAGCCATTTATCAAATTAATTCTCTTGTCATGATCGTCGCATACTAGCAAAAGTGTGTGATCTTGTTTGACTCAAGTGTCGATGACTTGTGTGATGAGCTTACTTTGAACCTTGCATGAATAAACCTAGAATTTGCCCTGTTAGTCTGATTGATTTAGTAAGGTGTGCTCTTGAAATGATCTGAGGCAACTTTTGAAGAGTGTGAGCCAAATTTGACATATACCTCTTTTGTGGCCTACCCATGAGCATGTGAAACTCTCTTGAACACCCTCTGAGCCTTACTTTTCTTTGGAAGAACCTTGATGCACCCTAGACCTTACTTGACCCACTACCTATAATCCTCTTGATTTGTGGTTTAACGAATAGCCAACTTAGACCAAAAGTCTAAGTTGGGAGTGTGGTGAAAAGGAAAAGGAGAAGTCAAGAAGTGCAAGAAAAGTTCCCCTTAACCCATGGTGTTGCAGAACAATGGAAACCCTTCAAAAAAATAATTTAAACGTTGTGGAATAAAGTACAAAAGAAATCGGGTTTCCAAGCAATCCATGGAGGTGAATAAAGAGATGACTTAGAAGCACTAGAAAAAGAATTGATAAAGAAAAAGAAGGGAATGCCTTGAGAACACCACATCTCACGAGGATGAAAAGTCACTGAGCCTAAATGACTACACCTTTGCACTCAGCCCCATTACAAGCCTTAGAAAGACCTTTTTGATCTTGAGTGAACCGAACCAAAGATCAATTGGAAAATAAGGGCAAGCCTATGGGTGAAAACATGTATTGTGTTCCTCTTTTTGAGTGTGAGCATTGCATCTGATTCCTAATCTTTAATTGATTAACCTCTTTGTGTGAATAAGGAATCATTCTTTATGTGAGGCATTTAGATACTTTTTGTTGAGCTTGAACTTACACAAGTAGCAAGTATTGCGAGCATGAGAATCTTTGGTATTGGTGTGTCACTATTTGAATCTTTGAGTGCATAATTGATCTTTGCATGACTAATTTGAGTCGTGTTGTGTATGTTCATGATTTAGTCTTGTGTATCACTATTTGAGACACCTTTTTCAACGGCTGAACTTGAGTTTGCTTGAGGACAAGCAAAAATTTAAGTTAGGGATGTTGATGAGACTACAAATTGGACTCATTTAGGACTTTATTTTAATAAAAATAGTGTCATCAAATGCTTATTTAGTCTAAATATCCAATGAAAATAATTAAGTTTCATGTATTTGAAGTTTTAGTGGAAACATGGACACTTAGATGCAAAATGGAACAAAAAGGCTGAAAAGAACGAAGAAGTTGAAGTCTGAGAATCGCCAAGCATGCTTGGCGATTCACCGAAGGGACGCACTCCACCCTTTGTTCTAGTATACAAAGCCTTGAAGGAGCAGGATAAAAATGGGGATGAAAAGAGCAGTCGGCGTTTAGCCGAATAATTCCACGAAGTGGTACTATGTCTCCCAATGACACAGAGCACGATGATGTTGAAGGCTAGTGCAAAAAGGCGATCAACTACACCAAATGGCGAATCGCCGAGTTAATCGGCGATTTCGACTAACCTTGTCAAGCGATCTGCCAACACTATTTTCTGAAGTCTATAAATACTAAACTCTTTAGTAATTTTAGGAGAGTCGAACCATTATTAGAATTTATCATAATAGAATAGTACTTTTTGATATTTTTGCTCTAAGCTTGAGAGGGTTTTGGAAACTTGAAGGAAAAGAGGGTTTTCATCTTCAAGATTTGGATTTGGGTCTATTGAATTCTTCATTCTTGGTCTATAACAAGACTTAAATCTTCATAACCATTTGAATGCAAGCTCATTTAGCTATAAATTTCTATCTCTTGTTCATGTCTAGCTAAAACCCCCATTCTTGGGGTGTGATTTAGCAAATATGTGTTGATATTATTGTAGGGTCTTGTTTGCTGATAGGTTAGATGTATTTTAATGGTGATTTCACTTAGTGGTTGTGGTTTAATTTAATGGGTTTGTAGTTGCAAATACAAAACCACCCATGTGTTTTCGGCTTGCTCGAAAAAGAGGCGTGAAACCAAGACTGCTAGACTGATGGACTAAAGAGTGGGTCGACATGAGGTTCAGCCCGAGAGGGTGAGCCCTAGTCCCATATCCTAACACTCAGCTCGAGAGAGTGAGTGGGGTAAGGCATATGTTGGCCTTCATGCAGCAAATGGGTGTCTGAGAGGAACCTATTTGAAACGGGGTAAGTTGCCCGAGAGGAAACTTATTTCCATCTAAAGCTTAGCCTAGTCACTATTAGCTTGCAAATTTCCTATCGAAATCATGTACTCAACGATTGATATCAATTTATATTGCGGTCACTCCCCAAGGACTTCTCCCCGTACTTGCTCTGCCCTTGAATTTTGTTCTTTTTATTACACTTGTGACAAACCCCCATTTGATATTTGACACTTTTGTGTCACCTTCTTTAATTTACTATGTTTTTACTCGTTAATGTCTTTAGCTATGACTAATTAGAACTAAATTTTATTTTTCTATTAATTTTCAAAACCACTCCCTTGGGACACGACCCCAACCCTTGGTTGGGTTACTACATTATCGACGATCATAGACACTCGTACCATAGGATAGTGTCGTTGGTCACGATAAGCATCAATACCTTGTACCACCCAAGTTCTATTCAAAGCTCTTAAGGAAATCCTTGAAACCCAAGTGGACTGGAAGTAGACACCACATCGGTGTTTTGAACCAATTATATACACCTTTCTGCGTTATTTACTTATTGCATTTGTTATCTTCATTTATTTGTGTTACTAACTTTCAGGTGAGTCGACTGACTAATTCACGAAGTCGACTGAAGGATTTTTTAAATTCACCCCCACCCTCTCTTTACTTTCAATTAGTACCAGAGCAGGTTTCACTAGTAAAGTGTTTAACCACACGTGAGCAAAGATCCAATAGCACACTATCAAATTCCTAGTGCTTTACTTCAAGATAGACATTCCTCAACTCGATCACCATACTTCAATGGCCAACACTACTCCCACTGGAAAGATAGATTCAAAACTTTTGTCTCCTCAAATGACCATCAAGCAGGGATTGTGATCAAAAAGGGTCCAAAGCCCATTCCCGGACTTACAAGAAAATATGCCACTGATAAGCCATTTGATCCTGAATCTTTTGATATCACAAAGAAGCAACAAGAGATAATTCAAACTAATGCTAAAGTTGTAAATTTGTTATATTGTGCAATGAGTGGGGCTGAATACGACGAGATCTCAATATGCAAAACTGCAAAAAAAATGTGGGACAAGCTAGAAGTGACTTATGAAGGAACCAGCAAGGTAAAGAAAGCTCGGATCAGTTCACTGGTTAATGAATATGACATATTCAAAATGGCTGAAAATAAAAATGTAAAAGACGTGTTCTCGAGATTTAGAAAAATTGTCTACGAACTCAAATCTCTTGAAATGGTGTACTCAAATGGATTACAAATTAGAAAACTTATCGGAAGTCTTTCCAAGGCTTGGGAAACTAAAGCGGTTATTCTTGAAGATGGAGATCTGCAAAAAATGATGTATGATAAATTTTGTGGAAACTTGATGGCCTATGAACAAAATCATATTAACATGTACATCAAAGATGATAAAAAGAAAACTGTAGCCTTTACATCCGAGACATCTAAGGTCGGAGAAGAAGTTTATGAATATCAAGACGAAGGAATGACTCTCATAAATCGAGGAGTCAGACAAATGCTTAGACAAAGAAAGTAGAGACCTCAACAGGAATTCAAAAATAATGAATTCAAAAGAAATGATGATCGCTGCTACTATTGTGGAAAACCAGGACATAAAACAAAATTGCCCAGAACGAAGAAGGAGAAACAATCGAAGAAATGAAGATCCAAAAATTTTTGGATCTTGGAATCAAGGAGAAACATCCGAAGATGATCATGATGAAATTGTCAATATATGCTTCATGGCATTAGGTGAATCAAGTGAGGTAAGACCTTTTTATTGTCCTAACTGTAATGATTTACAGAACTCTTTAGACATGGTTGTTGATGAATTACAACAAGTTATTGACGAATATAATAAGATTGCTCAAGAAAAGAAAGATTGACAGATTCTTCTCAAAGCAAGTTAGATTGAAGTCGACTTACTAACAGAAGAATTGGAGGAAGTAAAAATGCAGCTGGAAATCTCCTAGTCATAGCTCTGTTAAATATAACATAACGACTTTCAACAGGAGAAGATCTCCTAATCATAGTTCCAACAGATCCAACAGATCTATATCTAACTCTTTCTCTCACTCTCCTAAAACTTCTATTAAAATTACTTGCTATACTTGTGGTGATCTTGGTCACAAATTGTTTAACTGTAGAAAATATTTTTCTGGAAAGTGGATTTGGAGACCAAAAGTTACTAATCATCAAGGACCCAAAAATACTTAGGTAGCTAAAAGAAACTAATCTCTTTGTTTTGCAGGAACAGTCTAAGAAAACCTACAAAAAGGGAATGTGGGTACTTGATAGTGGATGCTCCAGACACATGTGTGGAAGAAAGAAAACTTCAAAACTATCAAAAATATTGACGGAGGATTTGTAAGATTTGGGGACAATGCTAAAGGAGAAGTAACATGAATAGGAGCTATCACTCTCAGCTCATCGTGTGATTTAGTTGAGGTGTATTTGGTTGAAGGACTCAAACACAACCTTCTCAGCATTAGTCAACTATGTAATGCTGGATTTCAAGTCACCTTCAACAAAACAAGCTGCATCCTCAAACATCCGAAGAAAAAGATTACTCTCGTCAAAGATCAAGTAAACAATATATGTGTTTTAAATAATGTTGATTTCCCTTCTATTACTTGTCTTACTGCAGTCACAAGTGATCCTTAGTTATGGCATTGAAAGCTTGGACATGCAAGCATGCATGCTCTTGAAAAACTATCTAAACTCGAACTAGTCATTGGCCTAACAAAATTAAATTTTGAGAAAAATCATATTTGTGATGTATGTCAATTTGGTAAGAAGACTCGTTCATCCTTCAAAGGAAGGATATTGTAAGTACTTCTAAACCCCTTCAGCTTCTTCATATGGATCTCTTTGGTCCTACTCGAACTGCCTGCATTGGAGGTAAAATATATTCTTTTGTAATTGTTGATGACTTCTCAAGGTTTACATGGGTAATCTTTCTCACTCACAAAAATGAGGTTGTTAACTTTGAAGTATTTTGTAGAAAAGTTCAAAGAGAAGAGGTTATTTTATTATCTATCCATAGTGATCACGGTGGCAAATTTGAGAATAAAGCCTTTGAAGATTTTTGTGCTCAAAATGGTTTCACTAAAGATTTCTCTTCACCCATATCACCTCAGCAAAACTAAGTAGTAGAAAGGAAAAATCATACATTGCAGGATACAACAAGAACGATGCTACTAGATCGAAAATCTTCCTGATCATTTTTGGGAAGAAGCTGTAAGTACTGCTTGTCATATTCTCAACAGGTGTCTCATCAGACCCATACTAAAGAAGACTTCTTATGAAATCTAGAGAGGAAAGAAACCAAACATCAGTTACTTTCATCCTTTTGGCTGCAAATGTTTCGTTCATAATAATGGTAAGAACAATCTTGGTAAGTTCGATCCAAGAAGTGACAAAAGGTATTTCCTTGGGTTATGCACCTCTTAGCAGAGCTTTTAGAGTTTTTAACAAAAGAACTTTAACTGTTGAAGAATCTGTTCATGTGGTATTTGATGACACTAATCAAGAGTACAGGAAACTGAAGTTGGTGGTGATGAAATTACTTCATTCAAATCAACTAAAGATATCTCAAAAGTCACAATTGAATCTAAAACTAACGAGCCACTTACTGCAGAGGTGGAGTCCATTACCCCAGCCGACAAAGCCAACATTCCTAAAGAATGGAGTCACAATGCCAGCTACCCTGAAAATTTCATTCTCGAAAAACCTAATGACAAAATCCAAACAAGATCTTCCCTCAAAAAATAAGCTTCTATGGCTCTTGTATCTCAAATGGAACCCAAATGAATCAATGAAGCTATGGAAGATGAGTAATGGATACAGGAAATGAAAGAAGATCTTGATCAATTCGAAAAAAATCAAGTGTGGACTCTTATCGAAAGACCAAAGAACTGCTCAGTAATTGGAACCAAATGGGTGTTTCGTAACAAGTTGGATGAAAATGAAAAGTCATTCGTAACAAAGCAAGGTTGGTTGCTAAAGGTTACTCCCAATAGGAGGTATTGATTACGATGAAACTTTTGCTCATGTAGCAAGGTTAGAATCCATTCGAATTTTTCTTGCATATGTATCTTTTAAGCGTTTTAAACTTTTTCAAATGGATGTAAAAAGTGACTTTTTAAATGGTGTAACACCTTGTATTCAAAAAGGCCAAATTTCAGTTTCTCTAGATGTTGCAGGTGCCAGCCACGAAGGCTAACCACGGACCATAGGTGGGTACGTGGGTTGGCCACCCTTCCACGCTATTTGAGGCCAAAGACCACGGTTCGACCTACAAATCGTAGGTCATACCACGGTTCGTGGTTCACTGGCCAAAAATATGGTTCCTGACCACGATCGACGGTCGTGCAGGACGAACCGTAGGTCAGTCCATGGTCCTTCAATGGGTGGCCGTAGGTCAGGGTCCTTTTTCCCAAAATCTCTGAATCTATTGACGGTCCACCAGGACGGACCGTAGGTCAGACCACGGTCCGTCGATTGGGGTCCGTCAGTCGTGGGCTGTCAATTATTTTTAGGAGCAGTTGGGTCTTTTCCTAATTAATTCATATACTATGTCATTTTGCCTATATTTAGGACTCCTATATAAGTGTTTTTACCCCCCAAATTAGACCCATTTACTTCATTCTTCAAATTCTCAAAAGAAGATCAAATTTCCTCTGAAATATTCTCTCTCTAGAAACTTGAAGAAGAAAGAGGAGGAGGATTCAACTAGGTCTCAATTCCTCCAATGAAGATAAGCAATTGGACTTGAGGTATTGTTGTTTTCATCCATGGATACCTTTCATTCATGGAGTACCCAAATTCCTCGATTTTCAAGGAAGAATTCCCTAAACTAGCTAGGGGTTTCTTCAATTACCATGGGTTCTTTAGATTAATGATCTTAATGATTGAATTATGTTTTAATATGCATGAATTGATATAATCCCACAAAAATATTATTGTTATCTTTTGTTTCTTATCCTGCAAAATAAATAATATGTAAACGTAAAATTTAAAAAAAATTATTATGAAAAAATAAGAAAAAAAATCTTAAATGAAACTTAACCACACTTTATGAGATATGTTTTAATTAATTAATAAGGGATCAATTAGTAAATATGTATATATGGAAGAGATATTTTGGTATCAAATAAAGTAATTTTCTATTTTTGTTTCCACTTTTTTTTTAAAAGTAGAAATATTTAGCTTCATCCCAACAATAGAAAAAAAAAATTGCTTCCATTTAAAAATAATTTTACTGATTTATCCAAAACCTTAATTTTTATTTTTTTTACTGTTTTTCAATGTCAAGCAAACTCTTAATACTGTTGTCATAGCAAAGGAAGAAGGGCAGTCAATAGCAAAACAAGCATTAACTTCTAGATATGACTAGAGTTGTCAAAAAGGGTCGGTCAGCCCCACTCGTTCCAAGCCTCGCAGGTCAAGAAATTCGATGAGCTAGGACGGGTCAGCCCTTCATTTGAAAGGGCCTGAAAATGCTCAACCCAACCCAACCCTAGAAATGTCAAGGGCAGGGCTAGCCCTTTTTTTAAAATTAATTTTTATTTTTTTTCTTTTCAAACTTATAATTCTATAACATCAAGAAAATGACAAGATTTCCAAATCAAATATGACAAACAATGGTGTTATTTCAATAGTACAGTAGCAAAAATCCTAGTGTGATTAGCATGTATCTAGGATACTAGATACGCGAGATACAGGTATCTGGTGTGATGCATCCCAGATACGCGAGTGAGATAAGAGAATGACGAGTGAGATGGGAGGAAGCCGAGGGCACTGGATTTGTCTATGTATCCTAGGTACATCTTAATCCACTTGAATAGAGTATATCTAGAACAAATTAACCTAATTTTGAGCCCATGTATTATGAGATACATGTATCTGGACATACCAAAATCTATTAAGATTCATAATATTACAACATAACACGCATTTAAGTAATTAGCTCGTATACTAGTGAGTTGTTGAAAATTATCCTTAAATAATTAGTTTTGGCCCGTAGGCTGGTGCCCCTGACCCGACCCCATTCAAGCCTCAAGGGCCAAAAGCTTATATGGGTCGGGCTTATAAGCCCTAGTTTTAAATGGGTTTGAAAAATCCTATCCCAACCCTAGTCCAATAACGGATTGAGTTGGACCAGCCCCATGGCCTAAGCCCATTTTGACGGCTCTAGATATGACCGTAAACGACGAGTACAAGTAAATATTTTCTTATAATTCTTTTTTTATTTTCTTTCCATATCATTTTTACGATATAATATAAAAAGAGGATTTATTTCTCAAACCTATACATGCTTCTTTCTTATTTCTGCAGAACAATATACGTTTTTAAATGTTAAATTGTTAGTTGAAATATTTATCATTTCATAAATAGTAGTACTATACTATACTTTTATGTAAATGAAGTTGGAGGTATTAATTTTATATTTGATGTTTCAGCTTTCATATTCAAAGTGAGTAAAGGTGGTGGAAGTATTTTCATTTATTAAGGTTTTGAAAACTTTTTACTTTAATATAGTTTTGTCAACTCTAATAGGACATTTTTCCACCGTAGTTATAATAATTTATGGTAGAATCAAGAAGAAATTTCTAATTAGTAAAGATTAATTTCATTTTACATGTCATTAATTAGTTATTATATTGTCAACATAGATTGTGGTGCGGTGATGAGACAATTTCATTCTTAATTAGAGGCCTTGGGTTAGAGCCTTGGAAATCCCGAATGGACCCACAGTGCGTGATCTATATATAGTTGGAGCTTCGAAAACTGAATGGAAAAAAATAGTTAGTTATTATAAATTCATTTTTTTACAAACACACAAAGCGCGAATAATTTCCCTCTAGTTAAGTGTTATAATACAAATCCTTTTGGAATCATGAAATATTTCTTGAATTCCAACAATGGCTTCACACAGTGGCGGAGCCACATGAGGTCGACACCCCTTCGTCGGAAAATTA
Organism: Solanum commersonii; assembly: GCA_029007595.1. Lineage (NCBI taxonomy): Eukaryota > Viridiplantae > Streptophyta > Magnoliopsida > Solanales > Solanaceae > Solanum > Solanum commersonii. The sequence continues at coordinate 1,411,756 of JAJTWQ010000055.1, read as the reverse complement.
CATTGTGTAGTTAGATTAAAAATATTTTTTTATGTATATATATTACATATTGACACTCCTTGACTTCTACGCGATTTTACTTTTTTATATTTTGACACCCCTTTATCAAATTTCTGGCTCCGCCATTGGCCTTCCCATCAAAAGATGTTCTAATATTCCAGCACAACTTGCATGGAAGGAGATTCTGATAGTATTCAAAATGTGGTGATCACTTTTTATAGTCTTTAATATGATGACACAAAGGTTCTTATATGTCTTTTAAGTATATAAAAATGATCCACGATAGAAGTTCTCTATGCCTTCCAACTTTAGTCTTTTGTTTTATCTTATTATTTTAGCAATATATTTTGGAATCAAAAGCTTTACATTAATTATCAAATACGAAAAAAGATCCACCAATTGGGAATGGGATTCATATTTAGATGAGAATATACACGTGCCAGGTTCTTAAACATTCTCCATGCAACCAATGAAGATGTGAAGAGGAAGATCACACATTTGGGTTTTTGTCATTAATTTTTATATATACTCTTATTTGTTTTTTTTCTTATTGGGTGCCCCATGTTTGATTTGACAAGATTCCAGCCTTCAAAATCAAGTGTTATGCAGTTTTGCACTTTTTCTGACTTGACCATTTAATGGATTTGTTTATCATCACAAAAAGGCACTGTTTGAAGCTTCATCCCAAAAAGGAACCAAAAGCATAAAAGCCTTCATGTACTAGGGCTTCTTTTGGGGGTCAGAAAGAAATTGTTTTAGCATAAACAAGAAAAAATTTAAATCTTAAGAATTCGGTTGGGTTTCGAGGGGTGTTTGGATAGACTTTTAAAAAGTGATTTATAAATCAAAAACTAAAAGTTATATGTTGGGACATTCAACTTTTGATTTTTTTTAAAATACTTTTTCTGCCTAAAAATGTACTTAAAATACTTTTTGAGTTATCGAAACACTTTCAAAACTAAAAAAAAAAAAAGGTTAAAAGTCAAAAACCACTAAAAATATTCATCTAAAGATTATGGTTTTGAAATTATAATTTCTCGCGCGACTAATTATCTCACCTAGAAGGTGAATAAAATAACAATACCAAATTGAATTGGATAGGGTGAATATTTAATTTAGAATTAAATTTGAAATAAAGTTTATATTGTATTTGAAGAGATAAATCCATATTGCCTATCATATACAATATTATTTAATCACAAATTTCATCCAAAATATCCTATTTATTCCACGTATCAAATCATCCCAAATAATATATAGTAGCATACATATGTTATATTTAAAACGGGGCAAAGCTAAGTGTGAAGGCCATTGTCCTAGGAAAAGTGATTCCAATATATATATATATATATATATATGCATGCGCGCAGCTCATTGGTTGATGAATAATTGGGATTCAGGTGAAATGAAAAAGCAGTTCATGCTGACTAGGTTGAGCACTGACCCACACAAAATTTTCTTCTATAATTTTTGTGGTTACAAGATACTATAAATCTAATATTTAAGTAAAGCTGGGTAGTGGATTTTACTTTTTAAATTTTCTGTTTTATCGATCATTTGATTTTGTTATTGCTCGGAGCTGTCAATTTTATTTTTTCTTAGGAATTTTTAAAAAGGACTACAGTTTGAACTTAACTAGAAATTCTTGGTTATAACCCATTGCGTTCGCAGGCCAGGCACCACGTTCACTATGCTTCATGCCCCCGACCTTCCGCGATCGTGGAGAGACTCCCACAATCACAGAGTTCATTTAACTAGTTTTTGTATAAAGGACCATCGTGAATTCAGCATTAGTTAGTTATTTTCAAACTGAGTTTTTGTGAGTTGTAGAGCTCCAAATTTGCTAATTCTTATTGCAATTGGTACGGAAGATTTGTGTCTCCGCATTGGGGTGATCATGGAGTCACAAGGAGCATGTATTTGATATAAAATTATTCCCGAAGTGTCACGATCCTAAATTTACAAGTCGTGATGGCACCTATGTTCCCAACTGATAGGTAAGCCAACCCAATAAGTTAACTTATTCAACTTAAACTATGAAAAGGTAAGTAGCAAGCAATATCTCGAATACTAAGTCTTTTATAATAAAATGCGGAAGAAACTGAAATACCACCATAAGATTTAGTGTCATAAGTACAAGAGCTTCTAAAGTTAATACAACTCTCTAATTATTTAACAAGTCTAAACATAATAAATATCCTATTAGAATACCAACACGACCTAATAAATAGAGACAGATGAAGGTATGGGCCGCAGAATATCCAAGCAGCTCACCACAACTCCAAGATTATCCAAACTCAGACTCAAGCTCCAAGAAATGCGCTCAAATTCGAATACAATCTGCACCACAAAAGAGTGCAGCAAGTGTAGTATGAGTACGAAACCACATGTACCATATATAACTCATTGACCAACAACAAAGAAGTAGTGACAGGAGTATATAAGAATAATTCTTTAATTTTACAAGTCCACCTTATACTTTTCAAACAATTTTCCATCAAATATGGATAATCAAAGTCACGTAATGTTCAACACCAATAAAACACATACTCAAACAAAAATGAAAGATGTAATGAGATGCAATGCAATGTGACACCATGAAATGATATGCGTAAAATACCCAATATTCTCTCAATTGTATATACATGATACTCCTCAGAAATATATCGAGAGTTCATGACCCATGGGGGACTCGCGAGATCCATATATCGACACGGATGATCTCCACGTGTTTGTGCGGACGATCTCAACGCACTATCATACAATACATAATCCCAGCACAGACGATCTTCACATGCCCAACTTATAATCATAACCAATCTCAACACGGACTGTAACACCCCGCTATTTGAAAGAACTAGAATTAGAAAGAAAAAATTTTCTGAAAAGATCAAATTTGGAAAGTTTGGCAAATTTTGCAAAGTGTAAGTTTTAGGTCAACTTCAAACTATCATAACTCTTAGTACATGATGAGTTAGGTGGAAAACAAGATGTAAAATTAAATTTCTTGGAATTATCTTTCCAACGCCACCGAGTTTGCTAAATTTTGAGCTCGTATGAGGGAGATATTCCCGTTTGAAGTTGGGTTGTCCAGTTAAGGAAAGTTACCCAGATTTAAGAGGAGTATTTTGATCTTTTCATTACCGAATTAAATCATTTCCTTTTTAGTAAGTTATTTGGGGTCTAAACTGACTTAGTTCAGTTTACGCAATTAAGAATTACGCTAGGGCTTTGAGAGAGGAGCAAAAAGGAGAAAAGTCAAGGCATTCTTGGAGATTTCTTACAGAATCAAAATCGTTTCGCCAAGAGTTGATCCCTAAAGAGGTATGTGAGACTTTCATAGAGTTGGGTTCGTTCACCCACGCGCCAATCATGTTTAGTTCAGCGAAATTTGCTCTAGAAAGTTGAAAGTTTGATAATTTTGAATTGTGTTCTTGAAATTGACTTTCGTTCTTGAGATTTGATGGAATTGTTGAGTTCTTGAGGAAATCATGTCGATTTTGAGTCATTTATGAATAGATTCTTGTGTACATATATTGGGTATCTAAATCTAAAGAGAATTTGAGAAAAAGAATCGAATTTAGGCGAATTGGGGTTAGAAAATGAAGAAGGAAAAAGTCGGGTGAAACTAGCAACCCAGTCCGCGTCGCAGACATGCCTCCCCTCTTTACAAAAGATTTCTCCGCGTCGCAGAGATTTCGCGAACCCCTCTGCCTTAAAATTTATTTCGCGAACAAGTATTTAAATGCATCTCCGCGTCACGGACTTGCTTCCAGACAATGATTTCTTGATCGTTTCTCATGTTTAGTTATCTAAAAACACTCTTAAACATCATGAGATCTTTCCTATCACAAATCACAACCTTGACTCCATAAATTCAAATTCAAGGAAAGTTAAGAGCCACGTCTAGGGAGTTCTTAGAGTCTTTTCAAATATCTTTTGCAAATGCTTTAAACTTGTTTTAAGACTTGAGATTTGAGTTGAGTAAAAAGTAAACAGTAAAGTTCATTTCTTCAAAAGAGTATATGGCGACTATTTATTCCCAAAGATTAAATGTTTTCACATTTAAACAAGATAGGAAACACCGATTTCCGAAAGAGCCTTTGAGCTAGTTTTCAGTTAGGAGTAAATGTTTTTACATTTAGAGAGGAAACACTGATTTCCTAGAGAGCCTTTGGGCTAGTTTTTGAGTAATTATCTCAAACCACATAAAGAGTAATGTTTTTAAACGTATGAGCTAGTTATATTTTTGGAGTAGTATTGAGCATCGATATGGGGAGAGTTCAGACAACGCACAGCCCACATAAACCATGTAGCCAACGTGAGTAAAAAAGAGTTATACTTTTTAGATAATTCCTTAGTGATTTTTAGCATAGACTAGTGGATCCACTTAGTAGTTAGGTTATATACCCTCTGACAAGGTATAGGACAGCCCTGGCAGCGTGAGGCACAATTGTTTATCATCATGTAGCTCATAAGTGATAGTTGTCGGTTAGAGAAACTCCCGTAGAGATATTTTGTATTCATATATACACAGAGTTAATTGTATTTTCATATACAAACAGAGTTTATATTGTATCCTTGCATACAAACTGAGTTACCATTGTATTTCTAAATACACAAAGTTGTTATCCATGTTTTAAAAGTTTTTCTTGATATTGCATTTACATTATTGCTTTATATTGAAATGAGTTGAGTTGAGACCAGGTATGTTCCTTCAGTTTCTTTCAAGCTTATGTCTTGTTTTAGTATTCCCCTCGCATGCTCGTACTTTCAATGTACTAATGCCAATTGGCCTGCATCTTTTTATGATGAAAATTCAGGTAACAAGGATCAGCATCTAGCACATCGTTGATCCAGTTGAACTTTAGAGTTGTTTGTGAGCCTCCTTGCTTTCGGAGGATCCCTTTTTATTGCTTTATCAGTTTAGTTCATTAAGATGTTGTGGGTCTTGTCCCGATGTACATCTCAGTTGTTAGAGGCTTCATAGACAATTACTTGATATTAGTTCATGAGTCTTTTCCATTCAGTTATGTTGAGACTTGAGTTTCCACCTTGGCGAGTTAAACTATTCTAAGTTTTCTATTGAGCTTTCAGTTTACCTTTTTAAGTACTTTTATTAGGAGTAAGTCTTCCGCTAAGTAGTAAGCCAGGCCAAGGGTTTGCTTGGGGCCAATAATGGTTCTCGAGTGTCAGTTCCACCCAGGGTGTAGGCTCGGGGGGTGACAAACTTGATATCATAGCACAAAGTTCAAGAGTCTTAGGGAGTCTATGAAGCCGTGTCTGTAGAGTCCTAGTTATTGGTGTGAAGCACGCCACATCTATATTTAGGAGGCTGCAACACTTAGGAACTAGCTCACTTCTTTCATACTCATTTCGTGCGATATTGTTTATCTCTAAAAAGTTTCTTCTAATTTGTGCTTGCGCGTGTCTTTCAGATCATGCCTCCACAAAGAGCTGTCAGAGGTCGTCTCGCTAGAAGGAGTGTTGAACCATGGGAACAAGGGGTACCAAATGCACCTGAAGTGTAACCCTAAGGAAAGGTCACCAATGCTGAGTTCCGGGAAGCTATCCGGATGTTGAGTCAAGTTGTGACCAATCAACTTGGACAAAGAGAAAGCCGACAAAAAGTGGATGATACATCAAGGATCCATGAGTTTTTAAGGATGAATCCGCCAAGCTTCACTAGTTCAAGTGTTACTGAGGATCCATAAAACTTCGTTAAAGAGCTTCAGAAAGATTTTGAGATTATGCACATTACCATAAATGTCAAAAATTAAAAACTAATTTGAAGAGACCCTAACCTTGAATTAAAGGAGAAATTATAAACAATGGAAAGGGAGTTAGGCAACAGCTTGGGCGGCGGCAGTAGCGGTGGGGGCATTAACGTCTTTGGCAATTTTAGAGAGAAGGAAGAGAAGGAAGAATGGGGAAAAATTGTGTCTGCGTATGCAGATATTTTAAAGAAAGCGATGGATAATGTCTCTTTGTCTGTCGCTTTTCTTTTAAATGGTTGACCAACATTTTGACCAAAAAGCGACGGACTAAGCGACATTGTCCGTCGCTTTTTTGAAATATTTGACCATCTATTTTGACCAAGAAGCGACGAACATAAAGATGCCGTCTATCGCTTCTTCAAAAAATAGTTAATCAATTGATTAATAGAAAGTTACGGACATCGTAGTTATTTTTTAATTTATAAATAATTATTTTTAATAAAAAGTAACAGACAATGTCTCTACCTATATTAAATAATTAATTATATATTATATATATACTTAACGCAAAAATCTGAGAAAAAAGCGACAGACTAAGAGATGTTGTCCGTCGCTTTTTGTAAAAAAAATAATTATTTTTATTAAAAAGCGACGAACAGTATGGCAATTGGCTTCGCTTCTAGGTGCAACATCGTCCGTCGCTTTTCCGTCCGTCATTTTTTTGACAGTTTTTTAGTAGCATAAGAAAACAAATGCAGTTAAGAGTTGGCCTAGATCTCTATCCCCTTCGGATATTTGATGTTTCTTGGGTTTGTCTGGTTATTATGGAAGGTTTGCTGAAGTGTTTTCTTTGATTGCCTCTCTATTGACCCAAAAGAAAGTTAAGTTCTTATGGTCGAAAGTGTGTGAGAAGAGTTTTCAAGAACTGAAAGATAGACTTACCTCCACTTCGGTGTTAACTTAATTTACCAATAGTATCTGATGGGTTTGTTGTTTATTGTGATGGTTCAATGATTGGATTAGGGTGTGTTCTTATGCAAATTAGGAAAGTTATTGCTTATGCTCCAAGGCAACTCAAGATTTATAAAAAGAACTATCCTACACATGATTTTTGAAACTGTTTTCACCGCCATAAAAGATTTCAATATGTGTTCAAGGAAAAGGATTAGTTTTGCCTTAAAGATATCCTACACATGATTTGAGACATTATTTGTATGGTGTTCATGTTAATGTTTTCACCGACCATAAAAGATTTCAATATGTGTTCAAGGAAAAGGATTTAAATCTTTGCCAACGTAGATGACTAGAACTTTCAAAGATGAATGCCCTTTATCACCTGGGCAAAGCCAATGTAGTGGTTGATGCCTTAAGGTTGTTATATATGAATAGTGTTGCACATGCTGAGAATGGTAAGAAAGAGTTGGTTCGTGATATTCACCGACTAGCTCGACTAGGTGTTCGGTTGGTTGATTCAAGTGAGGGTGTTTTTGTTGTTCATAATGGTTCAAAATCATCTTTTGTGTCGGGTGTAAAACCCAAACAAGATCTTGATATGATTTTAGTTGAGTTGAAGGAAGTGGTGCTTCAAAAGTTTGTTGAGCCTTTCTCCCAAGGGGGAGATAGTGTGCTTCGATATTAAGGTCGTTTATGTGTTTTCAATGTTGATGACTTAAGAGAGCAAATCTTATCAGAAGCCCACAGTTCTCGATATTCCATTCACCCCGAATCCACCAAGATGTATCATGACTTACGGGAGGTCTATTGGTGGGAAGAGATGAAGAAGAATATTGCAGAATTTTTTGCTAAGTGTCCTAATTGTCAACATGTGAAAGTTGAGCATTAAAAGCTGGGAGGTTTGTCCCTAGATATTTGTATTCCTACTTAGAAGTGGGAAGATCTGAATATGGACTTTATTGTTGGTTTATCCTACACTTGGCAGCAATATGACTCGATTTGGGTATAGTAAACCGTATGACGAAGTCGGCTCATTTCATTCCCATCAAGGTCTCTTATTCGATAAAGATTACACTAAGTTGTATCTAATAGAGGTGGTTAGGTTGCATGGAGTGCCCCTATCCATTATCTGCAATTGTGGTACCCAATTTACTTCTCAATTTTTTGTGGAAACATTGTTGTTGTTGTTGTTGTCGTTTTAAAATTTTAGCTTCAAATTTAGTATAATTACAAATAATTAATTATTTTAATAAATAAAAATTATTGTTTTTTGTGGTGCCGACACGTAAGCGTTATCACATCTCCTTATATATATATATATATATATATATATATATATATATATATAAAATTTATTATGGAACACAAAATCAGGTCAATCATATATATGGGCTCATATATTGAGTAATTTCAAATTATTTTAACGAAGAAATGCCTAAAATGTCCTTAAACTATGAGATTTGGTATAATATTGTCTTTTATCCACCTTATAAGTGTGAGTTGTTAGAAATAAGGGTATTTTTGAGCCAAAAGATTGATGACGGAGATATCGCGGGTCGAAAGGTGGACAGAGGATAATTTTATACCAATTCAAATAGTTGAGAAGCATTTTAAACTCTTCTGGCCTTCATTCGAATTTGGCTTTAGACCATATAGATACATTTGAGCCGCCCGTATAGTTGCAGGTGTTTATTTTTTCTTTCTAGTCTTTAAACAATGACCTAAGAAGTCTCTATCTTCTTCAAATTTCTTGAGGTCAAACTACATCCCAAACATCATATTATTTTTGTGAAGCTATTGTATCTACGTTAACAAAGAGCTTCTCAACCGCGACAATACCGCACTAGTTCTAATTATCAGAACATTATCTTTCCACCTAAAGTGGTACTAGCCTAGCCACATATAGTTCAAGATAGTTAATCTAGTGCTATTTGTCGAAAAATTATATTATGTATTTAAAAAATTATATGAAATATATATATATATCAAAAATTATTTTTTCACATATATATATTAAATCTTAAATATTCTTAACGAAATTTTTGACTGCGCTACTGAAAGTAATTGTATCTATCATTTGCCTACAAAAATAACCAATAAAATTTCAGTATTTCAAAACCAAAATATATGTGTAATACACATATTTTTTTTCTATAAAAAATAACAAAACAAATCTACATACTTTGGCTAGTTTAATAATTTCCCCCCCATCATATAGGTTCCATACTCTTTAAATACATCAACAAATTATATATTAAAGAATCCTCTAGTACAGAACACCTTTGGATTTAATTAGTTTTTCTTGGAGGACCAACTTGGTATTATATTTATTCTCCTTGTTAATAGTGGAATCCGTGTTTTTAGAGGAAAGGGGGAAGAATTCATGTTCAAGAGATGAGAGGAACAAAAGAAAAGGAGTGGTGGTGTCAACTACATTAATCCGTTATACCCAAGCCAATAATTCAGGTGGTTCGAAGAATAAAAGTATAAACCTATGAATAAGCCAACAAAATACAATTCTAAGGATGTAGTAGTATATAGTTCGTAAGTACAAAAAGTTAGTTCCGTTACAAGAAACCTCTTAGCACGTTTGAATTTTGAAAGATTGGTCCTGAAACAAAAAAAAAAATGCTCACAATGAGATTTAAAAGAAGATTTACCACTATACTACAACTTGCTTCTTGTTCATAAGGGGGTTCAAAATTAATATATCTACATAAATATAAAAATTTACCTTATATATACTTTGTAATGGAATCCACGTGGATCTGCCCTTGCCAGTATCCATATTGGAGTCTGACTAAATCGAAATTTGCTTTCATATTGAAGGGTAAAACCTCCCCAAAAAAGTCGAAAAAGAAGTAATTAATGTGAACTCCACCATCATCAGTACAAAAGATGTGTATTGTCTTTAACTAAGCAACAAAATTAATAACATGAAGATTGACCAGGTGTCATTAAGCCACTTGGCAACGAATATATAGCTTAGGTATGAGGTAAAGGATAAAAAAAATAGAATAGTAATTATATCCTGTGTCTCATTTTATGTGAGGTAATTTGACTTGATACAGAGTTTAAAAGAGAAATAAAGACTTTTAAAACTTGTGATAAAAAAAAGAATAATAGAAATTTGTGACTATAAATTATTTTATGAAAGGTAAATGAATATTTTAAAGTTAAATTGTTACTTATATATATTTTTTTGGGACTGACTAAAAAAAGAAAGTAAGTCATATAAATTGAAATAGAAAAAGTAAGATATAGAAATGAAAAGGTAAGATTCGTAGTGAGGTGGAAATTAAAGGTGGGCTAGTGTTTATTTTAATAGCAAGTGTATGGAAAAGGTAGAATTAGAATGAAAGTGGGAAGTATAAAATGTTGATAGAAAGGAAGAAAGAGAGAAGTTGTGGTAAGCAAGTAAAGTAAGGTTCAGGTAGTTGAGAAGAAGAGTAGTGCAACAACCTCGAAGCTAGTTCAAACTAGTGGGAGGTTGTCTGCCAAAAAGCAGCCAACACTCAATTAAATGGCTCGTGGTAAGGTTCAAATGAAGAGGATAGAGAACCCCGTTCATCGACAGGTCACTTTCTGCAAACGCCGAGCAGGCCTTATTAAGAAGGCGAAGGAGCTGTCCGTTTTGTGCGATGCTGAAATTGGTCTTTTCATTTTCTCCGCTCATGGAAAGCTCTATGAACTCGCTACTAAAGGGTAAACATCCTTTTTTCTCTGATTACCTACAAATATAGCTTAATCATCCATAATACTCTATTACTTTACAGTTATCCGTAATACTATATATACCTTATATATAAGAAAGTTATTTCTATAAATATCCTAAAACCTTAGATTTTGTTCTTAAGCTTTTTTTTTCTTTTTTCTTTCCCGTTATTCATTTTTGTGTTTTATGATGGAAGAAGCATGCAAGGGCTGATTGAGAGGTACCTCAAGTCAACCAAGGGAGTTGAGGTGGCTGAGGAAGCCAAAGATACACAAGCTCTGGTAAATCTTTTTTTTCTTTAACAGTATAGTTTAATAACATGTTATACATGGGATAAATATACACATTAACAAAAAATGTTAAAACATTTACTGACATTAAATTCAATATCATTATATGCGATAATTAATTGCTATTAAAAATATTATTTTTGATGTAACGTTACTACTATTTATTATAGAGAATTTCCTATATATATTAATTTAATTGTGTAAATAAATATTTTTTCCTATAGTAATTAAAGTCTCGTTGTAATGTCAATTTTAGCATCAGATGCTGTTTGTAGTGATATATTATTGCATGCATGACACATGGAAAGTGAGAATCACAACAAGATATAATATATTCAGTCGAATAGGGAAGACAACAAAAATTAATTAAGGATTATACTCACTTTTTACAGACAAAAGTACTGCACGGGATGCTTCATGCTTTGGAATATATAATTGCATTATTAACTGGAAAGTATATTAATTTATTTATTTTATTTATATTTATATATATTGGTAATAAGTGATATGAGCCCTTCCTTTGCATTTCTTGCTTTTTGACTTGGAAACTATCTACTCATAAAAAGGTACCCTCTACAAAGAAAAAAAGATCTTGGTTCTGAGGGAAAGGAGAACTAAAAATAAATAGGTGTAGTTAATTTTTAATTATAGTTTTTATCAACAAAATAAAGAGTTGATAGGAGTTAAAAAATTGCTTTTATGCTAGGAAGTTGTATTTAGAAATAATAATAAAAATACAAATAGACAATAGTTTTTACTTATATGTTGCAGTAATGAACGAAATTATGTTCTTTAGGACCCAAAAGAGGAGATCAACATGCTGAAGAATGAGATTGACGTACTCCAGAAAGGCTTAAGGTATATATTTATCATTTCTGATCAATCTAACTAATTTTTCTTTGTAGATAACATTGAACCTACCAAACAAAAATGTTGAGAACGATAAAATGACACAAGCCTTCTCTTCATTAACAAAATATTATATACAATCTCCTATGGTGCCTTGATAACTAGCGCCAACTACGATAAAACAGAAAAGTTATTAATTGCCTAACATTTAATACCAGTACAACAAGAGACGGAGCTATGTAGGGGTTCGTGGGTTCGGACGAACCACTAGCTTTTCCGTAGACCTAGTATTTGTATTAGAAAATTAAATACATACATATACCCATTAATAAGAATGATTAACTACTGATTAGTTGTAAGAATGGGTGGTGAAAATGATTTTCACACTAGTGTTGTGGGTTCAAACCCCACTATCAACATGCTTTGCAATATTTTTCTCTTCTGTCCTAAAATTTAGAACCCCCAAACACCTAATCATGGTTCCGCCTCTGAGTAGTGTGCTTGACACCAGTGAGAATTTTAGTGGTGGAGATGTGATGGAGTGAAATGATCCCCTCGTGAAACTTACTTCCTAAGAAAGTGACAATCAACATTTTAATGCGTTTATGAAAAACAGGATAGTGAGCTATGTGTCTGGTCGATTGGCTATCACAATAAACAACAATGAAATGGTCAATTCAGTAAACAAACTGTGAAGCCAGACCAAGTCACTTACCACCTTTCTCAATGACCTATATATACTCTACTTCTGGTGAGGATAAAGAGATTGTATGTATGTTGTTTCTTTGATTTTCAACTAACAGGATTGTCCCTTAGCTTAAGAATGAGAGGGGTGGTAGTTGAGGCAATCATATTCCTTTAAAACATCCCAAACAAACTTACTCTGTGAAATGATAACCCCTCAATCTACGCTAAGTATCTCTAGCCCCAAAAAGTAGTGTAGTTTGCCAAGATCCTTGATTTTGAATGTGTTGTGCAAATACATTTTCAGTTGTGTGACTTCTGTTGTGTTTGTCCTTGTTAATATGACATCATTAACATATATAGCTACAAACACCATTAGCGAGGTAGATTTCTTATAAATTACTGCATAATTATGATGTGAGTGTGTCTAATTGTAACGACTCAAAATTGGGAGTCGTTGTGACACCTACCCAATCCAATCATACTAGGTAAACCAATTGTCATACAAATTAAGAAAGCAAATGAAAACGGAAAGTAGAGTAAGGAAACATCTAATAACTCCAAATTAAATCATACTGCAAACTCTCATTATATCTATATAAACGAATATACACTCGATAAATTTCCAAAACCTCAGTGTCACGTGCACAAGAGCTAATTAATAAAAGAAAAACTTAATAAAATTCCATATGTCATTGTCAAAAGTATAAATGAAAAATAAATGAAGATAGAGAGGGAAATGGGTAAGTCTCCAGAGGCTGGAGCTCACCATGAATCTAACTAGTTAGACCTCGAATGAATCCAAATCACCGCTGCTAACTCGTGCAGGGATTTGCACCAGAAAAGATACAAAAAATGTAGGGTCAGTACAAATCACCAGTACTTAGTAGACATTATTGGTCGACCGAGCTTAAGCAATTACGATATCAAATAAAGAATACTAAATTTTACCCGTAGAAAATTCCCCAACAGTTTAATATACTCCTGAGATAGAATACACGACCATAGTGCATTAAATTCAATGCAATGCAATGAACAATGATCCTACCAGTAAACACCCACTCAATGAATATTGTAAGGTAGGACTTGTCACGGACCGAGTCTACACCCTGGACGTGGCCAACACTCGAAAATCATTGTTGGTCCCCAAGCAAACCCTCATCCTAGCTGACTACAAGCGTAAGACTAACTCAAGCATACATAAGCTTAAAACTGAAATTAAATTTCATTGAACTCAAATACTCAACCTTTTAAAAAGTCTGTACAATATTCAAAAGAAAGTAAATAGAGAAAACTTCTCAACTTCGTCTATCTATGAAGCCTCTACTATTACAGAAGGATATTGGGACAAGACTCACGACATCTCAAAACTACTAACTGTAAGGTAAAGATGAAGCCTCCAGAATATAAGAAGGCTTACCAAAGCTGACTGGAATATCGTGTGACCTCAACGAAACGCCCGTTGATGATCCTGAATACCTGTAATTGCATAATGAAACGATGCAGGCCAAATGGCGTCAGTACATAGAATGTACGAGCATGTAAGGGGAACTCTACAACATAAGTATAAGCTCAGACTGAAATAAGGAAGACATAATCACCTCGTCTCAACTCACTATGACTCAAGAATACTCAACTCGACTCAAGAATATTCAACTCAACTCAAGGATATTCAACTCAACTCTGGATACTCAACTCAAACTCAAGATTCTCAACTCAAACTCAAAATAAAAGCAACAATAAAAGATGCTATATACATGAAGCTTTTAAAACAGTAGATAATAACTCAAATGTATATAAAAATATAATAATAAACTCATTATTTTTATTTGGACGATTCTCTAACCGACAACCATCACTGTGAGTTATGTGATGATACAGGATCTCTCCCAAGCTGCAAGAATTGTCCTATACCTTGCCGGGGTATAGGACATCCCCAACAAAGTGGATCCATTAAGCTATGCTTAAAAGGCAATAAAGAATCATCTAAAAAGTTTAACCCTTTACCCATATTGACAAACATGGTTTATGAGGATTTTGAGTTATCTGAACTCATCCCCATATCGATACTCAATACTACTCTCAATAATATATACTTATCTCATATGTTTAAAAGCATAACTCGTCCTCTGGTTTGTGATAATTGATCAAACTACCCTCTTAAAAAAGGCAATTGCTCTTGAAATATCTTTTGAACTCATAACTCATTTAGAAATCTCAATTTCTCTTTTATCAATGCAAAAATTGATAATTCTGGAATACATAGTCCCCTTATACTCATATTCAACTCATACTTGAAACTCTTTCTCAAAAACATATCAAAATCATATTAAATATGATCATTGATGACTTGGGAAGTCATACTGCATAAATATTGATGGTGTATCTAAATATCATACTGCTCATACATTGATGACATACTCGATTATCATACTAATCATGTTTTAAAAACTCTTTTCTCAAAACTCATCTTTACTTTCTCAAATCTCAGTTTAAGAACTCAAGTGTTGGATTTAAAAAGCTTCTCAAAATTCATAAGTCAGCTCATAGGGTTTATGTGGAATTATGGACATGAACGACTCAATTCAGGGGTCTTAATAGAAATATAGAAACTCAGTACTTAGAACTCAAGACTCAAGAACTCAAAACTCATGACTCAACGATAGACTCCTCATCAATGATGCTCAATTCATGGAGTTCATAAGGAATTATAGGCATGAACGACTCAACTCAAAGATCTCAATAACAATGTAGACTCATGAATACAACTCATTCTCATTATCATACTCAAGTACTCAACTCTTAAAACAAGTTTAAAAGATTGTAAAGACTTCTCTAAATGACTCAAGGAACTTCCTCAAATTTACTCTTAACTCTATCTTTAATTTGAATTATGAATTCAAGGTTATGATTTATGATATATAGGATCTCTTGATGATTGAATGTACTTTGGATAATTAAAATCAGGAAGAGAGTGAAGATACGCTTTAAAAGAACTCAGATGGGATGAAAAACGAAAGAAGAACGGGGGCAGGCGACCCTGGCGCATTCCAGGGTGCCAGTGCCTAAACTCCAGGACACCATTACTCACGCACTGCAAGTGTGGCGCGCTAGCCCCTCTGGCACATCTGTGGCGCGTTGCGCCACCCCTTCCCTGAATATTCTAACGAATTTTTCTTCTCAATTTTTTATTCTAATTCACCTAGAATCGATTGTTTTCTTCCAAATTTCCTTAGATTCGTATACCCAACATAAGTAAACAAAAATCTACTCAAATTTCCTCAAGAACAACCCTCAAACTCGAAACCCTCGCCTCAATAACTCATCAATCTTTATTAATAACGAATGAAGAACAAAACTTCAAGAAACTCATCAAGAACTCAATACATGAAATCTCATGGCCAAATTCAATAAGAAAAGTCATGATTGACGTGAAGGTGAACTAACCCATCACTATGAAAACTTACATACCTTGAAAGAATTAAATTCTTGGCGAAAATCCTCAAAGCTCACAAAAATCTTGAACACTCTTCTTTTCTCCTCCTGAACTCCTCTCAAAAATTCTAAGCGTGTTTAGGAATGACTAAAATTGATTCCAAGCATTTTAGACCCCTAAAAGATTAACAAAAATGAGCTAGGCTTGTGGGGGTAAGGAAAAGACTAAAATATCCCTCCTTAAAACGGATGAATTGCCTTAACTAGACAGACTGCACTCCAATGGGCATATCTCCTTCATTTGAACTTGGAATTTTGCAAACTCAGCGACATTGGAAAGAAGACTCATAGATCTTTGATTTGATAGATCATGGGCCATCTAAAACATTTTGTGCTGAAAGTTATGGTCGTTTGAAGTTTACCAAAGAATAATCTCATAGAGAAATTTAATTGGAAGGAAAATTCCCAACTCAACTTTATGCTATGAAGTTTTAGCGACCTTAACATCTAAGAAATTTTGAATCACTCGGGAAAAAACTTATTCACCATAAAGAATGACTTGAGTCTTAACTTCGAAATTTTTGGAATGTTACAAGGACTCATGGAGGACTCCCGAGGTCCATATACCTATCTAGAAAAGATCCCATCGAGCCTAAAATTCTCTTTCATAAAACTATTGTTTCCATTCAATCAAGTCAAGGATCAATGAAAGGAATGATTATAAATGAGGACGATTAGAAGATGAATGCACATGCAGCATATATGAATACAACGAAATTCTCAATTCAAGACACAAGCTACGAGCTTCAATATCAATAAAGTTTCTCATTTTTGCACATAGGCCACACTTTCTCTTTCATTTTATAGAAGGAGAATACTTTCTTTATAGAATGCTCAAATTTTATATAGGCTACTTAAGACCACTTAAGATGATTAGAATCATATATTACATCTTTATTTATAATAATAAAAATGTAAAACTAAAGGTCTTGCACAAATAACTAGGTACATGTATCACAATTTACTAGATCCATGTCTTACAAAATCCTACAAGACTTCTTGAAATAACTAAGAGACAATATTGGAAGACTAAACATTAAGGTGTGAATGCATTAATTCCAACAATGTAATGAACAATGATCCTACTAGTATACACCCACTCAAAAGTGGAATATTGTAAGGTAGGACTCATGGGGGACTCCCCAGGTCCATATACCTATCCAGAAAATATCCCATCAAGCCTAAAATTCTCTTTCATAAAAATATTGGTTTCATTTAATCAAGTCAAGGATCAATGAAAGGAATGATTATGTATGAGGACGATTAGAATATGAATGCACATGCAACATATATGAATACAATAAAATAAAATTATCAATTCAAGACACAAGCTAAGCTACTAGCTTCAATATCAATAAAGTTTCTCATTCTTTCCCATAGGCCACACTTTCTCTTTCATTTTATTTACATTCCAGATCGTGTATCCTCATTGCAAATCACCTCTCATACATAAAATAACGCGTGAATCAGTCCAAGATGAAATATACGAATCAATATTTCCAAGTCTCAAGCCACTCATCGCCTTTACAATTCAAAAAATTTATTAAGTACTTCAACCCAACAAATCGCCCACCCAATAACACATTTTAGATGATAAGTCATCACCCAAACCAAGTCTGAAAAAGAGTAATCCATAACTTATATCTTTACGAATGCGGAGCACCTATAACGATCGTGAATGTGACCTAACTCAACACTCTGCAAACGCAAAGGTTAATTGTTACATGGTCCTACAACTCTTCTTTCACAAAAATTACCAAGGGTCCCACAATTGCGAGGGACATCCTGGTCCTTCTTTGCGAATGCGGTGGGATCTTCGTGAATAAAAAGAAGGGGATACACCAGATAGCTCATAGCAAAACAAAAGTCATTCTCAAAACTCAATCTAAGCCCTAAACACAAACCACTAGTGCAAAATGAGTCTTAAAACACATCCTCTGATCATTTAGGTCAAATGTTGATCGAGATCAACTCAAAACTTAAGGAAACTTCAAAATTCAACCAACCGACCAACCCCCCCTCCCCCCACTCCAAAAGCCTCAAGGAATAAACTAAATCCCCATATAGGCCAATAATCTCCTAGTGGAATCATCAAAACTCAAACCTAACCTTGACAATCTCAAATGTTGACTTTGGTCAAACTTCCAAAGTCTCAGACTTAAAAGGCAAAAAGAAAATCTTCCAATACTCATTTGATCACCTTGGTAATCAGACCACACATTCCCGTAAGTCATAATTACCAATCCAAGTTTACAGGGATGGTTAATCGGGAAAAAAAGAAGTGACAATCACAAAATGACCTTGAAGGTTTTTACATCCTCCACTACTAAAACATACATAGAACATAAAGAGATAGGACATACTTGAAAGCTCAAGAAGTTGGACTACTCTGCATGTCCAACTTAGTATCCCATGTGGTCCTTTCCACAAGATGATTCTTTTGCACCTTCACAGAAGTTATAATGCTTATCCAATATAGTTATAGGCTTCTCCTTAAAAGTCATATTCCAATCTAATTGCAACACGTCTCACTAAATCACATGGGAACTATTCGAATGATATTTCTTCTATATGGACACATAAAACACATGGTGAACACCCGAAAGACCTAGAGGTAAGTCTAACTCCTAAGCAACCTCACTAATGCGCTGAAAGATCTCGAAAGGACTAATAAACCTCAGGCTAAGCTTGATCTTCTTTCCAAAAATCATGATACCTTTCATAGGTGATACCTTGAGCAAAACCTTCTCATTAATCATTAACCCTAAACCTCAAACTATTTTATTTGTATCTCTTTGTCCTACTTTAGTTGTCAAAAGCCACTCTTGGATCAACTTCACTTTTTCCATAAAATCTCTCAACATATTACTACCCAAAGGCCTAACATTGAAGGCATTGAACCAAACCAACAGAGATCTACATCTCTTATCATACAAAGTCTCAACTGATGCCATTTGGATGCTGAAATGGAAGTTATTATTATACGCAAACTCAGCTAAAGGGAAAAAAACTAATCTCAACGGCCTCAAAAATTAATGACTTAATCCAAAATATATCCTCAAGGACTTGAATAGTTCTCTCTAATGACCATCCGTCTATAGGTAAAATATTGTACAAAGCTCAACTCAGGTACCCAAATTCTTTTGCATCAAACTCCAAAAATGAGATATGAATTAAGTATCCCTATAAAATGATGGAAATAAGAACACTGTGAAAATGAATGATCTCTCATATGTAAATTTGCACCAACTTTTACAAATTGTAGCTAGTTTGGACTGGTATCAAGTGAACAGGTTTGGCTAATCTATCAATAATTATCCAAATGCCACCAAATTTCCTTGAAGTTTGTGGTAATCCTACCAAAAAACCAATAGCTATCCACTTTTACTTCCTTTTGGGTATTGGTATCCTATAAATCAGCTCACTTGGTCTTTGGTGCCTATTTTTTACTTGCTATCAATTTAAACACTGAGACACATACTCCATGAAATATTTATGCCAACACAGTTCTCTTATCCATCGTTCCAGTAGTGGGCTCATCTCATAGAGGGAAAAGCCAAAATATAGCCATATCTTCATCCTACACCACTAATTGTGTTGCTTGAAATCATGATACATCTTCGCTGCCCCCGTATGGATCGAACATCTACAACTATGAGTCTTCTCCATAATCAATTTAGTTAAGTCACACACTTTAGGAGCACAAACACGACCCTTAATACTCAAAACTCCCTCCGAATCTAATACTACCTCTCTAGCTTTATACCTAAACACATTGTCTCAACCTTAAATTTTCATCCTCAAATTGTTTAGCCTTAATGAACTCCAAGAGAATAGACTGAGCCTACACTAGCAAGAACCCTCTCGTGCTCGAAATATCAAGTCACATCAAATGGTTGGCTAATAACTAAATGTACAAAGCCAAAGGATGCTCCTCAGCTAACAACAATGCACGACTACCCATACTTATTTCCTTCCTACCCTAGGGATTCTCTACCACATTGTCCTTATTCGAGTGATAATTTTTTTAATATATCATAGTCCTTGAGAAACTCTAACCACCTAGGTTTTCTAAAATTGAGATCCTTCTTATTATAGCTACGATGATCGGTGAAGATCTCACAATGAATGCCATAGAGGTAATGCCTCCAAATTTTCAAAGAGAAAACTACAACTACCAACTTCAAATAATGAGAGAGGTAGCTCCGCTCTATCCATCGTATAGATCAAGATGTCATCGATGAACAAAATGATGAATGAATCTAAACGTGGTCAGAATACCCCATTCATCAACTCATAAATGTCTCTAAGGTATTAATCAACCCAAAAACATTACTATGAATTAGTAATGTCCCAAACGAGTCTTACAGGCAATCTTAAGAATGTCTAAAGCTTGAATCTTTGACTAATGGTAGCCCGATATCAAATCAACCTTTGAAAACATGGAAACACCCTAAAGCTCATCAAGCAAGTCATCAATGATAGGTACCATATAATTGTTCTTGATAAACAACTTATGTAAGTACCAATTGTCAATACACATCTGGGTAGACTATCTTTCTTGTTTACAAACAAACTAGGAGCAACCCAAGGGCAAACATTAGGTCTGATGAATCTATTACTCAACAAATCCTACAACTATTCTATTAACTCTAACATTGTCATCATATAGGGTGGAATGGAAATGGGTTGAGTGCTCGACTATAAATCAATGTCAAAATTGATGTCATGACCTGGTGGAATGCCTAGTAAGTTTGTTGAAAATACCTCCGCAAACTAATTCATCACATGAGCAAACTTAAATGAGGGAGTATCAACACTAGTATCCCAAATGTATTCTAAGTAAGCCAAACAACCCTTCTCTACCATTCTCTTCGCCTTTAAAAATAAAATCACCTTTTTTGGGGCATGACTAATCATACCCTTCCACACCAACTAAGGAATACCATGCATTATTAGAGTAATGGTCTTGGCATGAAAATCTAAGATAACATGATAAGGAGATAGTCAATTCGTACCTAAAATTACATCAAAATCTACTATATTAGGAATAAGGAGATCCACCCAAGTATCTTACCCCTAAATATTCACAACACTAAATAGATACACTTGATCCACTACTAATGAATCACCTATATGGTTGAAACACGAATATGGACGGTAGTGAATCACACATCATAGCCAGATGCATAGAAAAATAGGTAGACACATATGAATAATTAGAACTAGGATCAAATAGCACCAAAACTAAAAGATGACAAAGCGAATAGTACCATATTGATTGCATCTAAAGCCTCGACCTCTAGTCTACCTAAAAAAATATAATATTGACCATGCCCATTCCCGTACAATGTGCCTCTATTAAATATTTCAAAATCAGTATGAGCCCCACCTTTAGCATTTTGAGAACCACCTTTCCTAGTATCTGAATCTCCTTTAGATGGTGGTGCCGGAAATAGATGGGTCTTAACCTATAAACCCTATTAATCCCCACTCAACTTGTTCCTAGAGCGCTCATTAGCAATGTCCTAATTCACCATAATCGAAACATTCTTTGCTTGACATAGGCTGATGAGACAAATTAAAATGTTTGTCATGGCTTGTGAATCCAAAACGAGAACCCATAGAAATCTATCTTAAACCATAGGTGCGTGAATAACTACCATTGAAATTTTGTAGTACATGCTGAATGGGCATGCTAGTTTGTTAATCGTGACCTCTTCCCAAGAATTCCTTGCCCTAGATGATGAACTACTGAAACTACCATGTTTACAAACCTCTTGTCATTGCCTTTATAGGCATTATGGCAAATCTACTCAATACTCTTAGCATGATCAAATGTTTGATAGACAAATGGAGAGGACTAATTAATCCCTTCACAAACTTCTTAAATCTCTCCTCCTTTGTAAATATGCTTAATAATGCATGCCTACCCAAGGCATGTAACCTAGTCTTATACTTAGTAACATTCACAATAGCCTTCTCTAGATCATTAAATTGATCCCTCAGACTCCCTCTCATACTACGAGCAAATACTTCCCCAAGAAGGCCTCAAAAAACTATATCCAAAATATAGAAGGTGAAGTCCTATTATTTAAGAAGTAGTGAAGTCTGTACCATGTAAGTCAATCAAATAAACCAAGGTTTTAGAACCTCTCCTAAAATCTAACCAAGAACTCATAAGCATCCTTCGCAGGTGCACTAGTGAAACAACGAAGACCCATTCAAACAAATCTATCAAACATATTTTACTCCTCAACTATCTTCATAAGTATTTCCATAACAAGTGATATTGGAAAAACATCCATTCTAGGAGCCACATCAGCAACTGACTGTGCCTTCGGAGTATGAAAGCCTTGAACATGTACCAGCTCTCGGAGTTGAACCCTAACTCTAGTATGTGAACCATCGGGGGTGATAGGTAGACCTCATGTCTAAGCCATACCCTCCAATAAACTCATAATGCACAACATAGTATTTAGTAGAACTCTAGTCGCTACGAAGCCCTGTGGAACCTGGTCTATCCCCAAACCTTCCATATGAAAATCCATATCCTTAATCGTAGGCTAAGGTTACATCTCTTAAGCACGGCCCTAAGATGGAGAAATAACACCTTCCCTATCTCTACCATGACCCTGAATTAGGACCCTAGTAGTGGGTGTGGGTGCATCATATTGTATCGCATGCAGCTGATCTCGTTCCCACCATGTGAGTGAATGAAATCAATAGATAACTAATTTCATATGATAATGAATCAAAGAATATAATTTTCCTATGAATGTCTCGTAGCCTCCTGAAGATAGATACATACATCACCGTGCCAATCCGGTGAGTAAATATCATGTCACTTGATATACCATCTGTCTTAGCCATAGTACTCGTTCCCTTACAAATTTGATTACCTTGTAGTTTTAATTGCTATTGTGAGAATTACTATAGGGATAGCCATGCAATTTATAGCATTTGTCCTTGGTGTGTCCATGCCTCTTTGAAAGTCATTAGTTAAGGCATTCCTACTATTACTACTTTATGAATAGTAATTGTTTCCTGTGTAGTTGTTGTTGTTTCTTGAATAATTAATTATTGTATTTCAGATATGTTTCTGGAATAATTTATCCCAAAAATCTTTCCCATTGGACTCTTATTATTGAAAGTGTTCTCATTCAATGAGGTTTATTCCATTGTCAATCGATTGAATATTTTATTAAACTCTCTTTGTTTCTCTTCTCGAATCAATAGGGAAGATGTTTGTGACATAGAATACTCTCTCTTTAGGATACCTACCTCTTCCCACTGTGTATAATTTGTTCAATTCAATAAGGAATTGAATTAGACATACTGTCATTTGCTCCACATATGCATGTGCAGTTGCAATGATTTTTGAGGCTCAAAGTACTCGGTTGGTTCCATAATTTCATCATCCTTATCTAGTAGCTAGTAATATACATAACTCCTTGGGTGGTATTGTTGATTTACTTTTGAATCTCATACAATTTTTCTCCACTGGTTTGAGAATATCTATCGTCTAGCTCTATCCAAAGTTCCTTAAAAATTGGCTCAAAAAAGAGAATGATACCTTTCGGGGAATAATCAAACCCATGTTTGAATTGAATGTTAGAGTATAAGTTTAGTTACTTAAGTACCATGCATTCAACGAATTATTAGTTTCTTCTCTTTCTGTTCTTCTTGTTCGTCAATAATGCTATAAAGTTTAATTATCAAAAAAACGTCTCCTTAGCTACATGTATGGGGGAGGCGCTGGAACAATGACACTGGATGAACTGCATTCACTTGAAAAGTACCTAGAAATATGGATGTATCATATTCGTTCAGCAAAGGTAATAATTTCATCAAAGCAGTATATACTTTGTTGTTGAAATTATTTATTCTAGTACTTTTATTCATGTGAAATGAGAGTAGTTTGATTTTCTAAAACTATCTTGTAGATGGATATTATGTTTCAAGAGATCCAACTGCTGAAGAATAAGGTTAGGCAATATCCAGCTTTTATATTACATTTACAGTGCATAATATGTTGAACAAAGAAGTTTACTATTGAAGAAGATGTGCTTTCAATTCTATTTATTATTTTTCTTAATGGGCGTGAAATGAGCTAAGATAACACTTATCTTGGGACGAAGGTAGTATAATTCGACTCGTGTAATTATAATTAGTAAAGTTTATTCCAATATAATGAGATTTATGGGTTTTTATTTGCGACACGACATCTTCAAACGTGATGTAAAGTTTCTAAGCATATTATGATTTAATATTTAGTGGTAGTACTTGTTTCTTACAACCTTTAGTTTAATTACTAAAAATGTTATCATGTTTATATTAGGAAGGGATACTGGAAGCTGCAAACAAATATTTACAGGATAAGGTAAGACGACAAAGATATTTGGAATTCCAAATATTCAATTCTTTGTTTCTCTTTTTTTTTAACTTATAATACATGATAAACATTATTTTTTTCATTGTGTATTTTGCAGATAGATGAGCAATACACCGTGACTAACATGACACAGAATTTGACTGACTTTCAATGCCCACTAACTGTACAAAATGAGATATTCCAGTTCTAACATATGCTCACTACATAAGCTATTCTTATTGTGAAGCATCTACGTAATTTGGTAAGGAGATGTAATAATGATGATTGAGTAATTTCACTTTGGAGACATGAACATATAAGTATGTTATTATGTTCAATTTAGGTAATATGTTTAGTGTGTGAGCCTCTTTAGTGTATCTTATCTAGTATGGTGCTACTTATTATATATGTCATCTTATAATTTCTAAGTTGAATCCTTGTTTTGCTATTCAAATGAATCGTTGTTTTGTTATTGATTGGTTAAATGAACTTATTATTCAATTTACAATACTATTTATCATATCATATATATATATATATATATTATTTAATAAATTATACTTTTCACCTCCTAGGTTTATTGCAAGCTAAAGAGTACTCCTAAAGAAATTATACATTGATTTAGGAAGTAATACTTGAATCAGTTATTAATTTATAATTAGGGGAAACTATATAAATAGGCCATAAAATTCAAAACAATTGCAAGTTCATACTCAAATCCAAAGTAATTCCTGAAATATCCATTCTCTCATATGTAATTACAGCCCATACCCCCATTTATTAAGCCTGATAATTTTCGCTTAACTGATACTAAATCAGTATCATATACTATATTGATATTATTAAGGCTGATGATTTTCGCTTAACTAATACTAAATCAGTATCATATATTGTATTGGTATCATTAAGGTTGATAATTTCGCTTAACTTGATACTAAGGTTGATAATTTCACAGAAATAGTTGCGCAGATCTGGGAAACTATTTCTGCTCGATCTTTTCTTCCTCTCCCAAACTCAATTTAAATCATACCCATTGAACTTCTACAGTAAAACCTCTTGAATTCTTATAACCCAAAATAATTTCAGTGAAAACCACCCAAGAACTATCAATTTACTCACTCATCAACAAGATTTTCGCCTCAAGAACTCATCCAAACATCAAAATTCAAGAATGGAGAGCAACACTTCAAGAACACTCATCAAGAACTTAAATTTCTCAATCTTTATGGATGAATTTGATAAGGTAAAACATGATTGGCGTGTGGGTGAACGAATCCAACACTATGAGAACTTACATACCTCGATTTGACAAAACAATCCCTCGATTCGCAAGCAATCTTGATCGTTCTTCCTTTTCTCCTCTTTTCTCTTCTTGAACTCTCTTCTAAAACCCTAAGTGTAATTTAGGGTTTGTAAAACTGACCTAAATCTGATTTGACCCCAAAATATTACTAAAAACATTTTTAATCCAATGGGATAAGGAAAAGACCAAAATACCCCTCATTAGTTCGGGTAACTTTCTTTAACTGGACATGATAACTTTAAACGGATATATCTCCCTCATCCAAACTCGAAACTTAGCAAACTCGGTGGAGTTGGAAAGAGGATTCCAAGACCTTTCATTTGATATCTTATGGGTCACCTAACTCATTCTGTACTGAAAGTTATGGTCATTTGAAGTTGACCAAAAACTCATAGCTTAGCATAACTTTGCAAAATTTTCAAATTAGCTATTTCCAATTTAGCGTTTTCTAAATTTAGCTCTTTCTAAGGCGGGATGTTACACAAATAAAAAATATCAAAAATGGCATTGCAATTTGAACTATATCTTGAGTAAAATCATTATTAACTGTCTTTTGCTTATAAACTTAAGGGATAAGAGTCTGAAAATACCCCAACTTTGGTCGGATTTGTTGTTGTGATACTAAACTTTCATGAGGACCTATTACCTCCCTAGACTATTTAATACCGTATTTTTTACCCCTGGACTATTTAATAGTGTATTTTAAAGGTATATATGTGCCCATGTGGACATATTACTATTTATAATTTTGCATTATTTTTTATGTTCAGTGGGCAAATATATGTTTAAAATATGGTATTAAATAGTCTAAGAAGGTAATAGGTCCTCATGAAAGTTTAGTATCGCAACAACAAATTCGACCAAAGTTGGAGTATTTTTCAAACCCTTATCCCTAAACTTAACTATTGTATAGTATGTCTTCAAAGTTGTATTGAAATTAGCATAAGAAAAATTACCCATGGTGTTAATCCTCATCACTATCTACATAAACAAATAAGAACATTGTTTTTAAAATTAGAACAAGAAAAAACATAAGTAGGATCTACTGATTATAGATTACAGAAAACACAATTAAAAAAAATGCTACTTCAACAAAATAAAACATAGTCTAAAAGAGTAAGTTTCAACTATTACTTATTTCTCTGAATGGTGTCCCAATTTTTCTCTGTTACAAAAGTATGAGAGATGAATCATTACCATGCCCAAGGCTGGTCTCTTAATTCTCCTATAATGGCTTACCATTAAGAGATATTTTTAATGCAAAATTAAATAATGGAAGTTATAAATATGAAGGGTTGATAGTCATGGGTATAAAGATGAGCTTTTGTAATAAATTAATTGTGACTTTTTTAAAAAAAAAGTCAAAATAAAGGAGAAAAAAATGAACATAGCTTTGTCTAATTACAGTTACATTTGTAATATTCAGTTGTAATTAGAGTTATAGAGGAGTATTTGCAAATATTTTATAAAATAAATAAAATAAAAAAAGACAAAAAAAAAAAAAAGGAATCGTGGAAAGATATAAATAGTATAGTATTAATGAGGAAAGAAAAAATGCAAATGAGTCTTTTTCGTGAAATTTCAAAAAGGACAATTTATTTTGGAGGAAAAACGGAAAACAAAGAAGGTAAAAGAAGAATTTTAGGAAGATATAACAGTGTAGTATT
Source organism: Solanum commersonii (assembly GCA_029007595.1). NCBI lineage: Eukaryota > Viridiplantae > Streptophyta > Magnoliopsida > Solanales > Solanaceae > Solanum > Solanum commersonii. The sequence goes on along the minus strand of JAJTWQ010000055.1, from coordinate 1,384,708 downwards.
AATAAGGAAAGAGAAAATATTTAAGTTTACCCTTTCTCTGATTTTTTTAAAGAATAAATTAAGGAAAAAATCTAACATATATATAGCTAGATAAAAAAGAGGTGATGTGGCACCTCTCAATGGTCAAGGATCTTATTTATCTTTTTGTGGTTTTTTTGACATCTTTTCTAATTTTTTTCAATTATTCTATTTTATAAAATCATCTCCTTAATTCATACCTCTTCATTTTCATAAATCCAATTCAATTCAAATCCTAATTAATTTAGTACTACCTCTGTTTATTTTTAATTGTCATAGTTTTCTTTTTTAGAGTAAAACGATAATAACTTTGACTAACATTTTACGATATATTTTTTCATCATATTGATATGCAAAAAAAATGGATTTTGTAGTACTTTTCATATAGTTTTTGAATAACTATTTTTAAAAAAAAATATGAATTAATGTAATCTAATTTAACTTTGAAAGTTAGTCAAATTGGCTTTGAAAAGCAACATGACAAATAAAAGTGGACAGAGAGAGAATGTCTATAACTCCTAACCTTTCATATTCATAAACTTCAAATTATTTAATATACAAATTTATAACTCCTTAAAATCACACTTATAAAAAGATATTTTGAGACATGTTTGATGATTATTTTATTTTCATCTTTTTCTTATTATTCATTTTTTGTCTCTTTGGTTGGTTAATTTTATGTTTTCTTTGATCTAATTTTGCAAGAGAAAGATGTATAATGAAGAATATTAGATATTTTAGCATAGTTTGATTTTACGAGGTAAGATGATTCGACATGCATTATATAACCATCACTTTTTTTTCTATTGTAATTATATATTAATGTTGTTTTTTTTGGCTTCTTGATGATACAAATCATGATTATTTTTTTAGAAATAATGATTTGATTTTTTTCCTCTTTTGTTTTTCTTTGTAGTTTCTTGAGATTTTTTTCCCTTATTTTTGTAGTTTCTAGAAAATCTGATTATTTTTATTCTCTTATTCTCTTTGTAGGTGTCACGATCCAGACAGTCGTGAGTGGTACCCACACTAACCCTCTGGTGGGAGAACCATTACTACAAGTCAACTACACAACTTAATGAAAATATAGGCATTTAAAGATACGGAAGTAGGTTTAAATGACAAAAAAAATGGAGTCCCCATAAACTCCAAGGGTTCAACTAAAACAACGAAACGTAACTAATGCGGAAATTCAACCCCTAGAACCTGAAAGTCATTGTACCAAAACACCTATTAACTAGCAAGTCTAAGAAAAGGGGGCGCAGCCCCGAAAACTAAACAAAACACCTTAAACAAATAGTCTGAGTCTGAAAAAAGTGGACTTAAACAAAAGAGATCCATGGCAGCCTGAAAAAATTGACTCACCATTGAATCCAGTCACGCTCAAAGTCAACTAACTGAGGTCTGTCAGTAGCCGCATGAAGATGCCCTTTACTCAACAAAGAACAAACAAGTGCAGTATCAGTACACAACCACAGTGTACTGGTAGGATCATGCGGCTTGATATACCGTGAGTTTACGGTATTTATAATACATTTCACTTACAAGTTGTGTGTGTCTAGGGTTTTATTTGTATTAGTTTTCATGTGTTTTTATCATATTTTGCAGGAAAGATGTTCAGACTCGGAATTAAAGAGACAGCTGACAGAATTGCAGAAAAGGGCATCTACAGATCGTAGATCCGTTGACACTCCGTAGATGGTAGTCGTAGATCAGCAGCCAAGGCATGGAAGGAAAATCAAGGAAATCTAACCAAGTGTGGAACCACGGTACCCATTGACGGTCTGTAAATTGATCTACGGACCATACTGTTGATCCGTAGATTGATATTGCGAGGGTTCTAGTACCTGATTTTTGAAGATTCAAAGTGTGGAGCTACGAAAGGGGGATTGATAGACCGTAGATCTATCTACGGTCCGTACTGCAGTTTCGTCGTTTGCTTCAGAGAAGTTGATTTTTGGAAGTTGAAATATTTTCCAAGTCTTGGCTGACGGAAGGGACTCACGGACCGTAGATCCATTGGCAGTTCGTGAGTCAGTCTCGTGGAATGAAGACGCGTGCCTGTAACAAACTTTCCTTATTTTGTTTCCCTTTTTATTTAGGATTTGTTTTCTATAAATAGGGCATGTAAACCTCGCTTTTGGGTGAGAGTGCTGTGGGGGCATCGAATTCTTCCCTAGTTATAGAGATCCCGCCTGTTGTGAGGGACGTTGTGAGCACCACTGATGGTGCTGTGATGGATGTTGTAGGCACTACTGAGGGTGACCCTACTATTGTTCCAGCAGGCTCTGGGAAACCAGACCCACCTGCTCGTTCATGATTCTTCGGAGCTATGCGCCACAGTTTTGCTTCACCCATTCCACTATCTTTTACTATCCTTGTATGCATTGGGGACAATAACATCTATTTTTGTTGGGGGTGGGGTAAATGGATTGTGAGTGATAGGGTGAAGTTTGAGTAACCCAAAAACTCATAAATCCTCTTTTGGAGTTTTCTTTCCTGTGTTTTTTTCCCCCAAGAGACTGTTTAATTTCTGTTGAACTGGCATGTGATAGGATAGTATGTATAGAAGCATGAACATAAATGAAGCAGGATGGCTTACGAAAAATATACCCGTCTAAATTTTGACTTGTGTACTAGAAGTGGTAGGCTAAGACAAGTTGAATATGTTGGCTCTAAGTATGACATGATAATGAATCAACCTGATGGCACGACTTAAGCTGAAACTTGAACTGGGTAATCTGATAATCTGATAATTAAACTATGTGCCAAGTGTGTGTGAGAATAGTTGATTGGTCAAACAGTTTTTGTGCAAAACTAGAACTTGCCCGGTTAGTCCTGCTAAGACAATTCACTCTAGAAACTAGGAGGTGATCATAGGCTCTTGTTTTGATAAGTCCACAAATTGCCTAAATGAAGGTTTCAACCAAATGAAATAAATGCTCCCTTTGATCCAAATGCTTTGAGCCTAAAATTTAGACCAATTCTTTCTAAACCCCGAACTCACCTTCCCATAAATTTACTATGTTGGCCCTGGTCCCTACTTGGACATGTGCACCTCGACTTAGGTCAAAAGCCTAAGTTGAGGGTGGCTAATGTAAAAGGTAACTTCAATCTTGGCCCTGACCTGATATTGGGTATTGTGCACCTCGATCAATGAAAAATTCATAAGTTGAGGATGGCTATGAAAGAGGAAATCGAAAGAAAAATGGGTATGAAAAGAGTTTTATGTTGAGAAAAGAGAGGTAAATGGATGTGACTTGTTGAAAACTAAAGAAAAAGCATAAAACTCAAGAAAGAAAAAAAGTGAAAAATGGAGAGATCTACAAAACCTAAAGTCACATCCATGGATGAAGAAAATCAAGGGAAAGAAGGTAAAACGGTAGGAGGAAAAAACAATAGGGTAGAACGAGGTTGAAAGCCAATTGTAATGTCAAGGAGGGCAGAAAGTTACTAAGAAGTACCCAAATGTACCACACCTGACCCTGAGCCTACGTTACAAGCCAAGAAAGTCCTATAGTGATCCTAGAGTCTAATGTAGGGCGTCTAAGCAGTGAAAATAAGGGCAAGCCTATGGTATTGAGCACTAACTATACTTGAAGTTGTTTCTGAGAGTGAGTGTTGAATGAATCCTTGTACTTAAAGTCATAAGTCATTGTGTGAAAGAAAAGGGAATTCGTTTGAAGTAAGGACACTAGTTGCATTTTTGGAAAGTTGGTATTTTGGTGATAGTAAAACAGTGTATGTTGTGTGTTGGCTGGTCGATCGCTGTCATGGTTTGATCCTTATGAATTAGCTTGTCGAGTCTAAGAGAACAAATTTTGCACCCGAAAAGTGAGTGGGATAGAGAGCCATATGATTGCTTGTGCTTGAAATGCTTGCTTCTATACAAGTGTCGTTTAGAGTCTTAGTGCATCGCTTGAGGACAAACAACGAATTTAAGTTGAGGGTGTTGATATACCATGAGTTTACGGTATTTCTAATACATTTCACTTACAAGTTGTATGTGTCTAGGGTTTTATTTGTATTAGTTTTCATGTGTTTTTATCATATTTTGCAGGAAATATGTTCAGGAGCGGAATTAAAGAGACAACTGACAGAATTGTAGAAAAGGGCATCTACAGACCATAGATCCGTTGACGCTCCGTAGATGGTAGTCGTAGATCAGCAGCCAAGGCATGGAAGGCAAATCAGGGAAATCTAACCAAGTGTGGAACCACGGTGCCCATTGATAGTCCGTAGATTAATCTACGGACCGTACCGTTAATCCGTAGATTGATACTGCGAGGGTTCCAGTACCTGATTTTGAAGATTCAAAGTGTGGAGCTACGAAAGGGGATTGACGGACTGCAATCTATCTACGGTCCGTACTGCAGTTCCGTCGTTTGCTTTAGAGAAACTGATTTTTGGAAGTTGAAATATTTTCCAAGTCTTGGCTGATGGAAGAGACTCACGGACCGTAGATCCATTGACGGTCCATGAGTTAGTCTCGTGGAATGAAGACGTGCCTGTAACACACTTTCCTTATTTTGTTTTCCTTTTTATTTAGGATTTGTTTTCTATAAATAGGGCATGTATACCTCTTTTTTGGGGGGTTGGACATTATTGTTTTATTTTAGTTTTTGACTTGTGAGATTAACTTGCAACTTTTACAATTCTTAAGTTTCGAAGTGCGTTTTGAAGATTTTGGTGTTGCAATTCAAGTTGAATTTCTGGGTTTATTATTCTTCTTACGTAAGTTCTTAATTCTTTCATCTAAAACAATGAATTGTGTTCATATGATTATGGGTAACTAAACCCCACAACTAGGGTTGTGGGAACCATGAGCGATTAACAAAGTATGAATAGTAACTAAGCAATACTAGAATAGTGTGTTACATGCATTGCTAATTCTTTCGTATAGAAATCTTTTTAACGAGTGCACGCGTTAGAACTCGCCTTGTTGCTACTTGCCAGACCAAGGAGGTAATCAACAAGAAAAGAATTATCAACATAGATTTAGTGTGATACTATCTAATAGGGTAGTGTCAATTGGTGAGAAGTAATAACTAAGCCAAACATCGATTATGATGTCTAATATGAGGTAAAGGTAAGGGTTAGTAAGTTATACACACGTAGCCGGACCAAGGTGCGGGGTGAAATTCTCTAGATGCCGGACCAAGGATTTAGAGATACCTAGCTTATCACTTTGCATGTAGTACACTAGGAAAGGATTGCTATTACTAGGATTACTGGGTTATGAGCTTGTGGGAAACACGTATACCCTAGTTATTTCTCTCATCTTGATAACAACCAAAAATGAGTATTGATTACTGATTACTTATTAAATTCTTACTATTTATTTCACAAAAAAAACCCCTTTTAATTACCCGTTTCTGGAAGTAATTTGACTAATTGAATATATTTGTTGGTTAAAGTAAAGTCTAAACCATTTTCCTCGTGGGATCGACCCCAACCTACAAGTTGGGTTCTTTACTTGATAACGATTGCTTATGCTTCTTTAGGGAGGCGTAGTTTGAGCGTATCATGGCTTAACCATTAAGCGAAACATGTATAAGCAGTCACAACATAGTAAACATGACATGTACGGAATATAAACACAGTTATCATTTCAAGAGTAATGTACAAATCCACATTCTCAATAACAAGTAAATATGACAATTCAATGGTCCTCTCATAGAACCCATATCCAAATTGTTAGTGTATCAGAATGTGATACCCGATTAGTGTGCCAGACATGACACCCAATCTCATAAATGCGCTGGAACGTGGCACCCGATCCAAGTTAGTGTGTCGAAACGTGAAATCCGATCCATTCAACACAACCACAATCACAATCATACTCATATGTACATTCTTATAATCATACAATCAAGTGTTAAATCATGACATACATTTATTCATTCACACTTGTTGACACCCAATTTTGACCCTCCCCAACATAGATTAATCATTAAGCTTCTCCAATTTTAAACTATTTAAGGTAATTAGTTTTTATAAATTTCAAAAAAAAAAATAATATATAGTTTGCAAGTTACTTTAAATAAGGTTTGTCACTTTTTATAAATTTTAGATAATATATATGTTTTACATAATTATATATATAATTAGTATATTTTATGATTATTTGAAAATCGTCTCAAAAAAGATTTTGTTTTAAATTAAATATTTTGGTTAATTAGTTAAGTTATATAATAGTTTATATTTTAAATTATTTAACTTATATTCGAGTTAACTATTTTATTTCGTTAAGATTGATAAGCTCATAAATTAATTATATTAATTCATCTTACTTTAATTACTAGCCGAACTTGTCCCAATTAATTAAGTTTGGCCATATTTGTAATTTAAATTGGCTAATTTTGCAACTCATACGGCCAAGTCCTAAATTACAAATCTCATTCCTTCCTTAACAATTATTTCAACTCTTTCATGCCAAAATTTGGGCCCTTTCACAATTTCCAGCAACAACAATTCCATCAGCCCAAACCAATTTGGCCCAATTTCCTGTATGCCAATTTAATTCCCAACCCCAGCAGCCCACTCCTGTATGACCCAGCACCCGGCCCACCTTCCTTTCTCTTCAAAAATAAAACCCAGAAGCGTACAGCTGCACGGTGTCAACGCACACAGGCAGTACACTGCCTCTTGCTGTCGTCTTCTGCCTGTCCCTCTCAATTTCCAGTCCAAGAAGCACGCGTTTCCGTCCTTAATGGTGCGAGATAAGGCCACATCGGCGCCAAGGACATTGGAATTGATCAAGGGCGTTCATCGCCCCTTTCCTCTTCCGGAATGGGGCGAAAATTCAGAAAAAAGCTGCCTCCCCTAAATTGTGAAAGGTTTTTGCAATTCAAATTAGTAGTCCTTGAATCCGAAATGGCCCTGGCCCCTTTTCCCTCCAACATGAACCCTAGTTTCCCTTATATATATTTCCATCTTCCTCACTGTAAAAGGGTTTTTTTTTGGGAGGGCAAGATTTTGGGTTAGAGACAAGCATCGAGAGAATTTTTTTTTAAAAAAAAAAATACAAAGGAATCGGTTGATCTTTTAAGACAAAAATACGCACTGAAATTTCTAGTTTCATTATTGTCTAGGATTTCTTGAAATCAAAATTTTCGTTTAGTCTTTGCTCTTGTCGCTTCTGGTTGCTCATCGGAATTTTGGGAGTCACATCTCGGTGGTGGAAGATTTCTCCATCCAGCTCACTAATTGTTCTGTTCGCTGCCTCGAACAAGGTAAACCATTCACGACTCTTTCATTCATTTTGAGTTCATAATATTGAATCGTGTTTGTCCTCTGTCGATTCAAAGAGGATTTTATATGATATGTTCAAGTTTATCTTTCTCTTCGTGTTAGTATTTCTGAATCTGATATACGTGTGTTTCATTTTGAGAGGATTTATCGTCCATCCACGCTTGATTTTTCTCTGTTTATGGCTCTTCTCGAGTTCTTTTGGTTGTTGTGCCCATTTCATTTTTGTTTGTCTATTTGTTGATCGTTTGGACACTGCTTCATCTCATCTTGTTGAAGTCGTTTTGGGTTATGAATGATGCTCTTCAGTACAAGACACATCTTTTGATTTCTTTTATATTTCACGCATGTTGTAGCTGCTCATTATTAGTATGGACCCTGTGTTTAGTGCAAATAAGTTTTCCCAACAATATGCGTATCGTTTACTATTTGGGGCCATGTGCCACTTAAGACTGATTTATCTTTCCATCATATGCTTTAAGTGAGTTAGTTTTGCCTCTTTCGGGTTACGATCTATATAAATTTTACTCTCAAGTAACACACAAATCTCTTCTTTTACTGCTCATGATATTTGGGAGCTCCACCTTTCTTTTAAATCTTGATAGATGGAATAAATATAGAATTATAAATGCAACACCATCTGTTTAGCTGTGGTTTCTCCCGTTTCTTTTAGTCAAATTGCTGATTGTTTAAGTGAAGTATGAAGTCCCATTTGGTTGCTTCTTTTCCGTGTCCCGATCTTATCCTCCTTTTACTGTTTGGCGTGAAGTGTTGTTAAGTTTATGCCTTGATTTCGTTTAGATTTAGTCAGAAAATGCATACTGCTTTATTGTGGGTCTTATATTTGTTTGTTTAATGGCATGACATGAGTCTTAACGTTAGGTTTTTCTTTAAATCTTGATGAATGGGCATATTTGGGGCATGCTGTTTTATTTTATTTCATTTTATTTTATTTTATTCTTCCTTAAAATTGATACGAACTGAGTTGTGTCTTGATGGCCATTTTTTAGTAGGATACAAACTGTTGCATGAGTTAACATCTTCCTTTGTTCCCTTATTATATTATTATTAATTATTGATGCATTAATCTCTCATTTTGCCTTAAGTTACAGAATGTTAAGTTTTCTTTTAGTTTATTTATTTTATAATTAATGTAGTGGCTTTGTCTCTATTTGCCTTTAGTTATATAAAATCTTGATTTCAATTAGCTTGTGTTTATTATGATGTCTCCTCTTTAAACAATTGCTTCGTGTAGTATTTTCCTTAAATGTTGGTCCGTAAATATTCATAGCATGTTTGGTCCATTTGCTTTCAAAATTTAATATGTTCAATTTCTTCTTGTTATGAGTCCAATTATGCTTAGCTATTTTATTTAAAGTCTCATTATGATCAATTATTGATTATTATGATCTTGTCCTTTGCATGAACTCCTTCAATGAGTCTATTGGACTCCACTCTACCTACATATCCGAGTTGATTTTCTATCGAGTCAGCCTTGGTCGTCGTTCAAAAAATGAAATCCGAAATATAGCAATGGGAAACCAAATACACAGGTGGAAGAAAGGCTGAAATACAGCCGGTATACATCTGTATACACTGATATACATGGCAAAACACTGATATACAGGTTCAAAAATGAAGGGCAAGTTGCGGGGGGTCAGAATAGATTGAATACAGGCGGTATACAGTCCGATATACACAAAAACACGCCTGAAAGCGACCCGTATACAACGATATACCTCTTCTGTATACACAGGAGTTTGGGGCGAAAATGGGTCTAAAGCCCAATAGATTTGGCCCAAATTTGGGCATCTTCTTGTTATTGCCATTATTTATTTATTCTCTAACCCCTTTATGTGATTTGGTTATTTAACTTAATTAATTCCCTAAAGATGAACCACTTTTGATTATGATAACTTATTTCGCTTTATTTAATTAGTTTTCTTTACTTGATCATTTTGAAAACTTTATTTTTCTTCCTAAAACGATTTCAAAACACTTAAGTTAAATGACTTATGTTTGGCCGTTTCTCTTTACTTGATCATTTTGAAAAGTTTACTTTTCTTTCTAAATGATTTCAAAGATAGTCGTTTCTCTTTACATTCAAAAGTTAAAATATATATATATATATTTTTTTTTTCTTATATATACAACTTATTTACTACTTAGCTCTATATTAGTTTTGTCAATACTTAATTATTCTCCTTGGAAAACCCTCCATTTAGTTCCATTTCCCTTAAGATAATTAAAATGATGATAATAATAATAATAATAAAAAAATAAATAAAAAAAAATAGTAATAATACTAGTAATAAATAAGTAGGTTAAAATAAATGAGTCTTTTATTTAGTTAAAATTTCAAAATTTAGGTAAAATAAATGAGTTCTTCTACTTCGTTAAACTTTCAAAATTAGTCAAAGTCATAAGTTCTTTACTTAGTCCATTTCTAAAATAATTAGTTAAGATAAATGAATTTTTTTTTATTTGAGTTAAAATTTCAAAAATTAGTCAAAATCATTTTGGTCAAATCGCCGGTCAACCGCAAGTTAGCGGGCATTCCGAGGGCCTAACACCTTCTCGGAGTGTACATTTGAACTCGAACCCTTTTATTTTCAATCGATTTTGTCTGTTTAAATCTTTTGAAAACCCTTTAATTTTTTTTTGATTTTTGTTAAAAAATTAAGTGGCGACTCTGATCTTTTGGAATTCGATTTCTCTTAAATCATAAGTTTAATCGATTTTTCAAAAACTCGGTCATTTTTTCCTTTATATATCTCTTTAAATAAAACAGAAATGGCGACTCTGCTGGGGATTTAATTAGGTTCTAACCATAAGATTTGACTTATTTGATTAATTGTTATTAATTGTTGAAATTATTTATTTGTGCTTAACGTGTTTTAACTATTATAACTGTCATTGCATTCATGGCATCTTCTTATTATATGTATAGTATATTAAGGACGGTTTTACGCATAATCGCAAACCGGACTTTTTATATTCAACCCTTTTTCGAAAGGATCGGCAATTTATTGGTACGTCATGCGTCCAATGGTTGTCGTGAATTTCAGCCTAAGTTGTCCACTTGGGTTCCCGGTCTTTCAAAGCCACTCTTAGTCAACTAGCGTAGAGCGAAACCAAATCTCAATTTTTAGCGCATTTCAAACTAGGTCGACCCAACACCCAAGGCGTGTTGGGCCCATTAGAAGCCCACCTTGTGTCTATTTGACCCATTTTGGTCAATAAAAAGACAATCATACTTATGTGTTTTAATTGAAGGATGTATATGTCATTTTTAAACAAATCAATTATCAAGTGGGGGTGGGGGTTAACTTACCTTTGTTTGTTTTCTTGTAGGATGAATCCGACATATAAACCATTGAGGACCCGAATGGTGACCATACCTGATCCTTACCTCCAAGTTTGGTGGAAATTCATGAACAAGGAAGATAAGAAGATAGTTCAAAGACACATAGGCCATCTCCGTCATTAATGGAAATGGTGGCTTACCCCGATTTAATAGGCACAATGGTGAGATTTTGGGACGGTGATAACATGGTATTTCGGTTTGGAGAAGTAGAGTTGACTCAGACTATCGATGAAATTCTTGCAAGTTATGAGAGTGTCGGCATGTGCAACAAGAGGAAACGTCAACCCGATACGATCTTCTTTTTCCCAAAATATGGGATTTTACCGAAATCAAACAAAAATTATCACTTGTCAAAGCTGAATGGATGGATAGGCTTCCTGGGTCAACTATTCCACTTCGAAAGTTGTATTATCGATTTGGATGCGCGAGAGCTTACGAGAAATTCAAAGAAGAGTTTGTATCAGAAGAAAAATGGAAGGAAACACGCCCCCTCGCTTTTGCGATATGCCTACTTGGGACAATGGTGTTTCCCCAAGGACCAAGCTACACCATTGATCCAAGTGTAGTAATGGTCACTCATGCTATTTTTTACGGAGTAGACTACGGATCTGCAAGAAAATACTACGGTTTGGCTCCTATGATCCTTCTTGACATTTATAGGGCATTGGACGAGATGTAAAAGTGGCACACGTTTCTTTCAAGGGTGCAACCTAAAACTTCAATGGTGGATGATGAGACACTTGATCAAAACTCATAATCCAACGGGGCCGGATCCCTTGGAAAGACCGAACAGGCTCGAAAGTCACGATTGGTGGGTGCAACGCAATCATTTCAACGGGATCGGAGGCCAAGAATTTTGGTACCCGAGACTTCAGGGTTTAAGAGAAGAAAATGTGCAATGGTCGATCCAATGCTTGGTAGTAACAAATCAAATTGTGATCCGAAGTGGAAAGGCCCCGTACTTGATATTCGCTGGGTTGAGAGGAACTCGGCCATATGCTCCTTCTCGAGTACTTAGACAGCTAGGAGGGAAACAAGAGCTCCCTCAAATCGAAGACATGACAAGATTTGTGACGGATCATGAAAATGGAGAGGTCGCTTTTACTAAAAAGATGCTTCAATTATGGAAGACTAGAAGGGTATTGGGTGAGCCGGTTCCAAACGGATTCCGTCCCGAATGTTCTAAGGATTACAAAGAATGGTTAAAGAAAAGCCTCGCCGAAACTATCGAACCCGGTCCAAACGTTCCCCATATTATTGCAGATGTTGGAGCCAAACATCAAATTCGACTTCATCAACTCCAAGAGAAGTTTGATAGGAATGAGTTAGAGCATCAACGTCGACACTCAGAAGATGTCAGGGTCATAGCTCAGTTGAAACAAGAGTTACAAAGGGCCAGACAATGCATGTCAAAATTAGATGATAGCATGGAGCAACAGATTCAGTCGGTCGAAAGGTTCAAACACCAAGAAGGAGCTCGGTTGGCTAGAGATCACCTATGGGAAAACAGATATGCTATGTGGGAAGAGGTTAGCATCGCCAAGAGGACCAGACTTGGTGAAGGATCAGGATGAGCTTGAAGTTTGTTTTTATCCCCTGCGCGGGATTGCTTTATTTGTACTTTGCTTTGTAATTTGTTTTTCGAACTTGTTTCCCAAATTTTCATGTTTGTCAAACATTTTGAATGTTATTAATGAAATATTTTGGGGATAATGAATTGGCTTAAAAAGACATATACATCCTTCAATTCGGTAGGCCTACCCTTGGCACAAAAGGGTCACATGCATGTTTAGGACGCGATATTTATCTGTTTACTTGTGTGCTTTAACTGTTTATGTGATACGTTGCTTTGAATAAGGACATATTTAGCCCACTCCTTTTCAAAACTTCCAAAAATTCCTACAATATCAAATACAAGTCACTACCAAAATGTTCGACCAAAATTCCATGAGTCTTGAGTTTCTCAGCTAGAAATAAAATCCGATACCAAATCCTAAAATATTACTCTATCATCTCGGGAAAGGTGAAATTGCCGCTAAGATGGAAAAAGGCAAAGGCATCAACATAGAGCTAACCGAGGAGGATTTGAGGATGAAATTGCGGCGGCTCAAACAGAGATCCAAGAAACCGAGAGAAAGGAGAATGGAAGTAGAGTTTGCCACTGCGGTCGCACGAGTAGCAAATGCGACACTAGACGCGAGTTGGCTGGGGAGGAAATTGTTTATAGGCCTCCTCTACATGTACGGTGGAAAGAAGAGAATGAGGGAACCGCCCCCGAAGCATATGAGTTTACCCCCCGTGGCTAATACGGCAATCAGAGGAAGAAGCTTTGATGAAGGCACCATCTATCTTTAAGACGCTTTATTTTCTGTTTTTCACTTTCCTTGTAATCACCAGAAATGAATGAATGAAAATGAAAATTTTCTTTGTATTCGAACTACGTAGGGCCTGAATTCTCCTTGGGGAGATACGTAGGCAGCCTTTGAAGGCCCTACCCTATCTTTTCAAATTTTCTTTCCCCACTCTTTCATTCTCGTGAGGAAACATTGAGTTCAGATCACCAAATGCCAAAAGATGCAACAAGAAGACCTTAGCTCAACGCAATTTAGCCTTACTGAGTCACTAGCCCCAAAATAAAGCGAGCAAATTCCTGCCTGTTCAAAAAAAAAAAAAAAAAAAAAAAAAAAAACAGTCCTTATTACTCGTGGGTTAACGTGTCCTCAAACAAAGCAACTTTACGTGTTTATCTGCTTTCTATGTGATATCTTGCATTATTCAACAGAACTAATATTGACAGATCTGCCTTTGAGTTGTTTTTCTCTACAGGTAGTTAGAACTGATCTGTGTTGATATACTGGCCGATCATCCTTATTTCACCAGATCTAAAGGTCCTGCAGATTCCTTCCCTGGTCAAAGTTCACAAAAGGGAAAAACAACAATGGGCGATAACAACGAAGAAACCAGTCTCACTGATGTCGTGGTAGCTCAGCCCGCCCTTGCTGATCAGAATGAACTGATCCTGCAGTTGATGCAACAAATTGCTGAGATGAGGGTCGAGATGCAGAGAAAACAAGATTTGCCTCCTCCGATTTTTGCTATTAACACTCAACCAGACGGAAGGCCTCCAGCTCAAATTCCTCCTTCTAACGCGGAACAAGCTCAGAACCTGCCCTCAGCTCCCGCTCATAATCCCTCCATCATTGACCTTACCACCCAAAACCCTCATTACGCGTCAGCCCCTTATCAAACACCACCCCTTCCTCCAAATACCAACCTCCAAGCGCCACTCCCTCCCCCTAATGCAAACCACCAAACCGGCCTACCCCCACAAAAACGCCAATAATCCACGCACTTCCCTCCTTCATCAAAACCAAGACACCAACCCCCGGACTTTCCCACAAAACTACCAAGCCACTCAAAATGCCCAAAGTCCCTCCATTGCTCCACCCCTACCTCGAAAAGCCACTTTCCAAATTCCGATTACCAACGAGCATGATGTCCATGGTTCCTGAGCTCGACCATTATGAGGAGCGAGAAAGAGAGTGGAGGTCAAAGGAAGAGACCGCCAAACTGGATATGAAGGAAGAGATTCGAAAGGCCATGAAAGAGTTGCAGTGTATTCCGGAAGTTGCCGGTTTGAGTTACGAGGATCTATGTATTCATCCGAATTTGGACCTCCCGGAAGGGTTCAAGGTGCCAAAGTTCGACGTCTTCGGAGGAATAGGGAACCCCCTAGCGCACCTGAGGGCCTACTGTGACCAACTAGTAGGAGTTGGAAGAGATGAAGCTTTACTGATGCGGATTTTTAGCCGAAGTTTGAGTGGAGAGGCTGGAATGGTTTACATCTCATGAAACGAGACAGTGGCCTAGCTGGAATGCTCGGCTAAGGACTTTATAGAACGATTTGCCTATAATGTGGAGATTGTTCCCGATCGTTATTCCCTAGAAAAGATGAAGCGAAATCAAATGAGAATTATAGAGAGTTTGCATACGGATGGAGAAAGGAGGCGGCTAGAGTTAGACCTCCCATGTCGAAAAGGAAATTGTCGAAGTGTTTGTGCGGGTGCAAGAGCCCGAATATTACGACAGAATCATGTTGCTCGTTGGAGCAAAATTTCTTTGAGATAGTCAAGGTAGGTGAGACTATCGAAGATGGATTGAGAACCGGGAAGATTGCCCGTGTTCTTTGCCTCGCCCGGATCTTCGGGCATGTTGAAGAAAAAAAGAGAGGATGTGTCCTCTATCTCTTATGAGGGAAGAAGACCCCAAGGAAATCCTTATCATACCAAGGTCGTTCTCGACCTTCGCAGTTTATTCCCGGCATGTTATGCACAGGCTGATTACCAAGATACCTCTCATCCCAATTACCAAAATACCCCTCCTTCCAGTTATCAAAATACTCCTTCTCCTAGCTACCAAACTCCCCCTACTATCTACCAAACTCCCCCTCCAGTTTACCAGACTCCCTCTCATCATTACCGAAACGTCGCCCCCAACTGTGCCAATATTCAAACAAATTACCAAACGCCTCCCACAATGTACCAAACCCCAGCTCCACTTTACCAAAATATCCCCTCGAACTACCAGGCTCCACAACCAAACTACCAAACCAACTCATATCCCAGATATCAAGCCCCCGTCCGAACACTCCAAATTATCGTCAGATGCCTCCCCCTCAGCAAGGCAATTACGATCCCCCCCGTCCTAGATTTGAGAAGAAGTCTGCCAGAATTTTTACTCCGCTTATTGAAAGCCGAACAAAGTTGTTCGAGCGATTAACTGCGGCAGGATATATTCATCCAGTGGGGCCCAAGCCGGTTGACACCAGTTCAAGGTTTTACAAACCTGATCAGAGGTGCGCGTATCACTCCAACAGTGTTGGACATGATACTGAAGACTGCATCAACCTGAAGCATAAGATCCAAGACCTGATTGACCAGAACGTGGTCTCTCTTCAGACGGTCGCACCCAATGTCAATAGTAATCCTTTGCCAAATCATGGAGGCGCTACTATCAATATAATAGAGACAGATGATGACTGGTGCGTGACCAAGACAATAGTTCCAATTGTTTCTGATGAGTTGGAAAAGGCTGTGGCCTCGTTGAGCATTAGGGAGAAGAAAGAGTTTGTGATTCTGACACCCGAGAAGGCTGTTGCCTTGGTGCCGAGAGAAACTCTTGCCCGACCAAAGTTTGTGATTGAAACGGCTGTAACTCAAGGCATGACCAGATCTGGCAGGTGCTACACACGGAAGAATTGGCCCAAGGGGGCGAAAAAGATCGAGACTAAAAGGCCGATTGGTGAAGCCGAAGCCGAAGAGTTACGGAGGAAAATGCAGTAGAAAAGATTATTCAATTGTAAAACATTTGGAGAAGACACCGGCTCGGATCTCTGTGTGGGCCTTATTGATGAGTTCGCAGTTACATAGGCGAGGCTCGATGAGGGCTTTGGATGATACTTACGTGCCTGTGGGTACTAACAGCGACAATTTAGCAGCCATGATAAACCAGGTCATTCGAGGACACCGAATCAGTTTTTGTGACGAAGAGTTGCCTTTTGAAGGGAGGATGCACAACAAAGCTCTGCACGTCACCTGTATGTGTCGAGACAAGATAATTAATCGCGTCTTGGTCGATGACGGATCCGGTCTTAATATTTGTCCACTTTCGACTTTGAGGCAGTTGAAATTCGACTTGGGAAAGCTTCACTGAACCAAGTCAATGTGAGGGCCTTTGATGGAGTGCAAAGAGACACATTGGGTGCATTAAACTTAGACATTCAAAGGGTCCCGCGGATTTTAATGTGGAGTTCCAGGTGTTAGATATCAACACCAGTTATAACTTGCTTCTCGGAAGACCGTTTATTCACATGGCTGGGGCTGTGTCTTCTACTCTTCACCAACTAATGAAATTTGTTTGGAAGGACCAAGAATTGGTCATTTACGGTGAAGGGAGCCATTCCAACGGGTATGCGCCGGTCGTTGATGATGTCTCTCGGGGTTGTGATTTCTACACGGTGGAGCTGGTAAATGCCACCGGTGATGATTTGACTCTGCAACCTCCTATGCCCTCAGTGTACAAGATGATTGCTACTGTCATGCTCCAGAATGGTTTCGAACCTGGTTTTGGGTTGGGGAAACACTTTCAAGGAATCGTCGAGCCTATCCAAATTCCCGCCAAAGGAGCAAAGTTTGGTTTGGGATATGTCCCAACGGATGACGAAGCAGAGATGAAGAGCAAGAGTGTTGATCAAGCATTGGCCAGGCCAATTCCTCATCTGTATCAGTCATTTCCAGTACGAGAAAATGTTAACGAAGGTGGTCTCGGGGAAGGAATCTGGGACCTTTTTGAGGAGATTGATGCGGTTATTGAGGAAGAGGCCGGGACATCAGGCATCCGTGATGCAGAACCTGAGGAGCGATTGCGGTGGCGGACCTCCACACCACTCCCGATTTCCCGCTCATCTGGTAGAAAGGATATGCATTTTGTTTGTTTTTAAAATCGGTGGTAGTCCTAAGAGGCCCGAGACCCACCCTTTATGCAGTTTTATTTGTTTGAAGTTTTTAAATTTACCTGTGATGTTAAAAAGGCAAAATGGCTCTAGGCCATGGCCAAAGTTTGCACTCATTTTTACAATTTGAATGAAAGCCTCTTTTTATCAAAATTAGTTATTTATTTATCGTTTATTTTTACTAACTTTGCTCGTTTATGATTTCAGTAATATTAATTTAAAACCTGCCAATGTCATGTCATGTCATGAGCTGAACGAACAAAATCAGGCAGGTGATGATGAATGCGATGTGTATGAAGATGAAAATGAGGTACCCAAATATGTTGCCGAAGAGTTTCGACAATTCGAGAATCAACACAAGCCAAATTTGGAAGAAACTGAAATTGTGAATCTCGGAGATGAAGAATGTGTTAAGGAAGTAAGAATCAGCGTCCATCTGACTAAAAGACTCGAAAGTTTAAGCCTGAGTTGAGTTTGAAAATCAAGGAGGAGATTACCAAACAGATCGAGTCTCAAGTGGTAGAAGTGACGCAATATCCCACTTGGCTAGCTAATGTTGTCCCAAAAGGCCAAAAAAGATGGGAAGATCGGAATTTGTGTCGATTACGAGAGATCTCAATAAAGCTAGCCCGAAAGATAATTTTCCATTGCCAAACATTCACATTCTCATTGATAACTGTGCTAAGCATGAGATACGATCATTCGTGGATTGTTATGCGGGTTACCACCAGATTCGATGGATGAAGAAGACGCAGAAAAGACAGCTTTCATCACACCTTGGGGGGTATATCATTATCGGGTGATGCCTTTTGGGCTCAAGAATGCCGGTGCTACTTATATGAGGGCCATGACAACCATTTTTCATGATATGATTCATAAGGAGATCGAGGTGTATGTAGATGATGTTATAATCAAGTCCCGCGAGAGTTCGAATCACTTGACTCACTTGAAGAAGTTCTTTGATCGCTTGCGCCGATACAATTTGAAGCTAAATCCCACCAAGTGTGCTTTCGGAGTGCCAGCTGGCAGGTTGTTGGGATTTGTAGTCAGCAGGAGGGGCATTGAGCTCGACCCTTCTAAGATCAAGACGATTCAAGAATTACCTCCTCCAAAGACCAAGAAAGAGGTGATGAGTTTTTAGGAAGGTTAAACTACATCAGTCGGTTTATAGCTCAATCCACCGTGGTGTGTGAGCCTATCTTTAAGTTATTGAAAAAAGATGCTTTGACCAAGTGGACCGGAGAATGTCAAACTGCTTTTGATGCCATCAAAAATTATTTGTCCAATCCACCGGTGTTGGTCCCTCCGCGAGAGGGGAGTCCGTTATTGCTATATTTGTCTGTTTCGAAACCGGGAAGAAAGAGCGAGCCATTTATTACTTGAGCAAAAAGTTCACTCCATATGAGGCTCGTTACACTCTTTTGGAGAGAACATCTTTGCGCTTTGACTTGGATCGCTCAAAAGTTGAGACATTATTTATCTTCTTACACCACATACCTTATTTCCAGGATGGACCCGTTGAAGTATATTTTCCAGAAAGCGATGCCGACCGGGAAGTTGGCTAAATGGCAAATGCTTTTGAGTGAGTTTGACATTGCGTACGTGACTCAGAAGGCGATAAAGGCACAAGCATTGGCTGATCATCTTGCGAGAGAATCCGGTTGATGAAGAGTATGAACCTCTCAAGACTTATTTTCCCGATGAAGAAATAGCATTTGTGGGTGAGGATATTTACCTCAAGCGTACCTGGTTGGAGAGTGTTCTTTGATGGAGCGGCGAATTATCAAGGGAAAGGAATCGGAGCGGTCTTAGTGTCGAAACCGGTCAACACTATCCTATGGCGGCTAAACTCCGATTTGAATGCACAAACAACATGGCCGAGTATGAAGCTTGCATCCTCGGTGCGAAGATGGCAATTGATATGAATGTTCACGAATTGTTGGTTATCGGAGATTGATTTCTGCCGATTCATCGGGTTCAAGGAGAATGGGCCGTAAAGAACCCAAAGATCACACCGTACGTGCGGTATATACGAAGTTGTGCAAAAGATTTCACAAGATTGAGTTCGAGACACACTCCCGGGACGCGAGAATGAGTTGGGCGATGCTCTTGCCACCATTGCTTCGATGATTAAACATCCGAGATACAAGTTATATTGATCCGGTGGATATAGAGGTAAAAAAAAAAACTGTCCATTGTTCGCATGTTGAAGCGAAACCGAGATGGTTTACCTTGGTATTTTGATATCAAGAAGTATTTAGAGGACGGGACTTATCCTGAGAACGCCACGTTTAACCAGAAGAAGTCGATACGCCGTATGGCCCTCAATTTCTTTGCAAGTGGGGAAATCCTTTACAGGAGGACTCCAGATTTAGGTCTTCTCAGATGCGTTGATGTTAATGAAGCTGCAAAACTTCTTGACCAGATACATGCCGGAGTTTGTGGTACTCACATGAACGGGCTCACTTTGGCGAGGAAGGTCCTTCGAGCCGGGTATTTTTGGATGACTATGGAGCACGACTGTTGCAAGTTTGTGCAGAAGTGTCACAAATGTCAAGTGCACGGTGATTTGATTCGTGTCCCGCCTCATGAACTCAATGCTATGAGTTCACCTTGGCCTTTTGTAGCTTGGGGCATGGATGTCATTGGTCCAATAGAGCCAACCGCCTCTAATGGACACAGATTCATTTTGGTTGCCATTGACTACTTCACCAAGTGGGTGGAAGCATGATGAGAGATATATGTGATCATTTCACGATCACCCCCCGTCACTCAACCGCTTAACGTCAACAAATGAGTGGAGCTGTAGAAGCCGCCAACAAGAACATCAAGAAGATCTTGAGGAAAATGATTGATAATCGCGAGAGGGTGGCATGAGATGTTGCCATATGCTTTGTTGGGTTACCGAACGACAGTCGAACTTGATTGGAGCTACTCCATATTTGCTTGTATATGGAACGAAGCGGTTATACTGCGAGAGGTTGAAATACCTTCATTGAGAATAATCCAAGAAGCCGAATTGAGTGACGCCGAATGGGTTCGTAAGCGGATTGATCGCTTAACCTTAATTGATGAGAAGAGAATGGTTGCCGTTTGTCATGGCCAATTGTATCGACGAGAGAATGATTCGGGCTTTTCACAAGAAAGTAAGATCCGAATGTTTGAAGTTGGTCGGTTGGTTCTTAAACGTATTTTCCCTCACCAGGGATGAATATAAAGGGAAATTTGCACCAAATTGGCAAGGACCTTACATGGTTCGCAAAGTGTTATCTGGAGGTGCTTTAGTCCCGTCGGAGATGGATGGCATCGAATGGCCGAAACCGATCAACTCGAATCTTTGTCAAGAGATACTACGTGTGAAGCTTCCGTTTGTATTCCTATTAGTTTCTTGTAATCGTTCTATTTGTTTGTAATTTCTTTATTTAAAATCTATCCCTATGTAATGAACTACGTCTGATCTGAATTCTCAAGAATGAGATACGTAGGCGGCCTATGTCGGCCTCGGTCACCCCTTTATCCCCTTTAGATATTTCTTTGTACTTGAACTACGTTCGAACTGAATTCTCAAGAATGAGATACGTAGGCGGCCTATGTCGGCCTCGGTCGATTTCTTTGTAAATTTCTTATTTTTGTTAATCCTCGAGAGGGGGAACTACGTTTGACCTGATTCCTGCCTCAACGGGATACGTAGGCGGCACAAGGGCTCGGTCATATCTCCCATAAGGTTTCTATTTTCTCTTTACAATAGAAACTGGACAGAATTTTTGAGAGGGACTCAAAAATTTTCAAGAAGAAAATCTCTCTAACAAAGTTGAGACTGAAGTTACTTTGAGATTTGTAACTGGGACAGAATTTTTGAGGGGATCTCAAAAATTTCGTGATTTACTCACCAACAGTTCGACATAAGTCAAGACAGTTAACTGGGACAGAAATTTTTGAGGATGACCTCAAAAATTTCAATAAGGTTCAGCGAGAGTTTAGAGCAACTTTGAATACTTTCCAACGAGTAATCAGATAGATCTCGAGATATCACTCCAAAGGTGTTCATTAAGCTTGACGTGACATGACACTCGGCAGTGACTTTTTCCAAACATTACTTTTGAAAATTTATTTTCCTTATAAGCTTTTCCCTCATGTTTTAATTATTTTTGCATAAAAATATTTTGTCTTATCTGTCAAGAAACGGGAGATCGGAGAAATCAATCAGAGATTGCAAGGAGCAGACAACTGAAGAGATCAACACAGATCAGTTCATTTTTAAACTAACAATTTTTCTTTGGATGTAGGTCTACAGGGTGCCTCAAGATCGCCATATTCTTCCATTCAATGAACATGGAGAAGTCAAAGGGGCGAAAAGCCCCCCCAAATTGACAATTTTTCTGTACTTTATTCAAATTCTCAGCAAGGCAAAATTCATAATGAACACGCAACTATGTCCGGAGATGGGACAAATGAAAACCTTGAAGAGAAAAATATTATTATTTTTCAGCAACTAAAGATACCTGGAAGATATTTATTTGCGCTATATTATCAGATATGATAATATCCTTACCCTGAAGGTTATTTATATTGTATTGTCGAATGAGACGATACCACTACTCGGAGAGTCATTTATATCGTATTGTCAAATGAGATGATATCACTACTCCGAGGGTCATATTTATTGTATTGCCGATTCAGACGATACCGCCATCCAAAAGATACCCAGAAGATCACTTATGTTGCTCGGTGAAACATTATCTTCATTTGGTATCAGGGAGGCATCATCAAGAGAAAATCATGCATCGCGGGAAAGAGAGTCATGCATAACGGAGAAGTCATGCATAGCAGGGGAAAAGTCATGCATCGCGAGAAAAAAGATTCATGCATTGCAAGAGAAAATTCATGCATCGCGAAAAAAGAGATTCATGCATTGCAAGAAGAAGAAATCATGCATAGCAAGAGGAAATTCATGCATCGCGAAAAAAGAGATTCATGCATTGCAAGAGAAAGAAATCATGCATAGCAAGAGAAAGATTCATGCATTGCAAGAGGAAAGAGATTCGTGCATCGCGGGAAGAGACTCATGCGTTGCAAGAGAAGAAATTCATGCATCGCGAAAGAAAGTCATGTATCGCGGGAAAATATTCATGCATTGCAAGAGGAAAATTCATGCATCGCGGAGAAAGAACTCATGCATCGCGGGAAAAAATGCATGCATCACGAAGAAATCATGCATTGCAAGAGAAAAGGTCACGCATCGCGAGAAAAGATTCATGTATCGCGAGAGAAGATTCATGCATCGCGAGAAAATATTCATGCATCGCGAAAAAAAGATTCATGCATCGCGAGAAAAGATTCATGCATCGCGAAAAAAAGATTCATGCATCGCGAGAGAAAATTCATGCATTGCGAGAAAAAGATTCATGCATCGCAAGAGAAGATTCATGCATCGCGGAAAAAGTCATGCATTGCAAGATAAAAAAGTCATGCATCGCAGGAAAGAGATTCATGCATCGCAAAAAAAAAAAAAAAAAAGTCATGCATTGTAAGATAAAGAAGTCATGCATCGCAGGAAAAAGATTCATGCATAGCAAGAGAAAAGTCATGCATCGAGGAAAAGAGATTCATGCATAGCAAAGGATGGATTCATGCATCGCGAAAAAGAAGTCCTGCATCGTGGGAAAGAGATTTATGCATAGCAAGAAAAAGAAATCATGCATAGCAAGAGATTCATGCATCGCGGGAAAATATTGATGCATTGCAAAAGAAGGGGTTATGCATCGCAGCAGGATCTACCCACCACAAGAAAGTCAACATCAGTTGCATCATTTTATTTTCCAAATATCGACATCAAGAGAAATATCAACATATTACATCAGCCTATTTTATTACTTTGACATCAAAAAAGAGTACATTGAAGGTTATATTGCAAAACGTGACACAAACTTTATCTGCTTTACGTCAAACCCGATGAAGTTGACGTCAAATATTCAAGGAGAACAATTAAGTGCCAACACGGTAAAAGATATTGTCTCCCATTTGAATTGCATTTTTATGCTAATGAGTTTTATCTCAGTCTCTGTCGAGAGCATCCAAGAGGATGAATTCTCAAAACAAACCACAGGTGCGGACGACATCAAAAAGGATGCAGCACAACGTGGAACTTTTTCTTAGCAGCGAACTGGGACATAGTCCAAAGAGGAGTGCCAAACTCTTAGGACGCGAGCAGAGGAGCGACTTCCACCACAATCAAACCACACCCCTATCAGAAGGCATGTGGGTTTATCTTTAGGTTTGTCGATTTCAGTTTCGCATCCAGAAAATTCTGGTCTCTACCGAAAGTAGCTTTCCAATCCGGGTGACAACGCACCGAGAGCTTTGAAAATTATGTCCGTGTAAATTCTTAATTATGGGTGTGAATTGCACCACATTCATGACTAAGAGGTTACAAGCTTCCTTTTCATACTCGATTTATTTTGTCACTCTTCCTGAACCAAAGGTTATCATGCGTAATAGATTTCCTTTTCAACCGATTGAGTCGAACTACAAGCAGCCTGATTTCCTAGGTTGAGGAATATGTAGGCGTGATCAATGTTGAAAACTCGGTTGTATTCAACTTTCTCTCTCAAATCCTATTCCCGGGCATCCCAGTCTCTTCATAATTCGGTCTCGGGATGACTTGTGAATTCTTTCAGAATCGTGCGTCAAATCAAGCATATCGAATTGTAAGTGGCCTGAATTCTCATATAGCCTGAGACATGTAGGAAACCTATTTTCGGGGTTCGGCCATAATTCCTAATGTCCGTATCAAAATTCCTTCTCCGAAAGATGAAGAGGTGGTCAGTCAAAATTGGATTAGTCAATTTCATTTTCCTCAAATTTCTTGCATCAATCCGAGTAAAATGAGGGACAGTTGTTGACACCCAATTTTGACCCTCCCCAACATAGATTAATCATTAAGCTTCTCCAATTTTAAACTATTTAAGGTAATTAGTTTTTATAAATTTCAAAAAGAAAAAAATATATAGTTTGCAAGTTACTTTAAATAAGGTTTGTCACTTTTTATAAATTTTAGATAATATATATGTTTTACATAATTATATATATAATTAGTATATTTTATGATTATTTGAAAATCGTCTCAAAAAAAGATTTTGTTTTAATTAAATATTTTGGTTAATTAGTTAAGTTATATAATAGTTTATATTTTAAATTATTTAACTTATATTCGAGTTAACTATTTTATTTCGTTAAGATTGATAAGCTCATAAATTAATTATATTAATTCATCTTACTTTAATTACTAGCCGAACTTGTCCCAATTAATTAAGTTTGGCCATATTTGTAATTTAAATTGGCTAATTTTGCAACTCATACGGCCAAGTCCTAAATTACAAATCTCATTCCTTCCTTAACAATTGTTTCAACTCTTTCATGCCAAAATTTGGGCCCTTCCACAATTTCCAGCAACAACAATTCCATCAGCCCAAACCAATTTGGCCCAATTTCCTGTATGCCAATTTAATTCCCAACCCCAGCAGCCCACTCCTGTATGACCCAGCACCCGGCCCACCTTCCTTTCTCTTCAAAAATAAAACCCAGAAGCGTACAGCTGCACGGTGTCAACGCACACAGGCAGTACACTGCCTCTTGCTGTCGTCTTCTGCCTGTCCCTCTCAATTTCCAGTCCAAGAAGCACGCGTTTCCGTCCTTAATGGTGCGAGATAAGGCCACATCGGCGCCAAGGACATTGGAATTGATCAAGGGCGTTCATCGCCCCTTTCCTCTTCCGGAATGGGGCGAAAATTCAGAAAAAAGCTGCCTCCCCTAAATTGTGAAAGGTTTTTTGCAATTCAAATTAGTAGTCCTTGAATCCGAAATGGCCCTGGCCCGTTTTCCCTCCAACATGAACCCTAGTTTCCCTTATATATATTTCCATCTTCCTCACTGTAAAGGGGGGTTTTTTTGGGAGGGCAAGATTTTGGGTTAGAGACAAGCATCGAGAGAATTTTTTTTTTTTCAAAAAAAAATACAAAGGAATCGGTTGATCTTTTAAGACAAAAATACGCACTGAAATTTCTAGTTTCATTATTGTCTAGGATTTCTTGAAATCAAAATTTTCGTTTAGTCTTTGCTCTTGTCGCTTCTGGTTGCTCATCGGAATTTTGGGAGTCACATCTCGGTGGTGGAAGATTTCTCCGTCCAGCTCACTAATTGTTCTGTTCGCTGCCTCGAACAAGGTAAACCATTCACGACTCTTTCATTCATTTTGAGTTCATAATATTGAATCGTGTTTGTCCTCTGTCGATTCAAAGAGGATTTTATATGATATGTTCAAGTTTATCTTTCTCTTCGTGTTAGTATTTCTGAATCTGATATACGTGTGTTTCATTTTTGAGAGGATTTATCGTCCATCCACGCTTGATTTTTCTCTGTTTATGGCTCTTCTCGAGTTCTTTTGGTTGTTGTGCCCATTTCATTTTTGTTTGTCTATTTGTTGATCGTTTGGACACTGCTTCATCTCATCTTGTTGAAGTCGTTTTGGGTTATGAATGATGCTCTTCAGTACAAGACACATCTTTTGATTTCTTTTATATTTCACGCATGTTGTAGCTGCTCATTATTAGTATGGACCCTGTGTTTAGTGCAAATAAGTTTTCCCAACAATATGCGTATCGTTTACTATTTGGGGCCATGTGCCACTTAAGACTGATTTATCTTTCCATCATATGCTTTAAGTGAGTTAGTTTTGCCTCTTTCGGGTTACGATCTATATAAATTTTACTCTCAAGTAACACACAAATCTCTTCTTTTACTGCTCATGATATTTGGGAGCTCCACCTTTCTTTTAAATCTTGATAGATGGAATAAATATAGAATTATAAATGCAACACCATCTGTTTAGCTGTGGTTTCTCCCGTTTCTTTTAGTCAAATTGCTGATTGTTTAAGTGAAGTATGAAGTCCCATTTGGTTGCTTCTTTTCCGTGTCCCGATCTTATCCTCCTTTTACTGTTTGGCGTGAAGTGTTGTTAAGTTTATGCCTTGATTTCGTTTAGATTTAGTCAGAAAATGCATACTGCTTTATTGTGGGTCTTATATTTGTTTGTTTAATGGCATGACATGAGTCTTAACGTTAGGTTTTTCTTTAAATCTTGATGAATGGGCATATTTGGGGCATGCTGTTTTATTTTATTTCATTTTATTTTATTTTATTCTTCCTTAAAATTGATACGAACTGAGTTGTGTCTTGATGGCCATTTTTTAGTAGGATACAAACTGTTGCATGAGTTAACATCTTCCTTTGTTCCCTTATTATATTATTATTAATTATTGATGCATTAATCTCTCATTTTGCCTTAAGTTACAGAATGTTAAGTTTTCTTTTGGTTTATTTATTTTATAATTAATGTAGTGGCTTTGTCTCTATTTGCCTTTAGTTATAGAAAATCTTGATTTTAATTAGCTTGTGTTTATTATGATGTCTCCTCTTTAAACAATTGCTTCGTGTAGTATTTTCCTTAAATGTTGGTCCGTAAATATTCATAGCATGTTTGGTCCATTTGCTTTCAAAATTTAATATGTTCAATTTCTTCTTGTTATGAGTCCAATTATGCTTAGCTATTTTATTTAAAGTCTCATTATGATCAATTATTGATTATTATGATCTTGTCCTTTGCATGAACTCCTTCAATGAGTCTATTGGACTCCACTCTACCTACATATCCGAGTTGATTTTCTATCGAGTCAGCCTTGGTCGTCGTTCAAAAAATGAAATCCGAAATATAGCAATGGGAAACCAAATACACAGGTGGAAGAAAGGCTGAAATACAGCCGGTATACATCTGTATACACTGATATACATGGAAAAACACTGATATACAGGTTCAAAAATGAAGGGCAAGTTGCGGGGGGTCAGAATAGATTGAATACAGGCGGTATACAGTCCGATATACACAAAAACACGCCTGAAAGCGACCCGTATACAACGATATACCTCTTCTGTATACACAGGAGTTTGGGGCGAAAATGGGTCTAAAGCCCAATAGATTTGGCCCAAATTTGGGCATCTTCTTGTTATTGCCATTATTTATTTATTCTCTAACCCCTTTATGTGATTTGGTTATTTAACTTAATTAATTCCCTAAAGATGAACCACTTTTGATTATGATAACTTATTTCGCTTTATTTAATTAGTTTTCTTTACTTGATCATTTTGAAAACTTTATTTTTCTTCCTAAAACGATTTCAAAACACTTAAGTTAAATGACTTATGTTTGGCCGTTTCTCTTTACTTGATCATTTTGAAAAGTTTACTTTTCTTTCTAAATGATTTCAAAGATAGTCGTTTCTCTTTACATTCAAAAGTTAAAATATATATATATATATTTTTTTTTCTTATATATACAACTTATTTACTACTTAGCTCTATATTAGTTTTGTCAATACTTAATTATTCTCCTTGGAAAACCCTCCATTTAGTTCCATTTCCCTTAAGATAATTAAAATGATGATAATAATAATAATAATAAAAAAAATAAATAAAAAAAAATAGTAATAATACTAGTAATAAATAAGTAGGTTAAAATAAATGAGTCTTTTATTTAGTTAAAATTTCAAAATTTAGGTAAAATAAATGAGTTCTTCTACTTCGTTAAACTTTCAAAATTAGTCAAAGTCATAAGTTCTTTACTTAGTCCATTTCTAAAATAATTAGTTAAGATAAATGAATTTTTTTTTATTTGAGTTAAAATTTCAAAAATTAGTCAAAATCATTTTGGTCAAATCGCCGGTCAACCGCAAGTTAGCGGGCATTCCGAGGGCCTAACACCTTCTCGGAGTGTACATTTGAACTCGAACCCTTTTATTTTCAATCGATTTTGTCTGTTTAAATCTTTTGAAAACCCTTTAATTTTTTTTTGATTTTTGTTAAAAATTAAGTGGCGACTCTGATCTTTTGGAATTCGATTTCTCTTAAATCATAAGTTTAATCGATTTTTCAAAAACTCGGTCATTTTTTCCTTTATATATCTCTTTAAATAAAACAACACTCATCTTATTAGGTTTGATCAACAATGTTTCATTCACATACATGCATTACAATAAATTAATTACCAACATACATTACGCAAACAAGAAATCAAACCATCACCTACCTCGAATCCAAGCTTGAATCCCCTAAGGCACTTGAAGCTTCCCTTTCCGGATTCTTCCCGCTTGTTCTAAGTCTACAAACAGTTAATATAAGCAAAGGATCGAAAATCAAAGGTCTAATTAACCGAATTATAACAAACCCAATAACCCTAGACCAAACCCATGATCCTGAGGTGTAGCTAGGGCTTTTTCCACCATTAATTGCAGGTCAAAACCTTCCTCTAATAATAATTACCTAAGAATCTAAGTTCTACAGATCGAAAAACGGATTAGGGGAGTAAAAACCTTATTTTTAGCACCAAATTTCATGGAAAACTGCCAAAAATCGCCTGGGTTGCCTCCTAACTCTTAAGAACGAAGTTTGCAGAACAATGACATTTTTAGGGTTTATTTTCGACTTAAGTCGCGACTGTCACACCACAGCGGGACCCAACCCACCACAACAGCCCCACCATGGTGGAATAAATCTCGCCCTGGCGACTTACACGGAGACAGAGAGTTGGAATTAGAGTTTTAAATCCCAATTTCACACACACATTCAACCCATGATGTTCAAAAGTTACTCGTTCATGTTAAGACCAGTTTCAAGAGTTCTACTCGCCCGAATTCGATTTGTAAAGTCATATGGGTTCCTTAATGTCTTAGCTATCTACTCATGCAATCAATTTCATTATTACACTTCTCATTCATTACCATATTTCCCTAGACTCGCCTGACTCCAATTTCGTCCAAATTTGGACTAGGATAGGAAATTTCAAATTACTACCAAAAAGTTTTCTAACCCAAAAATTTTCCCCGATGACTTTTCTATAACAACGGGAACATGTCGTTAAAGCAGGTTTTGGAGAATTGAATTATGTTATGTTGAGAGCAATGCCCTTCTTCCTCTTCAACTCATAACTAAATATTTTGTAAAGTTTTTACTTGATTAGTTAACTTTATTTTATAATTTTTGTTGTTGTTGTTGTAAGGTTAAAAATAGAAAAGAAAGTGTTACTCAAGAAAGTATGTAGATATATTTTTTTAGTTATGTTGATCAATTTTTATTAATTGTAGTGATAGAATGATAATATAAAGTTAATTTATAATTTTAAAAATACAGTTTAATTCATAGAAAAAATGATTGTTAATATATAAATTTGTAGTCTTCACATTTTTTTTTATTATTATTGTTAAATGTTCTCAAGTTTTTGAGATATTCAAAGATCACTGCTATGATCTGTTGGGTCCGAACTCAAAATGTAAAAGTATTTGGTTAGGATAAAACGATTTAGAAAAGTGATATAACACCTTTTTTTTTTGCCAATAATCATATTTATCTCTTTTCTCATTTTTTTGACAATTTTTTCTGTTTATATATTTCTTATTATTGTACAAAAATGAATATGTCAATTACTACTCCTTCATTTTTTTAATATTCTTTAATAGAAAATTTTAATTGTCTTTATTTTTCCTACTCTTTTGATGATCATAACTTTTAAATTATATTAATAGTCATGTTCATGATATCATTTAATTGTCTTTATTTTTCTTATTTTCATGATTTTTTTTAGGATCATAAATCCTAAATAATATTAATAATCATGTTCATGATATCATTTGATATTTCATATTGTTATCCTATAAATAGAGGCATTATAAAACTAATCAAATCTATGTGTATATATAAGAAAGAACTAAAAAATAATTTCTTTAACTCTCTTATTTATTAAGAAAAACTTTAAAGTTTGTCATTTAATTTTTTTAATAACAAATTTGTATTTAAAGTGTTGAAGAAAAGTCATATATATAAATTAATCTTCTTCGTGTGAATTATATATAACCATTTCTATTATTACTATTATGTAGTAATGAAAAGTGATCAGCTTCCAAAATTGTATCATATAAACAATTAAAAAAAAAAACTGATACCTCAATGAAAAATATGGAAGAAGGAAGAAAAAAAGAGTCACCTAATATTATATGCATCATTTCTAATAATAAAGTCAAAATAATGTGGAACTAATGTAGAGAACATAAATCTCTCTCTCTCTCTCTACATATATATATATAAATCTGAATCTAGAATCATTGATGTGGCATGCCTCTAAGGCCTAGAAAATATTTATCTTTTTTATGATTTTTTTTGTACCATTTTTCAATTTTAAAATACAAAAAAAAACACTTAAATATTGAAGATAGTCACAATTAAAGTCATTCAATTATAATTACTCTAATGTACGTTATCTATCTTTTCATATACGTATGTTACTAATTTGCTAACTATAAATACTAAAACAAATGTCATACACTGCACAATATTCCGTCTTTTTCATTCATAATTTCCTTTCTATTTTTCTTCTTTTTATTTTGCTTCTTTCATTTGAAACTCTTTTTCCAAGAAGTTTCTTTCTTCTTTTTCCCTTTTTTTTAATTGTTTTTTTATTTTAGCATTATTAGTGTTGTCTCCACAATTATTATCGTTGTATGTAATTTTCATGCCTGATTTTTATTTGTTAGAATATGGGAGAGAGCAACATATGTACGACCTTATTTGTGAAAGGAACTCGCCAGAATCAAGCTTGAAGAATATCAATCATTAGTGATTATATCAAACTTTATCTACATGTATTTTTCTGTTGCAAGCTTGTATATAATTATAGTGTGAATTGAATTTTTCTTCTTTTTTATTTTTCTTCTTTTCATTTGAAACTCTTTTTCCAAGAAGTTTCTTTCTTCTTTTTCCCTTTTTTTTAATTGTTTTTTTTATTTTTGCATTATTAGTGTTGTCTCCACAATTATTATCTTTGTATGTAATTTTCATGCCTGATTTTTATTTGTTAGAATATGGGAGAGAGCAACATATATACGACCTTATTTGTGAAAGGAACTCGTCAGAATCTAGCTTGAAGAATATCAATCATTAGCGATATATCAAACTTTATCTACATGTATTTTTTCGTTGCAAGCTTGTATATAGTTATAATGTAAATTCAAATGTAACAAATCTTATTTTTCTAGGATAAATGTTGTGTTATAAATTTAAGAAATAAAATATTAATTTTACATCAAATTATTATTATTATTATTATTATTATTATTATGATTATTATTATTATTATTATTATTATTCACAAACAAAACCTCTCCTTATACGATTTCTAAATGCTCCCAAAATATAATATATTAAAAAAATTATTTCTTTCATCCCAAAACAAATGATATATGAATAAAAATAAAATCTTAAAGAATATTCTTAAAGCTCCTCGCACTTCCTATAATATTTTAGTTTAGACAAAGTTTTCTTCTCTTTGACAAGAGAGATTTCTTTAATATAAGAACTCTTTGTGTAGTATAAATCAGTTGATTTTTTTTATCTTTTTTTTTGTTGAATTTATAGAGACCTAATGGAGTTATCATAATGATAGGAGACATTGATTTTCGAAACATGATTTTGGAGATTCTGAATAAAATAATAAAAAAGAAAAGGAGAATTGAATTAATTACCCAAAAAAAGATATAATTAGTAAGACATATTTTATCTTACCTAGGATAGTCATTCTAACAATAATATAATAAGGAAATAAGGAGAAAAATCAAAAGGGGAGAAAAATGTTAGTAGGTTTTATAGTATTATTTTTTACAAATATCCAAATTTGTTTTAAAATCGGAGTTATAAATGCATAATTTAATTAAGATAAATTAAATTATAAATCCTTTTGAAACTGAAAAAATATTTGTATGAATTAAAATTTTAGAATACTGTAACTAGGGTTACTTGAGCCACAACAAATAAATCAAAATTATACTTATAAAAGAGGATGGTATTAATATTTGATGCTTTTAGCTTTTAAAATATGAAATATATTTATAAAATTGGGTAATAATAAATAATACCTCTCAAATACTCAAAATTTAATTTAAAATCGGAGTTGTATATGCATAATTTAATTAAGATAAATTAAATTATAGATCCTTTTGAAACTGAAAAAAAAAAGATTTGGATAAATTAAAATTTTAGAATAGTGTAACTAGGGTTACTTGAGACCCAACAAATAAATAAAAATGTACTTATTGAACAAGGAAGATGATGGTATTACTTATTAATGTTTGATGTTTTTGGCTTTTAAAATATTAGAGATATTTAGAAAGTTGAGAAATAACAAGGAAAATAATAAGTAACACTTCTCTTTCATCAAGAATTTTATCCTCCTTTTTTATTTTTTAAATGTCATATTTCTCATAATTCACACTTCTCCATCTTCATTATTTTCACTCTTAATTAGTAATAGTCATAACTCACATTAAATTATCGTAGTTATTAAAAAAGTTATTTACATATCATTTAATTTTAACAATAGGAATGTGTATGCAATTTATATTATGTTGACACTAATAAGAACTTATACTAACAATTAATATGTTAACTGTGAAAATAGAAAGGAAAACAGAACAAGGTGAAGAAAAAAAGAACATACAAAAAGTATAAATATATTTATTTTTTACTTCATATAACATATATAACCATATTATTATTTATATACTTTTAGTATACTAAGATAATGAACTCGATTGACACATCATTTATCATTTGAGAAGATTTATTAACAAGTGATAAAAGTTTGAGAAATTGTTATCATTTATAAATATTTAATATTTTCGACTTATCTAAAATACCTATAATTTTTTGTTCATTCCACTAAGTCAAATTCGAATATTATTGTAAGCCACATTTTATATGAAAGCTAACATATTAAAAATTTATTGAACATAATTTTGATTGTTGAATGAAAATCAAATCAAATAGGAGCATTTTTTAAAATATAGTTTATAACATTTAAAGTGTTTTTTTTTAATAAAAAAAACTATAATTATAAATTGACTTTTCAATTAATAACAAATATATAAAATGCAATTCATATTGCGCGAAGTGCGGACAAGTTTACTAGGTAATGAATAAAACAGGGAAAAGTCAAAACAAAATAATGGTAAAAATCCAAAAATAGGAGAAGAGATATAAATTTATATAAAAACAAATAAACATTATCAACTCCAAAAATTATGCAAATCAGGTGTGAATAAGGATAACAAAGAGTCTAACAAAAGAGTCATATATTTTTTCTTTTTATTATAATAAATGTGAATATATAATTAATGTATATTAAATTTATTATTATTGAAATTTTAAAAAAAATTATTTTTTTCACATAAAAATTGGAGTTATATTTTGGAGAGTTATTGCTCAAATTTATTTATAATAATTACCACAATAATATTGTAATAATAAAATAATTGTATTAGTATTGTAAAAAAATTATTCAACTCTTGGTACTTTTTCTACATCTTCAACGCTGCATACACATAATTTTTTTAAAAAAATATTTTTTCGTCACTCTCTGATAATCTCTATACGATTAAATTATGTGTTTTATTTTATTTTATTTTTACATTTGTATAATTCAATTGTTTTTATATAAACCCAAAATAACGAATTTATACAATTACAAACATCTGAAGTGTAAACAGTTATACAAACTATATTATACAAAAGTTATACAAATTCTGAATTATATAAATGTGAGAATTATATAAAACTAAAAAGTTGAGCCACACAATTATAGCTAAAAGTAGGTCGCGAATTGTAATTAAGGTAAACTATAGCTATGCTAACTAATTAACTAGTATATGTTTGCAAGTAATTTTCCCTTATAACAAATAGGCATAATACATATATTGGACCCTAAACTTGGCTTCAAATTTTAACTTTGACCTCCAACTTTCATAGTGCACAAATAGGCACTTTAACTATCCTACCTTTAAATAAATAAACACACGATTTTGGAGCCAAAGTGCGTGAAATGCAAACGCTCCCACGTGTATTAGTGAGCCACTCAATGGCTGCCAACTAAAACACGTCCATTTTAGAACTAAAATAAATAAATTAATTTCCATTAATATACAAGGGTTAAAACATTTCATTAGTTCACTTCACCCGATTGTGAATCAAAATCATCTCAAAGGTCAAAACCCTAGGTTATCAGGGGGATCAAAGGGGAAAATCGTTCAAGATTTCTGCTGAAGCTGATGTTCATATGTTCATCTTCCTCGATTTAGTTCAGGCATGCCTCGATTTTGCCCTTTTGAAAGTTTATCTTTGATACAAAGTATAATTTTTTGTCACCATGAGTGTAAAATCGTTATTTTCTTACAGATTTGTGCATATGGGTCATATTATAGCTATTTTTCACCATGGATGTCACTTTAATAAAGGTCAATATGTGTCGAAATTGAAAAACATTGTATTTAGCATAGATAAGGACCACTTCTCTTTGACCGAACTGAAATCGTATGTAAAAGACATTGGGTATGATGAAGTTGATGCTTTCTTTACTGAAGAACCTATTACCCATAATTTTGTCAAGTTAGAAAGTGACAGCCAACTATATAACTTTGTTAAAGATTTGTGGAGTGGGTCATCTTTTAAGTTGTTTTTGAAGCATGTGATTGTTAAAGAAGGGGGGTCCACTGCTACAACTACTTTGGGACCATTTTCTATTTAAAAAAATAATCAAAGGTTTCACACACTAAGCATGGTATAAATGGGGTAAGTGAAGTTGAACAGCCATTAGAGGAAGAAAAAGGTGATTCTCTTGACTTTGAAGAGGATGACTTAGATGATGTTCCACATCAGGATGATAGTGAAGTTGATGAAGAACTAAGAGCTTTTAGACAAAAACTTAGGGAAGAAAAAAAAAAAAAGCTGCAAAGAAAAAAAAAGAGAACTAAAAAACCCTTAAAGGATCAAGGTGTTGAACTTGGAGAAGTTGGCATAGATAAGAGATTTGAGAATATCTTCACCAATAAGGCAGCCAAATATAATGGGAAATTGGGAGGTGATGAAGTGTTTATTGATTCATCAGATGAACTAAGTGAAGATAGTGACGAGGAGCTAGATGTTTTAGCACAACCAGGTGTTGATTTACCTTCAAGAAGAAAAAGCAACAAACTGAGGTATGATTCTTCTTCTTCCATTTATTTCTTTGAGTTGGGTATGATATTTGAGAGTGCAACTCAATTAGAAAGGTTGTTGCTGATTATGTTGTTCACCATAAGGTTCAGTTAAGGCTTAAACCCAATGAACCTCATAGAGTTAGGGTAAAATGTGAAGGAAAGTGTAAATGAGAAATCTTTGCAAGCTTGGATAAAGATTTTGGAATTTTTTTTTGTAAAGAAATACTATCCTGCTCATAGATGCATTTCAAAGAATAGGAATAGGTTGTGCACAACCAAATATGTGGAAATGAAGATGAGGGATAAAATAATATCTCAGCCTAACATGAGAGTTCATAAGCTTCAACAGACACTAAGAAAAGAATGAGGCTTAAAAGTGGGAAGATCAATATGTTACAGGGCAAAAATGAATGTTATTGCCAAGTTCCTGGGTGATTGGAAGCTTGAGTTTTCAAGGTTGTTAGACTATGCTGATATGATTAAGAGTACAAATTCTGGGAGTTCTTGTTAGGTTAGAACTGATAATGAAACAGTCCCTGGCTTACACTTGTTCAAATATTTCTATGTTTGTTTTGCTGCATTGAAAAATTGATGGCTGGAAGGTTGTAGGAAGATTATAGGATTGGATGCTTTCTGAAGGGTGCTTGTAGAGGAGAATTATTAGTGGCTATTGGAAAAAATGGAAACAATCAAATGTATCCAATAGCTTGGGCAGTGGTTGATCAAGAAACTAAACACTCTTGGAGTTGTTTCTTAAGCTATCTCATTGAAGACTTGCAACTTGGTGATGGAAGTGGCATAACAGTCATGTCTGACATGCAAAGGGTATTTATTATGCCTTTGTTTATTTATGTTAGTTACTGCCTTGTGTTACTGTCTTTTGGGTATTTACTGTTGTTGAAATATGTGGATATTGTTAGTGTTTGAAGTAACAACAAGACCCTAAGAAATATTAAATCATTTACACTTGTGTTAAAGATTTCGTTGTTTATTTCTGTTAGTTACTGTCACTGCCTGTTGTTAGTGTGTGAAGTAACTATCAAGTTTCATTTAGTGTGTGAAGTAATTGTCAAGTTTCATTTAGTGTGTGAAGTAAGTGAAAGGTGCTAATAAATGCCTTAAAATTGTTTATTTTTGTTAGTTATTGTCACTGTTTGTGGATGTTGTTAGTGTGTGAAGTAAGTGATGTTGTTAGTGTGTGAAGTAAGTGAAGTTAGTTACTGTCTTTGTTTATTTCTCTTAGTTACTGCCAATATTTGTGGATGTTGTTAGTGTGTGAAGTAAGTGATGTTGTTAGTATGTCTTAAAGTTATTGATTTAATATTTCTTAGGGTCTTGAGGTAGCAGTTGAAGTCTTACTTCCTAATGCTGAAAGAAGAATGTGTGCAAGACATATTTGGGCAAACTGGCAAAAAAGATGGAGAGGTGAGGAAAGGAGAATTTTTTTTTGGAGGTGTGCCAAAGCAAGTTTTGAGGTTAAATTGAGAGATGAATTTGAATATATGGGAAAATTGGGTGACAGAATATGTGAGACATTGCTTGGATATAACAAAAAATACTGGTGTAGAGCTTTATTTAGTGAAATATCAAAGTGTGATATGGTGAAAAATAATATGTGTGAAACATTTAATTCATAGATTGTTGGTTCTAGACATAAATCTGTGATTAGTATGCTTGAAGATATTAGACATAGAATGATGGATAGGCATGAGGATATGATTAAGTTTGCAGATACTTGGATCAGTGATATTTCACCTATGGCAAGACTGATTTTAGAAGAAAACAAAGAGATTGGCAGGACACTAAGGGTAAATTGGAATCATGACATTGGATTTGAAATCCAAGAAAGAGAGTATAGACACATAATTGACATGACTAGAAAGACATATAGCTGTAGGGTGTGGCAGTTGAGAGGCATACCTTGCCAACATGCAGTTTGTGCCTTATATCACATTGGGCAAGAACCAGAAGATTATGTGGAATATTGGTACAGAAAAGATACATTCCTAAGTGCTTATAAGTATTTTTTACAACCCATCTCCAATATTGTAATGTGGCCTGATACCAATAACTCACCAGTTGAGCCTCCTGAAGTGAAGCCAATGCCTAGAAGACCAGGTAGATGTAGAAGAAAAGATAAAGATGAACCAAGAAAAAAGAAGTGGGAGAAAACATCAAAGAATGGAGTGAAGATGTCATGTTTCAAATGCCATCAAGTTGGGCATAACAAAGAACTTGTAAATCAGTGGTAAGCATTTTTGTCTTTCTTTTAAGTTTTATTCAGTTTTATACTTCTAATTTTGTGTCTTTACAACCCTCTCAACTGCCCACACAACAACCTTCAAGGCCCTTTCAACAACCACCAGTGAGGCAGCCTAGCATTGGAAATGCCTCTTCTTTATGTGCAGATACTTCAAAGGTTAAAGGAAGGAAAAAGAAGCAGCCAACTGCAAGGGCAACATCTTCTTCAACTGCATGGACATCATCTTCTTCAGTTGGAATGCCACTACCTTCTTCAGTTGAAAGACCACCAGCTTCTTCAGTTGGAAGAAAAAGAACAAGAGATGTGGAATTTGGTGTTTACACAGATATACAAACTGGAAGACAAGTGATTAACGTATGTATATTTCCTTCTTTAATTGATTTTCTTACATTTTTATTTAGGTATACTAAATAATGCCTATGGATTATGCAGCTAGGAAGATAAAGTGAAATGGTTATCTCAAGTGGGTCTGGGGTAGCATTTAAAGATGCATCACAAACAAATGTTGATCTTGGATTCAAGCCACCTGGTTTGAAATGAAAAGTAAAAGATGCAATGACTGAAAATCAACTTCAACAATTGTCAAAGAAAAAGGTGCAAAGCAAATCCAAGGGAAAGTGGGTTCCATAAGAGTTTAAAGTGTTAGTGATGTGGATAAATGTTGATTTAGGAGGTCTTTGTTTTTGTTTATTTTAATAACTGTTTGTAAAGGCATACTCCAATTACGGATCATTTTGATATATTTTGGGTTATATTGATGTATGTTGCATAGACAAATCTTTGGAGTTTATTTAGTTGTCCTAGTTTAATGGATGATAAGTTATGTTTTGTGAAGTCTTTTGGTGTTTGTTATGATTGATGTTAGGTTGCCTTGATGTTAGGTGTTTACTATGTATGAAAGTGTGTGAATCATGCTAGTATATTGAAGTAATGTCCTTGTAAGTTGTAAAAGAGATGAATATTAAAGCCAATGTTGAGAGACAAACTGTTGCAAACTCTAAAATAGTGCATTTCAATCCATTACTTTGATTGCTTACAATAGATATTGGTAGACACTAACCCATAAAGAAAACTACATTACGAACAAAACGATTCTGGCATAACTTTTTCGACCAATCTACATAACATTTACTACATAAAGAACTCTCTATAAATCCAAGATAGTATCATAATGATTAGCAAAACTCGATATTTCCTCCTAATCTTTTCCTTTTCTTCATCATGTTTTTTTATCCTCTTTTGTAATCCCGAAATAGCAATTCTAGCGTGTTTAGTATAATCAAGTTCACACCACCTAAAAAACTTCCTTCCAACCTGTTTAAGAAGAACAAATTCACTATCAAAATTGAATCTTGAGAACTAAAATTTAAACAAAAAAAAAATGTTTTAAATGGAACCATACCCGACCATCTTCACATCCAAGAAAGCAACGACCTGGATTGTTTGCAGACCAAGAAATCTTCATTATAGCTCTTTTTCCACAATGACAAAAAAATTAGAAGCCATTTGCACTAAATATGAGCACAAATCGTTTTAAAGAGAGGAAAAAAATCTTGGTTTGAAAGAGGAGGAAAGAAAAATGATATTTTGATTTGGAAATATAAAGATATATATAAAAGGGATTCATTAAGGGTAGAGTTGTCATTTCAGCATTTTTTTACCGTTGTGGGCCTCAAAAATTACTCCTAACTCGTGCAGAATATGTGCACATCACACGTTTTTCCAGGTAGGACTCGCGCATTTATTTATTTAAAGGTCAGATAGTTAAAGTGCCTATTTGTACACTATGAAAGTTGGAGGTCAAAGTTAAAATTTGAAGCAAAGTTTAGGGTCCAATATATGTATTATGCCTAATAAATACTATCACATTCCATTCAATACTATTGTTATATATTTATGAATAAGCGCATGTATATATATATATTTGTGTGAGTTTACAAATAAAATTACATTTTAGGCAGATCTGTGAGAGCATACTATCAAACTTGAATATCATTAACCTGAATAGCTTATTCATAAGATTACTATACTTGGATATTTCTTCTAGGTTGGACTTTGGCCTATGCTATTTTGCTTCCTGTTTATTTATCAGTCCGGATCTTAGAAGGGATTATTTCTCAATATTTGAGTCTATCTACTACAATCATCAAGGTATGTCCAAGTTACCGTTGAACTCCACTCCTTCCTTTCTTACGATTTTACTTGTCACTTTTAGCCTATCAAGAGTAAATTTTGTCAAAGTATTTAATATATGCATTGAATTATGAGGTAGTTTTGAGATTATTATTTTAAGTTTCAAAAATCCCAGTCTTATAAAATAGTTAGGAGAGATATTTTTTAATTAGTGTTAAGTTTTAAAATTTATGTATTTACACAAACCCCCACCTCACCCTTCCACAGAACACAAAATCCCACCGTGCAATTATGTAAACAAATAACTTGTATCTAAATTTGTTTAATGGGAAAACAACCTAAAATAATATATCTCATAAAAATAGAGCATTTCAATTCAAAATGAAACCCCTAAATATTTAATTTTGTATACTATAAAGTATATGGCCAAATTAACACAAAAGTAAAAACGTTAATTCTTAAAAACGTCTGAGTAGTAATTCTAGCTTAGCTTGAGAAAATAAATGGACTAAACTAAAAACAAAAGCAAACTATTATACTTAAGTTTTAAATTTCAAATTATGGAAAAAAGCAAAGGTATATTATGTCAGCGTCAGTTACAGTTGCAATGGCAGTGACAGTTACCTACCGGCTACCTCTTCATTCATTTTCAAAAGATCAAAAGGATGAAACAAAACGGGAACTCAATTCCTCTCTCAAATTATTGAAATCCTCCATTAACAAGTTACTCAAATTTGCTCTTCTCTGCAACATCACCAATAGCCATATCCAAGAAAGTTCATAGAACCTAGGAAATGCACATAGATGATAGGTATAAGTTTATGGATAAACTCAATTGACAATCCACTTAGTTCAATGAATTTGTAACACTCCTCCTTGGATGTCCATAGATAATGTACCTCATTAAAACCTTACTAGGAAAAACCAAGTGGGAAAAATCCTAGTGAAGGAAAAAGAGTACACACATCTCACAATACGCTTTGAGTGCTGCCTCATTAAAAATCTTACCAGGAAAACTCAATTGGGACAAAACCATGATTGAGGAAAAGAGTACAACACGTATTTCACTCCCAATGATGAAAGCTTAACTTGATATCTTGGAGACGATGCATTTCAATCTTGTAACACCCCAGATTCAGAAATGACAAGATTGCAGAGTTCTAGAAGCGCAGGTGCCACTGACGGAGGCCACTTTCAGATCGTAGGTTGACCCACGAACTGTAGGTGGGGTCCGTGGTTGGCCACTTGCAACTCCCTCCCCAGATCCCAGAAGAAATTCAGCTAAGTCCAGAACCACGCCAAGATCTACGGACAGTAGGTGGGACCACGATTTGTGGTTTGGGCATTAGATTTCTTTCCTCTGAAACCAAACGATGCTTTGCCAGGACGAATCATCGGTCAGGGGTTGTCCGGTGGCTTTGGTAAATTTTAAGTCATGGGTCTTTTGGTCTTTCCCCTATGCGTTGGACACCTAAACTACGTCGTTTAACCCCTGAACTATGTAGTTTTGGTCAATTTAAGCCTAGTAACTTAATTAGATCCTACCCTAATTAATTATTCTCAAGAAAAACAATCGAAACTTAGAACAAAGGAAGAGAAAGCATCGACCAAACCCTCTCCAAGAACGCAACATGTTTTTCTCAGTTCTAGCCTCAAAATTGAAAGATTTCTCCATGGAATTCGTCACTAGGTATGTGAGATTTCACTAGTGGGTTCCTTTCACCCATTAGGTCCCTAGAATTCAGTCAGATTCTTGATTCCCTTCATATTTTTTAGACCTAGGGTTTCTAGAACTTCAGAAATTTGTGATGATTTAGCTGCTATAGTGTTCTTAATCAGATTATCATTGTATTCATAGCACTTTTGCATAGATTCTTGCATGAAACTCAGAACCCTAGTTGTGTAGTTCTTTTAGTTTATGAATTAGACTAGCTAGGACAGATAAATATACATACATGCCTTGGTTTTCAAATGTTTCAATATCAGTACTTTAATGTTGTATTTTCAGTTAGCATGTTAGAATATTGAGCTATCCAGTATATTTCAGTTATGTTGTATTGTACACATTTCCAGTTGGGAGTAGGCTTAATACCGAGTTGGACTAGGGTTAGTCACCCTGATAGTCCTAGAACTACGTGCCCCCATAGGTTTTTAAGTCCTCTCTGTGGGCATCAGATTTTAGTGATCATGCTAGCCATGCCTTTATACCCCCGACAAGGTATATTGGGTCCCCTTGATGGGGCGTATACATCGGACTCCCTGTTTAGCTTATGTCGGTTAATAGTAGCTCCCACAGTCAGATTCTAGTGCATTGACCAGGTTGCCAGTTACATTTTAGTATTCAGTTTAAGCATGTTATGTACTTGGTCATTGCATTTAGTTTAGTTCATTTTTAGTATATCTCAGTATCTTTATCATGTTCAGATTATATTATTGCTCGATATGCTTTGTTTAGTTATATGTTTGTTTAGTTTTATCCTATCGTGCATGCTCAATATCTTTCAAGTACTGACACATACTCTGCGCTACATCTTTTCATGATGTTGGTTCAGGTCCTCAACTTTAGATCACGTGTAGATCAGTTCCCGATCCATATTCAATAGTATCATTGGTGAGTTCTCATTCTTTGAGGACGATAGATATGTTTCTTTATTATTCAGTCTTTTATTTCAATTTCAGTTTTGCTAGAGTTAGCTGGGGGCATGTCCCAACATCTCTAGTCAGTTAGAGGCTTTTATTCAGACATAGTTAGATTCAGTTTTGGTTTTGAGTTTGATCTTCCAATTTTTATCAAACTCACAGTCTTTTATATTCAGACAATATTGGGTATTCCACATTTCAATTTACATCACGTTTTAAGCTTATGCACAATACTTCTTATTTTAGTTTATCTTAGTATGCTTAAGATATGCCAGCTCAGGGTTAGCTTGTGGTCACTCGTGATCCTAGGTCACGTGTTTACGTCCTAGGGGTAGCCTCAGGACGTGACAAACTTAGTATCAAAACATTAGGTTTAAGAGTCCTAGGATGTCTGAAAATCTGCACTAAGTAGAGTCCATTTCATGAGTGTGAAGTGCGCCACACCTATGAGGGGGAGGCTACGAAGTGTTTTAGGAAAAAAACTTCACTTTCTTGTTATTCTTATCGTGCGTGGGTATGATCTCGTTTCTGACTCAACGTTATACATTTTAGATCATGTCTCCACGTAGAGCTTACGCAAGGAACTCTAATGCTTGTAACACTATCGCAGTTCCTCCAGTCCAAGATCATGAGGTTTCGAATGTAGAGTTTTGGAATGCTATTCAGCTTTTGGCTCAAAGTGTAGCCAACCAGAACGATCAGCAAGTTCTAGTTCCTGCAAATGCTAGTGGTGGATCAGTGGCATCTACGGTCCATGATTTTGTTAGGATGAATCCGCTTGAGTTTCTCGGGTCGTAAGTTGGTGAAGACCCCCAAAACTTTATTGATGTGGTCAAGAAGATCTTTGGAGTGATGTAAGTAACTGGAAATTATAGGGTAGATTTGGCGTCCTACCAGCTTAAGAATGTGGCTCACATATGGTTCACATAGTGGAAGGAAAACAAGAGTGAGAATTTATCTCCTATGAATTGGGAGTGTTTCATCGTAGCTTTTCTGGACAGGTTCTTTCCAAGAAAGTTGAGAGAGGCAAAAGCTCAGGAGTTCATGAATTTGAGACAAGGGTCTATGTCAATCACAGAGTGCAGACTTAATTTCACCCAGCTATCTAGGTATGCTCCACATATGGTTAGCAATTTGTAACGACCCATAAAATGAATAAGTGAAACTAGAGCCTAACGATGTTTGTCTTGGAGTTGATGTAAGGTTTGAGGGTGTAAACTGTTGTCCCGAGCTTAGGTTGAGGGGTTTAGGGGTTAAACGTCAACGTACAACTCCCCAAGGACCAGCCTAGGGGTCATTGAGGAGGACCATAAAGCCTAACCCTCAAGACCCCAAGGAAAACCAAAGCTACCTAAAATTTGGTGAACTAGGAATGGGACTTATTCCCCGTAGGTCCAGCCACGCCCCGTGGATGGCCTCCATGGGTCAAGGTCCCATTTGGTGAGTTGTATCCATGAACCACGCCTCAAAAATACGATCTGTTACCCCATGCACGGTCCGTGGATAGGGGTTTCATAGTTTGCACCTGTGTGCTGTCCAAAACTCGGCCAAGTGAAGGGTGGTTTGGTAAATTCCACCTTTAGTTAGTTGAGTTATTGGATGGTTTTTATTGGTTAATTAAGATATTCTAAGGGTTTTAATAACATTAAAACACCCTTTCAAAGTCATTCTTCCAAATAACTCAAATAGAACTAACCTTTCTTCTCAAAAGTTCTCTCTCTAGAA
This sequence comes from Solanum commersonii, assembly GCA_029007595.1. Classification (NCBI taxonomy): domain Eukaryota; kingdom Viridiplantae; phylum Streptophyta; class Magnoliopsida; order Solanales; family Solanaceae; genus Solanum; species Solanum commersonii. Next base: position 1,340,675 of record JAJTWQ010000055.1, on the reverse strand, counting down.
ACCTCCATTGGAGGTGAAGGATTTAAGCTTCCAAGGTCAAGACTTCAAGTTTTTCAAGGGATTTTCATAGGATTCTTCTCAAAAAGGTATGGTGGTATTCATCCTTGACTTATTTTCTTTCATGGAGCCAATCTCAAAAGTGATTTCAAGTCTCCAATGTTTTCTCTAAAACCCTAGTTTTCAATCTATGCATGGGTTCGATTCTAAATGATTTCCAAATGCTTTACTGCATTGATTTATGAGTTCGTTGTGGATTTAAAGATGTATAAATATGATTTATTCCTAGAACCCATGTTTTTCCCCAAATTCCTAAGTTGTGATTTGATTGATTATAAAGTATGTGGGTTGTTTATATGTATATGGATATAAAATGTAGAAACTATGTTATTGCTCTTGACAAATTGTATTGATCTAAGGTGTGTGGGTGAATGTGATCCATGACCCTTGAAGGGCAAGTTACGATCAAATTACATATTGAAATAGAATTGTGCTTGATCTATTGATTCACTTGAAAGGTGGAGGTGTTTACTCACTATGTATATTGTGGTATTGAAATGATGGATATCTTCCTTGTACCTCTATATATGAAGGATCTATGTATGATCATGATGTAAAGTATATGTGTGTGATTTCAATGAATGTATAATGATCTTGTTTAGAATGTAATTGTGTTATTGTTGAAAGCATATTCTAAATTAACACTCATGAATGATGGATGATGGAAAGTGAAGGGTTCCCTTCTATGTAATGTATGTCTTGATTTGGTAGGCTTATGCATCCTTTTCTTGTATAGATGAAAGTAACGTGATGATGTATCTTGAATTAGTAGGCTTAGACATCCTCTTCTTGAATGAATGAAAGTATTGTTGATTGTTGAATCTTGAGTTGATAGGCTTAGGCATCCTCTCTTGTGTAATGAATGTGTCTTGACTAAATGAATATGAATCGATAGGCCTATGACATTCCTTTCATAAATGACTAATGAATGTGTCTTGACTTGATGAATATTAATCAACAGGCCAATGGTATTCCTTTCATAAATGAATGATGAAGTATTCTAGGCTATGACATGAACCAGTAGACCTATTGTTGGTAACCCTTCATGATGAGTCTAGGAATTAATGTTATGATAAACCTGTGATCGGTAGACCTAGTGTTGGTAGCCCTTTCATGTGTGAAATAATGAACCTTGTATCGGTAGACCCTATGTTTATGGCACCCTTCTTGGAAAGTCAATTATCTATCCTTAATGTACGTTGAATTAGTAGACCTAATGTTTGTGGCCATTTCTTGTGTAATGTACTTTGGGTCGGTAGGCCTAATGATTAGTAGCCCTCTCAAGTACAATGATTTTAATGAAAATGAACTACTCTATGGGAATGGAGGATAAGAACCAAGAGGATATGATTAGATGGAAGTTCTCCCTACGTTAAGCCGGATTTCAATGAACATCTTTTATATCCCATAACTATGTGCTCACATAGGATATTAGCTAGTGGATTCCATCCAATCTAAAATGTTACTAGTTCTACCTTAGGAAAGTTGAATAACTTTTTACGGTGTGGGGTCATATGACACCGGATTCCATAATTTAGCTCTCATGGTCTATGTCAGTTAATGCCTATTCTCATCATGTGAGATGTGCGTTATGGTTTCTTGATGATTTCTATAAAGTGTGGGTGGTAGTATGTGATGCTATCCATGTATTGCACGAGTAGGCTTTGAGATGGACATAGTGAGTTCTGTAAGTCTTAATGGCTAATGTATGAATATGCTCTTATGATAAAGTTAATGAGAATGATGATCTAATGTCTATTGAATGAAGGTGCTCTAAATGAAGCTAATGAAGAATGTTGACTTATATTCTTAAATGTAATGAGGCATGCTTTACTTGGATCGTATTATGAGTTACTTCCTTGTCATGATGTATTGAGTATCAATGTGCCTTGTCAATGGTGGCTTCAAAGGAGTACTTAGTGTGAGTAGTAGTATGGGATGCTACTCATATGTTGCACAAGTATGACTTAGGGTTGCCTTAGTTGACGGTCCTTATGTGATGATATGACTTAGGTAATGTTTATGTCTCTGACATATGAGTATTTTATGAACATGGATGGGTTGAATGGTATGTTCACTTTTTAATGACTTTAATGTGGTACCTTGGTGTGGATGGCTGTATGGGAAGCTATCCATACATTGCATAAGGTATAGCATGAGGGTTACTTGAAGCGAAAGCTTAATGTGAAGGTAATGGTTTATATGATGATTATGTCTTGAATGTGTGAAATAACTTGTGTGTTGGTTACGTTTGAATATTATGCCTCTTATGTTTATGTTCGTGAAGTCTTATCGAAATGGCATACAAGTATGACTTTCAAATAAATGTCTCTTTTAAGCATGGTTTTTGCATGGCTTCCATACTTAGTACTTAATTGTACTAACCCATATTTCTCCAGTTTTACCAAAGTGTAGGGTTTGGAGATACTGGTGTCTATGCCTGAAGAATAGGTTTTTAAGGTTCTTGGAGATGATGACTTGGTGAGTCCTCATAGTTTCGAGGACAAGATCCACTATGTTCCCTTTATGCCTTTCTTTGTATGTTTAGAGTTTTTGTATGGGCTAAGTCCCAATGTTGTATTCAAAGTATTAGATGGTTTGAGACAAAGTCTAGAAAGTCTTCCGCTTGCTTTTTAATGAAAAATGTCTTCGATTGTAAAGGAAAGTCTTAACTCCTCTCTATTTTCCTATGTTCTTATGTTTAAGAATGCTTTGAGGCTTGTATGAGACCCCTTCGGGGTCGAGTACGCAGTGTCACGTCTAGAGGGAAGCCTTGGGTCGTGACAAACATAGTATCAGAGCACCAGCTTTTGGAATGGTCTTAGGATGTCTCAAACCACATCTAGTAGAGTCTTGTTCATAATGTGAAGCGTGCCACATTATGAATAAGAGGCTATTGGGTGTTAAGAAAGTCACACTTTTTCATTCTTTAAGTCGTGCCATAGAGTTTAACTTTAGAATGTCTATCTCTTATTCCTTTTTTGATGGTCTTTAGTGTATGACTACTTGGAAGGGGTATGCTAGAAGGTGTGAGGGAGGAAGGTTGGTGGTGATGCCAGTTATGGCTATGTGACTTGATAGATTGGGATGATAGATTGTGGTATTGACTTTAGTGTGAATGAGTTGCTTTATGGTTATGTGTGTCGTTGGTAGAATCCAGCTTAGTCAAGATGAGTTTTGAGATATGTTGAAAGAGTTGATGAAATATGGTGTTTTAGAATCATCTTGTGTGATGAGGGTGGAGGTTTAGTGATGACTTGCTCCGACTTTAAAATTTAAAGAAGTGATGTTGTAAAGAGTTTGTATAGGCTTACTCTCGAGTGGGGGATAATGTGCTTAGATACTAAGGTCATTGGGTGTCCTTGATGTTCATGAGTTAGGCTTCCTTGATGTCGTCACCTTAAGAGGTGTAGTGAGTTTGAGGAGTTTAGAACCAATGTGGTAGACTCATATAAGACCTTGAGTGGTGTTGGTAAGGTTGTTTGTGAGCAAGAGTTGCTTAATGAGGACCTTCCTAGTTTAAAAGCACCGGCATGTTGATGGTTTCTTGTAAGTTGTGAATGTCTTGATTTAGGATCTTATGTTAAGTTCATGATAAGCCTTAGTTGGGTTTACTCCTATGTGGGGGATAGTATGTTGAATAGTAAGATTGTTGAGAGTTCTTATATCCTTACCTCTTTCTTTATATGCCTATTCAAGCCTAAGACGAAAAGTTCCTTTTTGGCTTGCTTCATGTTTTTGGAGTCATGTGTGAATATGTGTTTCCATGGTCTCCTTATGTTATGCATGTTCTAGTTGAATTCTTATTTAAATGAGAAAATGAGCTTATATGAATTATGTTCCTCATGGTAATGCGCATTTAGTATGAATTGTCTATATGCTTCATGAGGATAGATGTTGAACATGCCTAAATGTGCTTTTATGAAGAAATTGCATAATGTGCTTAATGATGTTATGATGAGTATGATATGAGTTATAGAAGGTAATTCCTCCAATGAAATGAGAAATGTTGAAGTTATGATGCATAATGAGTTTGTAGATGTAGTTCCTACTTTCTTGAATTGCATGGATTATGTTTGAGATGGAGTTGATGTTTCCTCCTAGTTTTGTGCATTGTATATGATGTTGCATGCATGATGGACTACTAGTCTTGAGTCGTTAACCCCTTAATGTTTTTTAAGTATCATTCGAGGATGAATGTTCCTAAGTGAGGGATAATGTAACGACCCGTAAAACAAATAAGTGAAAATAGAGCCTAACGATGTTTGTCTTGGAGTTGATGTAAGGTTTAAGGGTGTAAAGTATTGTCCCAAGCTTAGGTTGAGGAGTTTAGGGGTTAAACGTCAAGGTACAACTTCCCAAGGACCACCCTAGGGGTCGTTGAGGAAGACCCTAAAGCCTAACCCCCAAGACCCCAAGGAAAACCAAAGCTGCCCAAAATTTGGTGAACCACGGATGGGACCTACGCCCCGTAGGTCCATCCACACCTCGTGGATGGCCTTTGTGAGTCAAGGTCCCATTTGGTGAGTTGCAACTACGAACCACGCCTCAACAACATGGTCTGTGACCCCATCCACGGTCCATGGATGGGGGTTTCGTGGTTTGCACCTTTGTGTTGTCCAAAACTCGGCCAAGTGAAGGGTGGTTAGGTAAATTCCACCTTTGGTTAGTTGAGTTATTGGACGGTTTTTATTGGTTAATTAAGATATTTTAAGGGTTTTAAAAGTATTAAAACACCTTTTCAAAGTCATTCTTCCAAATCACTCAAATAGAACCCACCTTTCTTCTTGAAAGTTCTCTCTCTAGAAACTCTATTGGAGGTGAAGGATTCAAGCTTCCAACGTCAAGACTTCAAGTTTTTCAAGGGATTTTCGTGGGATTCTTCTCAAAAAGGTATGGTGGTCTTCATCCTTGACTTAGTTTCTTTCAAGAAGTGAATCTCAAAAGTGATTTGAAGTCTCCAATGTTTTCTCTAAAACCCTAGTTTTCAATCTATGCATGGGTTCGATTTTAAATGATTTCCAAAGGCTTTATTGCATTGATTTATGAACGAATTGTGTATTTAAAGATTAATTAAGATGATTTCTTCCTAGAACCCATGTTTTCCCCAAAATTCCTAAGTTGTGATTTGTGATTGCGATTTGATTGATTATAAAGTATGTGGGTTGTTTATATGTATATGGATATAAAATGTAGAAACTATGTTATTGCTCTTGAAAAAATTGTATTGATCTAAGGTGTGTGGGTGAATGTGATCCATGACCCTTGAAGGGCAAGTTACGATCAAATTACATATTGAAATAGAATTGTGCTTGATCTATTGATCCACTTGAAAGGTGGAGGTGTTTACTCACTATGTATATTGTGGTATTGAAATGATGGATATCTTCCTTGTACCTCTATATATGAAGGATCTATGTATGATCATGATGTAAAGTATATGTGTGTGATTTCAATGAATGTATAATGATCTTGTTTAGAATGTAATTGTGTTATTGTTGAAAGCATATTCTAAATTAACACTCATGAATGATGGATGATGGAAAGTGAAGGGTTCCCTTCTATGTAATGTATGTCTTGATTTGGTAGGCTTATGCATCTTTTTCTTGTATAGATGAAAGTAAGGTGATAATGTATCTTGAATTGATAGGCTTAGACATCCTCTTCTTGAATGAATGAAAGTATTGTTGATTGTTGAATCTTGAGTTGATAGGCTTAGGCATCCTCTCTTGTGTAATGAATGTATCTTGACTAAATAAATATGAATCGATAGGCCTATGACATTCCTTTCATAAATGACTAATGAATGTGTCTTGACCTGATAAATATGAATCGATAGGCGAATGGCATTCCTTTCATAAATGAATGATAAAGTATTCTAGGCTATGACATGAACCGGTAGACCTAGTGTTGGTAGCCCTTTATGATGAGTCTAGGAACTAATGTTATGATAAACCTTGGATCGGTAGACCTAGTGTTAGTAGCCCTTTCATGTGTGACATGATGAACCTTATATCGGTAGACCCTATGTCTATGGCACCCTTCTTGGAAAGTCAATGAGCTATCCTTAATGTACCTTGAATCTGTAGACCTAATAGTGGAGGCCCTTTCTTGTGTAATGTACTTTGGGTCGGTAGGCCTAATGATTAGTTGCCCTCTCAAGTACAATGATATTAATGAAAATGAACTACTATATGGGAATGGAGGTGAAGCACCGAGAGGATATGGTTAGATGGAAGTTCTCTCTACGTTAGGCCGGATTTCAATGATCTTTCATATCCCATAATTATGTGCCCACATAGGATATTAGCTAGTGGATTCCATCCAAGCTAAAATGTTACTAGTTCTACCTTAGTCAAGTAGAACACCTTTTTATGGTGTGTGGTTATACGACACCGGATTCCATGATTTAGCTCTCATGGTCTATGTCAATTAATGCCTATTCGCATCATGTGAGATGTGCATTATGGTATCTTGATGATTTCTATGAAGTGTGGGTGGTAGTATGGGCTGCCATCCGTGTATTGCACGAGTAGGCTTTGAGAGGGTCATAGTGAGTTCTCTAAGTCTTAATGGCTAATGTATGAATGTGCTCTTATGATGAAGTTAATGAGAATGATGATATAATGTCTAATGAATGAAGGTGCTCTAAATGAAGCTAATGAAGAATGTTGACTTATATTCTTAAATGTAATGATGCATGCTATACTTAGATCATATCATGAGTTACTTCCTTGTCATTATGTATTGAGTATGAATGTGTCTTGTCTATGGTGACTTCAAAGGAGTACTTAGTGTGAGTAGTAGTATGGGATGGTACTCATACGTTGCACAAGTATGACTTAGGGTTGCCTTAGATGAAGGTCCTTATGTGATGATATGATTTAGGTAATGTTTATGTCTCTTATGTATGAGTATTGTATGAAGATGGAAAAGTTGAATGGTAAGTTCACTTTTGGTGACTTTAATGTGGTACCTTGGTGTGGATGGTGGTATGGGACGCTATCCATACATTGCACAAGGTATAGCATGAGGGCTACTTGAAGTGAAGGCTTAATGTGAAGGTAATGGTTTATATGATGATTATGTCTTGAATGTGAGATAAGACTTGTATGTTGGTTACGTTGGAATATTATGCCTCTTATGTTTATGTTCATGAAATTTTATCAAAATGGCATACAAGCATGACTTTCAAATAATTGTCTGTTTTAAGCATGATTTTTGCGTGGCTTCTATACTTAGTACTTAATTGTGCTAACCCATATTTCTCCATTTTTACCAAAGTGTAGGGTTTGGAGATATTGGTGTTCTATACTTGAAGAATATGTTTCTAAAGATCTTGGAGATGAAGTCTTAGTGAGTCCTCATAGTTTCGAGGACAAGATCCACTATGTTCCCTTTATGTATTTTTTTGTATGTTTAGAGTTTTTATGGGCTAAGTCCCAATGTTGTATTCAAAGTATTATATGGTTTGAGACAAAGTCTTTCGCTTGCTTTTTAATGAAAAATGTCTTCGGTTGTAAGGGAAAATTTTAATTCCTCTCTATTTTCCTATGCTCTTATGTTCAAGAATGCTATGAGGCTTGTATGAAACCCCTTCATGGTCGAGTACGTTGTGTCACGTCTAGGGGGTAGCCTTGGGTTGTGACACGATTCTAGGGCACATATGAGTAAGTTCCTATTTGGAGTATATGACTTGGTGAAGACAGAGTGTAGAAATGCGATGTTGTTAGATGATATGAATATCTCTAGGCTCATGACTCATGCTCAACGGGTTGAGGGAGATAAGCTTAGGGAACATGATAAGGACAATAAGAAGGCTAGGGCATGCAACTATGATTACTCTCAGTAGAAATCAGGTGGTGTTAATCGCTCGCAGTTTCAGTAAAGGTGTTCAGCTCCAGCACCTTCATCATCTAGTGCTCCATCCCTCAGATTTTGAGAAGATCAGAAAGGTAGGGCATCAGGCTCTAAGTCACATGGGAGTGTTTCAGGTAATATGACCTATCCAACTTGTCCAAAGTGTGGTAAGAACCATATAGGCGAGTGTCTTGTAGCAAAGGAAAGATGTTATGGGCGTGGTCAGTTTGGTCACAGGTTAAGAGATTGTCCTTCTTCTAAACATGGACAATGATGGATTAATAGTAGGGCTCAGTCTACATCTCCAGCAGCACTAGCAAGTCACCCAACTCAGCAGGGTGCTTTATTTGGTACATGTGGCGGTCAGTGCCAGAACAGGTTGTATGCTCTCCAAGCTTGCCAGGACCAGGAAGATTCTCCTGATGTGGTCACTGGTACGTTACGAGTCTTTCACTTAGATGTTTAAGTTTTGTTACTACTCTTTCCTTTGTAACTCCATATATAGCAGTAAACTTCGGTGTCAGTCCAGAAACTCTCTCAAAACCCTTCTCAGTCTCTACTGCAGTTGATGACCACCTAGTTATAGCTAGATGAGTATACAAAAAACCATTATCACAATCTTGGACGACCTCGTCCATTGGACCCTGTGTAGATCTTGTAGAGTTAGAAATGGCAGACTTTGATATCATTCTGGGCATAGATTGGTTACATTCCTATTATGCCTTATTCGATTGTAGAACTAGGATCGTTCGCTTCCAGTTTCTAGATGAGCCAATCTTAGAATGGAAGGGTAGTAGCTCAGTTCCAATAGGTCGATTTATCTCTTACCTTAAGGCCAAACAAATGATTTGCAAGGGGTATCTCTATCATCTAGTTCGGGTTAAAGATTCCAGCTCCAAAACCCTAACTCTTGAGTCAGTTCCAATAGTAAATAAGTTCCCAGAAGTGTTTCTAGAAAATCTTCCCACAATTCCTCCTGGAAGGGAAATCGACTTTGGAATTGATATCTTTCCAGATACCCAGCCTATTTCTATTCCTTTTACAGAATGTATCTAGCTGAGCTTAAGGAATTGAAAGAGAAGTTTAAAGACCTTATAGATAAGGGCTTTATCAGACCTATTATTTCCCCATGGGGTGCTCTAGTGTTGTTCGGGACAAAGAAAGATGGTTCTCTCAGGATGTGCATTGACTATCCGCAGTTGAACGAAGTCACAATCAAGCATAAGTACCCTATCTCCAGGATTGATGACTTATTCGACCAACTTTAGGGTGCTAGTCATTTTTTGAAGATAAACATTAGATCCGGTTACCATCAGCTCAGATTCAGAGATAGTGACATTTCTGAAAATAGCTTTTAGAACTCGATATGGTCATTATGAATTTGTAGTTATGTCATTTGGACTAACCAATGCTCCTGCAACTTTCATGGATTTAATGAACATGGTGTTCAAGCAGTATTTGGACTTGTTCGTTATCATCTTTATTGATGATATCCTCATTTACTCAAGGAATGAGGAAGAACATGCAACTCATTTGAGGGTTATCCTGCAAACTCTCAAAGATCGCTAGTTATTCGCTAAGTTTAGCAAATGTGAGTTTTGGTTACAATCAGTTGCCTTCTTTGGTCATATAATGTCTAGCAAAGGGATCCAATTTTATTCTAAAAAAATAGAGGCAGTGAAACAATGGACCAGACCTACCTCCCCTACAGATATCATAAGTTTCTTGGGTCTAGCTGGTTATTACAGAAAGTTCCTGGAAGGATTTTCATCCATAGCTTCTCCGTTGACTAAGTTGACTCAGAAAAAGATTAAATTTCAATGGTCAGATGAGTGTGAGAAGAGCTTCTCAGAACTGAAAACTATGTTGACTACAACTCCTATTTTGACTCTACCAGAGGGTTCAGATGGTTATGTGATGTATTGTGATGCATTCAGAGTCGGCCTAGGTTGTATGTTGACGCAGCGAGGTAAGGTTATAGCTTATGCTTCTAGATAGCTTAAGGTGCATGAGAAAAACTATCTTATTCAGGACCTCGATTTTGCAATTGTGGTATTTTCCCTAAAGATTTGGAGACATTACTTGTATGCTGTTCACGTAGATGTGTTCACAGACCATAAGAGTTTTCAGTATGAGCTCACCCAGAAAGAGTTGAATCTTCGCCAGAGGAGATGGCTTGAATTCCTCAAGGACTATGATATGAATGTTATTTACCATCCTACTAAGGCCAATGTAATAGCTGATGCTCTTAGCAGACTATTTATGGGTACTGTAGCACATGTTGAGGAAGAAAGGAAGGAATTAGCAAAGGATGTTCACCCGCTTGCTCTCTTAGGAGTTTGCCTTATGAACATATCAGATGATGGTGTGACAGTTCAGAATGGGTCAGAATCTTTATTGGTAGTGGAGGTTAAGGAAAAACAAGATAGTGATCCTATATTGCTTCAACTGAAGGGTGCAGTTCATCAACATAAAGTTGAGGTTTTCTCCCAAGGGCGAGATGGTGTGCTTCGCTACTATGGGCATTTATGTGTTCCTAAGGTAGGTAAGTTGAGATAGCAAATCCTTACAGAAGCCCATAACTCCAGGTATTCTATTCATCTAGGTGCCACTAAGATGTACCATGCTCTATGGGAAGTTTTTTGGTGGAATGGCATGAAAAGGGATATAGTAAATTTTGTGGCTAAGTGCCCTAATTGTCAGTAGGTGAAGGTACAACATCAGAACCTAAGAGGTATGACTCAAGAGATTAACATTCCTAGATGGAAGTGGGAAGTCATAAACATGGATTTCATTAAGGGCTTACCTCGTACTCACAAACAGCATGACTCCATTTGGGTGATAGTAGACAGAGTTACTAAGTCTCCTCATTTCCTGGCTTTTAAGACTACAAATTCGGCAGAGGACTATGCCAAGCTTTACATTAGTGAGATAGTCAGGTTGCATGGGGTTCCTTTGTCTATCATCTCAGATAGAGGTCCTCAGTTTACCTCTTATTTCTGGAACTCGTTTTAGAAAGGTCTTAGTACTCAGGTTAATCTCAGCACAACATTTCATCCACAGATGGACGATCAGGTATAGCGTACCATTAAGGCATTAGAGGACATGTTAAGAGCTTACTTGATCGACTTTATGGGCAGTTGGGATGATTATATTCATCTGATAGAGTTCGCCTACAATAATGACTACCATTCCAGTATACAGATGGCCCATATTAGGCATTATATGGGTGTAGGTGCAGATCTCCAGTTGGTTGGTTTGAAGTAGGTGAAGAAACCTAGATAGGGCCAGATTCGATTCATGAAGCTATGGAAAAAGTTCAGCTCATCAAAGATAGACTTAAGACAGCCCAGAGCTGCCAGAAGTCCAATGTAGATGTAAGGAGAAGGGACTTAGAATTTGAGATTGATGATTGGATTTTCCTGAAGGTATCACCTATGAAGGGGGGGTGATGAGATTTGTCAAGAAAGGGAAGCTCAGTCCTAGATATGTAGGCCCTTACATGATCTTGAAATGGGTTGGTAAAGTGGCCTATTAGTTACAGTTGCCAGCAGAACAAGCAGTAGTCCATCCAGTCTTTCACATTTCCTTGTTGAAGAAGTGTGTGGGTGATCTAGCATCTATAGTACCATTAGAAAGTGTGGCTGTGAAGGATAGTCTCACTTATGAAGAGGTGCAAGTTGAAATTCTTGATCGCAACATTCAAAGGTTGAGAAACAAATAAGTCGCTTCAGCTAAGATGTTGTGAAGGAGTAAGTCTGTAGAGGGAGCTACTTGGGAACCAGAAGCAGCCATGAAGGGCAAGTATCCTCATCTCTTTTCTTTCGATCCCATTCCAGCTTGAGGTAATAGTTCCTCTCCATTCTTTTAGTTAGTCTTGCGCAAATTCAGCTTGAGTATCATGTTCCTATAGTTATACTTGCATTTCAGCGTATTTGCATGTTCTTAGAACTTAGTTCAGTCAGATTTCAGTTTCCATTATTTAGTGGTAGGGTTTACAGCTCTTTCTCATTTGAGGATAGATGTTCCCAAGGAGGAGATAAAATAACACCCCAGATTCAAAAATGACAAAATTACAGATTTCCAGAAGTGCAGGTGCCACCGATGAAGGCCACCTACGGACAGTAGGTTGACCCACAGCCCACAGGTTGACCCACAGACCATAGGTGGGGTCTGTGGTTGGCCACCTACAACTTCCTCTCCAGACCCAGAGGAAATTCAGCTAAGTCTAGAACCACACCAGGACCTACGAATTATAGGTAGGACCACGATCCATGGTCCAGGTACGTGGTTCGAGCCTCAGATTTTTGTCCTTTGAAACCAAACGACGCCCTTCTAGAATGGACCGTCGGTCAGTCCATGGTCCGTCGGTGGCTTCGGCAGATTTTACGTCAGGGGTTTTTTGGTCTTTCCCCTAAGTGTTGGACACCTAAATTACATCGTTTAACCCCTAAACTATGTAGTTTTGGTCCGTTTAAGATTATTAACATAATCAAATCCTACCCTAATCGATTATTCTCAAAAAAACCTATCGAAACTTAGCACAAAGGAAGAGAAAGCATCGACCAAACCCTCTCCAAGAATGCAACAAGTTTTCCTCACTTCCAGCCCCAAAATCAAAAGATTTATCTGTGGAATTCATCACCAGGGATGTGGGATTTCACTAGTGGGTTCCTTCCACTCATTAGGTCCCTAGAATTCAGTCAGATTCTTGATTCCCTTCATATTTTTTAGACCTAAGGTTACTAGAACTTCAAAAATTTGTGATGATTTAGTGATTATAGTGTTCTTAACCTGATTATCATGTATTCATAACACTTTTGTGTAGATTCTTGCATGAAACTCAGAACCCTAGTTGTGTAGTTCTTTTAGTTCATGAATTACACTAGCTAGGATAAATAAACAGACATACATGCCTTAGTTTTCAAATGTTTCATTATAGTACTTTAATGTTGCATTTTCAGTTAGCATGTCAGAATATTAAGCTATCCAATATATTTCAGCTATGTTGGATAGTACACACCTCTAGTTTGGAATAGGCTTAATACTGAGCTAGACTAAGGTCAGTCACCCTCATAGTCCCAAAACTACGTGCCCCCGTAGGTTTGTAAGTCCTCTTTGTGGGTATCAGATTTTAGTTATCACGCCAGTCATGCCTCTATATCCCCGATAAGGTATATTGGGTCCTTTCGATGGGGCGTATACATTGGACTCCACATTTAGCTCATGTGGTTTTATGTCAGTTAATAGTAGCTCCCAAAGTCAGATTCTAGTGCATTGACCAGGTTACTAGTTACGTTTCAGTATTTAGTTTCAACATGTTATATACTTGGTCATTGCATCACCTTAGTTTATTTTAAGTATATATCAACATATTTATCATGTTCAGATTATATCATTGCTCAGTATGCTTTGTTCGATTATATGTTTGTTCAACTTTATCCTATTATGCATGCTCAACTCCTTTCAAGTACTGACGCATACTCTGCACTACATCTTTTCATGATGTAGGTTCAGGTCCTCAGCGTTCAAATCACATGTAGATCGGTCCTCGATCCATACTCAGCAGTATCATTGATGAGTCCTCATTCTTCGAGGATGATAGACATGTTTCTTTATTATTTAGTCTTTCATTTCAGTTTCAGTTTTGCTAGAGTTAGCTGGGGGCATGTTCCATCATCTCTAGTCAGTTAGAGGCTTTTATTCAGACATAGTTAGATTCAGTTTTTGTTTTGAGTTTGTTCTTCTAGTTGTTATTAAACTCACAGTCTTTTATATTCAGACAGTATTGGGTATTCCCTAATTCAATTTACATCATGTTTTAAGCTTTTGCACAATACTTCTTATTTCAGTTTATGTTAGTATGCTTATGATATGCTAGCTCAGGGTTAGCTTGGGGTCACTCGTGATCCTAGGTCTCGTGTTTGCGTCCTATAGGTAGCCTCGAAGTGTGACACCTTTATACCCCCGGCTAGGTATATTAGGTCCTCTCGATGGGGCATATACATCGAACTCCACATTTAGCTTAGGTGGTTTTATGTCAATTAATAGTAGCTCCCATAGTCAGACTCTAGTGGTTGGCCTCCTGCAACTCCCTCTCCAGACCCAGAGGAAATTCAACTGAGTACAGAATCACGCTAGGACCTACGGACCGTAGGTGGGACCACGGTCCATGGTCTTGGTCCTGGTCCGTAGTTCGGCCCCCAAATTTTTGTCCTCTGAAACCAAACAATGCCTTGTCAGAACGGACAGTCGGTCATACTACGGTCTGTCATTCTATGGCCGTTGGTGGCTTCGACATATTTTAAGTCAAGGGTCCTTTGGATTTTTCCCTATGCGTTGGACACCTAAACTATGCCATTTAACCTGTAAGCTACGTAGTTTTTGTCAGTTTAAGCCTAGTAACTTAATCAAATTCTACCCTAATAGATTATTCTCAAAAACATCAATTGAAACTTAGAATAAAGAAAGAGAACGCATCGACCAAACCCTCTCTAAGAATGCAATAAATTTTTGTCAATTCTAGCCTCGAAATTGAAAGATTTCTCCATGGAATTCGTCACCAGGTATGTGGATTTCACTAATGGGTTTGTTTCACCCGTTAGGTCCCTAGAATTCTGTCAGATTCTTGATTCCCTTCATATTGTTTAGACCTAGGGTTTCTAGAACTTCACAAATTTGTGATGATTTAGCTGCTATAATGTTTTTAATCAGATTATCATGTATTCATAACACTTTTGCGTAGATTCTTGCATGATACTCAGAATCCTAGTTGTGTAGTTCTTTTAGTTCATGAATTACACTACTTTAATGTTGCATTTTCAGTTAGCATGTCAGAATATTGAGCTATCCAATATATTTCAGTTATGTTGTATCGCACATATTTCCAGTTGGGAGTAGGTTTAATACCGAGTTGGATTAGGGTCACTCACCCTCATAGTCCCAGAACTACGTGCCCCCGTAGGTTTGTAAGTCCATTCTGTTGGCATTAAATTTTGGTGATTACTCCAGTCATGCCTTGTAACATATTGAAACTAGAAAGAAATAGAAATAAGTTTAAAATCTGGAAATAGTTACTTTTGGAAAGAATGAGGAAATCTGGAATTTTTTTTAAGTAAGTTAAAGTGAGTTTTGGTCACCGTCAAATGGCCATAACTCCTAGATCAGAATGTGTTAGGTGTGATTCCAGATATGGTTGGAATTCCTTGGAATGATATTTCCAACGCCGCCAATTTTGCATGCTTCCGAGTTCATATGAGTAAGTTATGCCTGTTGGAAGCTGGATTGTTGGATTAAGGAAATGTCCAATCCAGAATTTTAAGGGGTATTTTAGTCTTTTCATTGCCCTATTATTTTAATCCATTTTTAGGATTTTAATATGGGTCAAATATGATTTTAGTCAGTTTTAGAATTTAGGATTTCACGCTAGGGCTAAGGAGAAGAGAAAAGAAGAAAGGGAAAATGACAAATTCATCAAGAACGATCAAGAAAGTTGGTGCTTCACTAAGGATTTACTTCTATCAGGTATGTGAGATCACATAATGTTGGGTTAGTTCACCCACGCACCAACCATGATTCAATTCAATGAATTTAAGTCTTTGAAAGTTTAGAAATTTAGTTCTTGATGACATTGTTGAATGTTTCGTTTGAATTCTTATGGGTTGTGTTGTTGAAAGTTTCTTGCTATTTGATTCATGTTTCCGAGTGTAATTTCAGTTTGACTCTATCATATATTGAGGATATAAATGATTCTAAGTGTTTGAGAAATAACTAAGTGAAATTAGAGGGTTTAGAATTAAAGAATGAAGAAGAAAATTTGGGATTTTCCAGAGGATAACGGTGGAGTGGGGCGTCGCGCCAGCCAGCGCCCCCCAAAAGGATCTCTGAATTATCAACCTTGGGGCACCGCACCAGACATCGCGCCCCAGACCAGACTATGAATATTAAGGGTTTGCGTCCCACGTCTCTCAGAGCGCTAGGAAAGCCAGTTCTCCCTATTCGTTCCCCACCCTTTCGTACTTGTTCCTTAGCAATTTACCTATATTTTCTAGTTGATTCCAACACTCTAAAGAACATCTAAAAATCATGAAATCATCCATAAATATGAGATCATGAACCTTGAATCCATAATCCAATTCAAGAGAAGTAACAGTCAAGTAAAGAGAAGTTCTTAGAGTTTTCCAAAAGTCTTTTGCATGCGTTTTGACTTTGTTTTAAGACTTAAGTTTTGAGTTCAGTAAAGAATAAAGTTGAAGTTCATTTCTTCAAAAGTATATGGGGACTAAGTATTCCTAAAGAGATTCAAAATGTTTTCACATTTAAATAAGAGCGGAAACTGAGATTTCCAAAGAGCTTTCGGACTAGTTTTTAGAAAAAGTAATCGCTTTCTAAATAAAGAAAGAGGGGAAACTTTGATTTCCAAGATATCATTTAAGCTATGTTTTTGAGCACTAATCTCAAATAATAGAAGAAGTATGTTTTTTAAAATATAAGAGCTAGTAAATTTTGGGAGTAGTATTGAGCACCGAATTGGGGGCGAGCATGAGTTCAGATAACTAACGTCTCCATAAAACCATGTAGCCACCATGGGTAGAAAAGGGTCATACTTTTTAGATGAACCCTTTTCACAATGGACTAGTGGATCCACTTAGTAGTTCAGGTCCTATACCTTTGGCCGGGTGTAGGATGCACTGGCAGCGTGAGGTAGATCATTGTATCATCACTATAGCTCTTATGTGATGGTTGTTAGTTAGAGAAACCCCAAAAAAGTTATTGTATTTTTATATACATCGGTTTATTGTTCTTATATACATTTCAGAGTTATGTTGTATGCTTGTGTATACACAGAGTTGACATCATTTTTTTAAACAACTTTTCTTTATATTGCACTTGTTTTAAACTGCTTTATATTAAAATGAGTTCAGTTAAGTATTTATGAGTTGAGAAGAGCCAAGGTAAGTGTTTCTTTCAGAATCTCTTTCAAGCCTTTGTTGTTTTTAGCATTCCAACTCACATACTCGTACATTTAATTTATTGATGCCCGTTAGCCTGCATCGTCTTATGGTGTAGACTTAAGCAACTAGGATTGGTATTCCCGCCCACCGTTGATCCAGTAAGCAGTTCAGAGTCAGTCGGTGAGCCTCTTTGCAATCCAGAGGAACTATTTTCATTACCTTCTAGTTAGTTCATTAGGATGTTATGGGGTTTGTCCTAACATCCATCTCAGTTGTTTTAGAGGCTTCATAGACAGTCAGATGTTAGTCCTTTGAGTCTTTTCATTATCATTTATTATTGTTAAGACTTGGGTTGCCACTTTTGGCCAAGTTAAATGATTAACCTTTAAACATTCTCAGTTATTTTATTATTCAGTTCAGTTAAGTGTTATTGATCATTATAAGTATGAATATTGTCTTCCGCTGTGTTAAGTAAGCTAGGCCAAGGGTTCGCTTGGGGCCAGTAGTGGTCTTCAAGTGCTAGTCCCGCCCAAGGTGTAGGCTCGAGGCGTGACAAACTTGGTGTCAGAGCATAGAGTTCAAGAGTCCTAGGGAGTCTATGAAGCCGTGTCTGTAGATTCCTAGTTATCGGTGTGAAGTGCGCCACATCTATAATTAGGAGGCTGCAATATTTAGGAAAAATTTCTCATATCTTTCACACTCATTTCCTGTGTTAGAGTTTATCTCTAAAAATTTTCCCTCTAATTTGTGCTTGCGCGTGCTTTTTAGATAATCATGCCTCCACGAAGAGCTATCAGAGGACGTCCTGCTAGGCGTAATGTAGAGGAACAAGATTTACCTAATGCACTTGAAGTGCAACCGCAAGGAGAAGTAACTAATGCTGAGTTCATAGAGGCAATAAGGATGCTCAGTCAAGTTGTGACTAACCAAGCTGGGCAATAGAGAGGAGCTCGACAAGAAAGGGCTGACACTTTAAGGATTTGTGGGTTCTTGAGGATGAACCCTCCAAGTTTCACTGGTTCGAGCACTGTAGAGGATCTATAGAACTTCATTGAGGAACTAGAAAAGGTGTTCGATGTGATGCATGTTACTGATACTATAAGAGTTGAGCTAGCTGCATATCAGATGAAAAATGTTGCTTGGACTTGGTTTGATCAATGGAAAGGGGGTAGAGCTGAGGACGCAACACCTTCGAGGTGGGCATGTTTTCAAGAGGCTTTCTTGGGGCATTTCTTTCCCTGGGAACTGATGGAGGCTAAGGTACGTGAGTTCCTCACACTTAGGCAGGAGCGTTCATGAATATGGTTTGAAGTTCACACAACTATCCCAATATGCTTCGGAGATGGTTAAGGACATGAGGAGTAGGAGGAGCTTGTTTGTTGCTGGGTTAGGCCGTCTATCAAGTAAAGTGGGCTGGGAAACAATGCTTATTGGAGACATGGACATTTCGAGGTTGATGGTCTATGTGCAACAAGTAGAGGAAGAGAAGTTGAGGGACAGAGAGGAATTTAAGAACAAGAGGGCTAAGATAGGGAATGAGTCCGGGCAGTAGAAGAGTAATGCCAACCGGTCATTCTTTCAACAGAAATAGAAGGGACCTGCTCCATCATCTGCTAGTGCACCTGCACCTAAGAACAAATATGAGTACAATAATCAGAACTTTAGAGCTAAACTTGTTTATTCCCAGGGTAGTGTGGCGAAAGGGGGTAGTAAGCCTCCAGCCTGCGCCAAGTGTGGTAAGAACCACTCAGGTACTTGTAGTGAGGGCTCCACTTGTTGTTTCAAGTGTGGTCAGACTAGGAATTTCATGCGAGAGTGTCTAAAGAACAAGCAGGGAAATGGTAATGGGGGTAATAGAGCCCAGTCTTCTTCAGTTTCTCCACCAGACAGAGCTACACCTAGAGGGGGTACTTCCGGTACTGGCGGAGGAACAAACTGCTTATATGCTATCACTAGTCGCCAAGAGCAAGAGGATTCGCCAAACGTTGTCACTGGTATGATTCTAGTCTTTGGCTTTACTGTTTATGCCTTGCTAGATCTAGGAGTGAGTTTATCTTTTGTAACTCCATATGTTTCTATGAACTTTGATGTTATTCCTGAGCAACTTAGTGAACCATTCAGTGTCTCTACGCCTGTTGGTGAGTCTATTCTAGCAGGGAGAGTCTATCGTGATTGTCCCATTTTCGTCAATCACAAGAGTACTATGGTTGATTTAATTGAGTTAGACATGGTAAATTTTGATGTCATTCTTGGTATGGACTGACTTCATGCCTGTTATGCCTCAGTTGATTGTAGAACTCGAGTAGTTAAGTTTCAGTTTCCAAATGAGCCAGTCTTAGAGTGGAAAAATAGTTCAGCAGTGCCTCAAAGATCGTTTCATTTCATACCTTAAGGCAAGGAAGTTAGTTTCTAAGGGGTGTGTCTATCACTTAGTCCGAGTTAATGACTCAAGTGTTGAGGTACCTCCTATTCAGTCAGTTATAGTAGTAAAATAGTTCCCAGAAGTCTTTCCTGATGATCTTCCCAGAGTCCCTCCTAAGAGAGAGATAAACTTCGATATAGACCTTCTTCCAGATACTCGTCCTATATCTTTTCCGCCATACAGGATGGCACCGGCAAAGTTGAAAGAGCAGTTAAATGATCTTTTTGATAAGGGCTTTATTTGACCAAGTGTCTCACCTTGGGGTGCTCAGGTCTTATTTGTGAGAAAGAAAGATGGTTCCCTTAAGATATGTATAGATAACCATCAATTGAACAAGGTTACCATCAATAATAAGTATCCTCTTCTGAGAATTGATGATCTTTTCGATCAGCTTCAGGGTGTTTCTTGTTTTTCGAAAATAGACCTCAGATCAGGTTACCATCGGTTGAGACTAAGGGAATGTGATATTCCCAAGACAGCTTTCAGAACCCAATATGGTCATTATGAGTTTTTGGTCATGTCCTTTGGGTTGACTAATGCACCAACAACATTCATGGATCTTATGAATAGAGTCTTCAAACCTTATTTAGATATGTTTGTTATCGTCTTCATTGATGACATACTAATCTATTCAAGGAATGAAGAAGATCATGCTAGTCACCTCAAAATAGTTCTTCAGACTTTGAAAGATAGAGAATTGTATGCCAAGTTCTCTAAGTGTGAATTTTCGCTTGAATCTATGGCATTCTTATGCCACATTGTGTCTGGAGAGAGAATTAAAGTTGATACTCAAAAAATTGAGGCAGTGCAGAATTGGCCTAGACCCACGTCTCCAACTGATATTAGGATTTTCTTGGGTTTGGTTGGCTATTATAAAAGGTTTGTAAAGGGGTTTTCATCCATTTCATCTCCTTTGACGAGGTTGACTTAGAAAATAGTGAAATTTAAATGGTCTAAAACATGCGAGAAAAACTTTCAGGAATTGAATAAGAGGTTGACTACTGCCCCAATCTTGACCTTACCGAAAGGTACTCAAGGCTTTGTGGTCTATTGTGATGCATCTAGAGTTGGTTTGGGTTGTGTATTAATGTAGAATGACAAGGTTATAGCTTATACCTCCAGACAGTTGAAAATCCATGAGAAAAACTACCCAACCTATGACTTAGAGTTGGCTGCTATGGTATTCGCTTTGAAGATATGGCGCCATTACTTGTATGGTATGCATGTTGATGTATTCACTAATCACAAGAGCCTTCAATATGTGTTCACTCAGAAAGAGCTTAATCTTAGACAAATGAGGTGGTTAGAGTTACTCAAGGATTATGACATGAGTATTATTTATCACACAGGTAAGGCTAATGTTGTTGTTGATGCCTTCAGCAGGTTGTCTATGTGTAGTACCGCCCATGTTGAGGAAGAAAAAAAAGAGTTAGCAAAAGATGTGCATAGGCTTGCATGCTTAGGAGTCCAACTAATGGATTCCACAGAAGGAGGAATAGTGGTGACGAATGGGGATGAATCATTATTAGTGTCAGAAGTGAAGGAAAAGCAAGAACAAGATCCCATTTTGCTTGAGTTGAAGGCAAATGTTCATAAGCAAAAAGTATTAAATTTTGAACAAGGGGGAGATGGTGTATTGAGATATCAAAGTGTATTATGTGTACCTATGGTGGATGGACTCTAAGAGAGGATTATGGAGGAAGATCATAGCTCCAGATATTTCATTCATCCGGGTTCCACAAAGATGTATCGTGATTTGAGAGAGGTGTATTGGTGGAATAGCATGAAGAAGGGCATTGTTGAATTTGTCGCTAAGTGTCCAAATTGCCATCAAGTGAAAGTTGAGCACCAAAGGCCCGGTGGTTTGGTGCAGAATATAGAACTTCTAGAATGTAAGTGGGAGATGATTAATATGGATTTCATCACAGGTTTACTAAGGTCTCACAGGCATCATGATTTTATTTGGGTGATTGTCGACAGAATGATAAAATTAACCCATTTTCTGCCGGTAAAGGATACCCATGCAGCAGAAGATTATGCTAGGTTATATATTCAAGAAGTGGTAAGACTTCATGGAGTCCCAGTCTCCATTATTTTAGATAGAGGTGCACAAGTTACTACACAGTTCTGGAAATCTTTTCAGAAAGGTTTAGGTTCGAAAGTGAACTTAAGTACTGCCTTTCATCCTTAGACTGATGGGCAACCAGAGTGCACTATTTAGACTTTAGACTATATGTTGAGGGCTTGTGTGATTGATTTCAAAGGGAATTGGGATGATCACCTACCTCTCATTAAGTTTGCTTACAATAACAATTATCACTGTAGCATCCAAATGGCACCTGTGAAGCTCTTTATGGGAGAAGATGCAGATTTCCTATTGGATGGTTTGAAGTTGGTGAGGCAGGGTTGATAGGACCAGATTTAGTTCACCAAGCTATGGAAAAGGTAAAAGTGATTCAAGAGAGGTTGAAAATGGCACAGAGTCGTCAAAAATCCTACACGGATGTTAGGAGAAGGGCGTTAGAGTTCGAAGTAGATGATTTGGTATATTTGAAAGTTTCGCCCATGAAGGGTGTTATGAGGTTTGGTAAGAAGGGGAAGCTTAGTCCCTAGTATATTGGACCTTATCGCATAGCCAAGAGGATTGGCAATGTAGCTTATGAGTTGGAGCTACCACAATAGTTAGCAGCGGTTCATCCGGTATTTCACGTCTTCATGTTGAAGAAGTGCATGGGCAATCCTTCATTGATCATACCAACATAAAATATTTGGATCAAGGATAGCTTATCTTATGGGGAGATTCCTGTTCAGATTCTAGATCACCAGGTTTGCAAGTTGAGAACAAAGGAGGTAGAATTAGTCAAAGTCCTTTAGAGGAACCAATTTGTTAAGGAAGCTACTTGGGAAGCTGAGGAGGATATGAAGAAGAGATATCCACATCTCTTTGAATCCAAAGAAAATTGTAGATCACGGTACTAATTTTTTTCTTAGTGCTCTTTAAATTATGAATGAGCATGTCGCTTTGTTTGATTTTGCTTATTCGGTGTTTGAGTTGATGTTACACCCTAAGCCTAATAAGAGTAATCTCATTCGAGGATGAATGTTTCCAAGGGGGAGATATTTTAACATCTTGCAACTAGAAATAACTTGAAGGAAGTTTAAAATCTGGAAATAGTTACTATTGGAAAGAATGAGGAGCTCTGGATATTTTTTTAAGCAACTTTAAGTGAGTTTTGGTCAACTTAAAATGGCCGTAATTCCTAGCTCAAGATGATTTAGATGTGATTCCAGATATGGTTGAAAATCCCTTGGAATTATCTTTCCAACGCCTCCAAGTTTATGCGATTCCGAGTTCGTATGAGTGAATTATGCCCATTGGAAGCTGGGCCATTGGATTAAGGAAAGGTCCAATCCTAAATTTTAAGGTGTATTTTAGTCTATTCATTGCCCTATTATTTTAATCCATTTTTAGGAGTCTAATATGGGTCAAATAAGATTTTATTCAATTTTAGAATTTGGGATTTCACGCTAGGGCTAAGGAGAAGATAAAAGAAGAAGGGGAAAAGGGAAAATTCATCAAGATCGATCAAGAAAGTTAATGCTTCGCCAAGAATTTACTTCTATTAGGTATGTTAGATCAAATAATGTTGGGTTAGTTCACCGACGTGCCAACCATGATTCAATTCAACGAATTTAAGTCTTTGAAAGTTTAGAAATTTAGTTCTTGATGAACATTGTTAAAGGTTTCGTTTGAATTCTTATAGGTTGTGTTGTTGAAAGTTTCTTGCGATTTGATTCATGTTTTCGAGTGTAATTTTGGTTTGAATCTATCATATATTGAGGATAAAAATGATTCTAAGTGTTTGGAGAAAGAACTAAGTGAAATTAGAGGGTTTAGAGTTGAAGAACGAACAAGAAAATTCGGGATTTTCCTGGGGATAGGGGTGGGGCGTTGCACTAGCTTGCGCGCTCAAAAAGGGTCTCTGAATTTTCACCCTTGGGGCTCCACTCCAACCAGCGCACCCCAGACAAGCCTCTGAATATTGAGGGCTGGCGCCCCGCGCCTCTCAGAGCGCCAAGGATGTCAGTTCTCCCCATTCGCTCCCCACCATTTCGTACTCGTTCCTTAGCAATGTACCTATGTTTTCTAGTTGATTCCAAAATTCTAAAGTAAATCTAAACATCAAGAATTCATCCATAAACATGAGATCATGAACCTTGAATCCATAATCCAATTCAAGAGAAGTAACAGTCAAGTCATGAGAAGTTCTTAGAGTTTTCCAAAAGTATTTTGCAAGCATTTTAACTTTGTTTTAAGACTTAAGTTTTGAGTTCAGTAAAGAATAAAGTTGAAGTTCATTTCTTCAAAAGTATAGGGGAACTAAGTATTTCCAAAGATATTCAAAATATTTTCACATTTAAATAAGAACGGAAAATGAGATTTCCAAAGACCCTTAGAGCTAATTTTCAGAAAAAGTAATCGTTTTCTACATGATGCAAGAGGGGAAACTTTGATTTCAAAGATAGCCTTTGAGCTAAGTTTTTGAGCACTAATCTCAAATCACAGAAGAAGTATGCTTTTTAAAACATAAGAGCTAGTATATTTTTGGAGTAGTATTGAGCACCGAATTGGGGGTGAGCATGAGTTCTGATAACTCCCATCTCCATGAAACCATGTAGCCACCATGGGTAGAAAAGGGTCATACTTTTTAGATGAACCCTTTTCACAATAGACTAGTGGATCCACTTAGTAGTTCAAGTCCTATACCTTTCGCTCGGTGTAGGATGCGTTGGCAGAGTGAGGTAAATCGTTGTATCATCACTATAGCTCTTATGTGATGGTTTTCAGTTAGCGAAACTCCCACAAAAGTTATTGTATTTCTATATACATCGGTTTATTGTATTCCTACATACATTTCAGAGTTATGTTGTATCCTTATATATACACAGAGTTGACATCATGTTTTAAACAACTTTTCTTTATATTGCACTTGTTTTAAACTACTTTATATTGAAATGAGTTTAGTTAAGTATTCATGAATTGAGAAGAGCCAATGTAAGTGTTTCTTTCAGAATCTCTTTTAAGCCTTTGCTGTTTTAGCATTCCAACTCGCATACTCGTACATTCAATGTACTGATGCCAGTTGGCCTGCACCGTCTTATGATGTAGACATAAGTAACTAGGATCGGCATTCCCGCGCACCGTTGATCCAGTGAGAAGCTCAGAGTCAGTCGGTGAGCCTCCTTGCATTCCGGAGGATATATTTTCGTTGCTTTCTATTTAGTTAATTTGGATGTAGTGGGGTTTGTCCCAACATCCATCTTAGTTGATTTAGAGGCTTCATAGATAGTCAGATGTTAGTCCTTTGAGTCTTTTCATTATCATTTCTTATTGTTAAGACTTGGGTTGCCACTTTTGGCCAAGTTGAATGATTAACCTTTAAACATTCTCAGTTATTTTATTATTCAGTTCAGTTAAGTGTTATTGATCATTATAAGTATGAATATTGTCTTCCGTGAGGTAAGTAAGCCAGGACAAGGGTTCGCTTGGGGCCAATTGTGGTCTTCGATTGCTAGTCCTGCCCAAGGTGTGGGCTCGGGGTGTGACATGCCTCTATACCACCGACAAGGTATATTGGGTCCTTTCGATAAGGTATATACATCGGATTCCACGTTTAGCTCACGTGGTTTTATGTCGGTTAATAGTAGCTCCCACAGTCAGATTCTAGTGCATTGACCAGGTTACCAATTGTATTTCACTATTCAATTTCATCATGTTATGTACTTTGTCATTGCATTCAGTTTAGTTCATTTTCAGTATATCTCAGTCTCTTTATCATGTTCATATTATATCATTGCTCAGTATCCTTTGTTCAGTTATATGTTTGTTCAACTTTATCCTATCCTGCATGCTTAGTACCTTTCAAGTACTGATGCATACTCTGTGCTACATCTTTTTGTGATGTAGGTTTGGGGCCTCAACGTTCAGATCACGTGTAGATCGATTCTCGATCCATATTCAGTAGTATCATTGGTGAGTCCTCATTCTTCGAGGACGGTAGACATGTTTCTTTATTATTCAGTCTTTCATTTCAGTTTTAGTTTTGCTAAAGTAAGTTAGGGGAATGTCCCAACATCTCTAGTTTAGAGGCTTTTATTCAGACATAGTTATATTCAGTTTTGGTTTTGAGTTTGATCTTCCAGTTTTTATTAAACTCACCTTATTTTATATTCAGATAGTATTAGGTATTCCCCATTTTAGTTTACATCATGTTTTAAGATTCCGCACAATACTTCTTATTTCAATTTATCTTAGTATGCTATGATATGCTAGCTAAAGGTTAGCTTGGGCTCACTCGTGATCCTAGGTCCTGTGTTTACGTCCTGGGGGTAGCCTCGGGGCTTGAAAAATCTCATATCTCAACTTCTCAAATGTTGGTACTAGCAACGCCTTAATAAGTCTAGAAAATCATCACTTGAACAGATCTATTGAACTTCTATGTCACCATTTTGTTAAAGATCACATATGAGGAAGAAATTTGGTGAAATGTATTTTGTCCAGTCTCCTTGATGTATCCTACCTTCAATCAAGTTATACATGGAACAGTATCTTCATACATGGTGGCTGGAATATCCTATTTCAAGGAATAATGACATAGTTTTTGGTATCTACATAATCCATAATATGTATGTGCACCCATTACACTAGTACATGATATTTTTCAATCATTTTCATGAGATCAGAATTGATCTTTATTTATGTTAAGAAATATGACAACCATTGCGGTACTTAATGAAATTGCTTTAAGACCTTTTAAATCATTCAAGCATATTCATATAACTTTCATCGTCTAGCATTACAACCCTACTTGCCCCCTACCAGAAGGAATGAGTATTACATAAATTGGGACGGAAGACTATGTATTACCAATAGTGATTGACGAAATACAATACAATGGCCAATCAGCCCTGGTGGGAAACTGACTACTGAAATGAGCAAATGTTTGAAATGAAGTAATCCATTTTCATGACAGAGCAAATTAGCTAATCAAAATATAGTAGATACAATGCACTGAAAAGTCTACGGTAGGTAGACAAAGTTAGGTGATGTTGATTATTGAAGCATAAGAAGCAATAAAGAGAAGGAATAAGGAAAAAGGAGCAGCCATATTGGTTGAAGTTCCATCACTGGAACCTCCTTGTGATGCAGATCCACGTCCTGTCATAGTTGAAGACATAATATACTATAGCACTTTCTGTTAACGAGTTTTATGTGGAGATTTTAGAGTGAATATTCTTCTCTTACCGTTGCAGCGGCTGGCAGATGGAGTCTGAACTTTACAAGCGGTAGTGAGGGCCAATGCCTGAGTCTGGATAATGTTAAGTCCTAGGTCAAAGTCACCCCCATTGAGAACCTGGCACAAGCACTCTGGCTTTTCATCAACCTCCGTGCTAAGTTGCGTGCAACAACCTGAGAATTGTGGCGAGAAGCTGTCTGCATAGTAGTTCAGGCAAGGTGACATGTTGACCAATACGTTTGTACATTCATTTCTTTCTTGAGCAATTACTCCAGCCCATGATACCGTGAACACAATCAAGGTAAGAGTCATTGCGTACCTCTGATCAACCATCTTTTTGTAAAAATCAATACCAGTGATTGTCATGATTTCATGACATGACAATCATTCATTACACAAATTCAAGCATTTCATCTATTGCCAGAGTGTAACAAGCCTAATTCCATCCACAATAAGAGAATATATGTCACGACCCAAGGGTACCCCCTAGATGTAACGTTGTGTATAGAACCCCGAAGGACTCTATACAAGCCCCTTAGTTCTCATAACATAAGAAATAGAACATTAAAGAATAAAATAATCATTTTAAGTCCAAAATATTTTATAAAACGAAAAGCGAAAGTCTAAACTCATGCCTCATCATAGCCATCTATTACAATCGAATGAATTTTGGCCTAGACCATACATCATGTCTAAAAAGGAAATACGAGAAAGAAACTAAAACAATAAACTCCATCCTCAAACTATGAGGACTCACCAAGCTCGGGAAGAATCAAAGTCCAAACTCTAGCCACTAAAATGGGAACCCTGTCTGTCAGTCCCTACATTTGGGAAAAATATAAGTAAGAGTATGCGTTAGTACAAAAATGCACTAAGTGTGATTGCCATGCTTATAAACATTTAAAACATGCAAAAAGGGACATTTCATTTCATAACATGCAATTGGGCAAACTAAAACATCATATGAAAGAGTTATAAAACTTAAGTCATAAATCATGGTCAATGCAAGCTAACATCATCTTTAAACCTTTGAAAATATGTGAAATACTCCTTGACGTAACCTTAGTTCACTTTTAGCCTTGTTGTGAGAATTATCCTTAAGCGACATAGAGACCATGTCAGTTATAACATGATCACCTGGTGTCTTCCACACCGAAAAGGGTTGTTCTACTTGCCTAAGATAGAACCATGAACTTCAAGCTTAAGTGGATCCACTAGCTAATCAACCAATGGGGGCACATAGTTATGGGATAAGGAGTTTCTACAAGAAACCCGACCTCTACTAGTGGGAAGCTTCCATCTCATGAGCCTTCTTCTAGAAACCTGACCTCTACTAATGGGAGAGCATCCATCTCAATGTCAATATCCACTCGGTGCTAAGCATAAATCCCAAGAAATAATATTTCCTTACTTATTCTCATTATCCATGGAAAGGCATGTGATTTTGCCAATCCAAGCTATTTCATTAGTATAGCTCTTATTCACTGATTCAATTATGTGAGAATAGCCATGGTAATTGAAGAAAAGCCTAACTTAGTTGGGGAATTCTACCCTTTGAAATAGAGGAATTTGGGAACTCCATGGATAGAACAAATCCATTGATGAAAACTATCATACCTTAAGTCACATTTCTAGCCTTCAATGGAGAAATTGGATCCTTAGCTTGAAACCCTAGGTAATCCTTCTTCTTCTTCTTCAAGTTTCTAGAGAGAGAATATTTGGTGAGGTTTGATCTTCTTTTAGGAATTTGGAAGAATGAAGTAAATGGTTCTAATTTGGGGTTAAAAAGACTTATATATGGGTACTAAACGTAGTCAAAACGACATAGTATAGGAACTAATTAATTAGGAAAAGACCCAACTGACCCTAAATATAACTACCAGCAGTGACCCATTGAATCCTCATCGACGGACCGCAGATGGACCTACGGTCCGTCCTGTCAATCGTCACTAACTATAGAGATTTTTAGGCTATCAGCAAATCCTTGGACCACGGACCGTCGATCGACCTACGTCCCGTAGGTCTAGTAGTCGTTCATGGCTTGAAAAAATCTGAAGATGGACAATCCACGGGCTCCACCTACAGTCCGTGATTCCACCTACAGACCGTCAGTGGTCCTCGTGGATGGCACCTGTCAGTTCTGAATTTTGGCTCTTTACCCTTATTCGAATACGTGTGTTACAATATCTACCCCTTGGGATCATTCGTCCTTGAATGAGATGTAAAATGGTTCTAAAAGAGTAGGAGAGGAACTAATCAACCCAAGCTAACAATGCAATACATGTAACCAAGAAGGAACTATCGACTCCAAGCTAGGATGTTCTCAAAACATCATATAGGGGTGAATCTAACTCTCAAATCCCATCATGCATACAATTTCATCAAAATGCTCAAAGTCATGAAGGAAACACCAACTCCAAGATAAACATACTCAATGCATCTTATGGAAGTACGAACTACATCTATCAATCCAAAATACATGAAATTTTCAAAATTTTCTCATGTTCAAGGAGGAACTACCTTCTCCAAGCTAAAGGCATGCTCAACACAATCTCATGGAGCTTATATGCAATTTACTCTCAAAAAGCATATCTAAAGCATATTCATCAATTCAACTCATGAAGTCTATACGCAACTCATACTCAATGTTCAATCAACATGAGGAAAATCAAACAATTGACTCATTTTCTCAAAACATAACTTTTCAGAACATGCATAACATAAGGAAAGCATGAAAAACACATAAACACACATGACTCCCAAAACAAGGAATAAACCATGAGAAACTCATTACCTCAAGCTAGAGTAGGAGTAGAAGGACAAAGATGAGGATATCAGGACATCATATTGTCCTTGGCCTCCCATGTAGCACCCTCAACTAAATGATTCCTCCATAACACTTTTACGGAAGCAACTTCCTTGTTTCTCAACTTCTTGACTTGCTGGTCTAAAGTCACAAGTGGAACTTTCTCATAAGAAAGATTCTCATTAACTCCCAAACCATCTAAGGAGACTATGAATGTTAGATCTCCGGCACATTTCTTCAACATAGAGACATGGAAAACTGGATGCACCATTGCCAACTCATTTGGCAAATCTAGCTCATAGGCAACCTTGCCAACATGTCTTAAAATTTGATATGGGCCTACATATCGAGGACTAAGCTTTCCCTTCTTACCAAACCTTATCACACCCTTCATGTGTAAGATTTTTAAGTAAACACAATCATGCACATCAAACTCAAGATCCCTTATTCTAATATCAGCATATGACTTTTTTCAACTTAGAGCCATTTTCAACCTTTCTCTAATAAACCAAATCTTCTCTATGGCCTCATGTACCAATTTGGGACCTATAAGGGCAACTTCACCCACCTCAAACAAACATATAGGAGATGTACACCTCCTACCATATAGAGCCTCAAATGGAGTCATATTAATACTCAAGTGATAACTGTTATTATAGGCAAATTCAATCAATGGTTAATGGTCATCCCAATTACCCTTAAAATCAATCACACAAGCTCTCAACTTGTCTCCCAAAGTCTGAATAGTATGCTCCACTTGCCCATCGGTCTGGGGATAAAAAGTCGTGCTAAGCTTATCTTTTGTACCAAGACCCTTATGGAATGACTTCCAAAACTATGAAGTGAATTAGGTACCTCGATCAAAAATAATGGAAAAGGTCACTCCATGAAACCTTGCCATCTCTCTCAAATATAACTTAGCATAATCCTCCACCGAATAAGAAACCTTGACGGGAAGGAAATGAGTCAATTTCATCATCTGATCCACTATTACCCAAATTGAGTCATGTTGTCGCTGGGTGCAAGGCAAACCAACTATAAAGTCTATGTTCATATATTCCCACTTCCAAGTAAGAATACCCATGTCTTGGGATAAACCTCCTGGTTTATAATGCTCAACATTCACTTGTTGATAATTAGGACACCTATCCACAAATTCCTCAATATCCTTCTTCATCCCATTCCACCAATAGATCTCCCACAAATCACAGTACATATTGGTGGCTCCGGAGTGAATAGAATATTGAGAACTATGGGCTTCTGCCAAGATCTGTTCCCTCAAGTCCTCAACATTCAGAACACATAACCGACCTTGATATCTAAGTACCCAATCTCCCCCTTGGGAGAAAGCCTCAATGCCTTTTTTAAGCACCACCTCTTTCAATTCTACCAATATTGGATCAAGACCTTTCTTATACTTCACATCCATCACAAAAGACAATTTGGGGACACACTATAAACCATAACACTGCCCTTGGTGGAATCCACTAATTGAACACCTAGTCGGGCCAACCTATGGACTTCTCGAACCAACTCTTTATTTTCATCCTCAACATGAGCAACACTACCCATTGATAGTCTTCTAAGAGCATCCCCTACCACATTTGATTTACCAGGGTGATAGAGAACACTCATGTCTAGGGATGTGTGAAAATTGAACCGACTGGTAAACCGAATCGATAAAAGTGTTATTGGGGTATTGGGTTAACAGTTTTTAATGGTTTTATAAAAGAAATATTAGGTTATCGATTCGGTATTGATTTTTAATATTGGGTAAACCGATAACCCATTAAGACTAGCAATTTACTACTTTTACTTGTACATAAATATTATATATTAATCTCAATATCTTACTAGTTACTATCTTTTTCCTTTAGCCTTCAATTCACATTTCACAATGACTTTGAGTTCACAATTTCACAGTATAAAAAACATTAAAATCTAAAGTAAGAACCCTATTAGTCTTACTTTCCCTTTGTGCTACACTTGTATAGTTCTTTTCATGTTTGTTATTATTGTATCTATTTTATGAGCATTTGTAAAGTTACATTATTGTGTTTTTGCATCAAATTTATAAGAAAAGTCATATATTTATTTTATAAGTATTTTTTTATTGGTTAAACTGATAAACTGAAAACCGATAAATAATATATTATTGGTTTAGTTGTTGGATTAGCATATTTAAACCAAAAATTGAAAACCGAACCAATAATA
Organism: Solanum commersonii; assembly: GCA_029007595.1. NCBI lineage: Eukaryota > Viridiplantae > Streptophyta > Magnoliopsida > Solanales > Solanaceae > Solanum > Solanum commersonii. Next base: position 1,309,064 of record JAJTWQ010000055.1, on the reverse strand, counting down.
CATAAAACCGAACCGAACTGACCGATGCACAACAATCCTTCAATATTTCTTTCCACCATCTTTGGCAAAGATTTAAGTCTTTTTGACTAAAAACATATTGTAGACTCTTAGGATCAGTGAAAACATAAGCATGAACCCCATACAAATAATGCCTCCAAATCTTTAAGGCAAAAACATCCGCCGCTAATTCAAGGTCATGGGTAGGATAATTCTTCTCTTGGATCTTAAGTTTCCTTGAAGCATAAGCAATAACCTTACCATTTTGCATAAGCACACATCCCAACCCAACTCCAGAGGCATCAAAATATACCACAAAACCATCTGTACCTTCAGGTAAAGTCAACATCGGAGCGGAAGTAAGTTTATCTTTCAACTCTTGAAAACTTTTCTCAATGGCTTCTGACAATATAAACTTAGCCTTCTTTTGAGTCAAAGTTGTCAATAGAGAAGAAATGGAGCAAAAACCCTCAATAAATCTTATTTAGTAACTGATCAAACCCAAGAAACTTCTAATATCGGAAGGAGTTAGAGGTCTAGGCCAACTCTTGACCGCATCCATCTTCTTTGGATCTACCTCAATACCCTTGCTTGAAATAATATGAAAAAGAAAAGCTACGGACCTTAACCAAAATTTACATTTGCTAAACTTTGCAAAAAGTTGTTGGTCCTTAAGAATTTGCAACACGATCCTCAAATGATCTATAAGATGATCCACACTTCTCGAATAGATCAAAATATCATCGATAAACATAATTACGAACATATCAATGTATTATCTAAACACCCTATTCATCAAATCAATAAACGCCGCAGGAGCATTAGTCAACCCAAACGACATTATCAAAAACTCATAATGACCATATCGGGTTCTAAAAGCCATCTTTGCAATATCTTCTTCTTTCATCCTCAACTAGTGATAACCCGATCGAAGATCAATCTTGAAGAAATAACTTGCCCCTTGAAGTTGGTCAAATAAATCATCTATCCTTGGAAGAGGATACTTTTTCTTAATGGTCACCTTGTTCAACTGATGATAATCAATAAACATATGAAGAGAACTATCCTTCTTTCTAACAAACAAAACTGAAGCACCCCATAGAGAGATACTCGATTGGATAAAAACCTTATCCAACAAATTCTTCAACTATTCTTTCAAATTCTTTAACTCTGCAGGAGCCATTCTATAAGGAAGAATAACAATAGGTTGCGTATTTGGGAGAAGGTCAATATCGATGTCTATTTCCCTTTCGGGAGGAATACTGGGTAAGTCATCTGGGAATACCTCCAGAAACTCATGTACGGTGGGGACCGACTCAAGAGTAGGGGTTTTAGAATCTACATCCCTCACCCTAACAAGATGGTAAATGTAACCCTTAGAAATCATCTTTCTAGCTTTTAGACAAGAGAAAAACTAACCCCTAGGCATATAATTTCCCCCCTTCCACTCTAGGATAGACTCATTTGGGAACTGAAATCTTATAACCTGAGTTCTATAATCAATAGGGCATAACATGAATGCAACCAATCTATACCAAGAATGAAATCAAAGTCTAACATGTCAAGCTCTACCAAGTCAACAAGAGTTACTCTATGGGATAAGGAAACATGACACTTTCTATAGACCCTCTTAGCCACTATAGAATCACCAACAGGACTAGAGACAAAAAAAAGGTTCTAACAATACATTGGGGAGCACATCAAATCTCATGGCCATTATGATGTTAATAAGGACAAAGTAGCATCGGGATCGAGCAAAGTATATACATCAAGTTGAAAGACTTTTAACATACCAGTAACTACATTCGGAGAACTCTATTTGTCACCTTGGGTTTGGAAAGCATAAAAGTGGTTTTGCTTTGGACCATTGGAATTCGAACCACTAGGAGGAGCTTGCTTGCCTTCCCTTTCTTATGCCGTAAGCATTGGCCAATCCCTCATCTTGTGACCATTCTTCCCGCAGCTAAAGCAACCATCCATGCCGGCTAGACACTTACCATCGTATTTCTTCCCACACTTAGCACAAGTAGACCTAGCCAATGAAGATACACCACCATTCCCTCCTTGAGGTTTAGGCTTAGACACCCTATCCTTGTTAAATTTAGGAGAAGCATTAGAGGAACCTTGACCGGAAAACCCTTGTCAAAACTTAGGACGACCATGTCCATCAGATATAGCATGTGAGAAATTACCATCACCGGTCTTAGCCCTCTTTACCTCTCTAGACTTCTCTTTGAGTTTCTCCTCTTCATTTTTTTGTGCATGTGCCATGAGACGATATATGTCTATGTAACTAATGAGAATGGCGGTATGACACTCTTTAATCACTATTTCTGATACACCCGACACGAACTTACTTATCCTTAACCTAGAATAGACAACCATTGTTGGAGCATATTTGGACAATTGAGTGAACTTTAGGGCATATTCCCTCACACTCATGCTTTCTTGATGAAGGTTAATGAACTCAAGCACCTTTGCTTCCCAAATATCAAGGGGAAAGAACCTATCATGCAAAGCCGATTTAAACATTTCCCACTCTATGGGACCCACTCCTTCCAGTCTTGCTTCCTTCCAATAGTTGTACCAAACTTGAGCAGCACATTTCAATTAATAAGCGGCTAATTCCATCTTCTCTTCCAGACTCCCATGATAGCAAGTACCTTATAGATTTTATTGATAAACTCTTAAGGATCTTCCTCAACCTTGGAGCCATGAAATTCTAGAGGGTTCATCCTCATAAAGTCCCTCACTCTTAAAGTCGTCGTACCCACATTTGGGAGCTTGGGGAGGAACTTCTTGTTCCATATTCTCTCTCACATTCCTTCTAGTATAAGCTCTTCGCATAGACATATCCTGAAGAACATAGGATAAGGATTAGGAGAGAGACTTTATAGAGTTTAATTATATCACACGACTTTAGAGTAATGAAAAAAGTAGAGTTTCCTTATCATCTTTTAGCCTCTCATTCATAAATGTGGCGCACTTCACACTCATGAACAAGGCTCTACTAGACACGGCTTGTGAGACATTCTAGGACCATTCTAAACCTTGTGCTCTGATTACCAAGTTTGTCATGACTCAAGGGTATCCCCTAGATGTAACATGGTGTATAGAACCCCGAAGGACTCCATATAAGATACTTAGCTGTCATAACATAAGAAATAGAACATTAAATAATAAAACAATAATTTTAAGTAAAAAACATTTTATAAAATGAAAAGCGGTAGTCTAATCATGTCTCAACATAGCCATCTATTACAATCGAATGAAATTGGGCCTAGCCCATAAATCATGTCTAAAAAGGAAATACAAGAAAAAAACTAAAATAATAAAATCCATCCTAAAACCATGAGGACACACCAAGCTCGGGAAGAATCAAAGTCCAAGCTCTAGCCACTAAAATGGAACCCTGTCTGTCAAACCCTATGTTTAGGAAAAATGTAGGCAAGAGTATGCCTTAGAACAAAAATGCACTAAGTATGATAGCCATGCTTAAAAACATTTAAATTATTAAAAAAAGGACATTTCATTTCATAACATGCAATTGGCCAAGCTAAAACATCATATGAAAGAGTTATAAAACATAAGTCATAAATCATGGTCAATGCAAGCTAACATCATCTTTAAAGCCTTTGAACACATGTGAAATACTCCTTAAGTAACCTTAGTATACTTTTAGCCTTGTTGTGGGAATTAGCCTTAACCGACATAGAGACCATGTGAGCTATAACATGATCACCCGGTGTCTCCCACACCGAAAAAGGTTGTTCTACTTGCCTAATGTAGAACCATGAACTTCTAGCTTAAGTGGATATACTATCTAATAAACCTATGGAAGAACATAGTTATGTGATAAGGAGATTGCTACTAGAAACCTGGCCTCTACTAGCGGGAGAGCTTCCATCTCATGTGACTTCTTCTAGAAATCCGACCTTTACTAACAGGAGAGCTTCCATCTCAATGTCAATATCTACTCGGTGCTAAGCATAAATCCCATGAAATAGTATTTTCTTACTTATTCTCAATATCCATGGAAGGCAGGTCATCTTGCCAATCCAAGCTATTTCATTAGGATAACTCTTATTCATTGATTCAATTAGGTGAGAATAGCCTTTCAACCTAAGAATCCTAGTTATATGAGAAAACCATTCACATTATGCTAGTATGTGTTTATGAGAATGTACTTTCATAACACAACATCATCATTGGTACTTTACTCTCAAAACACCCTAAAAGCATTTACATAATCTTTATGAAAACATGCACAATTCCATAATCACCTTTTAAGGCTAAAAACCCTCTTACAATCATCAACATTTAGAAAATAAGGATTATATATGGTTTTCATCATAAACTCATGCAACTATCTTATTACATGCTTAATTTCATAAAAGTCTTCCTTCAAGATCAAAATCCCACAACATATATTTCATAACTTGAAAACATAGGGATTTCATGGGTTCATAGGGGAAAACATCATAAAACCATAGTAAATCATCAATTCATACTTAGAAGATCATAATTCAATCATTCAAATCAATAATGAAAAGAACCCATGGTGATTAAAGGATACCCTAACTTAATTGGGGAATTCTACCTTTTGAAATAGAGGAATTTGGGAACTCCATGGATGGAAGGAATCCATAGATGAAAACTATCATACCTCAAGTCAAATTTCTAGCCTTCAATAGAGAAATTGGATCCTTATCTTGAAACCCTAGGTGAATCCTTCTTCTTCTTCAAGTTTATAGAGAGAGAATATTTGGGGAGGTTTTGATCTTCTTTTGTTAATTTGGAAGAATGAAGTAAATGGTTCTAATTTGGGGATAAAAAGACTTATCTAGGGGTTCTAAACGTAGTCAAAATGACATAGTATAGGAACTAATTAATTAGGAAAAGATCCAACTGCCCCTAAAAATAACTACCAGCAGTTACCCACAGAACCCCCATCAACGGACTGTGGATGGACCTACGATTCATCCTGTCAACCATCACTAACTACAGAGATTATTGGGCCATCAACGGATCCCTGGACCATGGACCGTCGATCAACCAACGGTCAGTAGGTCTAGTCGTCGTCCATGGCCTAGACAAATCTGAGGATTGCCAATCCACGAACCCCACCTATGGTCTGTGGTTCCACCTACAGGCCATCAGTGGTCCTCGTGGGTGGCACCTGTAAGTTCTGAATTTTGGTTCCTTACCCTTATTTCCATACGGGTTGTTACAATATATCTCTATTTAATAATGTCAGGATTTTTGCAAAAACCCTTTATTCCCCAAGGCACAAACGAACTTTATATCTAACTATTCTACTTTCACATAATTATTCATTTGTACCCTACTGACATTATATCTTGATCCATGAACTATAGGTCTAAAACAATACTTTTGAAAGTGAAACATAATATACTTGAATTGTGCATTTCATTTGCCCAATCATTTATCTATCTACATTATATGACATATTTGAATTCAAGATCCTCATCATCATCTATAGCATTGAGTGATACTTCATAACAAAGATACCATTGAAGGTCTTTTGACTAGATTCCAATACGACATAACTTATCGATATATCTTCATATTTCATCATTTTAGGTACCTGAACCTTTATCAAGGTTTTATGAAGTGTTATGTCATCGTGCTCCTTTTAAAGCACTTGCCTCACTATCATGACCATCTTGATCATTTGCTCCTCTCCTTCCTTAAGAAGCTTTTCATTTGGAATTGATTGGTCTATCATGCTTCATGTGTACCATAGACCTTGTACCTTAATGACTTCTCATTAGAGAATTTGTAGCTGAATTATAACATAGGGTCAGCAAATTCATCTGTCAATTAATTTGCAACATTATGCAAACGAATTATCTCTTGAACTTCAAGTTCATTTTTTAACGAGGATTTGAATAATTCATAATTCATTTCATAATTTTTAGCTACCAATCATCTCTCCCCTTAATGTTAGAAAATCTAACATTCACCCAACCTCATTTGGGGATCCATCTTTGTGCGTGATGGAGCAATCAAATCATATATCGCACATTTAAATATTAGATTGAAATTATTTAGTTCCTGACCCTGAACCAATTATGATGGAGAAACCTTGTTGGTTTTGATGCATATACATGTTGCTACATGTTAAATAAACTCTTCTCATATAAAATATTTTTTGGGAGTTCTGTTCTCATACCTATAGTTTAGCTATAATTGGACGCATACAACTTCTGCTAAACAACCAACATTATCAACATAATTTCATAGTTTGGACCTGTGCTCTTAATTGAACAATTCGAGCAAACAATCTTACAAAAACCAATTTGTAAGTTGACAACAAAGCACATGTGTCTATTCCATAAATGAAACTATCATATAGTTGCAAACGGTCCACATGGAAGGTGAATGGGCCCATATCCACCTTTTTGTATGTTCCAAAAACCTTAGGGAATACAATCTCAACCTTAACTTGTATAATGATACACTGATCATTTTATCATGAGAACAAGAAGCACAAGAGAAGTCTTGAAGAATATTTTATTTCTTCATCATAAAGCCACGTGAATTCTCATTTACTTTCACATTTGAATCGGAATGGCCAACCGGTCATGCCAACTGATCTTTATTTTTCTCAAATCTCCCATAGAGGTGAATTGTGGCATACATCATTTTACTCAAACCTATCATAGAGGTGAGTGGTGGCATATATCCTATTCGTAATAATTTTATCACATCTTGACTCATTCTCTTTCAGAATGGTCGAGCATTCATGATGCCTATCACATGTTACATTCTCTTCAGGGAATGGACTTATCATTTTTGCATGACTCACCTCAGCATCACTTTGAAAGGTCAAGTGTACCACCACTTTATCTTCCTTTCTTTTGATGGAGGAATTTTATAAATTTATCAAATTATTAGGTCGCACAACGACCACAGGTCCAAGGACCTTTCATACCATTATGATAATAAGAATCACCTTCACATTTTGAAGGACTATTTAGAGAACCCGTGGTTCTTCCTTTCATAATTACCATAATGATGACTATTATAATTTTATCCGTCAACGCTCTTATTCTTACATCCAATCACTTGTCAGCTTCCAGACTTACTATTCATTGCTATCACATTTATGGCCTAACACGCCTTAGTCATTATTTTATCATCACTTTGGTACATTGACTCAAACTCAATGTCTTACCCATATAAGGCGTGTTAGGCCATAATTCTATGGGACTTGAACCCAATCCTTATTATCATGGTACATCAAAACTCAAATTGATATTTTACCCTCTTGGTGCGATAGAACTTTTTGCATCTCATTGTGACTAGCCGGCTATCGAATGATTCTCTTGTGCTGAACATTGCACACTAGCGAAAGTGTGGAGTCTTGTTTGATATTTGTGACAATGCCCTGTGTGATGAGCTTACTGTGAACCTTGTTTGATGACACCTAGAATTTGCCCCATTGGTCCGATTGACTAAGTCATGCAAGCTCTTGAAATGATGAACATGACTACATACATGCATGATGAAATGATAAAAAACTATGGAACATCAGAGCTATGGATGAAAAGAAATATAAAAAGAAACATACTAGTAGAAGGTTAAGAAAAATAAGAAGCAAATTAAATAAATTATATCCGAAATATAAACAACTTAACATTACAAAAACTAATAACAACAAATTAGATCAATTAATAGATAATATATCTAAAATAGAACATAAATATATTCCATATTTAAAGATACAATGAATAACGAGAATAACAAATATAGACAAAAACTTACCGAAATAATTATAGCAAAAAGACAAGAATTGAGACATAGGCAAAATAGACTTAACAGTAATATATTTGCAGGAATTTGTAAAAAATCTATAGTAGCACAGAGAAAAACTATTTTATATCTACAAATACAAATAGAAAACTTAGAATATAAACTACAACACAATTTATAAATGAATAAAGAAGAATACTCAATAGATGAAAAAACATATGAAAACTATGACGGATTGAAAATAAAGATAATATTATCTAATCTAGGAAGAAGATATAAGAAAATAGGTGACAATCTAAGTTTACTGTTAGAAAAAGAAATGGTAAAACTAGAAGATAGTTTAACTGCTATGATAAGAATAACAAAAGAAAATGAATAAATAGATAGAAAAATGGTAATTGAAAAAATAAAACAACAAGCAAAAAAGGAAGTACAACAATTAAAAGAAGTAAAAAATACTAAAATAATATAACTAGAAAAAGAGTTGGCAATATTGAAAGAAATGTATGAAACTAAACAACAAGAAAAAGAACAAAAAACAAAATTAGCAAATGAAATAAATAAATTTAAAGAAAAATTGCAATTAGAAGAAGAACTAGAAGAAAAAGAGAAAAATAACCAAGATAATCTACCTGAAATAAGAATTGATGAAATAAACGACGATGATCTAGATGAACAACATTCAGAAACAAGCGAAACATATACGAAACTCTTAGCAAACATAGATCATACAAAGAATTTAGAAGTAAATACAAGCGACGTAGACATGGATGAAAAACCTAGTACATCAGGAATAAAAAGCTCAAAAAATTTAAAATATTATAATGCAAACTATGAACAATATGATAGAGAGAAAAACTATACAGGATAAAAGATTGAATAAAAAACAGACACCTAAACCAATAACTGAACAACATAATTTTTTAAATTTAGACTGTGTAGCAGATATAAATAAAACAATTCAATTATGGATGTGATATATATCGAAAAAATTAATAAATAACAAAATAGGAATGACAGAAACACCAAGATATATAGAAAGAACACTTATAGGAACAGTAAAATTATGGTTACAAAATTTATCAGATGAAAGTTTAAAAACTTTAAGAAGTAATAAAAAATTTGATGGTGAATTAGCTACTACAACTATAGAGATATTATATAAATACGAAATAGCTATAAGAAATAAATTTAGTAGTATGGCAACAGAAGTAGAAGAACAAAATAAAGAAAAAATCATAAATCGGAATCTAATGACAAAATTAGCAATATGTAATATGCATTATATAGATGAATATACATGTGCATTTAGAGAATAATATTATAAAGGAACATATAGCACAGAAAAAAGTAAAGAAATAAGAAAATTATATTTTACAAAATTACCAGAACCTTTAATTCAAAAGTAATAAAAAGTTGGAATGAAGCAGGATTAACAGATAACTTAGGAGCTAGAATGAAATTCTTACAAAGATGGTTTATAGAACTGTGTGAAAAACATAAATAAGAAATAAAAATGGAAAAGATATTAGTAAAAAACCTAGCATGTTGCAAAAATAAAACAACACCCCAATTTGGTTGTACGGATGGGTCTTATAAAAATAAAAAAAGGAACTATAAAAAATACAAATCAAAATATAAGTATAAAATACCAAGGAGAAACTACTACGTCAAAAACTACAAAACCAAAAGACCATATAGACCTAAAAGAAAACTAACGGAATGTACTTGTTATAATTGTGGAAAATTAGAACACATAGCTAAAGATTGCAAATTACCTACAAATCCAAAGAAAAAATATATCAGAAATACTAGTAGACAATGAAAAATATATACCAATAGAGTATATAGATTATGAATTAGAAAGCGGTGATAGTATATATGAATTATCAGAAAACGAAATAAACGAAATGGAAAATAATTCAGTAATAGGATCAGATAATGAATACTATATAAATGACTGAAACTGATATACAAATAATAACTAAAGAAAAACATCAAGATGAAGAATCTTTAGAACAAAAAATAATATTTGATAATAGTATATTTGAACAAATAAAAGGAAAAGAATTAGACCTAAGCGTAGAAAATATATTCAAAATACCAACAATAAGAAATTGGTTTAAACGATAAAAAGAAGAATATTATGTAGTAAATCAAAGAGAACATATCATAGATTGCCAATACACCAAAGGAAAGGCTAAAATACCAATAATAAACAAACGAATAATCAATAAAGAAATACAAGATATTAAGGCTAAAAATCCAATTAAATATGTACATTTAGGAGGAACAGAAATACTAATAAAAGCATGTTTTAGAGAAGGAATAGATATACCCATATAAATATACTTAGCGGATGATAGAATTATACAACCCATAGAAAAAAGTATAATAAGTGCAGTAAAAGGTAACCTCATATACCAAAAATTTAAATTTATAATAAGTGTTAACTACTCAGTAGCAATAAATGACAGAAACATAGATAAATCACTAGTATTATATTGGAAAATGTCAGGGATAGAACTAACCCCAGGAAGTAAAATATTTACAGCCAGATGTAAAATCTTATATGTTTTAACAACGAAAGATAAAATAACAGCAAAAAATAAAATAAAATAAATAAAAATAGAAAACCCTTTTGAAAGGATAGTTACAGTCATAGATAATAATGATTATAACTATAATGAGATTGATATGGAAGAAGATTTAGAAATAGTAAAAGAAAGATTAAGCACATCAAAAAGAATAAACTATGAAATACCCCAAATATCCTCAAAAATGAGTACCTAAAAAAGAATGGAAAAAACTCCACAAAAATCAATAGAAAAAGAAATAAAACCATATCATTACTACATAACCGGAGTAATGGAACAACGAAAATATCAAATATTGATAAATACAGGACAAGAAGAAAACTATATTACAAGGGAATTAGTAAAAGAAGATGAAATAATTACTACTGAACAATTATGCCTTGAACTACCAAAGGCATTTAATATATACCGAAGAAATTACAGAAAAGGAAATAATCGTTGGAGGAGTACCAATAGTAATAAAGTTTAAAATATATCAAGGAGATAAAAATATCACTTTAGGAATAAAATGGTTAGAACAAGTAAGACCATATAATCTAGAAAACAAATAGTTAACAATAAACTTTGAAAATAAAAGAGTAATAATAAAAAGAACTTTAGTATGATAAAAATATGAAAATATATATACTTGCAAAGATAATAATAGAAGGCTATTACAACAGATATTATACACCAATGATAGATATATGAGCAGAAGCTAAATATATGTAAATACAATTGTTTACCAGAAGATAAATGGGAAAAATTAAAAACACCAATAGTAGTAACATGATTTAATAATGAAGGAAGTATGATCACATATAAGGCAAAAAATATAAAAATACAAATATGGGATAAGATATTAATTATAGAAGAAATGTATAACTTCGAACTTACAACAAAAGATATGCTATTAGGAATGTCATTTTTAGAAAAATTATACCTACATATAATAACAAAAACACACTGGTGGTTCACAACACCATGTAAACAAAAAAAGGAGCAAAAAGAGTGAATAATTAAAAACAAAAAACAACAAAATGGATAAAAGGTAGTGAGAAAATTACACAAAAATTAGAAAATATTATAGAAGAAGACCTTAAAACAGAATTAATTATATTTTCTATAGATAAAGTAAAAATAATCCAAGATAAGTTAGAATTATTATATAGTGAAGATCCTTTACAAGGATGGGAAAAATGTAAAACAAAAGTAAAAATTGAGTTGATTGATAATAATAGTATAATAACTCAAAAACCATTAAAATATAATTTTAATGACTTAACAGAATTTAAAATACATATAAGTGAATTACTAGAAAAATGATATATACAAGAAAGCAATAGTAAGCATACAAGCCCAACATTTATAGTAAATAAACATAGTGAACAAAAAAGAGGGAAAAGTAGAATGGTTATTGATTATAGAAATTTAAATGCAAAAACTAAAACTTATAATTGCCCAATACCAAATAAAATATTAAAGATAATACAAATACAAGGATACAATTATTTTAGTAAATTTGACTGCAAATCAGGATTTTACCACTTAAAGTTAGAAGAAGAATCTAAAAAACTTACAACATTTACAATACCACAAGGATTTTATGAATGGAACATATTACCATTTGGATATAAAAATGCCCCAGGTAGATATCAATACTTTATAGATAACTATTTTAAACAACTAAAAAATTGTGTAGTATATATTGATGATATATTACTATATTCTAAAATCCAAGATGAACATATAAGATTATTAGAAAAATTCATATATATTATAGAATATTCAGGCATAAGCCTAAGTAAAAAGAAAGAAGACATAATGAAAAGCCAAATAGAATTCATAGGAATACAGATAGATAAAAATGGAATAAAAATGCAAACACATATAGTACAAAAAATAATTAACTCAAATGAACAACTAGACACGAAAAAGAAATTACAATCATTCTTAGGACTAGTAAATCAAGTAAGAGAATACATACCAAAATTAGCAGAGAATTTAAAATCATTATAACAAAAATTAAAGAAAGATATAGAATACCGGTTTGATAAAAAAAGACCAAACACAAATACAAAAAGTAAAAATATTATGTAAAAATCTACCTAAACTATATTTTCCGGATGAAAACAAAAAAATTACTTATATAGTAGAATCAGAAGCTAGTGAAAAAAGTTATGGAGGAGTCTTAAAATACAAGTATGATATAGAAAAAATAGAATATCATTGTAGATATTATTCAGGAACAGTTACTAATGCAGAAATAAGATGGGAAATAAATAGAAAAGAATTATATTCAGTGTATAAATGTTTACTAACATTTGAACCATAAATTGTATACAACAAATTTATTATAAGGACAAATAACACACAAGTAAAATGGTGGTTAACAAGAAAAATACAAGATTCTGTAACTACAAAAGAAATGAGAAGATTGGTATTAAATATATTAAATTTTACATTTACTATTGAAGTAATAAAAACTGACAAGAATGTTATTATAGATTACCTATCAAGACAAAATTACTCAAACTGAGAAAGAAAATACAATTGAAGAGATACTCAAAGCCATTACTACACTTTGTATCAAAATGGACAGTATGGACAATGAGATACAAAAGCTAAAGACTACTGAAGATAATCTGAAGTCTAAAGCTAGTACAAGTCAGCAGCATGACTATAAAAATGCGGAGTTACGTCGATCGAAAGACGAAAAAATTCTAGAGATAGAAGGAGATGTTGGGAAACTCCCTAAAACCCATAACATTTGTTCAATTACAACTGCAGGTACAAGTAAACAAGTTAGTGAAAGACAGCACAAGAATATAAATTTGAACAAGTTATTTAAAAAACCATTTACCCCAAAACTATCAAGAAACCTTTTCATCACTGAACCACAAACCTCTACATATGCAGATAGCCTACATCATGACAAGAAAACATATAACCATATCACACACACCTATATAGAGAATATATATAAAATCCAAACTTACCTTAACCTTAACCCTAGATCCACTATAACTAAAGAACCAAACCAAGATTACCTAACCCAAAAATTACAAGGTTATAATAAATTGATTGCACAGTCAAAAAATAATGCAAATTTAGTCAAAACATGTTACAATTATGGATTATTAAATACACTATATATCTACGATGGACAAGAAATAAGTGGAATGCCAGAATTACATAAGGCATTTATCACATACAACAGAGTGACCAAGGGAAATACTATATGAGGAAATAAAACCTATGATCCAAGTTGTAAACATATGTTTGACAAAACATATGATAATACCAGAAGATATCGGACAACAATCAGAGATACAAAAATTGAGATACCCAATACCCAATTTTATGCTAATAAGAGAATAATCGGTATATCAACTATTATCCAGGAGTTAGCTAACAATTATTTAAACGAAAATGTTATATGGAGTTATTATTCTAGAGATCAGCTAATAATTTATTCCAATTCAAGAGAGCTAAGAAAAGCGGATATGGATGAAGTCCAGAGATGGATTTTATCATTACTTAAACCAGAAGAACGACCTACAACACGAGCACTAAAGACAGGATTTATTTCTTCAGAGCTATTAACCAGATATTGTAAGCTAATTGGGCACAAATATCCTAACCATATATGTTCAAAATGTAATGGAGAAGACAATGTGACTCCCGATGTCCAGCTGGAATAAAGTCTAAAGAGATAAGAAGATAAAGAAGAAAAGAAAAAGAAGATAGAGACGACTAAAAAGATAAGAAGATAAGGCAAAGAAGACAAAGAAGATAGAGACAAAGAAGATAAAGACAACTAAAGAGATAAGGCAAAGAAGACATATTTGGCCAAAAAAGCCATAAAGTAAATAGTACTATATAATTGGAAATTATTAGGTACATTATTTTTGGTCTTATTGTAAGAAAGTTAGTAAAGTAGGAATAAATTATGTAAAGTAGTCAACAAGTGTAGGGTAATATGCATTATTAAAGTAGTGCATATTAATGTGGTAGGTAGAAGTGGTGTGCATTATGAATGGACAAGTGTAAAGTAGTAGGTGTGGTAGGTGTGCATTATTAAAGAAGTGTGCAGATAAATATAAGTACAATAGCCATAGGATAGGATTTCCTTTCTATATAAAGGAATGTACATGTAACATAATGGGCAAGCCTTCAATAAACTAAGCAAACTTTCATAAAAAACACTCTCAAAAATTTAAGATATTCATACTTAATAGATAATGGAACAACCTTCATATATCATGGATAAGCAAGAGGCAAAGGTATATTGTTCAACAAATATGCAGAACTAATTTCATATATTCCTGAATATCATATATATGATTGAATAAATTTATGTTAGTTATTATGTATTAGAATTATTTGAATCATGATTTCTAGTTTATTAGCACACTGGAAACAGGGAGAAAACTTCTATACTATGCCATCCTAATGTTGAAACCGGTAGGCAAGGAAAGCCGTTTAGGGGAGTAAACAAAGTTGAGGCGCTGATAAGAAGGACGTATCCGCTAAAGTACGATGCTAGTAGTGACAGGAGAACATGATAAACAAATAATCTAGTTTATAATGATCTAATATGAATTTAATCAATTATGAATATGATAGGAAGGAATAATTGAAAATAAAAAACTGCATAACAACGAACATGACTACATACATGCATGATGAAATGATAAAAAACTATGAAACTTTAATCTTATATATACTTAAAAGTATAAAGATAATTGAATTAAGAAGAATCATATGGGAAGAAATATTTAATAATGACGAATCAGAAAATATATTAAACCAATAATGGTATGAAATAAACCTACATGATCTAGACCTCGAGAAAAAAGAATTATATGACTTAGAAATAGATTCAGATTAAAATGAACTACGAATATTTACAATATTGGACAGAAGCTATAGAGAATATAAAACTGCTAGAACAATTAATGGAGAATAATTTATATATGTACCTAAGAACCCAAGATATGTTATATCTAGAGTACATCATAAATAATATTAAAGAAATAACAAGATTAAAATCTCTAACAAAAGAATATTATAATAAAATCCTTACTGTAAATTAATATAAAAACAATGAAGTCCGCACCCCCAAAAAATGGTATTTGTAAAAAATCTATAGTAGCACAGAGAAAAACTATTTTATATTAGATAATGGAACAACCTTCAGATATTATGGATAAGCAAGAGACAAAGGTATATTGTTCAACAAATATGCAGACCTAATTTCATATATTCCTGAATATCATATATATGATTGAATAAATTTATGTTAGTTATTATGTATTAGAATTATTTGAATCATGATTTCTAGTTTATTAGCACACTGAAAACAGAGAGAAAACTTCTAATTATGTCATCCTAATGTTGAAACTGGTAGGCAAGGAAAGTTGTTTAGGGGAGTAAACAAAGTTGAGGCACTGATAGGAAGGAAGTATCCGCTAATGTACGATACTAGTAGTGACAAGAGAACATGATAAACAAATAATCTAGTTCATAATGATCTAATATGAATTTAATCAATTATGAATATGATAGGAAGGAATAATTGAAAATAAAAACCTGCATAACAACGAACATGACTACATACATGCATGATGAAATGATAAAAAACTATGAAACTTTAATCTTATATATACTTAAAAGTATAGAGGTAATTGAATTACGAAGAATCATATGGGAAAAAATATTTAATAACGATGAATCAAAAGATATATTAAACCAACAATGGTACGAAATAGACCTACATGATCTACACCTCAAGAGAATAGAATTATATGACTTAGAAATAGATTCAGATTAAAATGAACTACGAATATTTATAATATTGGACAGAAGCTATGGAAAATATAAAACTACTAAAACAATTAATGGAGAATAATTTATATATGTACCTAAGAACCCAAGATATGTTATATCTAGAGTACATCATAAATAATATTAAAGAAATAACAAGATTAAAACCTCCAGCAAAAGAATATTATAATAAAATCTTTACTAAAAATTAATATCATATACAATGGAGTCTGCACCCTCAAAAAATGGTATATTTACCATCTTACCCAAAATAATTATGAGTCCAAAGTGTAGAGTACCTTTGATGTATTTGAGAATCTTTATTACTCCTTGAAGATGTTTAATGTTTAGACTTCGCATAAATTGGCTTGCTAAATTCACAACATCAGTGATATCAGGTCTTGTGAGTGGCAAGTACTAAATACTCTCTACTATCATTCTGTATAAAAAGGCATCTATAAGACTTCCCACAACTTCATGTAAGCCATGCTTTTGAGCCAAAGGAGTGGCTACAACCTTTACGAAAGTCATCTATGCTTTGTACAACAACTTAGCAGCATACTTACTCTGACTTAAATGAATTCCCCCTTCAAAATACTTAACCTCTACTCCTAGAAAGAAGTGTAAACGACCAAGATCTTTCATAGAAACTCTTTCCCAAGTTGTAGAACCAACTCTAAGACATGTGATTGATTACTTCCTGTGACAATAATATCATCCATATATAACAAGAGAAATATGGTGCCTTTGTGAGTTTGCAAAGTAAATAAAGAGGGATCTGCCTTACTACAGATGATACCAAAGTGTAGGAGATGCATGCTAAACCAATGAAACTAGGATCTTGGTGCTTGTTTAAGACAATAAAATGCCTTTTTAAGTAAACACACATAGTGAGGATACGTGTGACCAATTTTTACATCTAGTTGCCTAACTTCCCACTTTAATCTGATTGTAATGGATAGAACCAACCTAATAGTTGTGGCATTGACTACATGGCTAAATGTTTTCTTCAAAATCTATCCATTCAAGCCACGAGAATTGCATGGCCACAAGTCTAGCCTTGTAGCTATCTACTATTCCATCAACTTTCAATTTTGTCTTGAACACCTATTTTGAACCAACCAAGTTTATACCAGGAGATTTGGAAACTAATAGACATGTCTTATTAGTATGTAAGGAATTGATTTCCTCATGCATTGCTGCAAGCCAATGAGGTGACCTTAGTGTTTCCTTAGTAGTATTTGGTTCCTTCAAAATCTCTTTGCTGTTGCAAGCAACAAGTGATAGGTGTTATTACTTTGCCTTGTGTCTAGTGATCATATGATGCCCTTGTGGTGCAGGAAGTACATCAACTGAAGTAGTTGGTTGTAGTGTAGTATCTTCAGGTTGATGATGCTCTAGTAGATTCCACTTGGAGAATTCAACATCTAAGTGTATTCCCTGTGGATTAGTCAGAGAGAAAGTGGGATTTTATAAACCACCATTGACTGGACTTGTACGTTCAGCCTGTTCCTCATTGCCACTAGCTGATCCTAAATATGCAATTGGAGTCTCATAAATCTGGTCTAATTACTACTGTCTAGATCATCACTTTCATTTTATTCGTCATGATCATCATCTGATCCTCCACCTAAAAGGTCAATAGCACTCTCATTATCAAGGAGCATATGGGTTGTTGTAGTAGAATTTTCACCGGTAACTTGCATATTAGCCTGTACTCCCACTGAATTATGATTATCATGTGCATGCAGTTTAGAGAAAGATTCAACAAAAGTAGCAAGATGAGTCGAGACATCAATGTTAGTCTGAGATTGACTTGCAGACACATAGGGTTAATGTGTTTTCATCAAACACAACATGTCTAGATACGTACACCCTCCTTGTAGAAAGATGATAACATCTATATCCTTTGTGTATGTTGTTGTACCCTATGAACACACAAGGGTAAGTCTTTGGACTGAACTTGTTGCTACCGTTGATATATGGAGAAGATCTACAACCAAACACTTTTAGGCTGTTGTAATCAGGTTTCTCTCTATACAACCTAACAAATTGAGTCACCAACTTTAGGACTGAGGAAGGAAGTCTATTAAGGAGGAACATTGGAGTGAGGAAAGCGTCAACCAATAGAAACAAATATAGGTTAGCATGAAGTAGTAGAGTTAAGTCAGTCTCCACAATATGCCTATGTTTTCTTTATGAAGCTCCATTTTGTTTAGGTGTGTTAGGACATGAAATATCTCTCATAATACCACAATCTTCCAAATGATTGAGGAAGTTTGTTTTGATAAACTCACCACCCCCATCACACTGAATTATCTTAATTTCTTTAGAAAATTATTTTCCCACTATTTTCTGGAATTTTACAAAGACCTCAAAGAATTCATATTTCCTTTTTAGTGGATAAATCCATGTATATCTTGTGTGATCATCTACAAAAATGACATAATATTTCATATGTTGAGAAGATTCAATAGGAGCACGTCCCAACAAGTCACAATGAAATCAATAAAAGGTCCTTCTCAATTTTATTTCTCAAAGCAAATGGAAGTTTACAACTTTTGCCCAACTGGCAACTAGAATAAACAGTAGGCATTTTATTCCAACTACTAACATTGATGAAACTATTACTACTCAACTTTTAAAGACCTCAAAATAGGGTGTCCTAATCTAGTATGCCAGATGTTGTCTGATGTGTTCCAATCATTTGCGGCAGTTAAGACATAGAGATTGTTGTCTTCCAAAGCATAGAGTCCATTCCTTTTAGATCCCTTGGCCAGTAGTGTCCTTGTGTTCTTGTCCTTTACAACAAAGTTAGTTTCATCAAATTCAAGAGTGAAACAATTATCCTTTGTAATTTTACTAACTAAGAGTGTGATTTTTATTAATCTTAGGAACTACATGAACTTCTCTTAACTCTAGGACTGATCTTGATATGTTCCCAACATGTTATGTATATTTTTGATCCATTCTCAATAATGATTTTATTTGGTCCATTGTAGTGTTTAAGATCAGTTAAAATATTTGAGTTATGTATCATATGGCTACTTACTTTTGTGTCAACATACAAGGTGTCATTGGTAGTGTTTTGTAGATTAGTAACAGCCAATGCTTATGGTAGCTCATCTATAGCTCGGTAAGATTAGTCCCATCTGTAGAAACACTTATGAGCAGTATAGTTATTCCTACCACAAATTTGACATGCCTCAATATTATTCCTCTCCTGACTTCCACTTGAAGGATTGTTGTGAGAACCTGCTCCATATTTACTGTTATAAGAACCAGTTCCTTGTCCATCAGTCTTAAAGCCTCTTCCTCTAGAGTTAAAATTATTGTTTCCTCTTCTTTGACATTGGTCTTCCCCTTCCACTTTGGTCTGAGAAATCCATGTTATGGTTTTGTTGTGGCACTTCTTCTTCATCCTCCCTCATATCAAAACCCTGAGAGCATTAACAAATTGATTAAGAGTGGGATATGGTGCCTTACCTAGCATGACAGTCCTGAAGATCTTGTATTTTATACATAGACCTCTAGCAAAATTAATTACTTTGCTATCTTCATCCACAGGTTTGTGAATGGCTGCAAGGCCATCACATATGCCTTTGAATTCCTTACTATATTCATCAATATTTTGGTTCCTAGCCTAACACGTTGGAGTTATTGTTTTAGCTGGAACTCTTTATCTTTCGTTGCTTGAAGATTAGCATCTTTCAAGAATTCCCACATCTCATTGGTAGTTGATCAGCCTACTATCAGGTTCATGCTTTCTTCTCTCAAGGTGTCTGAGTTCCAAATCCTTAGAAATACATTCATCTCCTCCTAGTCATCAATGTTGTTGTTGTCTTCTGCGTCCTTCTTAACTGTTATAGCTTTTTCAGCAGTCTGTTTGGTGGAATGGGTACTTTTAGTTAGTTTATTCTTTGTGATGAGGTAGGTTAATCTCAAAACCTTAATCAACTAAGATATTTGTGTCCTCCATATAAGATAGTTTGTTGGCTTGAGTTTAATGGAACAAGACACAATAAGATGGTGAAGTGAGGAGGTTGATAGAATGTTGGTAGAAGAGGCCATTCCAATTTGATATTGTAGTTTTTCTTACTTTTGGATCTAATATGTTCAAGGGCGGAAAAGCTTTAATTCTCTAATACAATGTAGAGTTTTCACGTAAAGTTTAGAGAAATAAAGGATTGTATTGATAAATAAAATTGTTGAATACATAGTATCTATATAGGAGAAAAGTCCTTTACTAGCTACACTAGGAGTCCTACTACAATACAAATATATAATTTACATGAGTAGTATTACTACTATAACTAAAACACCTTACCGTAGTCGACTTTATCCATATACATGATACAACAACTTAGTCATACATAAGTTAGGATTTAGTAGTCTAGTCCTAGTGTGACTCTCACTCTACAACAGTAAAACAAGTTAGCTTCCTTGGACCAGTTCCTTTGACATGTTCTTATCATCAACTTCCTTCATATTCAATACCTTGATGGTTCTGTAGCTTGTGTCAATAAAAAGGTTATGCAAATTCTAGAGACAGTTTGGATCACCTTTTTCGGCTACTAGAAAATATGTTCCAATATGTTTTCATAGTATACTTTTGATAAATTGCACTCTCCCCCTATGCCTTGCTTCTCGACCTGGTAATTTATGACGTGTTGTCAACGTCCTTCAAATGATAACTTTATCTACATCACATAATTATAAAGGAGGAGTAATAATCGTTAACAAAGTGATAACATGTTCTTTATATGAGGTCAGTATTACTATCCAACCTTACTTCAGAGTAAAAAAAAAAAAACCTTACACAACTTAAATAAATATATTTAACTCTAACGCATGGATTCCGATCACCATCCCATGATTTCTTACCATAAATATGTATAAAATGTTCAGATGAGCTCGTAGGCAATAATCGATGAAGAAATTACCATAATTGGATAAAGAAACTCAACACTACCACTTGAATTCACCAAAAATAACCCCACTTTCAAGAAATAAGCATTACTTTAATCTCTACACATGTAGATTTTTTTTTACCTCTAATATGTAAAATATTTTATATCAGATCCATGATATTTCATGGTGAATTAACTTGGTCAATAAAAGAATTCACATACTTTTACCTTAGAGGTGAAGATAAGAGAGAGTTTGAGAGAGAGAAATTCTTAGGTCAACCAAGACAATGCTCAAATGACTTCTCAACTAAAAATTTTAATAAAACATCTAAAACCGACATAAACTTCAGGTGTTGCATGCCACTTTGGTGCCTTATTCCAATACGTCTCTGATTGAGAATTGACAATGTAACATGCATAATGTTTTACTTTGAAAAATGATTTATGTGTGGTTTAGATGCTGAAAACAAGCCTCACAGGCCTTTCATTTAATATGCATTTCATTTTTAATGACTAGATAGTTCTTTTTCTCCATTTCTTGTATTTTCACCAGTTGAAGCTTTCCTATAGAGACCCTAACTAATTTATGTATTACTAGGACTGACGTTTTGGTCTCCTAGTTGTTCATCTGTTCTATTGTGCAAGTTTATGTATTTTTAAACTTTTGAAGTTTGAACAGTTGACTTCATTCAAAACTTTGAGTAAACGACCTCAGAATGCAACTTGGATCATTAAATTATCTACAAAATGTCAAGTTTGGTGTAGGTGAACCCTTGGTTTGGGTTTCGAGGCTTCTTGAATCATTTTGAGCTACCTTGTGCATTTTAGATAAATTGGAGCCTTGGATGTTGGCCCAATTTTTGTCTATATGACCTCTGTTGCAAGTTTCAACATCTTTATTGGGTCAAAATCTCAAATTTGGTAGGATAGCTTAGTTTGTGTTTTGTGCACGAGTATATGAACCAACATCATGCACTCGAGTGGAGTTCATTTCTACTTTGCTTAATTTGCTGGTGCCTTAGTTGGTGTAGCCACCTAAGAAGCCATGGAATGCTTTAGTGGGTGCTACTTTAGTGGCCTGACTCGCTTTAGCGATGCTTTCTTAAGAGGCCAGAGAGTCTCTTTAGCAAGGTTCATCAATGAGGGCCCTAGCTACTTTAGTGTCTTGGCACCGCTTTAGCGGTAGTGTCTTAAGCGACCAAGTGACCGTTGTAGCAATCATCGTTTATAGTTATCTCAATTTTTTTTCCTTCATTTCCTCTAAGGGTCTGTTTGGAAAGCTACTTGGTAATTGAAATTGATGTAATTACTAATGTAGTAGTTACCAGCGTAGTAATTACTCAGCCTAGTAATTACACTGACCTATTGTTTGACATAGTGTAATTACCGTGTAATTATACATGTGTTGTTTGGATGCACAATTACAACCATAAGATTATATTAAATTTTAAAAATAAAAGTTAATTATTTAAAATTTATATTAGACAAACAAGAAACTTTATAAATGATATGATATTAAATATTTAAGATATATATATTTGAAAATATATAACTAATCAACATATGTTCTTAACTAATATTATGAAAAAAATACTTGATTTATATTTTTCAAATCAATATATTTCAATTGAACTAATCATAAAAACTTAAAGTACAAGATTTCTATGAACATCATGAAATGCATGTTTGAAAAAAAGATTAATATTATAAATAAAAGAGGAAATACATCAAAACCCCCCTCAAACTTGTCCGCAAGACTCACCTTAGCACTATAACTTTACAGATGTTTAAGTACCCTTAAATAACTTTCAGGTGAATTAAATACCACCTTATACATACAATAACAACTTCGTTGTTGGGAGGTGATATACACGCACCCCACATTAGCGCAACCTTAGTGACACATTGACACCACGTCAGATGGTGGAAAGATTTAGTTTTATTTTCTTTTTTCCATTTCCATGTCATTTTTTGTTTTTAGTTTTTATTTTTTCTTCTTCTTCCATATCATTTTTTTTTTCATTTTCACAGTTTACTCATCTTTTTCATTATTCAATTTTCTCCATTACAATACTAAAATTAAAAGTTTCCTAGGGTAGAAAACTAACACACACAACACGATTTCTAATAATTTGACGAATATTGTGTGTCAAACAGAGAAATAGAGCGATACATATATTATCATCATTGAAGTTGGAGTTGCTAGATCTTCTATGAAAACGAACAGCACTACTTCAACGGCAATTTTGGAGTCATTTTTGTTATTATTAGGCTCAATATTGATAGATATGAAGGTTTTCAAACCTTTTACCATGATTGCCAAAAAAACTACAACACATAAAAAGAAAAAAAAAAGGAGAAATGGAAGAAATCTAAAGAAACAAGTATGGCCGGTGTTTTGTCCTTGTCGCTGACGTGGTGAAATTTTTTGACGAGATCAAGTGGTTTCACGGCACCTGGTCTCTTATGGAGTAGTGATGAACAAGTAACAAAGGGGGTGGCAGTGATGTCCTTCATGATTAAGCAATATTGAATTCGCTGGCGTGTAATTGTGATCAAGATTTTTTCTCCGTCGAGGGAATAGAGAGAGAGTTAAAACGATTTGAGAGAAAGAATAGATGAAATAGGGAGTTGTTGAATGAAGACAAAGTGAGACCCACTAGTTTGTTTTTTTTTTTTTTTTTGCTATCTACACGCCTTTGTTTTTTCCATGTCACCCACTAAGGTGTTATTTAATTCACTTACAAGTAGTTTAAGGGGGGTATTTAAATCCACGTGAAGTTATAGTGCTAAAGTAAGTCTTGGTGACAAGTTTGAGGGGGAATTTATGTATTTCCTCTAAATAAAATGTCACAACTTATTAAAATATTTGACAAAAAGATAATCTAACAAGTCTAACTAAAAAATAAATGACTTGCAATGTGAAGTCTCAAGTTAATACTACGAAAACAAATGAAACTCAAAATATAGCATAAGTTCTAAACTCAAAACTAATTAGTCTTATGTCAAATTTCAACGTAGCATACATATATGTGATTTATAAGAAAAGGAAAACCTAAGTCTATAACCCTACTCAACAATGAATTCTACTTTAATTTAAAAACTACAATACTATAAAAATTATGTCAATAAAATAAAATATGCATGGCATAAAAAATAAATAATACGAAAAACTGCATGGAATCACGTGAAGTAAAAGTTGAGAATTAGAAGGAAATGACAAATAAAAATGAAAAATGAAAAATAAACTTTTAGAAAATTTTAGAATAATAAAAGAATTTAAACATAATAGAAATAAAATATAAATTAAAATGAAAAAATAAATATAGAAATTAAAAGATGAAATTTTAAAGTAATTATCTTTTAATTACATCATGTAATTACCAGCAATTCACAGGGAATTAGAGAGTATAATTAACCCCTGCCAATTACACTCAGTTATATGCTGACCAAGTAATTACCTGGCCAACCAAACAGGCCAGACAATGTAATTACACCTAACTACGCCAAATCCAATTACTAGAGCGGCTTTCCAAACATACCATAAGTGTTAAAAAATTGTGGGACTTGGAGGGCTCAATTCTTGAGGGAAATTAGTGCTTGAGTTTGGGATTTGCTGTGGAATTTCAGTGGGAGCTGGTTAGACCTATTCTTAGCATGATTAAACCTCTAAGTATCCTTACATTTCATGTGTTTTAGTCTCTAATGGTGGACTCTTGATCATGTTGGTGCATGATTTATTTTGGCTCAAATTGTGCCTATTTAGGGGCACAAGTTTCTTTAGATTAATATGACCTACTGATAGAGTCAATTTCAGAATTCTTTGCATGCATTCACAATGTTATTTTGAGTCATTTTAAGTCTCATTTTAAATTGTTATGAATTGGGTGTCAAAACATCCGTATTCACACTGTGACCATTCATTTGATAGCATGGCAGCAATCGGAGGCAGTTGGGAAGGGTAAAGCTGCGGTTTAGTAGATTTTGGGGCACACATGATCAACTTCGAGGTAGGCTATGGTTTACGAATCATAGATTATGCTTGTGTTGGTATTTTCATGATGTTTAGATAGTTTTGGGAGGGTTCTTAGTATGATTCATGTTTTGTTGATAATATTCTTTCCTTGGCTTACTTTTTTGGGTATTTTCGAGGGAAATAAACATGTTTTACCTTGCCTATGATGCATATCATGCTATGTTAATGCTTTATTCCTTGTATTGACATTTATGAGATTATTCTTGGCCTTAGGTTAGGCTTAACCTAGTGATTGACATAGAATTGCTATTGGGAGCGGTTTTCCTTATAAAATCATCCGCCGTCAACTTGGACGGTTCTAGCTCCTTGTAGAATATGTAGTAAACTTGAGTATGATAGTGTAAACCCTTAAGTCAATGATAACTCTACCTCACTAGATTTACATGCAAGATCTATGTCATGGTTCTAGTGTTATTCGGGTATGACTTTAGGCCTTGTTGGATTTCTTAGATTTATACTTGTGTTTTGAGCTAGATTGAGTCCTATGTGACTCTGAGGGAGGGTTCCAACCCACAATATTGTCCCTTATGATGATGAAAATTTGGTTATGGGGTTCTCTAGAGTGTATGTACTATACACAGTTTTAAGTTTGGTTTCAATATTACTAGCCTTAGTTCAAGGTCTGGGCACATTTATACTAGCCACAGTTCGAGGTCTGGGAACATTTTTACTAGATGCGGTTTGGTTCCGGGCACAGTTCTATTAGTCGAGTTTGAGTCTTGACAACTTGGTTCTATTGTGTTCTTCACAACAGTTCAAGTCCGAGGGTTAGCCATTTCAATTCAGGATTATATTTAGTCTTAGCTAAGGATATCATTAGCTCTGTACTCCTCGAGATAGGGGTATGTTTGGGTTTATTTTCTTTCAACTACCCCCTAGTGTACCTACTTGGCTTATGGGGGTCAAGTTAAGTTATAGTTAGCTACTTTATTTTATCTCCTTGCTTTGGTTTAGATTACTAAGGCACATGGTTGGACTTATTGCTTTTGTTTCTTTCTTTTGCCTCCTAATTGCCATTTTACTTCTCTCTTTGTATTATGTATTTACCTTTCAAGCTTAGCCAACCTATGATGCTTTCTAGGTACCCATTATTTTGGTACTCGTGCTATACTCTGCATCTATTTTCCTGATGTAGATCCAAGTTCCAGCTAATAATGTTGATCCTATGCAGTAGCGAGGGCATTTTGAGATCCAGGGTAAGCTAATGACTTTTTAGTTTGACTCATCTCCATCTGAATATAGTTTTTGGTGAGTCTTTTGTATTCTAGACAAGTCTGTACTTATTTTGCTGATTTTGATGTATATACTTATTTCTAGTAGATTTATACTATTGTCCACCAAGTTATGTGATTGGATTATGTTTTGTTGTATATATTTATGTCATTTTCCCTTCCGTTGTTTATTTCTATATTATATTGTTAATTTTATTGATTTGACTTTTATACCTACTAGGCACATTACTTATCATTTTGCAGTATGGGTTGGTGTACCTACCAGTTGGTGTTTGTAGGTCCCATTATGAATTGAGTTTTTGGATCGTGATAAAGTATATATTAGAGGCTCTGGTTAGATAGTATCATTGTTACAAATATAATGTCTAGTAGAGTCCTGCAGATTGGTGCAGAGACGTTGTTTCCTATCTTCGGGAGGTTATATGACATCTTTAGAAAGATTCTTTCTTTTAATCCTTTATCATGTGTTGGTTGTCATAATTGGTTTCTAGAATCTTACTTGTTTAACTCTTTTATAAGATGGCTCGTACAGCACAATGATAGAGGGTGATGCACCTGAGCCAACATGTAGAGTCCCAACTAGGGGTAAAGGGCAACCCCAAGGTCATGCGTGAGCTGCAACACCAACTTAGAATTGGTGTAGAAAGGTGATTCCTAATCCAGCTGTATAGCCTCAATCAACTACTATTCCTTCTTAGTTGGTGGGATCAGGACGAGGCTAACCACCACCTAGGCCTACTATCACACCAGAGTTACAGGTGCCTATTGCCCAACAATTGGTCATGCTTAGGATATGCAATAGACCATTAATCCTGCTATGCAAGTATCACAGGTTCAACCAAAAGTATCATATCCCAGGTTGAGGTGCCACCAACACCTGCTGCTGCCCAACTAGTTAGTGCATCAAGAGTTATGCCATTAGAGGAGTAGAAAATTCTTGAGGTGTTTTTAAGATTGAATCCTCGAAGGCTTACTGGGGATGTAGGGGATGATTGTCATGAATTCCTGATGACTTGTAGGGAGGTTGTACACCTTGGGTTTTGTAGAGTACCGAGGGCCAGACTTCACTGCTTATTACCTTAACAACTAGCAAGGCAGTGTAGACCATATGGATCTCCTCCTATGAATTTGATTAAGTTCTTAGAGTCCTTTTGGCCAAGTTTGTGCCGAGGAGTGTTAGAGATTGTCTCAAGGATCAGTTTATGAGGTTGGATCAGGGATCCATGAATGTGTCGAAGTATTACGCCAGATTTCACAAGCTCTCTAGGCATGCTACCATGATTCTACCTATCGAGGGGTTCGTTGCTTCATCTATGGGTTGAGGTTGAAGTTTCATAGATAGACTAAGTCTATGGCTTCAACATACATGTCTTTCCCAAATGTTGTTGATCAAGCCTGTACTATAAAAGAGATTTGTCACGACAACCAAGGGGGCTGTGATAAGAGGATTTGCCACCAGAGAGCTATAGTGTTTATCATTTTGGGGGTAGGATTCTTATGATAGGCCTCGCCAGTGCTACTAGCACCAGGGTTAGTCTTGATAGCTTGTTCAGGAAATAGTCCATACCTTAGAGAATGAGCAATGGTCGGGGTGGTTTTGGTACAAGTAATAGTTTGAGAGATTTGCATTTGTGTTATTCTAGTCGTGGTGGGTGATCTTCTTAGGGACATCCTTCTTAGAGTTGCTTTCACTGTGCTGAGCTTGACCATTGGTCCAGAAAGTATCACTGGTGAGGGATTATTGCACCTTCCTCACAAACAGCTTAAACAGTTTCAACAGTAGTACCTCTGGCTAAAGGTGGTGCTAAAGGTCAAGATTGTCATAGTGATCCATCGGGGATACGAAGAGGGCCCCGAGAAAGTAGGTCAGATAATTAGTTCATAGGTAGATATGACCAACTTAATGCAACTCCAGTTAGGGCGGAGGCCAAGGCATCAAGTGTTATCATCACAAGTACAATTCTTATATGTCATCATCCAACCTCGACTTTATTTTATCTGAGTTCTACATATTCTCATTTTTCTATTTATTATGCTTATCTCTGGGTTTTTCTTCTGAGACTCTTATCAATATTGTTATATGTTTTGACCCCATGGGTGAGTCTTTAGTAGTAAATCAAGAGTATATATCCGACTTGGTGACTATTCAAAGTTGTGGCACTTAGGATGACCTTGGTGTGTTGGATATGCTTGATCTTGATGTTATTATAGGCATGACTGTATATCCCCTAACCGTGCGGTCTTAGATTGCTTCGTAAAGACCCTTACCTTAGCTATGCCTTGTATCACTCCATTGGTGTGGTAGTTCTCGTTTAATAATATGCCAACTAGGGCCATTTCTTTTGTTGAGGCATAAAGGTTAGATTATAGAGGGTGCTAGCCTATATGGCTTATTTTCAAGATGTTAGGAGGAAAGGTCCCACAACTGATTTAATTCCCACTGTGCGTGAGTTTGTAGATTTCTTTCCTACCAATCTACCTAGCCTTCCTCCAGAATGTGATATTGATTTTTCCATTGATATTTATCCAGACACTTGTCCTATCTCTATTCCTCCTTACCATATGGAACCTACTGAATTTAACGAGCTTAATGTTCAGTTTGGGATATTTTGCAAAAGGGATTCATTCATTCAAGTGTTTCATCTTGGGTTGCCCTGGTTTTTTTTATAAATAAGAAGAATGGGTCTATGCCTATACGTATCAATTATTTGTAGTTGAACAAGATGACAGTGAAGAATAAGTACCTTATATCTTGTATCGATGACTTGTTTGATCGACTTCAAGGTGCCATGGTGTTTTCTAAGATTGATTTTTGATATGGTTACCATGAACTAATGATTAGGGTGGGGGGCATTCCTAAGACAACCTTTAGGACTCGTTACGACCATTATGAGTTCCTAATGATATCTTTTGGGTTGACTAATGCATGACATTCATGGACTTGATGACATGTATTTTCAGGTAGTATATAGACTTCTTTGTCATTGTGTTCATTAATGATATTCTTGTATACTCACGGAGAAAGAAGGAGCAAAAACATCATTTAAGCAATGTGCTACAAACTTTCAGGGATCAATGAGTTTATATCAAATTCTCAAAGTACGAGTTTTGAATTGAGTTTGTAAAATTCTTGGGGCACAAGGTATCCAAGGATGGAATTTTGGTTGACCCGATGAAGATTGAGTCTATTCATGATTGGGCTAGGCCCATCTTGGTTACTGAGATTTAGAGCTTCACTGGGTTAGCTGGCAACTACAAACAGTTTGTTAAGGGTTTCTCATCGATTGAAGCACCTTTGACTTGGTTGACTCGTCTTGATGTTCCTTTTGGGTGGTCAGATCAGTATGAGCGATACACCCAAATAACACCTCCTTAAATAAGTATAACTTGGCCATTATCAAATATAGAATCCAAAATTGTTGGAGTCGAATCCCACAGGGAATAAGGCAAGAACTATGTCATATGGGATTATTTACTATTAGTTTTTTAAAAAAAATTCTAAAGGAATGGGGAAACGTTGGGAGAATTTGGGGAACTTTGTAGTATCAATTTGAACTTGTACCTTTCAACAATATTACTTAAACAGATAATTTATTGAGAGAAAAATCAGGATTGTATTCACCAAGACTGTTTGCCTTAATTTGGGTTGATAAAAAATTTCACTTTGTAAAGCTAGTATACAAGTATATCCAACGCATGGTACATTTAACGTTTCCCAGTCATGTCAAATGCATGTTGTTTACACCCCTCTTTATTCAAATAAGGAGAAACATCGTGGTGACTAAAAAAATAATCACTTAATTCAATTTTAAAAGAATGAAAGAATGAAAGAATTTCAAAAGAGTCGACATAAAGTGACACCTAAAGTTGTCCCGAATTTTCAAAAAGACACCTTAACTATGCAAGCGTCCTATTACCCCCCTAAACATTCTTGAACTGATATTATTACATCATTTTTTTGTCCACCTGGCATAGAGAGTGTATGCACTCTCTTAAAGAGCGTGAACAAACTTAAAAAATGTATATGATTTTATTTTTACAAGTATTTTGCTATAAAATATATTTTCTTATTTTTCTTATTAGTTTAAATTTTTTTTGTTATTATTGTTTCTTAGTTCTTCTTCAAAAATTCATTGTCATCCCCATTGAAGTTTCTCACTTTCAATGTCACTATTTACCATAACTCCACCTCCCTTTATTTTACTACTATTAGTTTAACTCTCTTCAATTCTAAAATTATATTTAAATATTTTTTTTACATTTCAAATAATTTGATAGACCCATTAGATTTCAATGTGATTAGCAGGTATCATTTAGTTTTTTTTATCCGAATTTCAAATTTTGGGGAATTCAATGATTTTAAAAAAATTATCATTTCCAATTTTGAAGTTAAATGAAAAGGAGATGAATTAAATAATGATAGCTTCAAAATTTTGATTTTTCTTAGAAAAATAATTAGTTTTATTATCAATAACTCAACAAAGTCTAGAAAATAGTAAAGAAAAAGAAAATAAAAAAATGAAGGAGGGGCTCAACTTGACGTGGGGATAGGGTGAAGGTGGGAGGTGAAGAAGAAGAAAGAAAGAAAGAAAATGGAGGGAGGGGTAGCTTGAAAGTCAGGGTGGAAGTTGAAACACTATTTAAAATGAAATTAAAATTAAAATAAGTCAAAAAGTAAGAGAGAGAGAGAGAGAGAAAGAAAAAAGATAAAGAAAAACTTAAAATGAAAAAAAGATTATATTTCAAATAAATTAACACGTGTCACATAATGATTGGTGTGTGATAACACTTGTTTTATAAAATCTGGGATTGGTCGAAAAATGATGTAATAATATAATTTCGAAATTGTTTAGGGGGTAATAGGACACCCACATAGTTAAGGTATCTTTTTGAAAATCTGAGACAACTTAAGGTCTCACTTTATGTCTTTTCTCTAACTTAAAAGAATGTCTACGAAACCAATAGATTTTAGGTAAGGGTTGATGAGTCAAGTATTTTGACTCATTTAGGGCTGAATATTAAAAGTTTTAGTGTCCTATTGGCCTATTTAATTTATGTTCTAAACTTATGTTAAAATGCTAATTTGTAGCAATGAAGGCAAAAGAGCAAGGCAATGGCATTTACCAGACAAAAAAGAGCAAAAAAGCTAAAGAAAAGCAGGGTTGGTACTCGCCTTGATGAGTCACCGAGTAGACATTCAGCTCGCCAAAAGTTCCAGCAGGCCAGCCCATGGACAAGATCAACTCGACAAACAAATTGATGGTTCGGCGAAGCGTCAAATGGATCGGCGATGTCGACTTTGATCACCTAAAGTTACAACAAAGAGGTGGTGAAAAGCCAAGCCAAGAAGGCGATAGAAAGGAGCATTCAACACATCACCGACTAGGTTGGCGAAGCCCGACTTATTTCGCCGAGTGACTCCAAAGTTAAAATTTTTGGAACGTATAAATGTAATTTTCGATAGAAGAAAAGGAGTTCCCATATTGTCCAGTTCTGGGCTTTTGATCCTAAACATTCTTAACAATGTTCTTACACTTTTTGAGTAGAGATTGAGGGTTTATTTGATTTTGAGCTTCAATTTGAGCATTTTGGAGACTTATGGATTGTTGCCCAAGCTGATGAAAGACATAGTTGGTAACAATTTCTTGTTCTTTATTATGTTTGGCTAAAAACCCCATTCTTGGGGGTGTGATTATGTAATTGAATGTTTCAATTAGCTTATGGTGTTAGTATTTACAAATTTTATTGTTGATTTGAAGTGGGTTCAATAAATAGTTTGAGTTTTCATTGATGAATTGTAGTTGCAAATACAATTTTAGTTTAGCATTCTAAGCTTGCTTGAGAAATAAGTATTAGAGTTAAACTATTAGTTGATGATTGTAGTGATTGGGTTATTGTAGACTTAGCTTGAGAAAGTGGGTCTAAATCCGATCCTACTAATCTAGCTTGAAAAAGTAGATTGATTAAGGTATTGGGCTGCTTGTATGTGTTGTGCTTGTCGAGGTTTGAGAGAACTCGCTTGATTTATGATAGTTGATTGAGAAATAGCTATTGAAACTAAGGCCTAGCCTACCCACTGAAGTTTAACAACTTTTAGTAAATAATAATCACCCATTTAGCGAAATTGACATTCAATTTATCATACTCCAAAGAAACCCTCTGTACTTTTTTACTCCCGGTTATTTGTAGTTATTACGTTTTCACCCAAATTCCCCCATTTGACATTAATTGTCAACCACTTGTAATTTACTTTATTCGTTGTGAAAATGTCTACATTGATAAATGATTAGACCACCATTTTACTTCGTAATCGAATTCTTTATTGTATCACTCCCTGTGGGTTTGACCTTAACTCTTACTTGGGTGTTAGCGACCATCTACACTTAGAATCAGATGAAGTGTAGTTGAGCATTATCAAGGGTTAAAGTTATTCAGAAGGGAAGGTTTTAGGCATCCTTCGAAATCCACAACTGTGCATCCCGACTAAATTCATTTTTTTCAAATTTAGGAGGAGATAAAATAATATACAAGTATAATAAACATGTGATATATACAAACAATAAAGTAAAAAGATAACACGAGAAACGACCTAATATTTGTCTATCGTTAACAATATATACACAATAATGATTAAAAAATATAATTCGAACTCCATTCGATTATCTTCGATGGGAAGCGACGGAGTACCTATAAACACACTTAGTAAATGTGTTAGTGATAAATTAATAAAAATAAAAATAAAAATAAATGAAATAAATAATAACTTAAAACAAAAATCCGTCTTATATACATGAGAGGTCTTGAAAATTAACGGTAATTTCTTCATTGACCAATTTTAACATACAAAAATATGAACTTAACTAAATTTCCGTCTTTTGACATTGGGGAGGCTTCCAAAATCAACGGATATATTTTTTTTCATTGGCCAATTTTAAAAAATAATATAAACACAAAATCCTATGAAACTAATAATAATAATCATAACAATAATAAAAGTAACAACCTGCAAACATCAACTCAAACCATAATAACATACAACTATTCAATATTATTTCGACCAAAATAATTGATAAAATAACAATTTAAAACAAGCAACAAAAGGATTGAAAAAACAAATAAAGCGTGCAATCAACCTAAACAAAAATCAACAATATAAAAAAAAGGAAAAAAAAGAAGATACATTTGGCAGTAACATCTGGAAACAAGAAAAAAATAAAGTAAAATAAAAAGCAATCATGGATGCAAATAACACAATAAGCACTACACATACTCTATTAGAAGTAAATAAAATCCATATAAAAGAAGATAGAACAAACAACATCGGTAATGATAGAAACCCGACGAAATAAAACAAAAACAAAGAAAAGCAAGTAACTTTATTTCAACCACTAAATCAAAACAGTGATATTCAACAGAGAAAACAAAGATTTCACCGGAAAATGACAATGGCCGGAGTTTGAACCCCTCTGGCCAGATCTAAAATGCGCAAACCTTAACAAAGTAAAAAAAAAAGATAAAGGACTACCTATTTGCAGAGTTGGAGTTGTTCTATTGCTCGTTTGAGAAGCTATTTAAGATGGGTTCCGATGTGGGTCTAGTTCATGGAAGTGGTGGTTGTTCGCCAGATGTTTGGAGTCGCTGGTGTTCGCCTTAGCTTCGAGCTCGTTGGAGTTGTTTTGGTCGAAGCGTGGAGCTCCCTGGAACACCTTCCAAAGAAAGCAAACAACAAATCAAAAAGGGGAAAGGGGAAGAAGATGTATATCTGGGTAGTTGTTTCCATTTTACTCCAGTTCATCAGAGTTTAAAACTCCTTGTCGGAGTTGTTGCCAGTGTTCGTGTGATCTGGTGAGTTTTGGAGGTGTTTGGGCGGCTAGTTTCACCGATGGGTTTGGGGATTGTTTTGTTGAGCTCGTGGTGAAGCTTGTTGCTATTCACTGGGGTTTTTTTGGATCGGTGTTTTGGTGGTGGACAGTGATGAAGTGGAGGGACGATCAAAACTGTTAGATCGAGAAATATTTTGATGATTGACAAATAGGGGACCAAATGAAAGGAACAGGTTGCGCCAACATATTCCTTTTAGACCAAATCCGACTGGAATAAGGAAAACGTCAACCACGTGAATTAGAAGTTATAAAATGGTAAAGGGTTGCTTTTTCGATAAGAAACCAGTACAAAAAGTTTTATTTTATAAAGGAGTCCTACAAGGAAAAGGAAGCGCATAATGAATAACCCTGTTAAAATAGGATGCCTAGTCCTACAAGAAGTAGGAACCACTACAAAAGTAATTGAGTTCCAATTGAAGAAGGAAAGATACTTGATTTATAATTAAGGAAAACTTTCTCCAAAGAAACCTGCGCACTTAATCAGAGAGTTACAAGAAGAATACAATCAAATAGAGGGATTTCATTTTTGAGTGATTTCTGATTACGAAGTGCAGCCAGCGCAAGGAAACAAGAATTGAAGAACCTGATTCATATGCTTATGTTTTATAGTTCTTAAGTCAAGTTTGCTTGTTTTGAGATTTTATCAAGTTGTATCTTTATTTCTTTCTAGATCTAGTGAAGTATAAACTGGAGTAGGAATAGAGTCTTAAAGTTTGGGTAACTCAAAGACTTTGGAACATAAATCTTGGAGGTTTGTATTGGAATTTAGGAATTAGAGTTAGTGCCTAGGATTGAAAGAGTTGTAATACGAATTCATAGCTTGAAGTGAGATCTACAATCTAGTTAGTTGTTGGCATCTAGGAATTAGAGTTTATAATTCCTTAGGTTACATAGAGTTGTAATATTTTGTTGAGGCTCAGAGTTTAATGAAGTAGAGTTAAATCCTATAGAGGTGTAGGATGTGGTTTTTTTAACCCTTTTATGAGCAGGGTTTTTTCGTGAAAAAATATTGTGTCATTACTTTATTTGCTTTACATAGTTGTAATCTTCAAAGGAACAAATTAAATATACATGTTCCTTTGGCAAATCTAGGGGTCAGTATTCCAATAATTGGTATCAGAGCAGGTTATCTTAGTAGAGTCTAATAACTAAAGATAAGATCACTGTGAATTATGCACCTCCTCTTGGACACAGTGAAGGTCAACGCATAAACAAGCCACCACTATTCAATGGATATTACTACGCATGATGGAAGGCGGGAATGGATGATTTGCTACAAGTCGAGGACTATGAATTATGGATGAGAGTTACTAGTGGTCCTCTTGTTCCTATGATGAAGGTTGTTGAAGAGAAAGTCATTCCAAAGCTCAAGGCTCAATATGGAGAAGCCAATTATAGAATCTTCGGAAAGAATGCTAAAGCTAAGTGCATCCTTGTATGCGGTCTTGGACTTGATGAATTCAATCACATCTCTGGTTGTATTGCACTGAAAAAAATTTGGGACACACTGGTCAATGCACATGAAGGAACCCCAAGTAAGAAAATTTAGAATTACTAGACTATGCACTAAATATGAAGCATTTAAGATGGAGAGTGGTGAATCACTTCAAGATATGATTACTAGATTCACCACTATTGTGAATGAACTCGTATCTTTGGGAAAAATATACACTACTGAGTAACTTGTTGATAAAGTACTGAGAACTCTACCTAAGTCGTGGGAGATCAAGGTCATGGCAATTAGAGAGGCAAAGGATTTGACAACCCAAAGTTTGGATGAACTTGTAGGAAATCTAAAGACTTACGAGATGAATGTTGATAACACAAAAATGAATGAAAGAAGCAAGGATATGATTTTTTCTTTCAAAGAAACTGAAAGTAATAAATCTGATCTGGATGATGAGGGAATAATTTTGATTTGCAAAAACCTCAAAAAGCTCTTCAAGAAAGGTGGAAACTATGAGAAAAAACTACCCCCAAGCAAAGAAAAAGAATCTAGAAACACTACGTATGTTGCTTGGGGAACAGGTTCAGACAAATCAAATGAACATGATGCAGAAGATATTGCTTTGATGGCCATGGAAGACTCTGAAGCACACTCTGAATCAGACACTGAGAAAAGATAGGTAAATCTTCTTGACCTTAAAAATAAACTAAAATTTTCTTCAAAGAAAAAAATTATCTTCCCTTATTTTAAATCTCATAGATAATTGTCAAGAGTTGAATGAAAATAGAGATCGGTTATTGACTTCTTTGACCAGTTTGAAATTTGAATATACTGATCTTGAAAAAATTAAGTCTGATCTCAAGAAACAAAATCAATTCCTATAGGCACAGGTACAACTACTTGATTCCTGCATTCAGCTCTCAAATCTGAAATTTTGAAACAAAGTATTACTAGGAATGGGAAAGGAAAAATTAGTGGTGACCAAATCAGATGTGACTAAGATCTAAAGAGGTTAAAAGATGAACTATTTTTTTGAAAGGGAAAAATCTAGAAGAATAAATCTTGACCTGGCTAGAACTAAGTTTGAGCTTGAGAGGGCCAACAAATGGATTCAATCTTCAATGATTATGACTTAGCTCAGTAGTAGAACACATAACGCTAAAGCTGGAATATGTTTTGTTAAAGAAGTTTTTAAGAAAACCTCTTATTTGTGCACACATTGTGGTAGTATTGGTCACTCAAGGGGTACTTGTCCAATAGTTATAGCTCACCTGAATAAAAATTTCAAAGTTGCCTCAAATAGTCAAGTCAACCCAGTTAAAAGAAAGGAATCACATCAATAGAGATCTCATTCATCCTTTTTTTAATACAAAAGAATCAAGCTAGTCTGGGTTCCTAAACCTAACCTTTAAATTTGCAGGAGAAGTGAGAGAAAGCAAGCAACATTCGTATATGAACACTTGTTGCTCAAGATACATGATTGAAACTAGGAGAAATTCCTCTCACTTGCATAAGAAAAGGATGGAACAATAGCTTTTGTTGGTGAAAAAAAAACTGGTCAAATCAAAGAAGTTCAAAAAAATTTGGGCAAGACTAAAGAACACAAAATTGAAAGAAGGCATCATGTTGAGGAATGAACCAAAATCCACTTACAAAATTGTAATATGAGAAACAAGCCTGAAGGATGATGATGAGTTGTCAAGAATCTATGAATCAATTATGAAGAAACATGTGAAAGAAACAGGTCCAACCTGTGCAGTATCTGACAATCACTAACATGCAAAATCATATAAGACACACTCAAATGAGCATAGAGTGGAAACTGTGAGTCCATCAATTAAGAAGGATGATCAACCTAGAAAAACACTTTTAAAGGAACAATTTGGAACTTGGGGATGATTAAGATCACATAAGGATCCCTTAATGGCTAATGAACATTGCGCATACTGTCCTCTAATTTTGAATTTTATGCTCAGTCTTGTACATTAAGTTGTATGTCTCTATACCACTTTTAAAGTCAAGATACTCATGCACTATAACATTGTATTTGTCTCTATCACAGAAGAGAGACTTAGTAAAATTGGAACAAAATTCAGCATTATCTAGAGATGTAAGGTATTTGTACTACAATTTCTCATGATTAACTATAAAATCAATGCAGTTGAACATGTTCCTTCCACTTGTCCAAAAAGATACATTCATGTCCTTTGCTCTATTGTCTACGTTCTCTAAAAATGCAAAAAGATTCCATCAATCATGATTTATTGTGATAAATATACTAGTGTGACTAACCATATCTCTACCCAATAATTATCTCACTGAAGTCCTATTTAAAGCCTTCTCCTAGTTCGACTCCAGAACTCAAATCATTCTCTTTCATAAACTTCTTAACCGAGAAATCCTTTTTTTCAAAAAAAATAAATTGTGGAATAAGTGTTCTTCAAGAAACGGGTATTTTCTTAATCAATTACAATTTATGTTTCTTAATGATACTCTTGGAGATTCTCAGTTTAATGGCTTATCTGATGATATAATTGGGAAGGCTTTGGTGGATGACACCTCTACTTTGATGTCTGATGAATTAGAGATTGTGGTTTAGAAATAAGTAGTGTTGGTTCTTAGGGGAAATCTGTATTGGGTGTGTCTACAAATAATGAGGAAGTCATGGAGACTGAACCTTGTGAGGGGGGACACTTTGGAGACCCTACAGTTGAACAAAGTTCAATTACTATGCTCAACTTGGGCGTATCTAGTGAGGGGGAATCTATGGGAGACCCCTCTGTCGAACCTAGGTCTTCTATTGGGCTCCGTACAAACAAAGGTCTAGGGCTGATGTCAAAAATAATTATAGTTGGTGATGCATCTGATAGTTCCACATCTAGGTAACAGATTGGGAAAACATGTTCCTTTGCAAAGAATGATGCTGAATATAATTTGTTCCTCTTATTGATCCTATTTGTTCATTATAGATGGGGAGATTATGGGGCTGAAAAAAATAGGGTAAAGTTATATCTCCTTCAAAATGATCAAAGAAGCAAGTCAAGAAATATGTTCCTCCCAAGATTGTGCCAAGTCAAAACTAGTCAATAAGACTATTGATAGTAAATGGGATGATTATGGATTTCCTTCCTCTGAATCTCTTAGATAAGAAGACACTCTTGATGTTTGCACAAGTAAGGTTGTGAACTTTGGGAAGTATCTCTAAGGCAAGGTGAATACTGATTTTGGGGGTTAGAGATGAGAGAACTATTGTTTCTCCTAAGGGCACAAGGTTGGTCAAACCAGTTCCTTCTAGGTGATACAAGATGGGGAAAAAAACCTTTAAGAAAAAACTGGCAAAACTTTCTACAGTTTGGACATCCGGTCTGTAGGAATTTCTGAAAACCATTGTGGTCAACTGTAGAAAAGTTCACAAGCCTTTAACTTAGACCAACTTTTGACAGAACCTTTCTACATATCATAGGTCTTCCTACGGTCTATAGACACTAACCGTAGAAGATAATTTTGGCGTAAAATTTCACTAAGTCTGGGACCTACCTATGAGACCCATGTACGATTCGTAGACATTTGATAGACCTTCCTTGTCACTCATAGAAAAGTTTAGTTATTTTTTCAAAATTTATTTACTCTTTTTCTACGAAACTAGTGTACGACTTGTAGAAAGTTCTACAAACCATAAACTAGTCTCATAGACCTGAACTAGTAGCTACAATTTATGCAACCTTTTCCCTTTCTAAATTTTTTTGTGTTACACCGTAGAACCAACTTTAGAGACCCAAATTCACCTTTCATCCCACGAGACCTTTCTACGGTCCATCAAAGTTTCTATGGTCTGTATACCCTATCCGTAGAACTCAACTTTCAGTCCTTAATATTTAACCAAGTTTGGGTCTTTCTAAGAAACCTTCATACGATCCGAAGAACCAACTAAGACTCGTCAAAGCCATCCGTAGATCTGGGGTCCTAAATCAAATGTCTGATCAATTCTCCAAGTATTATCTAAGGCTCGTCAAAACTTCAACATCTCATCTTGTCAAGTCGTAGATTCAACCTTCAAAAACTTAATTTCTCAAATCTCAACTTTGGGTCTACATTTTCCTTTTTATGGCATGTAGAAATTCATATGGTCCATAGGTTGGACTAGTAGAACCAGCCTAAGACATATTTTCTGCATTTTCCTTTCTTTTTTACTTCGAACTTCTGAGGTGTTACAGATTCAAGGGCTTTGGAATTTCTTCTTGAATCATTGATGAACTTGAACTGTGTTTTGTGGATTTGATGAACTTAATATGGACTTGAACTTGATTATATTGATCTTTGATTAAAGGGCTTTAGAGCTTGTTCTTGAATATTTGATGAACTTGAACTTTATCTTGTTCTTGACTTTGAATTCAAGGGCTTCGAACGTGATCTTGAGTCTTGTAATTTTGATCTTTATTTTATGCTTTAATTCAAGGGATTTGAGCTTAATCTTGACTATTGTAGTCTTGATCTTGATTGATGGAATTGATGAACTTGATATGGACTTGAACTTCATGATCTTGATCTTGAATTTAAGGGCTTTGGAGCTTGTTCTTGAATATTTGATGACATTGAACTTGGAATTTATCTAGATCTTGACTTTTAATTGAATTCAATGGATCTTGCTTGTCTTGAATCCAGTGGTCATGATTTTGATCATTGTTGAAGTTGACTACTTGAATTCTTAAACATGTAGCCTGTAGATAAATCTATGGGTTTTGATCCACGAGCTCTCTTTGGCTTATTGTTAGAATTCTTGGTCCATTTTCTAAATTATGAGGACCCTATTTATAGTTTTAAAATAGAGAAGTTGTGAGAGGAACAGGCTTACCTTCGGCTAATCAGAATTAAGTGACATGGTATATAGGTTCTAGGAAGCGGGCTTGTCATTTTTACACATGGAATGATCTTATTGGCTTTTTTTTTTGACTTGGTATGCCACATCATTTTCCATGTGGCCCCAAAATGTTCCTCTAGGATTAGATGACATTGGACTTAGCAGACTAGGCTATTCCATTGTAGCCTAAATCAATTAATTTGGACTTTAATTAAATCCATATTTATTGGACTTAAGTAATTAACCTAATTATATGAATCTATAATATTTATTTGGATTAATATATTCATGAATTAAATATATTCCAAATTATTTAATAAATTGATATTTAATAAATTTTAAATGATTACACACTTGTTTCTAAACAAATTTCGAACCCTTATTGAGGTATTTTTCTCAACCTGAAGTTGAGGTGATACAGCTCATGCTGGTGCCACCAGCTTTGCACAGCGCGATCGCGAGTGTGGAGTCAATTTCGCAAGAACCACTGAAAGTAGTCATCATGATCGCGAGCTTGACACTGCTACCGTGAAGACAAACTTCCCTAGTCAACATGATCGCGACCCCTGACCATTACGATCTTGATAACGGGTCAATGGACCTAGTCAACTTTAAGTGAGTCGCGATGAAGACCCTGTGTCTCGCAATCATGATGAATATTTTTGTTTAGTTAAATTAGATCTTCACAAACTTAGTATGATTAATTTAAAAATACCAAGTTCCTTAGGTGATGTGGAGATTATTCTTGGAAAAAAAATTAGTTGGAAATTGTTGAGTTATGTTGGTTGAATTCCTCGGCTACTCTTGGAGTCGATAAAAATTCTATTAACTTAATAATTTCATCAAATTCCCTCTCTAAATTAATATTTTTATTCTCTTAAGCATAAATATTAGTGGGGTTGTTTTGGGATTAATGGATACTCAGATTGTGCCAATTTTTGGGGGATAAGCTGCTATATGGAACCTTGTCATGAAGTCAATTTTTTTACTCCATATGTAGGTCCCACGATTGTGTTTTTAGGTCAATGTTATCTTTTCAAATTCCCATATTTATATTGATATCGTTTTGCTTGCTTAACGTTCCCGTCATGTTTTATATAGTGTGGCATCATTCAGAGACTCTTCAGAAGGGAAAAGTACTCGAGTAGTGGTTCAAGTGTGGGTTTGGCCTTATGGTAGGTTATGGTTTCTCCCTTTAAACTTGGCTTAGTTTTTTTATATGTATTGTGTTGTAACGATCGTTAGGAAGGCTTAAAATAAGACTTTAGGCTTTCTTGATCCTTAGTCGATAATTTTGGTTAATTTTGGGTTATGTAGTTTAGTGTTTAGCCAATAAGCCTTAGTTTAGGTTTTTTCTTAACCTTGGTTATCATTGTAGATTCTTAGTATGCTCCTAGGTGGCATGAAACTTTGTGTGTGTTGGTTGATTTAGGGATTTGTATGCCCTTTCTGGTCATTTTTTA
The DNA here is from genome assembly GCA_029007595.1 of Solanum commersonii. Classification (NCBI taxonomy): domain Eukaryota; kingdom Viridiplantae; phylum Streptophyta; class Magnoliopsida; order Solanales; family Solanaceae; genus Solanum; species Solanum commersonii. The sequence continues at coordinate 1,267,054 of JAJTWQ010000055.1, read as the reverse complement.
GCTTGATTGCTTTATTTATTGTATTGTTTTGGACTTGAGGCCATGGACTTGGACTAGCAGGAGTTCTAGGTCAGTACAGTTTTATTTTTATGTTTAGCCGGTTGTGTGTGTGAGATGACTGTGTTTAGGGAATGCATGCTCATGACTCATATTGTTGGCATATTGCATCTTGATTTGAGAAAAAAGGACGTTTTAGGGACACTTGACTAGTTTTACTGTGTTTTCTAAGCTCCAAGGGATAAGGATTTATGCTTTATTCATGACACTTTGGGGTTTCTGAAGGAAATGCATCATTTTTGAAAGCTTTATGCATTTATCGATAAACTCCGGTGTCCCGACAATTGAATTTTGGTTTTTTCTTTTATTACATTTGAGCTGAGGCGGGTTTTGTAGTCATCTCAGGGGGTCCAAGGGATATACAATGAGATAATTCTGGAACTACTTACTTTAATCATTCATTATCCACATTTGCATTGCATCTCACTGTATGAATGTTTGTGTGTGATTGATAGGCTTGTATAGCTATAATTATTGTTGTTTTGTTTTTCCGTCAATTGGGTTTGATTACATTTAGCCTTATATCAATCACCCTTTTGTACTATTGTGCTTCTTATTTATATATATGATATTTTTGAGCTTGGTCAGCCTACGATGCATACTTAGTACCCCATGTTTTGGTACTCAAACTACATTTCTGAATCGTTTTCTAATGCAACTCCTAATTCAAGCCACCCTGTAACATATCAGATTCAAAAGAGTAGAAAATTAGTTTTTCTGTAGGATTTGGTGTCAGTTTGACGAAGCAACCCACGGCCCGTGGATTCATTTATGGTCCATAGGTCAACTTTGTGGATGGCTAGCCCAGGTTCCTAAACATGTCAAGTTTCACTACTTTTCAACGATTCACCAGGACGGTTCATCGTCTAATGCACGAGTTGTAGATAGGTCTCATAGGTGAGTCCTAAACTTAGTTGAATTCAGAATTAAAATGTTGGGACCTATGGCAGTGGTCCACAATCCATCGTTGGATCCATAGGCCGTAGGTGGGCACAACGACAATTAGGGATCCAAATTCTAACCTCTAATCTAAAACGACGCCCGACCAGGATAGCCTGTGGTCTGACCAACAGACCGTCAGTCTGGCCGTCGATGAGTGCCGCCAGTTATTTTCTTAAGGGCTTTTGGTTTTTTCCTAATTATCTAGCATAATACTATGTCATTTTTCCTTCACCTAAACCACTATAGAAGTACTTTTTACCCTTAAATCACCCAAACTCAATTCATTCTCTTAAATTCTCAAAAGAAGATCAAGATCCTCCTCTTAAATATTTATCTCTCTAGAAGTTGAAGAACAAAGATAGGGTTTCAATATCAAGCCTCCTAATCCTCCATTGCCTCCAAGATTTTGGCATCAAAGTATGAATGTTTTCATCCATGGAGCCATTTCCTCTATGGAGTTCCCAAATTCTCCAATTTTGTAAAGTTAGATTCCCCAATCAAGTTAGGGTTTTTTTCAATTGCCATGGATTCTTTCTAATGTTGGTTCAATTGAATGTTTTATGACTTTTTATGCATGAATTGAAGTGATTGTATGTTTTTAATATGAATCCCTGTGAACCCATGCATAACCCATGTTTTCTAAGCTATGGTGATATAATGTGGGTCTTAAACTATGAAAGATGAATTTATGAAAATATGCAAGTCTTCTCTTTATGTAATAGATGTAAATGAATTTGAAGATGCATTGACTTTGAAAATATGATGAAGCCTATGAATTCTTGAATAGAATGCATGCTCATGAAAATATATTTATGACTCAAGTAAGCTTATAGATGAGAGTGTCTATATGTTCTATGAAATTTGGCCACATGACATGAATGACATCCAGATTTGCCATCAATACTTTTCGGGCTATTTTCCTAAATTTGGTCTCGATTAGTATGGTATTCGGATATGCCATCAATGATTGTAGGCCATGATTTCAGAACTATTTCCATTAGTATTAGGGGCATCTCTATCATAAAGTGAATGACTATGGGCCTTAAAAGTTATTATGAAAAGATAATGGATAGTCAAAGGTTTTATCACGCATGGTATAAGGAGCTATCCTATGATAAGACAAGTGGCGACTACCCATGTCTTTTAAAGATAAAACAAGTTAAGATTAATAACTAATCTGTGGGATTTATTTTTAGTACCGATTGTCTAGATAGACATTAGCTAGTTCTATTAGTAGAAGATTGAAGATTGGTGAGTCCTTATGTTCCAAGGACCAAGCCTTTACTTCATTATGTCTTTACTTTCAGTTTTGGAACTTCATGTACAGGCTAACCGCTGATCATTTCTTATGTACTAGATGGCTTTGGGACAATGTTTAGACTTCCGCTTTTCTTTATAAAACTTTATATGTTGAAATTCTCTTTTAAAATATTTTGATTTTATATTATCTTGTATGATGTATACTAAGTGGCTTGTATTGGGCCTCTCGGGGTCTTGTACGTCATGTCACGTCTAGGATATACTTTGGATCATGACAAACTTGGTAATCAGAGCACAAAGTTAGAAAGGTCCTAGGATGTCTCATAAGCCACATTGAGTAGAGTCTTGTTCATGAGTGTGATGCACGCCACCTTTATGAATGAGAGGCTATAAGATGTTTAGGAAGTTTCACTTCTTTCATTACTCTAAAGTCGTGTAATAGAGTGTAACTTTAGGTGTCTTTCTCTCCTAACCCCTATTTATGCTTTTCAAAATATGCCTCCAAAAAGGAATCTCGTGAGAAGGAATAGGAATAGTTATGAAAATGTGAGACAAGAGGTTCCCCGTCGACCCTTTGGTCGAGAAAGTGACTAATGACGAGATTCGAGCCGCATTTCATGCATTGGACCAAGCTATGATGGCCCATGAAAATAGAAAGGTTGTGGCTCCCGTGAACCCAAGGGTGGGCACGACAACAACAAGGGTGAGGGACTTTATTAGAATGAATCCTCTGGAATTTCATGGGTCTAACATTGAGGAAGATCCTCAACAGTTCATTGATGAGGTGTATAAGGTGTTGATGATCATGGGAGTAATGCCTATAGAAAAGGTGGAATTGGACGCTTATCAGCTTAAGGGTGTTGCTCAAGTTTGGTTCAACCAATTGAAAGAAGATAGGGTGGTAAATAAGGGTCCTCTTGATTGGGAGAAATTTAAGGTTGCTTTACTTGATAGGTTCTTTCCCTTAGAGATAAGAGAGGCAAAGGCACTTGAGTTCATTAACCTTTACCAAGGAGATATGAGTGTGAAGGAGTATTCATCGAAATTAACACAATTGTCACAATATTCTCCAACTATGGTTGCTGATCCAAGGGCAAGGATGAGTATGTTTGTGTTGGGTGCTTCCGTCTTAATGGTTAAAGAATGCCTAACTGCCATGATTGTTAAGGAGATGGATGTTTCCCATTTGATAGTTCATGCACAACAAATAGAAGAAGAAAGGTTGAAGAACAAACCTAGGGATTCAAAGAGGGCAAGAAGGGATGATAGTTAGTCGTCACATTCAAGGTCTGAAGGACGTAATCGTTCCCAAGGGTAGTAGTTAGCAAATGTGGCCTTACTGTCAGGAGTGTGGGAAAAGACATAAGGGTGAGTGTCTTGCTAGTTCAAACACATGTTTTGGTTGTGGAAATATGGATCATTAAATAAGGAATTGCCTTACGATTTCTAGGAATGAGGGAGATAATCGCCGACAAGCTTAACCCTACACTTCCTCAGGTCCTGGTGGAGGTCGGAAACAAGATAGGTTCTATGCTCTTCAAACTCGATAAGATCATGAGGGTTACCCAGATGCGGTAATTGGTATGTAAAGGTATTTTAGCTTGTGGTCATGCATTGCTTGATTTTAGTGTTTTGTTGGATATGGTTAGACTCCATGTATGAAGATTGTGTTTGGAGTAGTCCTTGAAAGCCATGTGGAAACTTCCTAAGTGTTTACTTTTATCAATGATTTAGTGGCTGTTAAGACTTTGGTGTTATGTTTGTGATTGAGAGAGATGAATTTGAAAAGACTAATGGGGTTTGCTCCCAAGAGGGAGATAGTGTACTTCATAGTTGATACGTGAATAGAACAATGTTGGCTTTTGAAGAGTTCCTTGTTATGGTTAGGTGGGTGAAAATTTTGGAGGCGATGTGGCTTCTTAGTATCCCTATCTCTTTCATTTATCTTCGAGTCTAGCTTAAGGTCTTAGGGCCTTAAGGTTCACTCGATATGACTCGTCTGTCTTAGTCTTCCTCATGATTCCTCATGCATGCATTCTCAAGAAAAAAATGATTCTCAAAATATGATTTAGTTTAATTAGTTGATTTCTTCATGCTTATATGCATTGAGTATGAGTTGCATATAGACCTTATGAAAAGATGTTTTGAATATGTTTTAGCTTGAAGTTGAAATTTCCTCCTAAGATATGTGCATTTATGTTATTGCATTCATGTTGGGCTACTAGGTCTAGTTTCTATCTTCTTTATGATGTTTTAAATATGTTTTGTCTTGGAGTCGAAGTTCCTCATTGGCTATGTGCATTTTAATGAAGTTGGGTTAATGATTGGGTTGTTGGTTTTTGTCCTACTCATTTCGTTCTAGTTTGAGTTCCATTCAAGGATGAATGTTTCCAAGGAGGAGATTTTGTAACACCTCGGATTCGAAAGAGTAGAAATTCAGTTTTTTTTGTCGGATTTAGTGCCAGTACCGACAGAGCAACCCATGACCTGTGGATTGACTCACGGTCCGTAAGTCAACTCCTTGTATGGCTAGCCCAAGTTCCCAAAAATGTCAAGTTTCAGTACTTTCAACGATTCTCCAGAATGGTCCGTCGTCTAATGCACGAGACGTAGATAGGTCTCGTAGGCGAGCCATACTTAGTTGAATTCAGAATCAAAATTTTGGGACCTACAGCCGTGGTCTACGATTCATCGTTAGACCCATGGGTCGTATGTTGGTCCCATCGATCAAGGCCCCAAATTCCAACCTCCGATCCCAAACAACGCTCGACCAGGCTGGCCCGTTGTCTGACCAACAGACAGTCAGTCTAGCCATAGATGGGTGCTGAAAGTTACTTTCTTCAGGGCTTTTGGGTCTTTTCCTAATTCTAGCCTACTAATATGTATTTTTACCCTTCACCTAAACTCCTATATAAGTACTTTTACCCCCAAATCACCCAAACTAAATTCATTCTCTTAAATTGTCAAAAGAAGATCAAGCTCCTCCTCTCAAATATTTCTCTCTCTAGAAGTTGAAGAACAAAGCAAGGGTTTTAAGATAAAGCCTCCTAATCCTCCATTGCTTCTAAGATTTTCGCATCAAGGTATGATAGTTTTCATCCATGGATCCCTTTCCTCCATGGAGTTCTCGAGTTCTCCAATTTTATAAAGTTAGATTCCCCAATCAAGTTTGGGTTTTGTTCAATTGCCAAGGGTTCTTTCCCATGTTAGTTCAATTGATTGTTTTATGACTTTTATGCATGAATTGAAGTAATTGTATGTTTTTAAGATGAATCCCCATGAACCTATGCATAACCCATGGTTTCTAACCGATGGTGATATAATGTGGGTCTTGAAGTATGAAAGATAAATTTATGAAAATATGCATGTCTTCACTTTATGAAATAAATGTAAATGAATTTGAAGATGCATTGACTTTGAAAATATGATGAAGCTTATGAATTATTGAAATTAATGCATGTTCATGAAAATATTTTTATGACTGAAGTAAGCTTATACATGAGAGTGTCTATATGTTCTATGAAGCTTGGCCACATGACATGAATGACATCTAGATTTTTCCTCAATGTTTTTCGGGATATTTTCCTAAATTAGGTTTTGATTAGAATATTATCCGGATATGCCATTGATAATGCTCAACTACACTTCATTCAATTCTAAGTGTAGGTGGTTGCTAACAAGTATAAATCCAACTAAGAGTTGGGATCAATCCCAGAGGGAGTGATACAACAAAGAATTCGAACAAGAAGTAAAATAGCATCCTAATTGTTTGTAGAGCTAACACACTCGCAACAATAAAAAAAATCACAAAGTTTCAATGATTAATATTAAATGGGGGGGGGGGGGGGATTTGTATAACAAATCTACAACAACTAAAATGGGAAGTAAACAAGTAGAGATTGGTCCGTAAGAGTGTGATAAGTTGAATGCTAAATTGGTGTAGCGGGTGATTACTAGTTGCTCAAAGATGTTGAATCTCAATGGGTAGGCTAAGTTTTGAGTGCAATAGTCATTTCTCAATCAACTATTGCGTTACAAGTAAGTTCTTTCGAACCTCATCAACCAAAACACAATCGAACAACCCAATTCCTTTATTAATCCACTCTTTCTAGATTGATAGATAGATAGATAGATATATAGATAGATAGATAGATAAGATGTTGAATCTCAATGGGTAGGCTAAGTTTTGAGTGCAATAGTCATTTCTCAATCAACTATTGCGTTACAAGTAAGTTCTTTCGAACCTCATCAACCAAAACACAATCGAACAACCCAATTCCTTTATTAATCCACTCTTTCTAGATTGATAGATAGATAGATAGATATATAGATAGATAGATAGATAAGATGTTGAATCTCAATGGGTAGGCTAAGTTTTGAGTGCAATAGTCATTTCTCAATCAACTATTGCGTTACAAGTAAGTTCTTTCGAACCTCATAAACCAAAACACAATCGAACAACCCAATTCCTTTATTAATCCACTCTTTCTAGATAGATAGATAGATAGATAGATAGATAGATAGATAGATAGATAGATAGACAGAAGCAATGTTCAACACAAGCTTACAAGAGTTTTTAGTTTACAATATTCAAAGTAGTCTACCTAAAATGAACCCTAAACTAGCTATTTATAATTTTAGGCTATTGCATCATCAAAGGCCTAAAAGTGTCTCGAAATGAACAATAGGCAAGCTAAGTTGGGCTCGCTTAGTGGACTCGGCGATGACGACCTCAAGGGAATTGGATTCACCTTGCAACCAACGTTTCTAAGCAATGTTCAACACAAGATTTACCAAGCTCAGCACTCATACAAGAGTTTTCAGTTTTCAATATTCAAAGTAGTCTACCTAAAATGAACCCTAAACTAGATATTTATAATTTTAGGCTATTGCATCATAAGAGGCCCAAAAGTGTCCCGAAATGAACAATAGGCGAGCAAAGTTGGGCTCGCCTAGTGGACTCGGCGAGTTGTCGACTTATTTGGTGATGGAACCTTCTCCCTTGGCATCTTACTGTAAATTTCGGCAATTTGGATTCATCGCCCAAGCCCTTTTGGCAAGTCGCCAACTAGGTCGGCGATGGGACTCTTCATTGGAAGCTCCCTGTAACTTTCCACAGGCTGGGGGTCATCACCCAAGCCATTAGGTGATGCGCCGAATGGTTCTTGATGCTCGCCTAAAGTAGCCTCTTCAAAAAAAAATTCCCTGCACTTCCCCAAGTGATCTTCCAAGAATGGGAATCTCTCCTTCAATACAAGCTCAAGAACCTTCATCCTTGTGAACAATCCTTCAATACTTTTGAAGTTCCAAAACTTGGCTGTGAGTGAATGGCCTTAAGGCAATATGAATTGCATCATTATCCCAATCTTGGAAAGGATTCGTCCTCGAATCCAAACGTTACAAAACCATAAGGAAAGCAAATAATAACAAGATTCTCAGGGCATGAGGGTTAGCGTTAGCAATAACTATTATATCACCATGCCAAGGATACACTAATTTAACATATAACCAAGCATCAAAATGATCAACAAAGGGATTGTAACTCATCAAAACAAGGGATACTTGGCTACTCAAGAAACTTTGACAAAGGGTTAAAGTGACGGAACCAATACACTTAAGCAACCACACATATACACCCTCATTGGTTCCATATTCCAACAAACACAATTCCCCTTGTAAGCCAAGTAGCACATGAACATTCTCATACCTAAGTGCAAAGGAATAAACAATGTTAACCTAAATTAAGAATCCATCCAACGCACTAGCTAACTTTAAAAATGGAATTATTCCCAATTCATTAACGGGGTCAAGTACAAAAGTATTCCCCACACAAGTTGGAAAATATACCTCATTCAAGAACATAGGATCAAGTAATAACACCAAGTAAGAATCATATGAATGAAATAAAGTGTTACTACCATACTCATCACAAATTAGACCATCACCAGGTCAAATGAGAAGGGATTATATAGCATCGAGTGAAGGAGATTCCAATTTTCCCTATTGATACTACTATTATCATAAAATAAGCTACCCACACAAACATGAGTATCATCATATGCATATAGATAATAGAGAAAAGTGTTATGCACACTAGGGACATCTGAGGTGTTCCTATATGTAAGATCACAACTAAATTCAAGGATCCTAGCACTCATTACATCACAAGAAGGAACACACAAAGAATCATGGCTAATTTAAGATAAACTTCACCTTCTCTTAACAAATAACTCCTACCCCCATAAGATGCACAATCAACAAGATCATACTCAAAGCAAGAGTAAAGAAAGGGGTTTAGGAAACTACCCTTCCCCATACACAATGTAGGCTCCTCAAGTGGATAGTAAACCCTCAAGAAGGACTTTCCATCATAGGGAAAGGTGTCAACAGATCCATCCAAATGATACATGTCATCTTAACCAAGCATCACTACATAAGTGCCACAATTCAACTCATTACCAGGGTCAAATGGAAAGTAAATCCATGAATATGTATCAAGTACACCTCTTTTTGTCCAATTGACACTCTTATCTTCTAAAAACATACTCCACTCGAAAGTGTGAGCATCATCATATGTAAACAGGTAATAGAGAAAGGTGTCTCGCAAATCAACTTCCTCTACGGTGGTTTCATAGGTATGACTACTAATAGGCTCAAAATCATTGGTCATACCATTAAGAATGGAAACACACTAGAAGAAGAGGTAATGGGAAAACAAATACCACCTTCCTTCTCATCACAATCCTTCCCCAAAAGAGTCATCTTCCAAGAGGAGATTTCCATCTTTGGGAGGAAAAGCTTCACACCATAGTGGGTTACTATAAAAAAAAGTATAGCAAGCAAGAACTACAATATTCTTATGATTCACACCACTAGGCACTTCACAATGAGTGATTTCATCATCTACAAATAAGATATTGTACTTAAAGAGGGAATGATCAACCACCAGGGGAGAATTAAAACATGTAAGTTCACCTTCAAAAAGACACATCTCATTTTTTGAAGCATTTTCAAGCATATGATCTCTATGAGAAAAACAAGAAATTGGATCTTCCACAAAAGATATAATCAAAGAGTCACTCATATTCAAGTGATCAACATTATTATCAGTGTCAGCAAATTGAGGTTCCTTAATCACATCACAAGATTCCTCAATTACTGAACTACACTGAAATTCAAGTTGATCAACATAATTATCACATGATAATGAACTATCCCTCAATGCACGGGTGTCACTATCAACACTAGGTGGACACAAATCAATCTTACTAGAAAAATCAATTCGGTCATCAATAGGATCAACTAGTGTATCAACACTCTCGACATGAATATTATCAACATATGGTAAAGAAACATTAGGCCACATAAAGACAAGCTACCATTTACACTTTGTTCATTTGCAATGGTAAATGTGTTAAGTTTAGCTATTGTACCTTGACGCTCGCAAGAAAGATCTTTCTTACCTCGGAATGACACTCCCTTAGGAATGTTGGGACGCCCCAAAAGTGCATCCATCACACCTTCAGTTGTAGGCTCTTTCTTAGGATCTCGTGTTCTTCTATTCATCATGCTTGTACCTACATAAGAATCCTTACAAAGTGAAGGATAAACAAAAAGGTTAGATTGAGATTATGGCAACCCTCTCACTTCACTCCACTCAACCTCTCTTTTTCCACTCTATGATTTCCACCTTGCTCTTCCTTACTCCTCTCAATCATTTGTCTCTCATTTTTCACCTTAGGAGGAGGAAATAGATGTGTCTCCCATTGATCCACAACATACTTGGACAATTTTTGCTCGTTTGGAACCTTATGTTCATTAAACTAATTGGCTTCCAAACATAAGTGGCAAAAGTCCATGGGAATTACATCACACCAAACCTCCTCATAGTATTCACCGCTTGTAAAATAAACCTTTACAAATTTGGTAACCTTACATCCCTCCATGGTGTATGGATAACTCCTTGATCTTTGGGATAGTCTCAAGTAGGCTACCGTAGATGGAGTGTTGTAGTTTAGATTGCAACAATCATCGAGGACAATATCAAATCCCAAAGCTCCACAAATTTCAACCTTCATCCTAACAACTTGTCTTCTCGGGTCAACATTATAAAGCTTGGTGTACCTCTTTGGCACATACTTAAACCTCATAAGCCATTTCAATTCTCCCCATGTCAAAGGGTTGGCATCTCAATTGAGTCCTCGAAGCCATCCCGCATGTTTCCACCAACTCAATGCAAGACCTTTGAGGTGTTTAAGGGCATACATGGATTGCTCAATGTCTCCCAAATCATGGTTTTGGAAATTCTTCTCACATTGCCACTCCCAATCAAGCTATGCCTCGGGATCACACTTTTCTTCAAAAATAGGAAGACTAACCCTTTTGGTACTGAGACCCCTAACACGTCCCCCAAATCTGTCTCGGTTCCCATATCCCGACAAGTGTGCATTAACATAAGAAGTGTAGGATATAGTATCCTTAGACATTAGAGATGCACACTCTCTTCTTCCCATCGGATGACTTTGGCTTGAACTAGTGTAACCATACACACCGCTTCGACTAGGGCAAGAATTACCACAAGACAAAGAATATGAATTTTCACAAGCCTTAGGCGCATGCTCCTCATAATTCTTATATAAGAGAATATTATACCTCACCTCACCTTCATCCTTGGAGTGGGAAGTGTAATATGTTCGGGCACCATCATAGGAACCATCTTCACTCTCGGAGTGGGAATAAGATCTCTCGCATGCTCCATCATCACCATAAGAGCCATCACAATGTTCTATCTTCTTTTTCTCCATCTTCACCATAAGAGTTACGATCACCATTTTCCTCATACTCTCCTCCAGAATAGTAGCTATCATTCCCATTTGTCTCTTAATCATGGCTATCATCATAGCCTCCATAATCACCATCATCCTCACATCCATAACCTCCATCATTACAATCATAGTCTCTTATATCATAATCACATGGGTCCGAGACTAGTGATGACATGTTTCCTTATAACTCCTTTGTACCTACAAAATGAGCAAACAAGGTTAGTAGTAAAAGCTCCTCGCCAACATTTGCAATTTTTTACCTTTGAATACCTTACAAATTGGCTTGGCTAATGTTGAATCTTGTTTCAATCTAGTGGTACACAAGTGTCAATTAAGCTCTTGGTCGAAATGGATTCTTGTTTCAAGAAGGATGGATGACTCGATTAAAATAAACGGGCTTGAATAAAAAAGTTACTACGAAGTAAAACAAAAATAAAGCACACAAAGAAAGCACAAGAAAGAAAAATGGACACAAGACTAATCAACAACTACGTAAGGACATTTACTAGTTGGAAATTAGTTTTTTAGAATCAAAGAAGGTAGTAGGAATAAAGGAAATGAGACTAGGAAGTTAGAACATGAGATTGGTCATAAAATGAAGCTCGGTGCCGAAACTTAAACTTTTTTTTTCAAACTGAAGTTTACATCGCCAACTTACTCCCTGTAGCTCGCCGAATCAGCTCGGCGAGTTACTGAAGTACCCTCAGCTCGCCGAATCTTCCAGAGGCTCAAGTTCATTTGGTGAGCTCAGCTCCCATTTGACGAGTCGTCGAGTAACCTTTGTAAGCACGACTTAGCTCGCCCAACGGACTTTCCAACACACCTATAGCCTCCAATTTTGCGCTCCTTATGGTCCCCTTGTACTTACTTTACCTAGTATTTGCCTCTTTTGGTAAATTCCCTTTTGAACCAACACAAGTACTCTTTCCTTTTCTCTTCCTTTTGGATCAAACACCTCCTTTTGTATGATTCTCCTCCTTGAAGATTTGAAGATCCCCAAGAACACTATGAACAATATGAAGACCCAAAATAAAACCCTCAATAATTTTAGCTCGTAATTTCATGAAAATTGAGATACAAGTTCCCCTTGATGTAGGAAAAAAACCCCAATACTTTTTATCTTCGAATTCCTTGCCAAAATCTTTAGATTTCAAAACCCATTTCCTTTCTTTGTTCAAGTCATTAAGAACACCATGAAGATGAAAAACACCCAATTTTCAAACCCAATGGATTTCTACTCCGTTTTCACCCAAATTTTTAGATATGAACTCCTAATGATATAGAAATCAAACCCCAATATCCAAGAGTCTCCAATTTAACCTAAATATGAAATCCCACTTGAAGTTTTTCAAGCTTCTTCAATCAACAATGGTGGATTCTTCAATTCTACTCCAAACTTCACCAAATCTCATATATAGACTCAAGTAAGGTTAGGGAACACTAATCTAACCTTAGAAACTTCAAACAAGACTAAAACCAACAAAATAATTTTGGGGTTTTTTCAACTTTTTTTGTAACAAACCCAATACTAGAATCATAGGAATGAATATAAGCTCAACTCTGATACCAAATGATGTAATTATCAAAGGGAAATTACGGATCAAATGTGAAAATCAAAAGAAAGAAAATAAAGATAGATAGATAGAAACAGAAAGAGGAAAAAAAACAACTAAAGGGTATATTAAACCCTAAGACATCAATTCGTTGATCCTACAATAGCACCTAACTCTTACGACGACCTTAAGGGAATTAGATTCACCTTGCAACTGGTGTTTCTAAGCAATGTTTAACACAAGCTTTACCAATCTCAACACTCATACAAGAGTTTTCAGTTTTCAATATTCAAAATAATCTACCTAAAATAAACCCTAAACTAGCTATTTATTGTTTTGGCCTATTACATCATAAGAGGCCCAAAAGTGGCTCGAAATGGACAATAGGCAAGCTAAGTCAGGCTTGCCTATTGGACTCGGCGAGTTGCCGACTGGTTCGACGATGGAACCTTCTCCCTTGGCAGCTTACTGTAAATTTCGGCGGTCTAGAGACATCACCCAAGCCCTTTTGGTGAGTCGCCAACTAGACCGGTGATGGGACTCTCCATTGGACGCTCCCTCTAACTTTCGGCGGGCTGGGGGTCATCGCCCAAGCCATTGGGTAATGCACCGAATAGTTCTTGTTGCTCTCCACAGTAGCAGCTTCAATATTCTTCCCTGCACTTCCCCAAGAGATCTTCCATGCATGGGAACCTCTCCTTGCCATCAATACTAGCTCAAGAACCTCCAACTTTATGAACAATCCCTCAATACTTTGAAGTTCCCAAACTTAGCTGTGAGTGAATGGCCTTGAGGCAATCTGAATTGCATCAAACCCACTTCAAAACAATAATAAAATCAATAACTAACAACACACATTAGCTAGTTGTCATGACCCAGGGGTACCCCCTAATATAACATGGTGTATAGATTCCCAAAGAACTCCATACAAACCACTTAGTCGTCATAACATAAGAAATAGAACAATAAGAGTAAAACAAATTTCAAGTCTAAAAAGTTTTTCATAAAAGAAAGTAGAAGTATAGACATTTGTCTCATCATAGCCATCTATTACAATATCGAATTAAATTGGGCCTAGCCCATACATCATGTCCAAAAGTAGAAATACATGAAAGAAACTAAACATAGGAAATCTATCCTCGAACCATGATAACTATGTATTAAAGCATTTAAAACATGGTAAAAGGGAAATTTCATTTCAAAACATGCAATTTACCAAGTTTAAACATCATCATAGAGATAGTTGGAAAACATAAATCATAACATCATCTTCAATGCGAGATAGCACCATCTTTAAAACTTTTGAACACTACGAGATACTTCTTCAAGTATATTTTAGTTCATTACTAGTCTTGTTGTGGGAATAAGCCTTAACCGACATTGATACGATGTGAACTATAACATGGAATCCGGTGTCTCCCACACCGAAAAGGGTTGGTCTACTTGCCTAAGGTAGAACCAGTACTCTTAGCTTTAGTGAATCCACTACCTACATAACCTACGGGGCACATAGTTTATGGGATACGGAGATTGCTACTAGAAACCCAAACTCAACTACTTGAAGGCTTTCATCTCATGAGATATACTTTGGGAACCCCGAACACTACTACGTGAGTGTTCCCATTTGGAAACCCAGAATCAACTACGTGTGAGCCTCTATCTCATTTTAATATTTACTCGGTGCTAAGCATAAATCCCACGGATTACTTATTAAGTCTTAACTTATATCATGTCTCATGGAAGGATATCCTTGACAACCAATCCAAGTTAGTTCATTAGGATAGCTAATTAGATCATGTGTGAGCAACTTATCAACATCCATGATCACTTTTACTCTTAGATTCACTTAGGTGAGAAAAGCCTTTCAACCTTAGAATCTTCATTATGTGAGAAAATCTTTCACATCATGCTAATTATGTGTTCATGAGAATGTCCTTTCAATCAACACCACAACAATATCATAATCATTGACAGTTAACTCTCAAAGCACCCTTAAAGCATTTACACGGATTTCATAAAGACAAGCATAAACTCATACTTACTCTTTGAAGGTTCAAAACTTACTTTCAATCACCACATTTAGAATTCAAACATTAGATAGGGATTTCATCATAATTTCATGTGATTTTATAACCTCATGCATCAATTCATAAAATTTCTCTTTCATCAACAAAGACCCGCATCTTAAGATCACAATTGAGAAATATGGGAATTACATGGGTTCTTGGGGATACATCATAAAAATCATAGGAAATCATCAACTCATGCTTACTATAACATAATTCAATAATTAGAATCAAGTTTGAAAGGAACTCATGACTTTTGAATCAAACCCTAACAATTTGGGATTTCTATCTTTTTGAAATTTGATTTTGAAAGAACTCCATGGATGGAAGATGTCCATGGATGAAAGCTATCATACCTTAACAACAAAGCCCAATGCTAAGATTCAATGGAGGAATTGAGCCTTGAACTTCCTCCCCCTCCTCCTCCTCTTCTTCCTCCTCCTCCTCCTCCTCCTTCTTCTTCTTCTTCTTCTTCTTCTTCTTCTAGTTTCTAAAGAGAGAAATATTTTAAAAGAGAGCTTTTGGGGATTTATTTTGAGTTTTGGGAATAATGACATGAATGGGTTAGTTTTAGATTTAAAATCACTTATATAGGTGTACTAAGCTTAGGCAAAATGACCTCACTTTATTTTAATTAAAACTGGAACTACCCAAATAACCGTCAACTTACAATGCACTGCCCAAGGACCACATGAGGTCCCACTAGTCATGGTCTTAACCACGGGTTGTGGTGCCCTTCGTGGACCATGGGACAGTAGCTAGGCAGCCCCTCCCTTAACCCCTTAGAAGCTAAGGCAACTTAACGACCCTTCCTTGGCCGTTATTCCTACCCCGAGCCGTGTTGCCCTCCGTGGTCCAGGAACCAGTGGCAAGGGTTTCCATACCTTCCCCCCCCCCCCACCATGGCCAAGTCAAGACCACGACCCCTCCCACGGTCGTGGTGGCCTTCACGAGCCGTCAAGTAGCTTGTTGGGAGGGTGAACTTTTGGGGCCGACTTGGCATGGCTACTGCCTCACCCCTACGACAGCTCCCACGACTTGTGGTCCTCACCACGAATCGTCGTGGGGGCATGGTAAGGTAGCAGTGCTTGGGAAAAAACTAGGCTGCCCAAACCTCCTTCTTGGCTCTAGCCCTCATGCACTTAGCCCTAATTTAGTCTACTAGTTTCCGAGGTGTTACATTATCTACCCCTTGGGAACATTCGTCCTCGAATGACGCTCTAGACACCTTACGGAAGTAAAGACTCAAGACTAGCATCCCATCATGCATGCACCATCACAATAATGCACAAAACAAAGGAGGAAACATCAACTCCAACTAAACATATTCAATGCATCACAAGGAAGTAGGAATTACATCTAACAACCCATTATGCATGAAACTTCAACTTTCTCATCTTTAAGGAAGAACTACCTTCTCCAAGCTCAAAAGCATGCTCAACACAATCTCATGGAGCCAATATGCAATTTACTCTCAAAAAGCATAACTAAAGCATGTTCAACAATTCATCTCATGAAGCATATAGGCAACTCATACTTAATGCACAACAACATGAGGAAAACCAATCATATAACTCATTTTATTTCAAAACATAAGCTTCCATGAACATGCATAACTTAAGGAAATCATGGAACACATAAACCACACATGACTCCAAAACATAGAACAAACCAAGAGGAATTCATTACCTCAAGCTAGAGTGGGAGTAGAAGGAAAGAGATGAGGATATTGGGACATCATATCGGTCTCGGCCTCCCAAGTAACACCCTCAACTAAATGATTCCTCCACAACACTCTTACGGAAACAACCTCCTTATTTCTCAACTTCTTAACTTGCCGGTCTAAAATCTCAACCGGAACTTTTTCATATGAAAGACTTTTATCAACTCCCAACCCTTCTAGGGAAACTATGGATGTCCAATCTCTAACACACTTCTTAAGCATAGAGACATGGAAAACTAGATGCACCGATGCCAACTCATTTGGCAAATATAACTCATAGGAAACCTTACCAACACATCTCAAAATCTCATATGGGCCAACAAAATGGGGACTAAGATTCCTTTCTTACCAAACCTCATTGCACCGTTCATAGGTAAGATTTTCAAGTAAACCCAATCATGAACATCAAACTCAAGATACTTTCTTCTAACATCGGCATATGACTTTTGTCAACTTTGAGCCGTTTTCAACCTTTCTCTAATGAGTCAAACTTCTCAATAGCCTCATGGACTAACTTGGGACCTATCAAGGAAACTTCACCCACCTCAAATCAACCTATAGCAGATCTACACCTCCTACCATAGAGAGGCTCAAATAGAGCCATACCAATACTCGAGTGATAGCTATTATTATAAGCAAATTCAATCAATGGAAAATGGTCGTCCCAATTACCCTTAAAATCAATCACACAAGCTCTTAACATGTCTCAAAAGTTTGGATAGTACCCTCCGCTTGCACATCGATTTGGGGATGAAAATTCATGCTAAGCTTAACCTTGGTACCAAAACCCTTTTGGAATGACTTCCAAAATTGAGAAGTGAATTGGGTACCACGATCGAAAATGATAGACAAGGGCACTCCATGCAACTTTACCAATTCTCTCAAGTACATCTTAGCATAGTCCTCGCCGAATAAGAAACCTTGACCAAAAGAAAATGAGTCAATTTTTTCATCCAATCTACTATCACCCAAATAGAGTCATGTTATCGCCGAGTGTGAGGCAAACCAACTATAAAGTCCATATTCAAGTCTTCCCACTTCCAAGTAGGAATAGAAATGTCTTGGGACAAACGTCCCGGTCTTTGATGCTTAACCTCTACTTGTTGGCAATTCGGACACTTAGCTACAAATTCCTCAATATCCTTCTTCGTCCCATTCCACTAAGAGACCTCTCGTAAATCACGGTACATCTTGGTGACTCCTGGGTGAATAGAATATCGAGAACTATGAGCTTTCGCTAGTATTTTCTCCCTCAAATAATCAATATTCGAAACACATAAATGACCTTGATACCTAAGAAGACCATCTCCCCCTTAGGAGAATGTCTCAACAGATTTCTTAAACACCGCCCCTTTCAACTCAACCAAAATTGGATCAAGACTTTCCTTAGCCTTCACATCTATCACAAAGGATGATTCAGACCCATTATGGACCATGAAACCACCCTTGGTGGAGTTCACTAATTGAACACCTAATCGGGCCAGCCTATGAACATCCCGAACCAACTCTTTATGTTCATCCTCTACATGAAAAATACTTTCCATCGACAATCTACTAAGAGCATCCACTACAATATTTGCTTTACCGGGGTGATAAAGAACAATCATGTCATAGTCCTTCAATAGTTCTAGCCACCGTCTTTGGCAAAGATTCAAGTCCTTTTGACTAAACACATATTATAGACTCTTGTGATCAGTGAAAACATCAACATGAACCCCATACAAATAATGCCTCCATATTTTTAAGACAAACACCACCGCCGCTAACTCAAGGTCATGGGTAGGATAATTCTTCTTATGGAATTTAAGTTGCCTTGAAGCATAGGCAATAATCTTACCATTTTGCATAAGCACACAGCCCAACCCAACTCTAGAGGCATCACAAAACCATTTGTACCTTCCGATAAGGTCAACACCAGAGTGGAAGTAAGTCTATTTTTCAACTATTCGAAACTTTTCTCACAAGCTTCCGACAACACAAACTTAGCTTTATTTTGAGTCAAAGTTGTCAAAGGAAAAGCAATGGAAGAAAACCCCTCAACATACCTTCTATAGTAACCGTCAAAGCCTAAAAAACTTCTAATGTCCGAGGGAGATAGAGATCTAGGCCGACTCTTGACCATATCCGTCTTCTTAGGATCTACCTCAATACCTTTGCTTGACACAATATGACCAAGGAAAGCTACAAACCTTAACCAAAATTCACACTTGCTAAACTTTGCAAAAAGTTGTTGGTCCTAAAGAATTTGCAACACAATCCTCAAATGGTCAATATGCTCATTCTCACTTCTCAAATAGATAAAAATATCATCAATAAACACAACTACAAACATATCAAGGTATTTTCTAAACACCCTATTCATTAAATCCATAAACACCGCTGGAGCATTAGTTAACCCAAACGACATTACCAAGAACTCATAATGACCATACCAGGTTCTAAAATTCATCTTTGGAATATCATCCCCTCTCACCCTCAATTGGTGATAACCCGAATGAAGATCTATCTTAGAGAAATAACTAGCCCCTTGAAATTGGTCAAACAAGTCATCTATCCTTGGAAGAGGATACTTATTCTTAAAATTTATTCAGTTGACGATAATCAATGCACATTTGAAGAAACCCATTTTTCTTTCTAAAAAACAATACGGGATCACCCCATGGAGAGATACTCAGTTGGATGAAACCCTTATCCAAAAAATCCTTTAATTGCTCTTTCAATTCCTTTATCTCAATCGGGGCCATTCTATAAGGAGGAATAGAGATAGGTTGCGTATTCAAGAGAAAGTCAATACCAAAGTCTATTTCCTACTCGGGAGGAATACCAGGTAAATCATCACAGAATAATTCTGAAAACTCATTAACTAGGGGGACCGACTCAAGAGTAGGGGTTTTGGAATCTACATCCCTCACCCTAACAATATGGTAAATGCAACCCATAGAGGTCATCTTTCTAGCTTTTAGACAAGAGATAAATTGACCTCTGGGCATAGAATTTCCCCCCTTCCACTCTAGGATAGGCTCATTCAGGAATAGGAATTTGACTACGCGAGTTCTACAATCTATAAAAACATAACATGCATGCAGCCAATCCATACCTAGAATCACATCGAAATCTAACATGTCAATCTCTACCGAATCAACAAGAGTAACTCTATGGGATAAGGAAACGGGACACTTTCTATTGACCCTTTTAGCCACCACAGAATAGCCAACAGGAGTAGAGATAGAAAAAAGTTCTAATAATACTTCTCGAGGAACATCAAACCTCATAGCCATATATGGCGTCACAAAAGACAAAGTAGCACCAGGATCTAATAAAGAATACACATCAAGTTGAATGACTTTTAACATATCGATAACTATATCCAGAGAACTCTCTTGGTCACCCCTAGATTGGAGTGCATAAAAAAAATTTCCTTGAGAGCATTAGGACCCAAACTACTTAGAGGAGCTTGCTTGCCCCCGCTCTCCCTTTTACCTTAAGCATCAGGAAATTTCTCATCTTGTGACCACTCTTTCCACAACCATAGCAACCATACATGCCGTCTAGGCACTTACCATCATGTTGCCTTTTACATTTAGAGCAATTTGACCTAGCCAAAGAAGAACCATATCTATTCCCTCCTTGATGTTTAGGGTTATACACCCTATCCTTATTAAACTTAGGAGGAGCATTACAGGAACCTTGACTAGAAAACCTTTGTTGAAATCTAGGTCGACCTTGTCCATCAGACTTTGCATTAGAGAAGTTTCCATCACTGGTCCTAGCCCTTTTTACCTTCCGTAGAATTTTCCTTGAGTTTCTCCTCCTCAATTTATTATGCATGGACCATAAGACGAGAGACGTTCATGTCACCAATGAGCATGGTGGTATGGCACTCTTTAACCACCATTTCAATTATACTCATCACAAACTTATTCATCTTAGCCCTAGCATCTACGACCATTATTGGAGCATACTTAGACAATTGAGTGAACTTTAGAGCATACTCATTCACACTCATACTTCCTTGACGAAGGTTAATGAACTCTTCCACCTTAGTTTCCCTAATCTTAAGGGGAAAGAATCTATTAAGAAATACAGATTTAAAAACTTTCCATTCTATGGGACCCACTCCTACCAGCCTTGCCTCTTTACATTGGTCGTACCACACTTGAGCAACACCTTTCAATTGATAAGCGGCCAGTTTTGCCTTCTCTACTGGAGTCACCTTCATAATAGCAAGTACCTTATAGACATCATCGATAAACTATTGAGGGTCTCCTCAACTTGGGAGCCATAAAATTCTGTAGGGTTCATCCTCATAAAGTCCCTCACTCTTGAAGCCGTCGTACGGATATTTGGGTTCACGGGGACTACCAACTCTCTAGTAGCTTGTGTCGTTATGGCTTGGGCCAATATTTGAAAAGTCGACCTAAACTCCGGATTTGTTACATTCTCTACAAATGATTTATCGGAGCTTGAGGAGGAGCTCCTTGTTCCACATTGTCACTCTCCATCCTTCTAGCAGCCCTTCAAGTAGTCATATTTAGAAGAACATAGGGCAAATATTAGGAGAGAGAGATATTATAGAGTTGAACTCTATGGCATGACTTAAGAGTAATGAAAGAAGTGAAGTTTCCTAATCAACTTGTAGCCTTTCATTCATAAATGTGGCGCGCTTCACACTCACGAACAAGACTCTACTAGACGTGGCTTATAAGACATCATCCTAGGACCATTCTAAACCTTGTGCTCTAATTACCAAGTTTGTCATGACCAAGGGGTACCCCCTAGATGTAACATGACATATAGAATATGGAAGGACTCCATACAAGCCACTTAGTCCTCATAACATAAGAAATAGAACAATAAGAGTAAAACACATTTCAAGTCTAAAAAGTTTTTCATAAAAGAAAGTGGAAGTCTAGACACTTATCTCATCTTAGCCATATATTACAATATCGAATGAAATTCAGCCTAGCCCATACATCATGTCCAAAAATACATGAAAGAAACTAAGGATAGGAAATCCGTCCTCGAATCATGAGGACTCACCAAGCTCGGGAAATAACCAAGTCAAAGCTCTAGCCACAAAACTGTCGACCCTGACTGTCGGACCCTACATTTGGGAAAAATGTAGGTAAGAGTATGCGTTAATACAAAACTGCACTAAGTATGATAACTATGTATAAAAGCATTTAAAACATGCTAAAAGGGACATTTCATTTCAAAGCATGCAATTTACCAAGTTTAAACATCATCATAAAGATAGTTGGAAAACATAAGTCATAACATCATCTTCAATGCACGATAGCACCATCTTTAAAACCTTTGAACACTACGAGATACTTCTTTAAGTATGTTTTAATTCATTATTAGTCTTGTTGTGGGAATAAGCCTTAACCGACATTAAGACCATGTGAACTATAACATGGAATTCGGTGTCTCCCACATCGAAAAAGGTTGGTCTGCTTGCCTAAGGTACAACTGGTAACTCTTAGCTTAAGTGGATCCACTAGATAAATAACCTACGGGGGCTCACAGTTTATGGGATATGGAGATTTCTACTAGAAACCTGGACTTAACTACGTGAAGGCTTCCATCTCGTGAGAAATACTTTGGAAAACCCAAACTCTACTATGTGAGAGTTCCCATTTGGAAGCCCGGACTCAACTACATGTGAGCCTCCATCTCATTTCAATATCCACTCGGTGCTAAGCATAAATCCCACGAATTACTTATTAAGTCTTAACTTAACTCATGTCTCATGGAAGGATGTCCTTGACAACCAATCCAAATTAGTTCATTAGGATAGCTCATTAGATCATGCGTGAGCAACTTATCGCCATCCATGATCACTTTTACTTTTAGATTCAATTAGGTGAGAAAAGCCTTTCAACCTTAGAATCTTCATTATATGAGAAAACATTTCACATCATGCTAATTATGTGTTCATGAGAATGTCCTTTCAATCAACACCACAACAGTACGATAATCATTGACATTTAACTCTCAAAGCATCCTTAAAGCATTTACATGAATTTCATGAAGACAAGCATAAACTCATACTTACTCTTTCAAAGTTCAAAACCTACTTTCAATCACCACATCTAAAATCCAAACATTAGATAAAGATTTCATCATTATTTCATGTGATCCTATCACTTCATGCATCAATTCATAAAATTCATCTTTCATCAACAAAGACCCACATCTTAAGATCAGAGTTGAGAAATATGAGAATTGCATGTGTTGTTATGGATACCTAATAAAAACCAAAGGAAATCATCAATCCATGCTTAATATAACATAATTCAATCATTAGAATTAAGTTTGAAAGGAAACCATCACTTTTGATTCAAACCCTAACAATTAGCAATTGCTATCTTTTTGAAATTGGATTTTGAAGGAACTCCATGGATGGAAGATGTCCATGGATGAAAGCTACCATACCTTAACAACAAAGCCCAATTCGAAGCTTCAATGGAGGAATTGAGACTTGACCTTGATCCTAGCTTGAACTTCCTTCTTCTTGTTCTTCTTTTTCTAGTTTCTAGAGAGAGAAATATTTTAAAGGAGAGCTTTAGGGGATTTATTCTGGGTTTTGGGAATAATGACTTGAATGGGTTATAGAGTTAAAATCACATATATAGGTGTACTAAGCTTAGGCAAAACAACCTCACTTTATTTTAATTAAAAATGAAATTACCCAAATAACCCTCAATTTACAGTGCACTGCCTAAGGACCACGTGAGGTCCCACAAGTTGTGGTCTTCACCACGAGCCCTGGTCCCCTTCGTGGACCATGGGACAGTAGCTAGGCAGCCCCTCCCTTAACCCCCTAGATGCTAAGGCATCTTCACGACCCTTCCCATGATTATGGTCCCTACCACGAGTCGAGGTGCCCTCTGTGGTCCATGGACCAGTGGCTAGGGTTGCCATGTCTTGATCCCCACATGGTCAAGTCAAGTCCACGACCCCTCCCATAGTCGTGGTGGGCTTCACGAGCTGTCAAGTGGCTTGTGGGGAGGGTGAACTTTTGGGGCCGTGTTGGCATGGCTACTGCCTCCCCACCACGATACCTCCCACTACTCATGGTAAGGTTGGGTGCCTAGGAAAAACTAGGTTGTCAAAACCTCCTTCTTGGCTCTAGCCCTCACGCAATTATCCCTAGTTTAGTCTACTAGTTTCCGGGTCTTTACACTAGTTAATGCATTCAACTATATAATCACAACCCAAGGAAAGGGGTTTAGCAAAACATAGAGAAAAATAAGAAAGCGTTACCAATGAAATTTTCCATCTTATTTGACAACGATATGCAATTCCCAAATGCTGAAATTGAAGCTAAAAATCTCACAATCTCTAAATCTCTACTCCAAAATGTAAAAACTCAAAAACCCAGAAGACAACAATGTGGGAATTCCTTCTCTTCTTTTCAAAATTGCATTTATACATTCCCAAAATTTCAACAAAGAGTCAACTCGGCAAGGTAAGTCGAGTTACCCACCAGTTCGGTGATCCACCGAGTTGCTCCTTTCATTTTTTTAGCTTGACTTTTTCATCAAAGATTTTTGTAACTTTCAGTGAGCTAAATCGCCATCACCGATCTCTTTGGCATGTCGCCGAATCGCTTGTCTACTCACCAAGTTGGTTTCATCCATGGGCTGGCATGCTGGAACTTTAGGTGAGCTGAAGGTCCACTCGGCGAGTCGCTAAGTGGCTTTGGCGAGTACCAACCTTTCTTTCCTTCAACTTTTTGTCACGACCCAAGTCTAGGGCTTAGACGTGACCGGCGAATGGGGAACCCGAGGGAACCCCAAACAAGCCTCATAGCATATCATTACACATCCTTGGTCGCGGAAGCAATTAAAATGACCATAAGCGTTACGCATAATCAAGGGGAAATTGGGACTAAGGGAGCAAGACAAAAAGAGAATAATACATAAATACCATAGATGAGTCAAGCTCAAACATAATACACAACTTGTCCAACACCACCTCTAAACATGGATACTTAGCGGGGCCGAGACAAACTACCGGGCTCACCCTCATAGTCAATACATAATTAAAAAGGAAAAGGTCTTATACATAACAAAAGATCATGAGCAACGTCCCGGAATGGAGGACCCACCAATAACCTTGATAGGAAATCGTATTAGCCACGTGGAGGAGGATGGTCAGACGGTGCTTCGGTCCCTACATGGTGACATCATGTAGGCATAGAGTATGCATTAGTATGTTTGAATGTACTAAGTATATGGGATGCAATGCAATGTAACAATGGATGGACATTATAGGCAAAATGCATAATCGTACCCGATAGATGACATATTAATGAGATGATATGTATAATGATGCTTATATAAAAATCATATTTAGTAGGGCATAGCATATGTGTAGTGAGTGACCATCAATATAGCATTTCCAAGGCCTACCACCCCCTTGGAGAGGCGAAAGAGGTACAAACCCCTTAATGTGGTTACCCGGGCCTACCACCCCCCGAGCTAGGGACCAAGGTACAAACCCCTCGATATGGTTATACGGGCCTACTACCCCCGTACTAGGCAACCAAGGTACCAACCCCTTGATACGGTTACCCGCGCCTACAACCCCCGAGCTAGGCTTGGTCGACTCACACACCATATAGAGAAAATCATATACATGTATCCATTTCATCATCATTTCAATACTTATATAATCATCCGACTCATAGGACGTACATTGGACCTTCCATTTCATAAGAATTCTATAAATGACATTTTATCAAACATATGGTGGGCTATTTGTTCATGTAAATAAAATCATGTGTTTCAAGAGTACTAAGTCCAACCAATTTTCAAAATCTATATAAAACAGCCCACCAACAACATACATATATATATACATATATAACAACCTTCATAATTTGATCATGGAGGCATGAAAACCATAAACATCACATAATAATACCATTTCATGAAAATATGCAAGATAGACCTTAATAGGGTGTGTAGTAGTGATTCCATAATTCAAGAGTTCATAAATGATCATAAGGACCCATAAACTTGAAGTAAAATAGAGGATAAATGGTTGGACTTGTGGAAAGGAAGGTTTCCACAATCAACCCACATACCTCAACTTTGGAGAATTCTTGATGAAGATTGGAATGGAGAATTGCTTGAGATTGAATCTTGAATCCGGAATTAAAGCTTGGGATTCTTGAATTTGGTGGATGATCTTGGTGGAATTTTTGGAGAGGGCTTAGAGAGTGTTCTTGGATGTTTTGAAGTTAAATGACTAAGTATGGATATGTCCCCTTTTTATAAAAAACGTCCCAACACTTAGAAAAAAATGAGGCGGGTGAACAGTGTTTTCGGCTACTGGAATTTGCATTTTCTGTCGGACAGGTTTTACGAAAACGGTCATAACTCCTTCATACTAACTCGGAATGAGGTGAAACAAATTGCGTTGGAAAGCTAACTCATAGATATTCAATTTTGATAGTTTGAGCTCCTTCCAGTTCCTTGTGTGCTGAGAGATATACCCCTTTAAAGTTGACCCTCAAAATCGCATTTTTTGCGATTTTCGAATTTTGATACGGTTGCTCTAAAATTCGGGTTAGACCCATTTCCCACTCAATTTGACCCCCTGAATAAGAATATGAAGTCGAATTTTCGAAATGATGCACGGATTTTGAGATATATGGAAATTACAATTTTAGGTGTTTCCGAAGCACATTTTTGAGCATTTTTGGGGTCGTTTCAATATCTCCCCCTTGGGAACATTCGTCCCCGAATGTCAAAGAAATGTACATGAGAGACATAAATATGGCAAATTCAGCCCACATAAGGATGCAACAATGCACTTACACCTCATTTCAAAAACTTCAATATAGTTGTAAAACCACAATGAACTTGTTAACTTAAGCATGAATGTATGCAATGACATGGTGGCTGAACTTAAGACCTGAGATTTTATAAAGGGCTTAGATCAATACCTTAAGCTTGAGTGGAGTGGAAAAGATAAGGATATCGCCTTTGCATGTCCGCTTCGGCCTCCCAAGTAGCACTTTCAACTTGTTGATTTCTCCAAAGGACTTTAACGGAAGCCACATCTTTGTTTCTCAATCTCTTCACTTGTCTATCTAAAATCTGGATCGGAACCTCTTCATAGGTCAAATTATCTTCAACAACACCCATAACATCAAGAGGCACGATGGCATTCGGATCACCCACACACTTCCTCAACATAGACATATGAAATACCGGATGAACCAAATCCATTTCGCTAGGCAATTCCAACTCATAAGCTACCTTGCCAATTCTCCTCATCACCTTATAAGGACCCACGTATTTTGGGCTCAACTTGCCCTTCTTACCAAAACGAACCACACCCTTCATGGGTGACACCTTCAAATAGACCCAATCACCAACTTGGAATTCAAGAGCCCTTCTCCTCACATCGGCATAGGACTTTTGGCGACTTTGGGCCGTCTTCAACCTTTCTCTAATCATCCTAACCTTCTCAAGAGCCTCCATAACTAGATCTGGTCCTAACAAGGCCACCTCACCAACCTCAAACCATCCAACCGGTGATCTACAACGCCTCCCATAGAGAGCCTCAAAAGGAGCCATACCGATGCTAGAATGATAACTATTGTTATAGGCAAACTCAATCAATGGAAGATGATCATCCTAACTACCCTTAAGTTCCAATACACAAGCCCTAAGCATATCCTCAAGTGTTTGGATAGTCCTTTCGGCTTGTCCATCCGTTTGCGGGTGAAAGGCCGTAGTAAGCTTAACTCTCGTACCTAGACCCCTTTGAAAGGACTTCCAAAAGTGTGAAGTAAATTGAGTACCACGGTCCGATATGATGGATAGAGGAATCCCATGCAACCTTACCAAGTCATGAATATATAATCTTGCATAATCTTCCGCCCCATATGTTGTCTTTACCGGTAGAAAATGAGCCGATTTTGTCATCCTATCAACCACCACCCAAATAGAATCAAAACTTTTCTAGTCTTGGGTAAACCAACTACAAAATCCATATTAATTTCTTCCCACTTCCAAGTAGGAATCTCTATGTCTTGGGTTAGGCCACCCGGCCTTTGATGTTCGGCCTTGACTTGTTGGCAACTATGACAACCGGAGACGAATTTGGCAATGTCCTTCTTCATGCCTCCCCACCAATACACATCTCTCAAATCTCTATACATTTTGGTGGAACCGGGGTGGATGGAGTAGGAAGAATTATGAGCCTCCTCAAGAATTTTCTCCCTCAAACCATCAAGACAAGGCACACACAACCTACCTTGGTACCTAAGGGTACCATCTCCCCCTTGGGAGAAAACTTCCACCTTACCCTCTTTCACCAAGGCCTTCAATTCTAACAAAGAAGAGTCAAGATCTTGTTTTTCTATCACCTCGTCAACCAAGGAAGACCTAGCACCATCAACAACGACCACACCACCATTACCAACCTCTTTCAACCTAACCCCCAACCTAGCCAACCGATGCACCTCCCTAGCCATTTCCCTATCACCAATATCAACATGAGCTAGGCTACCCATAGACACCCTACTCAAAGCATCCGCCACCACATTAGCTTTACCGGGATGATAATGCACACTCATATCATAATCTTTAAGAAATTCTAGCCACCTTCTTTGTCTCAAGTTGAGATCTTTTGGGTGAAGACATATTGGAGGCTCTTATGATCGGTAAACACATCAACATGTACCCCATACAAGTAATGACGCCAAATCTTTAAAGCAAACACCACCGCGGCTAATTCAAGATCATGCGTAGGATAGTTCTTTTCATGCACTTTGAGTTGTCTAGAAGCATAGGCTATCACCTTACCATTTTGCATTAGAACACAACCCAAACCAACTCTAGAAGCATCACAATACACAACAAATCCCTCAAGCCCATCCGGTAGTGATAATATAGGAGCGGACACAAGTTTATCTTTCAAGGTTTGAAAACTCCTTTCGCACTCATCGGTCCACTCAAACTTAGCCTTCTTTTGTGTCAACTTAGTCATGGGAGAAGCAATAGAAGAAAACCCATTCACAAATCTCCGGTAGTAACCCGCTAAGCCCAAGAAGCTCCTAATATCCGACGGGGTCAATGGCCTAGGCCAATTTCTAATCACATCGGTCTTCTTAGGGTCTACCTTAATACCATCCCCGACACCACATGACCTAGGAAGGCAACCTCCCTCAACCAAAATTCACACTTTTCATACTTGGCATACAACTTCTCCTCTCTCAATCTTTGCAACACCACCCTCAAGTGACCCATATGTTCTACCTCGCTATGCGAATAGATTAAAATATCATCAATGAAGACCACAACAAAGGAATCAAGGTAGGGTTTAAAGACTCTATTCATTAGGTCCATAAAGATAGCCGGTGCATTGGTCAACCCAAAGGACATGACCACAAATTCATAATGCCCATACCTAGTCCGGAAGGCTGTCTTAGGAATGTCACACTCCCTCACCTTCACTTGATGATACCCAGACCGAAGATCAATCTTAGAGAAGTGGTTAGCCCCTTGCAATTGGTCGAACAAGTCATCAATCCTAGGAAGAGGATATTTATTCTTGACGGTGACCTTATTGAGTTGCCGGTAATCAATACACATCCTAAGGGACCCATCTTTCTTCTTCACAAACAACACCGGTGCACCCCATGGTGATTGGCTAGGCCTAATAAAACCCTTCTCCAACAAGTCCCTCAATTGTTCTTTCAACTCCTTTAACTCCGCCGGGGCCATACGGTAAGGGGGAATAGAAATAGGTTGAGTATCGGGGAGGAGGTCTATGCCAAAATCTATTTCCCTTTCGGGAGGAACACCGGGAAGGTCATTAGGAAAGACATCAAGAAATTCATTTACGACCGGAACTAACTCTATTGGAAGGGTTTTGGACTCCACATCTCTAACCCTCACAAGGTGATAGAGACACCCCTTAGAGATCAACTTACGGGCTTTAATGCAAGAGATGAACCTACCCTTGACTACCACATTTTGGCTTTCCCATTCAAGAATGGGTTCACTAGGGAATTGGAATTTGACCCTACGGGTTCTACAATCAATGGAAGCATAGTATGCATGCAACCAATCCATCCCAAGAATAACATCAAAATCGACCATGTTCAACTCAACAAGATCACAAGGCAATATTTTATGCAAGATGCAAATAGGACAATTCCTATAGACCTTCCTAGCAACCATATATGCACCAATAGGAGTAGACACCTTATATGACTCATGCAACAAGTCGGGCTCAACATGAAACTTCTTGGCAACAAAGGGGTGACAAAAGAAAGAGAGGCACCCGGATCAATTAATGCATATACATCAAAGTCAAAGATTTTCAACTGAGCACGTAACGACGTCGGGGACTTCATCGACCCCTTGCCTCCCATGCAAAGCATAAAATCGATTGTGCCTTGGGGCACCACCTTGTCGGCCCCCTCTCCCCAAAGGAACTGCATTGGCACCTTGTGGACGGACCTCCTTACCCTTGTTGTGATTCCGAGGACAATCTATTGCCTTGTGCCCCATTTCCCCACAACTATAGCAAGCACCGGTATTTCTCAAGCACGGGCCACCATGACCCTTACCACACTTCGGACATACATCAATAGGACCCATACCACCAACACCTTGGGCCCTTGGAACATCATTGGCAAACCCCTTATGGGGCGCATGAGAAGACCCTTGGCCTTGATGAAACCGGCCTCCCCTTCGACTTTGGAACTTGCCCTCAAAACGGGCCCTCTTGGCCTCATGACCCCTCCTCTTCCTCAACTTCTCCTCCTCCATTTGTTCGGCATAGACCATCAAGCGGGACAAGTCCATGTCACTAATCAACATTGCGGACCGGCATTCTTCACTCACTAGGTCGGACACACCCATCACGAATTTATTCATTCTAGATCGTGAGTCGGCAACCAAGTGTGGAGCATATCTTGAAAGTTGGTTAAACTTGAGGGCATACTCCCTCACACTCATAGACCCTTGTTTTAAATTCATGAACTCCACCAATTTGGCTTCCCTAAGCTCAAGAGGAAAGAATCGATTAAGGAAAGCCGTTTTGAACACTTCCCCAGGCACCACATAGTTTGCCCCCTTCTCTTCTTTCCATTGGTTGTACCATATTTGGGCCACCCCTTTTAGTTGGTAGGCCGCCAACTCCGCCTTATCTTCGACCTCATGCCCATGATAGCTAATATCTTGTGGACTTCATCAATGAACTCTTGAGGGTCTTCATCTAATTTAGACCCATAGAATTCCAGGGGATTCATCCGCACGAAGTCTCTCACCCGAGATGCCGGGGTAGGAGCCTGAGGAACTTGGGCCCCGTGGTTGGCTTGATTAGCCATAGCTTGAGCAAATAAAGTAAGGGCATCCCGAAGATCCCCATTGGTCGGTTGTTCCTCGGGTGCGCGGGCTCGTTTTCCTCTTGTATTAGGCATGATCTAGCATAACATAGAACAACCGTTAGGGGAAAAAAACTTAATTCAACTCTACCGCACGACTTAGAACATGAAGAAGGGAAACATTTTCTAAAACGTCTCATAGCCTCCTACTCATAATTGTGGTGCACAACACAACCATGAATCGGACTCTAATCAACGCGGTGTGTTGGACTCCGAGGATCTATCAACCTAGTGCTCGATACCAAGTTTGTCACGACCCAAGTCTAGGGCTTAGACGTGACCGGCGAATGGGGAACCCGAGGGAACCCCAAACAAGCCTCAAAGCATATCATTACACATCCTTGGTCGCGGAAGCAATTAAAATGACCATAAGCGATACGCATAATCAAGGGCAAATTGGGACTAAGGGAGCAAGACAAAAAGAGAATAATACATAAATACCATAGATGAGTCAAGCTCAAACATAATACACAACTTGTCCAACACCACCTCTAAACATGGATACTTAGCGGGGGCCGAGACAAACTACCGGGCTCACCCTCATAGTCAATACATAATTAAAAAGGAAAAGGTCTTATACATAACAAAAGATCATGAGCAACGTCCCCTAATGGAGGACCCACCAATAACCTTGATAGGAAATTGTATTAGCCACGTGGAGGAGGATGGTCAGACGGTGCTCCGGTCCCTACATGGTGACATCATGTAGGCATAGAGTATGCATTAGTATGTTTGAATGTACTAAGTATATGGGATGCAATGCAATGTAACAATGGATGGACATTATAGGCAAAATGCATAATCGTACCCGATAGATGACATATTAATGAGATGATATGTATAATGATGATTATATAAAAATCATATTTAGTAGGGCATAGTATATGTGTAGTGAGTGACCATCAATATAGCATTTCCAAGGCCTACCACCCCCTTGGAGAGGCAAAAGAGGTACAAACCCCTCAATGTGGTTACCCGGGCCTACCACCCCCCGAGCTAGGGACCAAGGTACAAACCCCTCGATATGGTTATACGGGCCTACTACCCCCCGTACTAGGCAACCAAGGTACCAACCCCTTGATACGGTTACCCGAGCCTACAACCCCCCGAGCTAGGCTTGGTCGACTCACACACCATATAGAGAAAATCATATACATGTATCCATTTCATCATCATTTCAATACTTATATAATCATCCGACTCATAGGACGTACATTGGACCTTCCATTTCATAAGAATTCTATAAATGACATTTTATCAAACATATGGTGGGCTACTTGTTCATGTAAATAAAATCATGTGTTTCAAGAGTACTAAGTCCAACCAATTTTCAAAATCTATATAAAACAGCCCACCAACAACATACATATATATATACATATATAACAACCTTCATAATTTGATCATGGAGGCATGAAAACCATAAACATCACATAATAATACCATTTCATGAAAATATGCAAGATAGACCTTAATAGGGTGTGTAGTAGTGATTCCATAATTCAAGAGTTCATAAATGATCATAAGGACCCATAAACTTGAAGTAAAATAGAGGATAAATGGTTGGACTTGTGGAAAGGAAGGTTTCCACAATCAACCCACATACCTCAACTTTGGAGAATTCTTGATGAAGATTGGAATGGAGAATTGCTTGAGATTGAATCTTGAATCCGGAATTAAAGCTTGGGATTCTTGAATTTGGTGGATGATCTTGGTGGAATTTTGGAGAGGGCTTAGAGAGTGTTCTTGGATGTTTTGAAGTTAAATGACTAAGTATGGATATGTCCCCTTTTGATAAAGACCGTCCCAACACTTAGAAAAAAAATGAGGCGGGTGAACAGTGTTTTCGGCTACTGGAATTTGCATTTTCTGTCGGACAGGTTTTACGAAAACGGTCATAACTCCTTCATACTAACTCGGAATGAGGTGAAACAAATTGCGTTGGAAAGCTAACTCATAGATCTTCAATTTTGATAGTTTGAGCTCCTTCCAGTTCCTTGTGTGCTGAGAGATATGCCCCTTTAAAGTTGACCCTCAAAATCGCATTTTTTGCGATTTTCGAATTTTGATACGGTTGCTCTAAAATTCGGGTTAGACCCATTTCCCACTCAATTTGACCCCTGAATAAGAATATGAAGTCGAATTTTCGAAATGATGCACGGATTTTGAGATATATGGAAATTACAATTTTAGGTGTTTCCGAAGCACATTTTCGAGCATTTTTGGGGTCGTTTCA
The DNA here is from genome assembly GCA_029007595.1 of Solanum commersonii. NCBI lineage: Eukaryota > Viridiplantae > Streptophyta > Magnoliopsida > Solanales > Solanaceae > Solanum > Solanum commersonii. Next base: position 1,233,970 of record JAJTWQ010000055.1, on the reverse strand, counting down.
CTTTTTCAGCTCTTTTGCTCCTTTTTGGCTTGTAATGTCCTTGTCTTGCTCTTTATCCTTTATTGTTTCATATCAACATTTAACATAAGTTATGAGCATCAAATAGGCATTGAGGACACTAAATCCTTGAATAATAAGCCCAAAATGAATCGAAATTCCTGACTCATCAACACCTCCAACTTAAACTTTTGCTTGTCCTCCAGTAAAACACAAGATCAATTAGGCCAACAGACAAGTCTACAAATAGTGCTACTTGAGACTCAACATGAATGTACACAAGGTTCAATCTAGACATGCAATGTTCAATTGTGCACTAACATTTTCAAACTATGACAAACCATCATCAAATAGAGTTCAAGCTCACAATGCTCACTCCAAATGTAAATCCATGCTCAACAAGATTATTTGAATACCCTCACATCAAGGATAATTCCATCCTCTTACAAAGGCCATCAAAGATTCATAACTTAAGGAATCAAAATTGACTTTCACTTTCTCAATGATAAACACATGCATGATTTTACCCATAGGCTTACCCACTTTTTCCGCGTAACACTTCATTCGACTTATGCAAGATCACCAAGGTCTTTTAAGGCTTGTAACTGGACTGAGGGTAACGGTATGATCATTTTGGTTCAGTGACTTCTACCTTCATGAAGCATGTCTTGAATTTCCCTTCTTCTCCTTTTCTTTCACTCATTTCATCTTCACAACCCACCCCTGGTATATTCAAGCACAAAATTTCTTGGATGGCTTATCGAATACCCCTTTTCTTTCCACCAATGCTTCAAATTTCTTTTTACATTTTTTTTCTTGTTTTTCTTTCTTTCTCTCTTTTTTTATATATGAAGGGGTTCCATCTTTTTCAAAACAAGTCTTCAAGGGTGGATTTCACAAACTTATTTCTCAATTTCTTTTCTCATTTTTACCATACCCCCAACTTAGGATTTTGGCCTAAGTTGGATATTCAAATGGACCAAGGCTTTATGAAGGTTTTAGGTGGGTAGAAAAGGGCAAAATGTTTTCGTGTTTCATCCAAAAAAAAGGTTAGGCTCAAATGGTGCCAAGCTAGGTTCACACTCTCACAAGGTGGTCACAATGAGGAATAATAGCAATTTGGTTCACTCTCAAAAAATTTGTTCCTAAGATCATCTCTTTCATTCCCCAATGCTAGTCAATTGGACCAACGGGGTAAGTTCTAATTATCATCAAACACATATTTCAAGAAAACCTCACCACATAAGACATTTAACACAATTATCGATCATGAATTCTATAAGTTACACTTGTGTGAAACGATCATTACAAGACTCACTTCGACAATTAAATAATCACAATGAGATGCTAAGAGTTCACAGATGACTTGTGCAACTCAAATTTGCCTCACTGGACTTGCACAAACATATCGTTCAATCAAGAGCACTATTTAAGTCATCAGAATTGATCACAACCGATACTCAAATATGTAAGAGAACATCCACAACATTCACACATCAAGAAATCAGGAGATGGATCAATGGGATTAAAAATCAACATTCACAAATTTAGCTATAATAAACAAGAAGTTTCGAACACAACCAAAAGTAGTAAAACAATAAATCATCCAAAACAAAAACAAAAAAAAAAACCAAATACAACCCAAGGGGATAGGTATGAGGATACCCTTACCCCACCAAAAAAAATTAAATAGTGTCCTCAATGTAAGATAAAATAAATGTCTCAAAAGTAGATAAAAACAGGAAGAGAGTCAAGATCCCCTTGTTTCGCTAAACTTAAGGTGATTGTTGTGCATCTGGCTCTCCCAATCTCGGCATCAATGCCTGGCTCTCCACCAATAGTGGGTTGCGATACACTGGGACCAATCATCGATGTGTCCCGCAATGAGGCCTCTATACCAAGCTAGACCAAATCACCCTCAAGATCCTCCAAGTCCTCGTACACCGCATCCTCTCGAGTCGCTACCCCCTCATCAGTCTCTGGCGCATCTGACTCATTACCATCAGCAGCTAAAGCAGCATCTCTGGTCACAATAGCCGGAGGGATCTCAAAAATAGCTAGAACATCTAAAGTGGGCCTCTTGGGAAAGTCCACTCCACCACAAAGCATAGAATTTTATGTGGACTTTAGCTCGTCCAAGTCATGGCGAAGTCCAACAATATCAACCCTCAAGGCTACAAAATTAGTGGCCTGGTGATCACTCTGCTCACATGCCTCCACCCTCGCAATCAGTGCATCTAAAGCTTGGCCATGGGACGCAATCAACTCGTGTTGTCCCCGTAGCTCTTCCTGAATGGGGGCAAGTGTGGTTTTAATAGATCGCTCAATCATGGAGGGGACAACTGCCTCAACTCTTAAAGCACGTACATCGGTCAATGGGCGAGGTGGCCCATCTTATAAATCATGGCCTGAATCAATGGAGGGGAGGTAGCAGCAGCAAAAGTAGTAGGAGTGGAGGAGCTAAGCTTACCTGTCGGCTCACTGGCTATAGTAGAAGGAGTAGTATGCATCTCCAAGGTCTCTACATCGGCAACTGGGGATGTATCCACCGGTGCTTTCCTCCTCTTCTTGGACTCATCCTTCATATACTCCACCTCGATCTATCGAATGTCATTAGAAGAGGTAGGAGTAACCTCAACATGAGTCTTGTCCACGAACAGCAATCTAGCCTGGCAACATAGATCACTAATGAGGAATGGAAAGGGTAAGGAGGTTTGACTATATTTTTCCCTCATGGCTATCTCCAGCGAAATAATCAATCCTAAGTTTAGCTTCTCTCGATCAATAATGCACCCCAAAAGTGCAGCTTTTGAGTGATGGAGGATGGACACATTCTGCAACGGCATCAAGGTACTGCGGATGAACCCGAACCAATACCAAGCAGTAACATGAATATCCCTCTTCTCAATAGGGACCCCTGCATCCATCCATGAAGGTGACACATCTGACAGTACTGGGGCCAACCACCCCTTCAAGTCGTCCAATGACTTGGTGTTGAATGTAGTAGTCAAGTTTGGATTACCCAGACTGTGCAAGTAAATAACTCATTTATATTGTTCTTGCTGCATTTGACCTTCTTCCCATGCACCTCAACAAATTCTAACAGTGCCCCTGCTCCAGCCTTCTTCTTCCCTTTCGAGGGTGGCGGAGGTGCCTAGGCTAGGGGCACTTATGGTGCTTGATCTTCTGCCTATGTTGGATGTGGTGGAGGTGTCGGGAGTCTCATTGGATCATGCAGCTCTTTGAAGAGCAACTCAACACATTTGCGCTTCAGGGTTTGATCATTAGCTGGTTCGGACTCATAGACTACAGTCTTGGACCTAACATCTTCCTAACTTTCAGACTCAGATGTAGTGAGGTGGGTGGTGTAGACACTCATGCTGTCGGAGTTGGAGTTGCTCGAACTAGGCTCCGTAGTTTGTTTACCCTTACCCCAACCACTTGTCAGAGTGGTTCGAGGTCTCGTAGGTCTTAGAAGTGCAACATCCATAGAAATTTCTACTCTTTTTTCCCTTTTGCATTGTTAAGGACCCTTAACTGGAAATTTTGGTCTGGCCATGTCTGTCAAAAAAAAAGTAAAAATAAGAATTCGGTAAAACGGGTTAGTAAAATATCATGATTTAAAAGTGCAAAAAACCTCGCCAATCAACTCGGTGAGTCGCTGAACTTTAGAAAGCTCGTCAAAAATTACAAAATAAAATATCATAATTTCAGCATAAAACAGCAAGGTAAAAGATCATTCGATGAGGCACCGAACCTAATTGGCAAGGCAAAAGTAGCTTGCCAAATTTTACAGAGTAATTCCTAAAAATTGGGATTTAAAAAGGCAAGGTCAAAGACATTCAGTGAGTGGCCGAGTCAACTCGGCAAGCACATGCATGTGGTCGAAAATCATACAAAATCAAACACCTATATTTCAGGGCAAAAAGGCCATGAAGGGAGTTAGTCGGTGAACTGTTGAGTCATTCCGCAAGCTAGACTAAGCTCACCAAACAGCCCATCGTGCCAAAATTTTACCCCTACTCACAATTCTCAACGCTCAATCTATGATAACCAAATCAAAGCCTCATTCTACACAATTCAAGACTAGCCCATACCATAACTTACCCCGGGGTACTCAGATTTCCCCCAAATTATCTAGATTCGACCAAACAACGCCTTTGCCCTGAAGAACGACATCACCTGATCCATCATTCAAAAAATTAAAGTTGTTTGGTGCAATTCGGGTTACTCAGACTTCGACCACACCAAACCCAACATGCACAACCTCTATTCAAACAATTTAAACCGAAACATCAATTTAATTAGGCCATACAGAAAACCTAACATGATCGATTACCCTACAATATTCAATCATTGATTAAACACACAAAGATACACATTAGATCCATCGAATACACAAGCATGCTTATATTACGACATGAAATTAAGGCTAATTTAGGACACCAACCTCAGAAGTACAAAAGGAAATAATGAGGGCAAAACCAAAAGCGAGCAAGGCAAAGAACTCCAATCACACAATGAGACTCACACAAAAATTCAGTAGAAAATAAGATCTAATATGAAGTTGAGAGAATACAAGAGCCAAAAAGTTCAAAATATGGAGAGGCTCATTAATGTTGTCGATCCACTCGGCTACGTGCCTCAATCGGCGAGGCTCAATCGGCGAGGCTCATTAATGTTGTCGATCCACTCGGCGACGTGCCGAATTGATTTTTGTCTGCCAAACTTTCAAGAACTCCAACTATTTTGTTGGTCAAAAAGGGCAATCAATATCGAGTTCGCTGAACCACTCAGCGATTCGCCAAGTAGGTTCTGAGGTCGCCCTTCAGCCTATTACTCCCAAACTTTGAATTTTCAACCTGCACATCCAAAAAAATTTATCTACATTCTGAAAAGTAAAAACTTGTATTGATTCCCAAAAAGTGCCTTATTTAACGTCGTGCCACAACGTAGTCATGGGATCATGTCTCATTTTTCAGGTTCACCAAAGTATCACTTAAGAGCCCATCTTTTTGCCTTGGATTTAAATGAGCCAAGATCTGACCCATCTGTGTTTCCAACTACTTAATGGATATCGAGTGTGATGTGACCGTTTGGTTAAGGAAAGAGACGTTGCCTTTTATTTCCTTTAGCACCTTGTTCGATCCTTCCACTTTGTTTAGAATACGAGTAAGCATATCCTCGGTTAGAAAATTTTCCAGATCAACCCTTAGTTCTTTCGGCTTTTGACGCTCATGTAGAGGCACATAGCGATCTTTGTTGCCATCCTGATCCCTCGAATTTGCACCACGGTCACTCCATGCATGATCTGGACTCTCCAACCATCATCCCGATCTCTAAGCACATATTCATTGTGCATGGCCTCAAAGTGTGCTTCATCGGGATTTATACCACTATTAATTCAGACCACATTCACATCCTTACTTCCACTTCCCATGACATGTTTTGTCAATAAGTCCATTTGGGAATTTTCGTCATCTCATCAAAAAGGGATGATGATATGTCAAACGGTTATCACGTGATTCAGTCTCGAATGAGCTGGTCTGCCACACCTTTGTTAACCATGTCGTGGTAAAAATATTTCAATAACTCATTGTTCAGTAGCCTGTAAATTGGACATTAGAGTAGAAACTTTTGGAACTTTAACCATGTCTCATGGATAGGTTCACCATCAACTTGCTTGAAGTTCTAAATATTATCCCTCAACTTAACCATCTTTGAAGGAGGGAAAAACCTTTCACAAAACGCATCGCTGAGTTCCTCCCAAAAGGTGATTAAATCCCTTAGTAGTTCAGTCAACCACTTTGTTGTTTCTCCCAGTAGATAAAAGGGAAACAAACGAAGACGGACTGACTCTTGAGTGATGTTCGGAGGAAAACAGATAGCCCCCGCACTTCCCAACTGATCCTCAAATACATCATGCAAATTCTGATGTCATCGTTGTTCCCAAGTTGGCTGGTGTTTCTCCCATTTACACTTATCTCTTCACATGTTTTAGAGCATCCAACAAATAACACAAAAAAGATAATTCAACTACAAAAAATCAGTTCACGATAAAACTTCAATAAACGAATTCTAAACACCACTCCCCGGCAGCGACGCCATTTTTTATAACGCTCAACTACACTTTATCTAATTCTATGTGTAGGCAATCGATAATAAGTATAAACCAAACTAAGAGTTGGGGTCAATCCAACAAGGAGTGATACAGTAGAGAATTCAATCAAGAAGTAAAATGGTGTCCTAACTGTTTTAGAGGTAACACACTCGCAACAATAAAACAAATCACAAAGTTCCAATGATTAATATCAAATGGGGGGATTTAGGGAACCAATTTAGGACAACTAAAATAGGAAGTAAACAACTAGAGTTTTGTCACAGCTCAAGCCTACACCCCAAACGTAACACGGCGTACAAGTCTACAAAGAGCCTCATACAAGCCTCATAGCATTCATAACATAAGACATATGAAATAATGCGGATTTTAAAACATTTCTTTAAAGCTATACAATCGAAAACATCATTTAAAACAATGGAAGTCTACTAGTCTCACATGGCCATCTAAAAACATCTTGAGTCATAACTAGGGTCACGGCCCTTACAATAGAGAGTCTAATAAGTGACTAGTACAATGAAGAAATGAAATGACAATGAAGCACTTGCTCTTGGGTCCATGAAGACATACAACAAGCTTTGGAAGAACTCAATCCAAGCCTTTTGAACTAGAAGGAATAAACTCAAATACCGGAACCTACACTTTGTAGTAAAAATAGAAGAAATATGGGTTAGCACACAAAAATGTACTAAATATGATAGCCATGCAAATAGCCATGCAAAAACCATGCTTAAAAAGGACATTTTGGTTGAAAACCACATTATATGCCAATTGGTAAGAAAACATCATTAACTTTAGCAAAATGCATAAGATACAAGTATAATCATTATATAATTACATCGCATTAGAGCATTCATCTTAAGTAACCCTAAGTTATACTTGTATAATGTAAGAATAGCATCCCATACCACTATTCCTACTAAGTACCACTTTGAGGCCACCTTAGATGAACTTACCATTCTTCATTACTCATCTTTAGTCAATACTCATGCATAAGAAACACATACATTTCTTAAGTCATGACAAGGAAAGTAACTCATAATACAATCCAAGTAAAACATCCCTCATTACATTAAGCATTTAAGTCAACATTCTCATTAGCTTCATTAAGAGCACATTCATTCATTAATCATTAAGACATTGGAGAATCACACCATAGCCTTCGCAAAGCCTACTCCTGAAATGCATGAATGGCATGCCATAATATCACTCACTCTTCATAGAACCTCTCAAGTAACCATAGCACGTATCTCACATGATGGAATAAGCATTAACCGACATAGACCATGAGAGCAAACCATTGAATCCGGTGTCGTGTAACCTCACACCGAAAGAAGGTGTCCTACTTGCCTAAGGTAGAACTAAATGTATTAGCTTTTAGGTGGATCTACTAGCTAATATCCTATGTAGGCACATAGTTATGGGATAAGAAAGATGTTCATTGAAACCCGGCCTAACATACGAAGAGCTTCCATCTTACTATATCCACTCGGTACTTAGCCTCCATTCCCATAGAACATTAACATTATTGTACTTGAGAGGGCTACCAACATTAGGTCTACCGACCTAAAGTACATTACACATGAAAGGGCCACCACGATTAGGTTTACCGATTCAAGGTACATTATGAGGATAGCTCATTGAATCCTCAAGAAAGGACCACCACCATTAGGTCTACTGATTCAAGGTTCATAATTTCACACATGAAAGGGATACCACTATTAGGCCTACTGATTCAAGGGTTACCATAACATTCATTCATAGATTCATCATGAAAGGGCTACCAACATTAGGTGTACCGATTTAAGACATAACATTACATTGAAGAAACCTTTCACAAATATCATCATCATTCATAAGTGTATAATTGATAATAACCTTTCAATAATAACACAATTACATTCTAGACATGATCACATTAATTTCATAAACATAGAAACCTTGATTTTCAATAAGGCACATGGATAATCCTCATAGTCATGTATAGGTTCTTCATTCATAGCCGTTCAAGAACCTTAGATCACAATTCAAGATTCACATCATGTATCACTATTATATATATGGATATTCACATATTTCAATTATATTAACTACTACATGTATAATTTGATCACAATCCACCCACATCAATCATAATCCACACTTTGAGATCTAATTTGACAAAATAGGGGAATTCATGGATTTATAGGTAATTCATCATAAAACATTAGTAATTCATCAAATTGATCATAATATAAGACAATAAACACATTAACATCGTTTTTGAAGTGAATCCATGCCATAGATTGAAACCCTAGGTTTTGGAGAATTTTAACTTTGAGAAATAGAGTTTTGAAGGGACTCCTTGGATGGAACTTAATCAAGGATGAAAACTACCATACCTTGGTAGATTTTTCCTCTAAATTTGAGAAGAAATACCTTGGTTCTTCAAGCCCTTGCCTCCACTTCTCCTTCTTCTTCTTTGGGAACTTCTACAGAGAGAAATTTTGGAGAAGATGAACTATTTTGTGTCTTCGGGAATAATGAAGTAAATGGGGTGTTTAATGAATTAAAATCATTTGTATATGTGAAATAAAACAATTAAAATTGACCCCATAAAATAACTAATTAATTAGGAAATTACCATTTAACCCTCAACTAGGCAGCCCACTCCCAGGCACCACGAGAGGGCCTCACGAGTCGTGGTCCTACCCGTGGTCCTTGGGCAGTGGCTATGACTTGGGGTCTTGGCCAAAAATAATTAAAGTCATGATCACGAGACCTCCCACGATTCGTGGTCAAGTCCACGAGTCGTGGTAAAGGTCATGGTCTTGAGGCAGTAGCTAGGCTTCAAATCCTTGCCTCCCACACACTTAAGGGGTCTTCACGATCCCCTATACGATCCGTCAAGGGCACCATGACTCGTGGTGGTGCCCGTGGTCCCTTGACCAGTAGCTCCTTCAACTTGACACTTCTCCCATGAGGCTAAGGCAACCCCACGAGCCTTCCCATGGTCCGTGGTCATGACCACGAGCCGTGAAGTGGCTCGTGAAGGGGAGCCTTGGCTTGGGCACTTTTGGGGGCACACTGCCTCACCAACCACGGGTGGCACCGCGACTCGTGGTGGCCACCACGGGTCGTGAAGATCCTCGTGGTCATGGTAGGCAGTGGCTAGGTTAGTTTTAGGCAGCCATGGCCTTCACCCAAAACCTTTGGCCCTTGCCCTTAACCCTTGACGTTAACCCCTACGTTTAGGCTCTAGTTAACCTTACTAATTTCCGAGGTGTTACATTATCTCCTCCTTGGGAACATTCATCCTCGAATGACACATTTAGACATCTTACAGAAATAAAGACTCAAGACTAGCAGCCCATCATGCATGACACATCAATATAATGCATAAATCATGGGAAGAAGCATCAACTCCATATCAATAAACCCAATGCAACACAAGGAAGTAGGAACTACATCTACAAACTCATTATGCATGAAACTTCAACATTTCTCATTTCATTAGAGGAATTACCTTCTATGACTTAAAGCATGCTCATCATAACATTATTAAGCACATTATACAATTACTATCAAAGGCACATTTAGGCATGTTCAACAATTCAACTTATATAGACAACTCATACTAAATGCACTACAACATGAGGAACACAAATCATAAAAGCTCATTTTCTCATTAAACATGAATTCATCAAGAACATGCATAACATAAGGAGACCATGGAAACACAATATCACACATGACTCCAAAACATGAAATGAGCCAAAAAGAACTCTTTGTCTCAAGTTTGAATTGGAATAGAAGAAAGGGAATGAGGATATCGGGATTTATCATTGGCCCTTGGCCTCCCAAGTAGCACCCTCACTAAAACCCTTACTAAAATACTAATCCTCAACATTTTCATGGAAACAACTTCCTTACTCTTCTATTTCTTAACTTGTTAGTCTAAGATCTCAACCGGTACATCTAAACTACGGAGGTTCTCATTAAGCAAATCTCACTCAAAAACAACCTTAACAACACCACTCAAGGTGAGAATTCAAGTCAACCTAAATCATGAACATCAAGGACACTCAACAACCTTGCTATCTAAGCACATTATCTCCCCCTTGGGAGCAAGCCTATACAAACTCTTTTAAGCATCACTTCTTTCAATTTTTAAGGTCGGAGCAAGTCATCACTAAACATTCACACTCATCACACAAGATGATTCTAAACCAAGGTGAATTACACTTTTACCCCTCTTAAAGGTGTCTACTCACTTCACACATCTAGGTATTTCCAAAACACCTTCTTCATCAAATTTTTCCACATCCCTCAAAACTTATCATGACTTTCTACCAAAAACACACATAACCATTAGGCAACCCATCTATACCAAAATATTGCATCTAAAGTTATCATATCAAGTCCTATCTAGTCACATTGCCACGATTGGCATCACCACTAACCTTTTCTCCCTCTATTCTTGTAGCATTAGTTCTTCGAGTAGCCGCATCTTGAAGACCATCAGAGTAGGAATAGGAGAGAGATCTTATAGAGTTAAACTCTATGGAACAACTTTGAGTAATGAAATATGTGAAGTTTTCCTTACGTCCTCTCATTCATGAATGTGGTGCGCTTCACACTATGAACAAGACTCTACTCGACGTGGCTTGTGAGACATCAATCCTAAAAACCATACCAACATCTTGTTCTGGGATACCATGTTTGTCACGACCCGAGCCTACACCTTGGATGTAACACGGCGAACAAGACTACGAAGAGCCTCATAGCATTCATAACATAAGACAAATGAAATAGTAGGGAATTTAAAACTTTTCTTTAAATCCATACAACCAAAAACATCATTTAAAATAGTGGAATTCTCCTAGTCTTACATGGCCATCTAAAAACATCTTGAGTCAAAACTAGGGTCACTACCCTTACAATAGAGAGTGTAATAAGTTTCTAGTACAATGAAGAAATGAAATGACAATAAAGCACTTGTCCTCAGGTCCATGAGGACATACCACAAGCTTTGGAAGAACTCAATCCAAGCCCTTTGAACTAGAAGGAATCAACTCAAATGTCGGAACCTACACTTTGTAGTAAAAAGAGAAGAAATATGGGTGAGCACACAAAAACGTACTAAGTATGATAGTCATGCAAAAACCATGCTTAAAAAGGACATTTTGGTTGAAAACCACATTATATGCCAATTGGTGAGAAAACATCATGAACTTTAGCAAACGGCATAAGATACAAGTATAATCATCATATAATTACATCGCATTAGAGCATTCATCTGAAGTAACCCTAAGCTATACTTGTGCAATGTAAGAATAGCATCCCATACTACTAATCCTACTAAGTACCACTTTGAGGCCACCTTAGATGAACTTACCATTCTTTATTACTCATCTTTAGTCAATACTCATGCATAAGGAACAGATACACTTCATAAGTCATGACAAGGAAAGTAACTCATAATACAATCCAAGTAAAGCATGCATCATCACATTAAGTATTTAAGTCAACATTCTCATTACCTTCATTAAGAGCACATTCAATCATTAAACATTAAGACATTGGAGAATCACACCATATCCCTCTTAAAGGCTACTCGTGTAATGCATGAATGGCATCCCATAACACCACTCACACTTCATAGAACCTCTCAAGTAACCATAACACGTATCTCACATGATGGTTATAAGCATTAACTGACATAAACCATAAGAGCAAACCATGGAATCCGGTGTGGTGTAACCCCACACCGAAAGAAGGTGTCCTACTTGCCTAAGGTAGAACTAAATGCATAAGCTTTTAGGTGGATACACTAGCTAAAATCCTAAGTGGGCACATAGTTATGAGATAAGAAAGATATTCATTGAAACCTGGCCTAACGTAGAGAAAGCTTCCATCTTCCCATATCCACTCGGTACTTAGCCTCCATTCCCATAGAGTAGTTCATTCACATTAACATTATTGTACTTGAGAGTACTACCAACATTAGGTCTGCCGAACCAAAGTACATTACACATGAAAGGACCACCACCATTAGGTCACCGATTCAAGGTACATTATGAGGATAGCTCATTGAATCCTCAAGAAAGGGCCACCACCATTAGGTCTACCGATTAAAGGTTCATCATTTCACACATGAAAGGTCTACCACCATTAGGCCTACCAATTCAAGGTTTACCATAACATTCATTCATAGACTCCTCATGAAAGGGCTACTAATATTAGGTCTACCAATTCAAGACATAACATTACATTGAAAAAACCTTTCACAAATATCATCGTCATTCATAAGTATATAATTGAGAATAACCTTTCAATAATAAAATAATTACATTCTATAAATGATCACATTACTTTCATAAACATAGAAACCTTGCTTTTAAATAAGGCACATGCATAATCCTCATAGTCACGTATAGGTTCTTCATTCATAGCCCTTCAAGAACCCTAACTCACAATTCATGATTCACATCTTGCATCACTATTCTATACATGGATATTCACTTATTTCAATTAGATTAACTACTACATGCATAATTTGATCACAATCCACTCACATCAATCATCACCCACACTTTAAGATCCAATTTGACAAAATAAGGGAATTCATGGATTCATAGGTAATTCATCATAAAACAGTAGTAATTCATCAAATTGATCATAATATAAGTCAAAAATAAACATATTAAAATCATTTTGAAAGTGAATCCATGCCATAGATTGAAAACCCTAGGTTTTGGAGAATTTCAACTTATGAAATAGAGTTTTGAAGGGACTCCTTGGATGGAACTTAACCAAGGATGAAGACTACCATACCTTGATGGAGTTTTCCTCTAAATTTGAGAAAACAGACCTTGGTTCTTCAAGCCCTAGCCTCCACTTCTCCTTCTTCGTCTTTGGGAACTTCTACATAGAGAAATTTTTGGAGAAGATGAACTATTTTGGGTCTTCGGGAATAATGAAGTAAATGGGGTGTTTAATGAATTAAAATCATTTGTATATGTGAAGTAAAACAATTAAAATTGACCCCATAAAATAACTAATTAATTAGGAAATTACCATTTAACCCTCAACTAGGCAGCCCACTCCCAGGCACCACGAGAGGGCCTCACAAGTCGTGGTCCTACCCATGGTCCTTGGGCAGTGTCTATGACTTGGGGTCTTGGCCAAAAATAATTAAAGTCATGATCACGAGACCTCCCACGATTCGTGGTCAAGTCCACGAGTCGTGGTATTGGTCTTGAGGCAGTAGCTAGGCTTCAAATCCTTGCCTCCCACACACTTAAGGGGTCTTCACGATCCCCTATACGATCCGTCAAGGGCACCATGACTCGTGGTGGTGCCCGTGGTCCCTTGACCAGTAGCTCCTTCAACTTGACACTTCTCCCATGAGGCTAAGGCAACCCCACGAGCCTTCCCATGGTCCGTGGTCATGACCACGAGCCGTGAAGTGGCTCGTGAAGGGGAGCCTTGGCTTGGGCACTTTTGGGGGCACACTGCCTCACCAACCACGGGTGGCACCGCGACTCGTGGTGGCCAACACTGGTCATGGTCATGGTAGGTAGTGGCTAGGCTAGTTTTAGGCAGCCTTGGCCCCCTAGTCATGGCCTTCACCCAAAACCTTTGTCCCGTACCCTTAACCCTTGACGTTAACCCCCACATTTAGGCTCTAGTTAACCCTACTAATTTTTGAGGTGTTACAAGAGTGGTCCTTAGGAGTGTGATACGTTGAATGCTAAATTCGTGTAATGGGTGATTACTAGTTACTCAAAGATGTTGAATCTCAGTGGGTTGACTAGGTTTTGAGTGAAATACCAACTATTGTGTTTCAAGTGAGTTCTTTCAAACCTCAACAAGCAAAACACAATCGAACAATCAAATTCCTTAATTAATCCCCTCTTTCAAGCTAGATTGGTAAGAATGCAATCAAACCCACTTTCTCAAGCTAGATTCATATTGATACAATCAATACAACTATCAACCAATAATTCGACTCTAATACCTCTTTCTCAAGCAAGTATAGAGTACTAAGCTAGAATGGCATTTGCAGCTACAATTCCTCAATTAAAACATGAACAATTAATTGAACCCACTTCAAAACAACAATAAAATAAGTAACTAACCACACCCATTTGCTAGTTAACGCATTCAACTACATCGTCACACCCCTAAGGAAATGGGTTTTAGCCAAACATAGTGAAAAACAAGAAATAGATAACGACGAAGTTTTTCATCTGATTAGACAACGATCTGCAATTCCCAAATGCTAAAATTTAAGCTAAAAATCTCACAATCTCTAAATCTCTACTCCAAAATGTAAAAACAATGTTCTAGAATGTAAAAACTCAAAAACCCATAAGTGAACAATGTGGGAAATCCTTCTATTCTTTTAAAAATTGCATTTATACGTTCTCAAATTTCGAAAAAGAGTCAACTCGGCAAAGTAAGTGGGGTTCACTGACCAGTTCAGCGAACCGCCGAATTTCTCCTTTCGTCTTTTTGGCTTGGCTTTTTCATCAAGGAAATCCTTCGCATATTAACATTTTAACATTAGTTTTTATCATCAAATAGGCATTGAGGACACTAAATCCTCGAATAATAAGCCCAAAACGAGTTAAAATCCCCAATTCATTAGCCATCAATAATTATAGTTCATGATTTCAAAACTATTTCCATTAGTATTAAGGGCATCTCTTTCATAAAGTGAATGACTATGGGACTTAAAAGCTATTATGAATAGATCAATGATGGTGAAAGGTTTTCTCACGCATGGTCTAAGGAGCTATCCTATGATAAGACAAGTGGCGACTACCCATGTCTTGATAAGACAAGTTAAAACTAATAACTATTCCATGGGATTTATACTTAGCTCTAAGAGGATATTGAGATGGAAGCTCTCCCGAGTTGAGGCTAGGTTTCTAGTAAAAATCTCCTTATCCCTTACCTATGTGCCCCCAAAGGATGATTGTCTAGATAGACATTAGCTAGTGGATCCACTTTAGCTCAGATTCATGGTTTTACCTTGGAAAGTAGGACAACCCTTTTTTCTATGGGAGACACCAGGGGTCCATGCTATAACTCGTAAGGTCTCTATGTCGGTTAAGGCTACTTCCCACATTAATGAACTAAGGTTACTTCAAGAAGTATCTTACATGTGTTCAAAAGATGATTTAACTTGCATTGATCATGATTAAGTTTTATGATTTCCAACCCTCCTATCTTATGTTTTAATTTGGTCTTCCCATATCATGAAAATGTCCTTTTTGTCATGATTTCATACTTTTATGCATGGCTATCATACTTGGTAATTGTTTGTACTAATGCATACTCTTGCACATTGTTTCACTAATGTAGGGTTTGACGCTCCTATCCTGGATCTTCGTGACTAAGGATCTATTAGGAGAAGATTGAAGATTGGTGAGTCCTCATGTTCCAAGGACCAAGCCTTTACTTCATTATGTCTTTACTTTCAGTTTTGGAACTTGATGTACAGGCTATGCCCGGATCATTTCTTATGTACTAGATGGCTTTGAGACGATGTTTAGACTTTCGTTTTTCTCTATAAAACTTTTATATGTTGAAATTATCTTTTAAAATCTCTTAATTTTTTATTATCTTGTATGATGTATGCTAAGTTGCTTGTATAGGGCCTCTCGGGGTCTTGTACGCCATGTCACGTCTAGAGTGTACTTTGGATCGTGACACATCCTCTATGAGTGTTAGATCTCACATGACCATCACTGTTTGGATTATGCTAAGTTCTTGGCGTCCGGATACTTGTTGTTGTTTCTTCTTTTGGACCTTTCTATATATTGTATTTTTTTCTTAGACATACTTGTATATATAGTCTTTCTGTACTTAGTAGCTCTTGTACCTATGACACCAGGTCCACAGATTTGGTATTGTGTTAGTTTGTCATTCTTGGTCACTTTAATTTTGAGCCTCTTTGGTTTATTGTTTATCATATTTACAGTTATATAGTATGGCCATATTATGTATCCTTATTCGTGTTTTCAGTTGTTCATCATACTATTATTAAATAGTAATCTTTTGTAAGTTAGTTTTGGATTTTTGTCTTGCCTACTCAGGGGTTGTGGTAGGCACTATCACAATATGATTTGAGGTCGTGACAATTTTGTTGCTTTTGCTTCATTAAGCATGTTTGTCTTTTATTTTCAATGTGTTTTTATGATCTTTGCCACAAGTTTTGTCCAGTATAAAGATTATGACCTCATGCTCTATGACTTTAGAGTTTACAAGTTCAACATATCAGAACTTGCGAAGAAAAAAATTGCAACTAAATTCATAGATAAATAGCATAACTATTTGATAATGTTTTGTTGAATATAATTAGGGATGAATTTTAATATTTACCAACAAAAGATGTTTGTGTTAGTTTATGTACCCTTTTGATAGTGACTTTAGAGCATACTGGTTCAAAATTGCTATTATTATTTTTGTTTCAATTGTATATTTTGCTTATCCTTTTTGAAAAGGTGAAGGGTAAGTTGGTCATTAAAAATAATGCTTTATAATACGTGTCTTTTTTCCCTAAAAGGAAATTGTCGGCGCATCAGTTTTATATGAACATATACACATATTTTCCTTCTCTCTTCATCGATTCTATCGCCTTCTTCGATCATCCCAGAGTCTTACTATATTCAATAAGTATTGTAACATTTTTTTATGTTTTATTTGTTGTTTTGGTTTTTTGCTGCTCATTGTTGGTAGTACTTGGTATTAATTGCAATGATTTCTCTCTATATTTATCATAGATGGCTTAAGATTGATGCCCTAAAATCCTACCTATTACTTGGTGTTCTTTGCTCAGGAGGTTGAATCTAGAATAATAGATATTTTACTGACTTTCTTTATTCATTGAAATTTTAGTTTACCTTAGGCATAGGGTTTTGTTGCTTCTGCGTCATTAAGAAGGAGGGCCTTTTGTTTTCAATGTCCTTTTATAATCTTTGCCATAATTATTATCCACTATGGATTATGAGAGTTTACAGGTTCAACAGATTAGAGCTTGCAAAGAAAACATTTCTATTAAATTCTTAGATAAATATCTTGATTATTTGATAACATTTTGTTGAATATAATTAAGGATGAATTTTTACATTTACAAACAAAAGATATTTGTGTTGATTCATGTATCATTTTGATAGTGACTTTAAATTTTACTGGTTCAAAATTACTATTATTTTGTCTTATGTTGAAAAGGGACAAATGTTTCCAACAATTGCCAGTGAAATAAGTAAAAAGAATGGCATCCTCAAGTATAATTGAAGAAGAAATAGAAGAAGCAATTATAAAACAAACATATAAAAACCAATCACTACAAGAAAATGAAATGAAGTACTAAACAAATGCTTAGAGCTTGTGGGATATTACTTCTTCTTCATTAAACTTCATATATATATATATATATATATATACCTGGAGTAGGATTTAATGTTAATGCTTTAACTATTATATGAGAGACATTTATATTTAGGTACTTGAGTCTTGTGTTTCTAAATTAATTTTCTCGAGGAGATTTTGTAAGGAATGAATTGTTAGATTGTGCTGATGTTTTTGAAAGGATGGGTACATCACTACAACAATTTTTAGCTATTGTGATATTATGTTAGCTCTTCTATTCATTATGTTTTACAATCTCATTAAGCTTCTATGATATTATGTTAGCTCTTCTATTGATTACAATTTAGAACTGCATTTAGCTATTGCGATATTTGGTTAGCTCTTCTATTCATTAGTTTACTATAACTATATATTGAACACAATACTTTTAGCCTCTAAGATGTGACCTGCAAAGTTACTACCCATTTTTTGTTCTTTTTCCCCTCAGCTTCAAAATCTTTTGTTCAACTCCAAATTGAAAGACATGTATACATCCAAGGAGAATGGAGAGCAAACTTATTAGTTTGATGAGCCTAAGGGACCAAAATACCCTTAATTTTCAATTTAATGACAAAGAGCACACATACTAAATCTATTAAATGTGTTATGTGGCTTTATCTTCAACCTTCTTCATCTCTGTAATGGATCTATGTGTTTTTTTCCCATACATAGCTACTAGATATGCTCAAACTTTATTAATCTTATATTTTTCTAATGCTAACTTCCTACCTTGTTTACCTCATGTAATAGGGACAAATGTTCTTGTTGAATATAAAAACAAGGAGACTACACCCACACCCTAACTAACCTTCAACATAACACGTTGCATATTGTTAATATCTAAATAGAATGTACATAACTATCTCGTAAATCTCCGAATCCAAATTTGAACACATTGTTTACTTTTCAATTACTGTAGTATTGTGTTTTTTCAAATAAACACACATGTAGTATTATTCATAAGAGCATCGTTCTTTACTTTCTCCTTTGCTCACACCCTATAAAATGGGTAACTTTCAACTTTCTCACAGATACTTTTGACTTTCTTGTTTAAAAATAGTTTCATATAGAATATATTTTCGGTGCTTTTTGGAATGTAGATTGTTTGATAATGAACTTCTTATGGTTGAAATGGATGATTTTGATCAGAGGAATCCTGAATTTATATCTTTATAACAAATTAAGAATAACAAACTGAATGAAAACTTGTCTTCTTGTATTTTTGGCCATTTATAAGAATTGCCTTATGTGAACTTCATAAATCACATGAGATTGTATTGGAATCGAATGGCATACTTGAAAGCATGTGCTTTTCAAGGTATTCCGACAATTAATGGCTCAATCTTTGGGTCAATAGAAACACAAGGAAGTTGATAACCTACTCAATCTTTAAAGTATTAATATACTTTAATATTAGGGAAAATAATACAAATCTCACTAATTAAGGTCTTGATTACGTGCCTTCTCATAAATTTTGAAATAATTATTCGTGCAAGATTTCGGTCTTCAGATACATGTATGTGATGCATTTAGATAGATGTATCTTGGATTCATGAGTAAAAATTAGGTGTAATTTACTTCAGATACTTGTATCCAAGTGGATTTACTTGTATCATGGATACAATGACTCTCTCACTCACATCTCTCCTATTTTAATTGACTATCTCTCTCTCAATTGCCTCTCTTCCTATACATGTATGTCAGAATGTATCTCCAATGTATATGATATCTCAAATACATATATGTAGTGTGATTTATAACTCTCTTACTCGCCTCTCTCCTATCTCACTCACTCCTCTTTGTCTATATGTATTTTAGAATATATGTGGAATGTATATGGTACCTCAAATACATGTATCTAGTGTCATTCGCATGTATCTGGGATACATTGATTCTCTCCCTCGCCTCCCTCCTATCTTGTTTGCCTCTCCTCTCTCGCTCCTCCCTTTGTATCTATATTTCAGATAGTATATGGTAGAAAAATACATGTATCTAGGAATATCTAACTTGAAATCTTGTATGGAATTATTAACTACTTAGACAATATGTAATTATTTTAAACAAAAGGAAGAATTAGTAAATAGTGTAGTATTTTGCATAATTAGGTAGTTTTATTAAAAGTATTTTTGTGTGAACAATTTTATTACCACTTTGTCCACACCTATTGGCCACCACTGTTAACCACCTCTGCCATCATAACTACCACTACCATTGTCAACTACCACCACCATCACCAACCCACCTCTGTCATCATAATCACCATCGTTGCCAACTATTACCGTCAATCGCGGTCTATCACACCTACCAGTTCAATCATTATAGTTATATTAAGAATAACCACCATCATTATCACCACTACAACTTCCATCATTATCAAAATAACAACCATCATTATCACTACCACCACTACAAAAAATTAGCATCACTACAACCAATTCCTACTTTTGACATCACAACTACCATCACGATCAGTTTTCCACCAACATCATCATTATATACCACACATTTCTCAGTCAGCACCACCAACCACTAACATCTAAAGAGATTGAGAATCAAAGCAAACATGAATGATCTTGTTCAATTGTAACGTCAACTTAAATACAAGTAAGATGTAACTAACTTGACTAATTTTGAGGAAGTACACTAACAACTTAATATATAACTAACTTGACTAACTCTAAGGAATTGCTTTAACAACTTAATATAATCTTGTAAAAAAGATAAGATTAAATGATTTGAACTAAATCTACTCTATAAACCTGAAAACTATGAGCATCTCAACACACCTCCTAAAGTTAGGTGTGGTGCAACAACACCTAACTTTGATAAACACCGAAGAAAGGAAAGTTTGGGCAGCGGCTTTGTGAGAGTGTGTGCAATTTGATCCACGGTAGGAAGATATTTGACAATCACTCTTCCTGATTGCACACTGTTGCAGAGGTAATAAAAGTCTAGTGCAATGTGCTTCATGTTAGTGTGGAAGACTGGGTTTTTGTTGAGATATGAAACACCAATGCTATCACAAAAAAGTTTGGCGCTTGTAAGACTTGGTATCGTAACTCATTCAACAAGTTTTGGACCCAAGTAATCTCAGAGAGTGCATTGGCTACCGATTTGTAGTCTGCTTCAGTGGAAGATCAAGCAACTGATTGTTGCTTCCCAGAGGACCAACAGATAGGATTTGGTCCCAAGAAGAGTATATAATTAGATGTGGAGATTATGTCACAGCAATCGCCCACCCAATCAGCATCGACATACATATGTAGATTTCTATCAGAGTGGAGAGATATTTGCAAGCACAATGTTGTTGATGACTTGAGATATCAAAGAACCCTTTTTACTGCTTCTGCTTTCAAGTGCTCCAGACTCGGGGATTGCATAAACTGAGATAATTTGTTAACTACAAATGCAATATCAGGACGCATGAATGATAAGTATTGAAACTTACCAGGGTGCGGCAATAAAAGGTTGCATCGATAGGAGGTGAACTTGAGAACAAGAGTGTCGCAACCCCTTTATAGTCTGATATATCCACATCTAAGAGAATCTCAAGTATGTACCTAAAGTTTTATAAGACAATTCCATTCAAAACATGTTTAACTTCGATCCCAAAAAAGATAGTTGAGTTAACCAAGGTTTTTTGGGAGAACGTACCAGCCAGAGAGTCGATTACATGTGTGACAAGGGTTGGGTAATTCCAAATAATGAGGATATTGTCAACATAAACCAAAATATACATAGTGACAACCTCAGATGTGAAAATAAATAGAGACGCATCTGATTAAAACTTAACAAACTCGATACCAGTCAAATGAGACTTGAGAGCCTTATACCAGGGATATGGAGCTTTTTTTGCCATAAATAGACTTTTTGAGATGGCATACATGATTGGGAAAATTAGAGTTAGCATAGCCTTTCGGTTGAGCCATGAATACTTGCTCTTGTAAGTTACCTTGCAAAAATAACCATCCACTTGTTTTGAATTGTGATGAATAGAACGATCTTGATAGTGGTTGGTTTGACAACCGGACTAAAATTTTCATAAAGTCCAATCCTGGATATTGTGTGAAACATTTTGCTACTAATCACGCTTTGTACTTGTCAATGGAACCATCAACTTTCATTTAGTTCAAAACAACCAGTTACAATCAACATTGTTCATTGGGTCCTAGGTACTAGTTCCCAAGTTTGATTTCTCATTAGGGCTTCGTATTCCAGATCCATGGCATTCTTCCATTCAATGTACTTAACTGCTTGCTTAAAGATATTTGATGTGGAAGAATGGTGAGCCAAGAAGCAGAATTGTTTTTTCGGTTTGAAGATATTATTTTTGAATCATGTGACCACACTGCAGGGTGGAGGGGCATCAGAAATCGGCATAGTGTCTGTAGGATTTGGTAGGACCACACTGTAGGGTGGAAGGGCATCGGTAGTCGGCATAGTGTCTTAAGGATTTGGTGGCTACTGGATCAATATTGGTTAGGGAGGACTAGAATCGGGTGATGGGGGAGAGGTGGTGTGGGAGGGATTATTAAATAGTGAAGGAGATTGAGAAGCGATAGGAATTATACCTGGTGAAGTGGAGGCTGCTAGTAGTTTCCCTTCAATTATGAACGCTTGAGTGTTGCGAGATAAATGCAAATTTGTTGAATTGGAAGGAGAGGGAACTGTTGTGGGGATAGTAATAGGCGGCAGAAGAGTTGGAACAAGATTGGAGTCCAAATTGTGTTGCGCTTCTGGATGGGTAACCTTACAGACTGGGGACTCTATGATTTCCCATTTTAACATGGAAATTTTATTTTTTCAAGTGTGAGAACATTAGAGTAAAAGGAAAAATATTTTCACAAAATTGAACAACACAACTAACGAATATTTTTGAGTTAATTGGATCAAAATAGAGGTGTGCATGATGAACAATAGAAACTCCTAAATAAACACATGGTGTAGATCTAGGCTGAAACTTATTGTGTGTATATGGTTTAAGCCATGGATAACAAAGTCAACCAAAAATTTTTATCAAAGAGTATTTTGGTAGTTCGCCATATAATTGTTTATAAGGAAAATCATTATTCAGGCTAGGTGTAGGAAGTCTATTTAACATATAGACAGCATGGTGACAGGCAAATGACCATAATTCAGATGGTAGTGAGGCTTCATTGAGAAGAGTTCTAGTTGTTTCGACAATGTAACGATGTCTTCGTTCAGATATGGCAACTCGTTGGGGTGTGTAGGGTGGGGAAATTAAATGCTCAATGCCATTGCATTGTAGGTAGTGTTTAAGACATGTGTATTCACCCCTCCATCAGTATAAACTAAGGCAATTTTGTGTTTAAAAATTTTTTCCACCAAAGGATGAAATTGTGCAAAAATAGAAGCGACTTCACTTTTGTTTTTGATTGTATACAACCAAATATATTAGGTGTAATGATCAACAAAAATGTTGTAATACAACTTTTTATCAATGGATAAAATGGGTGATGGACCCCATAAATCACTAAACAAAGTTTGAAGTGGTGTATTGCTATTTAAAGTGAGTTGTTGATATGAGAAACAATGAGCTTTATTTGATGAGCAAGAATTACAAAAATCAAACTTTTTTTTGGTTGAAAAGGGAAGTGAAAATTTATTCAGTACTAAGTCTAGGATTTTCAGATAAGGATTACCCAGGCGAGAGTACCATAGTTGATGGGAGACTTTGGTGGAGTTGAAGTTGGCGGAAGGTGATATATGATCCCTACGGGACCACTAATAGAGCCCATTTTTATTCCAGCCTTGTACCAGCATTCTCCAAGTTTTGAGATCCTTCACAAGAAAAGATTATTGAAAGTTCGATTGAGGTTAGATTGTCAGAGCAAAACTTAGCACCAGAAATAAGGTTCTTTTTGATAGTTGGACAACAAAGAGTGTTAGAGAGCATGAAATTAGAATTAGAAGCCTTAATTTGAGTTAAACTAGTATGAATAATGGGAATAGTTTTACCGTCACCCATGGACACTTCCTCATTGCAAATATATTCTTCAAATTTATCTGAATCTATTGTGACATGATGGATTTCTCCAGAATCAAGGATCCAAGGATTTGCATCTGGTGATGATTCGACAGAAAGTTGACCTTAGCTTCAAAGTGATTGCACAATTTTGAGCAACACACATCAATGGTGTGGCCGATCTTCTTCCAAAGTTGGCATTTAACAGCTTGCCTGGGTTGTCTCCCATTTTGTTGATTGTGCCAAGGTACGCCTATTGTTGAGCCTGTGGTTTCGAAGATTGATTGGGGAAGTGGTAATTATTCTTGTGATGTTGGGGCTGAAAGTTGGTCCTTTGTACAAATGCAATTGTGATGATTGAGGTTATTTTTTGCAATATCTTGATGTTTGAGAAAGAGTTCATGGTCCGTAAGTTTCTGGAATAGCTCCTCAAACCTTAAGGTTGTGTCACGCTCTCTTATAGCAGTAGTGATTTCACGGTACTTATGACCCAGGACACTCAAGATCTTGACTGCTAGTTCATCATCAACCACTGGAGAGCCTGCTAATTTGAGAGCATCAACAATTAGTTTGACCTCATGTAGGGAAGTAGCAACTATCTTAGAGGCCTTTTTCAAGTTTGCAACTGATCTCACAAGCTAAAGATACAAGTGTGACTGTTGTTGGTATAAGCTATATGAAGGAAATACCATGCCATTTTTGCCGAGGAAGCAGTTGCAACAATGGGAGCAATGGTAGGGTTAATTGATGCCATCATTGCCTATTGAATTAGTTGATCTTGGCAAAACTATGTATGATATTAAGGATTTGAGACAGTACTATCAGTTTGGGTGATAGTGGTTGGCGGAGTAGATTTGGCACCAGTGAGATGCCCAAGGAGCGTGTCTGTTGAGTAGCATCACCAGTTGCAAAGTTGAGGTTACCTTGCAGTTTGATGGGTAATTGGGCAACTGGAATAAATTATACCACATGAGTGGTAGTTGGGACTACAGCGGCACTGTCACTGGTGGTAGCAGGGACAACCATGTTTTTGAAGAGGAAAGAGAAAAAAAATTGGATCCGACTGGTAAGAGTTTTAGAGAGGCTCTGAAACCATAAAGAGATTGAGAATCAAAGCAAACTTGTATGATCTAATTCAATAGTAACATCAACTTAAATACAAGTAAGATGAACTAACTTGACTAATTCTAATATGTAACTAACTTGACTAACTCTAAGGAACTATTTTAACAACTTAATCTAATCTTGCGGAAAAGATTGGATCAAACAATTTGAACTAAATCTACTCTAACAACCTGATAACTATGAGTATCTCAACAACATCAACCAACTTATCATCCCAATCATAACTACCACCACAATTACTAACTGCTACCATCGTTCTTTTTGGATTGATGGATAAAATATGAATTACTTCTTGTTAGTAACACTTAATAAGTTTTGCAGAGTTGTGTTGGCGCCATTAACAAGGACAAGATCATATGGCAATGTTCCTCAACCACATGTTGTCCTTTATTACTCACAAAGAACCACAAAAGGCAGTTTTCTTATATCAGAAGCTACAGGAGTTTCTGACACCTCCCATAGGTAACCTCAGTTCTTGCAATTTACCAAGTTTGTAGTTCTAATTAATTTCCTCCCAAATACTCTTTTGAAATACTTTATTAATTGAAGATACAAAGATACACCTGGTATATGGAGGAAGGATCAAGTCGAGGCCTGGAAACCAATTGTAAGTGTTGTCCATGACAAAGGAGGAATCTTTTTTTGCCAACTTTGGCATACAGGGAGAATTTCTACCAAAGGTAACTAACTTTGCCTCAGTGGTTTTAACCAATTTCTATACTCATATTTGATACTTCGGGAGAACCATCTCGTTAAATGTAACTCTGGATCCTCTTAACAGATTTCCAGCCCAATCGACAAGCTCCTATCTCCAGCACAGACAAGCCAGTAAAAACTCAAACTCCGCCACGACAGCTGAGCACAAATGAAATTCCTCAAATTGTTAACGATTTCAGGATTGCTGCTAGAAATGCCATTAAAGCTGGTAAAACTTTTCAGTCTACTTTGACAGAAGTTGTTTGAGTCTTAAATTCTAGAGTACAAAATCTTTATTTCATATTTACTATTTTTATGACGTATAATACCCTAAAAGGAAAGAAGAAAAAAAACACAAAATCAGTATTTGATAAAATGGATGGTGAGATCCTTAGTATGAAAATAACATGCATAAGATGAGTTGAATATATCAGTATTTGAATAATTCTAATGACTTATTCGGCAAACTTGATAAAATAGGATGACCTTTTAGTATGTTATATATAGGAAGAGCTTAATTTTTCCCAGTATGTAGATTCATTTTATATTGCGTATATTTAGAATGTAACTGTCATATGTGAACATTGGATTAGAACTTGTACTGTAAACAATAAAGCAGAGAAACAAGAAAAGAATTTTGTACTAATTGCAACATAATTTGAGTGAACAATATGACTTTTGCAGTCAAAATGACATTATCGGTGCTCTTCAGAGAAATTTAAACCAGAATGAGTTACTTTTCAGTTATCTCCACCATGGTCTAGGGGAAATAAAGAAAAGAAATTTAGGTGTAGAAGTTTTGGCAAACAATTTTACATCTTGTAGACCATTTTCTGATATGAGTGCTTTGTTAGATTAATTACTAGGTGACTTGATTAATTGTGATGTGTTGTTACATCAGTATTGCCTTCAAATACACTTTGTAGGATTCTGAGTTTCAAAAAATACACTTTGTAGGATTCTGAAATCAATATTTTATTATGTAAACTATTCAATTGTAGGATTTGATGGGGTTGAGATCCATGGAGCTCATGGCTATCTAATTGACCAGTTTATGAAAGACCAAGTCAATAATCGAACTGACCAATATGGAGGGTCTTTAGAGAACCGTTGTAGATTTGCACTCGAAATAGTTGAAGCAGTTGTAAATGAGATAGGAGCTGACAGAGTCGGAATAAGGCTTTCCCCATTTGCTAACTACATGGATTCTGGAGACTCAAATCCAAGTGCTTTGGGACTTTACATGGCTGAATCCTTGAATAAGTATGGTATATCTTATTGTCACATGGTTGAGCCAAGAATGAAAACAATTGGGGAAAAAGTTGAATGTCCTGAAAGCCTTGTACCCATGTGGAAGGCATTTAGAGGTACTTTTATTGTAGCTGGTGGTTACGATAGAGAAGATGGAAACAAAGCTGTGGATGAAGGCCGAGCTGATCTTGTTGCATATGGACGTCTATTTATAGCTAATCCAGATTTACCCAAGAGATTTGAGCTTGATGCACCTCTCAATAAGTATAACATGGAAACATTCTATACTTCTGATCCTGTTGTTGGCTATACTGACTATCCATTTCTAGAAAATGTGGTATGATGATGCCAAGGAAGCTTTAAAGATCACTAGGTCTTCCTCAACAAGGAATTCATTTGTATCTTTGAAGTGTCCTCGCAAATCAAATTATCACCTTTGATTTAGTTTCCACCCCAGAACCTGTATTCTAGGACTTCCTTTCTTGACTTGATTGGATATCCATTTTACATCCGCATTCCAACTTAAGATACGTCTTTACAGACAAAGAACATATGATTGAAAGACAACTTGTCATGTAGAACATTATATGGAAGTTGTAAACCCATTGGAACCAAAATTCATCTCTTTTATCATGCTAAAATCCAGAGTAGTTTACATATGACTACTCTATTAAAAATGTTGGAAGTCAATCAAATCCAAGCCTCTGGCTCCTCTTGGTTTGCTCAAAGTTCCCATGCTACCAATGACTTCCTTGAAGTTTTTGTAGCCCCTGACCATAAAAACGTTGTGCAGATGCTAGAGATCATTTGAATCACTTTTTTTGGCAGCTAGAAAATGTGTGCCCGATATGTTTGCAGTGTATACTTTTGATAAGTTGCACTCTCCCACTATGCCTTGCTTCTCTACTTGGTCAGTTACGACGTGTTGTCGACGTCCTTCAAATGATAACTTTGTCTAGATAACATAATCATATAGGAGGAGTATATGCAGCTAACAAAGAAGAACAACTATGCCAAAAACATACCAATAACTCACGAGCGACAATCTCGGTGATAAATAAATGGTGTATCACCACACCCTTCCTTTCCTCCACTTCCCAAATGATAACATGACCTTTATATGAGGCCAAGCTTACTAACCAACCTTAGTTCACGATAAAAAAAAACCTTAATAGCTTAAACAATTACACATAACTCAAACTCACGGTTTCCAATCACCATCCGATGAGTTCTTACCATAAACCTATTAGTGATATCTCTTGATTGATTATTAGAATATATCTTGATTGATATTCCATAATTTAGTATCTTATTAGTGATTTAGTTTCTATTATGATTAGGAGAAGATCGCAGTCCTGTATTAGCTGATTCTTTCCTTATTTTTTTTTTGAGAAGGTTTCTTTCCTTATTTGTTGTTTGCTCTCTTGTATAAATACACATACATATTAATAAAATCACGTCTCTCCAACAGTAAAGATCATATGGTATCAAGAGCATAAAAGCATAACAAAAAAGTTTTCCCTTACCACTTGTCTTTCCCGCTGCGACTAACAATGGTTTCAACTGATGCCTCCACTGAGAACACCTCAACCACACCTTCTACCGAATTCTCCCAAAACTCTCACCATCAATAGTAATGAGAATTTGATCAATATCAACGTTGGTTCTCAAGCACCTCTAAAGCTCAACAATAGAAACTACCAGTCATGGAAATACCAGTGGGAAACCATCCTCAGTGCATATGATTTTCTCCATTTTAATGAACAATCACCAAGTGCAACAACCAAACCTTTTCATCAACAACAAGACCATCTCATTCGGAGTGTCATTGTTGCCTCTTTATCTTCTGATATTGTTCCATTTGTCATTGATGTCAAATCTTTCTTTTACCTTTGGAAAAATCAAATGGAAACCTATGCGAAGCCATCGCGTGCTCATATCATGAGTCTTAAAGAGTCTCTAAGAAACTTGAAAAAGGGTAACCTCTCTATTACTTCATATCTACAAAAGATCAAACAAAATCTGCAGCACTTTAGTCTTTCTTGCATCTAAGTTTCAGTGGATGAGCTCTTCCTTCATGCTCATTGTGGACTTCCATCTGAATATGACACTATCACTTCAGCTCTAACAGGATCAGTGAGCATGGTTACGAGGAACTCAAATCCTATCTTATTCCATATGGATTTTGCCACTCTCAGCCAGATTACTGCTTGTTTATATATGCTAAATCTAGAGTTATGCTCTACCTCATTGTATATGTTGATGAGATAATTATCACGGGTAATCATCAATGTTCGGTGGAAGACTTTATTAGGTATCTTGCTAATCATTTTTCTATTAAAGTTATTCAAGTTAATAGCTTCAACCATGTTGGCTCAGTTCAAGTTATTCGCTCACCATATGGAATTTTCTGAAGTCAGCAGAAGTATTTCTATGAGATCTTAGACTGAGCCAACATGGCTGAAGCTAATCCCATGCACACACCAATGGCACATAGAGCTTGTTCCATGAGTAGTGATGGCTCTTTACTTGAAGATCCTAAAGAATATCGTTGTATAGTTGGAAGTTTACAATATCTTCATCTTACCAGACCGGATGTTGCCTTTGTTGTTTGCAAATTGTCTCAGTTTACAAGTGCTCCAACAACTACACACCAGACTATGGTTAATCGAGCACTACAAAAAAATGCATACTTTGTGGAGGCTTAATTGGGGAGGTCAGACTAACCTTCAAAAATTATGTCAAATTCTGGGGGTTTATTCAACCCGTGCAATTTAATTCAAAATTGCGGCGGTTATGCTCCGTTAGTTTATTAGTATTTACTAAAAAAAAACCATTATAATGAAAATGTGTGCCAGGGTTTGGAACTTTCTCTTATTATTTTTCCTCCCAAAATTTTAGGTTCGTCGGGAAAATGCTCTCAGAATTTTCTCGCTCTCTGTCACTCCACAACATCCATTAGATGAAGAGAAGAAGAGAAGTCTGTTGATTTATGTTCGCAGAAGAGAAGAGGAGCTCTCGTTAGGTGTTGATTTTCCATTAAAGAAGAGGAGAAGATTGATTGGATTCTCTCTAAGCTCGCAAATTTGCTCTTCCATCGACGAATATTCTCAAAATCTTCACAGGTGAGAATATCTTCTCCCTCATGTGCAGTATTAGGAGTTATGAATAGTCTGTTTGATTTAGATAGAGCTAAAGTTAGTTGTTTGCTTGATTAATTTCTGAATTTTGATTCTGGAATTAGTGTG
Organism: Solanum commersonii; assembly: GCA_029007595.1. NCBI lineage: Eukaryota > Viridiplantae > Streptophyta > Magnoliopsida > Solanales > Solanaceae > Solanum > Solanum commersonii. Next base: position 1,204,146 of record JAJTWQ010000055.1, on the reverse strand, counting down.
TTTTCATTGAGTATATTGATGCGGTAATTTGTACTTTATGAGGAATCAGCTGGATTTGTTAGCACTGAATCTAACTCCTAAGCTCTTAGATGTTTCAGCATATGATGCAATGTGTGAAAAAATATTATTTGGTGCAAATTGCAACTCAATGAGTCAGTTTCTATTATCATTTCTAGACTGAATTTTCCAGTCCTAGTATCCAATAAAGTTCTGAATGTTGACTGATTATTTTTTTTGAGAAAGGTAACATTACTTCTATATATCCACAGGTATACTACATCAAAGTGTAGTCCCCCTCCAAAAAGTTTTACTTACATCATTCCTAGGATCTTCTAGGTACAACCAGTCACTAATATTAAACACATTTTCAGAATGTTGACTGAATTTGAAGGATCTGGATATTGTTATGTGCAATTGTAGTACTATAATGACCCTCCTGATCATTTCAGTGTCTTGCATTCTGTGTGTCGCTTAGAGCATTCCTGTAGCGACTCCAAGTCATTTATGACTTGCTGGGACTGACAGTTCGGTCACCTGGTTGTTCATTCGTGATTGGCATAGGCCTATTTCTGTTACTGAGGTTCGTAGCTTCGTCGGGTTAGCAAGTTACTACAGACGCTTTGTTGAGGGTTTTTCTACTATTGTAGCCCCTCTGACCTGGTTGACTTGTGTTGATATTCCCTTTGTTTGGTCAGAGGAGTGTGAGGCGAGCTTTTTGAAGCTCAAGGAGTTATTGACCACCGCTCCTATATTGACGCTTCCAGTTGAGGGTGAGGGATTCACGATTTATTGTGACGCATCCGGTGTTGGTTTGGGTTGTGTATTAATGCAGCAGGGCTGGGTTATTGCTTATGCATCGAGGCAGCTTAAGATTCATAAGCGCAACTACCCCACCCATGACTTGGAGTTGGCGGCGGTAGTTTTCGCACTTAAGATTTGGAGACACTACTTGTATGGGGTTCGATGTGAGATCTATACCGATCATAGGAGTCTTCAGTACATCATGAGCCAGAGGGACCTTAATTCGAGGTAGCGTCGTTGGATTGAGCTCTTGAAGGACTACGACCTCTCTAGTCTCTATCATCCGGGCAAGGCGAATGTGGTAGCGGACGCCTTGAGCCGGAAGGCGGTGAGTATGGGTAGTCTAGCCTTCTTATCTGTTGAGGAGCGACCCTTAGCTTTGGACATTCAGTCCTTAGCTAATAGCATGGTTCGGTTAGATATCTCAGATTCTAGACGCGTCTTGGCCTTTATAGGAGTTAAGTTTGCTTTGCTTGATAGGATCTGTGGTTGCCAGTTTGAGGATGATACCTTGGTGACCCTTAGAGATCGAGTGTTAGCGGGTGATGGTGGTCAGGCTACTTTAGATCCTGATGGAGTGTTGAAATTCGCCGGCCGCATCTGTGTTCCAAGAGTTGGAGATTTGATACAGTTGATACTTTCTGAGGCCCATGAGTCTAGATACTTTATCCATCCGGGCACAGCGAAGATGTATCATGATTTGAGGTAGCATTACTGGTGGAGTGGCATGAAGAGAGATATTGCTGACTTTGTTTCCCGTTGCTTGTGCTACCAGCAGGTAAAGGCCGAGCATTTGAGGCCTGGTGGCGAGTTCCAGAGATTACCCATTCCAGAGTGGAAGTGGGAGCGTATCACTATGGACTTCATTATGGGGTTGCCTCGGACTTCTAGAGTTATTGATAGCATTTGGGTCATCGTGGATCGATTGACCAAGTCAGCACACTTCCTTCCTGTTCATACTACTTTTAGTACCGAGAGGTTGGCTCGTATCTACATTAGGGAGGTGGTCCGTCTTCATGGCGTGCCTGTTTTGTATCATTTCAGACCGAGGTTCATAGTTCACTTCCAGCTTTTGGAGGGCTTTTCAGGAGGAGTTGGGCACTTGTGTCCACCTTAGCACAGCTTTTCACCCACAGACGGATGGCCAGTCGGAGCGTACTATTCAGGTCCTTGAGGATATGTTGCAGGCCTGTGTGATGGATTTTGGAGGTCAGTGGGACCAATTCTTACCTTTGTCGGAGTTTGCGTACAACAATAGCTACCACTCTAGTATTCAGATGGCCCCATTCGAGGCCTTATATGGTAGGCGTTGTCGCTCTCCAGTTGGTTGGTTTGAGTCTACAGAGCCTAAACCGCGTGGTACAGATTTGTTTCAGGAGGCCCTACATCAGGTGAGGGTGATTCAGGATAGGCTCAGGACGGCTCAGAATAGGCACCAGAGTTATGCGGATCAGAGGCGTTGACCTTTGATATTCTCTGTTGGTGACCAAGTATTCCTCCGTGTGTCGCCCATGAAGGGCGTGATGAGGTTTGGGAGGCGGGGCAAGCTTAGCCCCAGGTACATTGGGCCTTTTGAGATACTCTGGACAGTTGGAGAGGTTGCTTATGAGTTGGCCTTACCTCCAGCACTTTCATCCATCCACCCAGTGTTTCATGTTTTGATGTTGCGGCGGTATGTTCCTGATGAGTCCCATGTGCTCCAGTATGATGCAGTCGAGTTGGATGATCGTTTGACATTTGTAGAGGAGCCAGTTGCCATTCTAGCCAGAGATGTGAAAAGATTGCGCTCGAGAGCCATTCCTGTTGTTAAGGTCCGTTGGAGGCATCATCCAGTCGAAGAGGCTACCTGGGAGACCGAGCAGGAGATGCGAGAACAGTTCCCCAGCTTATTCTAGACTTCAGGTATATCCTTATTCTTACTTTCGAGGACGAAAGTCCTTTTTAGTAGTGGATATTATAATGACCCTCCTGGTCATTTCAGTGTCTTGCATTCTGTGTGTCGTTTAGAGCATTCCTGTAGTGACCCCAAGTCATTTATGACTTGCTGGGACTGACAGTTCGGTCGCCTGTTCGTTCATTTGGTTATGGTGTGAGTTTTAGTGTTTTGGAGCTTATGAACCTTGAACAAACATTTTCGATCAAAAGTTTGAGAAGATGACATCGAAATCCAATTTTGATGATTCCATCAGCTCTGAAAGGGTCATTTTAGGCTAGTAGCATGGTCGGCATGACTCTCGAGGTTTTCAGTGTGAGTCGGTGCGATTAAGCGTTTTAGCCTTTGAAATTTGGCTTAAGGTTGACTTTGATCAATATTCTTGGAAAATGCGCTCAGATGAAAATTCTGTCAGTGCGGTTAGCTCCAAAATGTCAAGTTTGGTCTAGATTGACCCTTCTTTTGTGTCTGGAGGTTTTTGATATCTTTCCGAGCCCTTTTGTGGGTTTTGACTTAAAATGGCTTTTGGAAGTGGGATCCACTTTTTATCGAGATGACCTCGTATGGAAATTTTGACTGCGCCGTTGAGTCTGGAATGTCAAATTTGATATGGTTGCATATCTCGTTTGCGTGCACGGGATTCCGAACAAGATCGGAGCACCCCGTCGAAGTTTTTAGTTGTTGGAAAAATTGCAGAAAATCTGCAATATAATGCAGATTTTCAGCAACATTTCCCAAAACTTCAAACCCTCATATCTCTCTCATCTCTCAACCGATTTGGGTGATTCAAAAGGCAAAGTTGTAAGATTTTTCGAGGACAACGCGTTGGTAAGCTTGGATAGTGATTTGGGGTCCCTGTTTGAGATCATTTTCGTAAAACACCTGCTGCTACGACCTGTTTTTTAGCTTGATTTTGTGAGATTTTGAGACTTGTTTTATCAGCCCTTCTAGGTCCGATTTCAGTGATTTTTGAGGCTATCTTGAGTGGTTTTTTTTGACTCCAAAATTGACCCATCTCCGTTTGTTGTGATTTTGGTGTCTAAACGACCGTATTAACGTTATGACTCTATTTTAGATAGTGGGGCAATGTTTCGAGGACGTTCGAAAAGGAAAAGCTTCGGAGAAGTAATTTTGGAGCGCGTGTGATCGGCCTACAGGTAGGCTATGGTTTCCCTCTCTTAGATTGAGCTCGAGAATGTGAATGCATGTTGATTAGTTGGGATTTGGTTTGGGTAGTTATTGAATCCTTCCTAGGTGTTAAGAAATCATGTTTTCAGCCTATTTCGAGAATTATCGGGTAACTGTGAGCATACTTTGTGTTATTAATTGACCCTCCTCGCTATGTGGCGTGCTTGCATTCTTAATTTACTATTTGTTGAAGCATATTGGCCTTAGTTTAGGTTTGACTAGGGCTTGCCTTAGAAATACATTATTCGGATCCGATAGGCCTTAGTTTTGTCCCGACGTTGCTCGGTCGACTTAGATCCCTGTAGACTGATGTAGCAAACTTGAGCCTAATAGTTTGGGCCTTAGCTAGATGATATGTTTTCTCCGATGATAGTTATCCTTATTTCTCCGATGTTACAGCTTCAAGAGTTACGTCGGCGACACTAGTTCTGCTTCGCGATTTGAATTTGATTTTCAATTCGGTTCCAAGGACTTACATTGATTAGCTAGGTGTGAACGGCGATCCACGGACATTTATGAGAATAGATCGATTGGAACTCGTTCAGCAGCTACATTGGCACTTATATAGAGCATCCGGTTAAAGTTTCGGCCTCTATTGCTCAAATACTTATATAGAGCATCCGGTTAGAGTTCCAGCCTCTATTGCCCAGATACTTATATAGAGCATCCGGTTAGAGTTTCGGCCTCTTATACTTGATACTTGTGATTGGTTACTTGGGTACTTCTGGTGAGCATCCGGTTCGAGGTCCGACCTCAGTACTGTCAGATTCTACTAATTAGGGTTGACGCTCTGGTTCGATGTTCTTCGTTCTTGGGTTCTTATATGCTTTAGTTTTAGTTATTCTGTGTATTCGTCGGGCTTATGGGGATCCGTTCGGGTTTTTATTTAACTTGCGCACGAGTGTACCTTCTGGGCTTATGGGGGCCCAGTTAGGTGTAGTTAGCTTATAGATTACTTTAGTTAATTATTTGTACACTCGTGTGCATTCCTTTATTAGTTAGATTTTTTGTTCTTGACCTCGATTTGTGTATTCCTTCTTTTCATACTGCCTTTACTTTTCAAGTTCAGTCGGCCTATGATGCCTACTGGGTACCTGTTGTTTTGGTACTCATACTACGCTCTGCATCTGTTTCGTGATGCAGGTCCGGGCACTAGTAACTAGCGTTGATCGAGCTTAGAGCAGACTGATCCGGAGATGGGGGTGAGCACATGGCATTTTGTACTATTTTAGTCTCCATCTGCATATATAGACTTGTCTTTTACCTTTCGAGACAGTCCAATCTATGTTGTCCACTTTTGAGACTTGTACTCATTTTGTAGTAGCTCTGTACTAGTGACTTCCAGGTTCTGGGAGGGATCTTTATTTGTATATATATTTTGGTTTTATTCTGCCTGTTTATATTGTTATTTGCCTACTCTTGTTTAGTTTCTACCCTCAGACCCATTACTTATTGTTCCGGGTTACGGGTAGGCTTACCTGCTGGTGGGTTATAGTAGGTGCCATCATGACTTGAGAAATCGGGTCGTGACAAGTACCATTGTGTTATCTATTCTAGATTATATAGATATACATTTGTTCTACTAGAGTGGTTTTTGATAGATCATTTGCTCGAATGTTAAAAACTCTCGGCACTAGGTGGAATTGGACCCATATGCTTTTGTATGTTATTTGATTACCTATGTCAGTCCGGTTAAGATTTAAATTCTGGACAAGAAATTTAAGTGTTTTAATCACGATCGTAGGAAGTAACTCGTTTCTTGATATATGTAGTTCTGATTATATATCTACTTTAAGTATCCTTTCAAAAAACATGTTAGATGCATTATTTTGGACCTCGTTCGTGACAAGTTGCTGTCCAGTTCGTTGCACAGCTTCTCCTCAAGAAATTGAGATCACAAACTCATTAAATGCACTATTAGTGCTCAACCAATACATCATATTTTGAAGTTGTAGCTCACACCTTAGCAGCTGAAAAGTGTCCAGAATTTTCAAGAACTAGAGCTTGTATTTGTACATAAGTACCATCAAAACTAACGTGCTCTGCACCTACAGTTTCACTCTGTTTCCAGCAATTAATTGCCACTCAAAATCAGAATGTCTTTTTCAACTCTATATAAGAAGCCACATTTCTTTCTTGGATATATTGTATCACATGTCTTCCTCATTTCCTAGCTTTGTTGCTAAGGTTTGTGACACAAACTGTTTAAGTTACAGGTCATTCTAAAGATATTTACCATTGTAATTAATGTTACTATAACACATGGTATTAAACAAGGAACTGAAGAAGCAAAGAGAAATGGCAGCTGCAGCTATAGAGGAAGAGAAGAAGACGTATAACTCTACTACCGAGTATGACACACCTTTATGTTTCTCTTCATGAGCTCTGAATGTTTAGCTGCCATGTTGCATATTTTCCTAAATTGTTTGTTTCTCGTATTTGCTCAATGTGCTTTTTTTTAAAAAAAAATTGTTATACAGTACTGTACACTCACCCCTTATTGTGTTCATTTGCAAACCTACTCAGCCATTCAACATGATTTGTCTGTACACTGAAACTGGGTTATTTAGATAGAGCAACTTTAGGTGTAAGTTTCATTTCTGCTGCATTATTCCTTTTTTTTTTCTTTTATCTGTGGTTTTTTTGGTTTAACATTCTATCATTCATCTGTTTTAAATTGGATTGATTGCATCATGGATCAGTGGCCTTTTAATTGTTTACTGACCAAGACTTGTCTCCGCAGTGGTATTGCAGTATCAATGGTGATGAAGTATGCTAACAATATTGTGAAGGTAGGGTTGACTCTAGTTGTGCATCTGCTTTAGTTTCTGTTAAATGGGTTCATCAGTCTAGTGTCGATTATCGTACATCTGAGATCACCGTAGAATATCTATGTTGTGAGCACATATTTGCTATTAATTACTTAATTAAGCCTTCAGCGCGTCAATACTAATGAGATAAAGCAATGTGAACATATTTGCATATTGAAAAGGATGGTTATCAGTGGAGGAATATGAATGCTGAAATGGTGACCTGGACAGAATTGGAGCCAGAGTACTTGACCAATTCTTCTGATGAATGAACTTCTCATAGTGATGAAGTATCTTACTGGATGCCCAATTCTTAATGTTTTTGGAAATTTGTTAGAAATATGTATAACACAAATGGATTGGAAAAATATTAGGATATTACTTTTAATACTGTAACTTGTTGGATATTACTTTTTATACTGTAACTTTTTTTATTGCTGCAGCAGTATCATTACTTGTAAATTTATGGCTGATTGAACTATTATTGGCTTAATTAGCTTTTTAGGCTTAATTAGCTTTAGAGCACTGTTCTAAGAATCAATTTGTAGGTTCAAACTGCTGCAAAACAACCCCTGTTGCTTGTTACAGGGGTTAGCGAAAAAAACCCCACAACTTAATTATGGCAGACGTAACTCTGGAGTTGTTGAAACATCAGTTACAACAAACTATGGGTTTAGTATGTTAAATAAATCTGCGCTATTTAGGCTTCTTTTTGTAATGGAGTTCTGTGCTATCTTGCTGGCACATTTGCTAATGGCCTGTTTTTTCGCAAAGGTAAGTCACTAAATCTGCACGCCTTCTCTGACTCAGACTGGGCAGGTAACCATGAAGATCTCTCCTCTACTACAACATATATTATGTTTTTAGGCTCCAATCCAATCTCATGGAGTTCCAAGAAGCAAAGAGTTGTTGCTCACTCATTCATAAAAGCTGAAAATCGTGTTATTGCTTCAGCGTCAGCTGAAATTTATTGGATTTGTAATCTACTTCAGGATTGTCTATTTTTATCAATGAACCACTATTTATCTAGTGATAATACGATTATTTTGTTTGACATCTCGTCCAACAAGGCCTGCCCCATTATTGACTTCAACAATTGTTGCATGCAATTGTCAATGGTTGGCAAGGTTGGCAAATTTGCAGTGGTGACAAATGTTGAGAAACACAACAATTAAAAACTTTTGGTGGCACCACTTTGACATATTGTGGATGGTGTTGAAATTTGCATTTGCAAATTTCTTCTATAAAAGGAGTTCATTAGCTTATTTGTAAAATACACCAAGTTAAAGAGAATTTATTTTGAGAGCAAAGTGAGGTATTCCATAGACTTTATAAGAAAAATAGTCTGTGAAGAAAAATAGAGTGTGAGCGATATTTTAGTAAGGTGGAAATCAAAAGAGTGTTATTCCTTTTGAGTGTGTAGTAGTCACTTTGAGTATTGTATTCGTGACTACACAATGTAAAATTCCTTACTATAGTGATATCAGCTGCTCCTCTTGGCCCATGGCTTTTCCCTTATTTAGTAGAGTTTTCACGTAAAATTCTTGATGTCATTATTTTTCCATTTTATTTTTATTATTTTGACCATATATATTTTTGTGTTGATCCACGTTTTCCCCAACACTAAGATGCAAAGAGTTGTTGCTTGCTCATCCATAGAAGCTGAAAATTGTGTTATTGCTTCAGCGTTAGCTGAAATTTGTTGGATCTGTAATCTACTTCAGGGGTTGTCTATTTTTATCAAGGAACCACTAGTTATCTAGTGATAACACGATTATTTTGTTCGACATCTCGTTCAACAAGGCTTGCTGCGTGTTTCTCATGGTTCTTCCCGAGATCAGCTAGATGATCTTCTTCTCACCAAGCCGCTTCCAAAAGCTCCATTTGAAGCACTAAGGTCCAAGATTGGTATGTGAGCCTGATCTACCATCTTGCGGGGTATATTAGTGATATCTCTTGATTGATATTATGATATATCTTCAATATCTTAGTATCTCAATAGTGATTTAGTTTCTATTATGATTTTGAGAAGTTCACAATCATGTATTAGTTGATTCTTTCCTTATTTATTGTTTGCTCTCTTGTATAAATTCATATACATATTAATAAAATAACATACTTCTCTCCAACAGTAAAGATTATAAAACCATCATCATCATTATATATCTTCATAGTTTGAAAATTCAATAGAGAGAATTAGAAGCATAGAAAGACAGTTAGCACGGAATTGCCGATTGCAACATTACTGTGTAAATAGCTAAGAAAAAGAAGTTCTCTTTCCAAATGAACTCTAGAGATATCCAATTGTTTGACGCTGTGCAAAAAAGAGCTGCATACTCCAGCTACCAGACTTTCTATTTTTGATACTATACAATTTGTTGACCTCTTTGCTTAATTAAGGGTGTGTTTGGTATGAAGGAAAACATTTTCCGAAAAATATTTTCCAATTTTCTCATGTTTGGTTGGGTTAAATGTTTTGGAAAATAGTTTCCAATTCAACTCATTTTCCTCAAATTTAAGGAAAATGACTTTCCTTCAAAACTTAAGGAAAACATTTTCCAAAACTCTCTTCCAACTTCCAATTAAAAAAAAAAATTGTTGAAAAAATCAATTTATTTGGTCCCTACCCTCAAACCAGCCCCCCCCCCCCCCCCAACCATCCCCAAAAAAAAAAAAATTAAAGTTTGTTTTTAAATTCAATATTTTTACCCCACCCTCACCCCTACCCCCACCCCTCCCAAAAAATATTAAAAGTTGTTTTTATAAGATATTTCTAATTTCAATTTTTTATTTTTTTACACCCCCAGCCCCCACCCCCTTCAAAAAGAAAAAAATTTAAGTTTGTTTTTAAAAAATATTATTTCATTTTTTCACCCTTAGCTTCGACCCCCCTACCCAGCCCCACTCCCCAAAAAAAAATTTAAGTTTGTTTTTAAAAATTATTTTCGACTTCAAAATTTTATTTTTTCCACCCCTACCCTCGATCCCCCCCCCCCCACCCACCCACCCCTACCAGCCCCCCACCCCCCAGCTCAAAAAAAAATTTAAGTTTGTTTTCAAAAAATATTTTCGAAAATATTTTCTACTCACCAACCAAACATGAGAAAATAAGTCAAAAATCAACTTATTTTCCAAGAAAACATTTTCCTTCATACCAAACACACCCTAAGTCTAATATGTAAGAAAAACAATAGGGATGAGAAGGGAAAACGCTAAGAGTATTTGAAATTAAGATATAGTTAATTATTTATTTTGACTCAAGAAGAGATATTACTATAATGAAAAAAAAAGTAGTACAAATTAAGATCAAAAAATAAAAATGAATAATTTAGTCAAATTACTCTATTTATTATATTTTCTTAAAGAACATGAAAAAAACTAACATATAAAATAAAATAGATTGGAGGAGGTATATTTACCAAGAGAAAGCTTATTTTGCACTTAATTATTGTCGCAATATATTGTAATGCATAGTTGGATACAGTTGATATTTTTGCACCATTAACTAATATTCTCGATACATACTGGAGTAATAATATTGTCATCTAAAGCTAAGATAATATGATTACATATATACTGCACACATAAACATAACAAGTAAACCAACCAAAAAGGCATAAGATATAAATCTAAAAGTAGAAGTACATAGACAAGAAAATGATCAGTAGCTTGGATCCCCAAAACAAAATGGAAAAGAAAGCATAAGGAGGAAAAAGAGAAACTGCTTTCCTCAAAAACCTACTAAAGGATATGTATGTGCAGCCTAAACCATAAAATACAGACTACTTTCTGCATGACATATACGTAGCGTAGCTCGTCCAAAATCATATCGACCAATTAAGTCAAACTATGGCCGTAAGAATTGCTACTACAGTATTATTGAGAAGTTGAAGATAATTAGCCCATTCAATTACAAAAAGAGGTAATGGTCAAATAAGAATAATCTACAAATTGTCGATTATCTACTTGGCCCATCAGAGGCTGATTATTTGAACTTGAAGCTATACGATTATCTACTTGGGATAAGATGGTAATGCTTCACCAAGGTTGTCCATTTCCTCCAAGTCGTTGAGCCAGGTCAAAATCTTTTTTCACTGTGCATCAAGAATTATGAAATAATATAAATTTTACGCATCATAAAACAAAGCATGCCAAGCAAACTAGTAGGCTGTTCTAAAGACCTAGAGATGCCCAGCAGATGCTCATTATCCATAAAAGTAGTTGAGACCCTAAGGCAACTGCTCTCCTCCGTTTCCCAGTATTATCTTAAAAGGTCATTGGGCTAACTTTTCGCTCTGCACTAAACACCTAAAATCTCCCATATTGAAACAGGCTGTACCTAGCCCCTAGGTACTCCACTCCTCCTAAAATTTCCCATATTGCCTCATTTCACTTTTGCATCTTTAGCAAATGTATATATGGAGTAAATAAAATTAGGACCCCGAAAATATGTGCATCTATGGCATCATTTGTGTGCCGTAACTTTGAGACTCAAAGCATTTGTAGAGTGTTTTCCTCCTTTTTCTCTGAGGGAGGACGAGCATAACACAGTTGAGAAAGCTCATAGGATACATGAAATCTACAACAGAATAACACAATTTGTGAAAGACAAGAAATTTGATTTAGGACCCCGAAAATATGTGCGTCTATGGCATTATTTGTATGCTGTAACTTTGCGACTAAAAGCATTTGTAGAGCATTTTCCTCCTCTTCCCTAAGGGGGGACGAGCATAACACAATTGAGAAAGCTAATAGGTATAAGAAATGTACAACAGAATAACATAATTTGTGAAAGACAAGTAATTTGATGAACAAGGCTGCTAGCCCATTCCCCAGAGCAACAAGGGAATGAGTAGAGGAATGTCGAGAAAGGTCAAGTGAAGAGAAGGAACAATATCATATAAGAAAACCAAAAAAAGGAAGAATTGAAGAGGAAACTTACTAAGTGTAACACGCTCTGCATGAATAGCACATAGCATTGCATCTTAAAACAAACAAACTAAAAAATCTTCAGCAGCCTGCAAAATAACTATATCACTCTTGCTGATATTGATTAAGAATAGAGTTCAATATGACATATTTTACAAAATTAGGCTGAAAATAATAATGTTGACTGAACTAGACTATGCACTCAAACTTTCTTATTTTACAAAATTAGGCAGAAAATAATAATGCTGACTGAACTAGACTATGCACTGAAACTTTCTTACTTTATACATACATTCTACATTTTGCTATTTTAAAGATAATTAATGATGAAAACATCCTAAGAAAAGCATGATGTACAAGCATCATAGGATTATTAATATACTATATATGCAGGTAAAGACAAATTGCCTGACAGAATAAGCAGAGTTTGACATGATTGCAACACTGTCTTGACTCTTGAGGAATCTGTATGAAGAATGGAATAAAGTTCTTTCACTCCAAACTACACCAGATGGAACAGAAAGAAGATGAATAATAGTTCATATATCAACACTAAATATAAATTTTTTGACACTAAGTAGACATTTCAAGTTTCTACTGCTGACTGTTCCCCTATGACTATCTGTCTGTTATTCGAGCACAGCTACTAACAGAACAAAGGATTTCAGAAACATTTCCTAGGTTCCTGTAGAGGACACAATGTATATTATTTCACAAGATCATTGATGCTCTTCCAGATACAAACAAAATCTCATAGGGAAGCAGAAATGCATGCTTGCAGAGAGACATGCTAAAGCTGATGCTTAGCTCTGTCTTCTTTTCTCACTAGTTATCCACAGAGCCCTGCCAGCTTAACAGGATTCTATCTGTTTCTGATCAATGATCACAATTCACAACAAGCCAATTCCTTTTACGACACATGTTTACTCCATCAACTTGTCACTGACAAAATAGAAAAAACTACATCTTTTCATGCACATAGCAAATACAATTATATATACATGTACTCAAAAAGGTTTAGAACACACAGGGCTTTTGGTTTATAGCACAAAGAATAATGGGCATATTAGAGGAGGCCACAGGGTATACCCACTAAGAAATCCCTTTTCGTTTCAATGCCTTATTCTTTGCTGGGGAAGTTAAACAATAAGATATGACATGCCAGAGACTTTGTATCAGAATTGGCTTAGCTTCAGAGGAAAAGGTGAATAACTTGTTGCTGAAAGTCAGGCGTATGCTGATGCAAGTATAAGCATCGTATTTGTGACAACAAAACAAAAACCAATAGGAATTAGCGATACTTAGTAATAATATATGTCCTCTCGATTGGAACAATATCCAAAAGGAGTCGATGCCCTGATTTAGGGGTAAGCCGAGTAGCAACTTTAATTGTGGACACTGGACTGTACCATTCAGCTTCAGGACATAAGCTTATCTAAGCAAGAATCAAAGATAAGTAGTTTTTACTTTGAACTTGCCTGATTAATAAACCTAAATAGTATTTTTGCAATTTGAAGATATCAAAGCAATTCAGTTAAGCAGGACTCATAGAAGGAAAATGCATAACCAAATCAAAGTAGAAAACCTTCATGGAGCAAGAGTTTGTGATAGACATCTCTAAATGTGATAAACCTTCCAGAAACTCAAACTCCCTTAGCTACCCATCTTGGATTGCCTGTTAGGAGATAATATCAATTGTCTTTCTTCTATGTTGGTCAGACTCTTCAAAAATGTCGACGTGTTCGTGTCGGATTCTCCAAAACTAGTGCATTTTTGAAGAATTTGACACGGATGTGGCATCATTTTTGAAGAGTCCGAGCTAATAGCCTTTCTTACCTAATGTATGCTAGAAGTGGTACTGAAAAGAGGAATATCACTTTAATAATATGTTGGCTCTTTTCATACACAGTAACTACCCTGACCACAGAATTGGAACGTGCTTTATATTATTATGGAGTTCATGCTGTAACTTTCTATAACTTGGAGAAACCTTTATAGGAGATTATTAAGCACATTTTGAAATTGATAGTAGAATTGCTCTAAGATACATTAAAATGATTTTAAGCAGAGAATATTTCCAGCTAAATAGGTTATTGACATGTAAAACTACTAGATGATATATGAGAGCAAATATATTCATATGAATCACTTTCCCCGTCCTCTCTAGGAACACATGATTCCTATAAATAACTTAAATTAATGCACATGATCCAAATAGCAGCTAACAGATCCACTTTTTATGGTGAGAAATTGATGTACCTCTTGAATAGCAATTAACGCCTCAGCTTGCCAACGAGTTACCTCAGGTGCAAAAAAAGTGATTAACTTCTCTAACCTGCCCCAGTCAGAAAAGAGGCATAAAACAATTACGTTTGGTGAAAACTTAATAAAGGCAAGGATAAATCCATAATCTATTTGGTCTAAACTAAACCATATTATCATCAAGGGTGTCTATATAGCAGTTCTACAACACATTTACATTTAAAAGAATAGTCAGAATGCAGATTTTGAAGTACACTCTTAGTCCACACTTTCTGCCAGAACCACAAACTGAGTCCCAGGGACTTCCTGAAATATACAGCAGGAGGATAGAAACTTTTTTTGACTCGCAGATCTGCGTAGAACACCTTCTTAAAATCTGAAATTACCAAACCTCCTACAGAAGCAGATCCTCTCTAATTGAAAAGAGTTAACTAGTTTCCACTTTTGTAAGTTCGGCAGATCATAAATGGTCTTCCCACTCCAATCCCATATTGAAATCAAAACGAAACGGAAACCTTTCTTTGAACAATAGTGCATAATCCCAAAAACTGGTCAAACTAACCTGCAAATTGAACTCAGCCAAGCCCAAACAAAGAAAATACTAGAGTATAAAGATAAACTCAAGAAGAGAATGAATTTTTCTTCTTCTATTTGTTAACATCAGTGTGTTCTCCATTGAGAAAGTAAATCAGTTAGAAAATAGGTGAATGTTCATCTTGACGTAGTCCAAAGGAAAATGAGAAACTGAGTTATGGAGTAATACATCAATTGAAGCTTGCCAAAGATGCCTCTTTTAAAGGGTTTTTATTCAAGAAAAGGGGGCTATTCTCTCCATTCCATGGTATTTTTATTTTTTACTATCCTTTCAGCATCTTTTTTTTTCTTTTCAATTTAGTCTCACTAATACTCATCAACTACTGGAAAGCCCTAACGTTAGCTTTATCCGCTAGTGCAGCAGTGATTCACGTATTCTCCACTCAACTAAGGCATAACACTATAGCCCTAGTTAGAAAATGAGATATTTCTAGATGTTTTTTATTTAATTGTTCTTTTATAAAATATTATATTAAGTATATAAAGGAAAGGTAGTCTTTGTTTTATAAAATATGTTTTGTAACAAAGTCAATAGTGGTTGGATATGTATGGTCCTCTACTAACTTTGAAAAAGCTTATGTAGATATATGTGTGTATGCCTTTTGAAAGCTGAATATGAATGAAAAGTTCCTCTACTAAACCTTATCTTTTTTTCTCAAAAGTTTCAAATCCTAACAGTGGTATCAAGAGCCCTTCTTCTTGAGGGATTTGTGAAGGCAAGAAGGCTAAGGTTTTTTCTCCTTCTAAGGTGACAGCTGAGCAGCAATAACATGGCATCCAACGGCTTCTTGGGTGCGCCCTCCTATGTTTACGGGAGAAAACTATCACATATGGGTGATAAAGATGAAGACTTATCTCAAAGCTCTTAGTCTATGGGAAACAATTGAAAGTGAAGATGATCCTCTTCCACTTGGACCAAATCCAAACTGTTGCACAAATGAAGAATTATGAAGATGCGAAGTCAAGGAAATCCAAGGCTCTCACATGTCTTCATTCAGCACTTTCAGATGTGATTTTCACAAGAATAATGACTTGTGAAACACCTAAAGAAGTATGGGAGAAGCTAAAAGAGGAGTTCGATGGAAGTGACAGAGTGAAGACTATCAAACTTTTAACTCTCAAAAGAGAATTTGAGATGTTAAGGATGAAAGAAGGAGATAATGTGAAAGAGTATTCTGCCAAACTTATGGAGATTGTAAACAAAGTAAGGATGTTTGGTGAAACCTTTCCAGATTCAAAGGTGGTGGAGAAGATGATGATAAGCTTACCAGCAAGGTTTGAGTCCAAGATTTCAACAATAGAAGAATCTTGTGATTTGAAGACTTTATATTCGTGGCGGGCCGATCGGCAAGTTGCAGGCTCAAGAACAAAGATCAAGTATAAGAGATGAAGAAGTAGCTGAAGTGGCATTTCAGGCAAAGCATAAAGGCAAGCTGCCAGTGAAGGACAATAGAAGGATGGATGAAGATAAAGTAGGAAAGGGGAAAACATGGAAGGAACCTTCAAAGAAAGGAAAGTTTCCACCTTGCAACCATTGTATAAGAACCAATAATCAAGAAAAAGATTGTTGGTTCAAAGGAAAGCCACCGATTCAATGTAGATTCTGTAGAAAGATGGGTCATATTAAGAAAAATTGCAGGGCCAGGCAGAATCAACCACAACAAAACCATGTGCAACATGCAAATTTTGTTGAAAAGTCCGAAAATGAAGAAGAAAGCTTGTTTATGGCTTCTCATGAAGAAAACACAACCAACAAATCCTCATGGTTCATAGATAGTGGATGTACGAGTCATATGTCACACAATGAACTCATGTTTCATACACTTGGCAAGTCAATCAAAACTAAAGTAAGGATGGGAAATGATGAGACGGTAGATGCACTTGGAAAGGGTTCAGTTTCCTTTCAGACTACACAAGGTACAAAGTTTATACATGATGTGTTGTATGTTCCTTCTTTAGCATATAACTTGTTAAGTGTGGCTCAAATGATGTCTAAAGGCTATTCCTTATTTTTTAAGGACAAACATTGTTTGATTTTTGACTCTGAAGATAGTTTGATTGTTAAAGTAGAAATGGTGGATAAAACTTTTCCTTTAGATGGGAGGTTTGATAGTGCAAATTTTGCAAGTAAGGATGAGTCATGGTTGTGGCACAAAAGATATGGTCATTTTAACTATGGTACTTTAAAGTCTATGTATAAAAAAGGGCTTGACTAAGGATTTACCTGAGATTTCACTTTCCAAAGAAGTTTGTGAGCCATGTCAGATGGGTAAGGTACACAGGAAATCATTTCCTAAAAGTGCTACATGGAGGGCAACTGAAAAACTTGAACTAGTTCACACTGATGTGTGTGGACCTATGCAGGCATCATCTTTGGGACACAATAAATACTTTGTGCTCTTTATTGATAACTTAACAAGGATGACTTGGGTGTATTTTCTGAGTAACAAGTCTCAAGTATTTTCAGTTTTCAAGAAATTTAGAGCTTTTGCGAAAAGACAAAGTGGTTGTAAGCTAAAGGCTTTGAGATCGGACAATGGTGGTGAATACACTTCAAATGAGTTCAATAAGTATTGTGAAGATATGGGGATTGATCACAAGTTGACCATAAGCTATTCGCCCGAACAAAATAGAGTCTCGGAGAAGAAGAACAGAACAATAGTTGAAATGGCTAGGTGTTTGTTGCTGGAAAAGAAACTGCCACAAAGCTTTTGGGCAGAAGCTATTCATACTTCAGTGTATTTGTTAAATAGGTCGCCAACAAAAGTCAGTGGATGAAAAGACTCCTACCGAGGCATGGAGTGGAATACGGCCATCTCGCAAGCATCTAAAAGTTTTTGGTTCGATATGCTATTCTCATGTTCCTTCTGTCAAAAGAAGCAAACTTGAACCAAAAGGTGAATTGGGGATCTTTATTGGTTACTCATCACAAGCCAAGGGTTATAGAGTTTTCAACTTGCAAACAAAAAATATTTCAATTCGAAGAGATGTAGTCGTGGATAAGAATGTTTATTGGAACTGGGATAAAGAGCAAATTTAGAAAGATAATGCAGTTTTTCAGAACTTGAGTCCGCTGCCTGAAATCCAATCATTTAGGTCTGAAACTCTAGAAGAAGACAAAGAATCAGACGGGGAATCCTCACTTGATTCGCCAATTTTGAAGACAAAGTCTCTTTCCGAGATATATGAAAGATGTAATGTTGCAATCTTGGAACCAAATAGCTATTAAGAAGCATCAAGACATGAAGTTTGGATTGAAGCCATGAAGGAGGAGATTGGTATCATAGAAAAGAATGATACTTAGAAGTTGGGTTGATAAACCCAAAAATAGAAATGTGATCGAGGTAAAGTGGGTTTATAGAACCAAACTTAATCTAAATAGCTCAGTTTATAAATACAAAGCAAGGCTTGTTGTGAAAGGTTACGCGCAAGTTGCAGGTATGGATTATGGAGACACGTTTGCACCTGTTGCACGACATGATACAATAAGGCTACTATTTGCTTTGGCAGCTCAATCAAATTGGAAGTTGTATCATTTGGATGTGAAATCGGCATTCTTAAATGGACTTGCGGGGAGGAGAGATATATGTTGATCAACCAGAAGGCTTTCAAGTTGCAGGAATGGAGGATAAAGTCTACCGACTGCATAAGGCATTGTATGGATTAAAGCAGGCTCCTTGAGTATGGTACAGTAAGATTGATGATCATCTCATTCATTGAGGCTTCAAGAGAAGTGAAAATTAAGCCACTTTATATGTGAAGAAGGCTAAAGGAGGAGATGTGTTTGTAGTGTCACTCTATGTTGATGATCTTCTGGTAACAGGAAGCAACGAAGCTATTGTGAATCAGTTCATGCAAGAAATGGAGACCAAGTTTGAAATGTCAGATTTGGGTGAAATGAGTTACTTTTTGGGAATGGAGATTCATCAAGCTACTGATGGAATCTTCATTTCTCAGAGAAAATATGCATGGGATATACTTAAAAGGTTCAAGATGGAGAGGTGCAAACCTATACCGACCCCACTGGTTCACAATGAAAAGATTTCGAAGTTGAAAGGAGGTGACAAGGCTGATCCAACAGTTTATAAAAGTCTGATTAGTAGTTTGCTGTATTTGACAGCAACAAGACCCAATCTCATGTTCGCGGCAAGTCTACTATCGAGGTTTATGCAAGCTCCAAGTCAAGTTCATCTTGGTGTTGCTAAACAAATATTGAGATATATCAAAGGAACTACTGATTATGGTATTTGGTTTAAAAGGGAAGAGCAAGGGCAACTGATGAGTTATTCAGATAGTGATTGGGCAGGAAGCGTTGATGATATGAAAAGCACTTCTGGATATGTTTTTACACTTGGTTCAGGCATGTTCTCATGGAATTCAAAGAAGCAAGAGGCGGTAGCTCAATCTTCTGCATCCTAAGGGGAAATTTGAAGTTCTAAGGGCTAAGTTGGGAGTATCCAAGAAAAATCTCAAAGAGGAGTGTTAGAAAATGAGATATTTCTAGATGTTTTTTTTTTGTGTAATTGTTCTTTTTTAAAATATTATGTTAAGTATGTAAAGGAAAGGTAGTCCTTGTTTTATGGAATATGTTTTGTAACAAAGTCAATAGTGGTTGGATATGTATGGTCATCTACTAACTTTGGAAAAGCTTATGTAGATATATGTGTGTATGCCTTTTGAAAGTTGAATATGAATGAAAAGTTCCTCTGCTGAACCTTATCTTTTTTCTCAAAAGTTTCAAATCCTAACAGCCCTCTCACTTTTTCCATAATCTACATTAAATTAGACACCTGCAACTATTCAGATTCGACTTCAAGTTGATTCTTCCATTTCAGCCAGATACATGGTAATGAAGCACTCAATCAAGCTATAATTGGTTTAGACTTTCTCCTATTTCATCTAATCATATGGCTGCTAAGCTCAAATTATATCTAGCAGTCTAACTTTATCCCTGTAAGCAAGCACAACATCAACAGAACCATGATGAATGTAACCAAAAAAGAAATGCATTAGAAAAATGAGTTTGATATGCTATAAGTCCATATGATGAAAATTACATGTCTGATGAAAGGAGCAGCTGGAATAACAAGATTCCACGTCTTCTGAAAGTGCCTGATTTCTCGAAGCACCATTGTCCCTAGCCTGTAACGCTTTTCCTATTTTGACTTCTGCATTGAAGCTGAAACACAAATATTCTCCCATCATTAGAAATATATATAGGATTGGGCTGGAAACAAATGAATGTATTTAGAAGGATTCATATAGTTAACCCAACTAGCTTCAAATTGACACCAAAAAATTGATTGAAACAAAAGTAGAGCAACATAACTACATGTCCAAGGCATGAAAATACAGAAATGCACATTAATTTGCCTCTATATACACTTACTTACCGGCGCAGTCCTTGTAGTTTTTCTTGTAAGCGTCTAATTTATCCCAAACAAAAAGCAAAATATTAACCTTACGAACTTTGAATTATCACGAGAACACGAAAATCACAGTTATTATCATATCAATGAAGTCGCTGAAGGTCCAGCTTCAACTGCAAGTCAGGTACAACATCACCAAATTAGGATTCAAAAAACAAACTTGTAAAGGAATTAAGTAAAAATGTTAATGTGCCTTAATTCAAGTAGTTAAGTCATGTTGTTAGTCGTTATGATTATGCATTGCAATGTTAGTAATGCAAGTAGACTAGTTAGTTATAGATTAGTCAGAATTAGTTAGAGTTAGTTACACAACTGTATATATGCATGTATCACTCATTGAGAATAAATGAAAGCATCAATTCTCTCTAGAAAGTTCTCTCTGTTCTTAGCTCAATTACAATGTTTACAGTTTAGATTCATAAACTCAACATGGTATCAGAATAGGGCTCGTCTCACCCAATGTTAGGGCCCCCAAAATCAAAATTGTCCATGCACCAGATGCTAAACACTGGGCGTGAGATGGGGTGTTAAAGAATGACAAAAGTCTCACATCGGTGGTTAATGAGATGGGTGAACTCCTTATAAGGCTTGGGCAATCCTCCTTCCTTTAAGCTAGCTTTTGGGGTGTGAGTTAGGTCTAATACCTAATTTAACATGGTATCAGAGTAATTTAGGCTTAAATCGAGAGATCTTCGTCAATTCTACAGTTTCTAAGTTTTTAGCTTAGTTTTGAGCAAATTTTTCTATTTTTTCCTGTATTTTTAGCATAATTTTCGATTACAATTATTGGGAATGAGGTAGGGACTCAATTGGGATCTTTTACAGTGATTCCAATTATAGATCATCATCATCCTTTGTTTTTATATCCGTCAGATGCACGGGATCGCTTAATGTTGGAATTATGCTTATTGGAACTAACAATTATACTTTGTGGAGTAAGGCCATACAATTGGCCGTGCTTGGGAAGAACAAAGTTGGTTTTATTGATGGCACAATATAACGCGAGCAATTTCTTGGTGATTTGAGTCAACTGTGGGATCGATGTAATGCCATTGTAGTATCGTGGATATTATGCAATGTACGTAAGGATCTACACAGTAGTGTTTTTTTCTATTCAAATGCTCACTTGATTTGGGAAGATTTGAAAGAGAGATTCAACAAGGTTAATAGTTCTCGAATTTTCCAGTTACATAAGGAGATATTCACGCTTGTTCAGGGTGTTTTCTCTGTCTTTGTGTATTATTCCAGACTAAAGGACCTCTGGGATGAATATGACTCTATAATGCCTCCATCTTTTTGTACCTGCTCTAACTCCAAAGAGTTTTTCGAGCACTTGCAGTTTCAGAGAATGTTACAATTCCTCATAGGGCTAAATGATTCTTATTGTCAAGCTAGGAGTCAAATACTGTTAATGCCTCAAATTCCCACTGTTGAAGTGTGATTTTTGCCATAAGACTGAGCATCTTAAAGCAAACTTCTATAAATTGATTGGTTATCCTCCCCATTATAAAGGTAAAAGAGACACTATGATGGCTGGAAATTCAACATATGATGCAAGTAGTTCTACTCTTTCTCAACAACACTATCCCTCTTAGTCTTACATGCCTCCCTAACTTTTTCATCATCATCAGTATCAACATCCCATGCCTCAACCTATGTTGCAGCCCATGTTCACACCAAGACAACATCAACAGATGCTCAGGATGCTGGATCAAACATCCATCAGTGAATCTCACAGTACTGCAAACATGGTAGGTAATTTTTCATTGTCTCAAGGTAGTTCCATGAAATGGATTGGGGATACTGAAGCTTCCCATCATATGATTGGTGATTCTCATGTTTTACACAATAAAGGTCCATTAGACAATGCAGGACATGTCCAACTTCCTACTGATGATTCTGCTAAGGTGTCTCATGTTAGGGACTGCCACATTGGAGGAGGTGATATACCTAGAAAAGTTTTATGTGTGCCAAGTTTTCAGTTCAATCTTATGTCAGTTTCCCAACTGACAAAAGATTTGAACTGTTGTGTCACTTTTTTCCCACAATATTGTATTTTTCAGGACATCTTTTCTGGGAAGGTCAAGGTGATTGGTAAGGAGGAGAATGTTCTATACACCATATGTTCACATATGGGGACTGAAGACACAGAACCTCAAAGTTGTATGGCAGTTACACAAGTTGATGTTGATGTCTGGCACAAAAGGTTATGCCATGTTCCTATGAGTGTGCTTAGGCAGATTCCTTTCTTTCATAGTCTTGGAAATAAGTTCACTTTGTTAGGTTGTGAAGTATGTCCTTTTGCTAGACAGACCAGACTGCCATTTCCACACAGCACTAGTAAAGCTACATGTATTTTTCAATTACTACACATGGATGTTTGGGGTCCTTATAAAACTGAAACTTTTGATGGGATGAGGTATTTTTTGACAATTGTGGATGATTTTTCAAGATGGACATGGACTTTTTTAATAAGGTTGAAATCTGATGTGATTATCATACTTAAACAGTTTTTTGTTGACATTGAAACTCAGTTTGACACAAAAATTAAAAGAGTGAGATCTGACAATGGCATTGAGTGTTTTAACCATCAATGCAATGAATTTTTTAACCTTCATGGTGTCATCCATGCATGAAAGTTCTTGTCCATACACACCACAACAGAATGGTGTTATGGAAAGAAGACATAGACACATCCTAGAGACTGCTAGAGCAATCAAGTTCCAAGCCAGTTTTCCTAACAAATTTTGGGGGTTATGTGTTGAGGTTGTTGTTTATGTTATCAATAGAATACCTTCCTCTGTACTAGCTGGTATGTCTCCATTTGAAAAACTTCATGGCCGACCTCCCTCTTTTACTCACATGAAAGTCATTGGGTGTTTGTGTTTTGCCACCATTCTACCCAAACATGATAAGTTCAGTCCTAGAGCTATAAAAGATGTTTTTGTGGGGTATGGCACTACTCAGAAGGGTTAAGATATCATGATTTTGATGTAATCAAAATTGACATTTATTGAATCTCAAAACACTCTTTAAATTAATAAATATTAATTTATCAATTAAATTATACCTCTACAAAATAATAATATTTAATAGTTCCACCTATATTAATTTAGTGCG
Organism: Solanum commersonii; assembly: GCA_029007595.1. Classification (NCBI taxonomy): domain Eukaryota; kingdom Viridiplantae; phylum Streptophyta; class Magnoliopsida; order Solanales; family Solanaceae; genus Solanum; species Solanum commersonii. Next base: position 1,181,080 of record JAJTWQ010000055.1, on the reverse strand, counting down.
GTTTTAATGTACTATTTATATTTAATTAAATATTTTCATATAACATTTTGATTTAGTAGGGGTAAAATGGTAATCCAACTCAATTTGCACTTTGGAGCTTCCAAACTTTTAATAGTACTATATGATATAATATAAAGTTGAATAAATAAACACACATCCTACGTGACATAATACACGTATGATGCCAAGTAGGATGTGTGTGTGTCTACTTGTTCAACTCTATATAAGTTTAAGTATCGACTTGTGCACACCAAAAATTGGAGGACATAGAAGTAAGATGAGAGAAAGTTAAAGGCCTTGTTTATATATTTTGCCTTGTTTTATTGTTGCTTCGCTTTGAACTAGTTAATTTTAGCACGTCAAGAGAAGACAAAAAATATTTCCTATTTTCTGTCAACATTAACTACTAATTTCTCAAATCATTTCCCAAAACCTTTTTTTGAAATGCTAATAGTCATTGATATTATAATGAAATATATACTCATTTATTTAATTTTTTAAAGAAAGTGAAAAATCAAACAAGTAAAACTAAAGGAGGAAGTACATAAGTTGAGATTCAAATAATTTATTAAACTATTTTCCTCTTTAACAGTTTTTTCTTAACATCCTCTTGACACTTCAAAATACAAAAAGAGATGCAACTTCAAATATTTCAAAAATATTATAACTAAGATTCCTTTCCTTGTTGAGGAAAACCTAGGTGATCTTTATTAAAAGTAATAGATCACTTTATTATTGAAGGCATATGAAGTAGCTGACAAACCCATATCTTTGTACATCAAAAAAGGGTATCCAATATAATGTTTCCTCAGCATCATCATACCACATTTTATAGAAATGGATAGTCAGTATAGCCAACAACAGGATCAAAAGTATAAAATGCTTCCCTGCTATACTTGTTGAGAGCTGCATCGAGCTCAAATCTCCTTGGTAAATCCGGATTAGCTATGAACATACGTCCATATGCAACAAGATCAGCTTGGCCTTCATCCACAACTTTGTTTCCATCTTCTCTATCGTAGCCACCTGTTACAATAAAAGTACCTCTAAATGCCTTCCTCCTGGGTACAAGGTTGTCAAGACATTCAACTTTTTACAAAGGTGTTTTCATTCTTGGCTCAACCATGTGGCAATATGCAATGTCATACTTATTCAAGGATTCAGCCATGTAAAGTCCCAAAGCACTTGGATTTGAGTTTCCTGAATCCTTGTAGTCAGTAAATGGGGAAAGCCTTATTCCAACTCTGTCAGCTCCTATCTCATTTACAACCGCTTCAACTATTTCAAGTGCAAATCTACAATGGTTCTCTAAAGACCGCCATATTGGTCAGTTCGCTCATTGACTTGGTCTTTCAGATACTGGTCGATTAGATAACCGTGAGCTCCATAGATCTTAACCCCCATCAAACCCTACAAATTTAACAGATTGCATGGTAAAAGAATTTATTTGAGAGATGGTGTGTATTTGAAGGTAATACTGATGTGACAGCATATCACATTAATCAATCTAACAAAGAACCTATATCAAAATATGTTCTACAAGATCTAAAACTGTTTGCGGAAACTTCTACACCAATTTTTTTTCTTGAATTCTTGTAGACCATGGTGGAGATAACTAAAAAGTACTTAAATCATTATGGTTTAAATTTCTCCAGAGAGCACCAACGAGATGTCATTTTGGCTGCGAAAGTCATATTGTTCACACACATTATGTTGCAATTAGTACATTATATTTCTCTGCTTTATCGTTTACATTACAAGTTCTAATCCAATGTTCAGCTATGACAGCTACACCAAGCTAGCTAAAAGATTCTAAGAAGCAAGAACATTCTAAATATACAGAATACTAAAAGGTCATCCGATTTTACTAAGTTTACCTTGCCAAATGGTGGAGATAAAACTATGTTAAACTTCATAAAGGTCATTAGGATTAGTCAAATAGTGATATATCCAATTTTTTTGTCTTTGTACATCCTAAAAATAGAAAATGTGAAACAATGAGTTTGTACTCCAGAATTTCAGACTTGAAACAACTTGTATATATCAAAGTAAACAAGTTGACCAAAAAGTTTTACCAGCTTCAATGGCATTTCTAGCAGTAATTCAGAAATCGTTAACAACTTGAGGAATTTCATCTATCCTCAACTGTCGTGGTGGTGTATATTGTTCATCATCCAGGCCATTAGAACTAATTTGAGTTTTTATTGGCTTGTTTGTGCTAGACATAGGAGCTTGTTCACTGGGTTGGAAATCTATAGTTAAGAGGAGCAGGAGTTACATTTAACGATAGATAAATTGGTTAAAACCACTAAAAACAAATCTAATTACCTTTGGTAGAAATTCTCCTTGTATGCCAAAGTTGGCAAAAAAAGATTCCTCCTTTGTCATGGACGGCATTTACAATTGGTTTCCATGCCTCAACTTGACCCTTCCTCCATATACCAAGTGTATTTTTGTACCTTTAATTAATAAAGTATTTCAAAAGTGTATTTGGGAGGAAATCAATTACAACTACAAATTAAACTTGGTAAATTGTATGAGCAACTCCTGTAGCTTCTGATATAAGAAAACTACCCTTTTGTGCTTCTTTGTGAGTAATAAATGATAGCATGAGCTTGAGGAACATTGCCATATGATCTTTTCCTTGTTAATGGTGTCAACAGAACTCTGGATAACATATAACGTGTCATAATAAGAACTAGTTCATACTTTTATTGGTCAAATTCACAGGGCTATATGCATCACTAGGATGTCAAAACTCCAAACTCAATGCTCATCCAAAAAAAAAGCGCTTGAATTTAAGTAAGACGAGAAAGATCACTTATGCCTCAGTTGATTTCATTAAGATAAATGCATTTGTGTTGTCTCTAGATTTCAACACTGGATTATTAAGATCCTTTGTTAATCAACATCTAAGTATGTTTAATTTATTTACTTTTAAACATAATGAATATAAAAATATAAATTTAATAAAATAAAATTATTATTTGATAAAAAAAATGAAACATCATTTTTGTTCATTGGTGGAAAACTGACAGTGGTGCTAGTTATGATAATAAAAGTAGGGATTGACTACAATGATGGTAATTGTTGGTAGTGGTGGTGGTGAAATGATGGTGATGACAATGGATATAACTATAATTACGGAAGCTGTAGGTGTGGTAGAGACTAACAGAAGTAGTTGACAGTGTTGTTGATTGTGATGATAGTTGTGGTAGGTGGTTAGCAACGGTGGTGGTAGTAGATGTGATGACATAGTTGGTTATGGTAGTGACGGGTAGTTATGGATAGAGTAATGGTCAATATTATTCACACGAAAAATCCTTTAATAAAACTACCTACTTAAACAAACATTTCTACCATATTTATCAATTCTGCATATACTTTAAAATAATTACATATTATTTCACTAATTAATAATTTCATACTAGATTTCAAGTTAGATACGCTTAGATACATTTATTTTGTCTATTATATATGCTCTAAAATATAGATACATAAGGAGAGAACCGACTGACAGAGGAAGAGAGAGTCAATGTACTCCAGATACATGTGAATTACATTAGATACATGTATTTGGGATACTAGATACATTCAAGATACATTTTGAAATACATATAAATAGGGAGAGATGAGAGCAAGAGAGGAGAGAAACGAGTGAGATAGGAGAGAAGTGAGCGAAAGAATTAGTGTATCTCACATACATGTGAATTCAATTAAATACAATGTATCTAAAACAAATTACACCTAGTTTTGACTTCATATATCTGAGATACATGTAGTGAACGCATCAATACATATACTTAAGGACCAAAATCTAGCACGAATAATAATTTTGAAAATTTATCGGAAGGTACGTAATTATGCTCTAAACTAGTGGATTTATGTTGTGTGGCCTAAAATTAATGCTATGAAGATTGAGTAGGTTATCAGCTTCCTTATGTTTATATTGATTCAAAGATTGAGCCATTAATTGTCTAAATACCTTGAAGAGCACAAGCTTTCAAATATGCTATACGACTCCATACAATCTCATCTAATTTATGAAGTTAACATGAGGCATTTGATATAAATGGCAAAAATTCCAAGAAGACAAGTTATCATTCCGTTCATTATTCGTAAATTGTAATAGATTTATAAATTCAGGATTTCTTTGATCAAAATCATCCATTTCAACCATAAGAAGTGCATTACCAAGCAATCTATATTCCAGACAGCACCAAAAATATATTATATGAAACTATTTTTAAACAAGAAAGTCAAAAGTACCTGTGAGAAAGTTGAAAGTTACCTATTCTATATGGTGTGAGCAAAGAATTTTCCATTTCGTGCTTTCTTCTCTGTTTTGGCCTTCGCTGCAATTTTCGCACTACAATGCAAAAGTGGCTGTTAATGTCGGGAATAAACCCGCAACAGAAATAATATTTGCGGTAATAAAAGCAATAAGAGCGGAACACAACAATGCAGTTAATCAACAAGAATAAAAAGAGTAATAATGACACCAAGATTTTACGTGAAAACTCTCCTGAATATGAGAAAAACCACGGCCCGAGATGAGCAATAATGACACCAAGATTTTGAAGTATACACATGGATCAGAATAGGTTTTTGTGTACATTTTACTTTTCATGAAAGAGTCAAACTTTTTGTATCATTGCCTTGGTGCCTGTCTCAACCCATAAAGACTCCTATTCAATTTGCACACCATGTGTTTCTTTCCAGATACTTCAAATCCCTCTGGTTGCTCCATATAAATCTCTTCTTCCAAATCTTCGTGAAGAAATGCAGTTTTCACATCCAATTTCTCCATTTCAAGATCTAGGCAAGCTGCTAGGCTCAAAATAGTTTGAATAGAAGTCATTTTGACAATAGGTGAAAAAATTTCATCAAGATCAATACCTTTCTTTTGTTTGAAGCCTTTTACAACCAATTGAGCTTTGTACCTAACCAACTTGCCATTTCCATCTTTCTTGAGTTTAAAGACCCACTTGCACTTTAGCGGTCTTTTGCCTTTTGTAAGTTTAACTAGCTGGTATGTGCCATTTTTCTGTAGAGATTCCATCTCTTCTTGCATGGCTTTCATCCATTGGCTCTTTTCTGGATGAGACAACATCTCTTTAAGACTTTGTGGCTCCCCTTCATCATTGATGAGGACATACTCTGAGGAAGGGTACTTAGATGACTCTACCCTTTGTCTTTCTGATCTCCTCAGAGGTTGAGATTGTTCTTCTTCTTTCGGGTACTCCACTTGCTCGGTATTATCACCAAGTTGCTCCCCCTGCTCAGAAATCTCATTAGGTTGCTCTTCCTGTTCAGCAACTTCATCGATCGTACATTTTGCACTTATGGGATGGTTAGAATTAGAAGGAATGGTAACAAGATTAGGGACTATACCATTCTTTTCCTTGGCCATCTCGGATAGAGCATCGGCAGTTCCAACTTCACTTTCTCGAAAGATTACATCTCTGCTTCTGATTACCTTCTTTTTTACAGGATCCCACAATCTGTACCAGAATTCTTCATCTCCATATCCGATGAATATGCAGGGAACTATTTTATCATCTAGCTTGGTTCTCTGCTCCTTCGGTACATGTGTAAAAGCTTTGCAATTGAACACCTTTAGGTGCGAGTAAGACATCTCTTTGTTGGTCCAAACTCTCTCTGGAATGTCAAACTCCAACGGAACTGATGGACTATGATTGATAAGATAGCATGCTGTTCGAACTACTTCACCCCAGAATGACTTAAGTAATTTAGCCGTTCTGAGCATGCTTCTCACCTTCTCAACAATAGTGTGATTCATTCTCTTAGCTACACCATTGTGTTGTAAAGTTCCAAGAACTGTCTTTTCATGTCTGATTCCATGGTTTGAACAATACTCTTCAAATTCTCTTGAAGTGTACTCACCTCTATTATCAGTTTGGAGACGTTTTAGGTTCCGACCCATCTCTCTTTCTACCAAAGCATGAAACTTTTGAAATACTTGAAACACCTGATCTTTGGTTTTCAAGATATAAACCCACAATTTTCATGAAGAATCATCAATAAAGGTAACAAAGTATTTATTACCTCCCATCAATTCTATCTCCATTGGACCACAGACATCAGAATATACTAAATCAAGTATATTCAACTTTCTTTTAGATGATGTCTGAAATGAGACTCTATGTTGCTTACCAAATAAACAGTAGTTACAAGGTTTTGTCATTGTACCTTTGGCAAAAGAAATGAGTGATTTTTTGGAAAGAATTTGCAATCCTTTCTCGCTCATAAGACCCATTCTTCTATGCCACAAATCTGTAGAAATATCTTCGTGAGCCGCATTCAATTCACCTTGGCATATTTTTGCATTTGTCCTATATAACGTGGCACGAGCAACTCCTTCTGCAATCACCAATGCCCCTTTGGTGAGTCTCCATTTTTTATTTGTAAAGTAGTTCTCATATCCATCTCGGTCCAAAGCAACTCTCGAGATCAAGTTCATCCGCAAATCAGGTACGTGGCGCACATTTTTCAAAACTAATGTGCATTCGACATTTGTCTTTATGCAACGTCTCTGATCCCCGCAATCTTTGAGTAACTTGTGTTACCCATTTTCATATTGCCAAAATCACCTGCTACATATCTGCAAAAGGCATCTCTTACTGGTGTGGCATGGTAAGATGTTGTTATGTCGACCACCCATTCCGACTCTACACCTTCCAAGTGCATGCATTCCTCTTCCTCGTTTATGAGGAGAACAACATTGTCATTATTTTGCACCATGGCAGCTATGTTGTCATTATTCTTCTGGCCGCTGCTTTCTCCTTTGCTTCTTTTTAAATTTGGACAATCTCTTTTGAAGTGACCTGGTTGTTCGCAATTGTAGCAATTTATGGCCTTTGATTTTGATCGGATCTTAGACTTTCCACGAGCTCCGGATCTACCATAGTTGCTTGAACTCCTTTGGTAACTTTTGCCTCTACTTTCTGTGATGAGAGCATGTCCGTGATTTTCAGGCTTTTTTCTCATTTCTCATTAAGCAAAAGGGCTGATGTGACATCCTTCAACTCAATAGAGTCCTTACCATGTAAGATGGTTGTTGGCAAATTATCGTAGGAAGATGGCAACGAGTTTAGAAGCACTATGGCTTTATCTTCCTCCTCGATCTTTACTCTGAGGTTTGCTAGCTGCGTGATTAGTCCATTAAGCACATTTAAATGGGACAAAAAAATTGTATCTTCACCCATATATAAGGCGTATAACTGTTTTTTTAGGTACAATTTATTTGTCAGCATTTTGTACATGTATAGATTTTCTAACTTTGTCTAAATGCCACATCCACTCTCTTTATCGATGATGTTATTAACCACATCATCTGTTAAGTGCAACCTGATTGCACTAGTAGCCTTTTCATCCATTTCTTCCCAATCCCCAAGTTTCATTGATTCGGGCTTTTGGATTTGCTGCCTAGTGCCTTGTGCAAACCCTGTTGGATGAGCAAGTCTCTCATCCTTCTCTGCCACGTTGAGAAACCGCTATCACCGTTGAATTTTGCTACCTCGTACTTTACTCTAGACATTTTTTTTCACTGAGTATAGTACGATAAGCTGCAAAAATATTTTTGTAAATGAGCAGAAACTGTGCTCTGATACCAATTGTTAAGAATAAACCCGCAACAGAAATAATATTTGCGGTAATAAAAGCAATAAAAGCGGAACACAACAATGCGATGAATCAACAAGAATAAAAAGAACAATAATGACACCAAGATTTTACATGAAAGCTCTACTGAATAAGGGAAAAATCACGGCCCGAAAGAAGCAACTGATATCACTATAGTAAGGATTTTTACACTTGTAGGTCTGAGTAAAAACTCCAAAGACCACTACACACTTCAAAAGAAATAACCATCTTTTGATTTTTCCACCTCACTACAATATCGCTCACACTCTCTATTTTTTCCTCACAGACTAATTTCCTCTGTGATGCCTCACTCTTCTTTTCTCTCCTTTGTTTTTGGTGCATTTTGAGAATGAAGAAGAGTCTCTCTTTGATAGATAACACGTGCAGTATTTTTCCAACTATGCTACAGAAGAAAAATAATTTTTTCTTCTTTGCAGTTTACCAACCTTTGAAAAAATTTGCACATGTATATCTAATATCTTCCAAATCTGCCAACCTTTTGACATTGTGAGATTTGGCAAATGGGGATGGACCCCACAATTAGTATATACTAAAACTATACTATAGAATGCAAGGAGAAAGTAGAGAATGATGCTCATATGACTAAACTACATTAGTTTTTGTCTATTAATATAATCAATATATACCCTTTAAATAATTCTAATAACCATTGCTATGCTAATAATGATTCTCACTACTAGTCCTTCTAGGGGACAGTTTATGTGACTTTTTTGAATTTTGAAATTTAAATAAGTCTAGTTTTTATCGTAAATTTTTCATATATTTTTTAAATATTTTGAATTGTCCATTATTGTGAATTTTAGTACTTTTTGCTTACAAATATATAAATTATATTTCACAGAATTTGAAGAATTCATGCTAAATTTTTTGGTCAATTTCAAAATCTTTGACTCTCAAAATATGAAAAGTGTCACAAAAATTTAGACAAAGAAAGTACTACTTTGCTATTATTAATTAATAAGAGATGAGCTTCATTATCGTCAACATGAATTGACGGAGAAGTCCTTAGACTCCCGGTGATACTTTTTCTTTTTTTTGTGTGTTTGAATAAAAATTAATTCAGAGAATTTGATTCATCAAGGACACAATTGTAAACACAAGTACAAACATATTGGCCAATAGTACCACCACTTGAGCAAAGACCATTCTCATTGTGTTTCTCAAAGCATTCTTTTTTGCAATCAATAAAAACACATCCTTTTGGATTTAAAATTTCGGTACATCTATGTTGTGCATTGACTTAACTAATATCCAATGCAGTTGAAATAATGAGAAGGAAACAAAGAGCAAAGTTCAAGAACTTGGTCATTCTTAATCAAAATTAGTCTCAAGTTAATTTCAATGGTATGACTCCCGGTTATACAATTTGGATATTATGTGAATTTCACGCTTGCTGTTCCCTTTTTGTACTACTTGCGGGGGGCATTTTGGGTACTCCATATTTTTGCTCTATGATTTATCTTGTACCAAATTGCGCACACATACGTATTTTTTCATTATTGAGTAATAAAACGTATTTACTTCGGAAAAGGAGTTGCACTTGTAGGTCCCACTTTATGTCCTTTCCATGTGACTTAGTATATATACTACTCCCTCTATTTCTAATTATTTGTCTACTTTTTTTTTTATATTTGTACCTAATTACTTGTCCATTTTGACAAATTAAGAAAGAACAAATTTTTTTCCCTATTATACTCTCAATTAAATGACTAATTACTTTTAAAATGAAGAACTTTTCATCCACTTCATAATTAATAGGGATAAAATGGTAAACTCACTATGTCATTAATTGATTTTCTAATAGGTGTGTCAATTCAAAAATGGATAAGTAATCAGGGACAAAGGGAGTAGATATTAGGTGTTTGTGCCAGTACGGGCCCAATATATGTCACTTTTAAATCTTAATTTATGTGATACAGATGAAATTTGGAGAGTTAAATATATAAAAAAATTTACGTTTTTTCTAAAATATTTTAAATTGCTAATTTGTTATGATTTATAAAAAAAGTTACGTTATTGTCAAATAATATATGTTACTCTTTTTATTCCAATTTATGTGACACATATGGAATTAGGAGAGTCCACCAAAATTTCCGTATATGTTCTTTTAAGTATTTTCAAATTCATGTGTTATCGATAGAATTTTAAAAGTCAACTAAATTTTTTCTAATTTGTAATAATATATTTTAAGTTGTTAATTATAATAATTTATAGTTTCTTCAACGTAATCTTTGAGTATACTATAAATTAAAAAGAAAGTAAGACAAATAAATTAAAATAGAAGGCACAACAATAAAATACATAATTTATAAAATAAAATAGTATAAATTGAGTAATTAAAGAGAATGAAATGGAATGGAATTGTGAGGTGGGGTCCATATTTATTAAGAGACTTGGAATAAATGTAAGATTAAATACTTTAATACATATTATTAGGATCTTGAATACTATGATCTTACATAGAGATCGTTAGGGGCATTTACTGATGTAAAAGACATCATCACAGAGAAAAGCGGAAGCGTTAGTAATAAATTGGTTTCTATCTCCTTGCCCTAGCTTTTCATTACCACAATCATCAGCGATGGAATTAATGTAGAAAATATGTGGTAACCCTAATGGGTGGAGGGAGGACCAATTTATAGAGGTTAAGACTTAATCTCGTACATCCATCAAATAACCAATGTACGAACGAGATCTATTATATATTCATGAAATATTATTTAAGGTATTACTTGGGCTACAAGTAAACTTGGGCCATAAGTAAGAAATAATTAATAATTCTTACATTCTCCCACTTGGCCCAATGACCATATAACATTAATATTTCATAAACATTAGTTGCGCACACAATAAATCTCTTCTATGATGTCCATCATACATACCACAATATAACAAACTACTAATGCGAGTTTTGACGGTTGTACATAAATTTTAAACTACATATGTCCTTCCATATACTACTACATTAGCAACTTATCATACTAGGTTAATAAGCTATAAAACATATAACATTACGGTCCACAATAATGTTTCATACAAATTTATCTTGCAATATCTCAAAACAATAATGTGTACACCATTATGAGAAACAAGATATTCATTAATATATATCAGAAACACATATTTGAGCTCAGACTGTAAAAATATCATAAATGTATCAATCATAAGTACAACCAAGACTCATTCTTTCAACATGTTCTTTAAATTTCTTTGGTTGTAAGCCCTTTGTTGACAGATCTGCAATCATGATATCAATTCTAATATTCTCAAGTAACACTCTTTGTTTCTGAACTTCTTCCTTGACAGTAAAGTACTTTAATTTCATATGTTTGGCACCTTTGGAGTACTTATTGTTCTTGAAGAAGAATATTGTTGCAGTATTATCATAATAAATTTTCAATGGCTTGGTGGTAATGGTGTTGACAACCCCAAATCCTAAAATAAAGTTCTGCAGCCATAATGCATGAATTGTGGAAACAATTCTGATTTTATATCGTTCAACATTACCATTAGAATCGTGTTTGGTCTTGTAAACCCATCTACATCCGATTTTTTTTGTTTAGGACTTTCTGGTAATTGAACGAGATCCGAGATTTTGTTGTATTCCATGGATTTTAACTCTTCATTCATGGCATCAATCCATTTATAAGACTCAATTCTTTCTATGGCCTGTGAAAATGAACTTGGATCTTTATTAATTTCAAAGTCAAAATCTGACTCTTGCAAATAAATCACATAATCATCTGAAATGGCCAATTTTCTTTCTCTTTGAGATTTTCTTAATGGCACTGTTTGTGGTTCCTTTGCGTCAAATACTTGTGAGTTAGTTCCTTCTTGAAGTGTTTCACCCAAATATTGTTCAACATTGTTAAAGTGTTCTTCAACAAGAGGAACAACATTTGTTATTGGTGTGGAAGTAGGTACATTCATGGGCAATGAAATTTTTACCCTTACCTCATTAATTTCCACACTTTGTCATTTAGCACTCCCACTAACTTCACCATTTTCAAGAATTTCGCATTACCAATTTCAACAATTTTTGAACTATGATTTGGACAATAGAACCTATATCCTTTAGATTTCTCTAGATAACAATAAAGCAACCACTTACCGTTCGAGAATCTAATTTCTTTCCATGTGCATTATAAGCTCTAGCTTCCGCTTGACAACCCCGAACATGCAGGTGTCTTAAACTAGGTTTCCTTCCAGTCCACAATTCAAAAGGGGTCTTTGAAACTGCCATACTAGGAATTTTGTTCAATAAATACAACGGTTTTAAGAGCATACATCCACAATTATTTGAGTAATAATAAACTACGCATCATACTCCTAATCATATCCATAAGTGTTCGATTACGCCTTTCTGCAACACCATTTTGTTGAGGTGTTCAAGACATAGTATATTGTGCACATATGCCATGCCCTTCGAGGAATTTTACAAATGGACCTGGACATTGTCCCGATTCGTTATACTTTCCATAATATTCATTACCTCTATCTGACCTAATGATTTTCACTTTCCTATCTAATTGTCTTTCAACCTCATTAGTGTACACTTTGATAGTGTCTGCTGCTTGAGATTTTTTCTTTCAACAAATAGATAAATTCATAACGTGAAAATTCATTGATAAAGGTGATAAACTATTTTTCTCCGCCAAAAGATGAAACATCAAAGGGTCTGTAAATATCAGTGTGTATAATTTCAAGAAGTTGAGTGCTCCTTGCGGCACCTTTCTTGGTATGCTTGGTTTGCTGTCCTTTAATGCAATCCAAACATATATCAAGATTAATAAAATTCAGATTCGAAAGAATCTCATTCTTTACTAACCTTTTTAATCTTTCTTTGGATACATGACCCAAACGTTTATGTCACAAATAAGTAGAACTTTCATTTAGTAAATTACGTTTAATTTCAACATTTTGAAGAATAGTGAGAAGGGATTCAGAAAAATTATTATCGAGTTTCAATCTATATAAACCATCAATAAGAACACCAGAACCATAAAAAATAGTAATCTTATTTAAATTGAAACAACCATGTCCAAACTTAAAATCAAATACAGAAACATCAAGTCTTGAAAGAGAAATCAAATTCCTAGAAACTAAAGGAATATAAAAAGTTTGTAATAGATCAAGGTGATGTCGAGTCACCAAGATCGAACAATAAGTCCATATGCCTTCAATTTTAGCCTTCATGTGATTTCCCATGAACAAGAAATTTCTATTTGGATTGTAGTTTGGATAGTAGTGAATCCCTGCAACATAGTGAATACATGAGTAGTTGCACCAAAATCAAGCCACCAAGTATTATTAGGAACTTCTACTAAATTTTATTCGAAATATACAAAAGCACTAAATGTACCTTTCTTTTCAAACCAATCTTTACTTTTCAGGAAATCTTTCTGATAGTGTCTTTCATTTTTACAAAAAACGACACACATCAACCTTGAGTTCCCTATGAGCATCTTGTGGAACTTTAGCAGGTGCTTTCTTTTTCTTAAACTTGTTGGCATTCACTTTAAATCCTTTACCAGCTCCTTGACCCATGAGATTACTGGAATGACCTCCTTGTTTCTTAAGTCTTGACTCCTCTTGAGTAAGCATATTGGACAATTCACTAACATCCACTTATCCTTAATAGTGTTATAGTTAATTTGGAATGGTCCATACTCAAGAGGCAATGAGTTCAGAATAAACTGAACAAAGAAGGTGTCATCCACTTTCATCTCCAAGGTCGAAAGTCTTGCTGCAATGTTAGTCATCTCGATGATATGATTTTGCATATTGTGAGACCCATCAAACTTTATGGTCGTGAGTTCAACCATTAGTGTACCAGCGAGAGACTTATCAGCAGAATAAAAAATGTTCTTCCACAAACTTTAGGTATTCCCTAACAGTTTCTGTTTGTGGAATAGTAATCTTAATATTGTTAGCAATAGTCATGTGCATAAACATAAGGCTTAATCTGTTAGAATACCCCCATGATTTATGAAAATACTTCTCATCCTCACTACTCTTATCAGTAATGGCAGTAGGTTTGTCATTCAACAAAGACAAGTCAAGATCCATCACACCTAAGTGGAACTTGACTTGTTCATGCCATTCAGATAAATTCAATCCATTGAACACAGTAACAGATAAAGCATACGAATGAAGAGGAATAACTGCAAAATAGATATACATGCTCACAAATTAAAAAAAAATGTGAATTTAGTAAAGCGATAAGAATATATCGTAATTCTTCTTTGGGTAGATACTACAACACATTATCATAATTTAAATGTCATTTTTATCTTTAATAGGTAATTGAATATTTTTAATAAAACATGTACTATATTTTTGGATATACAATATATGTTTGAAAAGATATTAACGTACATCATAAATTTTTACTATTCGTAGAATGATATATTCACCTTTGGGCCACTTTGTTGACTAACAAACTATAGAAACATAATACATGCATCAAGTGATCAAAAATATTATATATGTAGACGTTAATTTGTCTAGTTTGGCCACTTTGGTGACTAACAAACTATATGAATATAAATGCACACATAATATAATTTTTTTGTGCATGTGAATAATTTTATACATTTTTAGTTTGACCACTTTGGTGACTAACAAACTATAGAAACATAATACATGCATCAGGTTGAAAAACCAGACTCAGTCTCTCTTGGAATACTAAATATGCCAATAAATAATGAATTGTATTAATCCACATATGTCAAGTTATCATAAATATTATATGTGTAGATGTTAATTTCTCTAGTTTGGTCACTTTGGTGACTAACAAACTATATTGCACTAACTATACACATATTATTTATTGTTTAGTATAACGACCACTTTAATTTATTGCACAATCTAAAACAAAATATAGTTATTCCATTGTGGGAAGATTAAAGTTTTTTAGAATTTGTGCAATCTAAAACAAAACAAAATTATTTAGATATTTAGGGGCAGTGGGCATTGATTATTCTTGATTACCCTACCAAGGCTGATGCGGTTATATAATTTATGAAGATTATCCGTTCAAACAATTCAGGCTTGGATGCCACATGTAAGAATTAATACTTTAATACATAATATCAGGATCGTGAACACAATAATCTTACATAGAGATCGTTAGGGGCACATACTTGATGTAAAAGACATCATCATAGAGAAAAGCGGAAGTGTTAGTAATAAATTGGTTTCTACCTCCTTGCCCTAACTTTTTGTTACCACAACCATCATCGATGAAATTAATATAGAAAATATGTGGTAACCCTAATAGGTGGAGGGATGACCAATTTATAGAGGTTAAGACTTAATCTGGTACATCCATCAAATAACCAATGTATGGACGAGATCTATTATTCATTAAATATTATTTATGATATTACTTGGGCTACAAGTAAACTTGGGACATAGGTAAGAAATAATTAATAATTCTTACAATAAATGCAAAGCAAAATTGAACACGTTACAGGTGTGAAATAGGGAGATAAATGGGCCAACATGCATGGAAAATCAAAGAAGTTTTTGGCTGAGGCAAAGTAAAAAATAAAATACAGACGGGCTTTTATGTCAACTGATGAAAATATACATCGTAAAGCGGACACGTGCAACTGTAATTAAGCATAATACTAAAGTAAATACACATATTATCCCTGGCTAGGGAAGCAGACATGTTGACGAACAGTTGCTTCCCTAGCCTCTTATATATAGTAATATTAGTATATATTAGGGGTGTCAAATGGATGGGTTGGGTTGAAATTGGAGATATTAAAATGGGTTGAGATGGAAATCGGGTTGGGACTTAACCCGCCCAAGTTTACTTTGGGCTCAAATGGGTTGGGTTCAAATAGGCTAAAAAACGGGTTGGGTCTTGACCCACCCAATTTGACCCGATTAATCTCAATAATTTTAACATAGTGATATTTAACTTTTATAATCACAATTCAAATTTCCGCTCAAGAGTTTTTTTTTTAAAAGTAACAAATGGATAGATAAATCCTAAAGATGTTAAATAGATAATAATTCATACCTTTAATCTAGAAACATATCATAGTAAAGAGTTTTAAAACGGGTTGAAATTGGAGATTGAATTGGGCTCAATTGAGAATTCTCTTAAAATGGGTTAGACTTGAATGAGTTGAGATTGAACCCAATTCAAATTATCTTGAGCCCAACCCTTAAAATTCTGAGCGGGTTGGGTGGGTTACCAATGTTTGGGTTCATTTTTGACACCCCTAGTATATATACTAGATATTAGGTGCCCGCACCAGTGTGGGCCCAATATATATTATTTTTTGTCTCAATTTTATGTGACATCAATGAAATTTGGAGAGTTAACTAAACTTTTTGTTTAAAGAAAATATATTTGAAGTTGTTAATTTATTGTGATTTTTATTACTTTTATGTCACTTTCAAATAATATATGTTACTCTTTTTGTTCCATTTTATGTAACACGGATAATTTTAGGAAAGTCAAGGAAATTTCTTATACTATTCTTAAATATTTTTAGTTGTTATTTTACTACGATTTATACTAATTTTTTTACGTTTTTTCAAACAATGCATATTACTCCTTCTGTTTCAATATACGTGGTAAATATGAAATTAGAGAATCAACAAAATTTCGTATATGATTTTTTCTTATGTTTTTAAAAGTATCTTAAGTTATTACATAATGATTTACACATTTTTAATATAATTTTCAAATATATAACAAATTAAATGAAAAACAAGATAAAAAGTCAAATCAAAGAAAGTACTAAAGTTTTCAAATCATCATATTTCTATATTATTAGTTAGAGTACTAGATATCAAATTATTTCAAGTTGTTAATTATTTTGATTTATAGTACTTTTATGCAGTTTTCAAATATGTAATAAAATATTTTAAATAATTCATTATTTTGTTTGAAGGCCAAACACGTGCTATACATAGTGCAGATGGAGTAAACTTAAAATTACAATTTTGTCCTTGTTCGTCCTCCCAAACTCCCATTTCTAAATAAGGGTAAATATAGAGTAATACTAGATACATGAGCTTGTACCAGCATGGACCCAATATATATTATTTATTTTGTTGTAATTTATGTGGCACAGATGAAGTTTGAAAAGCCACTCAATCTTTTAATATATATTTTCTAAAAAAATTATTTTTTTAATTATTATAAATTATAAGCATCACATAGTTTTTAAATAATACGTTATTTTTTCTGTCCCAATTTATATGCCACAGATAAAATTTGAAGCATCTTATTTGTGGTACTTTAAATTTTTTTAAATGTAATGACATATGTTCTTTTAATAATAATATTAATGATCTAATAGTAACATTTGAAATATAAAAGTGATTTACAGATAAAAATAGAGAAATAAAATAATTAAATGTATTACTTATGAAGTAATACTTATTTGGTATGTTTTTTTTCTTATATTTACATATGTAAATAAGGTTTTCTTGAATAATAATAATAATAATAATAATAATTATAATAATAATAATAATAATAATAATAATAATTATTATTATTATTATTATTATTATTATTTATTATTATTATTATTATTATTATTATTATTATTTTAACTATATAAAACAAAATATTTTTCGATGACATTTAATTTTTTTTATGCAAGATAGAAGATGGAATAACTAAGATATGAATACGAAAAATATTTACGTAATATGAAACCTAAAGGAGCATGAGTCATATATTCCGCGGAACACCGTTCCTACCAAGGTTATATTCCTTTTTAATTAACACTAAATTAGATAAATGATGAAACAAAGAAAATACATAAATAAAAAAGAGGAGAACATTAAACTGGGTCCACCAGAAAAGCTAAAAATGAATAAATTGAGTGAATTAAAAAAAGAAATAAAAAAGTGATGTTGTTTGGATTTAATCTTGGGACCATGGGCATGAAATATCATGCTGCAACCAGTAAGCCAAGCAGCTAAAGAAGTGGATGAGCACACAGCTGAAGCATCACACGTTGACGGCCAGCGGTGTGCTCTAGCCTCTTCTACATATATATATTAGTAATAATAATATATAAGTAGTAATTAGCTAGTTTATTTAGTTTAGTATTTAGTCCTAGTACTATATTTATTATTATTATTATTACCCTTATTTAGAAATGGGAGTTTAGGAGGACGAATAAGGACAAAATTGTAATTTTAAGTTTACTCTAACGCGTGTTTGGCCTTCAATTACCATCTCTCGATCATTCCAGAAATTGATAAATTTCTCTTTATTTCTACAAGCAATCACTCCATTTCTTCCTCTTTCGAAGGTAATTTTCCTGGGTTTGTATGATTAATTTCTCTTTATTTCTACAAGCAATCACTCCATCTCTTCCTCTTTCGAAGGTAATTTTCCTGGGTTTGTATTGTTCCTCCATCTCAATACATTTTTTTCCTGATTGAATGTTAAATTTTTCATGTGCTTTCTTCTTCTCTGGATTCAATTTCTCTGTTTTTAGAAGACTTTTTCCATGCCTTTGTATTGTTCCTAATCTAATTCTTTTGCAGGGGTTAATATTTGGAGAAGTTTTGGCAAATGAATTTCATATTTCACTACTTCTCTATGCTATGGCACTTTGCGCACTCAAGGTATTTGATAATATGCTTGATAGCACTAACAATATTTTGTTATGTTTCTTTCTTCGTAGATTTTTCACTATATTTCTATATATATTGTGCAATCACTTGAAGATGCCTCATCATGATAAATTAGAGAGATATAATTCCTTTGATTACAATATGTCTACTAGAAGTTTTATATGCATGTTAGCAGTTGTTCCTAATTTTCACATGCATTATGTCTTTTTGATGTATTTTGTGTTGATTAACAACTAATTTGAGGCGGATAATGCACCTAATGTATTTGATAATATGTTTGTAAGAGATGGAATCTAAACTTTTATATTCTGTCGATTTTTAAATGAAACATGTAAATCAATTATAGTGTGCATTTTTCAGGTTCTTAATTAGCCAAGATTTGTTCATGAACTTTTTAAATACTCAAGTAAAGTCATTATACTCATGTAAAGATGTATTATCTTTCAAATGTTGCAGTACACCTAATATGAATCCTAATATATTTGGAATCTACAATGATGCTTGAAAATAAAGTTCACATCTATATTACTGTCTTTTACGATAAGACCATAGAAGAATCACACAACAGCAGTCAAAGTACGAATAACCGATTGAAGTAATATCATGTTTTTGACGCTTTTTTTAATAACTATCACTTGTGAAAAATATACTCCAGTATCAGATCTTAATGGATGGAGAAGCAGGTGATAGCAAAATACTTTGAGTAAAAATACTATTTCTACAGTTTTTCATTATTTTCTTCATTTTAAATCCCCACACCCCAAAAAATCCTACTATCAACCAAAGGAGTTAAGTTATATAGCATGTTGTATTAGGTTATAGCATTAGTTTCAAAGTTAATAAAGTTATTTTTTTCATAACTTGATAATGCAAAATGAATATGTCTATGCACATGCCAACACAATACATAGGAGATGAAGGAAGAAAAGGAGTGCGCTGGGGAGAACATGAAGAGTCTCAATTGGGATTAACATAATTCATAAGCCATCTCTGTTGTTTCTTGACAAACTTATATCTAATCTTCATTATCAAGTGCTTTTAACATTGTTGAAAGAGTGAAATATGTTTCTAGAAGTGGTAGCATAGTCCTCATGACCATCCACTAACAGATTGCACATGGCTGGTCTGGGAGGTGCAAAATTCGCTTTTCTTAGTGCAATAGTTGGGAGAACTGCAGTAGCCTTGTAACAAAGGTTGATCTGCTTTCTTGATTTTCAATTAATGTGACTTTTTCAGTTATGTGTATTGCTATGTTCTTTTTTCATATAAAAGTCAGTGATTTATCTACCTTTTTTTTAAATCCAAAAAAAATAAGAAATTGCTTACTTTTGTTCAAAAAGTTGATGGGAATGTGGTCCCTTAAAGTTCTTGAGATTCTCTTTTGCTATCATAGTTATTGCTTCGTTTGTACTAGATCGTGTGATACTAGAATAAGGATTCTCAAATGACCTGACAAGCTACTTATGAGATATGAGTATTCCGAATCTTATCGTTGGGCAAGTTTCCTCAATTGCCTCTTTCCCTTCTTAGTGTGTAATGTTGAGCTTAAAGTTATCTAGTACTTATATTTTTAGATTGTAATTGAGGAATCTCATAATAGTTCTTGAGATTCTCTTTTGCTAATTTAGGAGAATGACAACAAATACATATGTTTCCTCTGTATTCCTCAGTTCAGTAGTATTATTAAGTAGTCGTGTGTTCTCTTATTTTTAATGTATATTACTCTTTGTTGCTTCCCTGCTTCATCTCTTGCTCTTTTGCTGACATATTTTTCTAGCAGATCTGCTTCAGAAACTCTTCTTTTGAGTCGAGGGTCTATAGGAAATCATCTCTAAACCCCCACAAAGATAGGGATAAGGTTTGCATCCTAACCTCCCTTAGCTCACTTGTGGAATAACAATGGATATGTTGTTGTATTTATCATATTTCTTCATGAGTAGATTGCGGTCATTTTATGTAGAAAAATGCAGCAATATGCATTTTTAAAACTAATTGTGATTATCCTCTTTGTTCATGTTTATACTTGGCAAAATGTTGTATCTTGAAGGTTGTTTCTATGTGTTCAAACATTAGATCATTTAAATTGTCTTTGTTTGGTCTGTCTATGTTGATAATAACTTTTAGGCTGATAATTATTGCATGTGCATCAAATGAAAACTGGAAACCTTAGTAAATTTATAAAATTGACATCTTTACATATTTGGAGTGTTATTTGGATATGTTTCAATAATTTTTGCTAGCGGGTTGTGCCATTTAAGCATTCAGGTCTGCCAACTGATTTTTTTATTATTCTGAGATCCTTTGTAGATTTAAATGACATGCATCCATTTTGGCTCTTTGACAAAGATTCTCGGCTTGCAATAAAATAAAAAAATATTTTAAAGCAAAGCAATATTAGGCAAAAAGGAGAATGGTTATGGATGATTTATATAGTAGCCTCTAATTTTGTTCTTGATTGAAGCTTAGTTGGGTTCTTTTCATTTTGAAATTTTTTAACAGATTGAAGGATGATTTATATTATAAATCGACTTTAACGGCTCTTTGGCCTTACAACCCAGGAAGCAATCTTCATGAAACGGGGATAATAATATGTTATATTCTTTTTAGTAATACGAAATTTAACAATGACATTTTAATAACCATCATATTTGGACAAATTGTTCATTGAGCAGAAGAATGTTGTTATGATATAACAGTTTAAAGTGCATGGTCTGTTTGATAATGAATTTGAATAGTTAGTGTGTGTGTATATATATATATATATATAAATATAAATATAAGCCAACAACCCGAGTACGAACACAACTCTAAAATGTTGTACCAATAGCATTAAACATTGTACTACACCATTTGAGCCATATTCCCTAGAAAATAAACACCTGTACTACATGTGTCTACCTCCTCTAATTTTCAATAATTTTGCTTTTGTTCTTTTTCTACTTTTTCTATTTTTCATTTTCCTCTTTCTCACTCTTGGCGGAGAAAGAGAAGGAGAAGAAGAGACTTAGAAATGGAGGTATTACATTTTTAGAGAGAAAGAGCTTGATGGAAAATCAAAGGAGAGTGATTCGAGTCCGAGCTGATGCATCAATTTGGTGATGAAATTTCATATTTGACTAGGGAAATTCAAGGTAATTTTTCATTCTAATCGTTTTTTCGCCGAAGGGGGCTTGGTTGAACTCCCTGACCATAAGTTGGCTCTGTCCGTGATTGTTTCTGATTTTATGTTTTATATGCAGTATAGTTATATATTATTGCTTGTGATTCCATTTGGTATTTACATTCTACTGTCTTTCATTATACATTTTGTAGTTGCTGAGATTTGGGATTCTCACACTAATTATCACTGATTTTGTGTTTTATATGCATTTCATTTATATATTCTTGCTTGTGATTGTTCTTTTGCTCGATTGGTGTTTACCTTTATTGTCTTCATTATGCATTTTGTAGTTGCTAAGACTTGGGATTCCCACATTAATTGCTACTGCTTTTGTGTTTTATATCCAATTCAGTTATATATTTGGCAAATACATATTGTACCAAAAGTACTGTAAATGGTACATTATACTGGTCCCATCTGTGATAAATATTTGACCTATATTATTAACAAGTGTATTGCTTTTTATGTTTTAAGAAACACGTGTGCTACTTATTATCTTTGTTCGTCTTCCTCATTGGAACATTAACAAAAACCTACATGGTCTCTTTCATTCCCTCTTTCTTTTCCACTCTTATTTCCTTTTAGTTTCTATTTATTAATAAAATTGATTTCATGTTTATACATGTTTTTGATGAGTTAAGCATGAGGATTTCAACATTAATGTCTTCAGCATTGAACACATTTACTTTAGGAAAATCTACCAAGTATAGGAGAACTCACTACACTGTTGACTGCCATTGGAAGCCTTTTCAATGTGAGGACTCACTATACTAAGTATAATTGAAGAAGTAGAATGTATATGTCTATTTGTTTAATTTTATACAAGTTTAAGTGTCTACTTGTGCACAACTAAAGTTGAAGGGCATAAATATCAGCTGAGGCCAAGTTAAAGGGTATATTTATGTATTATGCCTATTTAAATTATTTTCTTGAAAGCTACATATAATGAGTTCTTCCATATCTTGGTCATTTGATTTATTAGAATACCTTACATGTAGATGATTAGTAATTGTGATTTTAGGAACATCCAACATGATGACATTTACATAGAGAAACTAGCACAATGGTTAACGGTTATAAATACCAACTTGAATTTCTTGATTTTCAATCCTCCTTGATCTTACATTGGACTCCATAATTACATAGTTGAGCATGATCTAGCAAAGGATGATTGCGGATGAGCCTTAAAAGGCTGAATTGCTAATTATGAAAGTTGGAGTCTCATAATCTCTTTGGGAATTAAGAGTTATCTGATGGTCTTTTCATTGTAATTGAAAAGGTAGAATGGATGTGCAAGATGTGCAAGATGATAGCAGTTAAACAAATTATTCACAGTAGTGTATGTTATCATGTGCTTTGAGTCTTAAGTGTTAGATTTAGACTCTTTTTGGTGCTTCTGCTTTGTCTTTTGTGGTTTCTCGACCATGTAATTATATCTTTTAGTGTTTGAAGTCTTGTATAAAACATAGCAGGTTAATCTTACACTAAAGAAAGTTGAACTGTTTCATTCTCAGAAGTTCATCACCATATGTATTGCAGATATATTTAATTTCCTAATTCTTTAAGTTTGTAATTATAAGTGAAGTGGGATTATATAAAATATATTTATTATATATATGTTGCTATGATTTAATCAATGGCATTTATAACGTAATTAGCCTATTTTAGTTTATTTTTAGCCTTGTTTAGAAATGAAAGTTGGGTGTAGGAACATAGCTATTAAAACTTGTACTATTTTGTTGCATTGCAAGTACCTTTTGGTGCCATATGATGATTCACTCTATTCATAACACATGTACAAGTATAACACATGTCTTCCCTTTGATTACTCATAATTCACTTTGCCTTAATTTCATCACCATGGCTATGGAGCTTTCTTTTGGAGTTCACCGACGTCTCTTGTGTTTACAACCTTCTTTTTTCTCAACCGTGAGTTTTCAACTATTCTTTCCCTGTTAACAAACATTAGCTTTGCTAGGTCTATTAGTTCTTCTACATTCACAAAGTTTTTTTCTGTGGATGTATGTTTTAAATTTATACTCTTTATTTTCTTTTTCCCCTAAATTTTAACATTATATTGCTACAAACTATTTGTGTTCTATTCTATTCTTCACACAACTTAACAATCTGTCCGAATGTATTTGATGCTCTAAGATTGCAGGTATGGGAAAGGTAAGTAAAATTAGAAAGATAAATGACTTGCCAGCATTTAACGACTTCATTACAATTCATTTAACTCGAATAGTATGAATTACACTCTTTTTAAATCTTATTGTTTGAGATATTTGATGCATAAAGTGTTTGTTGTTGTGCCAGAAACAACTATATCACATTTAGTCTGTTTTTGCCTTTTGACTAATGTTATTTTACAGTATACTCATCTGTCATTATGTACATTATTTATTCTATTGGATAGTATTGATAAAAAAATTTATTTATGGGACATGTGTATTTTTGTTAGAAAAATATTGCCTCATTTTCGCACTCCTTATTTTGAAAAATATGAAATTTATAGGTATCTGGGATTATTCCAATGGACATTGGGTGGTCTTTTCAATGGATGCAGGGTGTTAGGTATCATGGTCTTATTTAGGAATTTTCTTCAAGAAACACATTGCAAAAGTTGAGCCAAATGACAAGTTGTTTAAAAATAATTGCAAGGAAAGTACGATGTTAAATAAAGCAAGACTTGCTCTATTGGTTTATCATGTAGGATTCTTTTGATATCTTGTTTAGTGCAACTTTTGTTGACTGTCCTTATTGATTGTGTACGTGTTTTGTTCTTAACAATAACTTGATGCAGGTACAAAGGCATTTTACAGTGGTTGTTAAAGAGTAAAAAGGATTTTTATGCTGATTTTGAGTGTTTTTGACCGCCTCAATTTGTTAACTTACAGGTAAAGCAATGTGTTATCTTATTTTCAGTTGTTTTGATAAAAGAAGGGGTTATACCTGATGATGCACTTGACTCTCTAATTCTTACAGAGTTTAATAAAGAAATTTTGGTATTGTAATTTATCTCTTGATTCATATTATTAGTATGATTATTGCAGTTAGTAAAATAGTAGTTTTCATATCGTATTGCTTTTATGATTTTGTTTTATAAGCCTTACATTTCCCTCTTTATATGAATATTCTGTCATGTTGATCCCGACTCCTGAGTCTGAAAGAGGCCTTCGAGCCTTACATGTTTAATTTTAAAAAAAAAAGGAATCCTGAGTCTAAAATAGTACTAAATCTATATTAGACATTAATGCAACTAATAACATGTAAAGCTGAGGGCTGGGTTAGAGCATGATTTTGTGACAATTGAAGGTAGTTGGCTGTACTATTGAACTTGGTAATTGGTTAGAATAATGCTTAGTTTGTATTTGATGTTAAACTTTGGCCCTTTGAATGAAGATGCATTTATCCCAATCCCCCAATTCAGATTGGAACTGGTAACATGAGAATTTTAAGTCCTTTGCTCACTCTTTCATGGTTGACACATATTGGAGCTTCTGGTCATTCCCATTTTGTTTTCTTAAATTACTCCCATTTTTATTTCTCTATCTCTCTCTCTCATACATAAAAAAAAACCATTTTCCCCTTTTGTGGGCCTCTAAATTTCACCAATTTCTTCATCTGCTGAACATTTTTAGAGTTACTATATTTTTCTATCTTGGTGTGGTCCCTCAATTTATTGTTTCCCCATTTAAATTGGTTTGTCTTGAGATAAAGTTTAATAGGTGAAATTATCAATTTTTTCAGGAAGGATGTTATATGCATTGATTGCAATCAAATTTGTTTGTTTTGTTGTTAGTCTTTATATTAAATTGCTTATTTTAAAGACGACAAAGTATTCTTACAACTAAAAGGGAAAATGAAGGGTTGAACTGGGCTATTTTGAGGAGAACTAATATGATGATATCATGGATCTTTGGGAGCTTTCAGGTTCTCGAGCATGTTTACTGCAATTATAATTTGGCAATGGTGCCAACTCGATCTTTATAATCTTGAGCTATAAGTTGTGAAATTCAAATAATATTTAGTAGTATTAATCACTAACTTAAGCTGTGAAAAACAAAGCCAGAGGAATAATCACTAAACTCCAGTTTTGGTAATTAGCACTTGATGGAGTTGCATATTGATCATCATAGATCCGACTTCCTATAAACCTTGCAAAGTGCTCTACTATCTTTTGATTCTATATATGAATGTTCCTTTGAATGTATCATTCAACTATTTTTGTAATGTAGGAATTCTTTAACCACTTGATTTTACTGGTATGCTACCATCAAAACAAATTATGTGTGACAACATGTGGAGGTAGCTTCTCTTCTTATCATTTTGAGAAATCTAGATAAGTATGTTCTAGTCTATTTGATTAGTGAGAAGATGTACTTCAAATGTTGCCCTTGCTCTTCTTTTTGAAAATGTACAGGATAAGGGTGTGAAAAACTTAGCATCTGTTTATCCAAACAAATAATTTTATGTAGTTCCTTTTACTGGAATCTATAATGCCATGTAAATGTGATTCTTCCAAAAAAAATGCTCAATGTTTTTTTAGAAACGTAGGATCTAATCGAATGTTTCTTTGTTTGAAGGATATTAAGCTCTTATGTACTCAATGTACCTATCAGAAAGAAAATATCACACATTTTGACAAAGGAAGAGACTCAGTTAGAGAATGCACTGTCTTATTTGTCATTGTTCAGGAGAATACATAACAAGAATGGTACTCTACTTTTAGGAAAATTTTGCTGGATAGATTTAAAAAATTCTACCTAAAATAAGAAAATGAAGGAACTGATTGCTTCCATATCATTAACATTCTTACATATTTGTAATTTTTTTGCACTTATAATGGCTTGGCTTCTTCAATTACTTGTCAAATATGTATTTTTTTTTTGGTTTCCCACTCGGTATCCGGAGCCCACATTAGAGCTCCGACTAAATCTGGATCGCGCAATGCAGGGCCCATTCGAGGGTGGCGCTCCCAACAGGATTTTCTTCATACCCTGGGATCTATAAGTTCAGTTTTTTTTTTAAAATCAAATGTCACTACTGTTTTATTAATTTTTTGTGTTGCTTCTTCTTTTTCGGAAATTTTTGCATACATCCAATTATTTTTCAGTTTTCTCAAAAACGATGTATAAGGTTCAGTTAAAGAGGCCGAATTCACTCTTGATTCTAAATTTTCAGGTATGAAGTTTCGCACTCCGTCATTCCCTTCTTCAAGTAGACAATGGAGAGAGGTAGAAGGCATAGAAATGTCAAGAGAAATGGTTACGGCAAGGCTGGGCTTAATTCATTTGATATGATTTGGATTTTTTGGTTGGCATAAAATCAGCAGTGATATCATTACTTCTATTTACTCAACTGGATTCTTATCAAGTAAAATGAGTGATGATATGTATAATTCAGAACATAAAACATGTTCTCTTGCAAGCACCAAATCTACATTCACTGAAGTCAAGCACACAATTAAATGAGCGACGGGATAAGCAATTGACTGTGAAAGTTGGTTTGCTATGTTATGTTGTATGGTTTTTATACAACGTCGTTGGATTGTGCAAGAAAGATTGATGGACTAGCTTTCTAGAGAGAGAAGTCTGAGTTGATCTAGCTAAGAAGCTCGAGGAATTTGGAAGACCTATGTAGTGAAAGTTGTTGGGAAGCACAACAAGACACTACTATTTGGCTTGTACAACTTGCGCATAATTTTTTTAAAAAAGATTTGTATGTCTTTCCCTAACATTTCACATATATGATTTCCACTCGCGTCAATTATACCAATCATATAAGCTTATGCAGTTTTAACTGTATGTTTTTCATATGCAAAGCATTCACTATATGAAATGTTAAGTGTTGGGCCCATGCTAGCACGGGCCATCCCTGTCTAGTACTATATAGAGGCTACACCAGCTGTGTGCTTGTATTGGGATTCCTTTAATATTATTTTAATTTTTATTTTTTTAATCTATTGTTAAAAATATTATAAATTATAATATTTAATAATTTAAAATATTTATTTATATATTTAAAAATTATGTAAGAAGAACTATGTTTACAATAATTTACAATGTTTTAAAAAATATTTAAAAAATTCATTAACTCTTGAAATTTTATCAATGCCACATAAATTGGTACATGAAAATAACATATATTATTTAAGAATTACTTTAAATACTATAAATTATAATAATTACCAATTTAAAATATTTTTAAAATCATATAAAAAATTTGATTGACTCTTTAAATTTCATTTATGCTACACAAATAAGGAGAAATACATATTATTTAAAAATGATTAAATCATAATGATTAAAAACATCAAATATTTCAACATAAAATCATATAAAAGTTTAATTGACTTTCCAAATTTCATTTGTATCACTTAAATCGAAACAAAGATTATTACATATAACGGACACGTTCTACCACAAACTATTATATCTAGTACTCCCTTCATTCACTTTTACTTGTCAAATATTTTCTAATGTGATTTTTACTTTTACTTGTCATTTTTGACAAATCAAGAAAGAGCTACAAACGGACATTTGATGATCAATTATGCTCTGATACCATTTTTTGATGCGGAATTCATTTTATTGGTAGGTGATAAATTCATGATATACTAAGATATTTTTGATAATATGGTAGGTGAGGAATTCATGACTTTTCTGGTAGGTGTACCATTTTTCGTAGGTGAGGAATCCATTTTAAAGATTTTATTATAATATTCTTTTGCTAAGTGTCTTAATCTTGATATCTCTTTAATATTATTTATCATATATTCTAGATATAACATATCTTGGGTTCTTAGGTACATATATAAATATTTCTTCATTAATTGTTCTAATAGTTTTATATCTTCCATAGATTCTGTCTAATATTACAAATATTCGTAGTTCATCTTAGTCTAAATTTATTTCTAAATCATACCATTCTATTCTTTCGAGGTTTAAATCATGTAGGTCTATTTCATACCATTGTTGGTTTAATATATTTTCTGATTCGTTATCATTAAATATTTTTTCCCATATGATTCTTTTTAATTCAATTATCTCTATACCTTTAAGTCTATATAGGATTAAAGTTCCATAGTTTTTTATTATTTCATCATGCATGTATGTAGTAATGTTCTTTATCATGCATGTTTTTATTTTCAATTATACCTTCCTATCATATTCATAATTAATTAAATTCATATTAGATCATTATGAACTAGATTATCTGTTTATGATGTTCTCCTGTCACTATTAGCATCGTACTTTAGCGGATACTTCCTTCTTATCAGTGCCTCAACTTTGTTTACTCCCCTAAATGACTTTCCTCGCCTACCAGTTTCAACATTAGGATGACATAGTATAGAAGTTTTCTCCCTGTTTTCAGTGTGCTAATAAACTAGAAAGCATGATTCAAATAATTCTAATACATAATAACTAACATAAATTTATTCAATCATATATATGATATTTAGGAATATATGAAATTAGTTCTGCATATTTTTTGAACAATATACCTTTGCCTCTTGCTTATCCATGATATCTGAAGGTTGTTTCATTATCTATTAAGTATTTAAATATTTGAGAGAGTGTTTTTTAAGAAAGCTTCGTTTATTTCCGACTTGCTTATTATGTTACATATACCTTCCTTTATATATAAAGGAATTACAGTAGTGCATAATAATGCACGTACTATACTATTTACTGCATAATAATGCATTATCACCTACTACTTTTACACTTGTCTTATTAACAATGCACACCTCCTACTACTTTTACACTTGTCCAATGCACACTACGTACCACACTTGCCCACTTTACACTTGTCTACTTACTACACTTATCACTTTACACTTGTCTACTTACTACTCTTTACAATAATTTACACAATAAGTCAAAAAACTTTGACTTTACTTTATCTTTTCACTATTTACTTTAGGACTTTTCATAACATAGATTTATGTTAGTTATTATGTATTATAATTATTTGAATCATGATTTCTAGTTTATTAGCACACTGGAAACAGGGAGAAAACTTCTATACTATGTCATCCTAATGTTGAAACCAGTAGGCAAGGAAAGCCGTTTAGGGGAGTAAACAAAGTTGAGGCGCTGATAAGAAGGAAGTATCTGCTAAAGTACGATGCTAGTAGTGACAGGAGAACATGATAAACAGATAATCTAGTTCATAATGACATAATAGGAATTTAATCAATTATGAATATGATAGGAAGGAATAATTGAAAATAAAAAACCTGCATAACAACAAACATGACTACATACATGCATGATGAAATGATAAAAAACTATGAAACTCTAATCTTATATATACTTAAAGATATAGAAATAATTGAATTAAGAAGAATAATATGGGAAAAAATATTTAATAATAACGGATCAGAAGATATATTAAACCAACAATGGTATGAAATAGACCTACATGATTTAAACCTCGAAAGAATAGAATGGTATAATTTAGAAATAAATTCAGACTAAAATGAACTACGAATATTTACAATATTAGACAGAATCTATGGAAGATATAAAATTATTAGAACAGTTAATGGAGGAAAATTTATATATGTACCTAAGAACCTAAGATATGTTATAGCTAGAATATATCATAAATAATATTAAAGAGATATCAAGATTAAGACACTTAGCAAAAGAATATTATAATAAAATCTTTAAAATGGATTCCTTACCTACCAAAAATATCATGAATTCCTCACCTACCACACTGCCAAAAATATCTTAGTATATCATTAATTTATCACCTACCAGTAAAATGAATTCCGCAACGAAAAATGGTATCAGAGCTATGGATGATAAGAATGTAAGAAGAAACATACTAGTAGAAAGTTAAGAAAAATAAGAAGCAAATTAAACAAATTATATCCGGAATATAAACAACTCAATATCACAAAAACTGATAATGATAAATTAGATCAATTAATAGCTAATATATATAAAATAGAATATAAATATATTCAATATCTAAAAATACAATGAATAACGAGAATAACGAATATAGACAAAAACTTACTGAAACAATTGTAGCAAAAAGACAAGAATTAAGACATATGCAAAATAGACTTAACAGTAATATATTCGCAGAAATTTATAAAAAATTTATAGTAGCACAGAGAAAAACTATTTTATAACTACAAATACAAATAGAAAGTTTAGAATATAAACTTCAACACAATTTATAAATGAATAAGGAAGAATACGCCATAAATGAAAAAACATATGAAATACTATTACGGATTAAAAATAAAAATAATATTTTCTAATCTAGGAAGAAGATACAAGAAAATAGGTGACAATATAAGTTTAATGTTAGAAAAAGAAACGGTAAAACTAGAAGATAGTTTAACTACTATGATAAGAATAACAAAAGAAAATGAAGAAATAGATAAAAAAAAGGAAATTGAAAAAATAAAACAACAAGCAAAAAAAGGAAGTACAACAATTAGAAGAGGTAGAAAATACTAAAATAATAGAACTAGAAAAAAAACTGACAATATTAAAAGAAATATATGAAATTAAACAAAAAGAAAGAGAACAAAAAACAAAATTAGCAAATGAGATAAATAAATTTAAAGAAAAATTGCAATTAGAAGAAGAACTAGAAGAAAAAGAAGAAAATAACCAAGATAATCTACCTGAAATAAGAATTGATGAAATAAATTACAATGATCTAGATGAACAACATTTAGAAACAAACGAAACATATACGGAACTTTTAACCAATATAGATAATACAAAGAATTTAGAAGTAAATATATGAGACATAGACATGGATGAAAAACCTAGTACATCAGGAATAAAAAACTCAAAAAATTTAAAATATTATAATACAAACTATGAACAATATGATAAAGCAAAAACTATATGGGATAAAAGATTGAATAAAAAATGGACACCTAAACCAATAACTGAACAACATGATTTTTTAGATTTAGACTGTGTAGTAGATATAAATAAAACAATCTAATTATGGATGGGATATATATCAAAACAATTAATAGATAACAAAATAAGAATGACAGAAACACCAGGATATAGAGAAATAGCACTTATAGGAACAGTAAAATTATGGCTACAAAATTTATCAGAAGAAAGTTTAAAAACTCTAAGAAGTAATAAAAAATCTAATGGTGAATTAGCTACTACAACTATGGAAATATTACATAAGTACGAAGTAGCTATAAGAAATGAATTTAATAGTATGACAACAGAAGTAGAAGAACAAAATAAAGAAAAAATCATAAATTGGAATCTAATGACAAAATTAGCAATATGTAATATGTGTTATATAGATAAATATACATGTGCATTTAGAGAATACTATTATAAAGGAACATAAAGCATAGAAGAAAGTAAAGAAATAAGAAAATTATATTTTACAAAATTACCAGAACCTTTTAATTCAAAAATAATAAAAAGTTGAAATGAAGCAGGACTAACAGATACCTTAGGAGCTAGAATAAAATTCTTACAACAATGGTTTATAGAACTGTGTGAAAAATATAAAGAAGAAATAAAAATGGAAAAAATATTAGTGAAAAACTTAGCATGTTGCAAAAATAAAACAGCACCCCAATTTGGTTGTACGGACAAATACTATAAAAAGAGATATAACAAAAAATATAGATCAAAATATAAATATAAAAAATCGAGAAGAAGATACTATGTAAAAACTACAAAACCAAAAGACCATATAGATCAAAAAGAAAACTAATGGAATGTACTTGTTATAATTGTGAAAAATTAGGACATATAGCTAGAATTTATAAATTACCTAAAAATCCAAAGAAAAAACAAATATTAGAAATAATAATAAACGATGAAAAATATAAGCCGATAGAATACATAGATTATGAATTGGAAAGTGAAGATAACATATACGAAATATTAGAAAATGAAATAAATAATGAAATAGAAATAGAATCAGATAATGAATTCTATAATATAATAAATGACTGAAACAGATATACAAATAATAAATAAAAAAGAACATCAAGACAAAGAATCTTTAGAACAAAAAATAATATTTGATAATAGTATATTTGAACAAATAAAAGAAAAAGAATTAGACCTAAGCGTAGCAAAAATATTCGAAATACCAACAATAAGAAACTGATCTAAACGACAAAAAGAAGAATATTATGTAGTGAGTCAAAGAGAACATATCATAGTTTGCAAATACACCAAAGGAAAGGCTAAAATACCAATAATAAACAAATGAATAATAAATAAAGAAATATAAGATATCAAGGCTAAAAATCCAATTAAATATGTTCATTTAGGAGGAACAGAAATACTAATAAAAGCATGTTTTATTGAAGGAATAGATATACCCATAGAAATATACTTAGCGGATGATAGAATTATACAACCCATAGGAAAAAGTATAATAAGTGTAGTAAAAGGTAACTTCATATACCAAAAATTTAAATTTATAATAAGTGCTAACTACTTAGTAGCAATAAATGACAGAAACATAAATAAATCACTAGTATTATATTGAAAAATGTCAGGGATAGAACTAGCCCCAGGAAGTAAAATATTTACAGCTAGATGTAAACACCTATATGTTTTAACAACAAAACATAAAATAACAGCAAAAAATAAAATAAATAAAATAAAAATAGAAGATCCTTTTGAAAGGATAGTTACTGTCATATATAATAATGATTATAGTTATAATGAGATTGATATAGAAGAAGATTTAGAAATAGTAAAAGAAAGACTAAGTACATCAAAAAGAATAAACTATGAAATATCTCAAATATCATAAAAAATGAGTACGTCAAGAAGAATAGATAAAACTCCACAAAAATCAATAGAAGAAGAAATAGAACCATATCATTACTACATAACGGGAGTAATGGAACAACGAAAATATCTAATATTAATAAATACAGGACAAGAAGAAAACTATATTACAAGAGAACTAATAACAGAAGATGAGATAATTACTATTGAACAATCATGCCCTGAACTACCAAAGGCATTAATATATACCGAAGAAACTATAGAAAAGGAAATAATCATTGGAGGAGTACCGATAGTAATAAAGTTTAAAATATATCAAGGAGATAAAAATATCACTTTAGGAATAAGATGGTTAGAACAAGTAAAACCATATAATTTAAAGGACAAACAACTAACAATAAATTATAATAATAATAAGATAATAATAAAAAGAACTTTCTTATTATAAAAAGATGAAAATATATATACTTGCAAAGATAATAATAGAAGGATATTACAACAAATATTATACACCAATGATAGACGCAGGAGCAGAAACTAATATATGTAAATACAATTGCTTACCAGAAGAAAAATGGGAAAAATTAAAAACATCGATAGTAGTAATAGAATTTAATAATGAAGGAAGGATGATCACATATAATGCAAAAAATATAAAAATACAAATATGGGATAAGACATTAACTATAGAAGAAATATATAACTTTGAATTGACCACAAAAGATATGCTATTAGGAATGCCATTTAAAAAAATTATACCCACATATAATAACAAAAACACACTGGTGGTTCACAACACCATGTAAACAAAAATTAGGAACAAAATGAGTAAATAACAAAAAACGAAAAACAACAGAATGGATAAAAGGAAGTGAAAAAATTACACAAAAATTAAAAAATATAAAAGAAGAAGACCCTAAAATAGAATTAATTATATTCTCTATAGATAAAGTAAAAATAATCTAAGATAAGTTAGAATTATTATATAGTGAAGATCCTTTACAAGGATGGGAAAAACATAAAATAAAAGTAAAAATTGAGCTAATTGATAATAATAGTATAATAACTCAAAAACCATTAAAATATAATTTTAATGATTTAACAGAATTTAAGATACATATAAGTGAATTACTAGAAAAAGGGTATATACAAGAAAACAATAGCAAGCATACAAGCCCAGTATTTATAGTAAATAAACATAGTGAACAAAAAAGAAGAAAAGAATGGTTATTGATTATAGAAATTTAAATGCAAAAACTAAAACATATAATTACCCAATATCAAATAAAATATTAAAGATAAGACAAATACAAGGATATAATTACTTTAGTAAATTTGACTGCAAATCAGGATTTTACCACTTAAAGTTAGAAGAGGAATCTAAAAAACTTATAGCATTACAGTACCACAAGGATTTTATGAATGAAATGTATTACCATTTGGATATAAAAATACCCCAGGTAGATATCAATACTTTATGGATAACTACTTTAAACAACTAGAAAATTGTGTAGTATATATTGATGATATATTACTATATTTTAAAACCCAAGATGAACACATAAGATTATTATAAAAATTAATATATATTATAGAATATTCAGGCATAAGCCTAAGTAAAAAGAAAGTAGACATAATGAAAAGCCAAATAGAATTTCTAGGAATACAAATAGATAAAAATGGAATATAAATGCAAACGCATATAGTACAAAAAATAATTAACTCAAATGAACAGCTAGATACAAAAAAGAAATTACAATCATTCTTAGGACAAGTAAATCAAATAAGAGAATACATACCAAAATTAGCAAAAAATTTAAAACTATTACAACAAAAATTAAAGAAAGATGTAGAATACCAATTTGATAAAAAAACCAAAAACAAATACAAAAAGTAAAATTATTATGTAAAAACCTACCTAAACTATATTTTCCGGATGAAAACAAAAAATTTACTTATATAGTAGAATCAGACGCCAGTGAAAAAAAGTTATGGAGGAGTCTTAAAATACAAGTATGATAAAGAAAAAATAGAACATCATTGTAGATATTATTCAGGAACATTTACTAATGCAGAAATAAGATGGGAAATAAATAGGAAAAAATTATACTCAGTATACAAATATTTACTATCATTTGAACCATATATTGTATATAATAAATTTATTATAAGGACAGATAACACACAAGTAAAATGTGGCTAACAAGAAAAATACAAGATTCAGTAACGACAAAAGAAATAAGGAGATTGATATTAAACATATTAAATTTTACATTTACTATTAAAGTAATAAAAACTAATAAGAATGTTATTGCAGATTACTTATCAAGATAAAGCTACTCTTACTGAGAAAGAAAATACAATTGAAGATATACTCAAAGCCATTACTACACTTTGTATCAAAGTGGATAGTATGGACAATGAGATACAAAAACTAAAGTCTAAAGCTATAAGTCAGTTGCATGACTATAAACATGCAGAGATATGTCAATCGGAAGACACTAAATATCCAGAGCTAGAAAGAGACGTTGAGATACTCCAAAAAACCCATAATGATTGTTTCAATGCAGCTGCAGGTACAAGCAAAACAGTTAGGAAACAATATACAAGCACTAATCTAAACAAAATGTTTGAAAAACTATTTACACCAAAAATACCAAAAGACCCATTGATTATATCACCGCAAACCTCAACGTATGCAAAGAGCCTAAACAAAGACCAAAAAATTTATAACCATATCACACAAACATATATTAGGAATATACATAAAATCCAAGCATATTTGAATCTTAATCCCAGATCTACCACCACTAAAGAACCAACCCAAGATTATTTAACCCAGAATTTACAAGGGTACAATAAGTTGATAGCTCAACCAAAAACTAAAGAAAATTTAGTCAAAACCTGTTACAACTATGGATTATTAAGTACAATTTATACATATGATGGGGAAGAACTAAGTGGTATAACAGAGATTCACAGAGCATTCATAACCTATAAAAGAGTAACAAAAGGCAATCTATTTTATGTAAAGTTTTATGCGGCCCCGGCAGAGATACTATATGATGAGATAAAACCAATAATACAAGATGTAAAAATAGGATTAACCAGAGATATGATAATTCCAGAAGATATCGGACAACAATCGGAGATACAAGAAATTGAGATACCAAGTTTCTATGCTAATAAGAGAATAATTGGTATGTCAACAATTATCCAAGAACTAGCAAATAATTATCTAAATGGGAATGCAATATGGAGTTATTATTCACGAGACCAACTTATGATATATCCAAACTCAAGGGAGCTAAGGCAAGCAGATATACAAAAATGGATATTATCTCTACTCAAACCAGAAGAACAACCTATTACCAGAGCATTAAAGAAGGGATTCATCTCAAATGAACTATTAACCAAATATTGTAAGCTAATTGGACACAAATATCCAGATCATATATGTTCAAAATGCAACGGAGAAGATAATGTGATACCAGATGTCCAACTAGAATAATCGAATAAAAAGAAGAAGAAAAGACAAAGAGATAAAAAGAAGATAATACATAGCCAAAAAGACATAATAAAATATGTATTATTAAAGTTAATGGACAAGTGTAAAGTAGTAGGTGTACATTATTAAAGTAAGTAGTGCAAAAAGTCATGAAGTAAGATAGACAAAGAGATAAGAGACAAAGACAAGAAGATAAGAATGGATAAGTGGCAACAAGATAGACAAAGCGATGAGAAGACAAAAGACAAGAAGATAAGAGAGCACAAGGATGAAGAAGAAAAGATGTAAAAAAGATAGTGACATAAAGTAAAGTAAAGGCTTTCTCTTTTCTGAAAAGCCAAAGTGTGAATAGTAATAGTAAATAGTAGGAGTCATTTATTTTCCTATATATAGGCATAGATGTAAACATTGTAAAGCAGACTTTGATTAAAACGAAGCAAGTTTTCTAAAAACACTCTCTCAAATATTTAATACTTAATAGATAATGGAACAACCTTTAGATATCATGGATAAGCAAGAGGCAAAGGTATATTGTTTAAAAAATATGCAGAACTAATTTCATATATTCCTGAATATCATATATATGATTGAGTAGATTTATGTTAGTTATTATGTATTAGAATTATTTGAATCATGATTTCTAGTTTATTAGCACACTGAAAACAGGGAGAAAACTTCTATACTATGCTCTAATACCATTTTTCGGGGGTTTTTCGGGGGTGCGAAATTGGTAGTTGATGAATTCATATTTTTGGTAGTGTGGTAGGTGGTAGTGTGGTAGGTGAGGATTTTCTCTTAAAGATTTTATTATAATATTCTTTTTTCAAGGGTCTTAACCTTGATATCTCTTTGATATTATTTATGATATATTCTAGATATAACATATCTTGGGTTCTTAGGTACATATATAATTTTTTTCCCATTAATTGTTCTAATAGTTTTATATCTTTCATAGATTCTGTCTAATATTGTAAATATTCGTAGTTCATTTCAGTCTGAATTTATTTCTAAATCATACCATTCTATTCTTTCGAGGTCTAAATCATGTAGGTCTATTTCATACCATTGTTGGTTTAATATATCTTCTGATCCATTATCATTAAATATTTTTTTCCCATATTATTCTTCTTAATTCAATTATTTCTATATCTTTAAGTATATATAAGATTAAAGTTTCATAGTTTTTTATCATTTTATCATGCATGTATGTAGTCATGTTCTTTATCAGTATGTTTTTATTTTCAATTATGCCTTCCTATCATATTCATAATTAATTAAATTCATATTAGATCATTATGAACTAGATTATTTGTTTATCATGTTCTCCTGTCACTACTAACATCGTAATTTAGCGGATACTTCCTTCTTATCAGCGCCTCAACTTTGTTTACTCCCCTAAACGACTTTCCTTGCCTACCGGTTTCAACATTAGGATGGCATAGTATAGAAGTTTTATCCCTGTTTCCAGTGTGCTAATAAACTAGAAAGCATGATTCAAATAATTCTAATACATAATAACTAACATAAATTTATTCAATCATATATATGATATTTAGGAATATATGAAATTAGTTCTGCATATTTTTTGAACAATATACCTTTGCCTCTTTCTTCTCCATGATATTTGAAGGTTGTTCCATTATCTATTAAATATTTAAATATTTGAGAGAGTGTTTTTTAAGAAAGCTTCGTTTATTTTTGACCTGCTTATTATGTTACATATACCTTCCTTTATATAGGAAGGAATTACAGTAGTGCACAATAATGCACGTACTATACTACTTACTGCATAATAATGCACTATCACCTACTACTTTTACACTTGTCCTATTAACAATGCACACCTCCTACTACTTTTACACTTGTTCTATTAACAATGCACACCACCTATCACACTTTACACTTGTCCATACTACTTTAATAATGCACATGCATATGTTGACTAATTTACTCTACTAACTTGTACTTAATAATTTCCAATAATGTGACTACTACTGTACACTTTAAGTCTTTTACATAATAATTTACATCTACTTTTGGCTTTGTTGGCCAAACACGTTTTTATGTTTTCTTTTTATCTCTTTGTCCTTTGTTTTTATCTTCTTTGTCTTCTTCTCTTTATCTTATCTCTTTTCCGTCTCTATCTTCTTTTATTTTATCATTTCAGCTGGACATCGGGGATTACATTATCTTCTCCGTTGCATTTTGAACATATATGATCAGGATATTTATGTCCAATTAGCTTACAATATCTGGTTAATAGTTCAGACAAAATAAATCCTGCTTTGAGTGCTCTTGTCATAGGTTTTTCTTCTGGTTTTAATAATGATAAAATCCATTTTTGGATTTCATCCATATCTGCTTTCCTTAGTTCTCTTGAATTTGAATATATCATTAGCTGGTCTCTAGAGTAGTAACTCCATATAACATTTCCGTTTAAATAATTATTTGCTAACTCTTGTATAATAGTTGATATACCAATTATTATTTTATTGGCATAAAAACTTGGTATCTCTATTTTTTGTATTTCTTCCTGTTGTCCAATATCTTCAGGTATAATCATGTCTTTGGTTAGTCCGATCTTAATAACTTGAATCAGAGATTTTATCTCTTCGTATAATATCTCTGCTGGTGCTGTATAAAACTTTACATAGAATAAATTTTCCTTGGTAACTCTTTTATATGTAATGAATGCCTTGTGTAGTTCTGGTATTCTACTTATTTCTTCTCCGTCGTATGTGTATACGATATTTAATAGTCCATAATTGTAACATGTCCTTACTAAATTGGCGTTAGTTTTTGGCTGTGCGATTAGCTTGCTATAACCTTGTAATTTTTGGGTTAGGTAGTCTTGACTTGGTTCGTTGGTTGTAATGGATCTAGGATTATGGTTTAAATAGGTTTGGATTTTGTATATATTTTCAATATATGTTCTCGTGAGATGGTTGTATAATTTTTTCTCATTTTATAGGCTATCTGCATAGGTAGAGGTTTGTGGTTCCATAATCAATGTGTTTTTTTGGCATTTTTGGAGTAAATAGTTTTTCAAATAGCTGGTTTAAGTTTGTATTCTTATGTTGTTTTTTACTAACTTATTTACTTGTACCTGCAGCTGCATTTAAACAAATATTTTCAGTTTTAAGGTGTTTCCCAACGTCACCTTTTAGCTCCGCATTTTTACAATCATGCTGCTAACCTGTATTAGCTTTAGACTTCAGATTATCTTCATTAGTCTTTAACTTTTGTATCTCATTGTCCATACTGTCCACTTTTATACAAAGTGTAGTAATGACTTTGAGTATATCTTCAATTGTATTTTCTTTCTTAGTCTGAGTAGCTTTGTCTTGATAAGAAATCTGCAATAATATTCTTATCAGTTTTTATCACTTCAATAATGAAGGTAAAATTTAATATATTTAATACCAATCTTCTCATTTCTTTTGTAGTTACTGAATCCTGTATTTTTCTTGCTAGCCACCATTTTACTTGTGTGTTATCTGTCCTTATAATACATTTATTACATACAATATATGGTTCAAATGATAGTAAATATTTATACACTGAGTATGATTCTTTCCTATTTATTTCCCATCTTATTTCTGCATTAGTAAATGTTCCTGAATAATATCTATAATGATGTTCTATTTTTTCTTTATCATACTTGTATTTTAAGACTCTTCCATAACTTTTTTCACTGGCGTCTGATTCTACTATATAAGTAAAAAAGATTTTCATTCGGAAAATATAGTTTAGGTAGGTTTTTACATAATAATTTTACTTTTTGTATTTGTGTTTGGTCTTTTTTATCAAATTGGTATTCTACATCTTTCTTTAATTTTGAATACCAGTTTGATACCTCTGGCTACTTAGTAAGTTTTCCAAGAAGATTTGAAGACCCTAATGCCTCCGCAAGTCTGCTAAATGGGTTACTTATCTCACTCATCTTGGTTGATCGTCTCGTAGATGTCTTAATGTTTACACATGTTGTTATTAATGCTACTTACGATTCTCGTACTTTCTCTAGAATGGGGTATGTGAAGATGGAAAACAAATGGGTATAAAAGGACTCTGTTAAAGCAAGACCTGAAGCCGTCAAACCCACAAAGATCTCTGCAGAGTCGGTTGCCCTCTTGATGCAGGA
Organism: Solanum commersonii; assembly: GCA_029007595.1. Classification (NCBI taxonomy): domain Eukaryota; kingdom Viridiplantae; phylum Streptophyta; class Magnoliopsida; order Solanales; family Solanaceae; genus Solanum; species Solanum commersonii. The sequence goes on along the minus strand of JAJTWQ010000055.1, from coordinate 1,140,185 downwards.
CAATGATAAACTAAAAACTCGCATTCTGGCATTGGAACGTGGTTTGAAGACTCTTCATGATGTTGTTGAAAAGGTATTTCGCCTTCAAAAGGATACGAGCACTGACGTTGGTAAGTTTCATATTACTATAACTGACATAAAATATAAAGGAATCTCCATAGTTAATAAGTTAACTCTCTCAAAAGTGGAGTCATCTCTTCAAACAAAGACCTTACTGTCACTGTCCAAACCTCTTACTCTAGTCTTTCTAGAAATGTGGAACAGTCCTACAATTCCTTTTGTGGCAAGGTCATCAACACCCTCCAGTACTTTCTGGGTGATCACTAAAAATCTAACCCTAGATCTTTTGTTGTTTTTTCTGTTGCTACTTTTGAACTATCTTCCAACAGGGGCTTGTCCCTACTTCTCTTTTTCTTTTGGATTTGCTTATTGAGGACTCTTTGTATTTTTATTATCTGTTGCTACCTGGTTTTGTTTTATCCTGTGTCCTAGTTTTTTTTATTATGCCAAAGGGGGAGATTTGTTCCAGCAATTTTCATAAAGGTGGGGAGAGCTAACACAACTAATGAAGCCATAAAGGCAGGGAAAGCTACAAATCAAACTAGAATCTACAACCAGATACTTCAGGGAAAACAAGGAAGCTCCATCATATTAAATTGTGAATTAATTGTCATTATAAAAAAGGGGGAGATTGTTAACCTCATAAAATCAGTTGATTTTGATAAACAACTCTTAACAATTATTCGTGCCCTTCGAAGGAAAAGAAATAAAAAATAAAAGGACCCAAGCATGTACAATCTAATATCCAATGGAAGACCGGAAAGCCATGATTCGAGGAATTCCAAATCAATTCAAGATACCCATAATGCCAAACATATACAATCTGATATCCAACGGAAGATAGGAAAGCTATGATTAGAGGAATTCCAAATCAATTCAAGATACCCACAATCCTAGCAACAATTCGATTAAGCAAGGACGATCATCAACAATCCAACAAGAAAGTTAGCAATCCAACCGAGAATCAAGGAAGTTGTCAAGTGAAGGAAGAGAATCAAATCAAGCCGGGATTCGAGAAGACCATATCAAGAAGGAAGGTCTGATTATGCACATATCTAATATGGACATGAATCAATAAATCACCTCAATCAAGGAATCCCTTAATATCCTTGATTGAGAGAAACACCCTTGGGTTTTACAAGAGCAAGCAACCTACCTATCTATATATACCTCCTTTAGCCATAGTTATGAAGTACACACTTCACTTGAACTTGTACTATTGTCTTATGTTGTCTTTCATAAAAGCTTACAACTCAAAAAAAAAAAAAAAGATCAAACTGTAGCTTATACAAGTAGAGGTTGTGTCAAAGTAGAGAATCTGATTTGCATATCAGACAGGGCTCCAGGTCGAAATACTTTGTAAACATCAAAGTTTTGAACAAGCTCCTAAGGAAACCCTTTAAACCCAAGGGGACTGAAAGTAGGCACCATATTGGTGTTTCAAATCAGTAAAAAATTCTATGAGTCCTTAATTTATTGCATTTACTATTATCATATAATGTTAAACTAATTTGCAGGTGAGTCGACTATCCCACACAGGAAGTCAACTAAAGGAATTTTTTAATTCACCCCCCTCCCCTTCACTTTCACTAGCCACATTTTCAGCCTTTGTTTAAATATTCCAAATTTGATAAGTTGAGTCAGGGAGCTCCATTTGGGGTGATTCAAGTTTCTAATCAACGGGAATCAGTGGGTCTTTATGTAGGGGTCATCAAAAGATTATGGGGGACTCGTCAAGGAGGTAAGTTCTCATCCCAAAGGACCTTTCGAGGCCCTTTAATGGTGAATTGTATATCATTTTCTTGCATGTGTTGTTTGGGGCTGTTCTAGAGCTCTAATTGTGCATGTTTCAAGTACTAGTTCCTTGAGTTATTTGGTACGAATTGATGGAGTCAATTTTTGGATTCCAATGTGGGTTCAATAATTCAATTTTTGACTCAATTATGGGCCCATATTTTTTTTTTATAATTTAGTTTCTAAATATCAGTATTAACACTATGATCGTAGCTTTAATATTGTGGCAGTAATTGGAGGTCGTTCAGAAGGGAAAAGCTCTTGAATTGTTATTTTGAAGTGCGCGTAATCTGCTTTGAGGTAGACTATGACTTACTAGACTTCAGATTGAGCTTGTGATTGTGAATTCATGTCGGTTAGTTAATTTTTTGATAGGTTTCTACATTGTACCATGTTTAGTTGATTGAAATCATGCCTTAGCCTTATGTTTTGGTAGTTTCGGGGTACTTGAGCATGCCTACTTTAAATTTCATGATTGTACCTTGTCTTATGGTATATATCGTTTGGTTGATTGTAAATTTTTTGGTATCTTGCTATTGGTATTAATCTAGGCTTAGTCTAGTGATTACTTAGACTTGCATTTTGGAGCTAATAGACCATAGAGATTCTCTGACGTTCCTTTGGATGACTTATCTCCTTGTAGACTAATATACCAGACTTGGGTATGACAGTATGATCCTTATCTAGGCAACAACTCAGCTCATATAATAGCTCATACATAATTTACCTGGTGTTTTGACCAAGACGTGTTCAATAATGATTTCCAACCTTATTTGGTCAATTGGGATTGGGTCTTGGATTCGAAACTTCAGTGGGTCCCTGGTGACTATGAAGATGGTTTTGATCCATGGTATGGACCAGCATGAGAAAGAGCAGGTGATTTTGGGGGCATTTAGAGTTCTTTAGCCACCATTGGAGGCCCTGGTGTACCTTCTCTAGTTGTGGTTTAAATCCCTAACGTACTTTCTTTAGCCATGGTTCGAGGCCCTGATGATACCTTCTTTAGACATTGTTCGAGGCTTTGTCGTACCTTATCTAGTCATGGTTCAAGGCCATGGCTTACCTTCTTTGGTCACGGTTTGAGGCCCTACGCATCTTTATTTGCCTCGGTTAAAGTCCGAGCGTCACTTCTATCAATCGGGTTCGAGTCCTAATTTGGTGACTCGATTGGGTTATTTGGAGTTCCTTTACCATAGTTAGAGTCCATGGAAGGCTCTAGCAGTTCTAGAATAATCTTAAACTTAACTAGTAGTTTCCTTAGTCCTTCTTTGTACCCATCGGGCTTATGTGGGTCCTTTTGGTTATTTACTACAAGTGTACCTTTTGGGCTTATGGAGTCAAGTTAGATTATAGCTAGCTGTTTATTTTATCTTTTATCCTTTCCTATACTAGTGAGTTGTATAGGTATGCTTTCTGTTATCGTTTTGTTCTATGACCTCTAGTTTCTATTACTTCTCGTTTTTCATTATTATCTTTACCTTCCAAGCTCATTCGCCTATGATGCCTAAATGATACCTATTGTTTTAGTACTCATACTACACTCTACATCTATTTTCTTAATGTATATTTGAAAATAAGTTGTCAACGTTGAGTTTGGGCCAATTATGGGGATATTCGAAGACGTAGGGTGAGCTTACGACATCCTAGTTCAGCCTATTTCCTTTTGTATATGGTTTTTGGCTAGTATTTTTGTATAGAGAAAATTTTGTATATTTGTTCCACTTTTGGGACTTGTACTCTCTTTTACTAACTTTGTATTTGTGTCCACCATGTCGTGGGTTTGGATCTATTTTTTATTTGTATATATTTCTATTGTTCTCTTTTTTGGTTGTTTTCCTTTGATTTTCTTCATTTATCTCTTGTTGTTTGTTATTTCTACCTAGTATGCCTGTTACTTTTCATTTTGGGATATGGGTTTTCTTATCTACTAGTGGGTTATGATAGGTGCCATCGTGACTCGAGATTTCGGTCTGTAACAAGTAGGTATTAGAGCTAAGTTCCCTGGCATTGTTTGTACAAAGCTAATATCTAGTAAGGTTCTATGGATCGGTACAGAGACGTACGTATAAGACATCTTTAGAAATATTCATTATGGTGGTTCGTTATCGCGCATTTAGTTGTCCTATTTGGTTTATTGATTCTTACTTGTTTCACTCTTTCGCAGGATGGTCGTATGCGCGGTTTAGTGGCCAGGGGTGGTGCACCCACGCTCTTTGTAGAGCACCAACGGGGGGTAGAGGATGACATCGAGGTCATGTAAGAGATGTAGCACCAGCCTAGGATTGGGGTAGAGAGGCAAATCCGAAGCTAGTAGCGGAGCCTCAAGAAGCCTTTATTTCTCCATAACAGGTGGGGTTGAGACCAGCCAATCCACCACCCAAACATACTACCAGCTATGCAAGCACTGTGGTTTAGCCGACAATAACGACTCCACATGTTGAGGTACCACCAGCACCCGTCAGTGCCCAACTAGTCATTGCAATGGGAGCTATGCCATTGGAGGAGCAGAAGATGCTCAGAGTATTCTTGAGGCTATCTCCTCTAAGGTTTTCTTGGATATTGGGGAGCATGTCCACGAGTTATTTACTACCTTACATGTGCGGCTGTACACTTTAGGTTTGGTGTAGTAGATAAGAGTTGACTTCTCCTTACTAGCTTGACGGGCCAACTAGGTAGTGGTGGTGCATGTGTATAGAGTGTAGACCAGTTGGGTTTCCTTCGGATTGAGTTTTCCGAGCCCTTCTTACCCAGGTTTATACTACAGAGCATCAACAATTGACTCAACAATCAGTTTCCTAGATTAGATCAAGGCTCCTTTACTGTATCAGTGTATTTGGCTAGATTTCATGAGCTCTCCAAGACTAATTCTAGTTAATCCGAGGGATAGATTGAGCTTTAAGAAATAGTAAACGGTCTTATCAATACACAAATGCACCAACTTCTTAGGCTGGGCCACCAGATTTAGGTTGTTCATGATGTTGGACTTCAATAATGGTAAGAGGAAAATCCATACACAAAAAAGTCACTATGGTCAAAATTTATATTAACCACATTCAATATAAGTTCAAGACACATAAGGGATCTAACCATACTTTGACTTGTGATCAATCCATAGATACTGATAGAAAACATTTTTCTGCCTACCGAGCAGGAGAGAGTTTGTTGCCATTTCCGTGGGTTGAGGGTGCAACTGTAAATTGAGACTGAGTTTATAGCTTCAATGGGTAGATTATTTCTAGATGTTGTGGATCATGCATGTACTATAGAATAGCTCCATTACGAGGCCGAAAGGGGCAGTGATAGCTCATCACTAGGGCAACTATAAGAGTTCTCATTTTAGGGGTAGAGACTCCTATAATAGGCCTTGCCAACATTATCAACATCAAGTTTAGTCGCGACACTTTTAGGTGACACTTCATGCTTAAGAAGGTGAGCAGTTTAGTCAGGGTGGTCCTACTGCATATAAGAGTTCTAGGGGCTCGCATTATGGTTCTTTAGGCTATGGTAGGAGTACCCGTATTCTATACGCTTAGCTTTGTGTTTAGGAGTTTATTTGTTGAGTACTGTGTGGTTTGGTACTCACCCTTTTGCTTTTACAATTGTGTAGGTTATGAGCCCAGATCTTCATGATACTCTTTCTACTTGTCTGAGGCTTCCTGTGAAGATTTGTGAGGTAGTTGTTTGTCATCTCAGTGGACTCTCTTAATCCTAGTTATGATCTTGTTCTACTTTAGAGACAACATCATTTGAAACTTGTATTTTCTTTCAAATCTATTGTAATACATTAGAGGTTTGTACACATGACAACTAGATTTTATGGGTTTAATTAAGTTGATTTTGTTATCCACATTATTATTTGTCGTTAAACATGTCATTCTTATTTTACTTCTGCACCTATCGTTATATTTGGGTTTTAGGCTAACTTGTCTTGGTGGGATAAGATGAGTGTCATCATGTCCATTTTTTGATCGTGACAATAGTAATTTGATAATTTTAGTTTTTCTTTCCTCTTCTCTATATTTCATTTGTGTACTTTATTGAAGAATTTAAAATATATTTTAAAATTCTTTTAATTATAACCTTTTACATTCTCTTTTTTCTTAAAGTTGTATTTTAAAAACATAATGGAAAGAGAATAAAATAATAATTAATGCAAATCAAAAAACTGAGAGAGAGAAAATTGATAAAGAAATTGTAATACCCTAGAAATTTTTTCAAACTGAGACTCGAACCATTCTTCATTATGAGTAGCATTTTACCGAAGAATTTAAAATTTCTTATGTGTTAAGGTCACTAAATGTAGCACCTTGAGTTCCAAAAAGAACTAAATTGGAAATAGCAAAATCTAAAATTTCGCAAGTTATGAGTTTTGGGTCAACTTCAAAACACCATAACTCTAAGTACAAGATGAGTTGGGTGGACTACAAGATAACTAATGAAAGGTCTTTGAATTATCTTTCCAACACCACCGAGTTTGCTAATTTCGAGTTCGTATGAGTGAGATAAGCCCTTTTGAAGTCAGGCTCTCCAATTAATGAAAGTTATCCAAAAATAGTAAAGGGTATTTTGGTGTTTTCCTTACCAAATCAGATTTAATTCATTTTTAGTAAGGTTTTAAGGGTCTAATCCTATTAGGTTCAGTTTTATAATCCTAATATACGTCTAGGGTTTTAGTTGAGAGTTCAATAAGAGAAAAGGAGAGAAAAGAGGAGAAAAAAGGAAAGGATCAAGGCGTTCGTCGAAATTCTTGAGAGTTGTTGTGAATTTTCTCCATGGGTTTGGTCCCTAAGAGGTATGTAAGTTTCCATAGTGTTGGGTTCGTTCATCCAGACGACAAACATGATTTTCATAGTCGAATTTGTCCATAAAGATTGAGAGATTTAAGTTTTTGTTAAGTATTCTTGAACTTCATTCTAAATCTTGTTTTGTTGGGATTTTGATGATTTCTTGAGATTAGATTTAGTGATTTGAGTGTTGTATTGAGTAGATTAGAGTGTACGTATGTTAAGTAATTGAATCCAAGTGATTGAGGAAGAAACCTTTTGATTCTAGGCGAGTTAGGGTGAGAAAACAAGCAAAGAAATTTGTCGGGTTTTCTGGGTTAGGGCCTGGCGCGTCGCGTCAGCTAGTGTGCCCCAAATCATTTTCTGTAGTTTAGGGGCTGGCGCTCCGCGCCACTCAGTGCGCTAGGGTTTCTTGCCCCGTCTAGTCTGTAGTTGGTTGCTCCGTTTGAATTCTTTTAAAGTGTACCTTCACTTATTTTTTATTCTAAACTACTTCTAAATACCTAGAAATCGTTCATAACATGAATCATAACCCTAGAATCAATAATTCAAATTCAAGGTAGAGTTAAGAGGTACATCTTGAGAGTTCTTTCGAACATTTTGAGAAAGTCCCTTTGATTCTTTTTGAGGAGTCTTTTATAATTTCTAATAATTTGTTTCAAAACTCGAGCAAGTGAGTATGAGAGTGGGAAGAATGTATTCATGAGTCACATTATCACCTAGATCCTTCATATCATGAACTATAACTCTTGAATTCATAATTCACATTCAAGAGAGAGTTAAGAGTAGAGTCCAAGAAAATATTTGAGTTCAATTATGAATCCTTTGAGATCAATTATCGATTTGAGCTAAGTTTTGAGGAAGTAAGTACGAGAATGAGAAGAGTCGTATACTTGAGTCCTATATTGTTATGTAGACCCTTAAGTTGAGTAGTCCATGCCCATAATTTCGCATGAACCTTTTGAGTCAAGCCTTCTTGAAGTGAGTATTATTATTGAAGTTCTTGAGTTCTGAGTTATTGAGTTTCGAGTATTGAGTTCTAGTTACAGTTATTGAAAATCTTGAATTGAGTCGTTCACGTCCATAGTTCGGTACGAACATTATTTCGAGAAGTCTTTTACAATATTTTTAAACTTGTTTTAAAACTTGAGCATTGAGTTGAGTAAGAGTAAGATTGAAGTTCATTTCTTCAAAAGATTATATGGGAACTAAGTGTTTCCAAGAGTAAAATGTCACATTTAAACAAGAGAGTAAACACCGATTTCCAAGAGAGATTTTAAGATAGTTTTTGAGTAATAATCTCAAACCACAGAAAGAGTTATGTTTTTAAACATAGGAGCTGAGTATATTTTTGGGAGTAGTATTGAGCATCGATATGGGGACGAGTTCAGATAACTCAGGTCTCCATAAACCATATAGTTAACGTGGGTAGAAAGGGTCATACTTTTTAGATTATTCCTTAATACTTTTTAGCATAGAATAGTAGATCCACTTAGTTGAGGCATTTTATATCCCGACAAGTTATAAGACAGTTCTGTCAGCATGGGCGAGATGTTGTATCATCACATATCTCATAGTGATGGTTTTCGGTTAGAGAAACTCCCACAGAGTTATATTATATTTTATTATATATAAATTGAGTTGTTAGTGTATTATTCAATACATTGAGTTGCTACCTGTTGTGTTAAAAGCTTTCCATATATTGCATCTTTTATTGTTGCTTTATCTTGAGTTGAGTATCTAGAGTTGAACTATGTTTCATTGTGTCTAGTACCTTATTGTTGAGTTGAGCCCCCATTTCACTGAGTTAAGAACCTTATCACTAAGTTAAGAACCTTATCCTTGAGTACTTCTGAGTCGAGTAAGTTTGAGTAGCTTTGAGTATACCTTTGAGTTGAGTATCATACCTTTGAGTTGAGTTGAGTATCTTATTCTTGAGTTGAGTTTAGTTAAGCGAGTTGGGAGGAGGTAAGTATGTTTCCTTTTTATCAAGTTCAAGCTTATGTTATGCTTTAGAATTCCCCTTACATGATCGTACATTCCATGTACTGAGTCATTTGGCCTGCATCATTTCATGATGCAAATACATGTATTCTGGATCATCAACAGGAGCTTCGTTGATACCACATGGAGTTCAAGTAAGCTATGGTGAGCCTCCTTGCTTTCGGAGGATTCCATTTACTTTCAGTTTTGTTAGGATGGCGTGGGTCTTATCCTGACTTCCATCTTTGTCAGTTAGAGGCTTCATAGATAGACAGTAGAGTTTGAGAAGTTTGTTTCATTTATCTTGTTAAATGTTTTAAAGACTTGAGTTGCCTATTTTATGGCGAGTCGAATATATTATTTTTATTCTGAGTTATTCATTTGAGTTAAAGATTTGTAATTGAGTTTCATGAATTTTATTCAGTTTTAAAGGTTTTGTATACTTGAGTTAGTCTTCCGCTTATAGTCAGCCAGGATGATGGTTCGCTTGGGGACCAGCAATGGTTCTCAAGTGCCGGCCACGTCCAGGATGTAGGCTCGGGTTGTGACAGAAATCTTTTTTTTTCTTTTTTCTATATGACTATAGTTGTATATACATAATTCATTAGGTTAAATTATGGTTAGTTCTTGTGAATTTTCATTATGATAGCTTTTTGCAACATTCTAAAATGAACATTATGTACTTGATGTTACTATTTATTTGCATGTTAAAGTGCATTCCTAAATACGACACTACGATTAGAAGCATTTTAAAGAGCGAAAATTTGATAACTTACAAAAAGAAAAGAAAAAATGTTATCCAAGCAATGAATTAAAAAAAATTGACAACAAACTTGAGTAGTTGTATCATTCGTAAGAAAAACTAAAGAAACTATAAACATTATATATATATATATATATATATGTAATACTTTCGTTTTCAAAAAAAAAAAAGACAAAGATCCTATTTATTTTTCTTATTTTTTTGATAAATTTCACTATATTTTAATTTATATTTATTAAAAAAGTGTTAATTACTACTCTCTCCATTCATTTCTATTATTTATTGTAAAAACTTAAATGTCTCAAAATTTATTATTCTACTTATTCATATTTTTATTGTAAATTTAAAGATCTAAATATTTAACTCCAACCTTCTATTTCTCCATGAAAAATGAAAAATTTATATGTATTTATATGTTATATAAAACTAAATATTAAAAAAGTGATTTGACACCTCTCTTTGGCTAGTGATCCTATTTATCTTTTTATTGTTGTAATTTTCACTACATTTCTATTTATTATTACTATTAAAAAATTATGTCAATTACTATTCCCTTTGTTAATTTCTATTATTTATTATTAAAAATTTAAATACCTCAAACTTTACTACTCCACTTATTCCTATCATTTATTGTAAATTTAAAGGCATAAATATTTATCACTCAAATCTTTCATTTTCTCCTTGAAGAATGAAAAATTTATTCAAATAGAGTAGTTTAATGAAATATCATTTCAAATAGCTTGAAAAAAAATTAAATCATCCATTTAACTCTCCTAATTATGAGATTTATCTTTTTATATAATTTCTAATAATCTAAAAAATATTTACATAATTAGTCAATTAAAGAATAAGATAATTGCTCACTAAATAAATTTAAAAAGTGGAAAGGCGTAACTCTACAAAAAAATTTCTCAACATCCATTTATGTTTATTACATTTCATGATGAACCCATAATTCAAGTTGGCAATAAAAAAATATTGCACAGCTGAAAAAGATTAAAAAAAAAATTAAAAATCCCTATTTTCTTATTTGTTTTATTAGCTTATATGAATAAAAGCCACATTTATTATCATTTATTGTTGAAACTTTACATATTCTTTATTGAAAATCAAAAGTCATCCACATATTGATTTATGAAATCATTGATCTGTACTTTCAACTTCTTCATATTTCTATAGTGTTTGAATTACATAATTTATTCAGCTTCTATACAAAATTGATATTTTAGCTCTCTTGTGTATTTATTGTTTCTAATTTTTAATATAATTTTTTTACAAAATATTAATTAATTAGTAAATGTCTAAATTGAATATAACTTCTACTTTCTTTCTTGAATTTATAATTATACTTTCTATGTTTTACATATGAAAGTTTTGTGTAGATATATAAAAAAGTTTAGACTATTAATATTATCAATTACACTCATTGATATTCTCATTTTTTGAAGTAATAATTGTGAAAAAGTTAAATTATAAGTCAGAGATATTACATGTACTCTAAATTTAAATAGTTAAATAAATTTATAAACATCAGTAGTATTATATAAAGGAAATTATTAGTAAAATAACATAAATAATTTAAAACACCAAAAAATGAGGTAACACTGTATATAAAATTTGTGCATAAATATGCCTTTCTATTGTTCCAAGGAAAAATTACTATTTATTAAAAAAAAATTATATCACTTAAAAATAGAAAAATATGGCCGCACAAAGCACGATTTGGTTAACTAGTCTATATATATAATAAAGAAGAAACATAGACAAGGTGATGTAACATTTCTCTATGACCTTCATTCATATTTATCTTATTTTTTCTTATTTTGACCATTTTTTCCTTCATTTAATTACTTATTTTATTTTTAATATCTCAAACAATCTACATTCAATTACTAAACTTTTCATCTACCACTATAATATATATTTAATATATTTAATTTAAAAAGAACTACTAAAAGCTCACACATCTCTTCAACTTATGCTCTTAATAATATTCATAACTTCCTTTTTTAATCTTCATAACCCCCAAAATTTAATTTGTTAGTTTATGACACCTTATGATATTCCTCCTCTTTGCCTATATAAATTTATATTTTGTATAAAGAAAATTTTCATTCAAGGTTATTCTTTCACTTCTCCATCAACACGGAACATATAAGGTGAGATTTTTTTTTTAATCATATGATTGCTTTCAATAAAGCCGTAAATAATCATGAGTAAGAATGTTTCATTTCATTTTTAAAACTATACTTTTTAAATTTTAATTTATGTGATACTATTATTTTTTTTAGAGTCAATTTACTTTGAAACTAAATTGAATAAATTCAAGACCAACAAAATCATGGAGTATGTAACGAACAATTTCGTACAATTCTTAATGTGTGCTTCAGGGATGAAGAGGAAAGTTGCGAAAGATAGAAAAATAGAATAAACTGTGAATTTCAGAAGATAAGAAGATGATGTAGAGTTTTACTACCCCAAGGCTGAATTATGTAAAGGACACTCTTTTCTTTGTAATAGCCGAAGGCTAAATTATTTGCTTCTACTTTTTTCTTCAAACTAATTTATTTTAATTGTTTGTTTCTTTTTTTTTTCTTTTTTCCTTTATTGTTATTTTCTATTTGATTTTTTGAATAATATATATATATATATATATATATATAATTTTTGGTATTTTTTATTTTTTTATGTCAACTAAATATAGAAAAAAATATGACTGTGAAGCGTTTGGTTAACTAGTTTAGTTATAAAATATGTGAGAAAGAAAATATGCTTATAAGCCAACTTGAGGAGCTAAAATTGGATGACGAATTACTTGATCATACTTTTATTGATGTCACTGTTGAGAAGAGTACACTAGAGTTATGTAATGAAGAAGATAATATATTTTTAAAAACTATAGTGTGTGTAAATATAAGAGTATAAATAATATTACAATTCATGAGTTAGGACGTATTGAACCTCATTCCAATATTTTTTCTATATTATGTTTAGATGATGAGATACTAATCGATTCATTTGAGCCTATAGAAAAGTGTATGGAGTAGGAGCATTGTGTCTATATTCTTGAATTTATTGATTCAAATCAGAGAATTATATTCCTAACTTAGGATCCAAGAAGTGCATAATGCAATATCTATTTCTTGGGACCTTTATTTTTGTACCACCACCCGTTGAGCGTAATAGAAAAATTGATGCAAAATAAGGGGTCCAATTCATATTTTTAAAGTGGAAGAAAAAAATAGTAAAATTTATGGTGTCATGTCGCGACGTTAAATCAAGCTCTTATCCGGAGGCAACCCAATTCGTAGTGTAACTTCATATTATTTTTTTAGTGTTAATTTTTTTTTTTGTTGTGTTTTTGTAGATTTAGGAGAAGTGTGGGTACCCAAATTTGAAGGTAAGGAACATGTTTTGAGCTTAAGGGTGGGGTGCGTGCGACCCTTGATGAAAGGAGAAACAAACATGTTGTTATCTAGGCCATAGAGGCCTAAGGGAGTATTTCTCACCCTCCTCCTCCTCCTCCTCCTTTCTTACCCTCCTCCGCTTGACACAATTGATAAGAATAAATAATTTATATCAATATTTGATTCACTCTAATATTTCTATTGATAAGAGTGATGTTATATTTTGCATGCATATTAATAAAATTATTTACCACGAATAATAATAGCAGGATACATAAGTGCACCAACTGCACTATAACATGGTACTTTGTAACCATTTTAATGAGATCAAAATTGATCTTTATGTTATGCAATCTTACAACCATTAGGGTACTAATCAATGGAATCGCTTTATACTTTTTAAATCTTTCAGGGATTTTCATATAATATTTACTGTCTAACTAGACATGATAACCATTCATTATGTGTATTCAAGGTTTTCATATATTAGCAGATTGAAAGAAAAATTTCATTGCATCTACCATAAGAGAACATATCTCCATACAATAATGTCAGGAATTTTTGCGAATTTTTGTTATGCATCAAGGCATAAGTCATACTTTATATCTTACAACCTTTTATTTGACCTTTCGCATAATAATCCATTAGCACCCCACTGACATTATATTTTGATATATGAACTATAAATCCACGACATCACTTTTTCAAGTGAACTAAAATATACTTGAATGATGTATTCTATTTGGCCAATCATTTATCTGTCCACACTGTTTGACAGATTTAAAATCAAGATCCTCATTATCATTTATAATTTTGCCTGCTATATTATATTAAAGATATCGTCGATAATTATTTGATATCAATTCTAATGTGATATAACTTGTTGAGCTCTCTTTATTTTTCATCATTTTCAGGTACCTGGACCTTTGCCAAAGCTTTATAAAGTGTTATGTCATTGTGCTATTTCTAAAGCACTTGCCTCATTATTGTGACCAGCTTGATCATTTGCTCTTTTTCTTCTTCAAGATATTTTATCTTTCAAATCGATTAATCTATCATGCTTCAGGTGTAATAAATTATGTCCTTCCAGGACCTTTCATTGGAGCATTTATAACTGGATTATAATATATGGTTAGTGAATGCCTCTGACAATTGACTTAAATTATGTTTCAACAAGGATCATATCAATACCAATGATAATTCATTATGTATAACCTATTTTTCCAATTATTTATCATTCCTCTCCCTAATGTTAGAGAATCTAACATTCACCCAATAATATTTGGGGACTCATCATTGTGCATTGTGTAATGGTGGATCAATTAAATAATATACCGCGCATTTAAATTTCTAGATGAGAATTATTTGGTTTCTGACCCTGAACCAATTTTGATAGGGGAACCTTGTTGGCTTGATACGTACAAGTGTTGCTACGTTTTAAATGACATATCTCATACATGTCACGTCTCGAGCCTACACCCTGAACGTGACTGACACTCAAGAACCATTGTTGGCCTCAAGAAAACCCTTGGCCTGGCTCAACTCTCAGCAGAAGACTTACTCAATAAAAATGAACCTCAAAAGTAACTCAACTCATAACAACATTATTACTAAAACCAATTTAGCTTAATATAGTCTGAAATGCTCAATAACCTAACTGTTTAACTCAGGTCTTAAGCATTTAACAAATAAATGGAAAAGACTCCTCAAAACACTACTATCTATGAAGCCTCTAATGACAATGATGGAAGTAGGACAAGTGTTGCGTTCAAATCGCACACGCAAGTGTACGTGGTCGTTCAAGTATTCAAGTGGCTCTTATAAAGAGTCGGGTATCGTACCCACAGGGACTCACGATTAGATTAACTTGATTGTTCCAATACTTCCAGCTTAACACAAGTGTTATCAAGATTTCAAGAGTGATTTATTTTATAATCTAAAACTTAACCAAGCTAAACAAGCGCGATTCAATTTCAAGGGTTTCAAACAATGATTGAGTAAAGTCCAGGGCTGCAGCTTTTATCAGGATTCATGTAATTTATCTTATTTAAATGGATGTTTATCAACTATTGAATCAATGATCACATGGTTACATATATGAGTATGGTCTCCCGACCTCTAATCGCCTACGATAAATGACAACCTAACTACATCATTAAGCGGGGATAGGCTGGACCAAGGACCGAGCGTTACGATTTCTTCTTGTGTATTTAAATACAAATTAACCCTAATTATTAAGAAAAAATCATGCTCCTTATGCCCCATGTTCTATCCTCTTATTCCTCTCCCGAGTTCAATTCGAACAATGATTTATTTCAATGGTGATCAGGCAAGAAATACAGAAAACAAGAACATAAGAGAGATTCATATAATAGTTAAATGCAATCCATAAAAACTTAATCAATTACAATTATCCTATAGCCACAACCCTAGAACTAGGGTATTTAAATATTCATTATAGTAATTTCGATCAAGCAATGTTTAATTAACATAAAGAGGCTGATGAAGTAGCTCTCCAAGTCGTCGTTCTTCAAAACCTAGAAAGAGAATCCTTTAATAAAATAAAATATTAACTTATTTATACTAAAGTCAAAATGGACAAATCTGGCATCTAGTTGCGCGATGCGGAAGGCCTGATGAATTTCAGTTTGAGAATAATTTCTCTTCTCCTCAACGCTGCCTTGACACGGACCGTTCTGCCTCAAACTGGATTTCATGAACAAATTTAAAAATCCGTCTCCGTGATGCGGAGAGGACACGGAGTGTTTTGTCCCATTTTATAATTTGCATTTAAGAATCAATTCGCGGAGAGGGTACGACTTTAACTTGTGCTTTTTCTTATTCTTCTTTCTTTCTTCTTTTCACTTGTGTCCTCTTGTGATTCCTGATGCCTATTTCAGTGTTTGTTTCTCCATTTAAACTCATCTACACAACTAATCATGTTGGTTAGCATATATACCATCAAAAGACTCGACACGACTATTAGTCAACACAAATTAATTCCAAACTTGGCTTAAATGCGGGCATTATTAGGTTTCTAGGCTTATAAATATGCCTAAGATCACTACCCCACACATAGAGCTTTGTTCGTCCTCGAACAACTTACTAACTAATCCTAGACCTAGAGTCCCTACAACGGTATTTGTGCATCCGCCACTTTCTTCCAAGGATCTGTAATCAGTTAACACATGCATGATTTCATTCAAAATGGGCATGACTCATGTAATTGACTTGACAATTTTTAGCAACCAACGCATTCAACAACATGTGCACCATTACACATCACCTATCTTTCATACAACAAGTGCCCCTTACTCCAAAGAATAGTCCACACACTCAACTCAGCAAATTGAATATAGTTTAAGGACTTTGGAAACATAGTACGCTCTCACTCAACAAAGACATCATGCATGCATTTATTAAGAACCATAAGCTTGCCCATTATGTACATCTCCACTAATAAAGTGTGTTATGCTCAAAATCAAACATGACTTGTTCCAGTTGTAATGTAGGATTGAGGTAAGGGAGGATTCATTTAGATAAAATTAGTGACTTATCCTTTCTAATGCACCAGATTCAATTTCATTTTCACATTCACCACTTTTTCTTTTCTTTAGCCCTTTCTTTCTGCATATTTTCCTACTAGTAGTTTCAACCTCGCCTTTATTTTCCACACACCCCTTTATTTCTAATATTTTTTTTTACACTTAACAATAGCCACCCTTGACTTAGAGATTTCTCTCGAGTTAAGGTGCACATTGTCCTTGTAGGGACTAGGGTCATTATTAAGGTATTCTCCAAGTTAGCCACCTTCAACATAGGCTTTTAACCTTAGTCGAAGTACACAATGTTTTAAGGACTAGGGCCAATCTCAGATTTAAACTTATGGGGCATCATTTTACTACTTCTTTTCTCTCTTCCTCACAAACTAAACATTTCCACCCTATTTACTCGTTCCGCCGTTTTCACTTCTCCTCTTAACATAGTGCATTAGGTATTTGGGATCAAAACTAACGGTATCAATAAAAGGGATTTGGCTTAATTACGTGGGTTAGAACGAAATCATGGCTAAAAGGCTCAATGGGGCTATACTAGGGATATTATTTTTTGAAAAGGCAAATATTCAATACAATTCAAAGAAATCTTATTATAATCTTTTAAACAAAACACCACTTTTATTTTATTTCAATAACATGCTGGGCAAGTTCTAGACTCAGATGCATTAAATGGATACTACAATAACTCACCGCTCATGGCACTAGTTCTACTCAAGAATGGATCAATCACAATAACACAATCAGTTCATGCACAAGGTTCAATTTAATCTTAAGTTGCAATCATTAAAGTCAGATACACAAGTTCAAATGCATTCGTACATCAACTTCAAATCATGCTTTCATACATTCTCCTTTCGGAATTTGAAGCTTCAGAACATACCAACCTAAGACTCAATGACGAAATTACCCTTAAGACGGTCATCATCCATCTATCATTGGGCAATGTGACTCAACTACGACAACTGACTCAATCTTAAAAAGATAAAATATTTTTGTATTTTGTACGGTTCAAAGGGACTTTCCTTGGCCTAAGAACCGAAAACAACCTCCAAGGAATCCAAAATAAAACAAAAAAAACAAAATGCAGACTCTACCAATGTTCAATAATATATACAGACCAGAGATGATTTTCACCCTCACCCCACACTTAAGCATTAGCACTGTCCCCAGTGCTTCACAAAAATCAAAACAAAATAATATAGAGGTAAGGTGAAAACACTCCCTGATCAATCTTCCATAGCTTCACCCCCTTCGGCCTAATCATCGGCCTGAGCGGGTCTACTTTGTTATCAGAATCGGACTCCACATTCGAGCTAGTATGCAGTCTCTCCTTATCAGTCAGGATGTCATCATCAACCAGCTCACGAAATGCAGAACCAATGCCAAGCAGGGCCTTGGCGTGGGAATTCAGTGGATTGCGCCTCTCAACATCACCCAATTGCACGTTAGTGGAAGTCAGGCAGCCATTTTGGTGGAGCAACATCTCTAGGCCATACATCATCGCCATAATTAGCTCATCGCGTCTATAGTGCTCAGCAGTGGTGAGAGTTGGGCTGAACTTAGTGTCAACCCTTTTATCCTCGTGATGTCCACCGATGCTGGGAATAGTGGCGCCATGTAGTCCACATGCTCTTCTGGGAAATCTGCATCATGACATAGTCTAGTGATAAGACCACCAAATACATACATGCGAACTTTATGTACACTAGCTTTCTTCATTGTTAATTTTAAAACATCCCCAATATTCAACTTTATAGGTGTCATCAGGGCATAGACTAAACACACTATGTCCCGAGTGATGTCTGTATGATGTAGCCCTGGTAACAAACAATTAATTACAATTTTCAGCCAAACTTGCGTCTCCTTAAGCATGTAAGCATAGGGAAGAGATTGGTGAAATCTCATCCCGCTGTGCTTGATGTACTGCACCATGGACTGAGGACCGCAGAGTGTGTGTTGAATAGCTAGATAAGGTGGGCGAATTTTTAGTCCTGTAAGCACTAGTGGATTGGTGTCATGTGACGTACCCACTATGTCTTTAATCACCGCAAGAGTGAGAGGCACATCCACTCCCCGCACAGTCACAACATGTGAACATGCGTCCGATGCCCAGTTGGCATAAAACTCCCGTACCAAGTGCAAATTGCACTCACTCGGCTCTACGAAGAGAAACTCCATATGCTATTCATGGATCCGCCTCAGTATCTAGGGGGACTCCCACACCAAGTTGTCCTTGTCAATGCACACATTAGAAAAATACCTTGCTTCGGTGTGCATCTTCCACCATACTTTCCCATCCTTGGTCACAACTCTCACCCCATACCGTCTGGTTTGGCCCTTACGTACTACAGGTGCGGGAGGTACATCCCCCTCACTCCGAACACGCTTCCTTTGGCTAGAGGTTGCAACTTCCTTACCAGGTCATTGAGTTACAGACATGGTATATGCAATCACAATACAATTCAACCCAAGTATAATACACAATATTGATAAACATGATGGTGTACACACACCACCCCACACTTCTTTCGATGCATTCTTCAGCCTGGGTACTCAGACTTCCCACAGGAAAACAAACATAAATCAATAGCAGATTATTACACTAACTATTCACATAACTCATGTAGACACCATATCAGTAATCAGATTGAATGACTTACATTCAAGGTACTAGAAAACATACCCACACTTCCTACCATAACATTCTAACAGTGCTACTCAAGGATTCACACTAAACAACTTATGCAATCATCAATACCTAATATTTTCACTCTAGCTCATGCACCTCTTCAAATATGTATCATGACTCAAACGCTAGCAAGCATACAAAATTTCTATTCCAAAAGTGGAACTACACCATACACTTCAGGCATCAACCACGCACAACACCTACCAATATGCAAGCATGGGTAATTTCTACTCAAGGAAGTAAAAATACCTCTTAACAATTCATCAACAAACACTTTCAAGCAAACATAACCCACGTAGGCCAACCAAATTCGTTCACAAACACATTTGACCCCAATAGTATGTTTATCAAACCCCTAATTCACCATATGCCTATTTCTACTTAAGATGACAAAATACACATATCCATCATATTCGAAACGATTTCAGTAAACCCACAATACCACATTAGTCACAATAATATGTTTAACCAACCCCTTCAACCCTAAAACCCACAAGAGATTAACCCAGAGCACATTCTACTCAAGAATTTGAAAGAACCCATCCATGATAGTGCACATAGAAGTAGCAAACACTACCAATCACCCCCACCACATAAACAAACATCAACCCATAGCAACCCACACTCAAACACGCTCATTATCGCAAGAGAAAAAAAAATGAAAATACATACATGGAGTAGTGTAGTTGTAGAAAATCAGAGGGGAGAATAAGGGTTGAAGTGACTTTGTGTTACAGATTGAGTAGAGAAATTTGTCCAAGGGAGAAAAGAGAGGGGAAAAATCGCGAACTTGGGATAAAGAATGGGGTTTTGGAGCTGGGCATTTGCAGTTAAGAGGAGCCTGGGTTGGGTATTGGACTAGAAAATGGGTAAAATCTATTCCTTTAATAAAAAATGAAAAAAACTTACTTGGGTGCGTGATCCAGAGAGGACACAGAGTGTTCTGCCTCGCAAAATTAATTAAATTTCACGAAGTCAAAATGTTAACATCCCTCCGCGATGCGGAGATGTTACGCTGACCCTTTTTTTCTTAACGTAAAAGTTAATCCTCATCGAATCCAAATTTTGGGGGGCCCTTAGCAAAGCGGGACGGTCACGGACCGTTCTGCCTCGACTTAGAAAATTAATTCCAAGCGAGGCAACATTCTCACACACCTCTGTGACGCGCCATGGGTCCTAAAAATCATTTCCTACACAATTTAAGCACAACACTCATTAGTTAAAACACGATGGGTTGCCTCCCATCCATCTCCTTGGTTTTGGTCATGGAACGACTCATATTTTTGTATTTTTTTGGATATATCATCTTTTTTTTACTAACTCCTATGAATTGAAATAACAAAACAAAAAAATAGAAACCCTAACTATTACAAAGGGTCACGAGTTGCCTCCCGTGCAGTGACTGATTTAACATCGCGGTATGACCCAGCTCATGACTTACTCGTCATTCAAGGTGAGCGCTTCAAGCTCATGATCAACATCATTTCCAAAGTAGTGAAATTGTTGCCCATTCACAAGGAAAGTAGAGTTCTTATCCTTGTTCCATAGCTCCACAACTCCATATTAGGTCATCCTCACAACTTCAAATGGGCCATTCCGCTTAGACCGAAGCTTTTCGGGGAATAACTTTAATCTTGAATGTGCGTGACACAATATGCTTGTCATGCCACCTCTTGGTCTTCTCCTTGTATAATTTGGCATTTTCATATGTGTGGAGCCTGAATTCTTCTAACCTATGCAGCTGCATTATCCTTTTCTTTCCTACTAACTCAACATCTAGATTCAACTTTTTGATCAACCAATATGCTTTATGCTCCAATTCAGCTAGGAGGTGACACACTTTTCCAAACACCATTCGATAAGGAGAAGTCCATATCGATGTCTTGTATGCGGTACAGTATGCCAACAAAGAATCATCTAACTTGTCAGCCCAGTCTTTTCTTTGGGCATTCACAGTCATTTGGAGGATCTGCTTCACTTCTCGATTAGACACTTCCACCTTCCCACTAGTCTGGGAACTATAAGCTGTAGCTACCTTGTGTCTCACCCCATATTTTGCCAGCAAATTTTGCACTGAACTATTAATAAAGTGCGTACCTACATCACTTATCATGGCCCTTGGAGTTCCAAACCTGGTGAAGATGTGCTTCATGATGAACTTCACTACCACCTTTGCATTATTAGATGGTAGTGCAACTGCTTCTACCCACTTAGACACATTGTCCACTGCCACTAAGATGTACAAATTGCCACAGGAATATGGGAATGGTCCCATGAAGTCTATCCCTCAGACGTCAAAGATCTCAACTTCAAGTATGTTGCTTAATGGCATCTCATGCCTTTTATAAACAGTGCCCATCCTTTGACACTGATCATAGCCCTTCACAAACATTGCAGCATCTTTAAATAAAGTAGGCCAAAAGAAACCACATTACAATACCTTATGTGCAGTGTGTTGCCCCCGTGATGTCCACCATATGGCGAAGAGTGACAACTCTCCAACACTTGTATTGCCTCTTGTTCAGCTACACACCTTGTTACCATCTGATCAGGTACCTGTTTGAATAAGAACGGGTCATCCCATATATAAAAGTGTGTATCATACTTCAGCCTCTCCTTTTGATGTGTTGAGGCCCCAGGTGGAAATAAATCACTCACCAGAAAATTCACAATTTCAACATACACAGTACTTGAGCAAGGTCCAAGGCAAGTAATTGCTCATTGGGGAACTCTTCGCGAATCTGCCCTTCATTCTTCACATGAGATGAATCCTCCAATCTAGACAGATGATCAGCTATCTGGTTTTCAGTTCCCTTCCTCTCTTTAATCTCTAGATCAAACTCTTGCAAAAGTAGTATCCACTTAATTAGCCTTGGCTTTGCATCCTTCTTGTTAAACAAATACTTAATTGCAGCATGGTGAGTGTACACAACAACCTTGGTGCCTACCAAGTACGACCTGAACTTATCAAAGGCAAATATTAATGCTAGCATCTCTTTCTCTGTGACTGTATAATTTGATTGAGCTGCATCAAGTGTCTTGCTAGCATAGTAGATGGAATGAAACATCTTATCCTTTCACTACCCAAGCACTGCACCAACCGATGTATCACTAGCATCGCACATGAGCTCAAATGGAAGCTCCCAATTAGGAGAAATCAAAATAGGAGCTTATATCAACTTCTTCTTCAAAAGCTCAAATGCCTGCAAACATTTCTCATCAAACACAAAGTCCACCTCTTTTTCTAGTAGATTGCACATGGGTCTTGCAGTTTTAGAAAAGTCCTTGATGAATCTCATATAGAACCCAACAGGCCCTAGAAAGCTTCTAACTCCCTTCACAGTGATGGGTGGTGGCAGCTTTTCAATCACCTCCACTTTGGCATTATCAACTTCCAGCCCATTCCTGGAGATTTTGTGTCCCAACACAATCCCCTCTTAAACTAAGAAGTGACATTTCTCCCCTTTCAACACCAGATTTGTTTTTTCACACCTTGCAAGGACATTGTCAAGATTAGTCAAACAAAGGTCAAAAGACTCACCAAACACCAAGAAATCATCCATAAGCACCTCAAAAAAATCATCCACTATATCATGGAAGATTGCCATCATGCATCTATGGAATGTTGCCGGTGCATTGCATAATTCGAATTGCATATGTTTGAATGCATAAGTGCTATACGGACAAGTGAAGGTAGTCTTCTCATGATCCTCTAGTGTAATGACTATCTGATTATACCCTGAGTAGCCATCCAGAAAGTAGTAATGTTCTTGCCCATCCAATCTATCCAACATCTGATCAATAAAAGGCACCGGGTAATGATCTTTTCTAGTGGCATTATTCAACTTCATGTAGTCCATGCAGATATGCCACCCAGTTACTATCCTTGTGGGGATAAGTTCATTATTCTCATTGGTAATCACCGTCATTCCACCCTTCTTGGGCACACATTGTACCGGACTCACCCATTTACTATCTGATATGGGATACATAATCGCTGCATCTAACCACTTGATCAGTTATTTCCTTACCACATCTTTCATCACTCGATTCAGTCTCCGTTGGTGTTGTGCACTCAGCTTATGCCCTTCATCCATGTATATTTTATGCATGTACAATGCTGGACTGATACCATGAATATCAGACATTTGCCAACCCAGTGTTGTTTTTCTCTTCCTCAAAATGCTTAATGATGCTTTCACCTGTGATTCAGATAATGCTGCAGATAAAATAACTAGTAAGGTCTTATCTTCACCCAAAAATGTATACCTAAGGTGGGTTGGCAGTGCTTTTAATTCTAGCTTGGGTTTTTCTTCAATAGAGGGCTTGGGTGGAGGACCCAACACCCTATTCAAAGGTTCACAGTGTTCTCTTGATGTGCCCACAATTGCCACATCCAAAAATTGTACCATTTCATGTGCCTGAGCATCCCCATAGATATCATCTCCCACTAGTACCTGCTCTAATAGGTCCTTGGATGCAATATATTGGGCCTTTACTTCAATATCTATCATTGTTATCGCAGACAACTCTTTATATACAGTAGGGAGCTTTAATGCCTTGTAAACATCAAACACCTCTACTTTGTCATGTGCCCGCATAGTGAGTTGCCCAGCTGCTACATCTATCATATCACGCCCTATAGCCAAGAAAGGTCTACCTAAGATGAATGGGACCTTAGGATTTGGCTCAAAATTTGACACTACAAATTGTACTGGGAATATCAACAATCCCACTTGCACTAAGACATCCTCTACAACACCCTCTAGCCTAGCTACAGATCTATCAACCAACTGCAAGATGATGGTAGTAGGTTTAGGACTACCCAACCCCAGATTTTTATACAATGACGTTGGCATCAAATTTATACTAGCTCCTAGATCACACAATCCTTGTGCATGAATGCTCTGCCCTATAGTGATCTGGACCGTAAAACTACTTGAATCTTTTAGTTTGGTGGACAAATTATTTTGGATTCGGGAGCTGCACTCTTCAGTAAGTGCTACAGTCTCATACATAGTCAGTCTCCCCTTATTTGCCACGATTTCCTTCACATATTTTGCATACCTCGGTATACCCTACAAAACATCTACCAATGGAAAATTAATTTGAACTTGCTTCAAAAGAGAGAGAAACTTACCAAAGAATTCATCCTCCTTCTGTTTCTTGAACTTCTGAGGGAATAGAACAGGTGGTTTCACTATTGGTTGCACTCTTTCTTCTTTTGCAACAACCTCACTCTCCTTAGGTTCACTCTCCTTGCTCACAAATTCAGTATTTCTTTTCTTTGGAGCCAATTCCTCCAACTGCAAACCACTGCGTGTACCTACCGCATTTACCTGCTTGGGATTTGGATCAGCATTTCCCTATAACCCTCCTTGCGGTCGTAAGTTCTGGGCACTAGCAAACTGCCCAAATTGTTTCTCCAGATTTTATGTAGCTAGCTAATTATTTCTCACATCAACGGCTAACTGAGCTTGATAGGCCATGATCTTCTTCAACATCTCTTCCATGCTCATGTTATTCGACTGCTTATTTGGTTGCTCCCATTGGGCCTGTGGTTGATACCCATGTGCATCTCCCTGGGGTCTATATTGATTTTTGCGTTGGGCCTAATTCTGATTACCTCCCTAGGAAAAATTTGGATGGTTATGCCAAATAGGATTGTAAGAGTTTCCATAGTTCTTCTAGCCTCCTCCTCGTTGTGCATTCCCTACAAAATTCACAAAATCTGGGTTTACACCACATACCTTTGCACTATGATCACTTCCTCTGTGAATTTCATACCAAGTTGGTGGTTGTTGGACTACATTCACCTAAGCCAGTTGTTATCCCAATGAGAGATTGTTGAAGCGAGTGTTCATCATGTTCTGTATCGCAACAATCTGTGTAGTTAAAGAAGTCACTGCATCTACTTCTAGCATGCCTGTAGTTTTCTGTATCACGGGTTTCGCTCCTTCTCCGTTCCATTCGGGGTTACCCTTTGAGATGATGTTCAGCAAGGTGAACAATTCAGCATAAGTCTTCTCCAAAGTCTGTCCACTTGCAGCTGAACTAAGTAAAATATTGGTGTTAGGCTCCAATACTTCAATAAAGGTATGGACCAACACCTTGTTAGCCTGATGATGATGTGGACAGCTCATCAACATTGATTAAACTTGTACCAAGGTTGGTACAAGGTCTCTCCTCCTTTCTATCGAAAACTCAAAATATCACTCCTCAACTTAGTTGTTTTCCCAGATGGGAAAAATCTAGTAAAGAACTTCTGTGCAAGATCATCCCAGGAGGTAATGGAGTTAGAGGGCTCAAAATTCAGCCATCTTTTTGCTTCCAATAAAGCGAGACTCACGTAATCCATATTCACTCCAGCTGGAGTGTAAGTATCACTAATCTCGAGAAAATTTTGTATATGGACTGTTGGATCCTCGTGCGACAGACCAGTGAACTGCCCATTAGTGTGCAATAGTTGCACCATACTCTGCTTCAATTCAAACCTTCTACTAGCTTTAGGTTTATAAATGCTTGAAGTCACATAGGTGGTACACGGGATTGCCATGTCTCTTACTTTTATCTGAGCCATTAGTGCAAGTCCTTCTTGCTTAACTCTTGTTGTTTGAGATGATGGTTCACTAGCAATAAGAGTGACTGGGTAAGTGAGTCATCTTTTCCTTCTCTGGTAGTGAACGAATCTTTCCGGTTCAACTAGAGGCTCTACCAAGTTCTAATTTTCTTTCAGTTTGGAAATTCAACACAACCTGCAAAATGAATTTCTAAGATCAAGTTGTCAACACTTGCCTTTTAACTTCAGAAATCAGAAAAATCAAATAATTCCTAATTCTAAAGTCCTCGGCAGCGGCGCCAAAAACTTATTGCGCCCAAATCGCACATGCCAATGTACTTGGTCGTTCAAGTATTCAAGTGGCTCTTATAAAGAGTCAAGTATCGTACCCACATGGACTCACGATTAGATTAACTTGATTGTTCCAATACTTTCAGCTTAACACAAGTGTTATCAAGATTTCAAGAGTGATTTATTTTATAATTTAAAAGTTAAACAAGCGCGATTCAAATTCAAGGGTTTCAAACAATGATTGAGTAAAGTCCAGGGCTGCATCTTTTATTAGGATTCATGCAATTTATCTTATTTAAATAGATGTTTATCAACTTTCAAATCAATGATCACAGGGTTACATATATGATTATGGTCTCCCGACCTCTAATCGCCTACTATAAATGACAACCTAACTACATAATTGAGCAGGGATAGGTTGGATCAAGTACCGAGCATTACGATTTCTTCCTGTATAATGACCAAGCATGGTTTCTAGGTATATCCCTATCCTAGATACAAACTAACCCTAATTATTAAGAGAAAAGCATGCTCCTTATGCCCCATGTTCTATCCTCTTATTCTTCTCCCGAGTTCAATTCGGACAATGTATTTATTTCAATGGTGATCAGGCATGAAATATGAAAAACAAGAACATAAGAGAGATTCATATGTTCATATGATAGTTAAATGCAATCCATAAAAACATAATCAATTACAATCATCATGTAGCCACAGCCCATTTTAGTGTTCCTTTCTCCATTTAAGCTCACCTACACAACTAATCATGTTGGTTAGCATATATGCCATCAAAATACTCAACATGACTATAAGTCAACACAAATTGATTCCAAACTTGGCTTAAATGTGGGCATTATTAGCTTTCTAGGCATATAAATACGCCTAAGATCAACAAGATACACGACATCCTAATAAAAGCTTAAAAGTAAATGGGAATCCTCTGGAAGCAAGGAGGCTCACAAAAGCAACTCTGAAACTATAAGCGGTATCAACGGTGCGCATGTTGATGACCCTTAACTCATTTATCTGTATCATGAAAAATGCAGGACAAAAGACGTCAGTACATGGAATGTACGAGCATGAAAGGGGAATTATAAACCACAGACATAAGCTTGAACTAATAAAAAGAAACTCAAGGATACTCAAAGATACTCGACTCAGTTCCAGAATACTCAACTCATTATAAAGCAACAATAAAAGATGTAGTATAAAGAAGGCTTTTAAAACAGGAAATAACAACTCAAAGTATTCAAAAATATAATAATACTCTTTACTCTTATTTGGGAGATTCTCTAACCGACAACCATCACTATGAGTTATGTGATGATACAGTTTCTCACCCACACTGCTAGAACTGTCATATACCTTGCCGGTGTATAAGACATTCTTAACTAAGTGGATCCACTAAGATGTGCTTAAAAGTAATAAGGAATCATCTAAAAAGTATGACCCTTTACCCATGTTGGCATACATGGTTTATGAGGACTTTGAGTTGTCTGAACTCGTCCCCATATCGGTGTTCAATACTACTCCCAATAATATAACTCATGCTTATCTATTTAAAAAAATTATTCATCCCCAAACTTTGAGATTATTACTCAAAAGAATCTCTTAAAAGAGATAGTGCTCAAAACTCCTTATGAACTCATTTGGAAAAATCAAGGTTTCCTCTCATTTTAAATGTAAAAGTATTTACTCTTGGGAATAGGGAAAAAGGTCTGAAATATATCCGAACTTTGACCAAAATTGTTGTAATAATACCAAACTTTGGAATGGACTTTTTACCCCCTGCACTATTTAATAGTGTATTTTAAAGGTATATATGTGCCCATGTGGACATCATAAATATTGCATCATTATAAATAGTAATGTGTCCATGTGGGCACATATATACCTTTAAAATATATTATTAAATATTGTAGGGGGTAAAAGGTCCTCCATAAAGTTTGGTATGGTAACAACAATTTCGGCCAAAGTTGAAGTATTTTTCAAACCTTTTTTCCCTTGGGAATACCAAGTTCCCATATATTCATTTTGAAAAATGAAACTCAACTCACCTCATCCTCATACTCAAGTACTCAAGTCTTAAAACAAGTTTTAAAAGTTTGCAAAAGACTTCTAGAAATGGCTCAAAGGACTTCCCCAAACTTTACTCTTAACTCTATCTTGAATTTGAATTATGAATTCAAGAGTTATGACTTGGATACCCATGATCTTTCAAGTATTAATAAAGATTTGAAGTATGTGTTGATGAGTCCAAGATTTGGACTCATTTAGGGCTCTATTTATATAGAATTAGTGTAATCAAATGCTCGAGTTATGCCAATAATTGATGTAAAACTCTTGATTTTCAGATATATGGGTTGAGGAACAAAGATAGGATAGAAATGGTCAACAAGGACAACACAAGCTGAAAAAGAGAAGAGGAAAAACAATCCCGATGATCGCCGATATCACTCGGCGAATCGCCAAGTCACTCCTCTATCGCCTAAATTTACAGAACTCTGAGATTGGATTAGGAATAACTTAGGTGAGCAGCAATTCCATTCGGCGTGTCGCCAATCACATCGGCGACGGATGACCTAGTTGCCAAAGGTACTGATGGAGATACAGATAAGTACTAATGGGTGAGTTAAAAGGTAAAAAGGTGCATTGCGGAATGAAATGGCGATCCCAAACTGGCTCACCTAAAATTACACTAGTTGGACTAAGAAGATGTGAAGAAAGAAGGCGAGATGAAGACCGATCGGTGAGTCGCCGAACGGTTGGCGAAGCCCGACTTTCCTCGTCGATTAGTCCCAAAAAGCCACACATCAGAATTGTATAAATTAATTTGTGCAAGAGAGAAAGCATTTAGATAACGTGAGGAACAAAAGATAGAGAGAAAAAACATTACCATTGTTGATTTGAAGTCATTTTTAGAAAGGTTTTTCATTTGGGTTTTGTAATAGAGAAGATTTTAGTTAATTTTAACTTTCGAATTTCATTTACCCAGCTATGGAAAATGTGAAAGGTATTGGTGTGAGGTTGTAAAATGAGTTCTCGAGCTTTGGTTGAGGGGCTTAGAGGCTAAACGTCAAGGTACAACCCCCCCAAGGACTAACTAAGGGTCCTTGAGGGAACCCTAAAGTCTAAACCCCAAAGCTGCCTAAAACCAAAAAGTTGTCAAAAATGTGGTGACCTACGAATGGCACCTACTGGGCGTAGGTCCATCCACGTGTCGTAGGTTATGAGGCGCAGGTGAAGGCACCATTTTAGGAGCTTCAGACCTGACCTACGACTCAACAACATGACCCGTAGGTCCACTCATGATCCGTGAGTGGAGGGCGTGAGTTTTGACCAACAAAAGTTATCTAGGTTTGGCCAAGGCATAGACATTTTAGGTAATTCATTTTAATTAGTTTTAAGTAGGGGTTGTTTAATATAGTATCTATACATATATATAAAGTATTTTAAGTCATAAAAACACCCTAATTAATTCATTATAACCCAAGACCCCAAATCAAATCCCAACTACTCTCCTCACCAAAATCTTCTCTCTAGAAACCTCCATTGAAGAACAAGTTCAAGGTCAAGTCTAGTGGTCAAGGAGCAGCCTTTTCTCTTCAAATTCATGAGTAAATCTACATGAGGTATGGAAGTTTTCATCCTTGGGTAGCTATCACCCAAGGAGTCCCTTCAAAAGCTTTTTCTCAAATCTAGAAATCTCCAAATAGCTAGGGTTTTAACTCAACCCCATGGATTCCTGTCAAAGTTGCATTTAAAGGTTGAATTATGTTTTTTTGTGAATGTATTATGGATTTTATATGATTTCAACTTGAATTCCTCAATAATCCATGAGTTCTTCAATCCTAGTTATGGTTCTTCTTTACATTATGAATATTGTTGCAAATTGGTCCAAATTGATTGGGTGTGAGTAGATTATGATGTGATTTCATGATTTTGATATGATTCTACATGTATACTTGACTAACCTAAGATTCTAGGGTGAAATTGATGTGGCCTAGGGTTATTTCATGAAAGAGGCAAATTGAGGGTTTAGATGTGACCTTTTAGGATTGAATTTTTTTTTGATGAATTTACTTAGATTAGATCACCTAGACATGAATTGCTTATAACTAAAGCTTGTAGACATAAACTAACATGATTAGGGCTTACATGATGAATCATAGTTGAAGTACTATTGAGATTTAGTTTACTTGATGCTATGTGTCTATAATTGAGTAAGAATGAAGCCTGTAGTTAGTTTACCTTGAGAGTTAGGTTTACATGATGACCATGTGAGTGTTTCTTGAGAGTAATGCTTATAATATGAAGATGACTCCTAGGGATTTAATGGTAAAATATAATATGAATAAGTTAAGGATGTTAAACCTTAAAGAAGGAAGGTACTATGTATGTTGAATTGTCTATGGAATTATTGTGAAAGGACTTCATCCACATGATTTATAATATGAGTGTATGAGTGTATACATGCAATGAATATTTTAATTGAGTTATGACTATATTTATGTCTCATGTGGTGAGTGCTTGATGTGTTGACTTAACATGATCCTAGCATGCAAGATATGAGGGGTATGCATGATTATGATGTTATGTGCATGTTTTATGAACACTTAAAAAGTGAAGTGTCTATGATAATAATGTTGTTGTTGTGTCATTGAAAGGACAATTACACACACACATACCCCTCATGCATGAACATGACTATGATGTGACTAAGGTGTTGTTGAAAGGTTAATTCTCATATGCACCCTCACACATGACTATGGATGAAGTATGTATGTTTATGACAAGTTTGTTGTGTTGATTGAAAGGCTAATTCTCATATGCACCCTCACACATGACTATGCATGAAGTATGTATGTTTATGACAAGTTTGTTGTGTTGATTGAAAGGCTATTCTCATGAACACACTATGAATATGATATGAAAGGTTTACTCACATATTAATGATTCTAAGGTTGAAAGGGCATTCTCATCTAATGAATCTATGAGCTATTATGATACTATGCTGGTTTGAGTGCCTAGTGCATTCTTTCATAAACATGAACTTAAGTAAAGACTTAACATGACTTTTTAAGGGGATTATTCTTAGCACATAGTGGATATGAAAAATGAAATGGAAGCTTTTACGTTAGAAAGTCTAGCTTCCTAATGTAAGTGATCTCATGAGATGGAAACCTTTTACGCTAGTAGTCCAGATTTCTAGTAGCAATCTCCTTATCCCATAACTATGTGCCTACATAGGTCTTTATCTAGTGGATCTACCTAAAAGCTAAATATGTTAGTTCTACCTTAGGCAAGTAGGACACCTCTTTTCGATATGGGTGGTAAGACACCGGATTCCATGTAGCTCAAAATGGTCTATGTCGGCTAAGGCTATATTTCCCTATATGATGAGAATATGAATTATGATAAGAACATGAGTTATGTAGTATGGTTCCTCAAGATGTTCTACTAAGTATGAGTGGGGGTATGGGACTTCATTCATGCATCGCACAAGTAGACTTTGAGAGTGGGCATGGTATGCCTCTCTTATGATATGATGATTATGAGTTAAATGTATTATTTTAAAGAATTATGAACATGAAATATACTTATGAGTTCTTAATGAGCTTTACTTAGTGTGAGTGGGGGTATGAGACTTCATTTATACATTGCACATGTAGACTTATAAGGGATTATGGTGTGGTTTCCTTATGATATGAAGATATATGAATTTATGTATGCATGATATGGATTGTTACTATGAGTGTTGGCTATGGATACGGTTAAGGTATGTTTTGCATGATTATGGTGGCCTAAAAGTGAGACTTAGTGTAGATAGGATTATGGAATCGTGTCTATGCATTGCACAAGTGTAGGTTAGGGTTGCTTATGTGATAGTTCTATTACGATGATAGATCTTGGTATGTAATTATGCATGTGAACTATGTCTTGTGAGGAGTGGAGTATGCATTATGTTGTGTTGGAGACTATGCTTGTGATTATGATGATATCTTTTATGTTATGATGAATTGTGCATGGTTTGTCTTATGAGCTACATTCTCCAACTATTTCAAAGATGATATTCAAAAGTGGCATATATCATGGTTCCAAATAAAATGTCCCTTTTATGCATGTTTTAAGGATTTTTGTGCATGGCTTCCATACTTTGTACATTTTTGTGCCAACCCATATATCTACATTTTCTATAAGTGTATGGTTTTGTGATATCGGATTCTACCGTCGTGGCTAGGACTATAGTAGATCAAGAAGAAGAAGATTGGTGAGTCATCATAGTATTTGAGGGCTTGACCATATGTCCTTTATAGTTTAGACTTATGTAAGGGCTACGGCCCTAAGATTGTATTCAAGAGTTTTAATTCAAATGTTATAGATGGTTTGAGACATAGTGTCATAAACTCTCTCTTATTATATGAAAAACTTCGATTGTAAATACAAGTTTTAATTTCCCACATCTTTTCTTATGTTCTTATGTCATGATATGCTAAGGGCTTGTGTGAGACCCTTTCGGGGTCAAGTACGCATTGTTACGTCTATGGGTACCCCTGGGTCGTGACAAACTTGGTATTAGAGCATAAGGTTTTGGGATGGTTTTAGGATACCTCAAACCACATCTAGTAGAGTCTTGTTCATAAATGTGAAGCGCACCACAATTTATGAATAGGAGGCTATCAGATATTAGGAAAACTTCACTTTTTTATTCTCCAAGTCGTGCCCTAGAGCTTAGGTTTATTAGGTCTTTTTCCTAATGTGTGCCATATGGTTTTCAGGATATGACTACTTCAAGGGCTTACTTTGAAAGGAATGAGGAAGACAATGTGGAGCAAGAGATTCCTCTCTAAGCTCCTCTCTAAGATCCAATTGTCACTATAGGGGAATATGTGTCTAAGGAGAAGATTAGGTATGGTTTTCAATTGTTGACTCAAGTTGGGATAAAGATTTCGAAATTTTATGGGTCAACAATGGATGAAGATCCTTTAGAATTTATAGATGAGGTCACTAGGGTGTTGAACCTTGCAGGAGTAACTCCGGTAGAGAAGGCGGAATGGGACGCTTACCAATTGAAGAATGTTGCTCTAATGTGGTTAAGTCAATGGAAAGAGGTGAGGCTGGTAGAAGCAGGCCCTATGGAATGGGAAAGATTTAAGAATGGGTGCATTGATAGGTTTTGTCCTTTAGATATAAGAGAGGTTAAGATACTTGAGTTTATTAACCTTCGCCAAGGTAGGATGAGTGTTAAGGAGTATTGTCACGACCCAAGCCTAGGGCCTAGACATGACCGGCAAATGGGGAACCCGAAGGAACCCCAAACAAGCCTCATAGCATATCATTACACATCCTTGGTCGCGGAAGCAATTAAAATGACCATAAGCGATAAGCATAATCAAGGGGAAATCGGGACTAAGGGAAAAGAGAAAAAAAGAGAATAATACATAAATACCATAGATGAGTCAAGCTCAAACATAATACACAACTTGTCCAACACCACCTCTAAACATGGATACTTAGCGGGGGCCAAGACAAACTACCGGGCTCACCCTCATAGTCAATACATAATTAAAAAGGAAAAGTCTTATACATAGCAAGAGATCATAAGCAACGTCCCTGGAATGGAGGACTCACCAATGAGCTCGATAGAAAATCGTATTAGCCACGCGGAGGAGGATGGTCAAGCGGTGCTCCGATCCCTACATGGTGACATCATGTAGGCATAGAGTATGCATTAGTACGTTTGAATGTACTAAGTATATGGGATGCAATGCAATGCAACAATAGATGGGCATCATAGGCAAAATGCATAATCATACCCGATAGATAGCATATTAATGAGATGATATGTATAATGATGCTTATATAAAAATCATATTTAGTAGGGTGTAGTACATGTGTAGCGAGTGACCGTCAATATAGTATTTCCAAGGCCTACCACCCCCTTGGAGAGGCGAAAGAGGTACAAACCCCTCAATGTGGTTACCCGGGCCTACCACCCCCTGAGCTAGGGACCAAGGTACAAACCCCTCGATATGGTTATACGGGCCTACTATCCCCCGTACTAGGCAACCAAGGTACCAACCCCTCGATACGGTTATACGGGCCTACTACCCCCCATACTAGGCAATCAAGGTACCAACTCCTCGATACGGTTATACGGGCCTACTACCCCCCGTACTAGGCAACCAAGGTACCAACCCCTCGATACGGTTATACGGGCCTACTACCCCCCGTACTAGGCTTGGTCGACTCACAACACTATATAGAGAAAATCATATACATGTATCTATTTCATCATCATTTCAATAATCATATAACCATCCGACTCATAGGATGTACATTGGACCTTTCATTTTCTAAGAATTTTATAAATGGACATTTTATCAAACACATGGTGGGCTATTGTTCATGTAAATAAAATCAAGTATTTCAAGAGTACTAAGTCCAACCAATTCCAAAATCCATACAAATCAGCCCACCAACAACATACATATATATATCCACCTTCATAATTTGATCATGGAAGCATGAAAACCATAAACATCACATAATAATTCCATTTCATGATAATATGCAAAATAGACCATAATAAGGTGTGTAGTAGTAATTCCATACTTCAAGAGTTCATAAATAACCATAAGGACCCATAAACTTGAAGTAGTAATAGAGGATAAATGGTTGGACTTGTGGAAAGGAAGGTTTCCACAATCAAACCCATATACCTCAACTTTGGAGAATTCTTGATGAAGATTGGAATGGAGAATTGAAGCTTGAGATTGAGTCTTAAATCCAGAATTAGAGCTTGAGATCTTTGAATTTGGTTGAGGATCTTGGTGGAATTTTGGAGAGGGCTTAGAGAGTGTTTTTGAGTATTTTGAAGTAAAAAAAATGACCAAGTATAGGACATATCCCATTTTTATAAAAAACGTCCCCAACACTTAGCCTCAAAATAGCTCTCTGGAAATTGCAAATCTGCACAGACAGGTTGTACGAAGATGGTCATAACTCCTTCATCCTAACTTGGAATGAGGTGAAACTAAGTGCATTGGAAAGCTAACTCGAAGATCTTTAATTTTGATAGTTTGAGGTCCTTCCAATTTCTTGTGTGCTAAGAGATATGCCCCTTTAAAGTTGACCCTCAAAATCGCATTTTTTGCAATTTTTGAATTTTGATACGGTTGCTCTAAAATTCGGGTTAGACCCATTTCCCACTCAATTTGACCCCATGAATAAGAATATGAAGTCAAATTTCTAAAATCATGCACGAATTTTGAGATATATGGAAATTACAATTATAGGTGTTTTCGAAGCACATTTTCAGGCATTTTTGGGGTCGTTTCAAGTACGCTCGGGTGTTCACTAAGTTGTCACGATATGCTCCATCCATAGTGGCCAACCCTAGGATGAACATGAGTAAGTTTTTGTCAGGTGTATCCTACTTGATAGCGAAAGAATGTAGTATGATTATGCTTAAGAATGATATAAATATTGATTGTCTTGTGATCCATGCTCAATAGTTTGAAAGGGAGAAACTTGAAGAGAGGTCTAGAGGAACAAAGAGGTATAGAGTTGATGATGACCCTTTTCAAGAAAGATTATATGGTCAATGCTCTTCCAAGATTCCCCCAAAGTTTAACCAAAAGAGGGTGTCAAACACCAAGTCTCAAGAAGATGGTAGTGAGATCCTATTACCGGGGCGTAGTAAGTGTGATAGAAGGCATGAGGGTGAATGCTTAGCGGGCTCTAATGTTTGTTTTGGTTGTGGTGAGTAGGGCCACAAGATAAGGCATTACCCTAAGGTTGCTAGAAATGAAGAGGATAGTCGTCGTAGATCCCAACCCTACCCTTCCTCCTATCCAATTGGTATGGGTGGGAAGACTCCAAAGAAGAATATATCATAAGCTCTCCAATCTAGAGGTGATCAAGAGTAACCTCCTTATGTTGCTCCCGGTATGTGTTTCATGCTTACTTCCATTTCGATAGTACTTGTCTTTTGTGACTAGATGAATTGGACATGATGAGCTTTTATGTTGTCCTTAGGGTACTTGGGTTTGATTATGGTTATATGTGTATGTTGGAGGAATCCCACCTAGTCAAAATGAGTTTTAGGATGTGATGGACGATTTGATGAATAATAGTGTTTAGTGATGCCTAGAGAATGTAGAAAGTGCTATTTGGGAGGCCAAGGGCCAATGAGATATCCCAATATCCTTATGTTCCCTTCTATTTCTCCTCTAGCTTAAGATGATAAGTCCTCCTTGACTCATTTCATAATTGTGGAGTTTTGGATGTTGTATATGTCCAAAAGTTTCCTTGTCCCATAGAGTTACTCTTGTTAACCTTGATAGGATTTGGATGTATGATTATTAGACCTCTATTGGTTTTAGAGCCTGATAAGGTCATGTTGTTTTTTTGGTGATGCTTTGGGATTGTTTGAAGGGAGTAATATTTGAGGTCTTAGTAAGGGGGCTTACTCCCAAGGGTTAGATGATGTGCTTAGATAGCAATATCAATTGAGAGTCCCAACATCCTCATCCCTTTCTTCTATTCCTATTCAAGCTTGAGACCAAGAGTTCCTTTTGGGCTTGTTTTATGTCTAGGAGTCATGAGTGTTTTAGAAATTTCCATGACCTCCTCATGTTATGCATGTTTCTGAATGACTCCTATTTTGTATAAAATGAGTTTTCATAATCTATATGTTCCTCATGTTGTTGTGCATTATAATATGATGATGGCATATTTGACTTCATGAGATGATTGATGAACATGCTTTGTTATGCTTTTGATGAGATGGCATATTAGCTCCATATTGTTGTGTTGAGCTTGCTTTTAATGGGAAAAAGTAGTTCCTCCTATGATTTTGTGATTGAAGATGTTTAGATGAGTTTGTATAGGCTTACTCCCAAGGGGGAGATGGTGTGCCTAACTAACATTGTTGTTATGTGCTTATGTGTTTCCATGACTTCCTTATATAATGCATGCTCATGAAAACTTGTATTTAGAAGAAAATGAGTCATGTGAATTGTTTTTCCTCATGTTGTAGTGCTTTGAGTAAGAGTTGCCTATTGTACTTCATGAGAAGAATATATGAGCATGCTTTAGTTAGGAGTTGAGAAATTCCACCATGAATAAAATGCTTTTTTTTAGAAGTATTTGCATATGAGCTCCATGAGAGTATGTTGAGCATATTATGAGTTGGAGAAGGTAAATCCTCCAATGAAATGAGAAATGTTGAAGTTTTCATGCATAATGATTTTGTAGATGTAGTTCCTACTTTCTTGTGTTAAATGGATTACGTTTGAGATGGAGTTGATGTGTCCTCCTTGATTAAGTGCATTTTGATGTTTCATGCATGATGGGCTGCTAGTCTTGAGTCTTTAAGTTCTGTAAAAGTGTTAAAAGTGTCATTCGAGGATGAATGTTCCTAAGAGAGAGATAATGTAACGACCCGGAAAACTAGTAGGTGGAACTAGAGCCTAACGAGTGTGTGATTAAGTTTGATAGGGGGTGTGAGGTTGTAAAATGAGTTCTCGAGATTTGTTTGAGGGGTTTAGGGGTTAAATGTCAAGGTACGACCCCCCAAGGACCAACCAAGGGTCCTTGAGGAGGACCCTAAAGTCTAACCTCCAAAGCTGCCTAGAACCAAAAGGTTGTCAAAAATGTGGTGGCCTACGGATGGCACCCACGGGGCATAGGTCCATCCACTCCCCATAGGTCATGCGGCGTAGGTCAAGGCCCCATTTTAGGAGCTGAAGACCTGACCTACGACTCAACAGCATGACCCGTAGGTCCACTCACGATCTGTGAGTGGTGGGCGTGAGTCTTGACCTACAAAAGTTGTCCAGGTTCGGCCAAGGCTTAGACATTTTAGGTAATTCGTGTTTAATTAGTTTTAAGAAGGGGTTTTTTAATACAGTATCTATACATATATATTAAGTATTTTAAGTCATTAAAACATCCTAATTAATTTATTATAACCCAAGAGCCGAAATCAAGTCCCAACTACTCTTCTCACCAAAATCTTCTCTCTAGAAACCTCCATTGAAGAACAAGATCAAGGTCAAGTATACAGGTCAAAGAGAAGCCTTTTCTCTTCAAATTCGTGAGGAAATCTACATGAGGTATGGAAGTTTTCATCCTTGGATAGCTATGACCCAAGGAGTCCCTTCAAAAGTTTTTATATCAAATCTAGAAATCTCCAAATAGCTAGGGTCTCAACTCAACCCGATGGATTCCTTTCAAAGTTGCTTTTAAAGGTTGAATTGTGTTTTTTAATGAATGTATTACAGATTTTATATGATTTCAACTTGAATTCCTCAAGAATCCATGAGTTCTCTAATCCTAGCTATGGTTCTTCTTTACATTATGAATGTTGTTGCAAGTTGGTCCAAATTGATTGTGTATGAGTAGATTATGATGTGATTGCATAAATTTGATATGATTCTACATGTATACATGACTAAGCTAAGATTCTAGGGTGAAATTGATGTGGCCTAGGGTTATGTCATGAAAAGAGACAAATTGAGGGTTTAGATGTGACCTTCTAGGATTGATGAACTTCTTGATGAATTGCCTTAGATTAGATCACCTAGACATGAATTGCTTATAAGTAAAGCTTGTAGACATGAACTAACTTGATTAGGGCTTACATGATGAATTATGGTTGAAGTAGTATTGATATTTAGGTTACTTCATGCTATGTGTCTATAATTGAGTAAGAATGAAACATGTGGTTAGTTTACGTTGAAAGTTAGGTTTACATGATCACATGTGAGATGTTGCTTGAGAGTGATGCTCATAATATGAAGATGACTCCTAGGGATTTAATGGTAAAAGATAATATGAATAAGTTAAGGATGTTAAAGCTTAGAGAAGGAAGCTATTATGTATGTTGAATTATATGTGGCATTATTGTGAAAGGATTTCATCCACATGATCTATAATATGAGTATATGAGTGTATACATGGAATGAATGTTGTAATTGAGTTATGACTATATCTATGTCTCATATGGTGAATGCTAGATGTGTTGACTTAACATGATCCTTGGATGCAAGATATGAGGGGTATGCATGATTATGATGTTATGTGCATGTTTTATGAACACTTAGAAAGTGAAGTGTCTATGATGATAATGTTGTTGTTGTGTCCTTGAAAGGACAATTACACACACACATACCCACCCCACCCCCATGTGTGAACATGACTTTGATGTGACTAAGGTGATGTTGACAGGCTAATTCTCATATGCACCCTCAGACATGACTATGCATAAAGCATGTATGTTTATGATAAGCTTGTTGTATTGATTGAAAGGCTATTCTCATGAACACACTAGGAATATGATATAAAAGGTTTACTCACATATTAATGATTCTAAGGTTGAAAGGACATTCTCACTTAATGAATCTATGAGCTATTATGATATTATGTTGGTTTGAGTGCCTA
The DNA here is from genome assembly GCA_029007595.1 of Solanum commersonii. Taxonomy (NCBI): domain Eukaryota; kingdom Viridiplantae; phylum Streptophyta; class Magnoliopsida; order Solanales; family Solanaceae; genus Solanum; species Solanum commersonii. Next base: position 1,100,849 of record JAJTWQ010000055.1, on the reverse strand, counting down.
GTCCATTCTTTCATGAACATGAACTTAAGTAAAGACTTAACATGACTTTTAAAAGGAATTATGCTTAGCACCGAGTGGAAATGAAAAATGAGATGGAAGATTTTACGTTAGAATGTCCGGCTTCCCAATGTAAGTGATCTCATGAGATGGAAACCTTTTACGCTAGTAGTCCGGGTTTCTCGTAGCAATTTCTCTATCCCATAACTATGTGCCCACATAGGTATTTAGCTAGTGGATCCACCTAAAAGCTAAATATGTTAGTTCTACCTTAGGCAAGTAGGACAACTTGTTTTGGTGTGGGGGGTAAGATAGAGGATTCCATGTAACTCAACATGGTCTATGTTGGTTAAGGCTATATTTCCCTATATGATAAGAATATGAATTATGATAAGAACATGAGTTATGTAGTATGGTTCCTCATGAGGTTGTACTTAGTATTAGTTGGGTATGGGACTTTATTCATGCATTGCACAAGTAGACTTTCAGAGTGGGCATGGTACGTCTCTCTTATGATATGATGATTATGAGTTATATGTATGCTTTATATGAATTATGAACATGAACTATTCTTGTGACTTCGTAATGAGCTTTACTTAGTGTGAGTGGCGGTATGGAACTTCACTTATACATTGCACAAGTAGACTTATAAGGGGTTATGGTGTGGTTTCCTTATGATATGAAGATATATGAATTTATATATGCTTGATATTGATTGTTGCTTTTGAGTGTTGGCTATGGATACAGTTAAGTTATGTTATGCATGATTATGGTGGCCTAAACGTGAGACTTAGTGTAGATAGGATTATGGGATCCTATCTATGCATTGCACAAGTGTAGCTTAGGGTTGCTTATATGATAGTTCTATTATGATGATATGATCTTGGTATGTAATTATGCATGTGAACTATGTCTTGTGAAGATTGGAGTATGCATTATGTTGTGTTGGAGACTATGCTTGTGATTATGATGATATACTTTATGTTATGATGAATTGTGCATGGTTTGTCTTATGAGCTACATTCTCCAACTATTTCAAAGATGATGTTCAAAAGTGGCAGATAGCATGGTTTCAAACAAAATGCCCCTTTTATGCATTTTTTAAGGATTTTTGTGCATGACTTGCATACTTTGTATATTTTTGTGCTAACTCATATTTCTACATTTTCTATAAGTGTAAGGTTTACTGATATCGGATTCTACCCTCATGGCTAGGGCTATAATAGATCAAGAAGAAGAAGATTGGTGAGTCCTCATAGTATTCGAGGGCTTAACCGTATGTCCTTTATGTCTTTCATTTATGTTTTAGACTTATGTAAAGGCTACAGCCCTACGATTGTATTCAAGAGTTTTAATTCAAATGTTATAGATAGTTTGATACATAGTGGCATAGACTCTCTCTTATTATATGAAAGACTTCGATTGCAAAGAAAAGTTTTAATTTTCCACATTTTTCCTATGTTCTTATGTCATGATATGCTACGGGCTTGTATGAGACCCCTTTGGGGTCAAGTACACCGTGTTACATCTAGGGGGTACCCCTGGGTCGTGACACCTAACCTTAGGGATTTGACAATGTGACCAATTGGTGTATTTGACTAAATGGGTATTATCGATTAGTGATTTTTGGTCTTAATTTAGAGTGGGTCTAAATTATTATTGTGGTTTAACTTCATTATTGCATATTAAGTGTAATATAGTTCAGAGTTCTGTGCTTGCTCTGGAGAGAGGTACAGAGCCAACATAGTAATTTGGCATCCTTAGTAGTGGGTCATGATGGTTTTAACTTGAGAAATTGAAACCCAAGATTCAACCTTTGTATCTAGCTCGAAAGAGTGGATTTGATGAGAAAGAGGGATGTTCGTCTTATGGATAATGCTGAGGTTCGAGAGAACTCAACGCAAATAAGGTAATTGTTCGAGAAAAAATTACCTTACGTATAGTCCATTCTACCCATAACGAATTAACATTGTCAGTAATGATGTACACCCATTAAGTTGAATTTGGCAGTTGGTTAGTCAATCCCCCAAGTGTTTTCTAGTTATTTGTTTGTTCCTTGTTGATTGTTGAAGTGGGTTGGTAACAACACCCTGGAATTCGACTATTAAACTCTTAAGTGTTGTTTTGTTCAGCTACAAAGGTCACCGTCATACTTTCGTATTTGGATTGAAAAGAAATCTACTCCCTGTGGGTTCGACCCCAACTCAGTAGATTGGGTTATATACTGACTAACAATTGTTCTTGCTTAGAATTGGATGAAGTGTATTTGTAATGTTAATCAAAATGGTGTTGCTGCCGGGGAGTAGCATTGTTTAGAGTTCTTTTATTGAGATTTGACTTGTGAATTTGTCGGTTGTAGTTGAATCTATTAGGGTTACATTGTGCTCTTGAGCGAGTTGAATAGAAGTAAGAATGAGTGAGGCAGAAGGGGATGGTAGTCAAGTAGGTCACCAAGACGGTATCAATGATATTAATAGTGTATATAACCCATCTCAACCAGGTGAAATGGGTGCAATTTTCCTACCTCCAACTGATGGAAATGCAACATTTGAGGTCACGACCACAACTCTTCGTCTCCTCCAAATGAAGGGTTTTTATGGTTGGGCTGGCGCACGAGGATCCACATGATTATATAAGGAATTGTATAGCTGTGTGCAGCCCGTTTTCATTCAAGAGTGTGCCACAAGAATCAATCCAGCTCAGATTATTTCCATTATCTCTGACGGGGAAAGCTAGCATGTGGTTGGCCAAGTTACTAAAGATTCTATCACGTCGTGGGATGAGCTCATCACGGCATTTAATGCAAGATTCTTCCCTCCATCAAGGATGATGAAACTCAGGGATAACATTCAAGGTTTTAAGCGATTGGAGGGTTAACCCATCCATGAAATGTGATTGAGGTTTAAGAAACTCCTACTTCAATGCCCAACTCACGGGCTACCAAACGATTTGCTACTCCAATATTTTTACCAGAGTCTTGATTCGATTAACAAAGGAGTGGCTGATCAATTGGTTCGAGGGGAAATAATATTCCAATCATTTGAGGTGGCTTTGTTACTTCTTGACGACATGACGAAAATAAATCAAGCTTGGTACACTCAAGAGGATCAAGTCTCTCCTTTTTATTTTAGAATGACCCAAGAACAACTTGATAAGGAAAGAGAAAGGGATCAGAACATCAAGAAGATGTTGGCCCAAATGGAGCTACTACAAGAGCATATGTTGGAGAATATGAGAAAACCAAATGGAGTGTTTAGAGTTGAGGAGGGTTCTTTCTCTGGTTATTCAAAACCAGGGGAGAATCAAGGTTGGAATTCTAAGAAATACGAGGAGGGTTTCCACCCACACTATTTACAGCGAGGTGGACATCAAAGTTGGAACTATCATAAGGAGAAAGAGCAAAGAAAATACTATCAAGAATGGGCTGAGCAAAGTGATTATTGGAAAATGGAGGATGATCATGAAGAGGACCACACTCAATCTAGTGAGAGCCCAAAGTTAAAAGGGAGTGCAAGTAGTCCCCGGGTGAATGATTTACTATCACGCATCCTTGACAAAGTTGAAGGTTCAGATGATTTGTTAAAAGGGATGAAAGCTGATTTTTCATCATTCAACAATAAAGTGAACTCTTACGCAGATGCAATCAAGATACTTGAAGGTCAGTTGAGTTTACTTTCAGCACAATTAGAACCAACAATGACAGAGAAGATGGTGATAGTGGTCTGGCTGTGGTTACACGTAGTGGAAAGGTAGCGATAGGCAATGTGACAGGAAATAAAGAAGCTCAAATACATGAAGAAGACAAAGGTATGGAGGAAGAATAAATACCCATCCATCAAAGCATTTCCAAAGGGCCACAAAAAGATGTGGAGAAACACAATCCAATCACAAAAAGTGTGCAACCTTTACCAAAAATATCTCCTCCATTTCCCCAATGCCTCAAGAAGGAGAATGAGGATGAGAAGTTCAAGAAGTTTTTATCATTGTTCAAGACATTATAGATTAATCTCCCTCTAGTGGAGGCATAGTTGGAGATGCCGGGTTATGCCATGTTTATGAAAGAGTTAGTCACAAAAAAGGAGCTTGAATTTTGGAACAATCAAAGTTTCTCATAGTTGCAGTGCAATTATGACTAAGGAGCTAATAAAAAAAAAAAAAAGATCTTGGAGCGTTCACCATCCCTTGCACCGCCGGCATGCTCCAATTTGATAAAGCCCTATGCGACTTGGGAGCAACCATCAACCTAATGCCATATGAAATCTAACTTAGGTTGGGTGAACTGAAAGCCACGACGATGAGCCTCTTGATGGCAGACCGATCAATTAAACATCATGTGGGGATACTATATGACATCTTGGTAAAGGTTGACCAATTCATTTTCCTAACTGATTTTGTCATTTTTGTTTGTGAAATAGATGTTGAACTTCCAATCATTTTAGGAAGACCATTCTTGGCAACCGGGAAAGCATTGGTGTATGTTGAAAGCAGAGAACTGAAGTTCCAGGTGAACGAAGATGAAGTAACCTTTAATGTTTGTAAGTCAATGAAACACCCAAGCAATATTCACATGGTTTCTACTGTTGGTGTTAATGATGAGGTGATGGCTAGTTTGAGCCATTTGATGTGTATGAGTGAACCAATTGAGGTTGTGCTTGCTAACTATGATAAGTTCAAAATTCAAGGCTACGAAAAGGTAGTAGCTGCTCTTTCAGTCATGGGGGGATATTCACAGACTCCATTGAAGTTGGACATTGATCTAAAAAATTGAGAAAGTTTTCCCGCAGAGCCATCAACAGAAGAACCACCGAATTTGGAGTTGAAAGTACTTCCCTCCCATCTCTGATATGTTTTTTTGGAGGCAAATAACACCTTACCGGTAATCATTGTAGTTGACTTGCTTGAATGGAAGGTAAAATTAATCATTGAGGTGTTGAGAAGGCATGTAAAAGCTATAAGTTGGACTATCGCTGACATAGTGGGCATCCCTCCCAGCATTTGCACTAATAAAATTTAGCTTGATAGTGATTGAAAACTGAGTGTGAACATCAGCGGAGATTGAACCCACCGATGCAAGAGGTGGTGAAAAAGGAGATAACAAAGTGGTTGGACGCAGGTGTGATCTACCCTATTACAGATAGCAAATGGGTAAGTCTAGTGCAATGTGTACAAAAAAGGGAGGTATCACAGTAGTCTCAAATGAAAAGAGGGATCTTGTATCTATGAGACTGGTGACCAGATGGCGAGTATGCATAGATTATCGAAAGTTAAACCCGTGGACTGGAAAAGATCACTTCCTTATGCCTTTCATGGATTAAATGCTTGATCGACTTTCAGAGAGAGGTTGGTATTGCTTTTTAGATGGGTACTCCGATTACAACCAAATTTCCATCGCTCCTGAAGACCAAGAGAAAAGCACCTTCACCTGCCCATATGGAACTTTTTCCTGCAAACGGATTTCGTTCAGGTTATGTAATGCTCCGACAACATTTCAACGTTGCATGCTATCTATTTTCGCTGATATGGTGGAGGATTCAATGGAAGTCTTCATGGATGATTTCTCGGTTGTGGGTGACACCTTTGAAGCATGTTTAGCACACTTGGGACAAGTTCTCCAAAGATGTGTGGAGACAAATTTAGTCCTAAATTGGGAAAAATGCCACTTCATGGTTAGGGAAGGTATAGTTTTTGGTCACAAAGTGTCGCAAAAAGAGTTGGAGGTTGATAAAGTGAAGATTGAAGTGATTGAAAAGCTACCACCACCAATTTCAATGAAGGGTATTCGTAGTTTCTTAGGGCATGCCGGGTTTTACCAGAGATTCATCAAAGGCTTCTCAAAAATTGCACATCTTCTATGCAAACTCTTGGAAAAAGAGGTGAAATTTTACTTTGATGATGCTTGCATGGTGGCCTTCAAGTGCTTGAAAGAAAAATTGATCTCCACTTCGGTTATCATTAGTCCCGATTGGTCAGAACCCTTCGAAGTGATGTGTGATGCAAGCAGCACGGCATTAGGTGTCGTGTTGGGGAAAAAACGCAACAAACTATTTCACCCTATTTACTACGCAAGCAAAACTCTGAACGCTGCTCAGTGTAACTATACAGTTACAGAACAAGAATTACTTGCGGTAGTATATGCGTTTGAGAAGTTCTAGGCATACTTGCTAGGCACTAAAGTGGTTGTTCACACTGATCATGCAACACTGTGTTATCTGATGGCAAAGAAGGATGTCAAGCCAAGTTAATAAGGTGGGTGCTACTGCTGCAAGAATTCGACTTTGAAGTCAAAGATATGAGAGGTTGTGAAAATTAGGTGGCTGACCACTTATCAAGATTGGAAGGCAAGGAAAATGATGAGCTGGAGATCGATATAAATGATGCCTTTGCCGATGAACATGTATTCACGGTAACTTTCCAACAATCTCCTTGGTATGCTGATTTTGTTAATTACGTAGTGTGTGGATTAATGCCAGAAGGACTGAACTTCTACCAACAAAATAGGTTTTTGTTTGATGTTAAGAAGTACTTTTGGGATGAACCATATTTCTTCAGAAAGTGTGCAGACCATATCATTAAGAGATGTGTTCCGAAGGAAGAAGCCATCGAAATTCTCTATGCTTGTCACACTTCACCAATTGAGGGTCATCATGGTGGTGTACGTACAGCTGCTAAAGTCCTTCAAAGTGGTTACTACTGGCCGTCCCTCTATAAAGATGCTTATGCGTTTGTTAAGAAGTGCAGTCAATGTCAGAAACAAGGTGGAGTGTCTAAAAGATGTGATTTGCCTCTCATGCCCATTTTATAAGTTGAGTTATTTGATGTTTGGGGAATAGATTTAATGGGCCCATTTTTTAGTTTGTTTAGTAATAAGTACATTTTGGTGGCAATAGATTACGTTTCTAAATGGGTGGAAGATATTGCACTTTCGAACAATGAAGGGAAGAGTGTTGTTAAATTCCTAAAACACTACATCTTTGCTAGATATGGTACTCCTCGGGCTATTATTAGTGATGGGCGATTCTATTTTTGTAACAAGTATTTTACATCCGCATTGAGCAAGTATGGAGTGAAACACAAAGTAGCAACTATGTATCATCCCCAAATAAGTAGCCAAGTTGAAGTGTAAAATTGGGAGATCAAGAGTATCCTAGCCAAGATGGTGAATTCAAATAGGACTGATTGGTCTCGAAATCTTGATGATGCTCTATAGGCTTATTGCACTGCATACAAAACACCAACTGGTATGTGACTGTATCAACTGGTCTTCGAAAAATCCTGCCATTTACTGGTTGAATAAAAACACAAAGCATTATGGTCATTGAAAGCTCTAAATCTGGACTGGGCAAAGACTTCAGGTCGTATGAAAGTTCATCTCTTTACAAGGAAAAGATGAAAAAGTGGCATGATTCTAGAATCCATAAGAGGGAGTTCAGAATAGGAGATTGGGTGTTACTATATAATTCTCTACTCAGACTCTTTCTGGGAAAGCTCAAATCCAATTGGTCAGGTCCATTTAGAGTAACACGGGTGTTCACAAATGGTGCCATTGAAGTCGAAGGTAAAGAGGGACCTGTATTCAAAGTGAATGGGCAACGCTTGAAGTTGTATTTTGGCGAATTCCAAGAGATTTCTCTAATTGAAGTGGTGTATCTGGAAGATGTTTGAGTGCATTTCCATGTCATTCCATGATGTTAAATAAGGCGCTTCTTGTGAGGCAACCCAAGTGTTAGTATTTCAAATAACGTGCACTGATTTTGCAGGTGCAAGCAATTGTGCGAGGTGAAGACACCATTAGTGGATCACCGAATCTATTCGGTGAGCCTGACCTAGTCTGCCTTCTGGACTTTGAAAATGGAGCTAAGATACTAGAATATTAGGTGGGGAAACTTCATCACTCAGCGAATCACTTAGTGATTAGGCGATCCGACTTTCTTTGCCCTTTTACCCCAGCTCCGATGGCGTGACCCAATGGATCATTCTGCGAGGTTGCATGTCCATTATGAGAAGCGCTAACCAGTTTGGTGAACTCTTTCAATTCTGCCTTTTCACCCCTTCATGAATGTGTTGTATACTGGAAATAACGGTGATATCCAGATCATTGGGTTAATCACTGAGTTGTTCGGCGACAGTTACAAGTTTTGACCAAATGGGCGCCCAGTGAAGATTCCTAGTCACCTTGCTTTGCGTGGCGTGTCTACATATCAATAGTTTATCTTTATTTTTCATTCTTCATATTTTCTATTCTCTACTTACTTTGGGGACAATGTTGAATACTTTTGGTGGGTGGGTGTGTTTGGTAAGTGGATCCCTTGCTCGTTTGAAAAAGTTATTTATTTTAATATCGGTTATGATAAATATAGGTGACTTGAATAGTGCTCTTAATCGAACAAAAATGAATGCGTAGCTACAAAGAGGCCAAATGTTGTTGCATAGAAAATGTGTGAACTTTGTGTATCTCGTTATAACTAGTCGATCATCGAATGAGTCTCTTGTAATGAACATTGCACATTGGCAAAAGTGTGGAATCTTGTTTGACATTGTTGTCAATGCCTTGTGTGATGAGCTTACCGTGAACCTTGTGTGATGACACCTAGAATTTGCCCCGTTGGTCCAGTTGACCAACTGATGCAAGCTCTTGAAATGATCTTAGGCAACAATTTTGAAAAGTGAAACAATTTGACAATATACCTCTTTTGTGGCCAACCTTGTGAGTGTGTGAACCTTGCTTGAACCCCCTTTGAGCCTTATCCTTTTCTTGGAAGAAACTTGAGCAAATGAGACCTCTCTTTATCCATTCACCCATAATCCTCATGAAGTGTGGTTTGTTTGAATAGCCAACTTAGGCACTTTTGGGGGTGTGGTGAAAAGATAAGGTAAATCAAAAAGTGCAACGAAGTCCCCATTGATCCATGGTTTTGAGAAAGATGGAACTCCTCCGTACAAAAAAAAAGGAGAGAAAAATAAAAGAAGAATAAAAAAGAAAAGGAACGAAAAAGTTGAGAAATAAAGTGTGAAAGTTGAAAAAGAAATGGGGTGTTCGGTATTCCATGAGAAGTGAATAATAGGGTGAATTTTGAGCATGAATGAGAATGTTGAAGAAAAGGAAAGAAAGTGATGTTCACACTACATTTCATGAGGATAGTAGCCACTGACCCTAAATGACCATATCTTTATACTCGGCCCCGTTACAAGCCCTAAAAAGACTTTTTTTATCTTGAGTAAGCTGAAGCGAATGTTGATTGGATAATAAGGGCAAACCTAATAGTGAAGTCATGCATGTGTTCATCTTTGTGGGGGTGAGAGTTGTTTGTGATTCCAGAACTACAAAGTGTTGAACCATGTGTGTGCATATGGAATCATTTTTGTTGTGAGGGCATTTGAGTACTTTTGTTGAGCTTGAACTTGCATTTGAAGCAAGTATTGTGAACTTGAGAATCTTTGCTAATGGTGAGTCACAACTTGAATCTTTGAGTGCACAATTGATCCTTGCATGAGTAAGTTGAGTCTTGTTGTGTGCATTCATGATTAAGATTTTTGTAGCACTGTTTGAGACATTCTTTTTGAACTACTGAACTTGAGTTTTCCTTGAGGACAAGCAAAAGTTTAAGTTGGAGGTGTTGATGAGTCCAAGTTTTGGACTCATTTAGGGCTCTGTTTATATAGAATTAGTGTCCTCAAATGCTCAAGTTATGCCAATAACTTATGTAAAACCCTTGATTTTCAGATAAATGGGTTGAGGAACAAAGCTAGGACAGAAATGGTCAACAAGGACAACACAAGCTTTAAAAAAGAAGAGGAAAACAAGATGATCGCCGATATCACTCGGCAAATTGCTAAGCCACTCCTCTATCGTCTAAATTTATAGAACTTTAAGATTAGATTAGGAGTAACTTAGGTGAGCATCAGTTCCATTCGGTGTGTCGCTGATCACATCGGCGAGTGATCGGCGATAAATGACCTTGTCGCCAAAGGTACTGATAGAGATTCAGTTAAGTGTTGATGGGCGAGTTAAAAGGCAAAAAGGTGCATCACGGAATGAAATGGCGATCTCGATCTGGCTCGCCTAAAATTACAGTGGTTTGAATAAGAAGATGTGAAGAATGAAAGCGAGACGAAGACCAATCAGTGAGTCGCCGAATGGTCTGAGAAGCTCAACTTTCCTCGTCAATTAGTGCCAAAAAGTCACACATTAGACTTGCATAAATTGATTTTTGCAAGAGAGAGAAAGCACTCGGAAAACATGAGGAACAAAAGATAGAGAGCAAAAACACTGCCATTGTTGATTTAAAGTGATTTTTAGCAAGGTTTTTCATTTGGGTTTTGTAATAGAGAAGATTTTAGTTAATTTTAACTTTCGAAGTTCATTTACCTAGATATGGAAAATGTGGTAGGTAATGAATTTCATCTATTTACTATGATTGGCTAAAACCCTAACCTTGGGGGTTTGACAATGTGACCAATTTTTGTATTTGACTAAATGGGTGTTATCGATTAGTGATTTTTGGTATTAATTTGAAGTGGGTCTGAATTATTACTGTGGTTTAACTTCATTATTGCATATTTAGTGTAATATAGTTTGGAGTTTTGTGCTTGCTCAAGAGAGAAGTACGAAGCCAACGTAGTAATTTGGCATCCTTAGTAGTGGGTCATGATGGTCTCAGCTTGAGAAAGTGAAACCCAAGATTCAGCCTTTGTATCTAGCTCGAAAGAGTGGATTTGATGAGAAAGAGAGTTGTTCATCTTATAGATAGTGTTGAGGTTCGAGAGAACTCAACGCAAATAAGGTAATTGTTCGAGAGAAAATTGCCTTACTTATAGTCCATTCTACCCACGACAAACTAACATTGTCAGTAATGATGTACACCCATTAAGTTGAATTTGGCAGTTGGTTAGTCAATCCCCCAAGTGTTTTCTAGTTATTTGTTTGTTCCTTGTTGATTGTTGAAGTGTGTTGGTAACAACACCCTGGAATTTGACTGTTAAACTCTTAAGTGTTGTGTTGTTTAGCTGCAAAGGTCACCATCATACTTTCGTATTTGAATTCAAAAGAAAGATACTCTCTATCAGTTCGACCCCAACTCAGTTGGTTGGGTTATATACTAACTAATGATCGTTCACTCTTAGAATTGAATGAACTGTCTTTGAAACCTTAATCAATATCAAGTAGAAAATATACATACGATTCGAGTGAACTCATGTGGATAGAAGGTCGAAAGGGTTGGGGATCTGGCGGCCTTAGCGCACTGAGTGGCAAAGGGGGCCAGCCCCAAAACTACTGTACAATAGTTGGGGTACACTAAGTGGCGCGCAGCGCTAGGCCCCAAACTATAAACCAGTTTGGGTGATATGGCTTGCGCGACGCCCCATGCTCCTGCCATGAAACCCAACTAATTTTCTTATTCTTTTCAAGCCTAACTCATCTAGAATCGCATGATTTTCCCAAAACTCTTTTGGATTCTTAAACCCAACATAATTGCAACGAAATTCACTCAAAATTTACTCAAGAACAATACGTAAACAAGAGATCCTCGTCTCAAGAACTCAACAAAACCTCATGTTAACGAATGAAGAACAAAACTTCAAGAAACTCATCAAGAACTCAAAGTACTCAATCTCATAGATAGAATTTGATAAAGAAACTCATGATTGACGTGAGGTTGAAGAATACCATCACTATGAAAGCCTACATACCTCATAAGGATCAAATCCTTGGCGAAATTACTAGAAGATCGCAAGAATCTTGAACGAATGCTTGAACTTCTCCGTTTTTTCTCCTTTTGAATTTCTCTCTAAAACCCTAAGCAGGCTTTTGAATTGTGAAAAATTATCTCAATCAATTTAGACCCCTATTTGGATGAAAAAAATGCTTAAAGCTAATGGGGTAAGGAAAAGACCGAAATACCCCTCCTTAATTCGGATGAACTTTCCTTAACTGGATAGGATGAATTCAAACGGGTATATCTCCCTCATCTAAACTCAGAATTTAGCAAACTCAATGGCGTTGGAAAGAGGAATCAAACATATTTCATTTTATATTTCATGGGCCACCTAACTCATCTTGAGATAAAAGTTATGGTCATTTGAAGTTGACCAAAAACACACAATTTAAGACTAACTTGCCTAATTCTCAATTTAGCTATTTATAGTTTAGCTCTTTCTAAATCTGAGGTGTTATAATATCTCCCCCCTTGTGCACATTCGTCCTTGAATGAGATCACTCTAGTTAGGACTAAGGGTGACAACATCTAACACCAAGCTCAAACACCCAACATGCAATTCAACACAACATATCATATCAATTTAAAGAGTATTTTACAAAAAATCCTTACCTAGGTCTGGAATTTCTCCAGAATCAAAGAGATGTGGGTATCTGTTCTTCATATCCTCATCAGCCTCCCAAGTAGCTTCCTAAACAAACTGATTCCTCTACAAGACCTTGACTGATGCTACTTCCTTGGTTCTCAACTTGCAAACCTGACGATTAAGTATCTCAATGGGTATCTCCTTATAAGATAGACTATCCTTAATACCAATATCTTCAGTCGGTGTAATAAGCGAAGAATAACCCATACACTTCTTCAACATAGAAATGTGAAATACCAGATGGACTGCTGCTAACTCTAGCGGTAGCTCCAACTCATAAGCTACATTGCTAATTCTCTTGGATATATACCGAGGACTATGCTTCCCCTTCTCACCAAATCTCATAACACCCTTCATGGGTGACACCTTCAAGTAGACCCAATCATCCACCTCAAACTCTAAGTTTCTTCTCCTAACATCTCTATAGGATTTCTGATGACTCTGCATTGTTTTCAACCTTTCTTGAATGATCTTCACTTGCTCCATAGCTTGATAAACTAAGTCTGGCCCTATCAACCCAGCTTCACCAACCTCAAACCATCCAATAAGAGATCTACATCTTCAACCATTAAGAGCCTAATAAGGAGCCATCTGAATGCTAGAGTAATAGCTACTGTTGTACGCAAACTCTATAAGAGATAAGTGTTCATCCCAATTACCCTTGAAATCGATCACACAAGCCCTCAACATATCCTCTAAAGTATAAATTGTGTGCATTGCTTGATCATTAGTCTGAGGATGGAAAACAATACTCAAATTTACCTTCGAACCCAAACCTTTCTGGAAAGACTTCCAAAATTGGGCAATGAATTGTGCACCTCTATCTAAAAGCATCGACACAAGAACTCCATGAAGTCTCACTACCTATTGAATATATAATCTGGCGTAATCCTCTATTGATAAGGTAGTCTTTACCGGCAAGAAGTGGGTTGATGTAGTCATCCGATCTACAATTACCCAAATCGAATCATGCTGCCTGCGAGACCACAACAAATCAGTAATGAAATCCATATTGATTATCTCCCACTTCTATTCTGGAATATCTATATCATGATCCATACCACCAGGCCTTTGGTGCTCTACCTTTAACTTGTTGACAATTCGGGCCTTAGCAAGAAACTCTGCAATACACTTCTTCATACTACTCCACCAATAGACTTCGCTCAAGTCATGATACATCTTTTTGGAACTAGGATGGATCGAATATCTGGATCTATGAGCTTCTTCCATGATCCTCTCTTGGATTTCATCCACCCTTGGTACACACAACTTACCTGGTATCTCAACACAACATCTCCCCCTTGTTCAAAAGCCATCACTTCTGCTTATGAACATTTGCCTTCAACTCAAGTAAAACAGAGTTTTGGTCTTGTTTCTCCTTCACTTTAGACGCTAGTGATGATTCAGCCCCATTCATCACCACCACCCCGCCTTCATTGAAATCCATTAACTGGACTCCCAATCATGCAAGTTTGTACACATCTGTGGCTAATTCCTTCTTTTTTTTCCTCAACATGGGAAGTACTACTCATAGATAACCATCTCAAGGCATCAAAAACAACATTAGCCTTACTTGGGTGATAGAGAATACTCATGTCATAATCCTTGAGTAACTCTAACCACCTCCTCTATCTGAGATTAAGCTCTTTCTGGTTGAATACATACTGAAGTCTCTTGTGATTGGTGAACACATCTATATGAACACCATAAACATAGTGATGCCATATTTTTAAAGCAAACACTACATCAGCCAACTCTAGATCATGGTTTGGGTAGTTCTTCTCGTGAATCTTAAGATGTCTAGAGACATAAGCTTTAACTATGTCATTCTACATGAACACACAACCCAGTCAAACTTTGGACGCATCACAATACACAACAAGCCATGTCTACCCTCTGGTAAAGTCAACACTGGGAAGTAGTCAACCTAGTTTTCAATTCCTGAAATCTCTTCTCACAAGCTTCAGACCATTGAAACTTTGATGTGAAATAGATGAAAACCCCTTAACAAACCTCCTATAATAACTAGCCAATCCCAAGAAACTCCTAATATCAGTCGGAGATGTGGGTCTGGGCCAGCTCTACACTGCCTCAATCTTCTGAGTGTCAACTCGTATCCCATCACCAGAAATAATGTGGCCTAAGAATGCCACAGACTCCAGCCAAAACTCACACTTAGAGAATTTTGCATACAACTCTCTATCCTTGAGGGTTTGGAGAACTACTCTGAGATGACTAGCATGATCTTTCTCATTCCTCGAATAAATTAGAATGTCATCAATGAATACAATAACAAACATATCAAGATAAGGTTTAAACACTTTGTTCATAAGATCCATGAACGCTGCAGGAGCATTGGTCAAACCAAAAGACATAACTAGAAACTCGTAATGACCATAATGAGTCCTGAATATTGTATTTGAAATATCACTCTCTCTTTCCCACAACTGATGATAGCCAGATCTCAAGTCTATCTTAGAAAAACAAGTGGCACCCTGAAGTTGATCAAATAGATCATCAATTCTTGGAAGGGGATACTTATTCTTGATAGTAACCTTATTCAATTAGCGGTAATCAATACACATCCTAAGTGAACCATCTTTCTTCCTCAAAAATAAGACCAGAGCACCCCAAGGTGAGACATTAGGTCGAATAAAGCCCTTATCAAGGAGATATTTCAACTGCTTTTTCAACTCAATTGGAGCCACTCTATATGGCGAAATAGAGATAGGTCAGGTATCAGAAATATTATCTATACCAAAGTTTATTTCTCTCTCAGGAAGGAATCTGGGAAAATCATTTCAAAAGACCTCTTGAAACTCACTCACAACTGGAACTAGTTGAATAAGTGGTGCCTCAACACTAGAGTCATTAACTCGGACTACGTGATAGATGCACCCCTTGGAAACTAATTTTCTTGCCTTAAGATACGAAATAAAGTGACCCTTAGGCACTGCTGAACTACTCCTCCACTCTATAACTGGCTCATTAGGAAACTGGAACTTTAGAACTCGAGTTCTACAATCAACTGAGGCATAACAGGCATGAGGCCAGTCCATACCTAGAATAACATCAAAGTCCATCATATCTAGCTCAACTAAGTTAGTCATGGTGTCCTTGTGATTAGCACAGATGATAGAATCACGATAAACTTTCTCAGCTAGAATAGACTCACCAACATGTGTGGAAACACTGAAGGGATCAAGAAGTTGCTCAAGAAGAACATCAAAACTCATAACAATATATGGAGTCACAAAAGATAGACTCGCACCTCGATCAAGAATGCATAAACATTAAAAGTAAAGACTTTGATCACACCAGTGACAACATTTGGGAATTCTCTTGCTCTTGGCGACTGGTGATAGCATACAGACGGTTTTCTCCTCTGCCTGTGCCTGAAGTAGCTCCTCTAGTTGTAGTTATGTCTAGTGGAGCTGCTGAAGAAGATTAGGCTCTATTGCCCCCATTACCGTTTCCTTGCCTGTTCTTAGGTCACTCTCTCATGAAGTGACCTGCTTGAACACACTTGGAGCAACCAGTGGAGCCATCACGACAAGCTCCTGGGTAGTTTCTACCACACTTAGCACATGTAGGAGTCCAATTACCTCCTTGTGCCACATTACCTTGAGATTGTACAGGTCTAGATCTGAAATTCTGAGAATTCTGATTCTTGCACTCACCTATGTTCCTTGGTGCAGGTGCACTAGAAGAAGATGGAGCAGGTCCAGTTGGCTTTTATTAAAAAGATGACCGGTTCGCATTACCCTTTTGTTGCCCGGACTCATTTCCTATAGTCTTAGCCTTCTTGTTCTAGAACTCTTCCCCATGTCTCAGCTTATCCTCCTCAACCTGTAGCATATGGATCATAAGCCTTTCTATGTCTGATACGCTCAAATTGCACTTCCCTAAAGAAGTATAAACAATCATTATCAAGTAAAAAACCCAACTTGCAGATTAGGGTCGATCCCACGAGGAATATGGTTCAGACTTAAACTTAACTCATTATTATATTCGTTTAGTCAACTTATTTTCGAGACAAGTAATTAAAGGGGGTTTTTTAAACAAATAACCGATTGTTGTTTAAGTAACAAGTGAGCAAGATTCAAACCTTAAGTTATCAATAAGAGAGAGAAACTAAGGTGTATGTGTTCCCCATAAGCTCTTAACGTGGTAATCCTAATAATAGTAATCCTTTCCTAGTATTTTACACGAAAAGTTGGTAAGTTAGTTACCCCTAAGTGATTGGTCCTCCAAATAGGGAATTTCACCCCGCACCTTGGTCCGACTTCGTGTGTATAATTTACTAACCCTTACCTTTACCTCAGATTAGACATCACATCAATGTATTGCTTAGTTTTCACACTCACACCAATTGACATTAGACTATTAGATAGTATCACACTAAATCTCTGTTGATAATTCTTTTCTTATTAACTACCTCCTTGATCCGACAAGTAGCAACAAGGTGAGTTCTAATGCATGCACTCGTTAAAAAGACTTTTAACCGAAAGAATTATTAATGCATTCATCAACACTATTCAAGAATTACTTATTTATTATTCATGCGTTGTTAATTGCTCATGGTTCCCACAACCCTAGTTGTTGATTTAGCTACTCATGCTTGAAAGAACACAATTCATCTTTTGATAAGAAGAATTCATGAACTTACGTTTAGAATAGAAGAAACCCGTAATCTCCAATTGAATTTCAAAGCGAAAAACTTTTAAATCGAACTCCAGAAATCAAATTGCCAAAGTTTGCATGTTAATTGCCAAGAAAATATCAAGAACTAAAAGTAAATAATAGTGTCAAACCCCTAAATATGAGGTATACATAACCTATTTATAGAAAAATATTTCCTAAAAAAAAAGGAAACAAAATATGGAAATAAACTTTATGGATATGGCTTTGATCGACGACTTGACCTATGGACCATGGGTCGACCTACAGTCCGTAGGTCCCCTGCGTTGGTCAACACTTAGAACCTTTTTGCATAGGTTGGAACCTTCAACTCCCAGTTTATCATTCACGGACGTGCAAAACGGACCGTAGGTGGGTCCACTTCCGTGGCTCCACACTTAGGATTTTCATAAGGTACTGGAACTTTAACTCTCTGAACACCTTCTACGAACGTGCAGGACGGCCCGTAAGTCGACTTACAGTCTGTAAGTTGCTTTGTGGTTCCACACTTGGTCAGAATTTCCTAATGCTCCTATCTACGCCTAACCATCGACAGACCACCATAGGACCTCCGGTCCGTAGGTCCCTTCGTGGGTGGCCACTTCTGCAAATTTTTCAGATGTCATCTCACGAAATTGTGTCCAAGCCTATTTCCTGCAAACATGACACAAAAACATTATTTCCAATGCAAAATAGCCCTAGACACACACAACTCTTAAGTGAAATGTATCAAAAATATCGTAAACTCACAGTATATCAACACCCTCAACTTATACATGTTGTTTGTCCTCAAGCTACACACTAACACTCTAAATGACATTTGTGTAGAAGCATATATACAAACTCAGCAATCACATGGTTAATTCAACCCATTCCATCTTCTTAGTGCAAATCCTTTTTATACGACTCAACAAGCTAACTCATGTGGATCAAGCTATGACAAAGATCGACCAATAGACACCACAACATACACTTTTCATAATCACCAAGGTACTAACTTTCCGACAATGTAACTAGTGCCCTCACTTCAAACGTAATCTTTTTCACACAGTAAAAACGAATTTTGACTTTTAGGATTCATTCAACACTCATGATCAAAAGTAAATTCAAGTACAGTTAGTGCTCAATAGCATTGGCTTTCCCTTATTTTCACTGCTTAGACTCTTCAAACTAGTTGCTAGGATCATTATAGGACTTTCTTAGCTTGTAATGTAGGCTCAGGGTTAGGTGTGGTACATTTGGTACTTTTTAGTGAATTTCTGTCCTCCTTAACATTACATTGGCTTTTTACCTCTTTTCTTAACCGATTTTTGACATCCTTTCATTTTACTTTCATTCCCTTGCCTCTTTTCAACATGGATGTGACTTTTGATTTTATAGCTCGTACTTTTCACTTTCTTCTTTTTCTTTCACTTTATTTTTTTTGTTTCTTTCAGTACTTTTATTTATCATCTTTTTTCTTCTTTTGCACAAAGTCACATCCTCTTCTATCTTTTCTTTTTCTCTTTTCAACACAAAACTCTTTCCATACCCCTTTTTTTCTTTTGGTTTCCTTTTTCATAGTCACCCTCAACTTATGGATTTTGCATTAATTGAGGTGCACAATATCCGATGTCGGACCAGGGCCAAGATCAAGGTAACTTTTGAATTAGCCACCCTCCACTTAGGCTTTTGGCCTAAGTCAAGATGCTTATGTCCAAGGAGGGACCGGGGTCAAGCCAATTATTTTAGGGAAGGTGATTAGGTGAATCAAAAGAAATGGTCTATTTAAGGCTCAAACATTATGATCAAAGGGAACATTGATTTCATTTTGTTAGATTGTTTTAGGCTTAAGTGGACTAATTTGAACAAGGTCCTATGATCACTTCCTAACTTCTAGCCTAGATCATTTTAGCAGGACCAACTAGGCAAGTTCTAGATTGGCACAAACTGTTTGAACATTCAACTTTTCTCACACACTCTTGTCACATTATTGCATTATCAGATTATCAGATTACTCGGTTCAAGTTTTAGCTTAAGTCATGAGGTCACATCGGTTCCTTATCATGTCACATTGAGATCCAACACATTCAACTCATCAAGACTATCGATTTAGCACATTTTAACATTTTTGGACATGGATCATTTTTTTATGCTTTTTATGCTATCATGCTTTCATTTTTCTACTTACTCCTACACATAAATTCCTAAACATGTCGGTTCAATAGAAATTAAAATAGTCTCTTGGGGGGAAAGAGCATAGGCAAGAAAACCCCAAGAGAAGATTATGAATTGGGTTACTCAGACTTCACCCTATCACTCACAATCCATTTACCCCACCCCCGACAAAATAAAGTGCAATTGTCCCCAATGCACAAAAAAATAAAAAGCAAAGGATAAAGTGAAACAAACCAATGGCGCATATGCGCCGAAGACTACTCAAGAACCAGGTGGGTCTGGTTTCTCGGAGCCCGCTAGATCAACACTTGGAATGCTATCAATAGCGCTCCCATATACCATCTCAGCACTCTCAATAGTGTTATTATCAACTCTCGAGACACCATCAGTAGTGCTCATACTGCTAGATGGGCCCACACCTATCTCCATGGCCCTCTACTATCTCATCTCCTCTTCAACTATCGATGCCCTCTGAGCCACCTCAATCTCCTGGCGCTTCCTCTTCCGGGTTCTCTCAACCTCAGTGTCATCAGAAGTACGACTGAAGCAGGGGCGCTTCCCTACAGTACGGGAAGAATTTGGTGGTGGCATACCATCTTCGAATAGGGCACTCAATATCGTATTATCAAATGGTGCTGTAGGGGCAGACTCTGGCTCAGTCTCTGGTGGAGCGATAAGTACTATAACATCAGCATAGAGGCTCTCTATCTCCTTTTAGAGGGTGGTCATATCAACAATCGGGGCCGGCCTCTCTAGGGCTCTCAACTCAAAGGCATCCAGGCGCTAATGAACGGCCTGGACCTTCTGGTCCATCATATGCTTCATCCGCTATTCAATCCTATCCAGGGACTCTACTATAGCACGCTCCATCCATGGCCTCACATGCTGAAGTAGGGTAGACCTCTGTGCCTCGAGCCTCTATACTCGAGCTAGAGGGATGGTGGTGGAACCAGAAGAATGGGTGGTTCTCGACGAGCTAGGGGCCTGACTGGTGGCTAGAGATAGAGGATCATGGGACTCTATTGTAGTGGCTAAAGGGGCACTGTCATCATCATGCATCTACTCCACATCCACTATAAGATCATCGCCCAATCGTGGCACCTCAACACGTGGCTTCCTGCGAGGTGCACCTACATTGGCCTTATCCCAAATAACGCCTATATCAAGAGTTTTAGTTGCCTGAAGCAATCGGTGACAATGCCAAACTGGTACACCAAAGTCCCTGCAAAGCTGGAAGATAAGGCAGGGGAAAGGAAAAGTGGTGGTGGCCTTGAAGGCCCTCTCGTGGATCACCTCGATTAGTATACGGACAAAATCAACTTCAAGTCCTGCTATCATGGCTGCAACTATCAGCGCTCAATCCTTATGGCCACATTGCCCACCTGAATGGGGAACAACCTATAACGTACCAGCAGCCAGAAGAATTTTGCGGCAAAATTTAAAGTGGCCTTCCTGATGCCCATGCTCGGAGTACTGACCCACTCTACTCACTCTACGTCCGTGGCAAGATGTCGTGCTAGCCACCTAATAAGTGACTCTCGCTACTCGACATTTCTCTAAGATGACCCACTCCGGATGATGCCCATGTGACAGTCTAGCTCTGTTGTATTTATGGGCAGAGTCTGATCCGGGCCATAGATGAACCGGTGAAGGGTGGTCTCGGAGATGTCCACAGAAAAACCTTGAACTAGTGTAGCCTTAAGTGGAAGTTGAGTTATGGGCTTGGCCTTCTTAGAGATGGACCCTTTAATAGTGGTGGCATAGGAAGCATACAACTCCCTGACTATCTCCTCACTATACATGCCTAGGGCCGGGCCATCCACTCGCACATGTGTCTACAAAAGAACCCCTCAATGACTGGAGTAGTGTGCAGGCTACCTCTGAGAGCCCGGCTCTCCTTGGTGACTAGTCGAGCCATTTTCTCCTTCTTATTCAGCATGCGCGAATCTGTAAATATTAGATATTAGCCCTCCACACATAATTGATTCGACTCCTCATCAACTCGTGTAGGATCGAAATTGGGGGGCACTAGAATGTCACCCACACTATCAGCCACAGAAGATGAGGTGGTGATGCCATTAGAACTGGAGCCAGACCTGGACCCGAATGCAGACTCAGAGCCAGCCAGTGATCCGATCGGTGTGGCCTCCTCATCAGACTGGGGGGCAGTAAGCACATCGGGAATCACCAGCTAGGCTTGGTTCCTCGTAGTGCGAGAAGCAGTAGGGGAGGTCCTAGTGTTGGGAGGAATATAGTCAGAGTCCTCATCAATTAGCTGCAAGTAAGGTGCTACAGATTTTGATTTTCCCTTTATGGCATAAGTTGGAGCTTGCTTGGGTGCCATAATACCTATAGAAGTTTAGTTAGTACCAAAATAAGCAAATAAAACACTTGGGAGAATTTCAGAACAAAAGACGAATCAAAATGAAAAACAAAAAAAATTATGGGCAGTTGCTGAACTGCCAACCCACGATGGGTACCTACGGTCCATACGTCCCCTCCGTAGGTCAGAGTACCCAAAATTGGGTCTCTGATGTGGGAACCACAGATGTGCAGAACGGTCCGTCGATGGAATGACGAATCATAGTCCACACCGTGGATCAACACTTAGCCAAAAAGTTGTGTGCTTCTGGCCCACACACCCGACCTACGGTCCGTAGACAAAGTCTCGTGGGTAACTTCTGTGCCATATTTCAGATGATTTACTTATGTGTCATTTCTTTCGACACATACAAACACATTAGGCCTACGCATGCATTTCAACAACTGATTAGGTAGTTAATCATTCTTAGGGTTCCATTTTCACAAGAATTTACATATTATCATATCAAAACCTATGAACCTTAAGTCAAAACTTCCAATTCGGCCTATTAACTGATATATTTTGGTTAAAATGACCAACACATTCACATTCTATCGTCCCAAGGGTGTTTCTAACTATAGTTAAATATGCAACTATTAGATAAACAACCCAAGGTCAAGATCCACTTCATGACTTCATGATTTAAACAATGAACAATGAAATTCAAAGTTAGGGTAAAGTCGTTTTACCATACAAGTAAGCGAAGTGGGTGAATGTGTGATTATAATGAAATCCTAAGACCTTTGCTAGCCCTTTGACACCAAACCCAGACCGAGAAATCGTTGTGAGGGGGAAATGGGGTGATTTTGGAAGAGAAAAGGAGAATTATGGGAAAGGAGAGCGATATAGGGGAATTAATATGGGAATTTTTGGTATTTGGAGTGGTTAGAAATGGTTAGGAGGAGTTTGGGTAGTGGGGGATGAATTTGAAATAAAGAGTTTTTTTATTAAAAGGGGATCCTGGTCGGGTCTTTAAGAACCCTAGGTTAGACACACGAGACCCCGTCTTCGGTCTGTGGGTTGACCTACGGACCATAGGTGTGGTCCATAGGTCACTCTGAAACTTATAATTTTAGAACACTTACCTGGGGCTCTACGAACGCCATTCACGGTCCGTGGATGGACCCACGGACCGTCAATGGAGTCCGTAGACCTCAACCTTTTTCTACAGATTATGCCTTTCGCCCCTGCATATGTAGCAACCATTAGGACTTTCTTTTTACATTTTCTGGACACTTTTTAGACACAGACCCTATTCTATATCTAGCCAACACTAATACAAAAATAAAACACCTATCTAAAGAGTTACAAGAATTAAAATAAAAGAAGAAAACTCCTAAATTGAAAAGAAAAACCTATAGTTGGATAGATTGTACACCTTGGGTTGCCTCCCAAGCAGCGCTTGATTTAACGTCGTGGCACGACGCTTGCCCTTGATTACTCAGACTTCATCAAGATAATAGGTCTCAATCACTTCTTGCACACTCTCCAATTTCCCCATGTAGAGTTTGATCATTTGCCCGTTCACCTTGAACCTTGTTCCCTCCTTGTTCTCGAGCTCGACCGCTCCATGTGGAAACACTTGAGTAACTTTGAATGGCCTGGTCCACTTGGACTTGACTTGCAAGGAAACAAGTGCAACCTTAAGTTGAATAGAAGCACCAGATCATCCAAAAGCAAATTCACGCTTTTCAATCTTTTGAACATGATACTTCTTCATCTTCTTCTTCTACAAGGCTGAACTCTCATAAGCTTTTAGGCGAAACTCATCAAGCTCATTCATGTCATTCACTCTTTGACTCGATGTGGCTCCCCAATCCAAATTCAACTTCTTTAGCGCCCACATAGCCTTATGCTCTAGCTCTACCAATAAATGGCACGACTTCCCATATACAAGTTGGTAGGGGGACATACCTATGGGAGTCTTGAATGCGGTGCGATAGGCCCATAGAGCATCATAAAGCCTTCTTGACCAATCAGTTCTAATGGAATTCATAGTCTTTGCAAGGATTTGCTTTATCTCTCTATTTGACATTTCAACTGCCCACTAGACTGCGGATGGTAAGGAGTGGCTACATTGTGATGGACTCCATATTTCTCTAGCAACGCCTTGAATAACTTATTGCAAAAGTGGGAACCTCCGTCTCTGATAATCACCCTAGGTGTACCAAATCTAGAGAAGATACACTTTTTTTAGGAATGCGGTGACACTCTTACCCTCATTGTTTGAAACCCAATTGCTTCCACCCATATTAACACATAATCAACCGTAACAAGAATATACTTCATCCCATGTGAGCACACAAAAGGACCCATAAAGTCAAGGCCCCATACATCAAATAACTCAATCAACAATATCGGATTCATGGGTAGCTCTTGCCTCTTTGAAATTCCTCCTTCTCTTTGGCAACGATCATAAGACTTGGCAAAATCATAAGCATTTTGGTGGACAGTAGGCAAGTAATACCTATACTGCAGGATTTTATGAGCAATATGAATACCACTATGATGCCCACCAATAAGCGATGAATAACACGTCTCTAGTATACTTATCATCTCAACCTCAGGCACACAGCAACAAATAATCCCATCAGCACAAATATGGAACAAAGGCTCATCCCAAAAGAACTTCTTCACATCATGCATGAACTTTTTCCTTTGGTCAAATGACAAATCTGATGGCACCAAATCACTTGCCAAATAGTTAGCAAAATCTGCAAACCAATGAATAAGATCATGAGAAGCAGCCAAAATCTATTTGTCTGGGAATGCATCATTAATTTCTGCCCCATCACCTAGCTTGAGCATAACTTCCTCATCTAATCTGGACAAATGATCGGCAACTTGATTTTCTATCTCATTTCTATCTTTCACCTCAAAATCAAACTCTTGCACCAACAATACCCATCTAATCAACCTCGGTTTTGCATCCTTTATAGCATCAGATACCTCAATGCAGAATGGTCAGTATGCACTATGACCTTAGTACCAAGAAAGTAGGATCAAAATTTCTCAAATGCGAAAACCACAGCAATGAGTTCTTGTTCAGTCACCGTATAGTTATTTTGAGCCACATTCAGAGCTTTGTTGGCATAATAAATAGGATGAAGAATCTTCTCGCACCTCTGTCCCAATACCACACCAAGCGCCACTCCACTTGCATCACACATCACTTCTAACAATTGCCCCCAATCCGGTGAAGTAATAATAGGTGCGGAAATTAGCTTTGCTTTTAACTGTCCAAATTCTCTCAGATAAGCATCATCAAAATCAAACCTACACTCCTTTTCGAGTAATTTGCACAATGGGTATGTAATATTTGAGAAATCCTTGATAAACCTCCTATAAAAGCTTGCATGCCCAAGAAAACTTCTAACACCTTTAACAGAGATAGGTGGTGGAAGTTTTTCTATTACCTCGACTTTAGCTCTATTAACCATAATACCCTTCTTAGAAATCCGATGACCCAAAATGATCCCCTCTTTCACCATGAAGTGACACTTTTCCCAATTGAGCACAAAATTGCACTCTTCACACCGTTTCAGTACCTCGACCAAATGCATAACGAGTCACCTACCATAGAGAAATCATCCATAAATACCTTAACAATGTGCTCCACCATATCTGAAAATATCGACATCATGCAACACTGGAAAGTCGCTGGAGCATTACACAACCCAAATGGCATCCGTTTGAAGGTGAAAGTCCCATAAGGGCAAGTGAAGGTGGTCCTCTCTTGGTCTTCCGGAGCTATGGAGATCTGATTGTAGCTCGAATAACCATCAAGAAAGCAATACCAACCCTTATCGGCAAGGCGGTCCAGCATCTTATCCGTGAATGCCATAGGGATGTGATTATTTTCTGTCCAAGCATTTAGTTTCTGGTAGTCCATCCATACTCTCAATCTAGTCACTAGCTGCATTGGAACAAGCTCATTTTTCGCATTAGGAACCACGATAATGCCACTTTTCTTAGGAACACACTTAACAAGACAAATCCAACTACTATCTCCAATGGGATAGATGACTCCAACATCCAACCACTTGATGAGTTGGATTTAGTCTCCTTTGGTGCTCGATACTAGGCTTGTGATCTGGCATGAGTTGGATTTTATGAGAACAAATGCTAGGAGGAATCCCAATAATATCCGCAATAGTCCATCCAATAGCCCTCTTGAACCTTTTCAACACAGAAATCAAAGCCTCAACTTGCACCTCACTCAAATCGGCTGCAATTATGACCGGTAAATTACCATCTCTCCCTAAGAATACATACCTCAAATGCGATGGTAGTGCCTTGAGCTCTAATTTTGGAACCTCTTTAACAAACGGTTTTACAGGTAGAGAGTCACAATTCTTCATATCTAACACCAATTTTTTTAGTTTGGAGCATAATTCGAACCTATCAAGTGCGGCAATTAATTCATCATAGCCTTCAATACCATCACCCTCAAAATTCATCATTATCGCTGCCAGTGCATCAACACCCAACCTCTCTTCAACAGACAGATCAGAACCTCTCTCCAAAAGATGATTCACCACTGACACTGACTTGAGATCGCTTTCTTGCTTCACGTACCTACAGATATTAAAAGTTACCTCTTTAATATTCAATCGAAACTTCATCTGCCTCTCTTCATATCGACCAAGGCGCGCCCAGCAGAAAGGAATGGTCTCCCTAGGCTAATAGGAACCTCAAAATCAACCTCACAATCAAGTATCACAAAATTCGTCGGAAAAATAAATGACTCCACCTTCACAAGTACATTTTGGAGAATACCAATGGGCTTCTTCACAGTTCTATCGGCTATGAGTAGTCGCATCGTAGTCGATTTTGGAGCCTCCAAACCCAACTTCTTGTAAATAGACAATGGCATCAGATTAATGCTAGCATCCAAATCACACAACACCTTCACAAAATGCAACAACCCAATGGTACAAGGAATAGTTAAAGCACCAGGATCCTCTTTCTTTTGCACAAGTGACCTAGTAGCAATAGCACTGCAATGTTGCAACCTCTCATCATTCTCGAAGCTAACAACCCACTTTTTAATCACTAATCCTTCATAAACTTCGCATACCCAAGCATTTTCTCCAAAGCCTCTATTAACGGAACATTGATAGAAAGTTGTTTCAACATAGTAATGAACCTGTAGTTTTTTCCTTCTTCATTCTTCTTCACCAATCTATGTGGGAATGGCGGTAGAGGTCTAGGCATGGGAATAACCTTTTGGGTCACCTCTGTTTCCTTCTCTATGTCATTCTTGGACTCTCTAGTAACCTCGATCTCATCATCATTTTTTTCTACCACAATTTCAACCTCAGACAACATAGGTGGATCAATGATTTATTTACCCCCTCAAGTAGTGACTGCTATACAATGCCCATCATTTTTCGAATTCTGGATAGTGTTGCTAAGAAGTGTGCCAGGCTGACATGGATTTACTGTAGTAGACAACTGATTCATCTACTGCTCAAGTTGCTTAATCGATACTGCATGGGCATCAATTTTTTGACCAATTCCAGACAAGTCATTTCGCATCTCTTTCACATTCTCATCAGTCGTATCAAACCTCTTCATCATATTTTACATCATATCCTCAATACGTGACATACTACCCCCAGTTTCTCTATTGCTAGATTCCTTATTTGTAGGAGGAACATAAGGCCCAACCATATCGTTTTTGTTGCCATAGTTATTTCGGTTGTAGTTGTTGTTGCAATTGTAGTTCCCATCCCGAAAATAGTTACCCTATTGGTTGTAGTTGCCATAGTTCCAACCTTGGTTTCCTTTCCATTGCCGCCAATTATTCGAGTTGGAACTTTGGGCATTGGCTCGAAAAAACCCCGTCTGATCATTTACCAAATACGTATCCTCCTCATAGTAGCATTTCTCAACTGGTGGTGGTGGAGTTCTAGTCAAGTAGTTTACCGCATTCACCTTTTCTGCACCTCCACTCACATACTTCAACACCAACCCA
The DNA here is from genome assembly GCA_029007595.1 of Solanum commersonii. NCBI lineage: Eukaryota > Viridiplantae > Streptophyta > Magnoliopsida > Solanales > Solanaceae > Solanum > Solanum commersonii. The sequence continues at coordinate 1,073,313 of JAJTWQ010000055.1, read as the reverse complement.
AGTTTTGTCCTCATCTGAGCCATCTCCTCACGAATATCATCGGCAAATTGACTAGGTGCAGCTTGAACTACAAAAGTATTTATTTCGGTGTCTGACTTTCTAGTGCTCCATGCTTTATTATTTCGGAAAATCTTCTCCAATTTCTCAGCGATCTCCTCAAAAGTGCACTCACCATATGATCCCCCAACAATAGTATCCAGTACAGCCTTGCTATTGTTATCCTGACCTCTATAAAAGTACTTCTTCAGTGACTCATCATCAATGTGGTGATTCGGAATACTTCTTATGAATGCAGTGAACCTATCCTATGAATTGCTCACAAACTCTCCAGGTAGTGCTACAAAGTTGTTCACTTTATCCTTGTGATTCAGCTTTTTGGACAATAGAAAATACTTTGCCATGAACACCTTGTGCAATTGGTCCCATATATGAATCGAGCTGTACGGAAGCTCAGAAAACCATACCGCAGCATCTCTGGTCAATGATAGAGGGAAAACTCTCAACCCTATGACGTTCATATCCAACTCTAGTCATCTTACACAACTCTTGCAGACACTCCTCAACTTGGCCATGTGCCCATGCAGATCTTCTGAAGCCATACCAGATAACAACCCCCTAGCTGTAAGCATCTGCATCAGACTACTAGTCACCACGAATGTGTGCCCTGGAGGTAGAGGTGGGAGAACAATAGGTCCTTCTGATTCAACAGTGTTGAAGTCGACCTTGTAGCTATCACACAACATTGGTTTCTAGTGGATTTTGCACCCTCAGTGCATCTCCAAGTAGATTACCACCACGATCCTGAGGAATCTCATCATTCACTTATTCTACATGCTCATCTATGACTGGATTATTTGGGACCCCTTGATTATTCATCTTTCTCAAAATTTTGCTCAACTATAGATCGTATGGGTTTAGTGGTTCGCCTCGACTCTGTGTACTTGGCATACACTATAGTGGAAACTGAAGAAAACAAAAACAAAAGAAAACGTAAAATCAGGAAATAATTGACTAAAGTTCAATAATATAGCTAAACTTAATCCAAAAGCCTTATTCCCCGGTAGTGGCACCAAAATTTAATACGCTAAAATTACACTTCCCTAAAGAAGTATAAGCGATCGTTATTAAGTAAAGAACCCAACTTGTAGATTGGGGTCGATCCCACGAGTAATATGATTCAGACTTAAACTTAACCCATTATTATATTCGTTTAGTCAACTTATTTCCAAGACAAGTGAATAAAAAAGGGGGTTTGGAAACAAATAATCGATTATTGTTTAAGTAACAAGTGATCAACATTCAAACCTTGAGTTATCAATACGAGAGAGAAACTAGGGTGTATGTGTTCCCCATAAGCTCTTAACGTGATAATCCTAGTAATAGTAATCATTTCCTAGTGTTCTACATGAAAAGTTGGTAAGTTAGGTATACCTAAGTGATTGGTTCTCCAAATAGGGAATTTCACCCCGCAACTTGATTCGACTACGTGTGTATAATTTACTAACCCTTACCTTTACCTCAGATTAGACATCACATCACTGTATGACTTAGTTTTCACTCTCGCACCAATTGACATAAGACTATTAGATAGTATCACACTAAATCTATGTTGATAATTCTTTTCTTATTAACTACATCCTTGGTCCGGCAAGTAGCAACAAGGCGAGTTCTAATGTGTGCACTCATTAAAAGACTTCTAAGAGAAAGAATTATCAATGCATGCATCAACACTATTCAAGAATTACTTAGTTATTATTCATACGTTGTTAATTGCTCATGGTTCCCACAACCCTAGTTGTGGATTTAGCTACTCATGCTTGAAAGAACACAATTCATGTTTTGATAAGAATAATTCATGAACTTACGTTTAGAGTAGAAGAAACCTGTAATCTCCAATTGAATTTCAAAGCAAAAATCTTATAAACCGAAATTCGAAAATCAAATTGCCAAAGTTTGCAAGTTAATTCTCAAGAAAATATCAAGAACTAAAAGTAAACAATAGTGTCTAACCCCCAAAAACGAGGTTTACATAACCTATTTATAGAAAAAACATATCCTAAACAAAAAAGGAAACAAAATAAGGAAATAAACTTTTTGGACGCGGCTTTGATCGACGACTCGACCTATGGAACGTGGGTCGACCTACGGTCTGTAGGTCCCCTCTGTTGGTCAACACTAAGAACTTTTATGCATACGTGGGAACCTTCAACTCCCAGTTCATCACTGACGGATGTGCAGAACAGATTGTAGGTTGACCTACGATCCGTGGGTCCTCTTCCGTGGCTCTACACTTAGGATTTTCATCAAGTATTGGAACTTTAACTCTCTGAATACCTTCTACGGATGTGCAGGACGGCCCATAGGTCGACCTATAGTCCATAGGTTGCTTCGTGGTTTCACACTTAGTCAGACTTCCCTGATGCTCCCATCCACGCCTACCCTTCGATGGACCATCATAGGACCTACGGTCCATAGGTCCCTTCGTGGGTGGCCACTTCTGCAAATTTTTCAGCTGTCATCTCACTAAATTGCTTCCAAGCCTATTTCCTACAAACATGACACAAAAACATTATTTTTAATACAAAATGGCCCTAGACACACATAACTTTTAAGTGAAATGTATCAAAAATACGTAAACTCACTGTGCATGTCTCTTATCAGCATAGTTGCCTTGCCCTTCTTACTTGACAAGCAAGACAACCCAGACACAAATAAGCTCATCCTGCTCCTTATATGAGCAACCATCTTCAGAACATAATAGTACAGTTGAGTGAACTTGAGGCTATACTCATGCATACTTATGGATTCGTACTTCAAGTTAAGGAATTCTCTTACCTTTTCCTCCCTAGTTCACGGGGAAAGAAGCACCCTACGAAGGCCTCTTCGAACAAAGTCTAGCTCATAATTGGTGTATCTTCATCTCTACCCTTCTTCCATTAATTGTACCAGACTCTAAATACACCCTTCAATTGGTAGGCATTTAGTTCCACACACTCAACATCTATAACATGCATCACCTCAAATACTTTCTTCAACTCTTCCACAAAGTTTTAGGATCCTTAGTGACACTTGACCCGGCGAAGTCTAGAGGATTCAGCCTTAAGAACTCACGGATCTTGGATGTATCAGCCACATCCTATTGATTCCTTGTTTGTTGCCCTACTTGGTTGGTCACAACTTAACTCAACATCCGGATAGCATCTAGGAACTTAGTATTAGTGACCTCTCATTGGGGTTGCACTTCTGGTACATTGGGTACCCCTTGATCTTGAGGATCAATATTCCTCCTAGCAGGACGACCTCGAACAGCTCTTCGTGGAGGCATGATCTGAAAGATAGGCGCAAGCACGAATTAGAAAGAAACTTTATAGAGTTGAACTCCATCACACGTAAAAGAGTAAGAAGGAAGGGAATTGTTTCCTAAATGTTATAGCCTCCTAATTATAGATGTGGCGCAGTTCACACTGATAATTAGGACTCTACAGACATGGCTTCATAGACAACCTAGGACTCTTGAGCACTATGCTCTGATACCAAGGTTGTCACTCCCTAAGCCTACTTCCTGGATGTGACTGGCACTCGAGAGCCATTGCTGGCCCCAAGTGAACCCTTGGCCTGGCTCAACTCTCAGCGGAAGACTTACTCAATAAAAATAAACCTCAAAAGTAACTCAACTCATAACAACATCATTACTAAAATCAGTTTAGCTTAATATAGTCTGAAATGTTCAATAACATAACTGCTTAACTCAGGTCTTAAAAATTTAACAAAGAAATGGAAAAGACTACTCAAAACACTACTATCTATGAAGCATCTAATGACAATGATAGAAGTTGGGACAAGATCCACAACATCCTAACAAAAACTGAAAAGTAAATGGGAATCTTCCAGAAGCAAGGAGGCTCACCAAAGCAACTCTGGAACTGCAAGTGGTATCAACGGTGGGCCTATTGATGACCCTAAACTTCTAGATCTTCATCATGAAAGATGCAGGCCAAAAGACATCAATACATGGAATGTACGAGGATGCAAGGGGAATTCTAAACCACAAACATAAGCTTGAACTAATAAAAAAAGACTCAAGGATACTCAAAGATACTTGATACTCAAAGATACTTGACTCAGTTCCAGAATACTCAACTCATTATAAAGCAACAATAAAAGATGTAGTATAAAGAAAGATTTTAAAACAGTAAATGAAAACTCAAAGTATTTAAAAATACAATAATACTCTTTACTCTTATTTGGGAGATTTTTTAACCCACAACAATCACTATGAGCTATGTGATGATACAGTGTTTTGCCCACACTGTCTGAATTGTCCTATACCTTGCCGGAGTATAAAACATTCTCAACTAAGTGGATCCACTAAGCTTTGCTTAAAATCAATAAGGAATCATCTAAAAAGTATGATCCTTTACCCATGTTGGCATATATGGTTTATGAGGACTTTGAGTTGTTTGAACTCATCCCCATATTGATGCTAAATACTAATCCCAATAATATAACTCATGATCATATATTTAAAAAAATTCCTCATCCTCAAACTTTGAGATTATTATTCAAAAAGTTCTCTTAAAAGAGATAGTGCTCAAAACTCTTCATGAACTCATTTGAAAAAATTAAGGTTTCCTCTCATTTAAATGTAAAAGTATTTACTCTTGGGAATACCTAGTTCCCATATATTCATTTTGAAAAATGAAATTGAACTCACCTCATCCTCATATTCAATTACTCAAGTCTCAAGACAAGTTTTAAAAGTTTGCGAAAGACTTTTAGAAATGGCTCAAAGGACTTCCTAAAACATTACTCTTAACTCTATCTTGAATTTGAATTATGAATTCAAGAGTTATGACCTAGATATGCATGATTTCTCAAGGATTAATGAATATTTAAAGTGCGGATATCAAGTAGAAAATATAGTTACAATTCGAGGGAACTCAAGTGGAAAGAAGGTCAGAAAGGTCGGGGACCTGGTGACCCTAGAGCACTGAGTGGCGCGGGGCACGGGGCGCCAACCCCAAAACTACTGAACGGTAGTTGGGGCACACTGAGTGGAGCGGGGCGCCTGGCCCCAAACTATATACCAGTAGTTTGAGCGCTATGGCTGACTCAACACCCCATGCTCCTGCCCAGAAACCTAACGAATTTTCTTGTTCTTTTTCAAGACCTAACTCATCTAGAATCGCATGACTTTCCCCAAACTCTTTTGGATTCTTAAACCCAACATAATTACAGTGAAATCCACTCAAAATTTACTCAAGAACAATACTTAAACAAAAGATCCTTGTCTCAAGAACTCAACAAAACCTCATGTTAAAGAATTAAGAATAAAACTTCAAGAAACTCATCAAGAACTCAAAGTACTCATTCTCATGGATGGAATTCCATAAAGAAATTCATGATTTGCGTGAGGGTGAACAAGCCCATCAGTATGAAAGCTTACATACCTCGGAAGGATCCAATCCTTGGCGAAATTACTCGAAGATCGCAAGAATCTTGAACGAATGCTTGAACTTCTCATTTTTTTCACCTCTTGAACTTCTCTCTAAAACCTTAAGCATGTTTTTGAATTGTGAAAAATGATCTCAATCAGTTTAGACCGCTATTTGGATGAAAAAAATGCTTAAAGGTAATGGGGTATGGAAAAGATCAAAATACCCCTCCTTAATTCGAATGAACTTTCCTTACTGGGCAGACTAAATTCAAACAGGCATATCTCCCTCATCTGAACTCGGAATTTATCAAACTCAATACATTGGAAAGAGGACTCAAAGATATTTCATTTCATATGTCATGGGCTACCTAACTCATCATGTGCTGAAAGTTATGGTCATTTGAAATTGACCCAAAACTCACAATTTAAGACTAACTTGCCCAATTCTCAATTTAGCTCTTTCTAAATCCGAGGTGTTACAATACCAATTCTTTGTTTTTTTGGAAATTTTATTTTCATAACCAATGGTTTAGCTATAATTGGAGGCATCTAATTTTTGCTTAATCCACTTGGATATAAATCAACATTATCAATATAATTTTATAATTTGAATTGTGCTCTTGATTTAATAATTCGAGCAAACAACCTTTACAAAAATCAAATTGCAATTTGATATCAAATCCACATGTGATCATACCATAGATGTATTTATTAAATCACATAATGGTAAATAGTCAACATGGCAGATGCATGGGCCCAACTTTAGCTAGTACAATGATTATTTTATCACGAGAACAAACAAAACAAGAGAGTTCTTGAATAATTTATTATTTCTTCAATATATAATCATATAAATTATCAATTATTTTCATATCATATTTAAATCGGGATGGTCAACCGATCATGACAACTGCTATTTCTTTTAGTGAACTTCTAGTTTACTATCACATGTGATTTTATCATTATGCCCATATTTATATACCACAAACAACAAAAAAAATGGGTGATCTTTCACCTAGATATTTATTTATAACCCACTTTGATTGTAGTAATATTAAGATCTTAAATCTTTTTATATTTTATAGTCTCAATATATATATTTTTTCTTTGACTATTTTTTTTAAACTTAAAAAGTTTTTTTCGAGACTTACAAATTTCAATATCACGAGCAATTTTATTTCTTTGGGTAGTAACACATTAGCTCAACAGAAGCTCATAATTTGCTTTTAATGATACCACATATTTCATAACATGTTTGTGTGGTGTATATCTCCTTCAAGGAGAAATTTATATCATCATTGTCATGGTTAAAATAACTACAAGCAAAACTTGTTTCTTGATTTACTTTTGTCACTAATTTCTTCTTCCTTTTTTTTCAATGCCTGGCAAAATATTTGTAACGTATTGAGGTAAATAATCAATGATAAATTTGTACGGCTAAGAATTATTTCTTTCTTTAGCCCTTTTGGTAGTTCATAATAAAGCATACCACAATATGTGTGATGTACTAAAAGTACTTGACCAATGACCATTTATACCAAAATAAAAAAAAATTATTTTTCTCAAATCTCCCATAGGGGTGAGTTGTGGTATTTATTAAATCATACATGAGTATGTCCTTATTTATAATTTTCATCATCTCTTACACATTCACTTTCAAGAATGGTCCATGTTCATGATACTCATCACAAGTCACATCTCTTCAAAGAATTAACTATAGCCATATATACATGCTTCATAATTATTATTATTTTTTCATAAGAAGTTCATTGTCTTGCTTGGAAATTTATCATATTCATATGGCATACCTCGACATCACTTTTGAAAGGTCAAGTGCACCTTCACTTTATATTTCTTTATTTTGGTGGAGGATTTATAAAATCAAATTAGTTTACCCGGCAATCACATGCCCAATACCTTTCACACCAAATTTGATGACAAAAATTACCTTCACTCTTTGAAGGATCATGTTGAGAACACATAATGTTATTTCTTTTATAATTATCACAATGATGACTATCTTTTTTGTCCTTAGACACACTCATATTCATTTATACAATCACAATAGTGATTTTTTCATCTTTCAGACTTATCATGTACTGCTACCTCATTTATTTTAGAGAATGAAGCAAAATTATGTATTTCTTAATTTTTCATCAAGAGAGCATTAGCTTGCTCATTCGTCATTATCTCATCAATATATTGCTTTAGAATTTGAATTGAATGTTTTTTTATAAGAAGGCTTGTAGGCCATATATAGTGGGACTTGAATCCAATATCTTATCATCATAGAGCATCAAAACTTTAATCGATGTCTTGCTCTTTTGGTGCGATGAAATTTGAATTCATCATCTTACCTTTAACCATTGACATAATAAGCCAAAGTGCAATTGGACTCACCCTAGAGCCTTTAACATTATTACTACTTTATAATTATACACATAAATATTGAATTTATCTACAACAAAAAAAATGTTTATCTTAGAAAAATATGTAGTTATCATTATCAAAAAATTTCCAAGAAAAATGAGCAATTGAAACTTCCAAATTGTTTAAGATTTTTTTATCCATGAGAAATAGGGTATTAAACCCACATCATGATGACAAATAGAAATGTCAAGATGTAGAAATATATATTTCAACTTAAACATTATAGTAGGTAAAAATTGCTTCAAATTCCATCACTACTATCATGTGATATAGCCTCATATAATTGATTACTTTTGATAATGAAATATTCATCCCATATGTTGATAAATTCACAGGCAAGAAATTCAAAAAGAAAGGAAAGGACGTCAAAATACTACAAGAAAGGAAGAAATCAATATGCACTTACTGAAGCAACATAAGAAAGGAAAGTCACCATTCAAGGAATACATAATCAAGGTCACCACAACCCTAGTGCCTGACTAGGATCTGTAAGATAGGAAATAAGCAAAGCAAAGACATCAAAAAGGAAAGAAACCAAGCTTAAAACACAACGAAGAAAAGAGATAGGTCATAATATCTAGAGCAACTAAAGAAAAGAAAGCAATGAGTAAAAAGATTCCAAAATCAATCAAGCATAACTTGATTGATATGACGAAATCAAGATTCAGCGACCCTGCCAAAGATCACACAACCTTCAAAGGCAAGCATATCCTGATTGATATGACGATATCAAGAATCAATAATCCAGCCAAGAATCAACAATCCTTCCAAGAATCAAGAAAGCTCCAAAGGGAAGGAAGAAAAACTAGTCAAACCGAGAATCATGTAGGTCTTCACAAAGAAGGTGGCAAAGCAATTTTATCATGCACATATCTAATATGGACATGATTCAACAAATCGCCTCAATCAAGAAAATTTTCAATATCCTTGATTGAGATAAACACCCTTGGCTTCTCCTTACAAGAGCAAAAGCCTATCTATATAAAACTCCTTTAGCTCTAGTTGTGAAGTACGTACTTCACTTGAGCTTATATTGTAATTTTTTTTATCTTTCGTAAAACTTTGTACACACTTGTGCGAACAATTGAAAAGAAAAGAGAAAAAAAGATCTAAGTGTAGGTTATACAAGTAGAGGTTGTGTCAAAGAAGAAGATCTGATTTGCATATCAGACAGGGCTCTCAATTGTAAACACTTTGTAACACCCAAGTTCTCAATAAGCTCTTAAGGAACCCTTGTAACCCAAGGGGACTGAAAGTAGGCACCACATCGATGTTCTGAACCAGTATAAAAACTCTCTGAGTCTTTTACTTACTGCATTTACTCTTACCATATACTGTTATACTAATCTGCAGGTGAGTCGACTTGACAACACATAAAGTCGATTGAAGGAATTTTTTAATTAACCCCCTTTTGACTTTCAACATGTGCTTCGCCTTAAAAATACTATCTTATTAACTTGAAATATACATAATTGCATTTTGTAGATGAACCCAACTTTCTTATAGATACTATATGTTCAGGACAAAAGATCATCAGATGAATTCACGATAAACTAATAGATTCATTACTAATATAATTAGTAGTTCATGATCCATTCAAATGAGAAACAAATCTTTACATCTAAATAACTTCTTCTAGAAATCTGAAAATTTCTAGCAGAATAAGTAATAAAATTTCATATTCCATATGATAGTCTATCAAATTTTAACAAGCACAAAATTATGAAGGCAAGTTTAAATTTATATTTTCGTTAAGATGAAGAAGCTATAAGCAAATAATGAGTAACAAAAATTATCAAAAGATGTTTTCATATCGTGGTAATATTAATTTTGTAAGGTGAACTTGAGTTTTAGAATAGCTTGATTCTTAACTGTTGAAGTAAAGTATCAAATATATATATATATATATATATATATATATATATATATATATACCGTGGTAATATTAATTTTGTAAGGTGAACTTGAGTTTTAGAATACCTTGATTCTTAACTGTTGAAGTAAAGTATCAAATATATATATATATATATATCATTTATATAAAGGTAATCATTTCATATATGATAATCTTGAATCTTGACAGTTGACAAGGGCAATAAACAATCAGTAGTAAAGAACTATTCAGAGTTGAGAAAATAAAATTTATACCTTTTCGTAAATGAGATGTATAGATAAAGACTAGCTAACTAGTAACATATGCCTTTTGATTTCTTTATACGTTCACTGAAAAAGAAAATTAAATCAACTTCTTTTAGTAAAAGATTAAAATTTATCTCAATTGATTAGAGACTCATGCGATAACTAAAATCATATGAAAGAAAGAGAAAGGCAAAAAGTAGAGAAGACGTGTAACTAATTTGAGTGTCTGCTTCATTAATCATTTGTAGTGTCTTTTACAGACACAAAAGGGTAATACATTACTTGGAAAATGGAACTTGCTACAGTATTTTTACTTGGTCATTAATTTGCCACAATTTGAGGCTTACCTGACATCCACTTTTACAACAAATTCCATTTTATTCTTAGTTATAATTTACACACTTATCACATTCCATTTTGAACCTCTTTGTGTGACAATAACGCTCTGTTTGGATCATTGTTATCCATTGTTTTATAATATATTATATTGTATTGTATTGTACTCTATTGTATTGTACAGTATGATAGATATAATATTTGGCTAGATAGTTTGTTTGTTGTTGTTTAATAACATTTTAATTGTTTGGTTTGATTATATCATACTGTATTGTAATTTATAAATTTACTAATATATCATTAATTATTCTAGGGTAGGAGGTTTGACTAGAATTAAATAATATAGGGTAAAGGGTAAAATAATATTTTGAAATATTATGTAAAGATATAATTGGAAAAAGAAATTAAGTAATAATGAGAACACACCAAATCGATTGTTCTATAAAATAGGGGTTTTTGTTGTTACGCAACAACAAAATTTAATAATATAATATATTTTAAATAACCATCAAAATAAATATTATAAATATAATAACTATACAATACAATGGATAACAATGATCAAACAGAGGTAAATGTTTTTATAATTTTAGGCTAGGATTGGAAAGTCAACAGCAACTTGGTGTGAGAGATAAAAAAGAATATGATTACCTCACTCCTCACCTCTGCTGTTCGTTGCTTTACAAGCACATGCTTCCAGGTCTCTTCGTGGCCGGAGAAAATGGATCATCCTCGGGCACTTGCCGCGCTTATTATGTTTCTCCTGTTCTCTGTCGGTGATTTCACCGCCGTTCCACAACTCCGGCGAAAGTCTCAAGTTACAGGAGGTCTATGCGCTCACCTCATACAATCTGCTGGTTTCCCTTGCACAGAGCACCAGGTACCCTTTCTATCGCCTCCATCCATGTCTAATGTATATATAACATGCGGATAATCTTCAGCATTAACATCTTTTCCTCATAAATCTCCAATGTATGTGTGTTTAGACAAGGAGCGTTGGGTAAGTTAATTACTGATTAAAAATTGCAGTATAATGATTTATCTCAGCATTGGACTCGTAAGTGTGCCTGAGTTGAGAGATTTAGTTAGAGATGATACATGTATGGCTGATTGATTGATGATTTCTTTTTGTCCAAATTGTGGATTTTTTTTCTTTCTGGAGTTCAGTTCAAATATTCTATATGGAAGCTATGAAAACTATGAATTACTTGAATTCGAGGTACATAGAAATATAGACATAGTGTTCTTTGAGATGATATTCTTTTACTTTATGCTGTATTCAATCATAATAGCCCTTGCGTGACACTTTTAGTCGCTGATTCAACTGATTTTTTTTTTGGTGTGTAATGAATCCACGTAGACTAAGACAAAGGATGGTTTCCTCCTTGGACTTCAACGTGTGTCATCTCGCTCAACAATTGTCAGAGGAGAAATGGGTCTTTCAGTTCTGCTTATCCATGGACTCTTCATGGTAATGTTGCTAACAAATCTTGAACTTCGTTATTTGCTACCTTTTGAATACTAGGACTTTATTGCAGTTTTGTAACCTGTTTTGAACATACTTAAATTCCTATATATATATATATATATATATATATATATATATATTCTTTGTCTCTGCCTGGCTTGTTTGATTTTCAGCACAGTGCTCTGTTGTAGGATCTATGCCCTGAATCTTATGATGATTGGACCAACCTAAGCAGCAGTATTTCTCCAAATCAATCAGAATTTTTTCTCTGTCAGAAGTTTACTATATCTGAATATCGGGTCTTTACTGGTTCAGTTGGCTTCAGTTATCACATTCTGGGATGACTTCATGTTCCTTAAAAAGACTGAAGCTTAAAGTTTGAAGGGATAGCAAGAAGTAAATATGTTCTTTTTGAGATAAAAGAGGCATTGTGTCTTCATGAAGGAGATTGTATAAGAATGCTGTTGGAGAGATACCTTTGTGGAGAGCATCTTAGGTTAGGTGAGATAGGTAGGATAACGTCAAAGTTCAGCTGAAGCATCTTGAATAGCATTTAATCTCTTCATTTTCATAGATACGTTACCGGCCCGTGTCTGCACTGGCTCAACATGAAGAACATTTCGAGTATTTCAAAATTGAATAAATATCAATATATATTTTATTTACTGGATAACAAAATAATGCATCGTGTTGAAGGCTAGTTGTGGTGTAGTCTAAGTTGTCTTTGATCATAAGACTGAGATCTGTTACATACTGAGACCTGTTACATAAGTTAGAGAATGTGAAGGATTAGCATTCATGAAAATATCAGATTGGAAAAAGGATTGAATCATGGTTAGTTGTCACACATAAGCATAAGTAAAGATTGTCACTTCTATTCTTAAGTTTATAATAAATACACGTAATCAATCATAAGAGTAGTTTATATATATATGGAAAGGATGCAATAAATAATTTGAAGTGGTTTAAACGTTCGGCAGTTGTGTACAGGATCTCAAATCCTTTTATTAGCTTTGCTTTGGTCATCTTCGCCCAAACATAAGTGTATCTCTTCTATTTTATCGCAATGATTTATTCACAGTTTTTAATGATATATTCCCTTCATCTTCTTTTGTTTCTGCACTTCTTCATTCTCTTTTTAACTTCTCAATAGTATTGCGAGCTCTTTTCATTTTATCATCTTCTCAACTGGTATTACAGTTTTCAGCTTTCCTCTTTCACCCTTTGCCCAACTCTTAATCTTTTTCCAAGTTCTTTTGACCGATTTGTTTCCCCGTTTGACTTAACCTTTTGGAGTTAGAGAGTAACGCGCGGGTGACAAAAGGGTAGAATTCGTCTCTTTATCAGAAAGAATAGTGGAGTTTTGCTATGAATTTAAAATTTTACTTTACAAGCTCATAGGTACTATAAATTTTACTAAAAGCCACACTCAAGTATACAAAAGCCTAAGTGGCTTTCTTTTCTTCCTGCTTTCTGTCATAGGGAGTAATCTAAGTGGATTCAAACACGTGAAACTGTGGTTCAAACAGCAAAAGAAAAATTGTTTTCATATTCTACTAATTAGTTAAGTATTAATTAATCTGAAAAGTAGCAGACATTTTAATAAAGCAAAAGCTTAAAGTACAACAAAGATAGCCCGTGCCAGCATGGGCCCAACGTAAAGGACATTTTGAATAGTAAATGTCAAGATTTGATACCAATTAGAAGTTGGATTGCATGTACCATAAGATGCAAACCGTAAACATACCAAGATTGAGAAGATAAGCTTATTACATATTAACTGCTTGGTGGATTGAGAAGATAAACTTATTACCTATTAACTGCTTGATGGTATTTGCTAAGAAGTCAAGTTTTACAAAATAGTTATGTACAGGGGCGTATACAGGAGGGGGTCACCGGGTTCACGTGAACCCATGGTCCCCTCCCAAAATCATATATAGTAGTGTTATATTTTTAAAAAATATATAAATATAGATGTGTGAACCCAGACTCGAAGTATCATATAATGTACTACGATGATGATTGGGTGCACCTCTCTAGGTGAGGTTAGAAATTTGAATCTTTTATCTATCTTGTTTTAGTTTCCTTTCTAAGAATTTGTAACTGGTTTGGATAAATAAAAGTTAATTTTGGACCTATGATTTTAAAATTTTAATGGTTTTCAGTAAAAAAATCTAACCGGTCAAATTTATGTCTTAGATCCACCTTTTTGTAATAGTGCACCCATTAGCTATAAATCCTGAATACGCCTCTGGTTATGTACAATATATTTACATAAAAAAATGGGATGCATCCTCTCGGTTGTTGTGATCTTTGACCATAAGATTGAAACCTATTACGTAAGATAGAAAAAGTGAAAAATTAATATTCATATCATCACAATGACTTGAAATATACGTGCATATGTACATAAAAGGTGTTGTACAATTACATCAATAGTTATAATATAACTAATATATCAAGCAAAGGCTGATGAGGCTTGCTAGGTAGTAGTTGTTGCAGGGTAAGTCGAAACAGAGACAAATTAAGACACACATTGTCAAGTCACTTTCTTTGAAACTAAGCACAGAAAAAATGAGCACCTCATGTGATGAGAACTTTATTGCTTTGTCACATTCAATATTAGACAGTCATAATAAGATTAATCCTTCTAAGCTGGGTACAAAGCTTAGACACCAGGCATTATAGTTAATCACACAATGTCTTTTTTTCTGAAATTTTGATGGATCCTTAAACTAGTACTCGTCAACAACTCAGAAGACCTGTCCTAAAATATTCTATTACAAAGTGAAATCTTATATAACTGCTTAGTTAAGAAAACAAATGGAAGGAAAGTTAGCAAGAGAAATAAAATTTTGGAAGGTAGAAGAAATCCACAAAGTGACCAAATTCACTTACTTGTAGCCCCTGTTCGTAAAGTTCTCATTTTCTTTTCTCCTCTTCCTTCATTCCAGAATCCAAAAAATAAAAGTAAATAGAGAGAGTTAGCTCTGTCATTCACAAACAGAAAGACAGCTTGATGTAGATAAGGAAATTAGAAAATTACTACGTGAGGCTTGGTCGACTATGATCTGGAAGAAGGCTTTCGGGGTGAACATTTATGAAATGTATGGTGATAAGTTCCTCTTCAAATTCCCCAACAAGCACATGGCTGAGCAAACCTTACAAGGGCAGTGGAGTTGGAAGAATGAAACTTTCAGCTTGGAGTGGTGGAACCCAATTGTAGGGTCAAGGGTGTGTACCTAATAGCACGATGTCCACCGGAACTTGGATTAGAATTGTCGGAATCCCTTTGTATCTATGGTTACAAAAAGTCTTCCAAGAAATTGGAACCCTATGTGGGGAATGGGTGGCCACAGAAGAAGAAACAGAGCTGAAGAACCACATAAAATGGGCTAGTATCTTGGTTTCCAACAACGGGAGGAATATACCAAAAGAAGTCTTTACTTGGTTGGTAGTGAAATAGGCAATGCTAACTCAGGAGAATCTCATGAATAGGGGCGGACCCACTCGGCAAAAAATTATCCGACATATATATGGTAAATTTTTTGAATTTATGTAGATATAATAATTTTGAACCCCCTCATGAACAAGAAGAAAGTTGTAGTATAGTGGTAGATCTCCTTTTGAATAAATTGGCCTTCGCGTCCAGGGTTCGAATCCCATTTAAACCCAAAAAAATCCAAACATGCTGAAAGGTGTTTGCTAACAGAACTAACTTTTTGTACTTGTCCCAACAGGACAACAGTGATTTGGTGGACCATATGGAAAGAGAGAAATTTGACATGTTATGAGAGCATTAGTAGTCCCTTACACAGGATTAAAATGAATTGAATTATCACTTTTTGCTATTGGTGCAGTTCTGAATATGTAGATGATCCTATAACTATTATAGATATCCTAGGTTCTTTGTATCCTAAGTTCTTTGTAATATTAGTGCAGTTCTGAATATGTAGATGATCCTATAACTATTATAGATATCCTAGGTTCTTTGTAAGATGAAGTAGGATCTAGTTTAGTTTTGTTGAGTATACTCAACTGTATGCAGCTCCATAATGTAAATTTGGGAACCCAGCCTTTAGTGTTGAAGATTTATACACAAAACTGTTACCTTGTCAAAAAATACCAAAAAAGTGGCGATATCTCGAAATGGTGTTAAGTACTATTTTCCAATCTGGTCGGAAAGTAAAATCAGATTTGAAATGATAGAAGAGTTGCTGAAGAAGAAAGGATAGACAAGGACCCAATTAATCCTGTTATTTAGAGGATAATGGATTGTTCCTACTGTTGTGATTTGTGAAGTACAACAATCCCACTTTTCTTAGGATCTGCCAGCAATAGAATACGAGGAAGGGATCAATTCAAAAACTCCCACAGTGTTTAAAAGAGGTGCACATGAGAAGCATGTGACCACTTCAAATGAAATTGAAAAATTGGGCCAGCTTCTGAGGCCCAATAAAGAGCCCATAGTTTCCAGAAAAGGTGGGCCTGGTTTCTCAAGCCTAGTCATTTTCAATAACTTGAGCAATAGCAATGGTTTGGAACAGAATAGATACATCTCTATTGAAACTCCAGAAGTTCAATATCTCCCGGGAACAGAGTCAGCAACCATGCAGATTAGAAATCTATCGATAATTGAGGAGAGGGAGACAACGAATGTGTGGATAGAAGGCGTGTCAGGAAAAGTAACAGTAGAAGTTGAGCAGCAAGTAATAGAACAGCTGACAGGGAGTTAGGGGAGAAAGAGACCGACAATAACGAAAATAGATTAATTGAGGCTGGGAGAGAAACTTACTTACTATAGTAGGGGAATGGGATTTTGAGGAGGCAGAACCACTGCAAGTCCAGCAACAACAATCGATAATATGCAAGGGAAGAGAAACATCATTGTGGGTGAAGCAGAATATGATCAAACTAGGCAAAGTTCTTAGAGCAGATTTTCAAGGACTTGAAGAAGAAGCTCTGGAACTACTTCTACAGGTTGATAGTTCTCGACAAGCCAGAAGAATGGAGAATGTGAATTTCTGTAAGAAGACAAGATTTAGAGGTTCTCAAGAGCTAAAAATTCTTGTGTCTTTTGATGTCAAATTCAAAAACAATGGGGATAGGAGCAAGGGGAGAAGTGAAACAAGCAGTAATTGATGAAGTTCAAACTTGTCTCATGGAATGTTATGGGGTTGAACAATACAGATAAAGGAGATTGGTTAAGATTTTAGTGATAGAATGGAATGTAGACATTATTTGTCTGCAAGAAACTAAACTAGAGGGGAATTTATATGAGGAGGTGAAACAAATTTGGGGAGGTCGATGGGTTAGATTTGCTTTGCTTAGAAGCTAGTGGCACCAGAGGGGGTATACTGTTGCTACGGGACAGCAAGGCATGGAAGGGAGAAATCATGGAAATAGGTGCTTACTCATAACCTGCAAGTTTGAGGCACAATTGCAAGACTTCTCTTGTCATATCACTGGGGTATATGCTCCTAACTGCTACATAGAAAGAAGATTAGTATGGGAAGAGATAGGGGCAGTAAGGGGTCTGATGGAAGGTCCTTGGGTAGTATGTGGGGATTTTAATGTGGCCAGTTTCATCTCTGAATAGACCCTTCGGGGTGGCCCAGTGGTTTGGGCTTGGGACTTCCATGTTGGAGGTTTCAAGTTCGAAACCCCTTGCCAGCGAAAGCAAGGGGTTTGCCTTCAGGGTCTAGCTTGTCGCACCGGACTTGCCTAGTGCGGGTAACCTCTCTTATGTGGTTTGCGAGTTATTGTATAGGAGCGGGGGTTTTACCCTTGTCATAAAAAAAGATTCATCTCCGAAAAGAGGAACTGTCTAAGAAGTTCAACGGGCATGAGAGAATTATCTAATGTCATTGAAGACTTGAAGCAGATTGATATACAACTTGAAGATAACAATTATACTTTGTTCAAAGGGGATAACCAGAAGATAGCCTCTAATAGCCTCTAGGATTGACAGGATCTTGTTTTCAGGAGAATGGGATGAAAGCTTCAACAATTTAAAACAAATGCCACTGCAGAGGCTAGGATCTGATCACTCACCTATTGTCTTAGAGGGAGGATTGTGGAACAAGAACAAAAACTACTTCAAATTTGAAAATTGGTGGCTTGGCACAGAAGGATTTAATGATAGAATTAAGGAATGGTGGAGCTCTTTCAACTTTTCTGGAAAGTTGGATTTCATCCTTGTATCCAAGCTTAAAGCTCTCAAAATTAAGCTTAAGGAATAGAGCAAGAGTGAACAAGGAAACCTGGGAACAAGAAGAAGGAATTTACTCAATAAACTGGCAGAATTTGACAAAATAATGGAAGAAAGAAGGCTTACCAAAGAGGAGACAGAAAGGAGGGCAACAAGTTTGTTGGAGTATGAGGAATTGATTAGAAATGAAGAAATATCTTGGAGGCAAAAGTCAAGGTCATTGTGGCTAAAAGAGGGTGATAGAAACACCAATTTTTTTCACAAAATGGCAAATGCACACAAAAGGTACAACATTGACCAACTCATGATTTGGGGGGGATTATCTCAAGATCCAGGAACAATTGAAGGGGAAATTGTGGAATATTACAGAAAGTTATATTTTGAAACCACAAGCGGTAGACTAGCTTATTTGTTTCCTAATTGTCATTTGTCCCAGTCTAACAAATGAGGAAAAAGAGATGCTACAAGGGGGTTTTGAGGAGAGTGAAGTTCTGAGATGTCTAAAGCTATTTGCAACAAACAAAGGACCTGGCCCAGACGGCTTCACAATGGTTTTCTTCATAAAATGTTGGGAGATATTGAAGCAAGACATCATGTTGGCCTTTTAGGGCATCTCCAACCCTAATCTCTATTTTACTCTCCAAATATAGAGTTCTCTATTTTTTCAGACAACCAACTCCAATCCAAATCTCTATTTTACTCTCTAAAAAAGAATCTTTTTCTCTCTCCTCAATATTATATTATTATTTCTATTTCATTATTATTTTCTTATTTCATGATACACATCCTTTATTTCCTTTTTTCCAAATAATCACTTTATATAATATTCATGTAATATAAAAATTTATTTTTTCAAATTCATTACTTAATTTAAAATTATCTTTTTCCTAAATTTATAAATAACATAAATTGCAAGTTAATATTATATAATATACAAATTAATGGACAATTCAAATAAAAGTGAAATTATTAGTGAAATATAATTACATAAATACTCTACTTTCAAGACTATTACATTGGTCTCATAAATGCTCTATTAATGCATTACGGAGTTCAAAATGAACATTTTTATCCTTAATCATTTTTTGTCTAGCTAAAGATTGTTCAAATCGGAGATTTTCATTCAACAAGAACAACTACGAATAATTGAAAAAAGAAATCAACAAGCACAACCGCAATCACAACTACACTAATTATGTAGATCATACACTATTTTTTTCCGAATATTGTTAAATTTGAAAAATGACCTACCGGATTACTAAATTATCGTTGTGATAAAATTATTATGTTTTGTATTGTTATCTTGTATTTAAATTATTATGTCATGTATTGTTTTTTAAATTAAAATTTTCATCCTATCATTTTAATTTTGTGCATTCTTCATAGTGAAAATAATAATGATATCCATCTATATTAAAGTGACGAAAATTAAAAAAAATTGAAACATTATTAATTCGGGATGAAAGTAGTATATATTAAATAATATATTTTTTAAAAATGTTATATTACATTTAAAATGAATTACTAATATTAGAGATATAATTAATGGTTTATATGAAAAATAATACGTTAACTACAAAATAATAATAAAATAATGAAAAAGTGAAATAGAGAGTAATTTAGAGGGTGGTTGGAGAGCCCTTTCTCTATTTTACTCTCCAAATATAGAGAATGGAGAGTAAAATAGAGTGGGATTGGAGATGGTCTTAGAATTTCAACGAACACAAAAGGTTTGAAAGAAGTCTTAATGCCACTTTCACAACTCTCATTCCAAAGAAAAAATGAGCCAAAGAGTTGAGGGATTTTAGACCAATCAGTTTGATAGGCAGTATATACAAGTTATTTTCTAAAGTACTGGTAGAAAGGTTAAAAGCTGTGATAGCCAAGTTGATTGATCCACAACAAATGGCCTTCATCAAAGGTAGACATATTATGGATGCAATGCTAATAGCTAATGAAGTTGTTGACTCCAGTCTAAAGCATAAAAAGCCTGGAATCTTGTGTAAGCTAGACATGGTGAAGGCATATGACCATGTTGACTGGGAGTACTTATTGGATTCTATGAGAAGAATGGGTTTTGCTCAAAAGTGGATACAATGGGTCAAATATTACATCTCAACAGTAAGATTTTAAGTGCTTATCAATGGCACACCGCATGATTTTTCAGTGTAGAAAGGGGTTTAAGACAAGGTGACCCTTTGTCACCCTGTCTCTTCTTAATAGCTATGGAGGGTCTTAGTAGCATGATCAAAACAACAAATATGAATGGGTGGCTTAGAGGATTTGATGTGGCGAGAATTGGAGAAGGGAATTTGGAGATAACTCACTTGCAATATGCCGATGATACTCTGATACAATGTGATGCTGAAGAGGATCAACTCAGGACCTTGAGGGTGATTTTGGTACTTTTTGAAGGGATTTCTGGGTTGCACATTAATTGGAGGAAAAGTTTCCTATATCCAATTAATGAGGTGCAAAACATGGAGATTTTGAATGCAATCCTAGGCGGGGAATTGGGGTATCTACCCACCATCTATCTAGGGATGTCATTGGGAGCAAAAACACAATCAACTGAAATATGGAATAGTGTAATTGAATGGTGTGAAAAGAAATTGGCAAGATGGAAGACTTAGAACCTCTCCCGGGGAGGCAAACTAACTCTCATCAACTCAGTCCTTGATTCACTCTCAACCTACATGATGTCTATTTCCGCATTCTAGATGAGGTTATTAATATGTTGAACAAGGTGAGGAGGAAGTTTCTCTAGCAAGGAAACAATGAAAGGAAGGGTTATAATCTGGTCAAATGGGAAGCAGTAATAATTGGGAAAAGACAAGGGGGATTGGGAATCAAGAACTTGTAATTCCAAAGCAAGTCCCTTAGAATGAAGTGGTCATGGAAGTATAGCAATGAGAACCAGACTCTATGGAGGAATGTTATTAGTGCTAAGTATGAAGAGGAAGACCACTGGACGATGAAAGAAATAACAACACCCTATGGAACTAGTTTATGGAGGTCTATTAGAATATTATGGAAAACCAACATTAAGGTTAAAGTTGTAAATGGGGCTTAAACTGATTTTTGGAAAGATGAATGGCATGAGGCAGGAAGACTGGAAAATCTGTTCCCCAGATATTCATGCATTAGTCTCTCATCAACAAAAGACTATTGTAGAATTTTGGACTTCCCTTGGATGGAGATTAACTTTAGAAGGCATCTAAATTACTGGGAGATCCAAAGCGTTGCAGATTTCTTCAATATTATCGAACAATTCAATGGACTGGAGGTAGGTCAAGATACCTTATGGTGGAAAGGTAATAAGAAAGGTCAGTTCAAAGTAAGTAATGCTTACATGTGGATGAATCAAACACCTCAATGCATAAGCAATTGCTCATCGAAAGGCATCTGGAAAAACGAAACTCCACACAAAGTAGCCTGCTTTATCTGGTTGCTACTTGCTAGCCAAGGAAGCAGCTCTCACGCAAGACAATCTGATGAGGAGAAGGATACCACTTTGTCCTAGGTGTTCTTTTTTTGTGGGGAAATGGCTGAGACAGTTAATCATTTATTTCTTCATTGCAAAGTCACTGGACAGCTATGGAGGATTTTCTTAAATCTCAAAGGCATCTCATGGACTATGCCTGGAAATATTAACGAAGCAACGCAGAGCTGGGAGGAAGCTGGTGTGCAAGAAAAAAACAGAGATATATGGAGAATTGTCCTTACCTGTATCTGGTGGACAATTTGGAAGGAGAGGAATGCTAGATGTTCTGATAGCATAGAGAATAGTATGCAAAAGATTAAGCTAAACTGCCTTTTGTTACTATGCTTTTGGTGTAATCAAATATATTCAAATGACACTATCTCCATAATTGATGTTCTAGATTCAATTTAGATAGGAGTTGGCAGGATTTTGAAGTAAAATTTGTAAATATGATTTTCAGTACAACCTATGTACTGTTTGTGAGAAATATACGAAGTTACCTGTTCAAAAAAAAGAAATTTTACTATTAAACAAAACAGTGGAAAATCAGTTTTGAATATGTCAATGTAGGAAACTCACCCAATTTGGATATCTTGCAGATGGTTATAGAGCTGCCACCTCTTGCCAAAATAAATGGATGAACTTCCATTGATAGTTGCAAGGATTCATGAACTTTAATTTCTATGGAAGTTTCATGATAATTTATTCAAAATAATTGAAATAAGATGAGGAAAAAGCTAAACCTGTTTCGAATATAAGTAATGAGTCTCTCATGAGAGGAAATTTTGCTCGCTTGAAACATTAGCAGCCTCATAGGTCGATCCATTAATCAATTTGATAATAATTAAGCGGGCAACACGTTACTATATGCTCGTTTCTGCTTTGTTTGCTCGTTAATCTGCGCTGGCAGAGCCTCTTTCCTATTATCCTGCATCACTCTTTATAATTTTGGTTCAATATTTCAACAACACTAGTCTATTTGCTGATTTAAAATTTGAATTATATGTTTAACATTGATTAATATGCATATATGTCGACATATTTCAGCTTCTTTAGCCTCTGACTCAATCTCTCAATTTATGGTTTCAGTGTTTCTGTTTCCTCCAACAATCCTTGTTGGGTTTCAAGAGGTTCATGAGTTGCTGTTTTGCATGTATTAATCATTGTTGGATCCTTGAAAGCATTCACTTTCACTGCTCAAAACTTTCATAGATAATCAAAGGGATAAAGCATTCACTTTGAAATTATATCTGAATCGGAAAAGGGTACGTGTTTGGTGAATTACAGAGAGAAAGGCATGTATACAATGCACGGAAATGGAAATAAGGCTTATCACTTTGGCAAGCTGAAATGAGGAAAATACCCTCATTTTTCAGTTGAATGACAAATAACCAGACATGTTGAAACTGTCCTTTCTATTATATAGAAATAAAGAAACAAAGCAAATGATGTGTCAGTAGAATAGTTCTGTTAATCTCAAACTAGCTCAATCTTATTAGATGTATTGTATGGTTGTTTAATGTTGTATCTGCTATATTGCCTTACTTTTGAAGTACCTTCTTGGTACTCAACAATCAATTATATACCTTATCTTATAATTTGTTTATGTACTATTTGACCTTACTTCATTAGGAAACGCAACTCAAAGTTAATGTTTTTGGATCTTAGTGTTAGTGTTCCACATGGGCTGAGGGAGCGGGTTGTTGTTTCCTTGTATGGTTTTGGGTTATCCTCATCTCAATAGCTTTAGAAGTTGAGTTCAAGGATGCACTTTGAGCTTGAGTTGAAATTTTAAATTCAGGGTTTGAGGCTATGGTTGTTCAGGTTCATTTTCTTTTGCATATATTCAGGATTTTAATGATTAATAGTAAGATAGTGCAATGTAGAATAAAGGCGTTCAGGATATTTGCAGCTTTTATGTTTTGGAGTCTCAATAAATTGAGAATTTATGTAGTAATAACAAATAACCATCCTGTTCAGAGACTTTATATGAAAAACAATATTCTTTGGCACTCAGGTAATAGTAGCAGTAAAGAAGTCATGCTCTGTTTCTTCTGTTAGTTTGGATGCCGGGTGGCCATAACATGCCATAAACACATTTCTCAGAATAATCAGTGAGAAACAAATTTAATTACTACAACAATGTCTATTTGGGCCATTTTCTAGTACAATCACAATTCTCTATTATGAGCGGTGACTAACCTCCATCTTATGGGACCTTCAGCCTTGAAATTTCAGATCATTTTATATTCAGCTAGTACTGGTTCCACTGATACGTTTCTTTGCATGTAAGGAACTTATGTAGATGCTCAATTTAGATAATTTTAAATCATCTGAAGAAAAAGGAAGTGCTTGAAATACTCTCAAGCTGTATCAGAACACACAGCTCAGTAACTAGTGTTAACCATTTCCCAATTCACCAAAGGTAGCATACCCATGTTTACTAGTCATTCGAAAAGTAAGAGTTAAGTTGGAGTTCTTTAAGGTAGCAAGTCATTTGGATTGTAACAGTACAGTTTATAGTTCTTTGCTTGAAGCATACCAATATCCTACAAGCGAGTACAGAGCGATACTTGCATTTATGGTACAGTTGACGACTGATCTATTCCCCAACAACTGAACTTTTGCAGAATCTTGATTTATGCAGGCAGGTGATGCATGGTTCATGAATTCTGCTAGTCAGTCATTGGGCTTTATCCTTGCTGATCAAGGTTTTGATGTCTGGGTTGGAAATGTGCGTGGCACACATTGGAGTCATGGGCATGTATCTTTATCAGTGAAAAATAAGGTATTATTTCTATCTTATGTATGTATAATGTATACGAATAGTTTTCTAGTTTTGCATATGTTTTGTCCTTCATGAGGTAGTCTAGAAGCTGCCAGGAATCATAGTTGATGGGTTCAGCCATTATTCTTTAGCACTGAATCCATTGCACAGTGGAATTATGGGTTCAAATATTTTTCAAAATTTTAGTGATCTTTTACCTATATATCTATCTATACACTGTTTGAAAAATGATATATTCAGCCGAACACATTCATTTCACATTGCATCCCCCACATGCATTTGTTTTGCATGCCACGGCGAAGCCTTTGTTTTCCTGCCTTCTTAAAGGGTCGGCTATCTGTGACATCGGAAATAAAATGCTGAGTCATGGAAAGTCTACGGTAGACCCTGGTGGTTTTCTTTGGTGATGATAATAATAATCACTTTTTGCCTCTTAAATTATCTACAATAATTTTTGCAAAATTGAAGGAGAGAACACTGTATATACGAGTCAAATGATAAGCAGAACAACTCCAAAGAAGGAATCTAACTGTGCGCAGCTGAGATGCTCAACTGGAACAACCCCCACTTGGAGTTAGATTGTCTTGAAGTTTTAAATCTGTTGTACACGGGAACATGGTACATGATCTGCGCTTAGGCTATTGTGTCATATAATAACAGAAATTGAAGAACAAGAAACAAGAGTAATGTCAAATTATGCTCAATTAGTCATTTATCAAACATGAGTTGCACTCTAAGCTACTCTGCAAACAGATCTTGCGGAAGGAACAATGGAGGAACTATTTTATTGATCTCTTTTGTTTTTGCTTCAACTGGAAAAAGAATACAAGCTTGACTATATATAGTCTACAATTAGCTCATTCAGCTGTCATCTTTCCTCTAATCTAACCGACTCAAATTAGACAGCGAACAACTCCACTAACAGTCCATTCACAGTGACTCTAACTAACTAACTAACTTTGGCTAGTTTTAATACTCCCCCTCAAGCTGGAGGGTGAAAATTATCGAGAACCCCCAGCTTGGATAACAAGAACTGTGTTGTGCGACTCCCAACCCTTTTGTCAACAAGTCTGCAAGCTGAAACTTAGTGGACACATGAAATGTATGAGGCCTTCCTTGAGCTTTTCCCTAACAAAATGATAGTCGATCTCGATGTGTTTCCTGCGTTCATGGAATATAGGATTCACAGCAACCTGTATAGCTGCCTTGCTATCACAGTAGAGCTGTATAGGAGTTAATACATTCACAGATAAGTCCTTCAATAATCCAACCATCCAGATGACGTCAGCAACTGCATCAGCCATGCTGCGATATCTGCTTCTGCTGAGCTACGACTTACAGTCTGTTGCTTCTTGGATTCCCAAGAAATCAATGAAGCACCTAGTTGTAGAACAAAACCTGTGACTGATCTCCTTGTATTAGGACAGCCAGCCTAGTTTGAGTCACAGTGTACTACCAAATTTTCTATGGGACATTTTCTCAGGAATATGCCCAACCCTAACCCTGGTGAACCTTTACCATATCTTACCACTCTTAATGCAGCTATCCAATGTGATTGCTTAGGCTGTTGCATAAACTGCCTCAGCAATTGGACGGCAAAACAAATGTCTGGCCTAGTAATTGTCAAGTAAATCAATTTCCCAATGAGCTTTTGATATCTGCATGTGTCTTCAAATAAAGGATCATCATGGACTCCTGTGCACTCATAACTGTAGTAAGCTTAATATTGGTCTCCAGTGGTATGTGAGTACTCATGTTAATCCTACATCAGATATAAGTTCCAATGCATACTTCCTCTGATTCATCAAAATCCCATGTTGAGACCTCAAAACTTCAATTCCTAGGAAATACTTTAATTCCCCTAGATCTTTGACTTTGAACTAACTGTGCAAATACTTCTTTGCATCATCAATAAGTTTAATGTTGCTTCCTGTAAGTAGAATATCATCTACGTATATCAATAGGATCACAATATCACCACCATAGTGTTTAGTGATGAAAGAATGATCATGTGAGCTTTGCTTATAGCCTGCATCAAGCAGGGCAGTGGTCAATTTAATGTTCCACTGTCTTGAATCTTGCTTGAGTCCATATAGTGACATTAATAATTTGCACACTCTAGTCTCCCCCTTACCATGAAATCCCTGAGGCAAAGACATATAAACTTCCTCATATAGGTCTCCTTGTAAGAATGCATTGCTTACATCCATTTGAAAGAGATTCCAATCCTTAGATGCTGCCACACTTATAACTGTTCTAACTGTTCCCATCATTGCTACTGGTGAAAAGGTTTCATGGTAATCCAAACTTTCCTTTTGAGTGTATCCTTTTGCTACCAATCTTACCTTGTACTTGTCAATATCTCCATTAGCGTTGAGCTTGACTTTGTATACCCACTTGGATCCTATGGGGTGCTTACCAGGTTGCAATGGCATTAGTTCCATGTCTGATTCTCCTCTAGGGCATTGATTTCTTGCTGCATGGCATCAACCCATTAAATATGTTGAGATGCCTCTTCAAATGTTCTTGGTTCTTGGACAGCTGAAAAAGAGCTCAAATAGGCCTGATATTTTCTAGATAAGTGTGTATAACCAATGTAGTTAGCAATGGGATATGTGCAATTTGTTAGAGATTTAGCAGAAGTAACATAATCATTGTGCCATATAGGTGGTTTAACACTTCTTGAAGGCCTTCTTGGAATAACTGGAGGTGGAACCACTTGTGCATCATCAGGGACATCTGCATGAACAACTTCATTGATGGCTGTAGGATACCCTGGTGGATCTTCATCAGCACCTGCAAGTTCCATAGCTCCTGAACTTGTGGTTGTAGTGGTCTCAACAGTCAAATAATGTGGATTTTTAACTTGTACAACTTCTTGCATGATTGTATCAGGAAAGTAAACATTTTCCTGAGTATGGTTTTCTTCAACAGCCAAATCATTTACAGCTCCAAGTGGTGTGACTGCAAACATATCTTCAACCTCACAATGTGTTCAATCCTTAAAAGGAAACATTATTTCTTTGAATGTTACATCTCTGCAGACAAACAGAAGTCCAGTATCACATTCATATAGCTTGTATCCCTTTTGGTTCTCACAAAAACCTATCATGACTGCTCTTCTAGCCCTTTCTTGAAATTTATCACCTCTAGGCAGCACACTAGCAAAACAAAAACATCCAAAGACTTTTAGGTGATCAATCTTTGGTTGTTTCCCAAATAACATCTCATATGGTGATTTGTCATTTAAGACCAGTGAAGGTAGTTTGTTTATCAGATACACAACAGTTCTTATACATTCCCCCCCTAGAATCAGATGGGTATTCCACTCTGAAACTTCAAGGCTCTAGCCACC
The DNA here is from genome assembly GCA_029007595.1 of Solanum commersonii. Classification (NCBI taxonomy): domain Eukaryota; kingdom Viridiplantae; phylum Streptophyta; class Magnoliopsida; order Solanales; family Solanaceae; genus Solanum; species Solanum commersonii. The sequence continues at coordinate 1,045,665 of JAJTWQ010000055.1, read as the reverse complement.
TCTAAAATGTGTTTGTGCTTTCTTTCAACTAGCCCATTTTGTTGAGGAGTGTAAGCACAACTAGTTTGATGAATGATTCCTTTTGAACGAAATAAATCAACACATTGAGAATTAACAAATTACCTACCATTATCAGGTCTAAACATTTTAATAGACACATCAAACTGATTCTTTCTTAATGACAGGAAATTTTGCAACACAGTGAACACTTCACTCTTTGACTGAATTAAGCAGACCCAAGTATATCTACTGTAGTCATCTACCAATGTAACACAATAGTGCTTCATTCATATGTAGGCCTTTTATAAGGCCCCCAAACATCCAGATGGACTAAATCAAAACAGGCTATAGTCTTAGTGGTACTACTTCGAAATTTAAGTCTATGTTGCTCAGATAATGGACATATGTGACGGGTGTCATGGACATGGGAATGCACTTTCCTTGGAAGAGAGGAAATGTGTTGCATTGCTGCACAAGATGGATGTCCAAGCCTGTAATGCCATAAAATATCTTCTACTCTGCTAGAGATCTTAGTTGAAAGATTTGTTGATGTATCTGAAGTTGGACTAGTGATAGATTCTTTGAAAATGTATAAGCCTTCTCTTTCCTTACCAATCCCCATGACCTTGCCATTGGAGAGTGCCTGAAATATACAAAAATCAGGGAAGAAGGTAACAACACACAAGATAATTCTCTGGTTAGCTTGGAAACTGAGAGTAAATTGAATTTAAACTCAGGAACATGCAAAACATTGTGTATAGCTTGATCTCCCATAATCATTGTCTTTCCTTCATTGTTGATTTGAGACATGCCACCTGTAGGAACCTGGACTTAAAAACAGCATGTGGACTTCTAAGTGAAGTAAGAAGTTCCTTAAATGGAGTAGCATGATGAGATGCACCTGTATCAATAATCCCGTCATGCAAGGCACTGGACAGTAAAGCAGGGATACCTGCTAGATTAGCTGAATACTGTGATGGCTCTTCATTCCCCATCATGTGCAACATCTAATCATATTGACGATCACTGAAGAAATGGCCCTGTGAGGAGGACGGCTTTGCTGAAGTGTAAGTGGAGTTAGCTCGAGGCCTGAACCCTGATGAACCACCTCTAGCAGCAGGCCTAGGTGGTCGATAACCACCTGAGTTATGTTGAAATCGACCCTGAGGTCTGTATCCAGTGGGCTGATTCTGAGTATTTCCAAAAGAGTTGGAACCATCACCTTGAACACCTTCATTAGATCTAGAATATCCTGCACCATCATTACTATTGTCCCTCTTATGACTCTGGAATCCAGGAGGATAACCAATCAAGCGATAACAATTGTCCTTTTTATGGTTTCGATACCCACAATATTCACAAAAAAGATCAAACCTCTGAAGACCACTTGAAGCTCCAGGTTCCTTCCTAGGAGATGGTTTATAGGTTTGTGATTTCTCTGCTTGCAAAGTCACTGCCTCTTTGGCATCAACAACTCCTAAAGTTCTTTGGCTCTCCTCTTGTGATACTACAGCCTAAGCTTCATTCACAGTAACAATAGGATACCTTGCCAGAATACTACTTCGAATTTGACTATAACTTTCATTTAGGCCCATAAGAAATTGCAGCAGTCTTTGAAATCTTAAATGCTCCAAATAAGGTCGTGATTCCCCAGTCACACTGAGGCAATGGTGCCATGATATCTAATTCATGCCATGAATCCTTCAATTTAGAGTAATAAGTAGTTACAAAATCCATACCTTGCCGTAAAGTTGCAATATCAGTCCAGAGATGGTAAATTCTCGTTAGATTCGATCGATCAAAACGCTCCTTGGGCTTTGGGAAGAAATGGATACATTGGATTAAATTTTGTATATCCACTGTTAGTTATTCTGTGTTGATTAACGGATCACCTGCTGGCTTCTTTAAGGCTCAAAGGGGGCTCAGGCAATGAGATCCTCTGTCTCCCTTCTTGTTTATCATTGCCATGGAAGGACTGAATAGTATGGTCAAAACAGCTAATTTGTATGGATGGATAAAGGGTTTTGAGGTAGCTAGGGCTGGGAGTGATAGCCTAGAGGTGACTCATTTGCAATACGCTGATGATACCCTCATATTTTGCGATGCTGATAGAAACCAATTGAGACATCTCAGATTAATCCTAGTGCTCTTCGAAGGCATCTCGTGCCTCCACATAAATTGGGGTAGAGCTTTCTTTATCCCATTAATGATGTGCCCCACATGATTCTGTTGGCATCTATTCTAGGAGGAGAGGTAGGGTCTTTGCCAACCCTTTATCTGGGAATGCCTTTGGGGGCCAATTCAAAGTCCATTCCGATTTGGGATACTGTTATTGAGAAATGTGAAAAGAAATTAGCAAGATGGAAGACCCAATACTTGTCAAGAGGAGGTAGACTGACTTTGATCAACTCAGTACTTGATGCTCTTCCAACATACATGATGTCCTTGTTTCCCATTCCAGCAGGGGTCATCAAGAGATTGGATAGAATTAGGAGGAACTTCTTGTGGCATGGTGACAAAGAGAAGAAAGGCTACCATTTGGTCAAGTGGAGCTCAGTCATTTGTGACAAAAAATGGGGTGGTTTGGGTATCAAGAACCTGAAAATCCAAAGTACAGCTCTAATGATGAAGTGGTTGTGGAAGTTCACCAAAGAAAACCACTTATTATGGGGAAGAGTGATTAAAGCCAAATATGAACAAGAGGATAGCTGGATGACCAAGGAAGTCAATACTCCATATGGGGTCAGCCTATGGAGGTCTATCAGATCCCTCTGGAGTGAGTTGAAAACTCAATCAAGAATCAAAGTGGCAAACGGAAACAAAACCAGATTTTGGAAGGATAATTGGCATGAGGTTGGTATCATGGAACTGGTCTTTCCAGATATTTTCAACCTAGTACTTCACCAACAGTATACTATAGCTGAAATGTGGACATCTGACGGGTGGAGCTTGAATTTTAGAAGACATTGCAATGATTGGGAGGTTCAAAGAGTGGCTGATTTCCTCAGCAAACTTGATCAATTTCCTGGGGTTCAAGCTGGTGAAGATCATTTATGGTGGCAGGGCAACTCCAAAGGCATTTTTAAGGTCAATGCTGCATATAAAATTATGAACCAATCCAACCAACAGATAGCAAACTGGCCATGGAAGCAGATTTGGAGGATAAAAGTTCCCCACAAGGTATCAATTTTTGTATGGTTACTAGCAAAGGAGGCCACTTTAACAGTGGACAACTTGATGAGCAGAGGTATGACACTGTGCTCAAGATGCTTCCTGTGTAAAGAAACAGCTGAGACAGTCAACCATCTATTTCTGCATTGTCCATTCACAGCTCATTTGTGGAGAATCATCATAAACCTTAAGGGCATAGCATGGACAATGCCAGGCAAGATAACAGAGGCTCTTAGCAGCTGGGAAGGAATATGTTCACATGCAAAGGATAGGAGTAGATGGAGAATTGTCCCAGCTTGTATCTGGTGGACAATCTGGAAGGAGAGGAATTACAGATGTTTTGAGAGCTTAGAGAATGATGTGCAGAAGATCAAGTTGAACTTCATCTTATTGCTATGCTTTTGGTGTAATCAAATTTATTCTAATGATACTGTGTCTATCATAGATGTTCTAGATTCTCTATAGCTAGAAAGGAAAGACACTAGAGCTCTATTGTAAATATGGTTTCAGTACTACCCAAGTACTGTTTTGATCCTTGAAATGATACAAAGTTACTGATTTCAAAAAAAAAAGTCAAGCCAAACTTGTTTCGCATGTGATGCATCTAGGATCTTCAGCATTAGTTCAGCTGCAACCGTACAACCGATCGATGAGAGGACAATCGCATTGCAGTTTTCCCACAATTCAGCCAATTCACCTTTGTACTGATGCTTTGCACATGTTCCATCGATGAATCCCAGCTTGCCTTTGCCTCGAAGATAAGCTTTGCTCAATCAAGGAGTAGTCTTCGATCCCTTATTTTCCTTAGGTGTACCCATGTAGTTCCTATTTACAGAGGATTGTTTCGGAGACCATATTTTGTAGGTTCTCCTCTTTTTGGCATATCTCTTGTATATGGCCAAGTTGGCCTTGTTATTATGAATGAAATACTCTACTTGATTAAAAAAACAGAATTAAAGAGCAGTGACAGAAATAACACAATACATAGCATGTAGAGATTAAGATATATTCAGCAAATGAGTAGATAAATCATGCACTTTTAGTATGTAAACTAGTCAAAAATCATCAACAATTTGCATATGATACACAAGTTTTTAAGAATTCAAGTTGGCTCAACAACTCTGTTTGAAAGTTGAAACTATGATGATATTCTTCTTTCCACATCAAATCTTCATAGATAACCTAAGTAATATCGTATATTTTTACTTATTTTTTTGCCAGTTTAATATACTTCTACTAATGGTGTTGGCTATGCCAGTGAATTCTTTTTCATGCTTAACCAATATATTTGTCATATTGGACAGAGAATGTGTCAGTTATTGCCAGATATTTCATGCTTTCTTTGTTCTTATGAAAATATAAATTATTGCAGAAATCATATATGCAGCTCCTGATGATGTGCTAGTTACCAAATAAAGACAACTGTTTGTATTGGAAATGTCTTACATCCTCTATTGATTGTCTTAGGAATTTTGGGACTGGAGCTGGCAAGAGTTGGCTCTTTATGATCTTGCAGAAATGATTCGATATGTCAATAAGATCACAAAAGCAAAAATATTTGTTGTAGGACATTCACAGGTTTGATTCTTTCATAGCATCTATGTCTTATGTAACTGTAAGGTTTTCTATCATTGACATAGCATCTTATGTTTCTTTTCCTCATTTTATATTCAGGGAACAATCATGTCTCTTGCTGCTTTTACTAAACCAGATATTGTGGATATGGTCAAAGCTGCAGCACTCCTTTGCCCTATATCATATTTGGATCATATCACCTCAGATTTTGTGCTTGGATTAGTCAAAATACGTCTTGATGAGGTGAAGAAATAGTGGCTCGCCATGTTAGTCTCACTATATATATGACTTCAGAAATACTCTGACAAATTTTATGGTATGCATTAGGTAATTCTTGCATTGGGGATCCATCAACTTAATTTCAAAAGGTTCTACAGAATCTTTCACTTCTTTATCCAGTGTTCTTATGATCTTCTAGTGCCTTCCTTTAAACTTTTGACACATTATAATTTTTGCAGTAATATGGGGACTCAAATCATGGATATGATGTGCGATGGGCATATTCACTGTGACATCTGGCTTAGTGCTATTACAGGTTCTTCTTTATTATACATTCTCCATTTTTAGGCATTTCCTACTTGTTCTGTACAAGTTCTCTATTGTACTTCTTAAGTTGGATATCAAGGTATAGGTTTAGCCGGTTGATGTCAAAAAAAAAAAAAATTGGTTAGTTCTACCATTCTTTTGTCACTAGCATCTTACTGAGACATTTGTTTGCTCTATTATCTCTGCAATTTGGTAAAATGATTATTTTTCTGATTCTAACTTCCCATCATAAGCTTAGATTGGTCAATTGCTGGTCTAGAATGGTTCGGCTATCTTAAGCAAGAATTGGCCAGTTTAAGAGAATATAGATTCTAGTAACATCTTAAAAGTCAGCCTCCAAGTAATTTCGAATGTGTCCTCTATGTGAACTTAGTTTGCTGCTTAAAGTTTCAACTGCCACTCACACTAGAGGATTCAATTTTTCATTATATGACTAGCCTTGGAACAGCAATACTTCAAGATTTGATTGAGTACATTGGATATCCCTACTCCTATTTTAACTTATATACTCCTTCTGTCCCATTTTATATGACTTACTTTCCTTTTTAGTCTGTCCCCAAAAGAATGACACATTTATATATTAAGTAACAATATAACTTTAAAATGTTCATTTTACCCTTAATGAAATGATTCTAGTCACACAATTATCTATAACTTATTTTAGACCACAAGTTTCAAAAATCTTTCTTTCTCAAATTCCGTGCCAAGTCAAACTAACGCATATATATTAGGACGGAGCAAGTAAGATTTAGCTATATTAGGCAACAATTCAGTTGATGTAACATAATTAGGCAACTTTATTGAGAATAGTATCCGGAAATCAATGGCAAAAGGAAATGTTGGAAGTAATGTAACACTGTTTCTTAAATACATAAGGATTGGAAGATTGTTCTTAAGCATTTTTAAACTTTCTGCATAACTATAGTTTTTTACAGTGGTTGAAAAACAAATAACCTGAGCAAGTTTGCTTGAAGTACTTGATAGTCATGTTCAACTTCATGCATAGCATATTGACTTATCCTTATATAGCAGGTTGTTTATTTATATGGTGTACTGGGCTTGGTCATGGAATTCATTATCAAAATATTTCATCCCAAATTGGAATTTTTTTTCTTGCTTTGTAATATTCAGTTCACATTAATTTAGTTTCATTATTTTATTCACCATTGATATTTTTTATCTCTATTGATGGTAGTATGGGCTGCTTTATATTTTTTTCCTTTCTTCTAAATGAAGCACTAAACTATCTCAAAAGTATGAACCGTACTATGTCTTTCCGTACTTTCTCGATGATCAATATTCATGCAGGCAAGAATTGTTGCTTCAATGATTCACGGATTGATTTCTATCTTGAATACGAACCTCACCCATCATCCTCGAAGAACTTGCATCATCTCTTTCAGAGTATGTACATACTTTCAGATTACGCAAAATATAATTGCTATTCTTCTTATTATTTTTTTCCAGTGGGATGGGAAATAGTAAGTTTGGCCCCTGGGGTTGGGGTGACAAGGACTGGATGGCAGATCCAGTTTAAATCTAGAACCTTGACCACTAAACCAGTACTTTGGGTTTTGTCTCCTATTCCCTGTTCATCTCAATTTCTTGAATCAGCTATTTTCAGTTTTCATTTTGTCAATATCTCCCGAACAAGGTTTAAATGAGGACTCTCCTCTTGGGCTCTGTTTTACATCCTTAGTTTCGCGAAATATGTCGATGTTGTTATGATTTGTGCTACTTTGAGTGTGTTCATGTGTAGGGCAACTGCTCATATCGTCATTCTCGTCCTTATTTTCCTGATCCAAAATTTTGCAGTGATCCGTAAAGGGAGTTTTGCTATGTATGATTATGGAATGTGGAAGAACCTCATGCGCTATAACCAACCAAAGCCCCCAGTATTTGATATCAGCCAGATTCCCACATCATTGCCATTGTGGATGGGTTATGGGGGCAATGACGCGTTAGCAGATGCCATCGACGTCCAACATACACTAAAGGGGTTGAAATCCAAGCCAGATCTGCTTTATATTGAGGAATATGGTCATATTGACTTCCTCCTAAGTACAAGGGCAAAAACAGATGTTTATGACGATATGATTAGATTTTTCAATTCTGTACAAAAGGTTAGCAGTTTTAAATAGTGGCTGATTAGTATGTGTCATGTGTGGTGGCCCTGGCCTCTTCCTTGTCCATAGTCTTGTACATAGGATGATGATGTAGCTCGTGCTACCTCTTCAGATCCAAATAATTTCTGGCAAATAAGGTGTGTATATAAAACCATTACCAATCATTCTATATGTGGTTTAAAAGTGTGCAGCTCTATCAGTTCCTTCAGTGTTTAGGCAAAAGCTACTCCCTAAGCACATCTAATCATTGTTGTAAGGAATTTGCTACCTGTTGGGTTTGCCACTGCTTAAACTCTCCTCCGCCCATTGTCAAAAACAGTCGGTCATTTCCACAGGTTTAGAAATGTCTTTTTTGAATCTGCTGAGTGCTGAGGAAACATTGAGGGATTGTTTGGTACGGAGGAAAATATTTTTTTATTTCTTATGTTTGGTCTGTCAAAGTTTTCTGAAAATGTTTTCTAGGAAAACAAATTTCTTAAAAATGAGGAAAAATGACTTCCCTAGTGGAGTAGACAACATAAGTTTCACAATTAGCATTTTACATTTATTGCGTCTCCACCCTCCAGCACACCTCAACTTCAACTCTACCTTGGTAGCCTCCATCCCCACCATTCCACACCCCTACTCTCACTTCCATCTTTCATAATATTTGTTTAGATATAAAATCCCCCCCACATGATCCCCCACCCCACCCCCATTGTCTTCTCCAAATCCCATACCATTTTACTGAAACACCTGCACATACCCCGTTCCCCTACCCCCACCCATTGTCTTCTCCAAATACCTTTATCTTTTTTTTGCTAAAACATCTGGGAAAACATCCATCTACACGCTGTTCTTTTTTTATTAGTGTCTTCTTCAAATATTTTTTGTTTTTTTTATTCTAATTAGCAGGTTTAGAATTCACCAAAAATTAAATTTGCTTCTCAGTAAATATTAAATTCTTTTATGAAAGAATCTCATTAATAATTTAATATTTAAATTTTGAAATGGGTCTATTCCTAAGTTTCTAAAATAGTTTCCATCATTTTACTATAATTATTTTTATTCACCAAGTTGGATATTTAAGTTTGCAGAAATGGTGGTTGATAATGGGAAAGAAGAAGAAAAAAATAATTAAAAAAAACGACTAAAAAAGGTCTTTCACGCGCACTCAATGAGTGTATTACACTCACTAAGACATGTAAGCAAAAAGTGTCAAAATGACATAGCTAGACTCTACATGAGGTGTCTAAAATGAACATTGACCACTTGAGGTGCCTAAGTGAAACGTCGTGCCAACTTTAAGGGGTCACCGATGGATTAGGCCTTTTTGGGATAGTTGGGTATTTAAACATGTTAATGCATGCATTAAATTTCCTTGCGTTACTAATACCTAGAAATTCATAGTATTAGTATAGAGTATATAACCAAAAAAAACATTAGTTATACATAGTATAAAAAAAGTATAACATCAGAAAGCATTAGTAATGCATAGCATAAAAAAAGTATAACATCGGAAAGCATTAGTTATGCATAGCATAATAAAAGTACTATAACAAACAAGGTATTACTAATACACATAATTAATACCTACATTATTTTTTATAATACAATATACTAAATGACCCCTTACATATTAAGTAATTCATTTATCTCCTTTATTGGAGTTACTATGAAGTACTATTGACATTTTGTTGAAGTCGTAGGCAACCATTGTTGAATCACAAAGCTTCAAAATTTGAAAATCAAATTCCTGCAAATAAGCTTCGTTTGAGTGAGTATTGTTGCTACGCTCAGTTACATAATAGTGGAGATGACTCTTCGTATTCAACTTTTAATTTTGAATTGTAATGGACAATTACTATTCAAATGCAGATCTAGTTTTTTTTTAGTCTTACATTTATTGAATCTCTAATGTGTGTACGTTAATGATATTTAATATTTTATTAATTAGGTATTTGATTTAGTGTAAGGGAAAAATGATAATCCAACTATACACTTTCGAATTTTCACTTTTAATAAGTAATTATAATATATACAAAAAATTAAACCATTTGATATTAAAAAATTATAGGTATGAGTAATAATTAACATTCAATAATTAGGCAAAAGAATGCATCACATGCTCATAAATAATATCTCTAAGTCAAAAGTAGACATTATAATTTGGACAATTACTACTTAACTACTTATGGATCCAACAAATAATCTGGAGACTGTAGTTTGACAATTTTCCAGCCATAGTTAAAATTTTACATCAAACAATAAATAGCTTCTCATCATAGTAGATAGACGTTTGAATAGTTAATATAAATTGAGCAACACAAACTTTTCAAAATGACTTATTCTAGGTATATAATATATAATTATATATGGTCAATTTGAGGAATGAATGTTTCAACACATGAATAATAGACTAATAAGGTCAATAGATTATACATATAAACGAAAAGTGAAATAAAAAGACAGCCTCAAAATCACATACTATGATCCATCATTTATCTCCAATTCGGTGGCCCAGTTTATTTTAGGATATGAATTCTTTTATTTAAAAAAAAAGTCATATCGAGAGCCAAATAAACATATCAAATTAACTAATTAATCTTTCATCAATAATTGGTAGAACATGAATTGTATATCACTAATTTCTTCATGTAGGACACAAGATATTTCAATAGAAAAACAAAATCATAAGAAAGTATATCAAAATATAAACAAAAGCACATATAAAATACTTAGACTGGACAAGGAGCGGATAAAAACAAAAGGAAATTACTGCACATACAAAATGATGAGCAAGATTAGTGTTTTTGCATGATAATCTCTCATCCTCCTCTTATCATTTACATGAAGACCATGCTAGGCATTTTATAGGAGCAGCTAGGATGACCTTTGAATAGATAAAATTAATTTGCATTAAATTAGTTTAATGATTTTAGTCCATATCAAATTTATTTAATGGAAAAACTCTTTAAATACTCTTGATTTTTACAGAAAAAGAGAAACTGATTATTAATGTGAATTTGATTCATGTATCGATTTAAATGAGTTTAATCTAAGGAAGTGTAAAAGTCATTAACATTTTTATTAAAACGATACAATTTAATATTTAAATTAGATAGTTAAATGTTTTTATAACATTTTAATTTATAGGAGTAAAATCATAATTTAACTTTTAACTTTTTTTTTTCACTTACAGTAATATTTTTCATTTATAGTAATATATGATATATGATGATTTTCCTTAAAAAATTAAATTTCGGGTCATTGAGCTCATAAAAAAATACAGACGGTTTTTAAAAAAGAAGAGCAATAAATGTAAAGAAGAAAAGGGAGTAAGATGCTTCATTGTATGGCGGCTGAGATGGTAGATGGAGAAAGAAAAATAAGGGATGTGGACCATTTGTGTGGCTCGACACCAATCATCCTTTCTAATAAATATCCATACCTCTTAGGGGTCGTTTGGTACAAACATTGATAATGCAGGGATTAGTAATGCAGAGATTAGTAACATAGGGATTAGTAGTGCAGGGATTATTTTTTGTCAAGTGTTTGGTTCATTGTTTCCCACTTAATCTTGTGTTTGATTTAAAATTCTACAAAAAAAATTTCCTATTATACCCTTGTGTTATTATGAGATTATATTTATTTCATGTAATTGAGTCAAGGTAGATAACCGGACCATAATACTATTTTTTTTAGAAAATAACAACAAAGAAAAAGAGTGTTATATAAATTAAAACAATTTTTTTTCTTTTTTGTGCATAATTAATAACAAGAATTTAATACTACGCAACAGTTGAATAAAATTCATAGCAAAAAAAAATGCTAAATCTTTATTTATTTATTTTTACAAATTTTAACCTGTATAATTATTGTATATGGCAACCGCATGTTGACATAAGAGTTTAAACTTATCAAAAATGAAGATTTAAAAATATACTTATACAATTTTATACCAAAATCCCTTACCCGGATAATAATTAATCAAAGTTGTTGTGGGACACACACACACACACATATAATTATTGTATATGGCAACCGCATGTTGACAAAAGAGTTTAAACTTATCAAAAATGAAGATTTAAAAATATACTTATACAATTTTATACCAAAGTCCCTTATCCGGATAATAATTAATCAAAGTTGTTGTGGGATAATTTTTTTTTTTTTAGGATTTTCTATTTCATTTAACTAGTTAAGTTAAATACATACATATATATATATATATATATATATAAATAAAATTTGAGGTATGATGTACCACTTTTTTTGTTGGTCAAGTATATCTTAAACTTAACATAGATTTAAGACTACTTATATTGTTCAATAGCTAAAGCTTATTAAAAAAAAATAGTCCAAGTGATTAATCGACGAACTACATTGAATAAAAAAAATATTAATGAAATCATTAAATTACACTAAACAAATTTGGAGAATCAAAAAGAACATTTATAATTATTTCAATATAAATAAAAAGAAAATTAAATTACAAAAGAAATTTAGGAAAATGAATAAAGGGATAATTTTGTCATTTAGGGGTCTTATCCAAGGTATAACAAACCTTGGATTAGTTATCCCTCCATTTACTAGGGATAAAATAAGACCATATATAATGTATAAGCAATTCATGGATTAAATAAAATCATGTAACCAAACAATGTATTAGATGGATTAAATTTTAATCCAAGGACTATTCTATTTAATACCGCCTACCAAACGAGTCCTTATTCTCTTATCTGTGGTATAAGTTGTACCGTCACACAAAACAAGAAAAAGCCCAAAATGGAAAACAAATCTGCTCAAGGGAAACAACACATCCTTCTACTGACCCCTTATAAAATAAAGGGAAAAAAAAATATCTTCAAACTATCGTAAATGGTAAGGTAAATCACATAAATATGCAATATTACAAAAATATTTACCATCTATGGCAATATAATTTTTCTAACTAAATTTAACATTTTTTTAGAATTAAAAAATTGTATTGTTTATCTTCCTTCGCCTCTTTCTCTGCCCTTTTTCTCTTCCTCCTCTTCTTTTTTTATTTTTCTTCTTCTTTGTCGTCTCTTTCTGTGTCATTCTTTCTCTTCCTCTTTTTTTTTAATTCTTTTTTTTTTGTTGAAATTTTAATTCAAATAACTATTTTTAAATCAGTTTTTGCCCATATTTCACTATTTTTATCCAAAAACACGACGAGAAGAAGAATAGAAAAATAAAAAAAATTGTACAATATCATGTTCTCAAATAGAAATTTCAAATCTTTAAAATTATAAAAACAAGAGTTCACCATTGATGGTCATTATAAAGATTCAAATTTTGAATTCATTATTTGAAATTTACGAATTTGTGTTTAGTTTTTTTTTTTTTTTGATGACAAGGGAAACCCCCAGCCGCTACCCTTTGGGTAAAACTCCCACTCCTATGCAATAGCTTGCAAACCACATAGGAGAGGTAACTTGCACTAGGCAAAACTGGTTTGATGAGCTCGACCCAGAAGGCAAACCCTTGCTTTCGCTGGCAAGGAGTTTTGAACTTGAGACCTTAGTTTGGATAGGTTGTTCCTACAAATAGTTGAAAATGTCGTTTGGAGTTTATATCCCAATTTTAAGAGGATTTGGTTAAGTTTATAATTGATTTTAGGAAAATTATTAGATTAAAACTCGAAAAAGGTGAAGTTTATGGAACGGTATGGCGATTGTATTAAAGTTGTATTAGATATATTTCATAATTGTATTAAAATTGTATTGAAATCACGAACAATACATTTATAATACATATTACAAACTTCACTCCTTTTTAGTGATATCAACCAACCAAAATAATTTAAATAACACACTTGTAATACATTTATAACATATGCACAATACATTTGTAATACATATTGCAAACATCACTCATGTTCTTAGTGATACAAACTAAAATAATTTATAACACACATATAATACATGTTTTATTCATGAATAATACAAGTTTAATTCAATCTATAGATTATTGTTTTGTCTTTCGTTAGTTATGTTTTTTATTTATTGTTAATTTTCTCTTCTAATTCAACTTTAATATTGTATAATTCATTTTTAATGCAAATTTAATTCATTTTGTAGTTTATTATTTGTTACTGTTAGATTACTTGTTTAATTCATTATTGATATAAGTTTAATTCACTTTATAGATCATTGTCTGGTGTTTCATTAGTTACATTTTTTATCCATGCTTAATTCAACTTTAATATTTGTGTATGCACTTTTAATACAAGTTAATTCATTTTGCAGTTTATTGGTTGATTTGTTATGATTGAATTACTTCTTTAATTTAATTCATTATTGAAACAAGTTTTATTCAGTTTACAAATCACATAATGCTCTTTCGTTTGCTACATTTTGCATTCATGTTTAATTCGCTTCTAATTCAACTTTAATATGTGTGTAATACATTTTTTATTCAAGTTTAATTCATTTGACAGTTTATTATGTTTCTTCATTTGTTACAATTAGATTACTTGTCTAATTAATTATTGATACAAGTTTTATTCAGTCTACGAATCATTGACTTCTCTTTCGTTTGCGATTAGTTTTGATAGGTTGTTCCTACAAATAGTTGAAAATATCGTTTGGAGTTCATATCTCAATTTTAAGAGGGTTTGGTTAAGTTTAGAATTGACTTTAGGAAAAATAATGGATTGAAGCTCGAAAAGGATGAAGTTTACGGAACTATATTGCATTTGTATTAAAGTTGTATTAGATATGTTTCGTAATTGTATTAACATTGTATTAAAATCATGAACAATACATCCTATATTTATAATACATATTGCAAACTTCACTCCCTTTTTAATGATATCAGCTAAAATAATTTAGGTAACATACTTATAATATATTTATAATACATGCACAATACATTTTTAATACATATTGCAAACATCACTCACATTCTTAGTGATACAAACCAAAAGTAATTTATAAGACACATATAATACATGTTTTATTCATGAATAATACATTTATAATACGTATTGCACACTTTACTCATTTTTTACGGATACCAACAAGAATAATTTAGGTAACACACTAATAATACATTTATAAGATATGCACAATACATTTTAATACATATTGCAACCATCGCTCATTTTCTTAGTGATAAAAGCAAAGATAATTTATAAGATACATATGATATAAGTTTTATTCATGAATAATATGAGTTTAATCCAGTTTATAGATTGTTGTCTTGTCTTTTGTTAGTTACGTTTTTCATTCATTCTTAGTTCTCTCTTTTAATATAACTTTAATATTGTGTAATACAATTTTAAAGCAATTTAATTTATTTTGCAATTTTTTGATTTATTTGTTACTATTGGATTACTTGTTTAATTCATTATTAATACAAGTTTAATTTGCTCTATAGATCATTGTGTGCAATATATTTTTAATTCAACTTTAATATGTGTGTAATACATTTTTAATTCAAGTTTAATTCATTTTGCAATTTGTTATGTCACTTCACTTGTTACGATTAAATTATTTATTTATTTAATTAATTATTGACATAAATTTTATTCATTCTACGAATCATTCACTACTCTATGAAGAAACTAGAGAGAGAAACAAAAGGAAAAAAAGCAACAGAAAGAGAGAGAAAGAACAGCAAAAAGAAAGAAAAAAAAGAAAAAACAACAAAAAGAAAGTAAGAGAGAAAGAACAACAAAAAGAAAGGAGCAAGCAAGAGAGAAAAATTAAAAAACTGATAGAGAAAAAAAAGAGAAAGAGGCAAGAGAGAGAAAAATATAATAAAATATATAGTATTATTTTATATTGCTATAAATGGTAATAATTAAAGAGTATATCTAAAATAAGTAATTATTTTTAAAAAGGATCCACTCAAGTAATTAATCCTAAATGGTATGCATGTACTTTGCGTTATACTTTTGGGATATTAGTATCCCTGTCGATAAAAAACTAGAGCATATATGCTCTTCACTCTAACGGAAGACTAAATAGGGACATGTGACGCAATCTTATGCGTCGATCCGATATTTAATAAATATCGGGTCGGTGGATAAGATTATGACACGTGTATGTCCGTTAGTATAAATGGTATATATGCTCTAGTTTTTTGACGGCAGGGGTACCAAAGTCCCAAAAATATGACACAGGGTATCTGCATACCATTTACAATAGTTCAGGGGGTATATTTATCATTTTTCCCTAAAATGAAAAACTTTCAATTATCTCATATGTATTCTTCTTCCACATCCATTCAATTGTGTCTTCTTTCCTTTTTCTTTTTACCAATTATAGATTTTACGTAATGCAAAGGGTTTGATCGTTTAGTGGACTTTAGAATATTCAATAATGAAAGAATAAAAATAGAAAAGGGAATAAAATAAATATAAGAATAGTAATGTGGGTTAATGATAATAATCAAGATATAAATAAGTCTATAAAATAGGTAGCTGCGTAAAAAAGGATGCAACAATTAACTAAACAATATTATATTTCTCAATTATTATAACGACCTCCACATTAAATAAAATAAACAGTTACATATGTTATATTTGTGGTGGTAGCGATGATAATTAATTAATTAATTTACTTTGCTTGTTTGAAATGAAATGGTCTCATATTTATATATAATTTGAGTAATTGGTAATGACAATTGCTTTTGGAGAAATTTACATATTAAGTCATTCATTCATCTCCTTTATTGGAGTTATTATGAAGTGTTATTGACATTTTGTTGAAGTCATAGACAATCATTGTTAAAGCTCGAAGGTTCAAAATTTGAAAATTCCACAAATTAGCTTTGTTTGACTGAGTATTGTTGCAAAAGATCAATTACATATGCATGAGCCTAAATATGTGTTAATGTGACTTGATGTAGTTTTTATGTGCTTTTGAATGAATCTGACATTTGAATTCAAAGAAGAAAATGATGTTCGTTTCGTATAATATTGGATATTATTATTTATGGGTGTTAAATATCTCTCAAGTATAATTTTGTATAATATTACATATTAAATGTATAATATTGTCAGGGGCAGACCCACATGGAGTCTGTCGAGTGCTCGAGCACCCATTAACCGCGTCTTGAAATATATATATACTAGTAAATGGAGAACATTCTTCATTAAAAAAAATTAGAATAGTACTTTTCTTATATTTTAATGTTATAGTAATTTTATACAAATATGTTTTTAAGAGTACAGAGGTTATTCAATTGTAGTTTACCATTTGTTTTATTAAAAGAAAAGGCAAAATTACAAATCATTACACTATTTTCTCCTAGTTTACACTTTACATAATTTCATTTTACAGATTCATTAATTTGCTTTTGAAATTTTACAATGGTTAGTTTATTTTTATCATATATATTCATAGTTACATACTGTCTTTAATTAGAGAGTTAAATAAATATTTTTCTCAATTTTCTTCTTTGCCAATTTCGTTAGTATAACTTATCAATTACTTTCAAAATATTAAATATTTTTTAATAATATATGTGTATAACTAATGTGTTTATCAAGAGAAAAGGTTTTGTAATCATATGATATACCACTAAGTAATATGTAGTCATTATGTATTTTAAAATTAAAATGCAATCTTCAAAAATCCAAATTTCGTATGTAATATAGTTATGATAGTGTTTTGGAATTGAAGTTGTGCACAAATAAAACATTAAGGATCTTTGAAAAGGATGAAAGAGAAGTAAGGGATAATAGGAAAAAAGTACTTTGGTGTGAGAGATTAGTCATCATTGTGTATCATGTAATTGTAATTAATTGCTAGTTCTAATTCTATCATTTGACTTTCTATTTTTTTAACTCCCGTTAATATTAACATTATTATGACAACAACAAAAATCTTATAAATTCTTACGCTTGATCTCTTGGAGAAGAAAAGATTTCTTTGGAGATTGTTGTAAATAAATGTATTCTGTAAAAAATTATTTGTGAATCTACAGTAGTTGGATTTACATAGAGTCTGTACTAAAAAATACTTATAACAATAACTTTACAAAAACATAAACAACAAAGTTTAAAAATGTACTCAAAAACAACAATTAATATCATAAGCATGAATTATGATTGTAAAAAAAAATATACCAGGATTAACAATAAAATGAAATAGAAAGAAAAAATCGAGTCCACTAAATGCACAGTGTCTGCTTAAGAAAATAATTACCCTCTGGTACCCGAGGTTTATAGAAATAGATCCTCTCAGGATGAAACTATTTTATTCACCAGTTTAATGATATAAAAACAATGAATCCGGCTCTTCTCCATTTTTCCCAAGTTCTAGCTTGGATTGGAGACACATGCCATAGTTTAAAATTAATGGTTGAGATCTAATTGATTAAAGTAGAGTCCTAACTATAGTTATTCACTTCCATATATTTACTTCTTCAATATTTTTGCAATCAATTATATTTTCACTAAATATATTTAAAAGTTTTTTTTACTTCCCTGCATACATATTTAAAACTTTTACTAAATATTTTTACTCTTTTGAAAAAAATTATAATACAATTAAACGTTTTTATTATTCTAATAGAGTATTAAGAGCTACAGTGTCTATAGAGCAATGTGGACTCCATTTAGGGAATAAGAAAGAATTTAAAGTTGAGTGACAATTTATTTTACTCCTAAAATTAAAAAAAAAACATCAGTTCACAATTTTTAATTTTTAATTTGGCAAATATTATTTGAGAAATGGCAAACGTTAGAAAAAAAAGGGAAAAAATCAGCAAAAAATTACTCAAGTAATTGAGAAAAGAAATTCTTTTAAATATATTTAGGAAAAATATAATGTAAATCTAGAATTGTTGGATTGCAAAAATATTTAAGAAGCAACTATATGGAAGTAAATAACTATGGTTAGGACTTTGCTTTTAATAAATTAGATCTCAACTATTAATTCTAAACTATGACATGTGTCTCCAATCCAAACTAAAACTTGGAGAAAATGGAGAGAAGAGAAATGGAGAAGAGCCGGATCCAAAAACAATAGTGTCAGGGAGCCACTCAACAGGAGCAAAGTACACAACTATTTAATTGTGAAGAAGAAGAAGAAGTTCAGAATCAAATATTTAATTGTGCAGAAAAAGAAGAAGAAATTCAGAATTTTCGTTGTTTTAAAATGAGAGGAAACCCCTCTATTTATAGACAACAAAGGGTAGTGTGAACAAATTCTTATTGTGACTTACCGGAAAGGTCACAATTCTTTGAAAAAGTCATAACTCTTCGGAAAGGTCACAACCTTTCATAAATGTTACAACCTTTCATAAAAGTTGCAACTCTTCATAAAAGTCACAACTTTTAATCAATGTCATAATTTTTCAATAAAAGTCACAACTTTTCGTAATAATCACAACTTTTCATGAAAGGAGAAGACTAGTTTTGGAAATAAATAAATTAAAAGGGAATTCTGGTTTGTGGTGGCGCCACGTAGGCGGGTTCATGGTTCTCTTTTTATATATATATATATATATATATATGGTATCTATGTAGAAATTAAGTGGTATTTGTATAAAATTAACATATAGCACCCAATGAACAAATGATTTGACTGGTCTATTGGCTCTTGAGTGGTGTTTAAGACTCTTTTAGTGTTGTTGAGCCTGAGTTTGAATCTCACTGTTAACATGTCTTTTTTACATTTTTGACTCGGCCACTTTCAGAGCATCACAACCTTAAAATTCTTGATCCGCTCCGCCACTTTCAGAGCACCACAATCTTAAAATTCTAGATCCGCCACTGAATATCAATTTTTCAAATATTTTTTGTAAAAGATAAAATACCAAAATTTTGTAATTTATTGTATACCGAATCTATAATATTATTAAAAAAGAAAGCAATGAATCTAAGCACATGATCCACTCCCTTATATTATACTTTCTCCTTTCCTATAAATATGTATAGCTCTTACTGTCATAGCTGCATAAGTAAAAAAAAAAAGACTACTCTCACCAAAAAGTCCAAAATGGAAAACAAATCAGGCGAAGGGAAACAACACATCCCTCTTCTGAGCCCTTATGAATTGGGAAACTTTCAGTTATCTCATAGGTATTTTCTACCCCATATGTTTTTTTTTTTGTGTGTTTTGAATTGATGAGTGTTCAGTTGCCGTTTTGGTTGCTCTTTCTTATTTTCATCGTTTTCTTATTTGTGCAAATTAAAAGATTCCCATGTGATACTTAGAAGCAGTTACTTCACAAATTGATGTCCGCAATATACTAGATGAAAAAAAATAAACTTGAATTCCAATTGGAATTAATCGAGATGAACTTTCTTCCATCAAGTTAAGTTGAGCTTGTGTTTGTCTCTTTTTGTTTTGGTGCTTAGATGATATTCCTAATATATTCAAACTGTTGATGAGCAGAGTATTTTGACAACTATATCAAATTTCTCGTCCATCTTATAATTTTAAGCCCTTCTTTTTGATTGATGGATTGTTTAAATCCATCATTAGGTAAGAATGAATAAAATGTTATTATAAGACTTGATATGTTTTCCAGAGTTGTGTTGGCGCCGTTAACAAGGCAAAGATCATATGGCAATGTTCCACAACCACATGCTATCCTTTATTACTCCCAAAGAACTACAAAAGGAGGTCTTCTAATAGCAGAAGGCTGTGGAATTTCTGACACTGCCCATGGGTACAAAGATACATCTGGTATATGGACATACGAGCAAGTTGAGGCCTGGAAACCAGTTGTAAGTGCAGTCCATGCCAAAGGAGGAATCTTTTTTTGCCAACTTTGGCATACAGGGAGGGTTTCCAGCAAAGGTAGTTAACTAACTCACTTTATATACTCACATTTGATGCTTCCAACTTCTTAACCGACTCTTACCACAGATTTTCAACCCAATAGACAAGCTCCTATCTCCTGCACAGACAAGCCATCAAAACCTTTAATTTGTTCTGATGTCCGGGATGTTGCACAATTTCCACCACCACGGCGGTTGAGAACAGACGAAATTCCTCAAATTGTTAACGATTTTCGGCTTGCTGCTAGAAATGCTATTGAAACTGGTAAAATTTACTAGACATGTTCTCTATTATGAAGGAAAGTTGTTTAATTCTGTCTGAAACTGTGGACTAGAAAATCTTCCTTCCATATTTACCATATGCATTAGATGAAACCAAAGACAAAAAGAAAACAAAGTCAGCAAGTGCTAAAATAGATCATGAGTTTGAAAGCTAAGAATGAAAAGCACACGCATATTCTGAGACTTATTTACTATGTGGGAAGAGGTTAACTTTTGTCAAATATGTAGATTTATTATGTATTTTAAGAGCGTGCTTTGAATATCTTCTCCTGTTCTTTCAGATCAGCACCGCCTTCAAATTAGAACCTTTACTCAAAACTAAGTTTGCTTATGTGAATCTGTTCAATTGTAGGTTTTGATGGGGTTGAGATCCATGGAGCTCATGGCTATCTAATTGACCAGTTTATGAAAGACCAAGTCAATGATCGAACTGACCAATATGGAGGGTCTTTAGAGAACCGTTGTAGATTTGCACTTGAAATAGTTGAAGCAGTTGTAAATGAGATAGGAGCTGACAGAGTCGGAATAAGGCTTTCCCCATTTGCTGATTACATGGATTCAGGAGACTCAAATCCAAGTGCTTTGGGACTTTACATGGCTGAGTCCTTGAATAAGTATGGCATTGCATATTGCCACATAGTTGAGCCAAGAATGAAAACACTTGGGGAAAAAGTTGAATGTCCTGAATGCCTTATACCCATGAGGAAGGCATTTAAAGGTACTTTTATTGTAGCTGGTGGTTACGATAGAGGAGATGGAAACAAAGCTGTGCTTGAAGACCGAGCTGATCTTGTTGCATATGGACGTATGTTCATAGCTAATCCGGATTTACCAAGGAGATTTGAGCTTGATGCACCTCTCAACAAGTATAACAGGGAAACATTCTATACTTCTGATCCTGTTGTTGGCTATACTGACTATCCATTTCTAGAAACCACAATATGACACCGAGGAAGCACTAGATATGATACTCTTTTTCTGGATGTAGGGGGTTTGTAAGATGAGAATAACTAATATCCACGTTGAACTTATATATCATTTGAGTAATTTCTTCGTTGTAATAAAGGCAGTGAAGTATTAAAAGTTGGATCAATGTTCATATCTTCAAATGGTAAGAGAAAATCTTTAAAAGAAATTACCTACATCAGATCACAACTCAAGTTCAGGCAATTCAACAGTTTACTAGCAGAACGTTTCTACCTATTTTCAACCACAATAACAGTTTTCCACTCCTGTTTCATCTTCTCAACAGAAGTTTCCTGCGTATTCTGCAATATACCGCCAACCAAGTTACCCCTACTCCAGAAATTTTATGTTTAGTTTTTGGAACAACACAACATAATGATGAAATGAAGAAGAATGAACCGAAGGCATCGCGAGGGAAAATAAGGTTCAGCAGAAACTTTTCTTCATTCATAACATATTACAAAAAAAAGCAAAAACACATATATCCTAATTAAGTTGTTCAGACCGGGTGTGGGTGTTCCGATAGGGATGCAGATCTAGAGATTAAATCTTTCACGGTCTAAATTTTAAGATTGTAGATATGGATTCCGGAACGAGTATGCGTACCAAGATTCGGCTCAAAATAATTCAAATATTTGAAAATGCTGATATATATCTAAATTATGCGACATTATGAGGAAAACTAACAAGGTATTTCGAGGAGAATCTCATATAGAGATGTAAGGAAAAGAATTGACATAAAAACGTCTACATACAAGGTATTTAATTTGCTTCAATTTTACCTTAGCTTTTCTTTTTATTACACAAATCATTGTATTTTCCTGAATTTCTCTGCCATTTTCGATCAAAGTACTCAAAATTGATTTACAAGATTTGGTACAGATCCATATCCACTCCCACGTCATGTCAACACAGGAATGACATTGAAAGTAAAGAGTAAGAACCTATTTGTACATATAAACTTTTCAAAATTTAGTAGAAGTCCTTAATTACTTATCTTATCGTTATTATACTTTCTTACAAGGCATATTCTATAAAATAAAGAAGTCATTCCTTTACAAGAGAATTATTGGGACGTCTGGTGGTGACAGCACTGTGGAGTCTATTTGAGAGTGGTGTGTGCTTGTGACTTTGATAGAATATAAGCGTCCACTATTAGTCAACGGACTAGGTCCCTTGACTCAGCAAGAACAGTAATGAAGAATGAACAATGAAAGGAATACAACACAAGTTACGTGGAAACCTCCTTGCTCAAGGGAGTAAAATCACGACCTGTTACACAGGATTTTCAACTGTTTTCACTAATCTCCAAGCAAAAGTGAAACACAGATTACAACCCCAAACAAGATTAACCTCTTAATCTCAAAGCTAAGTAATAACCCTATTACTCACTGAGCCTAAGCAGATACCACACCAGTGGCGTAGCTAGAAATTTCACGAAGGGTGTCCAAGAATTATATAAGCAATTTTTTTTTTGATAAATGGACGCACTAAAAAATTCAAAATCGAATTATGTACTATTAATATTTTTTTTATGAATAAATGTTCTAAAATTTTAAAAATCAAATCGCATGATATGTAGCTTAATCATTTTAAGTTTCAAACTTACACAAATCTCTAGCGATGACAACAATATCGAGACACGAAAAATGGAAGTAGAAGCAAATGAGGTCTTCTTTTGCTTGCTTTTAACAGCGTTGTACAAGTATTAGAATTTTATTTCAAACTTTAATGAAAAGAAATAAAAAATCAAATTCATTAAAAATTCAATTAGCTTTATTAGATTTTTAAGTTAAAGATTTATAAGAAATTTACTAACTCTTAGACAATTAAAGGAATAATAAAATATGAGCTCTTTAAAAAATGACTTGCTTTTAACAGCGTTATACAAATATCAGAATTTTATTTCAAACTTTAATGAAAAGAAATAAAAAATCAACTTCATTGAAAATTCAATAAGCTTTATTACATTTTTTAATTATAGATTTATTCGAACTTGCACGTCAAAGCTCTACAAGAGAGCCTCCAACCACTGAGCCACAATAGCTTATTATGACAAGGGTGTCCAAAGTACTAAATTTAACCATTTTGAATAGGATTTTACTTAGGTGTACGGTATAATTTTCCGACGAAGGGTGTCCAATCACTGTAGCTCCGCCCCTGTACCACACTGCCCACTAAGCTATCAACCCTAGATAACTTAGACTTCAACTAAGCAGATACAACACTACCCACTAAACCAGCTAGCTCCTAGGTGATTTAGAATTTGACTAAGCAGATACAACACTGCCCAGATCAGTTAACTCTATCTGATTTAGACTTCTACAAAAAGAACAAAAGATCTGACTCCTTTATAGATTAGGAACATATTTACAATGTAAGCACATAAGTATAACTCCTAAGACAACTATGACACTTGAAACTCGATTAGGTCATGTTGCGCTTTTGGAGAATACTTCACCAAGATGGGTCTTTGCTTGTGTTCTTGAGAATTTTCAAGATGCAAAAACTAAGGTTATGTCTATTGAGGAAACCCTTATGAAGGATAGACACAACCTTCGAGGCCATACCATTGGCCGAGGTTTCTGCCACAGTTGGAGACTGTGCACCAACCAATTGTACTTTTTACAACCTGCCATTTTTATACACAAGAATCAGGTCCCTTTACAAGGTCCCATGGTTTGTCAAATCATCAAAACTGAAAATAAAATTTTCCCCTTTTTTGATGATGACAAACCCATACCTTTCATCTATACAACACAAAGGGGAAAGCCCCCTGGGAACAGGCCACAACTCACAACATGTTGTTCTTTCCCCAGTCAACCAGCCTACCTTGCCTTCCTTATCCTAAGCACCCAATATTTCCCCCCTTTTGGCATCATAAAAAAAGAAACGCAGTAAACCAACATTAAAAGTAAGTTTGCAAAGAAATATCATAACCAGGGGCAACACAATCAAGGCAAAAAAGAGAGTAGAAAGACAACATCTAATCAAAACAAAACAGAAACCAACTTCATTGCACAAGAGATAGAATCCAATACATTAAAAATAAACCATTAATGAGAACCTCGGACACTGTCCACACACAAAAAAAAGACACTGGAAGGATAGGAATGGGACTATGTGGAGGGAGGCTGATAGGAGAGAGACTTGATGACAAGTGTAAGCCAATCATTGGCCTCATCATGATCTTTGATCAGTTTTTCCTGGAGAGCAGAATTCTGAGCCAAGAGGGCAACATTCTTTATCCTCAACTTGTTGGCCTCTTCAGTACCAGGTCCCTCAATTTGTTCTTTGACTAGTTGAGCCTATAATAAGGCTATCTCATCATCCTTGTTACTCACAAGCACAATCATCTCCTCCAACTCGTGCTTCAGCTGACCCTGTTCCATTACTAATTGAGACATCTTGCTCAGTGGTCCTACTTTACCTTCGATGCACTCACATTCCACCAAGGTATTTAGAGAGAAGAACTGTTTAACAGTTCCAGCAGTACTTGCTCCCATCAGAATGTTCAGATGTTTGAATACCTTTGTGAGAAAATACCCATATCCCATACCATGTTTTCCCTTGTGTTCCACTACAGTTTTATGCATATGCTCCAACATCAAGGCTGGGAGATTCAGGGGTTCGAATTTTGAGAGTGCTTCCATGACAAATATATCAGTTGTAAAGGTTATCGTGCATTTCTCAGTACGAGGTAGAAGTACCTTATTGACGAACTCGAACAACAGTTGGTACTCCTCCTTCATGAGGTTCTTTTGGATGCCTGCATAGTGCATGTCAGGAGGTTTGGAGCACTTTTTCGCGAACTGCTTAGTACAAAATTTTCCCACCACAGATCTGGTCCCTTCTTTGGGTACCTCTAGGATTTTTCCCAATAGTTCCTCATTCAGATGCATGCTTTTATTTCCCACTAGGGTGTTAAGATTACCATCCTCTGCAAAGTTCACATTGCAGTAGAATTCGCGGAATTGTTCTTCATGTAGGCTTGGAGATTTGGTCATGAACAAGTGAGTCCATCATTGAATCTCCACAAGGTCCGCTAAGAAGTCCATTCCTGGCTTTGTGATGATTTCAGGATCAGACACCCTTCCTCCTAGGACCTTCTACAGTCGCAGATTATCAACAATTGTTTGTTTGCTAGCTTCCTTGTCATCCTTATTTCTTTTGGTACCGGGTCCTGTTCAGATTTATGCTTAAGAACATGAGATGATTCCTTTTTTCTCTTTGATGGTTCCTTTTTCCTTTGTGGTTCCTTTCCCTTTCCCTTTCCTTTTGCTGTAGTGTCATCCTTCTTGACTTGAGATGTTCTGGATTTTGACTTTTCTTTGTTCTTGCCTCGCTTCCCTGTCCTTTTTTGTGCAGTGATGTCGTCATCCACAAACTCATTTTTAGAAAGCTCGTTAGAGACTTCCACTACATCCTCAGTAGGGAACTCGATTACAACCTCTTTAGACCTTCTTCTCCTTCTATTATATGCAATGTTAATTTCACTTAACTTTATAGCATCTCCCATAAGTTTTTGGGAAGTTTCTCTAGTAAATGACTTCCTTTTTTGTGTCTCTTCTGTGACCTTTTCTTTTCCTTTCGTGGTGACAAGGACCATTCTCCTTTGTACTGCCCACTTGAGAGGAATGTTGTCCTCGTCGGTGTCACTTGAATCAGTTGACGGAGCAACTCTAACCTCAGGTGTTTGGTCAAATACTGGTTCAGAATCTCCAAGAAGATCATCTATGAAACTACTTCCTTCTTCGTTTCTCACCCCTTCTCTCATCTGTGCTAGGCTTTTGATAGTCATGCTCTCACTAGCGGCGAGAATGTTAGACTCAAATGACTTACTCTTTGGAAGATCCCCCTCAAAGATAACATAGTTAGATAAGGACCAAGTTTATACGAGGGTGTAGGGTTGTTAAGGTCTATAGGAGACTGATGGGAAGATGACTAACTTCAGTAATGTTGACCGGAGAGGTGGTCGACATTTTTGTTGGAGAGGGAGCAACAGATGATGTGTAGAAGGCGACTGGATCTATTTTATTTAGAGGGTCCATTATTTTCTTAGAAGAAGATGGTGATGGAGACATCTTGGAGAGAAGAAGAGAGAGAGAACAATGACAAAGATTAGGGTTTTGTTTAAGACTTGAGAAGAGAGAGTTTGAAAAGTGAAGAAAAAGAATGGAGGGAAGAAGTATAAAAATAAAGGAAGGGTCGTGTTAGGTCCCTCAGTAGACGTGTCACTTGGACTTAAAGCGATTGGACAACGATCAAAATGCTCGATGACTGACATATGGAGATCTCAATAGTTCTCATTTGACAGTTTAAGCATAATGTAGAGAATGCTAACCTTTAGGCAGGACCGGGTCCCTATCTACAAGTGGAGACATTTGATCCCTGAATAGTTCTGATAATTTTACTCCTGCGAATTCTCATGAGTGTATACCTATAGCAAGTACAAGGTTGATCTTACTAAAACAAAACATTACAAATAAGGAGGATACTTTCCCTTCTGATCATAGCCAAAGGAGATTGAATGCCTTTGGATGGAATCAGTTTAATTCATGTTCATCATCCCCAACTTCAGCCTGTTACTCTCAAATGATCTTTGCTGAGGGATTTTGTGCAAATGTCTGCAATTTGATCTTCAGTTCTGCAGTAATGCATGCTTATTTCCCTTTTTCATCATTGTCTCTTAAGAAGTGATGTCTGATATCAATGTGTTTTGTTCTCTTGTGCTGAACTGGATTCTTTTCCATGTTGACTGCACTGGTGTTGTCACACATGAGTGGAATGGTATGAATGAGTACTCCAAAATCTTCAAGTTGTTGCTTTATCCATAGTAATTGTGCACAACATGATGCAACAAGTGTAATGGTAGATCCTCAAGAGATTGAAGCGGTTAGGAATTGGGTTAGGCCTAGCTTTGACAGAAGTTAAGAGTTTTGTGGGACTCACTAGCTATTATCGTTGATTTGTTAAGAATTTTACTTCAATGGCTACGTACTAGACTAATTTGACCAAAAAGTAGATACCATTTGACTGGACTGAAAAATGTGAGGAGAGCTTTCAAAAGTTCAAGACTCTGTTGACCATCGCGCCCATTCTAGCATTACCGGTGGAAGGTAATGACTTTATAGTTTATTGTGATGCTTCTCATTATGGATTGGGCGCTGTGTTAATGCAGGATAAGAATGTTATAGCCTATGCATCGCGCCAATTGAAGGTGCATGAGAGAAATTATCCAACCCATGATTTGGAGTTAGTGAAGGTAGTATTTGCTCTTAAGATCTGGCGGCATTATCTTTGTGGTGTTAAGTGAGTAGTGTTTACTGATCATCGTAATTTGCAGCATGTGTTCACTCAAAAGGATCTGAATTTGAGACAACGAAGATGGATGGAGTTACTCAAGGATTATAATGTGACCATTCAATACCATCCGGGTAAGGCTAATGTTGTGGCATATGCGTTGAGTTGAAAGGAGGTAAGTATGTGTAGCTTAGCTTACTAGAGTGTAGCCAAGTGACCCTTGGCCAAATAAATTTAGACCTTAGAGTCTAAGTTCATGCAGTTGGGCATCTATGAAAGAGGCGGGGTTTTAGCTAGCATTGAATTTAAGGCCACATTCATTGAGGAGATGAAGGCCAAACAATTTGAGGATGAAAATTTGAACGAACTCAAGGAGAAGATGGTGAATGGTAAGGCATAAGAGACCACTTTTGATGCGGATGGTGTACTCAGTGTTAAGGGGAGAATTTGTGTTCCTCGAGTTATGACTTGATTTAAAAATTGTTGGCAGAATCTCATGGTTCGTGATATTCTATTCATCTGGGTGTGACCAAGATGTATAGATATCTGAAATGAAATTATTAGTGGTCGGGCATGAAGAAAGACATAGCAAAGTTTGTGGCTAAGTGTCAAAATTGTCAACAAGTGAAATATGAACATCAAAGGCCTGCAGATTTACTTCAAAGAATGCCAATTCCGGAGTGGAAGTGGGAAAGAATAGCTATAGATTTTGTGGTTGGTCTTCCCAAGTCTTTGGAGAAGTTTGATTCTATTTAGGTAATGGTTGATAGATTGACCAAGTCAGCCCATTTTATTTCTGTAAGAACAGATTATAACCCTGAACATTTGTCTATGGTGTATGTTAAAGAGATAGTGAGGTTGCATGGGGTGCCCCTTTCTATCATCTCAGATTGTGGTACCCAATTCACTTCCAAGGTTTAGAGGAAATTGCATGATGAATTGGGCACACAACTCACTTTTACTACAACCTTTCATCCACAGAAGGATGGACAATCTGCGAGGACTATTAAAGTATTGGAAGACATATTGAGAGCATGTGTGATTGATTTTGGAGGGCATTGGGATAAATTCATACCTTTGTGTGAGTTCTCTTATAACAATAGGTATCAGTCTAGCATTGATATGGCACCATTTGAGGCATTATATGGGAGGGGTTATAGATCACCCATAGGTTGGTTTGAGGCTGGAAATGTGAAACCTTTAGGTGTTGATTTAGTGAAGGATGCTTAAGATAAGGTGAGGAGTATTCAAGCTAAACTTCTAGCAGCCCAAAGTAAACAGAAGAAGTATGCGGATCATAAAGTAAGAGACATAGAATTTTAGACTAATGAAAACGTTCTTCGTAAGGTATCACCCTTGAAAGGGGTGATGCGATTTGGCAAGAAGAGTAAGCTAAGTCCTAGATACATTGGTCCATTTGAGGTTCTTGAATGTGTAGGGCCAGTGGCGTATAGATTGGCTCTACCCCCTAACCTATCTGGTGTTCATCCGGTATTTCATGTGTCTATGTTAAAGAGATATCATGGTGACAAAGATTATATCATTAAGTGGGACTCAATTGTGCTACACAAAAACCTCTAATATGAGGAGGAACCGATTGTTATTCTTGATCGTGATGTGCATAAGTTGAGGACCAAGGAGATTAAGTACGTGAAAGTTCAATGAAAGCATCGCCCAGTTAAGAAAGCTACTTGGGAAGTCGAGAGGGGCATGCGAGACAAGTATCCCTAATTGTTCATCGAATTAGGTATAACGTCATTTTTTCCTTAGCCTACTTTCCCTAAGTTTAGTCACTCGGCGATGAGTGATGGGTAAATTGGTATCTATTGTAACGACTGGGTTTCATCGTTATAGAAATGCCAACGGAGGAAAAATTGGGTCCGGAAAAACTTTTTTGTAGTACTTGTTTTCCCAATATTGTCCAGAGTCCTTTAGGTGTGGGGAAATCTGGCAACAATCAGTTGGAGTAATTATGCTTTTGATTGCAAGAGCGGTTGGATAACTTGTTAGGGAATCCGTACGACTTTATGGAATTGAATTTGGGCGAGTAGAACTCCCGAAATCGATCTTAGCGTGAGGGGTATTTTCTGATCATCGTGGGTTAGAGGTGTGTAGTGAAATGGGATTTTGGAATTTCTTCAATTGACTCTCTGGTTTCGTTTGTACCGCTTTGGCGGGAGACTGAACGCACTAGCGGTGTCGCTACAATGGGATATGTGGTGTTGTGGCGGGTACGACGGGACTTAAAATCGTAGAAAATGATGGATAGCTCTCTGGTTTGAAAGTGCCACTCTGGCGGGACTTGATGTCGCTCTAGCACCGCCGCTACAGCAGGATGCGTGCCGTTGTGGCGGGCCAGATGCGACTTAATGTCGTTAATAAACCCCTAAATGACCTTATTTAATACTTTTTGACTTTTAGAGCTAAGGAACGAACCCCAGGCGATTTCTACTTGTTTTTCACCATTCTTGAGGCTGAAGGTAAGCTTGTAACTCCCTGAATCCATTTTCGATCTGTAGAACATAATAAAATGGGTGAATATTGATTAGGGAGGGTTTTTTTTTATATAGATTTTATGGTGAAAACAACCCTAATTTGGGCAATTATGATCATGGGTTTGATCTAGGGTTCATAAAATTGTTAGTAATTCGGGTAATTAGCGATTGTTTTTTGATTCCCATGTTGTTGTGATTGTTTGTAGACCCAGAACAAGCGGAACGAATCCGAAAAGGGAAGGATCAAGTTTCTTAG
The DNA here is from genome assembly GCA_029007595.1 of Solanum commersonii. NCBI lineage: Eukaryota > Viridiplantae > Streptophyta > Magnoliopsida > Solanales > Solanaceae > Solanum > Solanum commersonii. The sequence continues at coordinate 1,015,197 of JAJTWQ010000055.1, read as the reverse complement.
GGTTTCAAGCTTGTTTCAAGGTAGGTCATGATTGTGATTCTATGTCTGTGTGATGTATGCTTGTTCTTGCTTCATTATGATACTTGTGTATGTATGAATGCTACAATGTTGATCAAACTTGTTGTAAATGAGATATATGAATATCATTACCATGAAATCATGATGTAAATGTATGATCTTGATGATGTTCTTGTGGTTGTGATTGTGGTGTGTGAATGGAATCAGTTGCGACGTTTCGACATAACTAACTTGAATCAGTTTCCACGTTCCGGCATAAAATTGGGATCAATTGCCACATTCCGGCATAAATATGGGATCGGTTGCCACGTTTCGACATGCTAACTATTTGGGTTTAGGTTTCATGAGAGGACCGATGATTTGTGATAAATGTATATTGATGAGCATGTTGATAATATTGTAGATGTTGATATATATGCATGTGATTATAATGTTGTTTGACTTGTTTATCTTACACTAGTGGGATAGCAACGTGATCCTACCAGTATACTATGGTTGTGTACTGATTCTACAGTTGCTCATATTTTTGTTGAGTACAGGGCATCTTCATGCGACTATTGACAGACTTCGCTTAGAAGATCAGTGATCGTTGCTTCGAATTCAAGGGTGAGCCAATTATTTCGGGCTGCCATGCGACTCTCTTTCGTCTATGACCATCATTAACTCTTGAAATGTTTTCAAAAGGCAGTATATTGTTTGCTTAAAGAAGTTGAAGTGAGGAACTTGCCAAAGTTTTTTTATTCTGAAGGTTGATTCATAAAAAGAGGTAGAAAGAAGTATATTTCGTCAAAACTTTTCTACACACACGAGCTCCCAAGAATGGTTATATCATCATGCAGCATATGTATTCAAGTAATACCATGGTTGACCTATTCGCCAAGTCTCTACCAACTACAACTTTCGAGAAGATGGTGCACAAGCTTAGAATGAGAAGATTCATATTTTTGGACTGGTTTTCACATCAGGGGGAGTTAATACGTGATGTATTCTTTTTCCCTTACAAGGTTTTTTGTCACGACTCAAGCCTGGGTGAGACAGAACGACACTCGGTGCCTTAACTTGATACCTTACATGACCGAGCGGACCACTTATTTGAACATACCTACAAGGGATAGAAGCAAATGATACTAAGTAATGCCTTGATCATCAACTAGCATGAGAAGATTAGTGCATATGTTATATTAGTTGACCCATAGGAAAGTATGGCAGACATAACTCTAAATATATGAACCTGATTTTGACATAGTCTATGAAACCTCTAACATATTACATGATCCATAAATATGTCTAGACAAGGCCTCGGTGTACCTTAAGCCATCTATGTAAATCATACGAAAAAGATAAGGCCCTTAGTGGAATTGGGTATCACTAACTATATCTGGAAATCTGAAAGGTGTTCCCACCAAGAAACGTCCCATCTAAAACGTGTGTACCTACAGTGTGAGTGCAGCGGCCCCTACATAATAAAAAAAGATGTGAGTAGATATGAAATTTGTACTCGTATGTAAGGTGGATTGAATAACACGATAGTTACTGAAAATCATATATGAGAACACAACATATCAGGGTAGCAACACTAGGAAACTGGAAACATACTACAGATCTATTGAAACAATTTATGATCATTTAAGTTGAAGTACCTCTTCTTGGCCAAGAGGATAACACATATACATGTATCAAAACCATATGAATCGGCATAAAATGAGACATAATTAAATTCCCTTTTATTTTAAAAAAATATCTCTATTTCCTCATGATACTTTATTATAACGTATGTATCACTTAAGTAAGTAAGCAATGAGGGGATAATAGTAGAAGAACTAATAAGCTCCCAAACAGAACTATGTAGTACCATGATTTAGACATTCCTTTATGGTGTTAATCCACAATTTAGGCATTTAATAGAGCTAATATTAGCAGCAAACCAACAAGCTTGGATCACTTAAACTTACCAAAACAATAGGCGAGCAACATGCTCGTAACCTCTCTACTAATGGGTGTTCTTTTCACACATTCCCTTCTCACATGTTTACACAACTTACGGCATTCTCATGAGGTCTCCTTGCACTCCCCGAGCTTCAAAACACCCAAAAAAATATAAATAGACACATAATGGGTAGCAAGCCTGCACAACCCTCAATTTAAATGGTACATCACTACACCCTTTGTTTCTTCCCTGAAAACACATCACACAACTTTCTATTAAGGCCACCCAACACTATAAATTATAATATAAAATATACAGATATATTACATTACAATATTATGTCGAACACCTAGCGGGCATAAAGCTCCACCATTTTCAAAAATGGTGTTTCAACACCCAACTATCCCATACTTACAAAACAACACTTTTACTACTAGACCTAGGTATAAAACAAGGAATGTCACAACCATATGAATCCAACTAGCCACCCAATACTGCTCCAAGCTTCACAACATTGGACAGCCACAAAACTTTTATTATATTCACTAAAGCTTGGACTCATGAATTCCTATCATATTACCATAATTTCATGAAAATGTAATAAATCTCACCCAATCTGATATATATATATACTAGTTTTGACGCACGTGCGTTGCATGTGAAAATCAAACCATGTACCACAGTATTTTTAAAAATAATATGAATATTGCTAAATAAAAAATTAGTCACTCTTAAAATCTCTTAGTTACACCTCTTCAATAAACTTTCTACTCCCTTCCCCATAGTGCACTACTTTGTTATTATTGTTTTGTAGTTGTTCTTACATTTAATATAATATACTATAAATAAAAATTGATATCAAATATAGAAGATATACTTAATTGGATGTTTTAGCTGGAGTATTAGATTAATTTAGCATTCATGTTATGGAGTGTTCTAATTTCACTGAACTTTGAGATTGTCAATGTTTGTAAATCAAACTTGAGGTTTTAAGAAGAGAAGAATAGAAAACATAAAAAAGCGTAGTTTAAAAATGTGAGAAAACCCCTCCATTTATAGTTAAAAATGTGTAGTATTAGTATGTGCATATTGTTTCTTATCATAAAAATATAGAAGATACACTAAATTGAGTGTTTTAAGAATAATAATAATAATAATAATAATAATAATATTTTTTTAAATGTACTTTAAAAATTTGATGAAGCCCCTTTTTTTTTACAACGAACAAAGGGTAGTGTATGAAAAACTGCTTGTGGTGCCTTATCAAAAATAAGTCATAACACTTTAGAAAAGTCACAACCCTTCAGAAAGGTCAAAACTCTTTGAAAAAGTCACAACTCTTCGAAGTTGCAACCTTACGGAAAAGTCACAACTCTTCGAAAAAGTTGCAACCCTTCAAAAAGGACACAACTCATCAGAAAAGTTACAACTCTTCGAAAATATCACAACCCTTCAATGTGAAAGGTTCTCTGTCTTTAATATAATATAATACACATAAATAAATATAATATAATATAAAATATAGAAGATATACTACATTTGGTGTTTTAAGTTGGGGGTATTATAATAATTTAACATTTAAGTTATTAATTCATTCTTTTAAGGTAGTATAGATAAAAAAAAGAGAGGATAGATATAGATTGTTCTAATTTTAATTTGATATGAAATTTTAAAAATAAAAGAAGACTTTTAATTTAAGGATCATATGTCGAATATATAAGAATGTCTTTTAACTTTGTGGTCTTAAAGATCCGTCCTCACCCTAAGAAAAAAAGAACATTCTGTATTAAACTAAATAAAAACAAAAGTACAACAAATAAATTATAAACGAAATATAGATTAAAAAAAGGATAGATATAGATTGTTCTAATTTTAATTTGATATGAAATTTTAAAAAATAAAGAAGACTTTTAATTTAAGGATCATATGTAGAATACATAAGAATGTCTTTTAACTTTGTGGTCTTAAAGATCCGTCCTCACCCCAAGAAAAAAAGAACATTCTATATTAAACTGAATAAAAACAAAAGTGCAACAAATAAATTAAAAACGAAAGAGTACTTATTAAATGTAGGATTTTTCAAACAAGTTTTTGATCAAATACTTTTTCTCCAACAGTTCGAGACATTTGAGATTCTGAACACCAAGTTGTAGTTTGTGCAACGAAAAATCATTGAACTTTTTGTCAAGTAAGAGTTCCTTCAAAAGTATATTTTATGGCTATGAAAATGAGTGCATATTAATTATCACGATGATCTTCTCGTTTGATGTTGAGTTATTTCATTCTCCTTTTTGCATCAATTTTTTATTGATATATCTAATTTACCCAAAAAAAAATATTGTAATTACATAATCGAACAACTCTCACAATCTTCCTTGTTCTAAGTAGAAGAATAAAAAACTTGCAAAATTCATGGTTTAAAAGTGTGAGAAACCCCCTCTATTTATAGACAACAAAGGATAGTATGAAAATGTGCTTATCGTGTCTTTTCACATAAGTCACAACCCTTCAGAAAAATCACAAATTTTCGGAAATGTCACAACTCATTGAAAAAGTCACAACTCTATAAAAATAATTCAAACCTTTCGGAAAAGTCACTTCCCATCAATGAGAAAAGGTGTCTGCTTTTAATATAATATAGTGTATATAAATATAATATTAAATATAGAATATATAATAAATTAGGTGTTTTAAGTTGGGAGTATTATAGTAATTTAACATTCAAGTTAGGGAGTTCATGTTCTTAAGGTATTATATATATATGGAGATGAAATGGGGTAGCAAGATTACCTAAATTTTGCAAATTTAGACCTTGACTGCTTCAAACTTGGCTTTCAAAGAAGAGGATTTCTTCAAGAATCCTACATGCATATAATTTGAGGCAGATGCTTGAAGTTGAGAGGTGAAGAGATAAACCATTTGAGAAATCATTGAATGTGTGTGTATGCAAATAATGACAAAACATCAACCAAGTCTTTGGCTTAATAGAATCTCGACCGCCTCGCTTTTTCTTGTTTATTCTGGGCCACAAAAATGGCTAAGTAGGTGATCCACCTACTTGGCCCTTTGAGTTGGTCAAGGAGTCCAAGTAGGTGATGCTCCTACTTGGTATTTTTGGCTAGGGATTAAGACTTAGTAGGTGAAGCACATAGGTCAAGCACACCGGTGAAGCTAGTGGGTCATTTACTTGATTCAATTTGTCATATCTTCCCAAATCATTCATTTTAACCTTATCTTAGCTAATTGTATATATATATTTTAACCCTTGGTCTTTAGGCTTCGATTACGACCTCATTCTCCGAAATAATAATAGGTTTGTCGATGTGAACTTAGTCATACACACGATGGGGAACATGGCGTTGTTACATGTTTTGTCCCTTTGGATTTGTCTTGTAAGGTTTATAATGAGCATCCACAATGCGTATTATTAGATAGGCGGAACCCATCAACAACCCCTTAAAGTTTGCATTAATTTTCACTTAGACACCTCAAGTAGGCTTTGTTCATTTTAAACACCTCAGGTAGGGTTTCGCTATGTCATTTTGACCCTTTTCTGACAATCAGCTAAAATTACAAAGTGTGTGTAATACACTTTTGGTTGACATGACATGATGACTAATTAGAAGTTGACATGTGTCACTTGAGTGTAAAATATATTAATTTTAAAATAAATTATTAAAAAAAAACTAAGTTTCAATAAAATAAATAAATAAAGTTACCTATTTTCTACCACTCCCACCCCCACCTTATATCACCCCGCCCCCATCCCATCAACCTTACTTTCGTCACTGTTGCTTCCCCAACCCTCCCATCATTTTTTGGTTATTCTTCCATTTTTTTTTATAAAAAAAAAAAATCATTAGATTTTAATTCATTCTTCTTTTACTTTTTCTTTGTAAATTTGATTTTTGAGAACCATTTATCAATAGTGAGGTGAGGTTCTGACAAACATGACATTTTTGTTCTAATAAATGTTTTCAAAATTAGTGTGAGGAATCCTACTTAGGGACCAAGTCAGTTGTTCCCTATAAATAAAGAGGTTTTCCTTCATTGTAAATCAGATATGTGAATCCCTAAATATCATTCAAGAGGAATAAAAAGCCTTCTCTTTTCTCCCTACATCATTCTTCTCAGTGTTTTATATAGTTTTGTAACATAAAATAAATTTTATCCTACTTTTACAAGATGCTAAATATACGGATCCAATTACCTACTACTATCATTTTGAATTTAAAATTTGAGCACAATTAAATAAATAACAGGCGGAAAAACTATAATAGTTTTTTTTAGGATTTCTTTTTTCAATTTTTAAGAGATCAAATTGTGCACCAAAACTAACAAATCATTGGGACAAGTATAAATTATAATGAATCTGATATCAGACATTGTTAAGGCATTTAGTGGGTCAGCAAATATCAAGAAACTGCAACAACTTTTACCTCAGTTAGATAGCCAAGACAGGATGCTGAAAAAAAATAATACAGAGTTACACATCATCAACAAACTGTAATCGGAGGACAAAGGAATTAAATAGTTAAAATCAGTAAATTCCTGGGCAGGTATGTCCGATTGAAGGTAAAGCTCACATTAATTCAGAGTCCGTGATATATATCTTTTACTTTTTTTTTTAATCAAATTTATTTTCCAGTTATAGCTGGTAATGCACATAATGTTAAGATATGTCAGATTGTTTCCTGTTCATAAGCTTCAAAGCTATTTTGCTAGAAATTGATTTACTCTTATGTATGCAAATTTCTTAATTAACTGGTTTACTTTCTCACTTCATAATGACGTTATGATGCTTATTATATCCCAACAGTCTCATCGATTTGCTGTGTATGCATGTTAGACTAGAAAGGTTGAGTCTTATTACGTTTGGGAACTAAAACAACCATTTGATCATCAGTTAAAACTAAGGACTTGTCTGTTTTGATTAAATGGAAAAAAATAGCCCATTGTCATTAAAGTATTACTTTATCCGTTTCACTTTATTTGTCATATATTCCTTTTTTATCCCTTTCAAAATGAGATTAGGCTGGACCTGAGTAGCGTTCTAATTAAAGGTTCGATAGAACACACTAACTAGCCAAAAGCTTTGTATGGCAAGATAGTAACTTCTATTTTTGTTTCTATCTTTGGCTAAATAAACTCAAAATTTGAATTCGTCTATCAGAACCTGAAGCATTACATCAAAAAGACTATTCTATGAGTTCAAATTACTCAGTTGTTTTCTTCTCCTGCTACTAGCCATTACAGGAAGTAAATCTGCAGAGCCAATCAACCATAGCTGGACCGACAACTACTAGCTGAACTTCTATCACCTCTACTCAAAAAGTCTTCAATCTTCCAGCTTCGTCTTCTTTTCATTCACAGAACTTCCATGTGAGTCGTCGTGCAATGCATCCATAAATTCTTCATCTCGTGAACATGCCTATTTTATTTCCATGTCCTTCAATTGATCTTTACAATAAACCTGATTTGCTAATTTAAAAAAAACCCACAGTTAGTAGGTGTTTGAACAATATTTGATCGAAGTTGAAAAGAGACAAGTAGTCGGAGTTAAAGATGAGCTTTCGGATGGTGTTTTTAAACATATATTTTACTTTCAAAAAAAAGAAAGTTGAATTTGTGTGAGTGAACAACAATAAACTCACTGAATTCCTACAAGTAAGGTCTGGGGAGTGTATAGAAATATTACCCCTTAAAGATAGAGTAGTTGTTTTTTGTAGAACCTCAGCTTAAGGCAAAAATCATTACATGCAAATACTTAAATAAACAACAACAACAATAACAATATACTGAACATAAGTATTTGCAAATAGTAGAATATTGTGTAGAGGAGCAGTAAACTTTCTATATTAAGTAAGGAAATAACACAGATTCTTGAATAAATAGAAGTAGAAGATGAATTTACCAGGGGAATCATTATCCTCATTCTTGTTGAGTTTGGGCTTCAGAGATGTCTCATCTGCAACATCATTTGATTCACCAACATCGGAAGTTGTGGGGATAATCAGATTTACGAAGGGCCTGTGGATTTGAATGTACTCTGAAAACCACAGAGTGCCTCTTTTTGCATAAAACATTATATATGCTTTATCTGCCAAAATAAGATCTTCTTAAACACAAACAACCTATGACAATCAAACAAACTATCAAGTTAGTTACCGTAAAAATAGAAACTTTTCTAACAAAATAAGGAAATTCTACTATTCTCCATACCTTCTCGTCATCAAATCTGTACCATTTATTTGGAGCACAACGAATGAAGCTGTAATAGTGTCTTGAAGAGATTAAATATTCGGAATGCACTATAGTTGCGTAGAGATCGTATTTCATTTCTTCCTGTTGAGGAAAGGAAAATTTTGAAACAACATCATGTAACTGCTAACAAATGATAAAATGTAGTATAATTCCAAATGCAGATACTCACATTATTGATTTCGTTGGTATAAAGAAGCATGTCTAATTCCAGCGGAAACGAAACATGCTTGTCCACCTTCTGAACAACTAATCCGCTATTTTTGAATCTCTACAAATGAAGGGCAGCAACAGAAGGGGAACGATTGACAAGGAGTTGCTTCTCAAATGGCCCCTGTGTCTTGCATCTTTCACAAAAAGACTCAATTTTCTCAATTTTAGTAAAAGACTCCAGTACTGTTGGTACACTATCAACGTACTCAATCTCCAAGCTTTGGTCGATTAGAGGCTTGCGTGTGACAGATAAATGACCACAATTGCAACAACGGAGCTGAAAATTGAGAAAAACAGACTAATAATATAAATTTGTATTTACAAGTGGGGTCTATAGAGGATATAGTATACAAAGACCTTACCCTACCTTGGGAGGTAGGGAGGATGTCTCTGATAAAAACTCAGCTCAACTAAAAGTATTACAAAGCCGTTCAAAAAACAAAACACCAAGAGTAAATAAACTAAGATAAAATACAAAGAACAAACATGCAAAATGGTTACGTTGCTCACAAGGCGACCACCAAAGGTCTCCTTAACAATGTTGTCTTTTGTCTCTAAATTGTTACAACAACTTTCAAGTTGATTGAGAAAGCACTGTAGGAATTCATGTGCATCTTCTTGTTGCTTCCAATTGAACTAAGATGAAAAATCTGATATTTTCACAAAGTTAAAGAACAAAAAGAAATATAAGTACATACTTTGCAGAAAACACGCAATCACAAAAAAGTTGTATGACATCAACAAGCTGATGAACAAACTATAATTGATACTACTATAACAAAAGGGTATCATTCATTTTACGGTTGTCCTCGATGAGTTTTTTCTACATTGAAAATGATTACAAATATAAATATGCTCTACAAAGCAAACTAAATGTTGTTTATGGATATAATTAAATGTATTGTGTAAAGAAAACTAAAATAAACTTCATAAGGAAATAAATAAATGACAAAGGTCTGGATATAATGATATGCGAAAAGATACTTTTCAATTGGCTGACAAGTTTATCTGGCGTGAGAAAATGCCTCCCATAAAACATCGAAAAGTAAATAAGCTCTTGGATAATGCACACGACACAAAATCCGTTCACGTAAGCTGCAACAAGAAATGATGATAAGCTTAGATAAAAGCCACTAAAAATATATCAAAACAAAAGAAATATTCTAAGTTGATCTGTACTTTGACATAGAGATACATGATCAATCGATGTAAGGAGTTAAAGCAAAACCACGATGTGCATTAATGATTGCACAACCGCATTCAAAAAGCATGTGTTATCTAAGTTACACATGCCAATGCCCTAAAAAGAGCCAATCACATAAGCACTAGAAGCAACAATGAGTTAATAGCTAGAATACACACAAGAAACATATAGTAGAATTAAAAGCTTTCTCATATATAATCCCACAAGGTAGTGTGTACGTAGAGCTTATCCTTAGATTATGATAGTAGAGAGGTTATTTTGAAACATCTCGCAAATCGAAATATCTAGGAAGAAGTTAAGAATTGGAAATAGCCATTTTTTTTGGAAAGAATATAAAAAAATATGGAAATTTGTTAAGTATTTTACGTTAGGTTTTTGGTTAAGTTCAAACGACCATAACTCCTAGATCCAGATGAGTTAGGTGTGGTTCCAAATATCGTAGGAAAGATTTTGGAATAATCTTTCCAACGCCGTTGAGTTTGTGCAATTCTGAGTTTGTATGAGTGAGTCATGACCATTTGAAGTTGGGCTGTTCAAATAAGGAAAGTCTAAAACCGGATTTTGGAAGGGTATTTTAGTATTTTCCTTACCTAATTATTTTAATCCATTTTTAGGAGTTTAATTGGGGTCAAATAAGATTATAGTCAGTTTAGAAAAGCTTAAGTTCACACTAGGGCTTGGAGAAAAGAGAAAAGAGGAGAAAGGAGAAGAAAAATCAAGAATCGACAAGAACGTTCGAGTTTGGTTGTGGATTTTGCCGAGGATTCAATACTACGAGGTATGTGAGATCACATAGTGTTGGCTTAGATCACCCACGCGCCAAACTTGTTTAATTCAACGTGATTTTCATCCTAAAAGATTGAGAATTTAATGTTCTTGAGTTGTGTTCTTTAATTGTTTTCATTCTTGAACTTATATGGGATTGATGGGTTTTTCTTGATATGTTTTAGCAATGTTAAGAGTTTTTTTGAGTTAGATTCTAGTGTACATGTTTTGGGTATCTGAATCTAAGAAGATATATGAGAAAAGGAATTGGATTTAATCGAATTAAAGTCTGAAATCGAGAAGAAAAATTTGTTAGATTCATCTGGGGAGGGTCTGGAGCGGCGCACCCCATCTGCGCCAGGGAGGCTGGGATGGCACGCCTGCTATGCGCTAGAAATGAACCCCAGTAACATAGGGGCTGGTGTGGCGTGCCAGGGACACGCCCGGGTCATTTACCCCCACTCGTTTTTTGACATTTAGCCCGTTTAAGTGCTTCTCAAGTGTACTAACACTTCCTATTGATTCTAACTAATCTAAATGATTTCTAAACACTTAGAATCATCCATAAACTTGAATCATAACCTTGAATCCATAAATTCAAATTCAAAGAAAGTTAAGAGCTAAGTCTAGAAAGTTCATAGAGTCTTTCCAAGAAGTCTTTTACAAATGTTTTAATCTTGTTTTAAGACTTAAAGTTCCAGTTGAGTAAAGAGTAAGAGTAAAGTTCATTTCTTCAAATATTATACGGGAATTATGTATTTCCAAGAAGAGCTTTTAAGCTAAGTTTTGAGTAATTATCTCAAACCAAAGAAAGAAGTTTTGATTTAAAAACATATGAGCTAAGTATATTTTTGGGAGTAGTATTGAGCACCGATTTGGGGATGCGAGTTCATATTAACTCAAGTCTCCATAAACCAAGTAGCCATTATGGCTAGTAAAGGGTAATACTTTTTAGATTATTCCTTAAGTGCTTTTTAGAATAGACTAGTGGATCCACTTAGTTAAGGCGTTCTATATGATGGCAAAGTATATGATAGTTCTGGCAGCATGGTCAAGACGGTGTATCACCACTAAGGCTCATAGTGGTGGTTGTCGATTAGAGAAACTCCCACAGAAACTATATTACTTCAATATATGAGTACATTTGAGTTTGTTACTGCTTTTATTTAACGAACTAAGTTGCTTTCTACTGTTTTAAAATTTTTCTATAGATTGCATGTGTATTGTTGCTTTACATTGAGTTAAGTTATTCTTTAGTTGAGTAAAGCCCATGTAAGTGTTCTTTTAGATTCCTTCAAGTTTTTGTTATGTTTTGTTTTTACCTCGCATACTCGTACATTTAATGTACTGATGTCATTTGTCTTGCATCTTATTATGATGCAAACACAGGTAACTAGGATCATCATCCAGCACATCATTGATCCAGTCAAGCATTTAGATTCAGTTAGTGAGCCTCCTTGCTTTTTGGAGGGCTCCTTTGTTAGCATTTCTTTTTTAGTATTTCATTTGTTAGAATGATCGGGGTCTTGCCCCCAACATCCATCTCAGTTGTTCTAGAGGATTCATATATAGTTAGATGTTAGTTCTTTAGTCTTATCATTTTCATTATCTTATGTTGAGACTTGAGTTTGCCTAATTAGCTAGTTGAATGTTTTCTTTATAACATTCTAAGTTTTATATGAGTTATCTTTGATAAGTTAAGTCTTTTGCTGAGTAAGTAAGACAGGCCAAGGGTTCGTTCGGAGCCATCAATGGTTCTCAAGTGCCAGTCCCACTCTTGGTGTAGGCTCGGGGCATGATAAACTTGGTATCAGAGCTAGGTTCAAGAGTCCTAGGGAGTTTATGAAGTCGTGTTTGTAGAGTCCTAGTTATCTGTGTGAAGCGCGCCACATCTATAATTAGGAGGCAACAATATTTAGGAAAATATTCTCACCTCTTTCATATTCATTTCGTGTGTTAGAGTTTGATCTCTAAAAAGTTTCTTTCTAATTCTTGCTTGCGCATGCTTTTCAGTTAATCATGCCTCCACAAAGAGCTGTAGAGGTCATCCTACTAGGTGTAATGTTAGGATCAAGGGGTACCCAATGCACCTTGAAGTGCAACCCCAAGGAGAAGTTACTAATACTGAGTTCAAAGAAGCGATAAGGATGCTAATTCAAGCTTGACTAACCAGGTTGGGCAACAAAGAGGGACTCAACCAGAAGAGGTTGACACTTCGAGGATTCGTGAGTTCTTGAGGATAACCCTCCAAGTTTCACTGGTTCAACCACTACTGAGGATCTAGAGAACTTTATTGAGGAACTGAAAAAGGTATTTGATGTTGTGCACGTTGTCGATACTGAGCGAGTTGAACTAGTTTCATATCAATTGAAGAATGTTGCTAGGACTTGGTTTGACCAGTGGAAGAAGGGTAGAGCTGAGGGAGTACCACCTGCGAGTCAGGCATGTTTTGAGGAGGCCTTCTTGGAGCATTTCGTTCCCCGAGAACTTAAATAGGCTAAGGTACGAGATTTCCTTACCTTAAGCAAGGGTCACTAAGTGTTCATGAGTATGGGTTGAAGTTCACCCAACTATCCCGTTATGCTCCGAAGATGGTTGCGGATATAAGGAGTAGAATGAGTCTGTTTGTTGTTGGGTTGTCCCATCTATCAAGCAAAGAGAGTAGGGCAACGATGATTATTGGGGACATGTATATATCGAGGTTAATGGTATATGTGCAACATGTTGAGGAAGAGAAGTTGAGGGATAGTGAGGAGTTAAGAAACAAGAAGGCTAAGATAGGGAATGAGTCCGGGTAGCAGAAAAGTAATGTGAACCATTTGTCCTTTCAGCAAAGGCAAAAGGGGCCTGCTTCGTCATCTGCTAGTGCACCTACACCTAGAAACAAATGTAGGAATAATAGTCAGAATTCCCAGCACTTCATAGCTAGACCTGCACAGTTTCAAGGTAATGTGGCTCAAGGAGGTAATTGGGGTCCTGCATGTGTTAAGTGTGGTAGAACCCACCTGTTCAAGTGTCGTGATGGATCCACAGGTTGTTTCAAGTGTGGACAAGAGGATCACTTCATAAAAGAGTACCCTAAGAACCGGCAAGGTAGTGGAAATCAGGGCAATAGGGCCCAATCTTCATCAGTTGCTCCACCAGATATGGCTGCACCTAGAGGAGCTACTTTCGGTATTGGCGGAAGAGAAAACTTCCTTTATGCGATCACTAGTCTCCATAAGCAAGAGAACTCTCCAGATGTTGTCACTGGTATGATCAAAGTCTTTACTCTTGATGTTTATGCTTTGCTAGACCCAGGAGAAAGTTTATCTTTTGTAACTCCTTATGTTGGAAATAGGTTTGATGTTCTTTCTCAGAAACTCTGTGAACCCTTTTGTGTTTCTACACCTATTGGGGAGTCTATTCTAGCTGAGCGAGTATATCGTGATTGTGTAATTTCCATCAATCGCAAAAATACCATGGCTGATTTAATTGAGTTAAACATGGTAAACTTAGATGTCATTCTAGGTATGGACCAACTTCATGCCTGTTATGCCTCCATTGATTGTAGAACTCGAGTTGTTATGTTCTAAATTCCTAATGAGCCAGTCTTAGAATGGAAAAGCAGTTCAGCAGTGCCTAAGGGTCACTTTATTTCATACCTTAAGGCAATAAAGTTAGTTTTCAAGGGATGTGTCTATCACTTTGTCTGAGTTAATAACTCTAGTGTTGAGATACCTCATATTCATTCAGTTCTAATAGTAAAAGAGTTTCCAGATGTCTTTCCAGATGATCTTCCCAGAGTCCCTTCGGAGAGAGAAATAGACTTCGGTATAGACATTCTTCTAGTTACTCGTCCTATATCTATTCCACCATATAGAATTGCACCATCAGAGTTGAAAGAGCCTAAGGAACTGTTGAGAGATCTTCTTGATAAGGGTTTTTATTCGACCAAGTGTCTCACCTTGGGGCACTCCGGTCTTGTTTGTGAGAAAGAAGGATGGTTCCCTTAGGATGTGTATAGATTACCGCCAATTGAAGAAGGTTACCATCAAGAAAAAATATCCTCTTATGAGAATTGATGATCTTTTCGATTAACTTCAGGGTGCCACCTTGTTTCTCTAAGATAGATCTCAGATCTGGCTACCATTAATTAAGAATAAGGAAATGTGATATTCCAAAGACAACTTTCAGAACCCATTATGGTCATTATGAATTTCTGGTCATGTTCTTTGGTTTGACCAATGCGCCTGCAGCATTCATGGACCATATGAATAGGGTATTCAAACCTTATTTAGATGTTTGTTATTGTCTTCATTAATGACATACTAATCTATTTGAGGAATGAAGAAGATCATGCTAGTAATCTCAGAATAGTTCTCCAGACTTTCAAAGATAGAGGGTTGTATGCCAAGTTCTCTAAGTATGAGTTTTTTCTTGAGTCTGTGGCATTCTTAGGCTATATTTTGTCTGGAGAAGGAATTAAAGTTGATACTCAGCAAATAGAGGCAGTGCAGAATTGGCCTAGACCCATATCTCTAACTAATTTTAGAGTTCTTGGGTTTGGCTGGCTATTATAGAAGGTTTGTAGAGGGGTTCTCATCTATTTCATCCCCTTTGAACAAGCTAACTCTAAAAACAATTAAGTTTCAATAGTCTGAAGCTTGTGAGAAAAGCTTTCAAGAATTGGAAAAGAGGTTGACTACTGCACTAGTTTTGACCTTACCAGAAGGTACGCAAGGCTTTGTTGTCTATTGTGATGCGTCTAGAATTGGTTTGGGTTGTTTATTAATGCATAAAGGCAAGGTTATAACTTATGTATCCAGACAGTTGAAAGTTCATGAGAAGAATTACCCAACCCATGACTTAGAGTTGGCTGTTGTAGTATTTGCTTTGAAGATATGACATCACTATTTGTATGGTGTTCATGTAGATGTGTTCACTGATCACAAGAGTCTATAGTATGTGTTTAATCAGAAAGAGCTCAATCTCAGACAAAGGAGGTGGTTAGAATAACTCAAGGATTATGACATGAGTATTCTTTACCACCTAGGTAAGGCTAATGTCATTGTTGATGCCTTGAACAAGTTGTCTATGAGTAGTACCACCCACTTTGAGGAAGATAAGAAAGAACTAACAAAGGATGTGTACAGACTTGCACGCTTGGGATTTCGCCTAATGGATTCCACAAAAGGAGGAGTAGTGGTGATGAATGGGGCTTAATCTTCATTAGTGTCAAAAGTAAAAGAGAAGAAGGATCAAGATCCAATTTTGCTTGAATTGAAGGCAAATGTTCATAGAACAAGGGGGAGATGGTGTATTGAGGTATCAAGGTAGATTGTGTGTACCAAGGATGGATGAACTCCAAGAGAGGATCCTAGAGGAAGCGCATAGCTCCAGATATTCTATCCATCCTGGCTCCACAAAGATGTATCATGATTTGAGAGAAGTCTAGTGGTGGAGTAATATGAAGAAGGGCATTGCAGAATTTGTTGCTAAGTGTCCGAATTACCAATAAGTTAAAGTAGAGCATCAAAGGCCCGGTGGTTTGGCTCAAAATATAAAACTTCCGTAATAGAAGTGGGAGATGATCAATATGGACTTCATCACAGGTTTACCAAGGTCTCGCAGGCAACATGATTCTATTTGGGTAATTGTTGATAGAATGACAAAATCAGCCCACTTTTTGCCGATAAAGACTACCCATTTAGCAGAAAATTATACTGAGTTGCATCTTCAATAGGTGTTAAGACTTCATGGGGCTTCGGTGTCCATTATTTCAGACAAAGGTGCGCAATTTACTGCATAGTTTTGGAAGTCATTCCAAAAAGGCTTGGGTTCAAAGGTGAACTTAAGTACTGCCTTTCATCCTCAGATAGATGGGGAAGCAGAGCACACTATTTAGACCTTAGAGAATATGTTGAGGGTGTGCGTGATCAATTTAAAGGGGAATTGGGATTATCACCTACCTCTTATTGAGTTTGCTTACAACAATAGTTGCCACTCTAGCATCCAAATGGGTCCTTATGAAGATCTTTATGGGAGAAGGTGCATATCTCCTATTGGATGGTTGAAGTTGGTGAAGCTGGGTTGAAAGACCTGATTTAGTTCATCAAGCTATGGAGAAAGTGAAAGTGATTCAAGAGAGATTGAAAATGGCGCAGAGTCGTCAGAAATCCTACACTGATGTTAGGAGAAGGGAGTTAGAGTTGATTGGGTGTATTTAAAAGTTTCACCCATGAAGGGTGTTATGAGATTTGGTAAGAAGGGGAAGCGTAGTCCCCGGTATATTGTCCTTTATAGAATATCTAAGAGGGTTGGTAATGTAGCTTATAAGTTAGAGCTACCACAAGAGTCAGTAGCGGTTCATCCGGTATTTCACATCTCCATGTTAAAGAAGTGCATGGGAGATCCTTCACTTATCATACCAACTGAAGATATTGGGATCAATGATAGCTTATCTTATGAGGAGATTCCTATTCAGATTCTAGATCGCCAAGTTCTCAAGTTGAGGACAAAAGAGGTAGCATCAGTCAAGGTTCTTTGGAGGAACCAATTTGTTGAGGAAGCTACTTGGGTGGCTGAGGAAGATATGTAGAAGAGATATCCACATCTCTTTGAAACTGAAGACACTCCAGACCAAGGTAGTAATTCTCTTTTTAGTACTCTATAATTTATATACTTGATGTGTTAGATTTGCTTGTTGGGTGTTTGAACTAAATGATCGATATTACATCCTTAACCTAATAAGAGTAATCTCATTCGAGGACGAATGTTCCCAAGGGGGACTTATTGTAACATCTCGCAAATTGAAATAACTAGGAAGAAGTTAAGAATTGGAAAAAGCCATTTTTTGGAAAGAATATAAATAAATCTGGAAAGTTATTAAGTATGTTGAGTTGAGTTTTTGATCAAATTAAAATGACCATAACTCCTAGATCAAAATGAGTTAGGTATTGTTCCAGATATCGTAGCAAAGATCTTGGAATAATCTTTCCAACTCTGCCAAGTTTGCGCCATTTCGAGGTCGTATGAATGAGTTATGACCATTTGAAGTTGTGTTGTTCAAATAAGGAAAGTCTAAAATCGAATTTTAGAAGGGTATTTTAGTCTTTTCCTTACCTAATTATTTTAATCCATTTTTAGGAGTTTAATTGGGGTCAAATCATATTTTAAACAATTTAGAAAAGTTGAAGTTCACACTAGGGCTTGGAGAAAAGAGAAAAGAGAAAAGAGGAGAAAGTAGAAGAAAAATCAAGAATTGTCAAGAATGTTCGAGTTTGGTTGTGGATTTCGCCAAGGATTCAATCCTACGAGGTGTGTGAGATCACATAGCATTGGGTTAGCTCACCCATGCGCCAAACATATTTAATTCAGTGTGATTTTCGTCCTAAATGATTTAGAATTTGATGTTCTTGAATTGTTTTCATTCTTGAACCTTTATGGGATTTATGGGTTTTTCTTGAGATGTTTTAGCAATGTTAAGATTTGTTTTGAGTTAGATTCTTGTGTACGTGTTTTGGGTATTTGAATCTAAGAAGATATTGAGAAAAGGAATTGGGTTTAATCGAATTAAGGTCTGAAATCGAGAAGAAAAATTTGTCAGATTCATCTAGGGAAGGTATGGCGCGGTGCGGCCCATTTGCTCTAGGAGTCTTGGGTGGCGCGCTTGCAGTGTGCCAAGAAATGCACATCAGTAACTTAGGAGCTGGCACGGCATGCCAGGGACGCGCCCGGGTCATCTATCCCCACCCGTCTTTCGACGTTACGCCCGTTTAAGTCCTTCTAAAGTGTACTAACACTTCATGTTGATTCTAACTACTCTAAATGATTTCTAAACACTTAGAATCATCCATAAACTTGAATTATAACGTTGAATCCATAAATTCAAATTTGAGGAAAGTTAAGAGCCAAGTCTAGATAGTTCATAGAATATTTCCAAGAAGTCTTTTACAAATGTTTTAATCTTGTTTTAAGACTTAAAGTTCCAGTTGAGTAAAGGGTAAGAGTAAAGTTCATTTCTTCAAAGATTATACGGGAATTAAGTATTCCCAAGAGTTAAAAGGTTTTCACATTTGAACATGAAAGGGAAACACCGATTTCTAAGAAGAGCTTTTAAGCTAAGTTTTGAGTAATTATCTCAAACCAAAGAGAGAAGTTTTGTTTTAAAAAAAAAAGAGCTAAGTATATTTTTGGGAGTAGTATTGAGCACCGATTTGGAGATGCGAGTTTATAATAACTCAAGTCTCCATAAACCGTGTAGTCATCATGGGTAGTAAAGGGTCATACTTTTTAGATGATTCCTTAAGTGTTTTTTAGCATAGACTAGTGGATCCACTTAGTTGAGGCATTCTATATGACGGCAAAGTATAGGACAATTCTGGCAGCGTGGGCAAGACATTGTATCAACAATTAGGCTCATAATGGTGGTTGTCGGTTAGAGAAACTCCCACATAAACTATATTACTTCAATATATGTGTATAGTTGTGTTTGTTATTCCATTTCTTTAACGAACTAAGTTACTTTCTACTATTTTAAAAGTTTTCTACATATTGCATATATATTGTTGCTTTACATTAAGTTATTCTTGAGTTGAGTAAAGCCAAGATAAGTGTTCCTTTCAAATTCTTTCAAGTTTTTGTTATTTTTAATTTCCCCCTCGCATACTCATACATTCAATGTACTGATGCCATTTGGTCTGCATTTTATTATGATGCAAACATAGGTAGTTAGGATCATCATACAACGTCTCGTTGATCCAGTCGATCATTCAGAGTCAGCTGGTGAGCCTCCTTGCTTTCTGGAGGGCTCCTTTGTTAGCATTTGGTTTTTAGTATTTCATTTGTTAGGATGATCGGAGGTCTTGTCCCGACATCCATCTCAGTTGTTTTAGAGGCTTCATAGATAGTTAGATGTTAGTTCTTTAGTGTTTTCATTTTCATTATCTTATGTTGAGACTTGAGTTTGCCTAATTGGCTAGTTGAATATTTTCTTTATAACATTCTAAGTTTTATATGAGTAATCTTTGATAAGTTAAGTCTTCCGCTGAGTAAGTAAGTCAGGCCAAGGGTTCACTTGGGGCCAACAATGGTTCTTGAGTGCCAGTCCCGCCCAGGGTGTAGGCTCGGGGCGTGACATATTTAGTAATGTATGTCATCTCAGTGTATACCAAATATTTTTTATGACATCTAAATGTATACCTAATATTGATTAGCCCCACGCTGAAATGTGGATATTTTGTAAATTAAAACTTTTATTATAAGAGTGGCTATTTTTCAATTACCGAGCAGAAAAGTGGTGTGACCCCACCCTATCTATTTTACTACATAGTTGATTGATTAAGATGACATAAAAATAGGCTAAAAATGTAAAATGCATCACATGAAATACCTTTCAAATAGTTATCCCGCACCATATTACTACATGACTTAGTTGTCATAAAATAGGCTTAAGTCGTAAATTATATCACTTGAAAGAGTTTAAAATATGTTAGCCCTTGCTATTTCACTGTAAATTGTATCAATCGAACACAACTTAAAAGTAGTTATCCTGCGTTGTTTCACTACATAGTAGATTGTTCAAGATGTTATAAAAATAGGCTAAAAAGTATAATTTGTATCACCTGAAAGAGATTAAAAGTGGCTAGCCCACACCATTTCACTACATAATTGTCTGTATAAGAATAAGATGTCATAAAATAGGTTAAATTGTAAATTGCATAACTTAAAAGAGGATAAAAGTTGGAATTTTACCACTATTTTAAATGGCTTATATTCAATAGGCGTAGTTTCTTCTTCAGCTGTCTCTTTTAAATTCTTGAGCTCAATTGAGCTAACGGGCAAGTAAATGGGCTCAAGTGTTAAAGGAGGCCATTCAGCCCAATCAAAATACGAATACCCACTACTATCAGAAGAAACACTATAGCTACTTGAATCAGAACCAACAACAGTAATCAATGTTGGAGCATATTCGACCTAACCCGATGATCATCAACCAAATCCAAATCCTTTTCTTGATATTTTTCATCTTCAACTTCTATTTTTACTGATGAAAAATTAATA
Organism: Solanum commersonii; assembly: GCA_029007595.1. Taxonomy (NCBI): domain Eukaryota; kingdom Viridiplantae; phylum Streptophyta; class Magnoliopsida; order Solanales; family Solanaceae; genus Solanum; species Solanum commersonii. Next base: position 994,765 of record JAJTWQ010000055.1, on the reverse strand, counting down.
TTTTCTTGCTCAATTTCATCAGATTTTAGAATTGGATTATCAGGTGAAGTCATATTTTCTGCAATATTTTTTCCATTGAGATTTCAAGATAACAACAAAAACAAAGAGAAATGTAAAGACTGATTTTTTGATGAATTTTGAAGAAAGGATATGCTTTGAAATGATGATAAAAAAAACTAATACAAAAAGGAATTTTTCCTTTGAAGATGAAATCAAGAAAAACACTAAATTTTGTGTCTTTCTTTAATTTGTAAAGATTTGAACTTTGAAGGAATTTGAAAATTTTGAGAGGATGTTTTTTTGCTTGAGAGTTTTTGCAGAGGCTTTTGATAGGTAGGAGGATTTTGAAATCAAAGGGAAATATATATAGGGGTTTAGCGTGGGATGAGGTTAGGTTGGGATGCACTTGGAAAGTGAATTGTCCTAAGAAGGAAAGTGATAAAATTTAGTTTGATTGTCTAGATTTGTAGATTATCTCAATTCTATGATATAACGGTCACTCAACTATTGATAGTCATATGAAAATGTCATGTTTTTTCTCTTTTGTAATAAGAATGTCACTTAACTTTATTTATATCTATTCAATAATCATTGTAATAATGTTTAAACAAGAAGAACTTAATTTAGTCCAAAAAAACATTTTTTTTTTCAATCTACACTACAACAATCAATGACTCAACTTATAAACCCTAACTCGTAACTTAAATTAACCATATTTGCTTGAAAAAAATACATGAGGGAAACTATAGTTCTTGCTCTCGCCAAATCGTGTTGCATACTTATATTTGTTTCATGTAAATATCGGTGAGGTTATTTTGAGGTAAATATTAAATACTGGATAAATTTTAGCACATGTATCACTTCTTGATTTTTTATATTTCTTTTTACGTAGAATGTCCATTTCATATAACACAGTATATTGTATTAAACTATTTTATGGATGTATTTATATGAATGATTTTTTTTTTTCATTTTAATATAAATTTTAATTTATTTTTATTCATAAAAATAAATATTACTCCTATTAAATTTACAAGTTATTGCAAGTTTTACTTATTCGGGTTATGGCTAGAGTTGGATCAGACCATAGTTTATTGTTACGTGGATTGAAAAAAAAAGTACATGTGAACTAAATAAAATGGCATGTCATATTTTGTTGATAAAGTATTAATAGAGTGACTTTCCAAGATATATAAATAAACTTGGATGACTTTTTGGTAAAACAAAATGGCTTTGTTATATAATTACCAATAGTTGAGTGACATTCTGAGTTATTACCTCCTAAATCCCCGCCCCCCTCCCCTCCCTGCCCCTCCTCCTCTCCTCCACACGCACAATTAACATGTTTTGTTTATATCACGTGATCTATGAGTTTGTTGAATTTACGACAAAAGCTTTTCTAAATATTTGCTTAGTAAAGATTTTAAAAAAGCAGGTTTTATTAAATGTAAAAATAATCTAAACATAAATTAACCAAACTGATCAGAACTACTCGTAAAATAGAGTATAAATTGTTAGTTTTATGGCCCACGTGTGTTAGTTTTCATGGCTCACATTAATATTGTTTTGGTTTAATATTTAGTTACTAACTAAATTCTAATTGGATAAATATGCGAAGTCGATTTTGGTTATAACTCCCCACTACCTACTTTGATGGAAAGTGGAAATTAACCGCTAGGGCCTCTCTCTGCCTATTAAAAGGGAATAACCTATCCCATCTACGGTATCCTGAAACGCACAAGGTAAAGAGCGAGAAAAGAAAACTAGTTCTTTATCAAGACTCAAGGAAAGACTTCAGCTCAATTCAAGTCAAGAATTATAATGGCTGATTCGGGTATGTATTCTTGACTGAATTATTATAGTGATAGATTTATGTGAAAATCATATAGTTCTTCGATCATGAATAATTGACAGGATTTATGAATACTTAGATTGTTTATGTTTTCACAATCCCTTTAAATCCTTACATGTGGTATCAAGAGCCTGGTTTAAGAACTAATATTTTTTCATAGAATTAATGTTTTCTTTATTTGAAAACGGTAATGGGTATCGACCTAAATCTATGGCTGATTTGGATTCGGATTATTATGTTTTGAGTAGTTGAGTTTCACTCACTGAAAACTTGAATTTGTATTAGAACACTTGTTCTTTTCTTTTAAATTAAGGAAATAAATTTTAGTAATAACCTTCAAAAGAAGTCATGTAAATTAAATAGTGAAGTGTTGATCCATAATTTGTTTTGCTTTATAACATCACTATATATATAATGATACATATATGCATAATATTATTATCCCTTATTATTGTACTAATTTTGCAATATAAAGGTGTTTAGTATTAAGGAAATAATTATTCACCATTATGATATATTTCATTTTGAAATTATGTATATGAGATTAGTTCATCACCGAAGTGGTCTAATCTTTGAAGAATTAATTCAAATAATAATGATTAAACGTATATTCAATTATCCATTATTTTGATGCTTATAACTGATACAACACTTATGGATATATTGAAGTTTCTGGTTATAAGATATGTATGGATCACTCAAAGATTGATTATTTATTTTATAACCATTTAACATTAAGTAGATAATTTAAATGTGTCGTTAGTTTTATTTATTTATCCAAAGATAATAAATATTATTGATTGAAACATGAAAAAATATTGAATTACGTTAAATACACATTTAAGCATCATTATGTCTAAAGTTGTATTTTGATGTTTCGCCCTAAGGAGGACATCAATATACATTTAAGAATTTATAAACCATTCCTGTATTTGATAGTAAGTTTAAATTTCATAACTCAAAGTATTAATAAATGAGCATATTATATTTGCAACATTCGCTCTTCATTTGCACTTTGCCTCTGTTACGACCTTTTACGGTCTTAACTTCAATGATTGGTGCGAACAGATAAAATTCCATCTCGAAGTTTTAGATCTTGATGTTGCACTTTACACTGAGAAACCAACTACTATTACTGAAACTAGTAGTACTGAAGAAAGGTCCTATTATAAGCATTGGGCTTGATTTAACAGATTAGGCATAATGTTTATGTGAATAAATATTGCGGGCAACTTTAAGACTACTCTTCCCAAAAATGGAAATGCAAAAGATTTTCTGAAACATGTGGAATAATCCTCTCAAATTGCTGATAAGTCTCTTTCTGGGACACTAATGGGTACTTTGACCACCATGAAGTTTGATGGTTCACGTACCATGCATGAACATGTCATTGAAATGATAAACGTAGCAGCAAGACTTAAGTCTTTGGGGATGGAAGTGAAACAAAATTTACTTGTACAATTCATCATCAACTCATTACCGTCTGAGAATGGCTCTTTCCAAATGAACTACAACACCATGAAAGACAAATGGAGGAACGTGCTTGAATTGCACGATTGGTTCAGGAGGAAGTAAGGCTCAAGAATCAAGGAATCCACTCCATCAACTTTGTAAGTCATCAAAGATCTAGAAAGAAAGGAAAGAAACATGCTAAGGGAAAATAGAGGCACCATAATGTTAATGAGTCTTCCTCTCAAGTACGTAAGAAGGAACACAAGAATGATAAGTGTCGTTTCTGTGGAAAATATGGACACTTTCAGAAAGATTGCCTGAAATTTAAGGCATAGCTCGAGAAGAAAGGTAAGCCTAGTTCTTTGACATAGCTCGAATCAAATCTAACTGAAGTTCCTTATTATACTTGGTGGATTGACTTTGGTTGTATTGTTCATGTTTCTAATATGATGTAGGGATTCTTTACGACACAAACCATAAACCAAAATGAAAGATATGTGTCTATGAGGAATAGGGTGAAGGCTCCAGTTAACGCTATATGGACTTACCATTTGATCCTTGATACTGGGTGTTACTAAGATTTACTTGAAACTTTTTATGTACCTTCTCTTTCGAGAAATTTAGTTTCTTTGTCTAAGTTAGATAAGATTGGATACTCTTTTAATTTTGGTAATGGATGTTTTAGTTTGTTTAAACATAACTATCTCATTTGTACTGGTACTCTTTGTGATAACTTATACAAACTGAATCTTGATAATCTACTTGCTGAAACACTCTTAACTCTGCATCATAATATTGGAACCAAACGAAGTTTTGTGAATGAACAATCTGCTTTCTTGTGGCACAAATGTTTAGGTCACATGTCCAAAGAAAGAATGACAAGATTAGTTAAGCATGAAATTCTTTCAAATTTTGATTTTACATACCTTAACATTTGTGTGTATTGTATTAAAGGAAAACAAACAAGAGCCACAAGAAGTACACAACTTCTTGAAATTATACACATTGATATATGTGGTCCTTTTGATATCTCATATTTCAGTAAAGAAAATATTTTGTCACTTTTATTGACGATTTTTCACGTTATGGGTATGTCTATTTGTTGCATGAAAAATCTCAAACGATAAATGCCTTAGAGGTCTTTATTACTGAGGTTGAAAGACAACTAGATAGAAAGGTGAAAATAATTAGGTCAGCTAGAGGTGGTGAATATCATGAAAGATATAGTGAAACTGGACAACACCCAGGTCCATTTGCTAAATTCCTCGAAAAGGATGGTATATGTGCTCAATACACAATGCCTAGAACACCATAACAAAATAGTGTAGCAGAAAGGCGTAATCGTACATTAATGGACATGGTTAGGAGTATGTTAAGTAATTCATCTTTACCTCTTTCATTATGGATGTATGCTTTAAGGACTGTCGTTTACTTACTTAATAGGGTTCCTAGTAAAGTAGTTCCAAAGACTCCTTTTGAATTGTGGACCAGTAGGAAACCTAGTTTAAGGCACCTGCATGTTTGGGGTTGCCCGACAGAAGTTTGAGTTTATAACCCACAAGAAAAGAAACTGGATTCAAGAACAATCAGTGGTTTCTTCATTGGTTATCCAATAAAATCAAAAGGGTATAGATTTTATTGTCCTAATCACAACACAAAAATAGTTGAAACGGGAAATGCTAGGTTCATTGAGAATGGTGAAATTAGTGGGAGTGAAGAACCACGTAAGGTAGAAATTAAAGAAGTTAGGGTGAGAGATCCTTTACATTTTACTTCTTTTAAAGTTGTTGTTCCTGAAGTTGTTGTACAACCTAACAATCAACAAGAACAACAAATCGATGCTCTATTAATCTCAATGAAGTGATAATTAAGGAACCCACAGTAGATGTACCACAAGAAGTAGCATTAAGAATATCTCAAAGACAAAATGGATTTGCTATTTCTGATGACTATTTGGTATATTTACACAAGTCAGAAATTGACCTGGGAATTGATAATGATCCAGTTTCATTTTCACAAGCTATTGAAAGTAATAATTCTGATAGATGAATAAATGCTATGAAAGATGAGTTGAAATCTATGGAACGGAATAAAGGATGGGACCTTGTTGAATTACTAGAAGGTTACAAAAGAGTTGGGTTTAAATGGATCTTTAAGACCAAACGTGACCCAACTGGCAACATCGAACGTCACAAGGCAAGACTTGTTGCAAAAGGTTTCACTCAAAAAGATGGCATCGACTATAAAGAAACATTTTCACCCATTTCTAGAAAAGATTCACTCAGAATTATAATGGCTTTAGTAGCTCATTAAGACTTAGAGCTACATGAAATGGATGAGAAAACAACCTCTTTAAATGGAAATTTGGAGGAAAAAGTTTATATGAATCAACCTGAGGGGTTTTCTATTAAAGGAAAAGAATACATGGTGTGTAAACATAAAAAATCAATAAACAAACTTAAACAAGCTTTCCGACAATGGTACCTTAAGTTTAATAAAACTATTGTAACTTTTGGATTTAAGGAAAACATTGTTGATCTGTGTATATATCAAAAGGTCAGTGGGAGTAAGTTTATTATGTTAGTCATGTACGTTGATGACATCTTGCCTGCTACTAATGATCTTGGTTTGTTGTATTATACCAAGAAATATCTCTCTAACAACTTTGACTTGAAAGATATGGGAGAGACATCTTATGTGATTGAAATATTTCGAGATAGATCACAAGAATTATTGGGGTTGTCTCATAAATTCTATATTAATAAAGTGTTAGAGAGATTTTGGATGGAAAAATACTCATCATGTCTTGTTCCAATCTAGAAAGGAGATAAATTTAGTCTCAATCAATGCCTAAAGAATGAATTGAAACATAAGCAAATGAAATATTCCGTATGCATCAATCGTTGAGAGCCTAACGTATGCCCAGACATTAGTTTTTGTTGTTGGAATGCTGGGCCTATATCAAAGTAATCCAGGAATAGATCACTGGAAGGCTGCAAAGAAAGTGTTGCGATACTTCCAAGGAACTAAAGCTAATATGCCCACTTATAGAAGATTTGATCATCTTGATGTGATTGGATGTTCAAATTCAGATTATGCTAGTTGTGTGGATACAAGAAAATCCACATTTGGATATTTGTTCTTGTTAGCTGGAGGAGCAATATCATGAAAGAGTGTGAAGCAGTCTGTTATAACTGCATTCACTATTGAACCCGAGTTTGTGGCATGCTTTGAGGCCACTGTTCGGGCTAATTGGCTGCAGAACCTGATTTCAGGACTTGGACTAGTCGACAGTATTTTCAAGCCGCTGAAAATTTATTGTGATAATATTGCAGCAATCTCCATTTCTAAGAACGATAAGTATTCAATGCGTTCCAAACATATGGAATTGAAATACTTTTCGATTAAGGAAGACGTCCAGAAACATAAAGTGACAATTGAACATATTTGCACCAAACTGATGATTGCCGATCCTTTGACGAAAGGATTACCACCCAAAATATTTATTGAACTTGTTGAAAGAATGGGTATGTCACGACCCGAGCCTACATCCTGGACGTGGCCGGCACTCGAAGACCATTACTGGTCCTCAAGTGAACCCTCATCCTGGCTGACTACAAGGGAAAAACTGATTCAAGCATACAAAGCTTAAAAACTAAAATAAAATTCCATAAACTAAACTTTGTACAAAACTTTAACTCAAATGAACAACTTAGAATAAAAATAAGATATTCAACTCGCCATAAAATAGGCAACTTAAGTCTTTAAAACATTTAATAAAATAAATGAATAATACAGACTTCTCAACTATAGTGACTAAATGAAGCCTCTAACTGATAAAGATGGAAGTCGGGACAAGACCCACGACATCCTGACTAAACTGAAAAGTAAATGAAATCCTCCAGAAACAAGAAGGCTCACCATATCTAACTCGAACTTTTGGATGTATCAACGAAGCTCTTGTTGATGATCCTGAATACCTATGTCTGCATCATGAGAAAATGCAGGCCAAATGGCTTAGTACGTGGAATGTACGAGTATGTAAGAGGAATTCTAAAGCATAACATAATCTTGAAACTTGCTAAAAGGAGAAACATACTTACCTCTTCTCAAACTTACTCAACTCAAGGAATACTCAAGGATACTCAAAACTACTTAAACTTACTCAACTTAGAAGTACTCAAGGATAAGATACTCAACTCCGAGATTAGATACTCGACTTCAAAGGTATTATACTCGACTCAAAGATTAGATACTCAACTTCAAAGATATGATACTCGACTTGAAATACTCAACTCTGGATACTCAACTCATGAATACTTAACGAAACTCATTTCATTATAAAGAAGTTTAAAACAAGTTCAATATAAAGAAAAAGAAAACTGTTTAAATCATGTTATTAACTCATAATCATAATATCATAAAAGACATACCATGCTCCCTCTCAAAGTCTACTTGTGCAATGCATGAATGAAGTCTCATACCCCCATTCGTACTAAGCTGAACCCCTTGAGGAACCATGCAAATACTGCTGCGGTAGTTTCTCTAATCGACAACCATCACTTAAGAACTATAGTGATGATACAACGTTATTAGACCCACATTGCCCGGGCCATACTATACTTTGCCATCAGTATATGAGCTAACTGAACTTAGTGGATCCACAAGTCTATGCGAAAAGGATTCATCTAAAAGGTATGACCCTTTTCTACCCATGATGACTACATAGTTTTCATGGAAACTTGAGTTATTATGAAACTCACATCCCCACATCGTTGCTCAATAATACTCCCAAAATATAACACTAGCTCTTTATGTTTAAAACATACTTCTTCTGTGATTTGAGATTAGTGCTCAAAAACATAGCTCAAAGGCTATCTTTGAAATCAAAGTTTCTTCTCTTGCTTCATTTGAAAGCGATTACTCTTTTCTGAAAACTAGCCCGAAAGCTCTTTGGAAATCTCAGTTTCCGTTCTTATTTAAATGTGAAAATATTTTAAATCTCTTTGGAAATACTTAGTCCCCATATAGTTTTTGAAGAAAAGAAGTTCAACTTTACTCTTTACTAAACTCAAAACTTAAGTATTAAAACAAAGTTAAAACATTTGTAAAAGATTTCTTAAAATATGGTTCATGCCGAATTATGGACATGAACGACTCAATGCAAGGTTTTCAATAACCATAGGTAGAACTCAAATACATGGAACTCAAGAACATCAATGGTACTACTCATTTCAAGAATTCTCAACTCAGAGTTCATGCAGAATTATGAGTATGAACTACTTAACTCAATGACTCAAAGATACTTCTCATCTCTAGACTGTTCGACTTATAATGTTCATGCGGAATTATGAGCATAAAATATTCAACTCAAGGACTCAAAGATACTTCTCAAAAGGGATTAGGAACTCAACACTTAAAGGCTTAGAACTAGATTATACCACTTCTCTGAAAAATTCTCAACTTATGAAGTTCATGTGAAATTATGGGCATGAAACAACTAGACTCGATGGTCGAAATAACTATATGGAAATCATGTATATGAATCTTCTTATTATATGACTTACTTCCTCAAAATCATAACTCAAATCGATGGCGGATCTCAAAGGATTCACAATTGAACTCAAAGACTTTCTTGAACTCTACTCTTAACTCTCTCTTGAATGTGAATTATGAATTCAAGAGTTATGCTTCATGGTATGAAGGATCTCGTGATGACAAGGTAGACTCTTGAATACATTCTCCTTACTCGTACTCACTTGCTCGAGTCTTGAAACAAGTTATTAGAAATTGTAGAAGACTCCTCAAAAGACAAAAAAGGATTTTCTGAAAACAGTTCGAATGAACTCTCAAGACTGGACTCTCAACTCTACCTTTAATGTGATTTATGAATTCAAGGTTGTGATTTGTGATAAGAAAGGTCTCACGATGTTTAGGAATGAGATTAGATAGCTAAACATGAGAAAAGACTGAAAACCAATATTGATGGTGGGTCTGTGACGCGGAGAGGCTTTTAAAATTTGGTTTCAAAAATGTCTTTTCATGCAGAACACCTCGTGTCAGCTCCGCGATGCGAAGTAGAAATTTTCAAAACTGGGGAGTGGGGGCGCGATGCGGGAGTAGGTTCAAAATCTCAACCGACGAAATTTCTTGTTCGTTTTCTAAGCCCAATTTGTCTAACTTTGATTCTTTTACTAAATCTCTCTTTAGATTTAGATACCTAGCACAAGAACACAAGAATCTAACTCTAACAACTCTATAAAGCAAAAATAACCTCAAGAACTCCTCAATCCCAGGCCAATTCTTGAGAGATGAACCCTAGCCTTAGCGTTTCTTGAATTTCTTGAGTGTAGAATCTTTGGAGTGAATTAGAGGGTTTGATTTGTGAAAACTTATTTTCTACAGGTTTAGGGCAATATAGATGACCTTCTAAGGGTTTTTAGGACTAAAATACCCCTAAAGAAATAATTAAAAGGAGCTGGGAGTCAAAATTATTTTCCACTAGGTAGTGAGGTCCGTGTTGGCTCCGCGTCGTGGAGCTATCACGGAGACGCTACCAGGTTTGCGCGACGTTAGTAAATCCTTCATAACCTTTTACTCAGAATTCAGAATTGAGAAAACTCAGTGGCTTTGGAAAGAGGACTCGAAGGGCTTTAATTTTTTATCTATTTGCTTATGTAACTCATGATGTACTTGGAGTTATGGTCATTTGAAGTTGACACAAAACTTAAGAAAAACTAGGAATTACTTGAATGCTTTTCTCTTAGGTCTTTTTTGAAACTCAAGGTGCAACATCTAGTGACCTTAAAACTCAAGAAATTTTAAATTCCTTGCAAAAATCTCACTCACTATGAAGAACGGTTTGAGGTTAGCTCAAATATTTTTTTGGGGTGTTACAATATCTCCCCCTTGGGATCATTCGACCTCGAAAGATAACTGGACTGGGTATGGAATGGTTTACTCTTACTAAGGTCTGACTCTAATGGTATGCTCTTACTAATTCAAGCTGAATCCAAATCCTTAAGTTCGGATTATATACCTCTCTTTAGGAAATCTCATCCCAAACTAATACTCTCTACCACCATATTGGGCTTGTCACGCCCCGAGCCTGCACCCTGGGCGGAACTGGCACTCGGAGACCATTGCTGGCCCCAAGCGGACCCTTGGCCTGGCTTTCTTAACTCAGCGGAAACTTAACTCAATAGAAATGAAAAAGGTTGTAAGATAACCAACCGATAAAGTCTGGCCAAAGAGGCACTCAAGTCTCAAAATAACATATTATATATATACAGAAGAGAGACTCAAAACTAACTGACTGACTGTCTATGAAGCCTCTAAAGTACTGAGATGGATGTTGGGGACAGACCCCGCAACATCCTAATAAAACAAAAACTCAGAACACAAAATACTTGAGTCCTCCGGAATGCAAGGAGGCTCACCACTGACTCTGGAGTGCTCAACTGGATCAACGACGTGCAGGATGCTGATCCGGGGTACCTGTATCTGCATCATAAGACGATGCAGGCCAATTGGCATCAGTACATGGATTGTACGAGTATGCGAGCTGGAAAGCTAAACCACAACTTAAGCTTGAAAAGAGTAGAAATAAACTCTTACCTTGGCTCTATTCGACTCATGAATAGCTGAACTCAATATATATATAAAGCGACAAAACACATGCAATATATAAAAGGCTTGTAAAACAGTATAAACAACTTAGCTGATTAATGATAAAACAATAACAACTCAGCTTTACTTTACATAAAAGTAATATAACTTTAGTGGGAGGTTCTTTAACCGACAACCACCACTATGAGCCCTAGTGATGATACAACGCTTTACCTCGCGTTGCCAAGGACCATCCTATACCTTGCCGTGATATAGGAAGCTAACTTTACTTAGTGGATCCACTAGCTTAATCTTACGTGATCATCTAAAAAGAATGATACGTCAAGTCCCATGTTGGCGCATGGTTCTTATGGAGAGTTGAGTTAATATGAACTCGTGTCCCCAATTCGGTGCTTAATACTACTCCCAAAAATACTTTGGCTCATAAGTGTTTTAAACACAAACTTTCTTTAGTTGAGATAATTACTCAAAACTTAGCCCGAAGGCTCTTTTGGAAAACATGGTTCCCCTCTTATTCAAATGTAAAAGAACATTTATAAACTCCTTTGGGAAATACTTAGTTCCCTAATAGCCCTTTTTGAAAAGAACTCAACTTGAAAATCTTAACTTAACTCGAAACACTTGACTTAACTCGAGTTGAAACTCTATACTCTTACACTTGACGTCTAACTTCACTTGACTTGGAAACTAACTTTCCTTGAATTGGAATTATGAATTCAAGGTGTTTGATCACACGTTATGGACAGGTTCTTGACGTTTAGTCGTACTTTGGGGTGTCGGAAACAACTATGAAATATAGGTATAATACCTAGGAACATGCATGAGAAAGTGAGAAAAGAATGGGGGAACTGGGCTGAGACTTCAGATTTCTGGTGACACAGGTGGCACTTACGGATGCCATCGACGGACCGTAGATGGACTTACGGTCCGTACTGCAGGTCCGTCGTTCATGACAGAGAATTTCCCCCAAGAACTCAGTCTGAAGAATTGGCTAAGTGTTGACCTACGGTCGGGACTTACGGTCCGTAGGTCCACTTACGGACCGTAGGTCGTGTCCGTAGATCGACACACCAAAAGGCCTAGCTTCTGTCCCAATCGACGGTTGACCAGTACGGACCGTCAATCGAGCTACGGTCCGTAGGTCGTGACCGTAGATGGGAACGCTGCCAAAATTTCTGAAAATTTTTGGTGAAAACAACTTCAAAAGACATAACTTTCAGAATCATAAATCCTTCAACATACACTGGATTTCGGCCCAAAACATAATCCAAAATCATGTACTAAACTCATTAAAATTTCCAACAACTCTATCAACAACAATCCCATCACCAACCAACAATACCAACAATACCATCCAACAACTTCAACAACATGAACAACTTCTCTCAAAAAAAGATAAAAGGAGTTGGTGTGTGGGGGAAAGATCACCCATCACTAAGACTCACATACCTTGGTAGGGATCACCCCCGACGAAACCACGACAATTTCCTTGCTTGATCTTCCCTTTTCTCCTCTTCTTCTTCTCTTCTTTCTCTCTTATCTCTCAAGCCCTAACTCACTCTTTGAAAATGGAAGTAAACTGATCAAAAATCAGTCCAACAATACCAAAATAACACAAAGAATTAATTAGGGAAAAAGACCAAAAAGCCCTTAAAATTTCCGGACTAATCCCTGCCAACTTCCCAACTTCCAAAGGGCATTACTCACTCAAACGAACTCGGAATCGAGTAAAATCAGTGGCGTTGGAAAGATCATTCCACGAGCTTCGCAACCATAACTAAAACTACTCCTAAATCCTCCTGGGCTAGGAGTTATGGCTGCCCAAAGTTGGCCAAAAAATCACTTTTTCCCATACTTAACCAAAATTTCCAGATTCTAAAATTTTCCAAAAAAATAGATTATTTCCAATTTCAAGCTTCTTCATATTCATTTTAAATTGTCGGATGTTACAGGGCTCATATCAAGAACCACCAAATATTTAACAACACCACATTCAAGCTTAGTACTCTAACAACTCCATTGACTCTTACCAACCAGCTCCTTAAGAAATTCTCCACACTTGACCTGATTTCTAATCTTATCATCTCCCCCTTAGGTCTAAAGCTAACACTTGAAAGATGTGGACCTATTCCACATTGACAACTCAATTATGCTATTTAGGCACACATGGAAAATCATAACTTAATTGGAACCTCATCTGGTATCATACCATCTCGGCACACCTCTTAATGCTCTTGTTACTCTTGTGACTTAGCCACACTTCACTGCCTTTATATAAATGTTAGGGTCTCTCACTTGTACCGCTCATATCTATTGCAGCAAATCACCTCAATTCCTCACTTACTTTATGTTAAGTCTTATAGATAAAATCTTAAGACTAACATTATCACCCTTATGTTTCCATTCTTTTGATCATGACACTCATCTCAAGTTCAAGGTTAAAGTTTATTACTAAACCCGAATATCCACATGATTTATTGTCTACTACACTAACTCACAACTACTATGCACAATTGTAGAAACACTCATCCAATAGGACCTTATGACAAATAGTTAATCGTCGCCTCTTAGTCTTCATACTTACAATTTCTATCACCTTCGACTTCGCAGCATAAGTACTATTCACCCATTCACTATATATCAATGCCTAATTAGTTCTATTAGACTTTGAATATTATGGGCTCTCCCTCAAAATCATAAGCGTAGCTTAGATGTATAACCTCATGAATACTCTTTCTCTTCTATTGACCACTTACACGTAAGTCATTTTCTACACAATGACACTTCATCACCAACTCCTTTCTAGCTACAACACACTCTACCTCCTATGATGGAATCTTCACAACTCATCACTTCTTAGTCTACCCATAGGGGAAAACTCCTCATTACTAACTTACTATGTACATGACTATAGTAACATAGTTTGTCACATAACCATCTCCCTTACTTAGATTGCTAAACCTCTACATACTTTCCTCTAACTCTGGGCTCTTCACTACTACTGCTCATCATCTCATAACTCATGTTACCCTTCAGGGTGAAAATACTACCCAAGCTCTAAACATACTTCTTCATAAGGATCTCAGCTGAAACAAGGCTTAAGGAGAAGAGTACAACTCACTTTGAGCTCAAACGCACGATTCTAATGAATATGGGTGCATTCCCCTAAAACTGAACACTTAACTGACTGTTGGACTTCTCTTAAGCCCCTTTGGAGTCTCATGACTTCCTCAAAACTCTTGCTAAGAAAAACTCATCGATAAAGAACTGACTCTGCTTTTCAACCACCTCTAGTATGATGGGTAGTTGAATGATTCTGAGAAACGCACAATTTCGAATAAGTCTCTATGACATAGCTTTATTGTACGATTAAGAGTGTAAAAGAAGGGAAACTTTTCCTAAATGTTTGTAGTCCCTCATTTATTGAAGTGGGGTTCCTCACAACCAAAAATAAGATCCTATTGACATGGCTTCATAGACACCCTACGACACTTAAACTCTGTTCTCTGATACGAAGTTTGTCACGACCCGAGCCTACACCCTGGACGTGGCCGGCACTCGAAGACCATTGCTGGTCCCCAAGCGCACCATCATCCTGGCTGACTACAAGTGGAAAACTGATCCAAGTATACAAAGCTTAAAAACTAAAATAAAATTCCATAAACTCAAATTTGTACAAAACTTTAACTTAGATGAACAACTTAGAATAAAAATCAGATATTCAACTCGCCATACAATAGACAACTTAAGTCTTTAAAACATTTAATAAAATAAATGAATAATACAGACTTCTCAACTACACTGACTATCTATGAAGCCTCTAACTGATAAATATGGAAGTCGGGACAAGACCCACGATATCCTGACTAAACTAAAAAGTAAATGAAATCCTTCAGAAACAAGGAGGCTTACCATAGCTAACTCGAACTTCCAGATGTATCAACAAAGCTCCTGTTGATGATCCTGAATACCTGTGTCTGCATCAAGAGAAGATGCAGGCCAAATGACTTAGTACGTGGAATGTACGAGCATGTAAGAGGAATTCTAAAGCATAACATAAGCTTGAAACTTGATAAAAATAGAAGCATACTTACCTCTTCTCAAAGTTACTCAACTCAAGGAATACTCAAGGATACTGAAAACTACTCAAACTTACTCAACTTAGAAGTACTCAAGGATAAGATACTCAACTCTGAGATTAGATACTCGACTTCAAAGGTATGATACTCGACTCAAAGATTAGATACTCAACTTCAAAGATATGATACTCGACTTGAAATACTCAACTCTGGATACTCAACTCATGAATACTTAACTAAACTCATTTCATTATAAAGCAGTTGAAAACAAGTGCAAATATAAAGAAAAGGAAAACTATTTAAATCATGTTGTTACCTCATAATCATAATATCATAAAAGACATACCATGCTCCCTCTCAAAGTCTACTTGTGTAATGCATGAATAAAGTCCCATACCCCCATTCGCACTAAGCTGAACCCCTTGAGGAACCATGCAAATACTGATGTGGTAGTTTCTCTAACCGACAACCATTACTTAATAACTATAGTGATGATACAACGCTATTAGCCCCACGCTGCCTGGGCCATCCTATACTTTGCCATCAGTATAAGACCTAACTGAAGTTAGTGGATCCACTAGTCTATGCGAAAAGGATTCATCTAAAAAGTATGACCCTTTTCTACCCATGATGACTACATAGTTTTCATGGAGACTTGAGTTAATATGAAACTCACATCTCCATATCATTGCTCAATAATACACTCAAAATATAACACTAGCTCTTTATGTTTAAAACATACTTCTTCTGTGATTTGAGATTAGTGCTCAAAAACATAGCTCAAAAGCTATCTTCGAAATCAAAGTTTCTTCTCTTGCTTCATTTGAAAGCGATTACTTTTTTCTGAAAACTAGCCCGAAGGCTTTTTGAAAATCTCAATTTTCGTTCTTATTTAAATGTGAAAACCTTTTAAATCACTTTGGGAATAGTTAGTCCCCATATACTTTTTGAAGAAAAGAACTTCAACTTTACTCTTTATTGAACACAAAACTTAAGTCTTAAAATAAAGTTAAAACGTTTGTAAAAAACTTCTTAAAATATGGTTCATGCCGAATTATGGACATGAACGACTCAATGCAAGGTTTTCAATAACCATAGATAGAACTCAAATACATGGAACTCAAGAACTTCAATGATACTACTCATTCCAAGAATTCTCAACTCAGAGTTCATGCGGAATTATAAGCATGAACTACTCAACACAATGACTCAAATATACTTCTCATCTCTAGACTGTTCGACTTATAATGTTCATGCGGAATTATGAGCATGAAATATTCAACTCAAGGACTCAAAGATACTTCTCAAAAGGGATTAGGAACTCAACACTTAAAGGCTTATAACTTGAAGATACCACTTCTCTGAAAGATTCTCAACTTATGAAGTTCATGAGAAATTATGGGCATGAAACAACTAGACTCGATGGTCTACATAACTATATGGAAATCATGTATATGAATCTTCTTATTCTATGACTTACTTCCTCAAAATCATAACTCAAATCGATGGTGGATCTCAAAGGATTCACAATTGAACTCAAAGACTTTCTTGAACTCTATTCTTAACTCTCTCTTGAATGTGAATTATGAATTCAAGAGTTATGCTTCATGGTATGAAGGATCTCGTGATGACAAGGTAGACTCATGAATACATTCTCCTCACTCGTACTCACTTGCTCGAGTCTCGAAATAAGTTATTAGAAATTGTAGAAGACTTCTCAAATGACAAAAAGGGATTTTCTGAAAACTGTTAGAATAAACTCTCAAGTCTAGACTCTCAACTCTACCTTGTATGTGGTTTATGAAATCAAGGTTGTGATTTGTGATAGGAAAGGTCTTATGATGTTTAGGAGTGATTTTAGATAGCTAAACATGAGAAAATACTGAAAACCAATATTTGAGGGTGGGTCTGCGACACGAAGAGGCTTTTAAAATTTGGTTTCAAAAATATCTTTTGAGGCAGAACAACTCGTGTCAGCTCCGCGATGCAAAGCAGAAATTTTCAAAACTAGGGAGTGAGGGCGCGATGCGGGGGTAGGTTCAAAATCTTGACCGATGAAATTTCTTCTTTGATTTCTAATCCTAATTTGCCTAACTTCGATTCTTTTTCTAAATCTCTCTTTAGATTTGGATACCCAGCACAAGAACACATGAATCTAACTCTAACGACTCTATAAATCGAAAATAACCTTAAAAACTCCTCAATCTCAGTCCATTTCAAGAGCGAAAGCAATTTCATGGATACATAACAAGAACATCAGATTTTCAACTTTCTAGAACGAATCTAACGGTGAAATTAACATGATTGGTGTGTGGGTGAACAAACCCAACACTATGAAAGCTTACATACCAGAAAGAATTATCCTCTGGACGCAACTTGAAGGAAAATCTTGAGAGATGAACCCTAGCCTTAGCGTTTCTTGAGTGTAGAATCTTTGGACTGAATTAGAGGATATGATTTGTGAAAACTTATTTTCTACAGGTTTAGGGCAATTTAGATGACCTTCTAAGGGTTTTTAGGACTAAAATACCCCTAAAGAAATAATTAAAATGAGCTGGGAGTCGGAATTATTTTCCACCAGGCAGTGAGGTCCGTGTTGGCTCCGCGTTGCGAAGCTATCGCGGAGATGCTGCCAGGTTTGTGCGACGTTAGTAAATCCGTCATTACCTTTTACTCAGAACTCGAAATTGAGAAAACTTAGTGGCGTTGGAAAGAGGACTCGAAGGGCTTTAATTTTCTATCTAGTAGCTCATGTAACTCATCGTACTTGGAGTTATGGTCGTTTAAAGTTGACACAAAACTTAAGAAAAACTAGGAATGACTTGAATGCTTTTATCTTAGGTTCTTCTTGAAACTCAAGGTGCAACATCTAGTGACATTAATACTCAAGAAATTTTAAATTCCTTGCAAAAATCTCACTCAGTATGAAGAACGGTTCGAGTCTTAGCTCAAATTTTTTTCTGGGGTGTTACAGGGTATTATTGATGGAAATGAATGACTTTATGTAAAGATTTTATTATGTTCATGCGAATTGACACTTTGGGCTCGATATATATATATGTTTCTCTTGTTACCTGTTTTCTCTTGTATACGTTATGTTGAGAATGACGATGGCAAGTTATGTTTTAGATAAAGATATTCTAAGCATTATTGTTGGACCATTATGTATCTAAAAGTTGTGTTGGGCAATATATTGATATTGTAGTACATGGAAGGAATTATATCAAGAAGTGATGTATGACTGCCATGACTCCTATTAGTTGATTTGCTCAAACAACAAATAATGTTGGATTTAGTATTATGTGCACATTGTAATTGAAATATTTATTAAACCATTAAGTAATTGATGTTACGTGTGCCAAGTGGGAGAATGTTAGTTTTGTGGCCCACGTGTGTTAGTTTTCATGGCTCATATTAATATTGTTTTGGTTTAATATTTTATTACTAACTAAATTTTAATTGAGTAAATATGGAAAGTTTATTTTGGTTATAACTCTCCACTACCCATAACTCTCCACTACCTACTTTGATGGAAAGTGGGAATTAACCGCTTGGTCCTTTCTCTGCCTATTAAAAGGGAATAACCTATCCCATCTACGGTATCCTGAAATGCACAAGGTAAAGAGAGAGAAAAGAAAACTAGTTCCTTATCAAGACTCAAGAAAAGACTTCCTCTCAATTTAGGTCAAAAATTATAATGGCTGATTCGGATATGTATTCTTGATTCAATTATTATAGTAATAGATTTATGTGAAAATCATGTAGTTCTACAATCATGAATAATTAACAGAATTTATGAATATTTAGATTGTTTATGTTTTCACAATCCTTTAAATCCTTACATAAATATATAACAAAATTATATATCTCAAAGAAAAATGAAGAGCAGAAATAGTAATCTTTGATAAAATTTCTTTCTACGTTGTCCTAGTAACATTATCATTTTTTCATTGATATAATAAACTTCAAAAGGTTGATTGCTCTTTTAAAAGTATTTGTGTATTTTTATTTTACTTCCATTATATATATATATGGATAAGCTAAATTGTCTCTCTCCCACATGTCATATATATTTTCCGCACATTCTAAACCATTTCATTGCATTTACGACATGAACTTTTCTAAATATCTTATTATTAAAGATAAATAATAGAAAAGGTAAATTTTGTAAAAGAAATAAATATTGATGATCTAGATGTAAATTAATCAAAAAAGGTCAGACCGCCTCCTAAAATAGAGTATAAAAAAATATCATGATGAGATATCTCGAGAAAAAAAAACAGAAGTAGTAACCACCAATAAATTTTCTCTTCTATGTTCTCCAAAATTAATGTTGTCAGGTTTTCATTGGTATAATTACTTTCTCGAGGTTTATTAATTTTTCTAAAGTATTTGAGTATTTTTATTTATTATTTTTGAGATGATAAAATTCAGGACTCTCATGCTTTACTTATCTCAAGGGGAAGGGGGGGAACAGAATTAGTAGCAATCTTTGGTAAAAGTTTATCTCTTTATTCCAATTAGACTTTGTTAAAATGATATAATATTGCTCTATCTAAAATATTTGAGCATTTTAATTTTTAGGACCTCTAACTATTTAATATCAATTTCATGAACTTCATCGTTAGATCAAAATGAGAGTTTGAATTGCACCTTGATATCTTTCTTAAATATGTACAAAAATATAGTCAATCAATTAATGAAACAAGAATAATTATGTTAGACGTAATACATCCATAACAATGTTAATTATTGCAATTTCACATCTATTTAACAAAAATGGTACATTTAATGTGAGTTGGAGAGTCTAACTAGAAGTATCATAATGGAAATTGAGCTCCAGCTATATTCTCACGCGTGTGCACACATCCGATTAGCTAAATCCTCTCTCTCTCTCTCCGTCACACACACAAACACATAAACACACACACACACACTATATATATATTTATATATTTCGATTAAATTCAATATTTTCTTCAATAGTTTAGTATAATTAGAAATATAACCCAATTAATCTGTAACACCTCGCCATTTGAAAGAACTAGAATTAAAAGGAGTCAAATTTGGAAGGAATAAAAAATCTGGAAAATTGGTTAAGTTATGTTAGGTTGAGTTTTGGGTAAACTTCAAACGACCATAACTTCTAGCTCAGGATGAGTTTGGTGTGATGTAGATACCATAGGAAATACCTTCGAATTATCTTTCCAATGCCGCTGAGTTTGCTCAATTCTTAGTTCGTATGAATGAGATATGTCCATTTGAAGTTGGGCTTTCTAGATAAGGAAAGTCAAAACCGGATTTTGGAAGGGTATTTTGGTCTTTTCCATACCCAATTAATTCATTTCGTTTTTAGGAATTTAATTGGGGTCTAATCATAATTGGATCAGTTTACGCATTTACCAAAACACGCTAGGGCTTGGATAAAAGAGAAAAGAGGAGAAAGGAGAAGAAAAGTGAGATCACATAGCATTGGGTTAGTTCACCCACGCGCCAATCAGGATTCAATTCAGCGTAATTGTGTTTTTGAAAGAAAAGATTATGAGTTTTTGATGAAATTCGTTTAAGTTGTTGTGGGTTCTTGTTGTTGATCAAGTTCTTGAAAAGTTTCTTGAGTTTGATTCATGATATTAGGTGTGATTTTGAGTACAATATTATATATATTGATGCTATAGTCGATTCTAAGTGTTTGGGGGAAAGAATCAAGTGAATTGATAGGGTTTAGAGTTGAAAAACGAAGAAGAAATTTTGGGATTTTCTAGGAAGGGGGGAGAGGGACCGCGCCTCCCAGAGCGCCACAAGAGAGGTTCTGAAATTTGGTGTCTGGGGAGCCGCGCTAGCCAGAGCACCCCAACCTAGGTTCTGAACTTCATGAACCCTTCTCAGAGCGCCAAGGACGCCAGTTCTTCCACTTTTTCTCCATTCTTTCCGTACTATTTCCTTAGTAACGTACCTATTTTTCCTAGTTGATTTCTACACTCTAAGGTACATCTAAACATCATGAAATCATCCATAAACATGAGATTATGAACCTTGAATCCATAATTCAATTTAAGGAAAGTTAAGAGTCAAGTCAAGAAAAAGTCATAGAGTGTTCCAAAAGTCTTTTACAAACGTTTTAACTTTGCTTTAAGGATTGAGTTTTGACTTGAGTAAATAATAAGAGTAAAGTTCATTTATTCAAAAGATTATATGGGAAGTAAGTGTTCCCAAGAGTTGAAATGTTTTCACATTTAAACAAGAGAGGAAATACAGATTTCCAAGAGAGCCTTTGAGCTAGTTTTTGAGTAATTATCTCAAATCACAGAAAGAGTTTTGTTGTTGAAACATATGAGCTGATTATACTTTTGGGAATAGTATTGAGCATCGATATGGGGACTAGTTCATAATAACTCAAGTCTCCATAAATCATGTAGCCATCATGGGTAGAAAGGATCATACTTTTTAGATGATTCCTTAGTACTTTTTAGCTTAGACTATTGGATCCACTTAGTTGAAGAGTTCTATATCACGGCAAGGTATAGGACAGTTCTGGCAGCATGGGCAAGACGTTGTATCATTACTTTAGATCATAGTGGTGGTTGTCGGTAAGAGAAACTCCCACAATATTATATTACTTTATATCTAAACTGAGTTGTTATTGTATTTATTTAATGCATTGAGTTGTCATCAACTGTTTTGAATGCCTTGTATAAACTGCACCTTATTTGTTGTTTTAACTTTGCATTGAGTTGAGTATTCATGAGTTGAGTATAGCTAAGGTAAGTGATCCTTTTAGATTCCTTTCAAGCTTATGTTATGCTTAGTTTTCCCCTCGCATACTTGTACATTCAATGTATTGATTCCTTTTGGCCTGCATCGTTTTCTGATGCAGATACAGGTAACCAGGATTAACACCCAGCGCCTCGTTGATCCAATTGAGCACTTAGAGTCAGTTGGTGAGCCTACTTGCTTTCCGGAAGATCCCTCATTATCTTGTTTTTAGTATTTCAGTTGTTAGGATGATCGGGGGTCTTGTCCCGAAATCCCTTATTGTTTTAGAGGTTTCATAGACGAGTAGTTATAGTTCTTTAGTCTTTCTGTTTTCAGTTGTATACATTAAGACTTGAGTTACCATTTTGGCAAGTTTAATATTTATTTAAGATATTGGATGAGTTGTCCTTTGAGACTATTTCTTGTTATTTAAGTCTTCTGTTGTAAGTTAAGCCAGGCCAAGGGTTCTCTTGGGGTCAGCAATGGTTCTCGAGTGCCAGTCCCGCCCAGGGTGTATGCTAGGGGCTTGACGGACTTGTATTAGCGCATAGAGTTCAAGAGTCCTAGGGAGTCTATGAAGCCGTGTCTATAGAGTCCTAGTTATCGGTCTGAAGCGCGCTACATTTATAATTAGAAGGCTACAATATTTAGGAAATTCCTTCACCTCTTTAATACTCATTTCGTGCGGTAGAGTTCATCTCTATAAAGTCTCTTTCTAATTCGTGCTTGCACGTGTATTTTAGTTGATCATGCCTCCACGAAGAGCTGTCAGAGGTCGTCTGACTAGGAGAAATGTTGAACCACAGGAACAAGAGGTACCTAATGCACCGGAAGTGCAACCCCAAGGAGAGGTCAGAAATGCTGAATTCCGTGAAGCTATCCATATATTGAGCCAAGTTGTGACCAATCAAGCTTGGCAATAGAGAGGAAATCGTTAGGATCCGTGAGTTCTTTAGGATGAATCCTCAAAGCGTCACTGGTTCAAGCACTACTGAGGATCTGGAAAACTTTGTAAGGAACTACAAAAAGTCACTACAACAAATTCGATTATCAGGGATGAATAATTTCGTCATTTATAAATCAAATTTTGTCACTTAAAATCTTGTGTGACGAAACAAATTTCGTCAATCAGTCGTCACTAAACGTGCGTCGCTAAAAGTATACAAAGACGATTTAGTGCTTTGTCACTAAAAGTATTATATTATCTATAAAAATAAAAATCGTCTCCAAATGCATTAATATTTGTGACAAATTTATTTGTCATAAAAAGTATAATTTTTTTGTAGCTAATAGTATGTTTTGTCACTAAAAATGTTATTACTATCGACAAAATTATGTCGTCACTAATTATTTAGGTCAATTAGTGATGACATTAATTGTCTCTAAAGTTATATGTATTTCGTAGTTGAACAAATGTAGTTTCGCCACTAATGACTACTTTTTATATACAAAAAAATATTTTGTCCTTAAATGTATAAATTAGGGACAAATTTATTGTTATAAAAAAACTTAATAATTTTGTGGTTAAATCTATTATTTTGTCACTAAAAGTATTATTTTTACTGACAATATATATTGTCATTATAAATTATCACGATTAGTGACAATTACAATTGTCACAACATAAAAAAATAATTCGTATTCAATAAAAAAGAGGTACTAGGACAATACATTTTTTGTCACTAAATTTAGTCAACTTGTAATGAACTAATTTATTTCGTGACGAAAACATTTATCTTGAAAAGTTTAATATAGTCGTTGCTAAAAATTACTTCTGATGATTTTTTTTTTGTCACTAATTACAAATAAATAATGACATTTAATTATTTTGTATTGGTATTATTTATTAAATTAGAGTTGCATAAATTAAAAATTAAACAATAAAACATGCTAGATAATAATAAAATTCAGCCATGATCATATAATTAAAAACAACTAAAATTATATTGAGATAATATCTCATTATAAACTCCTTAAATAAAAGTAACATAGTTCCAATAACAAGAAAATTTAACTGAAATGTGCAGTTTTATAAGATTATTGGATAGATGGTCCGTGGTATTACAATTCAATTTCTTTCATCTGGGAAGAGTTCTATTCAGTCTCATTTTCAGATACGACAACTACTTTTTTGCTAGGACCAATATGATTGATTGTAAACTATAATAAGTAATAATATTAATAGGATTTATGTTCGTGGGATGAGGGTTGATGTTTGCTTCTGATTCATTAGTTTATCCAAATGGACTTCATTTTGTTTTAGTTAACAATTAGTACAAGTGAGGCTTTGCCCTCATGGTTTATCCTACTTACCAAGCACAGTAGTTCTATTATGATATAAGTAATCAAATTTTTTTGCATTCTTTGTACCAAGTTACTCAGCCCTATATATGTTCCTGCAAAGCATTTGCTTCAATAAAATTTCCTATTTTAGTCTAAGACTAAGACCCAACCTCTTTACAAACTATATGAAGTATTTAAGCAACTCAACTCATTAGTTAATCTCTTGCTCAGTTAAGTTACTAAGTAAACTCAATATTGCACGCCTCAAAAAGAACCTTGTCCTCGAGGTTCAAGTAATGCATAAATTGTAGTAGTATCTGCTCAGTATTGTTAATAGCAAGTAAGCAATTCATAGCAACTTCTACGCATCTATTTTCAGTCATAATAATATAGAAATGAGAATCATCATCTTTCACTGAGAAGAGCAATATAAATATATGTGAATTTGCACCCAAAATAATTTGCACCAGACGTGATCGACCAAGCCTATCCACAACGATCACATAGTATGCATTTTCATCTTCATACCTAGACTCTTCTATTAAGTTGAGATACTGCAGTCCATTTTCAAGCTCTAAGAGATATGCTTCAACCTTTTTCTTCCATCCTTCAATATTAGTAGTAGATAAACTAGGTTGATGCCATTTTAGTATGGCTGAACTAGGAATTTCCAACCAGAAACAAATCAACATTAACTTATTGCATATCATGTACATGTCGCAAGTGATCTTGTCTACATACTGGTTGATGTACATCAGCCAACACATCACTATAATTAGATAAGCATTTCCAAAGTAGCACCTAGAATCCAATAAAACCATTTGTACCTCAAAAGGAACTAACAACGTGTTTACAAGATTGACGAAGTTGTTTAAAGATACATCAATGTTAACTTGCTCATTATTGTTATGCATTAGATACAGATGACAACCTTTTCCTTTTTCGGTTAATAAGGCTGAAATAACTTCATTTGAATCATATTGCCCAGTATCGAACCACTTACACAGGTGCAAGTAATTTTTCAATTTCTTAGATATTGTTTGACCCTTAAAATCAACCAATGACTTCAGTACATAGGTCAGTTTCCTCCAATAGGCATCAACAACTTTCATAATGCTTGTTGGTAGGATATAGAGATGCACCCAATGACTTCAGTACATAGGTCAGCTTCCTACTCTTAGATTAAGTGTAGGTGTCCTTCTCATAACCAATTTGTCTATTACTGGTAATACAACGTATACTAAAACCACAAGACTCATGTAGAAATCTATAATTTCTCTTTGTATTTCTCTAGGTGTGGTGAGATTTGTTCTTGATAACGACCTACTTTCAAATATTTGTTTTCTCTAGGTCCTTTCCTTAATAATTACAGAGAAAATACTTGGTGTTGGAATCTCCTAGCTTAATTCATCTTGTTGTAGATTTTTACTTCAATATGTTCTGACCACTTCTCTAGATTTTGGAGGAGGATCTTTTCTGCATTGATCATCACATCACTACATTGCCTAGTCAGTTGTGATTGGATTACCTTCAATTCTGTTCTAGAATTGTCAATTGGTTGCCTCACATTCCTTAATTCTATGTTATTCAACCTTTTGAGTAGTGACTTGAGTTCTCTCAGCTTAAGTCATACATTCTTCACACTCCATTGGTCTCTTTGTTGTCTCTACAAATAATTGACTATAGGGAAAAGTTATTCATGATCAACTTAAACATTGAACAATCTGAACAGTCTTGTAAATCTGGGGTGCTGCGAGTAATTTAAGAACCATGGGGTGGTGGTGATGAGAGATCATTGGAAATTCAGTCCTCCTTAGCAATGAGTGAGCTCATTAGTAAATTTTTATTGATTTTATTACCGAATTGTTAATTGAGTTATGCTTATATGAAACAAACAAAACTAATTATTGTTACTATTTCTGAAAAGGGTGTTTATTTCATTATATTTTTTTTTATTATTATAAAAATCTGTAGTTAATTGTTATTACTAATTGAGCTAGCAACTCACTCTCTACTATATTTTATTACAGAGATCACAAGTGACGTCGATGATGCTTTCTTTAGCTAGAGTGCACGAGTAGACAAATTTTTGGTTAGCGGAAATTGCTTTGTGCGGGCAAGAAGATATTTATTTAATATCGTTCTTTTTTATTTAACTCTTAAAGTCGCTACATTAGTCAATTCACTATTGTCATATGTATTCTTTTGTCACTATAGACTTGTGACTAGTATTAGACTTCTTTTCGTATTTTGAGATGAATTTAGTATTATTATATTTTGAATAGAATGTTGATGATTATTATGACTTGTTTTTGGCGATATTGGTCTGATATGTTATTGATTTCTAAGACAGGAATATTTTTAGACAAGCCCAAAAATAGGGGAAACTCTACCCAATTTTATATAAATTATTGTTAAGGCTTGCTTTGAATCCTACTCCTTAGTATCGGTTACAGTTCTAAATTTGATAGTCACACAAGTAATTTAGCTAGTGAATGTATATCACTATGGACACAAGAAGATCATTCGCAACTAGTAATCTTATTGAAATTATTAAAGTTTCTTCTAATTTAATTAGATATTACGATAATGTAATTCCGCTTAAACATATTAAAATTATTGAACTGAATGTTGTGTTTAAATTTAGTTTGTAAGGCTAATGATACTACTTTATAATGATATACTTGTGTTGTTACAACATGTTAATATTTTTTATTGGTAATATGTTTTTTTGTTTGATTATAAAGTCTACATGTTAATTAGTAGAAAATATCTTAAACTTTAATATTTTCCACATATGTAGTAAAAGAAATATACTAACGAATTGCAGAGAGTTTTGATTGCAATTATATTTTTTATGATTTAATAATAATAATTGTAACATTTGTTGCAGAGGTTTTGACTATTGGTATTTTTGAAAAATAATTTTTTTAAATTGATTTAGTCATCAATTCGTTGGGATTAAATTAATTACTGTAAATTAACTATAGCGGTTTATTGCTCACTACAAATTTGTAATATCTTTTTTTTAGTGCATGATGAAAATTTGTGTTCCCTATCGTATTTTATTGTAATACAACTTAGAAGTGAGCATCTGACTTTTGTTAGCTATAATCGCTCCAATGAATTTTACATTTGTATGAGTGTTTGAAAATTTGTTGAAACTCTTGATAGTTTTGGAGCTTTGTTTGTAATTTTTTTTATTCAGACTATCTTAGTGGTGTTTAGACCATATTTTTTTATTATGTGATGTAGCCTATATTGTTTGTCTAGAGTATGGTCTAATAAATAATTTCCCTAATTTTTTTGTTTAGTTAAAAATGTGTTTATATTTAGTGATTATATAATTTAATCCAAGAATTTTTTTGTAGCCAATAATTGCCCCTTTCAACTATGAAATTTAGGTCATAGCCATTCAAACATATATAAAAAAATTTGGCAAACATTCATTGTGACTAAATTGTAAGTAAATAGAGACAACAGTACAAGTGTCACTAATTGTTTGAACTATTATTGACGAAAACTAATGTCACATTTGAATACAAAAAATTATAGTTAAAGTATACCATGATTAACTACCAATTATGCTTTGTTTCTACTCTATCAATATATTTTTTTGCGACAAAGTTTATCATATAAAAAATTTAATAAATTTTAGGACAAAAAATGATTCGTCACTAATGTGTCAATATATTTTGTGCGACAAAAGTTTTTTGTATCCAAAAATTAGCTAATTTTAGGACAAAAATGATTCGTCACTAATGCATCAATATATTTTTACAACAAAAAATTTTCGTATTCAAAATTTAATTGATTTTAGGACAAAAATGATTTGTCACTAATGTATAAATATATATTTTTGTTGACAAAAATTTTTCGTATCCAAAATTTAATTAATTTTTAGGATAAAAATCATGCATCACTAATGCATCAAGATATTTTTGTGACAAAAGTTTTTCGTATTCAAAATTTAACATATTTTAGGACAAAAATGGTTTATCACTAATGTATCAATGTATGTTTTTGTGACAAAAAAGTTTTGTATCCAAATTTATCAAATTTTAGGACAAAAAATAATTTGTCACTAATGAATCAGTATATTTTTGAGACAAAAGATTTTTGTATTCAAAATTTTACTCATCTTAGGACAAAAATGATTTGTCACTAATGTATCAATATATTTTTTTGTGACAAAAGATTTTTGTATCTAAAATTTAATTATATTTTGGACAAAAAATGGTTTGTCGCTAATTGGAAACATCATTCATGACAAAATAATGTGCCACTGACAACTCTAAATTCATGGCTAATAGTATTCAATATTTGGCGCCAATCCTTTTTTTGGTGGGAAACTTTAAAAGACGAAACTTTACAACAATTTTCTACATTTCATCACTAAAAGTATGTGTTTCATGTATTTAAGCATGAAATATAATTTTTATCACTAAAAGTGAATAATTAGTGACGAATTTCATGTCGTAGCTAATAATTTCGTAGCTATATATCACTTTTGTTGTAGTGGGTATTTGAGGTCATGCACGTTGTCAATGCTGAGTGAGTGGAGCTAGCTGCATATCAACAGAAGAGTGTTGCTAGGACTTAGTTTGACCAGGGTAGAGTTGAGGGTGCACCAATTTTGAGTTGGGCGCCGTGTTTAAAGAGGCTTTATTGAGGCATTTCTTTCCCCGTGAATTTAAAGAAGCCAAAGTACGGCAATTCCTTACCCTTAAGCAGGATTCACTAAGTGTTCATGAGTATGGTTTGAAGTTTACCAAAATTTCCCCATATGCTCCGGAGATGGTTACGATATAAGGAGTACGATGAGTTTGTTTGTTGCTGGGCTGTCTCGCCAGTCGAATAAGGAAGGTAAGGCTGCGATGCTAATAGATGACATGGATATAACAAGGTTGATGGCTTATGTGTAGTAGGTTGAGAAAGAGAAGCTAAGGGATAATGTTGCATTATTAATCACACTAGTTGTAAATGAATGATGAATGCCATGAATCATGACTTGATTGTATGATTATTTGAATGTACTTGTGATTGTGATTGTGGCTTGTTGAATGAATCGGGAGTTGCATTCCGACACACTAATTTTGATGGGTTGCCACGTTTCGGCATAATTATGGGATCGGTTGCCACGTTCTGGCATAAACCTTGGATCGATTTCCACATTCCGGCATTATTATAGGATCGGTTGCCATATTCCGGCATAAACCTTGGATCGGGTACCACGTTCCGATATGCTAAGAGTTTGGATTTTGATTCCATGAGAGGACCAATGACTTGACAGAATTGTGCATCTTGAGAATTGTGAAATTGTACATTATTCGTAAATTATGATGATATTGTATATTTTTGGTGTATGCATCTTATTGTTATGTTGAGATGACTTATGTATGTTGCACTTAGTGGGATAGCCGCGTGTTCCTACCAGTACATTGTGGTTGTGTACTAATACTACACTTTCTCTTTCTTTGTTGAGTACATGACATCTTCAAGCGTCTATTGATAGACCTCGTTTAGAAGATCAGTGGTCATCGATCGAATTGAAGGGTGAGCCAGTTATTCCAGGCTGCCATGAGTTCCCTTTCTGTCTATGTCCACAATTCAGACTTGGACTTTCTAGTTAGTTATTAGTTCATTATTTAGGGTTGTAACCCTTCTTGCTTAGACTTATGGATCTTGTTAGAATTTTTGTACATTGGCTTTCAGTTTCTAGGCATTTAATTTTGGAATTCGTTGTTAGATCTTTTGGAAGTTTATGGGAACTTCAGTATTTAGTTATTTAAACTTGCTTCTGTAACTTTAAATGCTTTAGTGTGTTGCTTATGTTGATTAGCTAATTAGTATAAATAATTCTCCCATTGGAGGGTTAGTGTGGGTACCAATCACAATGGTCCGGGTAGTGACAAATTTGGTATCAGACCCTAGGTTCGTTGATCTCGATGTACCAAAACGAATCTAGTAGAGTCTTGCGGAAAGGTACAGAGACGTCTGTACTTTTATTCGAGAGGCTATAGGACTTTAGGAGATCTCTTTTTTTTCTCGTCTCTTTTGTGCTATAACTTGATTCCAATTGGTATCTAACCTTTTTCACTCTTCTATTCATAGATGATTAACACTAGATTGATCGACGTCATGCTCGTTGCTCCCGTCAATGATCTAGCTGAGGAATCTGTAGTGAGAGGTCGCGATCGAGGCAGGGGTAGAAGAAGAGCTAGGGGTAGAGGCTGAGAAAGACTGGCGCCTACTAGGGATGGAGTACCGGTCAAAAAATGAGGCCCCACCCGTGCATTCTAAAGAGATAGATGAGAATATTGAGGTTGAAAATGTTGAGGAGGTTGGACAAGAGGAAGAGGTGTAGGCTGAGACAACGGGTATTCCTCCCATATACCCAGTGTTAGCTCAGTAGATCATACCATTCTTGAAAGGGTTAGTTGGTCCTGGAGTGCTTCTCTATGTTCAAGCAACTGAAGCTCCCGCCAATCCTCCTATTGCTATCACTGTCCCCAAGGTAGGAGTGAATGTAGGTAATGATGCTTTCTTTCATCCTTTATTGGGTCCTATTATGACTGGTAATGAACATGAGATGTTGACCAAGTTTTTGAAGTAGAAGGCGCCTGTGCTCCATGGTCTGAGAGTGAGGATGCATATAGGTTCATCCTAGATTTCTATGAGAGGCTTCATAAGTTGGAGATTGTCCATCAGTATGGGGTTGAGTTCATGACGTTTCAGCTTCAACATGAGGATAAGCAGTGATGTACATATCTTCAGTTCTACCCCCACTCACTTGGACCTAGTTTCATACTCTATTTTTGGAGATATATGTGCGTGGGACTTTGAGAGATCGTAAAAAGGATGATTTCATGGCATTGGAGCAAGGTGGGATGTTTGTGGATGCATATGAGGTGTCTCACGCAGTCATCACATGTACTATTCTTATATTTTACCAGATGGCTAATGTGGTATTTGATCTGGGTTCTACTTATTTTTATGTGTCTGTGGGATTTGCCGCAACATTTGCTATGATTTATGATATACTTGATTCCCTCATCCATTTTACTACCCCAGTTGGAAAGTCTGTCATAGTCACGCATGTCTATCGTGCTTGTCCTATTTTATTTATGGGTTTTCAGACTGGGGCTAATTTGGTGATTTCGGATATGACTGACTTTGATATAATCTTAGGCATGACTTGGTTGTCCTCCTACTATGTGGTGTTTAATTGTAACACTAAGTTTGTAACTCAAGAAATTGTAGGAAGGGAAAAGTTAGAGTGGGAAGGGGTGTACAAGCCTAAACAAGCTAAGATCATATCCTCCATTCGAGCTAGAAAATTGGTGGGGCATGGTTGTTTGGCTTATTTGGCTCATATTGGGGATGTTGAGGTTGAGTCTCCATCTATTGAGTCTATTCCTGTGGTGTCAGAATTTAGAGAAGTGTTCTCTAATGATTTGCCTGGTATGCCTCCAGAAAGGGATATAGATTTCTACATTGATTTAGAACCTGGTACACGCGCCATTTCTATCATTCCATATCACATGGCCCCAATAGAATTAAGAGAGCTCAAGGCTCAAATTCAAGAGCTTCTTGATAAAGGATTTCTTCATCCCAGTGCTTCCCCATGTGGTACTCCACTTTTGTTTGTTAAGAAAAAAATGGTAGTAGGAGAATGTGTATAGATTACCGTCAATTGAATAGGGTCACTATTCAAAACAGTTACCCTTTGCCTCGAATAGATGATCTTTTTGACCAATTGCAAGGTGCATCAGTTTTCTCCAAGATTGATCTAAGGTCTTGCTACAATAAATTAAAAATTAGGCCCGAGGATGTGCCCAAGATGGCATTTAGAACCCGTTATAGGCACTATGAGTTTCTAGTTATATATTTTGGTTTGACTAATGTGCCCGCCGCTTTTATGAATTTAATAAATGGGGTGTTCAAGCTATTTCTTTATTCATTTGTCATAGTCTTTATTGATGATATTTTGGTCTATTTGAAATGTGAGGAGGATCATGCCGACCAACTTCGTATTGTTCTGGGTGTTCTTGGGAAACAAAGGTTGTATTCTAAATTTTCTAAGTATGAATTTTGGTTGACTTCGGTTGCTTTTTTGGGGAATATAGTTTCAAAAGAAGGGGTAATGGTAGATCCCCAAAAGATTAAGGCGGTTAAGAATTGTGTTCACCCTAGCTCTGTGACGGAAGTTAGAAGTTTTGTGGGGCTCGCTAGCTACTATCGTCGATTTGTGAAGAACTTTTCTTCTATTGTCACTCACTTGACTAATTTGACCAAAAAAGATATACTATTTGAATTGACTGAAAAATGTGATGATAGCTTTCAAAAGCTCAACACTCTTTTGACCACCACACCCATTCTAGCATTACCGGTTGAAGGTAAGGATTTTATTGTTTATTGTGATGCTTCACATTCTGGTTTGGGTGCTGTGTTGATGCAGGATAAGAATGTTATAGCTTATGCATCACGTTATTTAATGGTGCATGAGAGAAATTATCCAACACATGATTTGGAGTTGGCAGCGGTAGTGTTTTCTCTTAAGATTTGACAGCATTACCTCTATGGTGTTAAGTGTGAAGTATTTACTTATCATCGTACCTTGCAACACCTGTTCACGCAAAAGGATCTAAATTTGAGACATCGAAGGTGGATAGAGCTACTCAAATATTATGATGTGACCATTCAACACTATCCGGGTAACGATAATGTGGTGGCAGACGTCTTGAGTCAAAAATTGGTTAGTACGGATAGTCTAGCTCGCTTGACTATAACCAAACGACCTTTGGCTAATGAAATTCAGACCTTGCAGTCTAAGTTCATGCAGTTGGGCGTCTCAAAAAAAGGTGGGGTGTTAGCTAGCATTGATGTAAGGGCCACATTTATGGAAGAGATCAAGACCAAGCAATTTGAGGAAGAAAATTTGAATGAACTCAAGCAGAAGTCTGTGATTGTTAAGGCACAAGAGACCACTCTTGATGCGGAAGGTGTGCTCAATTTTAAAGGAAGGATTTGTGTTCCTCGAGTTGATGACTTGATTCAACAATTGTTGATTGAATTCCATGGTTCGCAATATTCCATTCATCTGGGTGTGACCAAGATTTACCGAGATTTGACGCGAATTTATTGGTGGCTGGGCATAAAGAAGGATATAGCGGAGTTTGTGGCTAAGTGTCAAAATTGTCAACAAGTAAAGTATGAACATCAAATGTCTGCAGGTTTGGTTCAAAGAATGCCAATTCCGGAATGGAAGTGGGAAATGATAGCCATGGATTTTGTGGTTGGTCTTCCCAAGAATTTAGGAAAATTTGATTCTATTTGGGTGGTGGTTGATAGATTGACTAAGTCAGCCCATTTTATTCTGGTAAGAATAGATTATAATGCTGAACAATTGGCTAAGATTTATGTGCAAAAGATAGTGAGGTTGCATGGGGTTCCCCTTTCTATCATCTCAGACCATAGTACTAAGTTTACCTACAAGTTTTGGAGGAAATTACATGATGAATTGGGCACACAACTCACTTTCAGTACTACTTTTCATCCACAGATGGACGGGCAGTCGAAGAGGACTATTCAAGCATTAGAAGACATGTTGGGGGTATGAGTAATTGATTTTGGAGGACATTAGGATAAGTTCTTACCTTTATGTGAGTTCTCCTACAACTATAGTTATCACTCGAGCATTGATATAGCACCATTTGAGACATTATATGGGAGGGTATGTAGATCACCCATAGGATGGTTCGAGGTTAGAGATGTGAAACCATTGGGGGTTGATTTATGAAGGATGATCAATAATAAGGTGAATAGTATTCAAACTAAGCTTTTAGCAGCCCAAAGTAGACAGAAGAAGTATGCAGACCATAATGTAAGAGACATGGAATTTCAGACTAGTGAGAATGTTCTACTTAAGGTATCACCCATGAAAGGGGTGATGAGATTTGGCAAGAAAGGTAAGCTAAGTCCGCGATACATTGGTCCTTTTGAGGTTCTTGAATGTGTAAGGTCAATGGCTTATAGATTGGCTTTACCTCCTAACCTATCGGGAGTTCATCCGATATTTCATATGTCCATGTTGAATAGATATCATGGTGACGGGGATTATATCATTAAGTAGGACTCAAATGTGTCAGACAAAGATATCTAATATGAGGAAGAACTGATTGCAATTCTTGATCGTGATGTCCGGAAGCTGAGGACCAGAGAGATTAAGTCCGTGAAAGTTCAATGGAAGCATCGTCAAGTTGAGGAAGCTACTTGGGAAATCGAGAAGGACATGCAAGACACGTATCCCCATTTGTTCATCGATTAAGGTACTACTCAATTTCTTCCTTAGCCTATTTTTCTTAAGTTTGTCACTCGAGGACGACTGATGGGTAAATTTGTATCTATTGTAATGACTGGTAGAAAAGCCAACGGGGGAATATTTTGGCTTGGAAAACTTTTTCGTAGTAACTTAGAATTTCCCAGCCTAGTTGAGACATGGATGAAATCCAAGTCATTAAAGTCTAGGGAAATCTGGTAACAATTGTGTGATCTAATTAAGAATTTGATCATATGAGTAGTAGCTAAGACGTTAAGGAACCCACACGACTTTACGGAATTGAATTCGGATGAGTAGAACTCTCGAAATTGATCTTAGTGTGAACGGGTGATTTCTGAGTGTCGTTAGTTAAATGTGTGTTGCGAAATGGGTGATGGAATTCTTAAATTGACTAACTGGTTTTGTGCAAGCCGTTGTAGTGGAATTATTACCTCCAGGGCGGGGCCGCCATAGTGGAATAGTCGCAATTTAAGTTGAAAATAAACCCCAAAATGTCTTTATTCTACAATTTTCGAACTTGATAGCTAAGGAACGAACCCAGGGGTTTTCTTGACAGTTTTCAACATTCTTGAGGCTAAATATGAGATTTTAACTCACTGAATCTGTTTTTCGATCCGTAGAACACAATCTAATAGGTAATTGTCGATACGAGAGGGTTTTGATTTGGAAATTATGTTGGAAAAAACCCTAATTTGGGTATAAGGATCATGGGTTTGATGTAGGGTTGATATGATTGTTGGTAATTTGGGTAACTAGTTATTGTTAATTGATTTTCGTGTTATTATGGTTGATTGTAGAGCAAGGACAAGTGTAACAAGTACGGAAAGGGAAAGATCAAGTTTCTTAGGGGATTCAAGCTTGTTTCTAGGTAGGTGATGGTTGTGATTTCATGATTGTGTGATATATGTTTGTTCTTGCTTCATTATAATACATGTATGTATGCGAATGTTGCATTATTGATCAAACTAGTTGTAAATGAGATAAATGAATGATGAATGTCATGAATTATGACTTGATTGTATGATTATGAGAATGTACTTGTGATTGTGATTGTGTCTTGTTGAATGGATCGGGTGTTGGGTTCCGACACACTAACTTGGATAGGTTGCCACGTTTCGACATAATTTTGGGATCGATTGCCACGTTTCGGCATAAACCTTGGATCGGTTGCCACATTTCGGTATAATTATGGGATCGGTTTTGACGTTCCTGTATAAATCTTGGATCGGGTACCACGTTCTGATATGCTAACAGTTTGGGTTTGGGTTCCATGAGAGGACTAATGACTTGGCATAAATGTGTATCTTGAGAATTGTGAAATTGTACATTGTTCATAACAGTTTGGGTTTGGATTCCATGAGAGTACATGGCATCTTCAAGTGGCTAATGACAGACCTCGTTTAGAAGATTAGTGATCGTTGATCGAATTCAAGGGTGAGCCACTTCTTCCAGGCTGCCATGAGTTCTCTTTCTGTCTATGTCTACATTTTGGACTTGGACTTTCTAGTTAGTTATTAGTTCATTAGTTTTGGGTTGTAACCCTTATTGTTTAGACTTATGGATCTTGTTAGAGTTTTGGTACAATGACTTTCAGGTTCTAGGCATTTAATTCTGAAATTCGTTGTTAGATCTTTTGGAAGTTTATGGGAACTTCAGTATTTAGTTATTTAAAATTTCTTCCGTAACTTTAAATGTCTTAGTATGTTTCTTAAGTTGGTTAGCTAATTAATATATAAATAATTCTCCCACCGGAGAATTAGTGTGGGTACCAATCACAATGGTCTGGGTCGTGACAATCAGGGCCTCTGTGGTCCTTACTTAGCCAACCAAAATGCAGCTCCTCAAAACCTGTCTACTGGAACTTCTTCATCATGAGTTGCATCACGATTCGTGAAAGCGACTATGGTCCGTCATATCTTTCGTGGTCTTTACTTGATTAAATTCATCTTACCATGTTGGTAATGCTTCAACCCTACGAGCCTCCCGATGGCTCTTTATCAAGACCATGACCCGTCTAGGGCTCCGTGGTGCATTACCCGAATCATTTTCTTTTCCTTCTTTCTATCTCCCGCATCCAAGTATTTCACCTCTTCAAACATTACCAAATACATCATATCCACATAAATACACTCGATTTCTAGCATTAATCCTTAATTTTGAGCGTCAAATGTGCCAATATTTCACGGCACATCACACACCTAGCATCCTTAACAAAGTCTCCTAAAACAAAGGAACTCCAAACTCGGGAAGAACGTGGTCCTCAAAAACCTCAACGTGTGGCTCAAGAGAAATCTCTATAGCTCTGCCTCTAGTTGGTGCCTCTAAACAAGCACGACCTCTAACCGATGATACTATACAAGAAGGGCCTCTTGCTTGAGCTTGGCCCTTTACCCCTAAATGGGGCCTCAACAACTGTCTCGGGGATGCCTCATCTTTACCGCTAGAAACATAAGATCTTGTCCTCGACATCTGCCAAAACAACATGTGGAAACTCAGCACTAGCAAGGTTTACCATACACTATAAGAAATAATGAACAAAATGAAGTTTCATGTCCTTCTTTGTAGCCTATCGAAGATAAGTATAGATGTCTTTGTACCGATCCTCAAGACTCTTTGTCATGAGACCTATGAAACTAGGTTCTAATACCATTTGTCATGACCCGAAAATGGAAGTGATGACACTTGTCTATTCTCACCAAGACAAGTAAGCATCAACCCAACAAAAATGAATGTAATGTGGAAGATCAAGCAAGAACAAGATAAAAGCGAAAAAACTTATTCATTCTATTTACACTCCAAAACATGGTTGTCACGTGTACAAGCCACTAGTACATAAATAGTGGAATTCATAAATAAGTACAGGTCTCAAATCTTTGTTTCTCAAATAGAATAAAGCATAAAAGGAAGAACTAGAGGGCCCACTGGGATGACAACCATCTACCTCTCAGTAGTCCATTGACAAGCCTCGAAGATGGGAGAGAAAGATAAATCACGCTATACTGGCCTCAAAACCTACACAAGTGTAGAAGCAACGAGTGAGTACCAACAACATGGTACCCAACAAGCAATATAATAAGTGAAGCAACCTAGCTAAAAATGAATACTTCTTTCATCCCAACCAAACCTCCTCAAACTACAACCTACACAGAAATAAGACAACCTAACAATTCTACAATATATAGCTCATAAAGCACAATAGTCATAGTACAATAGTCATAATTGAGCACGCATCAAGTAAGTCAATCTCAATGCCAAGTAGATCAATCACATGTAACAAGTGCATAATCACAATTAATAAGTAAGTCAAACATAAGCATCAAAATGCATCAATTCACAATAATCAGTTTCTTGCTGGAACCATTTCTCATCTCCACATATAACTAGTCAGAACCATTTCCATTAGCTTTATATCAAATTAGTAGCAGAACCATTTCTCATCGACTTTATATCAAATCACTAGCTAGAATAATTTTCCATCAGCTTTATATCAAATCACTAGCGCAAACTATTTTCCATCAGTTTTATATCATTTCACTAGCCGAAACCATTTCTAATTGGCTTTATATAACTTCACTAGCCGGAACAATTTTCCATCAATTTTATATCATTTCACTAGCCGAAAACATTTTCCATCGGCTTTATGGCAAAATTTTAAAATTAGGTTTAAAACCATTTTCATTCAAAACAAGTGACCACAAGCTGAAATATCCACAAGATCAAGATCAAAACATATATATATATATATATATATATATATATATATATATATATAAATCAACCCAATATTCACAAAAAAAATAAAACCACAAGATGTAGGTATGGAAATACCTCACCCCACCCAACAAAAAGAAGCAATTGTCCTCAAATGCAACTAAAATAACATAAAGTATCTCAAAATAACAAAGAGGGAGGTAAAAATATCATTCTGCCATGCTAAGCCTGGGGTGACGTCTGCATTTCAGTCGCTCTGTCTGTCGGGGCATTAGTGCTCGGAGTAACACTCTCAAAGCCTTAATATTCGTAGTTCATTCATATTAAATTTTACCTTCAAGGCCCTAGAAATCACATTCATACAACAAGACTTACTGCCAAAGCAATACTTTACATGGTCATCATACCTGCCTAATTCTCAAGACAATTTAACCACATGTTTCATTCTTAAGTGATTCTTATCATAGTTATTTATATAACCTCAATCTCAATCAATACCAAACATAGATTCCCACGTATACTTTAACTTAATTCAATTCATATCTATAAGCCTAATCTTAAGCAATCTACAACACATATCATCAATCTTAGAAGATTATCTCTAAATCCTCAATTTCCCCCTTCAAGGCATAAAACCCACTTACTTCAATTTCATCAATTAGACTAGGATTAGACATGGAAAACATGTAATTTCACAATCATGACATGATACAGTACTAATTCTATCATAAACAATCAATATCCACTCAATTGGATCAACATAAAACAATACCCACAATATAGGAATAAACCCTTACTAGAATTGGGGTTCATCTTCACAATTGAGGGAAACATGGGGATTCATGGATGAAAGGGATCCATGAATGAATAAGCCATCATGCCTTGATTACAAAGCCTATAAAACTTGAATCAATGGATTCTTGACCTAGATTGATCCTCTTCTTCTTCTTCTTCTTCTTCTTTGAGTTTTCTAGAGAGAATTTTTGGAGAGGATGAAATATGGGATTCTTTTGGGGGTTTTGGAAATCAAA
Source organism: Solanum commersonii (assembly GCA_029007595.1). NCBI lineage: Eukaryota > Viridiplantae > Streptophyta > Magnoliopsida > Solanales > Solanaceae > Solanum > Solanum commersonii. The sequence continues at coordinate 955,633 of JAJTWQ010000055.1, read as the reverse complement.
ACTTAATTGAGGTGGTAAAAGGGTTAAAGTAGCTTACATAGTTGTACAAAGATTATACAAAATGACCTCATTTAATTAGGAATTTCCCAAAATAACCCTTCTTAGGCAGCCTAGTGCCAGTCACTATGGCAATCTTCACGATCTGCCAAGGGCACCACGGCCCTTGAAGGTGCCGTGGTCCCTTGATCAGTAGCTAGGCTACCCTAGAATTTCCCCCCACAAGGTGAAGGCAACCCCACGGGAATTTCCACGGTCCGTGGTCATCACCACGAGCCGTGAAGTGGCTCGTAAAGGGGAGCCTTTTTGAGACAGCTTTAGGGAGGCTACTGCCTCACCACCACGGGTGGAACCACGGGCCATGAAGACCCTTGTGGTCATGGTGGGCAGTTTCTTTGCCAATTTTGTGCAGCCTTGGCCCTTTGCCTTGCCCCTTGCCCATTTTCCTTGGCTCTTGTCCTTCTCCCTTGACATTAACCCTCACGTTTAGCTCTAGTGTAGCCTACTAGTTTTCAAGGTGTTACAGTATCTCCCCCTTGGGAACATTCTTCCTTGAATGATGATCTAGACACCTTACGGAAGTAAAGACACAAGACTAGCAGTCCATCATGCATGTGACACATCGAAATGCACATAACTAAGGAAAAAACATCAATTCCAAGATCAAACATACTCAATGCACCACAAGGAAGTAGGAACTACATCTTACAACTCATTATGCATGTAAACTCATTATTTCTCATGTTCATAGGAGGAATTACCTTCTCAAAGCTTAATGAATACTCAACAATTACCATGGAGTCTAAATGCAATTTACTATAAAAAAAATAATATCAAAACATGTTCATCGATTCATCTCATGAAGTCAAATAGGCAAGTCATACTTAAATTGAGAATATGTTTGTAATCAACCATAGTTTTGACTGAGTCTTGAGAGAGTAAAGATGAGGATGAGCAGAGTGTATTCATAAGTCTCTATATTGTTATTTTAATCCTTGAGTGGAGGCGTTCTTGTCCAAAATTTCTTATGAACCCTATGAGTCGAACATTTTTTTAGATGAGTAGTATCTTTGAATTCTGATTCATTGAGTTCCCGATTCCTTTTGAAACTATATTATTAATTATGAAATTACTACATGTTATTCATAGATGTCCTAGAGTTGAGTCGTTCATGTCCATAATTTCGCATGAACCCTATGAGTCAAGCATTCTTGAGATGAGTAGCATTATTGAGTTCTTCAGTTCTGACTATTGAGTTCTATGTCATTCATTTCTATATTTCAGCCTTTGAAGAGTTCTAAGAAGAAGATTTTTCAAGAAGAAGAAAAGAAGAAGAAGAAGAAAAAGAAGATTCCAACAAGATATATAGAATATCGATATATATTTCTTAGAAGCGAAGAAATTTAAGCTTTGTAATTTGATTGAATCTCTAAAATCACATTGCAATATCTTCATTATCAATCAAGGTGAGCATTTTTTCATCGGAAAAATTAAAATATCTTTCGAGTTTTGTTAATTACCTTCTTCTCTTTTGTTTCTGGTAATTTGATTTGAAGTTTTTTGTTTGATTGCTATGAAAATATGAGCAAAAGTAGAGAAATTAAAATTTGGATTGATTTTTTAATTATTTTTTTGTGGTGTTCCTGTTTTCGAGTGATTAATTGGAACTTATTTGTTTTAGATAGGAGAAATTGATCATACCAAGCGAGACTATTGTATGAGATTTGTGGAAGAGTTATCTTTTTTTTTTTTTTTGGTTGTTGATGTTTCTGATTCCCTAATAATTTTCTTTTGATGTAATGGGAAAAAGGATAATGAAAGATTAAAAATATACAAATTGTAACCAGTTACACTTTAGAAGATTACATAAAGTAAGTGTCCGTTAATGTTACTTAGAAGAAAAAAAATATATGGAAAGCAAGTTTTGATTTTCACTCGATAGAGATTTTATGATCAATTTGGGAATTAATGTTGGTTAATTGTGGTATAGTTTGTTCGTAGAGGAAGATTTTTTCTTGAAGTGACTGCAGAGATATTGCCGTCACAATTTCTAGCCTTTTGATTGCTCAAATTTACATAAAGATGGAGTTTTTCAGAATGCCCATGGAAAATAGATAAAGTTGTGAAGGCTAATTTATTTTGTTGTTGTTGTAACATATTCAGTTGTTTGTGTGCACATTCTCACAGCTAAAATAGAGGGAAAGAGCTTAACTTTGTGCCCCACATGGACATTTCATTTCTAGGTGGAAGATATCAATAAGGGCATTTGCAGCCCAAAATTTTCTTTTCCACTTCTAAAAATTAGAATTAAATCACCTCTTACGTAGCATGTTCCGTGGTATATTATACAATGATTTTACAAGGAGCAGAGCATATGTGAGAAGCCCCTAGCCAAATATATGGTTTGTGGAATGGATAGCCTATATTTGAATGCATCAAATTGCTTTTAGTTAAAAAGCTGCAGGAAATATAATGATTCTGCACAGTTTTTGGATTCTCTCACACTCCATGAGCCGCACATCACATTCTCAACAACAACAATAAAAACATACCTAGTGTAATCCCACAAGTAGGGTCTGGGAGGGTACTAGTGTACGCAGGCCTAACCGTACCTCAGGAGATAGAGAGCCTGTCTCCGATAGACCCTCAGCTCAAGTAAAAACATTTCGAAAACCACACATCACATCCTTCTTCTTAAAAAACATAAAAAATTACAAACAAAGAGTGATGCAAGTAAGAGCTTCCTCCCTGGACGTTATAAAATAAAAATAAACATAAAAGATTAAAAAAAAAGAGTTTGGATGAGGAAGATTTTTTCTTGAAGTGACTGCAGAGATATTGCGGTCATAGTTTCTAGCCTTTTGATTGTTCAAATTGACACAAAGATGAAGTTTTTCAGAATGCCCATGGAAAATAGATAAAGTTGTGAAGGCTTATTTATTTTACTATTGTTGTAACATATTCAGTTGTTTGTTTGCACATCCTCACAGCTAAAATAAGGGGAAAGAGCTTAACTTTGTGCCCAAGTGGAAGATATTAATAAGGGCATCTGCGTCCCAGATTTTTGCATCTAACCTAATTTTTTATGTTCTTTGAGTCATGTCATAGGAACAAAATATTTTAATCATTAATATCAACCAAATGATGTAAACAAAGTAAGGGGTGTCAAAAATGAATCCAATCAAAAGTTGTTCAGCTTCTTCTAATAAACTAAAATTAGTGCTTCTTTGTTTCCACCTAATTAAACTCAGGAAAAGAATATATGTGTGTTAAAGCATAAGGAAACAATTTCGTTCCTTTTGGTGATATATTTTAATTCTTTTTCTAGTTATTAATATTGTTGTAGTTGCCAATTTGTCGAACTAGTTGTTAGGTATGTCTATGGGGGAGGTCAAAGGTCGTTGTCTCATTTCCTACATAAAATCACTTTGAGGATTGGATAGCCTAAATTTGAATGCATCAAATTTCTTTTAGTTAAAGAGCTGCAAAAAACATAATGATTTTGAACAGTTTTTGGATTCTCTCACACTTCATGAGCCGCACATCACATTCTCAACAACAACAACAACATACCCAGTGTAATCCCACAAGTAGGGTATTGGAGGGTAGTGGTGTGTACGTAGGCCTAACCCTACCTTTGGAGGTAAAGAGCCTGTCTTTGATAGACCCTCAGCTCAAGTAAAAGCATTTCAAAGCAATTCGAAAATCACACATCACATCCTCCTCATTAAAAAACAGAAAAAAATTAAAAATGAAGAGTGATGAAAGAAAGAGCTTCCTCCCTCGGACGGTTATAAAATAAAAATAAAAAATAGCTTCCTCCCTAGAGCATGCCTTTATATTTTTGGAGCCCATCACTTTATTTATGAATGCTTTTGCAATCCCCAATGAGAAAGAAGCCTTTCTTCCCATTCGTCCCATTCTTGGTGATACTGTGCTCCTTCTTCGCCTTCACTTCCTGGTACTCCCCTTTCAATTATTCTTAATGGCTCTAAAAACCTCAGTTGTGCTTCATAGTTCCCACCCTTGTAAGGACCAAGTAAACTCTATCTTGAAATATGATAGAAATCAATACAAGGTTTCGAAAATCTTGCAGCACTTGAAATTCATGGATGATTCCATTGATAAACCTGGCCAGATGAATAGGGCTGGTACCTGCAAGAGTAACATGAGAAATTCCCTGTATACCTAAAATATTTACTTGGTATTTTAGGAAGGCATGATTTTCCAGCAAGATAATAGTTTCTTTGAGTTTGATTTTATCCCATTGTTGGGGACTGTTATTATTGCTCATAAGTCATATAGTTAATATGTTCAGAATGTCTGCATTGCCTTTTTTTGCGTCATCTCCTTTTAGTTTTATGTTTGATTTCAGACTTGTATTGATTGGAGTAGAAAGTGTTGGGATTTGGACTTGATACTTAGCTTGTTAAATAATGAGTTCATGTTTATCAAGGGCTATTATATTTTTGAAGGTTTACTTATCCCACTGTTACCTATCTTTTTTTTCCTTATAAGGATCTTGTGTGCTTTTCTATGTGTTAGAATTATGACCTCCTTAATTATGTAAAGGAACACGTACTTACTACTTGTTCTTTACTGTTTGAGAGTTAAAGTAAACAATTCCGTAAAATAATCATTAGTTCAGAACTTTGTATTATTTAACTCAACTTCAAACAACACAATGATTACACACCTATGTAATATAAGGAGTTATAAACTCTAATTCTTTACTACCCAAGTTGAAGCCTTTTAAAGTCTTTCAAGATTTACAAACTTGGTAGACTTATCCTACGCTCAACACTCAATTGCATTCAATAACTATTAACTACAATCTTACAATAATTTCTCACAAACTCACAACACTCCCCAAGTAACGTACAAAACTCTCTCAAGAACTTGATCTTTTTTTGTTCTTCTCTCTATGTAAGTGCGCAAACATCCTTGAATAAGTTATTGCCATATTTATAGATTTGGACTTGAATACAAAACCTATTTCAACTCGGGCTCCTACTCGCACTCGACTTCCTCTTTTACTTAGAACTTCGAAGATCACGTGGTATGTTCTGCTATTCTTACTTCGTGTAGTCTTCCTATTTGATTGCGAAATCGTTTACCCAGTCAGATTAGATGAATCGATGAACTTGTATCATGTTGACACAACATGATCTATGCAACTTTGTCATTCTTCAAAACAATTAGCTTATTTCCACCTAACAAATTCCCCCTTTTTGACGATGACAAATATTTCAAGCTCTGTATTAAACCTGTGTTTCTATTTGTATTGCATTGAACTTTTGAACACTAGCTTTTGAACATTAGAAGGTATTGCAATGAAATTATGCATCTTCCCCATTTTGACATCAAACAAAAATTAAAAGACAAAATTATACATGCCATATTAAGTAATAATAACACAATAAGCCATAACAAAGAAAACCACCAAGCTTAGTCATTAGTTACAAAAAGGAATAAAACAACAAAAGCCATTATCCACAAAAGTCAGTAAAGCACACTACAATTGTAAAGAAGGACCCAAAACAAACAATAAAGCACATGTAGGTTGGAGTTTTAAATAGAGGGTGGAACAAAAGAGGATGAGGATGGAGATCCCTTAGCTAACAGATCAACAATGTGCTTCAAATGAGCAGAGTTAGAGGATCTTTTAGTATCCAATGTTTCTTGAGTCTTAGCAAGATCTTCTTTAAGTCTAGAGTTTTATTCGACCAACCCATCATGCTCACACCCGTAACTAATGTGCAACTAATCCATGGCAGCTGAGTGAGAGACTTTAAGAGCAACAATTTCCTCACCCTTTGCAGTCAATGAGGCCCTTAGGGCTTGCATATGTGCATTTGCCCCTCTAGAGGTAGCAGGTATAAAAGCATGATATACTTCATCCAAAACATCTTTGGTAGTCTATACATGCCACTCTTTAACCGAAACTTGAAATTACACAAAGATTTCTCCTATCCAGAATCCATACACAAGACCATGGTCCTTGTTATCATGCACACAGATCATATGGATGTGACTAAGAATTAATTATGGCAGATTAATTTGAACTTGAGATATCAATAATTCCATGAGCGTGAGATCAAAATAGTTCGCCTCCGTACGCATCTGCTTCCTAGGGAGAATGATTTTGTGCAGTACATCAAAAAGTATGTTATGCAAAGTAAGCATGGCTCCTTTATCTACCCTAGTGTAATCCTCTAGCATAGGATCATTCGCAAATCGACGCGATATCTCAAGGGCTAATGAAATACCCTCCAAGGGAGGCCAGTTCCGTTAGACATAGTGACACCATCCTATGTTAGGTATATCTACTATTTTTGACAGAACCTCAGCTGTTAATGTGGAAGACACACCACCAATCTTACTAGAAATAGAAGAGACAGACCCAATCGCATTAATATAAAATTCCCTTGTTTCTCTCCTACCCATCTTATGTTGTCAATTACCCTGAAGAGACAATGCATTCCAACCATGTGCTTGTAACAGTATAAGCAATTCACCCACCCCAAAACCGGCAATAACCCGACCCTTAATCACACTTAACTTTAATATCACCATTAGAATTTTCTTTGTAACCAGATTTCTTCACTGATTTGGTCGAGTGACCTCTTCCTTTGAACTACCCATAGACACATTTGTCTTTCTTTTTCTATCCTTCTTAGGCTCAATAGTATCATCAATAATATCAACATGGTTTAAATGAGGAACAAACTTACTTTTCTTTCCATGTGATTTCTTGATGAATTTAGTAAGAAGTACTGCATCCAGATCACGTTGCACCGACCTAGTAACTCGAACCGGAATTGCCACTGATGGTTCAAAAAATGGATCTTCTTGAGGCCTATCCACAAAAGTAGTGATGGGTTTACTGGATTCTCGACGAAGTCATGAACGTAGTCACTTTGGGATGAATTTTACCAACAGACTGTCGTCTTCATCACTATAAGTGGTATAAACCTATCCCTTTGATGATTTTGGTTCCCCCTTACAATAGGCAACCATATTTTCACTAGAGTTAGACACCAACCTCTGGTTTCTTTCTTCCCTCAGAATTGAAGCTTCATCCATGAGAGGATAAGCAAGATCTGTTATATCAAAGGAGTAAATAAGCATCACATCGGGCAAGTTAAACAGACTTTCTTAATTCTAAAAAGGTATAATAGCAAGGTGAAGTCATGATTTGGGAATGGTTTGTAAAGATTTAGAAGAGAGAGAGAGAGAGAGATAATGGATAATGGGCTTTTGTGGAGGATGAAGAAGAATGAGACATAATTTGAGAGTGGTTATTGGGAAATGGAAAAGTTTTTAAAGAAGAGATAAAGCTTGATTTGATGGTATGGTGAACTTGATTGGATTTTTGGCGGTTTAAATCATATTTTTTAATAGAGTAATTTAATGAGGGAACGGGTAAAGGATACAAGTTGCCGTATTTTAGTCCTCTTTAATAAGTGTATTGTACATACCTTTAATTGTAAGATGATGATCTTTGAAGTCCTAATCCCTTGAGTCTCTAATTACCTGAGGATGGTAGTTCTTTTAGTTACAGTTTATTATTAATATTAAGACTTAAAATATAATGTAATGGAGCACCATAGTCTACTGAGTAAGCAAACATACTTAGGTGATTTTTGTCATCCCTAATTCCAACATGTTCGTTTCAAAGTGTTCCCATGTAAAGCTTTAGTAAGGCTGTCAACAATTTGTTGTTTAGTGGCACAAAAATGCATGGTGATTAACCCCTTTTTTACGTTGTCCCTTAGAAAGTGGTGAAAGATATCTATATGTTTTGTTCTCTTATGTTGGACAGGATTTTTTGCAATATTGATTTTACTTGCATTATCACAATAGATTGGGACACACTCAATGTTCAGACCAAAGTCATTGACTTCTTGTTTAATCCATAGGAGTTGAGCACAAGATGAGGCAGCTGCTACATATTTTGCCTCTACAGTGGATAATGCTACAAAATTTTGTTTCTTTGATCCCCATGAGATTAGGCATGAACCTAGAAAGTGAGCCATACATGTGGTGCTTTTTCTATCTACTAAATAACCAGCATAATCAGCGTCAGCAAACCCTATTAATCCAAAGTTACTTCCTTTTGGGTACCATAGACTTAAATCAGTAGTCCCTTTCAAGTATCGAAGAATTCTTTTGACTGTTTGGAGGTGAGATTCTTTGGGGTTGGCTTGAAAACGAGCACATAATCCTACACTGAACACAATATCATGCCTGATGATTGTAAGATACAAAAGTGATCCAATCATACCTTATACAATTTTTGTTCCACAGCAGAAGTTGTTCCTTCTTGGTATAATTTTGTGGATGTAGCTTTTGGGGTATCGATTTGTTTAGCATTTTCCATTTTGAATATTTTGAGTAGTTCTTTGTTATACTTTTGCTGATGAATTAATGTACCTTTAGGTGTTTGCTATATTTGAAGCCCCAGAAAGTAGTTTAATTCTCCGATCATGCTCATCTTAAATTCATTGCTCATAAAGAGCCTTATTAATCTTGTAGACATAGTCAGGATAGTCATTGTTCTCAAAACCCAGAGGTTGTTTAACAAACACTTCTTCCTTTCATAACCCATTAAGGAATGCACTTTTTACGTCCATTTGATACAGAGTGAACTCCATGTGAGTTGCAAATGTTATGAGTAGTCTTGTGTCACCCCGTATCCGAAATAGACTAAAAATACAAATTTTGAGAAGTTGCAGGTGCAACCTACGGTTGTCATCCACAGACCGTAGGTCAAACCACGGCCCGTGCTGGTGGTCCGTTGTTCACCATTGCAACCCCTCCTCAGCCAGCTCAGAAAATTGGCCAAGTCCCGACTCACGGATAGACCCACGGTCCGTAGATCAGACCACGGTCTATGGATCGAGACCTCCCTTACCTAGCCTCTGACACAAAGTACGATCGACCAGCACGGACCATCATTCGATCCACGGTTCGTAGGTCTGACCGTAGGTGAGGGTAGCAGCCAGTTAGCTGAAAATTGTTGATGGGTCAACTTTAGATGGTCATAGCTATTAGCACAGAAGGAATTGTGTGTCCCATGACCTATGGTAAGATAGATAATTGAATCCTCTTTCCAACGCCACCAAGTTTGCTAAATTTTGACCTCTGAGTAAAAGTTATGCCCGTTTTAGTGAAGCCCTATCGGGCAGACTCGATCGACAGTTCCAATCGACGGACCGTCGATTGAATGACGGCCCGTCAGTCCCGTTTATCAGTCACTCCGACAACAGTTAATTCAGGGGTCTTTCGGTCTTTTCCTATTTCGTTTAACCCCTTAGATACGTCATTTAAACCCTAAATCATGAGGTTTTAGTCAGTTTAAGCCTAGAAACATAACTAGAACTTACCTTAGTCAAAATAATTAATCAAAACTTAGAAAATTAGAAGCAAGAAAGGAGAAAAAGCTCAAGAACCCTAGTTCAAGAACGCAACAAGGTTCCATCAGTTCCAGCCCCGAAATCAAAAGATTTCTCTGTGGAATTCGTCACCTGGTATGTGGGATTTCACTAGTGGGTTCCTTTCGCCCATTAGGTCCCTAGAATTCAGTCAGATTCTTGATTCCATGATTATAAACAGACCTAGGGTTTCTAGAATTCCAACAGATCATCATGAATTAGTTATTTAAATGTTCCAAATCAGATTATCATGTTATTGCTCGCCTTATTGCATGAATTTCTTCTGTCATAAACCCTATTTTGAGTTATAAATCATGACAAGCTTTTCTTTAAGACAACACTTGAGTTTTAAATTGAGTTTTTGAGAAAGTTAAGATGAGTTTTGAGAAAGAGCTTCTAAAACATGATTAGTATGACAATTGAGTAGCTCATCAATGTATGAATAGTATGGTATCTAGATATACCATCAATGTTTATGCAGTATGACTTCCCAAGTCATCAATGATCATAGTATAATATGATGTTGAATTGTTTTCTAAAAAGGAGTTTTCACGTATGAGTATCTACATGTCAGTATTTTGAGCTATTCAGTATTTCAGTCATAATATATTCAGTTTTACATGCCTCAGTTTATGAATGCATCATTATCAGATTAATTGTTGCATTCTCAGTTTGCATGTTCAGTTTTGTGCTATCCAATATTTACAGAAAATTCAATCATAACCAGTTAACCACTTAATTCATTGGGAGTAGTATAATACCGAGTTGGACTAGGGTTCAGCGTACCCATATAGTCCTAGAACTACGAGCCACGTAGGTGTAAGTCCCCTAAGTATATTCAGTATTCAGTCTCAGCATGTTATAAATTGGTCATTGCATTCAGTTAGCTCAGCATTCAGTATCTATATCATGTTCAAATTATTTCATTGTTTTATTGCTTTGTTCAGTTATATGTTATTTCAGCTTTACTCTATTCTGCATGCTCAGTACCTTTCAAGTACTGACGCATACGTGCGCTACATCTTCTCGTGATGTAGGTTCATGTTCTCAGCATCCAAATCACACTTAGATCGATTCTCGATCTTCAGTTCAGCAGCATCAGTGGTGAGTCCTCATTCTTCGAGGACTAGTGACATATTTACCTTTATCGCTTTTAGTCTTTAGTTTCAGTTTTGCTAGATCTAGTTGGGGCATGTCCCAACATTTCTAGTCAATTTAGAGGCTTATTTCAGACAGTTAGATTTAACTTAGTATTGAGTTAATAACTTCTTCAGTTTTCATATATCTCAGTTATAGTATATGGGCATTCCCCATCTTTTCAGCTTATTTATGACTTAGCTTTCGCATTAGTTTATTATCTTTAGTATGCTCATGATCATGCCAGCAAGGTTAGCTTGGGATCACTTGTGGTCCTAGGTCTCGTGTCCGCGTCTCGGGGGTAGCTCGGAGCATGACAAGTCTGATTGCCTCTAGCCTTGCCACAAGTGTGAATGTCTCGTCATAGTCTATCCCTTCTTCTTGGTTGTACACTTGAACCAGTAACCTGGCTTTGTTTCTTGTTATTGTGACATATTCATCTAATTTGTTTCTAAATACCCATTTTGTACCAATTATAGTTATGTTTGATGGTTTAGGCACAAGATGCCAAACTTTATTTCTTTCAAATTGGATTTGTTCCTCTTCCATGGCTATGATCCAGTCTGCATCTTGAAGAGCTTCACTTATCTTCTTTGGCTCCACCACGGATAGGAATGTGTTAAAGGCACAATGGTTTTTCAGCCTTAATCTGGTGGTTATTCCGAAAGTAAGATCAGTAAGTATGTTGTCCAAAGGGTGAGAGCTTTAATACTTATATCCCCTTTATTTCAGTCTCATTGTGTTCCTCGTTATCATTTTTTCCAGTTCCACCTTGACCCATTTTAATTGTGTCTCCTAAATCTTCATTTAAGTCAATAGTGTCGTTTTCTGCACTAGTTGTACCTGTTTCTTTCACCTGTTCCTATGCAGTTTCACTGGATGTTCTTAATAGTTCCTCATCATCCTATAAATCATGGTTAGTTATAGCACTTTCTTCATCGAAAACTATGTGTACCCTTTTGTCGATACAGATTGTTCTTTTATTCAAGACCCTATAAGCTTTGTTGTGTGAAGAATATCCTCGAAAGGTTCCTTCATCACTTCTAGCATCAAATTTTCCTAGCAAGTTTTTTCCATTATTATGAATAAAGCATTTACACCCAAAAAGATCTTAAATGGGATATGTTAGGTTTTCTGCCTTTAAGTAATTCATAGGGAGTTTTATTGATAATTGATCTAGGCATACATCTATTAATAATGTAGCAAGCAGTGTTCATTGCCTTAACCAAAATTGATTAGTTATGCCGTTAGCAAGCATCATGGTTCTTACCACTTCTTGTAGAGTTCTATTCTTTCTTTCTACTATCCCATTTTGTTGGGGAGTTCTAGGAGCAGAAAAATTGTGTTCAGTACCTTGAGGGGAACATAATTAGATGAACCCAGAGTTTTCAAATTCTGTTCCATGATCAGATCTGATTGCAACCAACTTATTGTCAAGTTTCTTTTCAAGTTTCATTATGAAGGAGCTAAATGCCTCAAAAGTATCATCCTTGGAAGTGAGAAATATTATCCAAGTGTACCTAGTATAATCATCAGCTAGCACGAATGCGTACCTTTTTCCTCCTTTGCTTTTAACTTTCATAGGTCCGCAAAGATCCATGTGAATTAGTTCTAGTGATTTGGTTTACTGATTACTTTTTAGATTTAAATGAGGCTTTAACTTATTTTCCTCGGGTACATGCTTCACAAATCTTATCACTTTTGAACTTAGTCTTAGGAAGTCATATTACTAAATTGTCAGATATAAGTTTGTTTAATTGTACTTGACTTGCATGACCTAGTCGTTTATGCCATAGTAGAGGATCCTTTTCCATTACACTTAAACACATGAGTTTTTCTGTAGAGAGCATAGAGGCATCTACTGTGTAAACATGTTTGTTCCTTTGTCCAGTTAGGACAATGTCTCATGTTGTTAGATTGATTACTTCTACACAAGTGGAATGCAAAATTACCTTGTTTCCTTTGTCGCAAAGTTGAGAGATCTTTGAGGAGGTTGTGTTTTAAACCTTCAACATGGTAAGCCTTTTTGATTGAGTATTCACCAGTCATTCCAATTTTTCCGATGCCCTTAATCTGTCCCTTTTTTCCACCACCAAAAGCTACCAGGCCACCATCTATTTCTTCAAGTGAAAGGAATTTAGTTTTATCTCCCGTCATATGTCTTGAGCAAGCGCTTTCCATGTACCAATTTTGCTTGCTTCCCTTCATTTATGCGTGAAAAGAAATTCAAGGGTTAGTTTTAGGTACCCACATTAACCTGGGTCCTTTCTTATTATCAAAAGGGTGAATTAAGCCTATTTACCTAGTTTGGAAGAAGATTTTTTCTTGAAGCATACATGTTCCTTATCTTGTGGTTATGGCCTCTTCCATTGTTTTTGTTATAGTTAACTCTGGTTTTATGGCAAGTATTCTTGGAATGACCTTTACTTCTACATATTGGCAGGATGTAGGAAATTATTTTATGGATTTATTTTCATACCCTATACTAGTTTTATTATTTTTAGTTTTGTTGCCCAGATGTGTTACAATCATAGATGATTTAGTCCATTTGTTTGCTTGATTAAGCTCATTTTTAGTTTTTACTAGTTCAAGACTTATTCTCTTGGATTTTTTCCTTTTGTGCAAGTAATTCTCTTTTGATTTTCTTGACTTCGTGTTCACCTACAAGTTGATCACTAAAATTTTCTTTTTCCATTACCTTTCGGTTCAAAAAATTCGTTTTCAATAATACATTACAAGTCTTAACTTGTTTTACCTTTTCCAGCAAAAGTTTATTTTTCTCTTTTAGATCAGTGTTGATCTTTTCAAGATCAATATATTCGAATTTCAGACTAGTCATGGCATTTAACATATGACCTTTTTCACTATTTAATTCTTGTATAGTGCCTATGAGTGTAACCATGAATGAGGAAAGTTTTTTCTTAGAGAATGAGCTAAGTCTATCCTTTAGATTAGAGAGATTTACCTGATTTTCTTCATTTTCAGAATTAGATTCATGTTCTGTTTCTTCTATGGACATTAGAGCAATGTCCTCTTCTTCGTAAGCGTCATCTCAACCTATTCCCCAGCCATCGTACATAGCCTGATTTTTCTCTCTTTCCTTCCCTTTCTTTTTATTCGCTAGTACTCTTTTTCTTTTTCAGCGCTTTCCCTTTTACATTCTACTTCCCACATAGGACAGTCTTTGATTTGATGATCAGTTTTACCACATTTGTAGCATCCACCATTTTGACCGTTTTCTATGTTTTTCTCCTTGGAAGGTGTAAATTTCTTTCCAAAATTCATACCTTTCTTTAAAAAATTCTTAAAATTCCTACTTATCAAGGCTATGTCTTCTTCATCTAGATCTGATTCATCGTTTTCATTAGTGACCTTGAGAGCAAGACTCTTTTCCTTACTGCCTTCACTTCTTTCAGTGCTTTCCACATTCATCTCATAAGTTTTCAAGTTTCCTACCAATTCATCTATGGTCATATTTGTTAGATCTTTGGCTTTTCTTATTGCAGTTACTTTGATTTCCCATGACCTTGGTAGAGTTCGAAGAACCTTGGTTAAGTATTCCTCTGTAGTGTATCTTTTTCCTAATGACATAAGTTTGTTTATTACAAGTGGTGAACCCGGTGATCATGTCCTCAAGTGATTCTCCATTCTTCATTTTAAAGGACTCATATTCCGTGCATAGTCTAGCAATCTTGAACTTTCAAACTTGAGTAGTACCTTCATGTGCATTTTGGAGCGTGTCCCATATTTGTTTTGTAAAAGTGCATCCAGAGATTCGGTCGAATTCATCGTGTCCTAGCCCACATACTAGAATACATTTAGTTTCGTCATTCAACCCTAACATCTAATAGTCAGCTTCTCCATGTTTAGGTATGGGCTTGGGAATATCCTTGCCTTCACTATCCTTGCTAGTTGGCATGAAAGGTCCATCAAGAACTCTCATTCATAACTGATAATCTTCAGCTTGAATGAAGTCTTCCACCATGAGTAGTAATACCCATTCAATAAGGGTGGTCTGTTGATGTGTTGTCCTTGACCATATCCGAGAGGAGGTGCAAAATTCATAGTAATCTTTATCTAGTGTTATTAGACTTTTGATTAAGATAACCTGCTCTAATACCAGTTGTTAGAATTATGACCTCCTTAATTTTGTAAAGGAACACGTACTTACTACTTGTTCTTTACTATTTGATAGTTGTAGTAAACAATTCCGTAAAATAATAATTAGTTCACAACTTTGTATTATTTATCTCAACTTCATACAACACAATGATTACACACCTATGTAATCTAAGAAATTATAAAATCTAATTCCTTACTACCCAAGACAAAAACCCCAGGTTTAAGTCTTTGAGTAATGTTCAATTTGATTAACAAAATAATGGTCTCTAGGGAAAATGGGGACAATTATTGGTCATCCCAAATACACCAATTCTTGGTAAGAAGATGGAATGATCTTGTTGTAGCCAAGTATTGTGGCCTAGCGGTGAATGAAAACGAGGGTGAAAATTCCAGCGGAGACAAAGTGCTAGGTTATTTCTTTGGTACTTAAACTGGTGGGAGGTATCAAGTACCCGATGAAAAAATGAAGGTGTGCGCGACAGGTGGCTCCGACACTGCGGCTTTTTAGAAATGAAATGATCTTGCTGATAATCTTAAAGTTCTTTGAACCAATAAATATGAGAAAAAATGCCTTATTTTCCAGCTGTTTGGAAAACTAGAATTGTCTTCACTGTGACCCCGTTCTACTATAATTATTTGAAATGTTTTATTTCACTTCAAAAGGCATAAATGTACTCTTTACTATTAAGGTTGTCTTAGTCTTTTAGCACTGATATAAAATTGTATTTGTTAGTTTAAATGATGTTGCATGCCGCGACTTGATCCCTTATGATCTCTTTTTTAAGAGGGACATTCTAATCCCTGTTCCCTTATTATCTCATGGACAATTTAAGTAAGGACAAAGTTTCTTAGGGGGGGGGGTGAGTAGTAGTACTCTTTTCCACTGCATCTGGATGAACTTAATGTGAACAGGTCCATATTTTCTGCTTCAAGCCTTCAAATTTGCTTACGTTTCAAAATTAACTAAAGGGATGGAAGTTATTTTTATTTACCTCTGGAGTAATGGTAGCATACATACATATTAATATGAATGATTGTATGACTTTTGTGGAGCATGATATTGTTGTTTAGCTGATTTTTATCGCATATCTTTTTTGCAGTTTTTGGGTAAATGGAAAGTTCCTTAGGAAAATAAAGAAAGAGAAAGAACGTGGTCGAATTTGCAACTACAAAATTGCTAAATAATTGATCTATTTCCCAAGTTCCACTTTCTTTCCTTGATTGAAAGACCTAGAGTAAACTGCCTTAGTTGAATTTAACTATTTTGAACATGGGAATGGTTTTGTTTTATTGAATAGGTGGTGTTTCGGAGAAGTTGAATGTATATACAACCAGTAGTTTGTTTTCATTCGTTTCATCAAAATCTGCAACTAATAAATTTATATGCAGTGGAACATGAATTTCTAGAAAGAGAAAGAGGAAGATTACGAGCATTGTATCAACAACATCAACTGTCACAACCATAGCATCAGAAGCCATAGTCATTGCACTAGTAGGGATCTCGATCAACAATTTGCAAACCACACTCTGAAACAAAAAGAGGTTGAGCGTGATGTTGTTTCAGGACAACTCCACATTTGAGCGTAACTGTAGCTATGCCTTTAATCATGTCTTACTGTCTGTCCCTAAGTTGACTTTGCCATGGAGTGACAAAAGTTCACGATTTCTGTTGTGTGATATCAAGAAGATGTCTTTCTTCCCATGTGCTCATCTCCAATGGGTTTGTTCTCCTTCTGTATAAATTGATTATAGTTCTTGTAACAACATGTGTCTTTTACATCAGGATTTGTTAAGCTTTTATGTGTACTTGGTGGTCAATGCTAAAGAAAAGCATTTGTCGTAGTTGACTCACCTGAGGTGGTTAAATCTAGCATAATATCTCATGTCTTTATATGTGCGGAATGATTAAATTCCTCAGTTTCCCTTTCTAACATTTTCCAGCTTCTGATTCCCCTCTAATTTCATCTTCATGAACTATGTAATGTAAGTATTGATGGAGGAGCTCCTTTCTGCTCATTCCTTGTTTCTACTTAGTGCAATAAAAACATTCTTGTTAATTTTTAACTATCTATGAAGTTATTGTCTTATGGTACATGGCACCCAGGCCTAGAAACCCCTAACCCTACCCTACCTAATATCTGGCATTAATTTTTAATGTAAGTATTGCATTTTAATTAAAATCATATGAGTTTTCTATTCTATTAGAGGGATTAATCCACCACTCAATTCAATACATATATAAGAATAACTAGGGTAAAATATGGGTTGTATTCCTATTGGACAAACTTCTGATAAAACAAACACTATAAAGGAAAAAAGAATATGTAGATCAAAGATAAATCTTTCAACTTCCGTAAATCCTCGAACAAACAAGAAAAAAAACACACAATCTCAATCTTTAAAACATTTAGGAAATATATCGAAAATAAAAAACCCATACAAATAAATCACTCAATTCTCTTTCTTTTCCCGTTATCAGCAACAATAACATTCTTGTTCACTAAGAAACGAATTCTCTTGTTGACAACAACAAGCTTTGATTCAACTAGCGTCAGGAGATCTTTCTCTCCTTGTTCTTCTTCTGGTTCTGGTGTTGATGATTCCTTGTGCTTCTTTTCGGGTTTCAGATTTTGAGAGTAGAGATCAAGAACTTCCTTACAGGCATCCAAATTGTCAAGCCAAGTCTGGAGTTCCCCATTAGGACCAGTAATAACAGTACAAACCTTAATATCACAGAGATTTGCAAGCTCCATTCATTTCCTCTTTATGAATTCTTTCCTCTCTTGATAAGACTTGGGATTGTTTGTTTTCTTCTTTCCTTGATCTTCTTCTGCCATAGCTTGATTCGATGTAGAGTCCTGAGAAGAATGTGTATGTATATATAGGTGTTTTGGGTTAATTTTATACCTTCGGTAATACAAGTTTCCTATTTAAATTGTAATTAGTATTCCTAATTTGAATAGGAAAGAGAATCTAATGCTCTTGGGAGGTTTGGTCAAAAATCTGCTACAAGTTTTGGTATGTAAGTGTCCCGAATTGGGAAAGAAATATAATATAGAAAAATAGTAATTGTAACTTCCCAATTTTACTAACAAGTGCGTTAGATCGTCTATGTCACGCATAGTGGGATGCGTTCTTTTTTTTGGAACCTACCCACGTAAAACCATCCAAATACAACTTAATAAATCGGGTTTATTTGGAATATGGTATACAACTTTATTAAGTAAAATATTAAATGAGAGTCCTTTTTAGATTTGGTAAGACAATCTTGTGAAAATATTAGTGGTCTTTTTGTTTAATTATGTATGGATTTACTTTCTTATATTTTCTCCCACATTCCTTTGGTATATAAAGTAAAGAGAAGTTGATTTGGTTAAAGTTTGATGATTCATCAAATTATTTTTGAAAAAATAAATGAGAAAATAATTTTGAGTGGAAAATTTTAAGTTTTACTACCTCCATCCACTATTCATTGTCATACTTTCCATTTTTAGAGTCAAACTATAAAAACATTGAATAACATTTTACGATATGTTTTTTTATCATATTGATATGTAAAAAATTGCAATGCTACAAACAAATTAGAAAAACAAAAGGATTTTGTGTTTGTAGGTTTTTAGGGGAAATTTTGTACGTTTGGTAATAGAAGGTGTCTAGTTAAGTTACAATTACTATTTCCTAATTTGTACTCGTAGGAATAGAATTAAAATCTCTTGGAGGTCAGTGAAAAATCTGCAAAAGTTTTCTTATGCGAACCTCCCGAATTGGAAAAGAAATACTCCATATATTGCAACTTACCAACTTGACTAATACATGTATTAGGTTACATAGTCTACGTTCTTTTCTCTAAACCTAGTTGGATTTGAATGTTTTTTATTTCTATCGACTCACGTTCCATTTCAGCGTAAACCAAATTAAAATAATTTGATCACTCACTAAACTTTAATCAAATCATTTTCTCTTCACTTTATATACAAGAATAATGTGCGAGAAAGTATAGGAAAGTAAATACATATGACATATCTAATCAAAGAAAAAGACTATTAATATTTTCATAAAGTTGTCTTACCGTATCTAAAAAAGATTCTTTTTCAATATTTTACTTAACAAAGTTATCTATTGTATCTCAAATTGACCCGATTAATTAAGTAATACGGTTAATTTGGGATATGGAAAACAACTCTATTAAGTAAAATATTGAAAAAGAGCCTCTTTTGGATATGGTAAGACATCTTGTGAAATAACGGTCTTTGTTTTATTAGGTATGTATTTACTTTCCTATATTTTCTCGCACATTTCTTTGGTATATAAAGTAAACAGAAGTTGAATATGTTTGAGTTTGATGATTAATCAAATTATTTGAGAAAATAATTTTAAGTTAATTGAATGAATTCTTTTTCAAGTCATCACATCAAAACTAATGAATTATGACATGAAAGTCATGACAGAATCATATAACTTCATATTATATTCAACGTACTTTATTTGTTTGATTATTCACAAATCATGTCATATTATTTTTAAAGCTACAAGGGAAAAAAAATAGAAATCAATTCATCACAAATTAATCAGAATAATTTCATGCTATATACAACCTAGTTATTATGTTGTATTACTTACAAATCATTCCAGATCTTCAACAATCCCTAACCCCAACCTAGGCCACCCAAAATTGGAGATCCTAAAATATGTTCTTTTCCAAAGCTTACTTTTGAAGTACAACATATAATCATATCATACTTACATCTATGCTTCAAAGACCTCTTGTAAGAGACTATCAATGCATAAATTAAGATTAATTACTGGTAACACTTACTTAAATATTGTTAATATCAACCAAAAGGAGAAAACAATGATGGTAAGTCTATATTCCAGCCTTTGAAATGAAAATTTCAGCCTTAAAATGAACCCTATTTTGAGTTGTAAGTCTTGCGAGCCTTTGAAAGTTGATTATTATGTTTTAAACTAAGTTTTGAGGAAAAGTTTTAAAGAGGAAGTTTTGAGTAAAAGTTTAAGGGAATTAAGTATTCCCAAATGTATCATTTTATACACTGAGAAAAGAGAATATTTGATTTCTAAAAGGAGTTTATGAGTTCAAAAGATATTTCAGAGAAGTTACCTCTTTTATGAGGATAGTTTTAGTAATTATCTAAAATTGAGGAGGAGTTATGCTTCTAAACATATTAGCATGAGTTATATATTATTGGGAGTAGTATTGAGCACCGATATGGGGATAAGTTCAGATAACTCAAAATCCTCATAACCATGTAGGCCAACAGGGGTAAAGGATCATACTTTTTTAGATAATTCCTTAATGTTTTTAAGCATAGTTTAGTGGATCCAATTAGTTGAGGTGTCTTATACCCCAACAAGGTATAGAAAAGTTCTGGCAGCATAGAAGAGACGTTGTATCATCATGTTGCTCAAAGTAATGGTTGTCAGTTAGGAATCTCCCAATTAAGAGTAAAGAGTATTTTTATACATCATTGAGTATATATCCTTCTTTATAATGTTCTAAATATTTCATCTGTTATTGTTGTTTTCATATTGAGTTGACTTGAGATGAGGTGAGTACGACTTCCCAGAGTATCAGTTCAGTTGCTTATGTTTCAACATTCCCCTTACATACTTGTACATTCAATGTACTGACGTCATTCGACATGCATCATTTTATGATGCATATACATATGTTCAGGGTCATCAACAGGCACTCTTTTGATATCACTTGCATCCTTGCTAACTTTGGTGAGCTTCATTGCTTTCAGAGGGTTCCACATATATTTTATTCCAATTTTGTGAAGATGTTGTTGGTCTTGTCCAGATATCTATCATAGTTATTAGAGGCTTCATAGAGAGTAGTAGTTGATAAGCCTTTTCCCATTACTTGTTATTGTTTGAGACTGGAGTTGCCTTCTTATGTCTATTTGACTATTTTCTTAGACTTATACTGAGTTGAGTTATAGTTGAGACTTTATGAGTTAATCTTTACATTTAAAGTTCCTATTTGGATTGAGTAAGTCTTTCGCTGAGTAATGAGTCAGGCCAAGGGTTCGCTTGGGGACTAACGATGGTTCTCGAGTGCTAGCCATGTCAAGGGTGTAAGCTCTGGGAGTGACAACTCATTTACACAATCTAAACTTGCATTTGATGAACTCTATGGGTACTTGTAAGTCTTTCGAGACACCCAAGGTTAGAACTGGCATCCTTCTGAGGTTGTTTCCATTATCACATTCTAGAAAAGCAACAATGTGGTTGAATGCGTTACCACATGATTCTATAACCAACTATGGATAGTTAAAGGACACATTTTTGGAGAGCTTCTTCCCACGGTAAAATATGTTGCGGTGAGGTATGATATCAACTATTTAAGGCAACGACCTAGTAATGTATTGTGTGAGGCATGATAGAGATTTAATAAAGACGGTTAAGTAGTGCCCATAACATAAGCTATATGATTATCATTTAATGGAGATTTTCTACATGTCTTAAAATTGTATGACCAAGCCCATAGTTAGCACAGTCTTGGAGGGTTTCTTATGACACAGACATATACTGATGCAAAAACAACACTAGATAGGGTTATAAAAAACTAACCGGGGTTGGCATACTAAAAAATCTGAAATCTTAGAGAAAAATTATTCAGTTTGTTTATATGTTGAGCAGCGTAAACGAAAAGAACAATGAGTTCAAGATATGAACCATTTCTTAACACAAATGGACTTGATGGCTAAGCATCTTTTGACTGGCAGAATAGAGAAAGTGAATGCAGTGGGAGCACATGGAGCCACCGCATGACATGGTCAGATGGAATATAAAACTGAAGAAGAGGCTATGTATTTGAATAACAAGGGGGTTTACAGACTAATGATTAGGGAAATAAAGGTTGGAACTATCAGAAGGATAATTATTCTGAAAAGTGATAATCACTCAACTAAGTCCCATTTTCATAGCATAGACAGTCGTATACAAAATAATATCCAACTTTAAAGCTCGGGTTCGAACCATAAGCACTGACTGTTGGGATAACTCTAGTTAATTTCTCAACCCAAAACACAATAGAAAATTGTACTAATGAAAATTGACTAAACAAATGTTCAACTTTATAACTAAGTATAATGATAATGTATTATCCAGTTAGTTACTTTTTTTATTACAAATAAAAAGAAAATTCTCCCATCAAATATGAATACTAGATTGGGGTTTTACAAAGCCCTTTATCGGATTTGAACCGATGACTTACGCCTTACCATGGCGTTACTCTACCACTGAGTTAAAAGGGCCTTTTTTGTTTAATTCTGGAATTATTCACTATGTGGATAAAATATCTATATGTACATATATTATAAACATAAGTATATATGCATTAAGTATGTGCAGTAGATACATAGTGTCTAGTGGCTCATTGTTGAATAATAAAATGGATTTACCTAGGAAGTTCTAGGAGAAAATGCAATGAATTGTTTCAAGACCGACTTGAATAGAAATAAATTCAATTGAAATAATTCAAAAAAATAAAATAAAATACTACTACTAGATTTCTAATGTCGATTCTAATGAATAATTCGTCAATGACGAATAAAAAATAATTCTATGCAATTCTGAAAGGGGGAAAGATCCCTCGGCTAGAATCATTTGATTATATTGACAATTTCAAAAAATGGATCATACTATGATCATAGTATGATGGCCGTTGGTCAAGCGGGCCCCCATCGTCTAGTGGTTTAGGACATCTCTCTTTCAAAGAGGCAGCGGGGATTCGAATTCCCCTGGGGGTAGGGTACTACGAAAGGAAATTGATCATGGATTACCAATAAGTCAAAAATTGATTCTTCCTGGGTCGATGCCCGAGCGGTTAATGGGGACGGACTGTAAATTCGTTGGCAATATGTCTACGCTGGTTCAAATCCAGCTCGGCCCAATAATTCGCCAATCCGCCATGAGATGATATAACTCCCTTTGTACTTCAGAAATACCCGATCCGGAGATAAAAAAGAATCAAATTTTCTGTTAGATCCAGTATTTGCCTGGGATTGTAGTTCAATTGGTCAGAGCACCGCCCTGTCAAGGCGGAAGCTGCGGGTTCGAGCCCCATCAGTCTCGACGGATCCAATAAATATATCAAATAATCTCTCCTTTTTCTGAAGGGGACCGGGGGAAGAATTCCATTGTCAAAGCAAAGGGGAAATCCTTATTTCTTTTTTCTTTCCTTTTGGTATGAGAAAGACATATGCGGTTGGATTAGTACAATTATTGGTAGCATTATAGTCAGTATTCCAAGAAATGCTGGCTTTTTCGATTGCCCCCGATGCATGTAATGGAATCGAGTACTATACTTTTTTGAGGCGCGCATACACAAAAGGAATTCCTTTCTTGTCCAATACAAAATTGAATATAAGAAAATACTTTCCAGAAAAAACAAAAAAAAAAACAATTTATTTTTCTGGCTACGGATTTATGGAACCTGACTTACTAGTTTGAAGTTGCAAAATAGATTTCATGCAAATTGCACACTGAGCTTTTGGTATAGGTGTCCCGGGGCTAATAATCTACAAA
This sequence comes from Solanum commersonii, assembly GCA_029007595.1. Taxonomy (NCBI): domain Eukaryota; kingdom Viridiplantae; phylum Streptophyta; class Magnoliopsida; order Solanales; family Solanaceae; genus Solanum; species Solanum commersonii. The sequence continues at coordinate 932,387 of JAJTWQ010000055.1, read as the reverse complement.
GAAAGGAGGGGGAAGGACAGATCAACCAAAGATCCTACTCCTCTTAGAAAGGCGAATGAATCATTTTTCCTATTTTTCATTTTGTTTTAAGGCCCCATCGACGAAAGAACAAATCGGAAAATAGTAAATTTGATGAATATTCATTTTATACGGTCTCATCTTTATCACACTTCTTTGTCTTCCAAGTCAAAAATAGTTTCGTTCTAAACTCCTTTCTTTTTCCATTTAGCTTTTATTGTTTGTTTGGGTTTGTAACTATGTGACCACTGGAAGTGGAAGAGCTATTTGATGAGACTTCATCAGATGATTGTACAAGAAGGAACTAGATAGATTAGAGAGAAAAAAAGAACAGATAATAAAAAATGATAAATAAATAAAGGAATTTTGGGTTAGGTCAGCAATCCAAGTTTGGGGCGGTATGGATAAAAGAACTTCCTATGTTATACTATTCAATTCTCGACGACGAATTTATTTGATAGTTCAGATATTGTTATTCATGATATTGATCTGATTCAAGATCATCGAGAGGTAATATTCATTCATTGAATTTACAGGCCAAAGATTTATCATCTCTATGGGATTAAATCCCGAGTTATTGCGAAGTAAAAAACCGATGAGATTATGGAAGTAAATATTCTTGCATTTATTGCTACTGCACTATTTATTCTAGTTCCTACCGCTTTTCTACTTATCATTTATGTAAAAACAGTCAGTCAAAACGATTAATTATTAACTAATTTGAATGAAACTTGACTTCTGAGTTCTTAGCCAAAATTGACGAAATAAAATGAAAAAGATTCCAATTTCATGTCTTAAATGAAATGAGTGGACTAGAATCGGCAGTATTCTAATAGATAGATAGTATGGTAGAAAGAAATAGATGAATCTTTCTACCATACTATTTATTAGTTAGATTCTTGTTATAAAGCTGCCCCCTGGAATAAAATAAAGATAGAGGCTGCATTTGATATGGATCTATATATCAATCTACAATATTATCTTGATATATGCGAATATCAATTCCATATATGGGATTGACATAGCATCCAATTCCATTTATTTGCTATATCTATTTGTTCTGATCAATCTGAATTACTCCTATGTCTTATAGTTTGAATTACTATATTTTTGATTTCCAATATGAATCTCGGTATCTATTGAGAGAATCAAATCAATGAAGCAAAAGCGATAGATATAGGCATATTCAAAAAATCACGTAGTAATCTTTTTTTAACATTCCCAAGAAGTAAACCATTGACAGTAGTTCCACGGGCATCGAAAAGGAAGAGTAAACCTCACTGATTTTTAACGCCTGAACCATGATATGAAATAAGTCGATAAAGTCTAAAAAAGTCTAAATCCAATTTCAAAAATTCGAAAGCGGTAAATGCGCAATATGTGACTCACCTGACGATCTTATTCTAAATAGTATCTCGTTAGACAACCACTATGTTTATATCCTTTCTTTCTCATACAAAGTGCGTATACACTTAACAAAACCACTTCTTCTTTGAACAGTAAAGAGAGAAACAAATAAAAAAGGGTCCGGCCCTCCTCAGTATCACCTAGGAAGAGGCCATTAATTGGAATAGAAAATTTAGTAAGAATTAGGTTCGAATAAATTTCCTGGGATCCTTTTCCTTTCGAACTACAAACATGGGAATCGTTGAAATAGCTCTTTGATTGAAAGAGGATGATTCCTATAATACATTACTCCAGTCGAGTCCAATGGAATTTCAAAATGAAGATATTTTTATTTTGTTCCAAAGGTGTTGCAGAACCATCTAGAAAGCAATTGATATTGATACAGTTTGCTTCCTTAACTCAATTAGCAGAACCCCTAGAGTCCACTCCTTCCCCACACTACGAGTGAAAGGGAAAAAGTAAAGACTACCATTAAAGCAGCCCAAGCAAGACTTACTATATCCATATGAATTATGTCCCCTATCTCTATAAATATAAAGGAATTGTTCCATTATTCCTCACTAATACTAATAATAGTAGAATCAATGGCGCAGAGTCAAAAAGAACGAAGACTATTAATAAACCAATCCAATAAATTCGCTCATTTTATAAGAAATTTCTATATGATTTATAATCGGGAAAGATTAAACCCAAGCAAAATCCGCAGTAACATCTCAAGGGAATGTTACTAATGGAACATGTAGTAATAATAGGTCCTATTCTTTTTTTGTTGACCCTCATTTGAATTGATTGGATGCTTGAGCACTGAGATATTTTCGTGAGTTCCTCGTATATAATAAAGTATCTTCCGCCCCCTTCCACAACTATTTCGATTTCCTATCGGGCTCTCCAAGGTCCAGTCATTATACAATGGATTAATAATATAAAATTTTGATTTGTAGTAGAAGGTAATTGCGAAGTCTTGATAGCCCCTCGAGCATTCGAATATTTACTTGAAAGCTAAGCCTAAATATGCAATGCAAGGATATTTACAATTTTTTATAAAAAACCCAGACCAAAACAAGTATCAACAGTCTGCTTTCTCTGCTTCTGCTGGCGAATCATTCGGCGGGTTATATCAACAGAAGAAAAAAAGAGATTTCAAGTTTTTTGTTGATCAGGCGACACCCGGATTTGAACTGGGGAAAAAAGGATTTGCAGTCCTCTGCCTTACCACTCGGCCATGTCGCCAAAATGCTACAAATACAAAATAGATGAAAACTTTCCCGGATTACTGAACTGCTTTTTTATTGTACTTGCACCTTGAGTTCTGTTTTCCTTAATTTTTCCTAAAAGTCAAAGAAATCCTAATCCTTCTTCCCTTTTGATTGGGTTTGATTCATCCTTTCAATTTCGATTGAGTCTATCTCAAAATTCATAATGTTCAAAACTTTCTCTTACCTTTCTATTGAAAAATCAAATGTGGATTTTCAGTCGCAAAATACAAAATTCAACTTTCTGAAAATAGGACCCAGTAACTATTGCCTTAGAATGCATGAATGATTCTTGGAGTTGAATCTCCAAATTTTGGTTTCCTAATGACATAAGAAAATACAACTTGATATATGATATATAACTAATCAGTTCAGTATGGATTTTTTCAATCAAAAAATCCTTCTCAATTTGAATTATTAATATTAATTATAACAACAATTATCAGCATATGTAAACCCCCCAAGATAAATTGTTAGACGGATATATATTATTTATATATGTTCCCGATATAGAATTATCAGATATCAGAAAAGTATCATACTTCAATTTGAATTTTGAATTGACTAGAAAATTGAAATTATGTTTTCGGAGAGCACAACCTGTGTTGCCCCGAATAGAACATAAAACGACAATAAAACAATAAAAGAGAAGAAAGACAGATATTATAGATATCTCCACACGTGTTTAAGCCATACAAACCTTCTTTTCTTATACACTTCACAATCGTATTCTACTCAAAAATCCGTAAACAAAATATCTCTCTTCTCTGCGAATCATTTTTTGAACAATGAAATCCATAACATAAAGGGGGGGTAAATGCTAAAAAACCGATTCTAATTCTATATATTCTTTCTGATTTTTATGCCTTTATCTCAGCGAAAAGATCAAATGTCCAATCCATTTATTTTTCTGGTATTCAAGCAGGTTGGAATATGTATTATCATAATAATGGTAGAAATGGAATCATTTTTCTTTTTATATTCTATACAAAATCCTATAACTTCATTAATAAGTCTAAGTAGCAGAAGTAGGTTTCTAGGGATGTTTTATCAATTTCTTTCCATTTGTATCTGTTGAAAATTCCAATTCAATTCAATTTAAGTAGAAAATTCTCTTTCTTCCTCCGTTCATACGTATTTCATACATTCCATATATGGAGTTGGGTAAAATTTCATGTGATTCGGTAAACAAAATAGAAATGCCATCATTGCTAGATCATTTATCTAATCTATCTAATTAGATGCAGAATGAACCAATAGTGGGATTTTTTGCTAAATGGGAAATTAAAAATGCTCGGGGATGGAAATGAGGGAATATCTACAATACCTGGATTTAATCAGATACAATTTGAAGGATTTTGTAGGTTCATTGATCAAGGTTTGACGGAAGAACTTTATAAGTTTCCAAAAATTGAAGATACAGATCAAGGAATTGAATTTCAATTATTTGTGGAAACATATCAATTGGTCGAACCCTTGATAAAGGAAAGAGATGCTGTGTATGAATCACTCACATATTCTTCTGAATTATATGTATCCGCGGGATTAATTTGGAAAAACAGTAGGGATATGCAAGAACAAACAATTTTTATCGGAAACATTCCTCTAATGAATTCCCTGGGAACTTCTATAGTCAATGGAATATATAGAATTGTGATCAATCAAATATTGCAAAGTCCCGGTATTTATTACCGATCAGAATTGGACCATAACGGAATTTCGGTCTATACCGGCACCATAATATCAGATTGGGGAGGAAGATCAGAATTAGAAATTGATAGAAAAGCAAGGATATGGGCTCGTGTAAGTAGGAAACAAAAAATATCTATTGTAGTTCTATCATCAGCTATGGGTTTGAATCTAAGAGAAATTCTAGAGAATGTTTGCTATCCTGATTTTTTTTGTCTTTTCTGAATGATAAGGAGAGAAAAAAAATTGGGTCAAAAGAAAATTCCATTTTGGAGTTTTATCAACAATTTGCTTGTGTAGGTGGCGATCCGGTATTTTCTGAATCCTTATGTAAGGAATTACAAAAGAAATTCTTTCAACAAAGATGTGAATTAGGAAGGATTGGTCGACGAAATATGAACCGAAAACTGAACCTTGATATACCCCAGAACAATACATTTTTGTTACCACGAGATATATTGGCAGCCGCCGATCATTTGATTGGACTTAAATTTGGAATGGGTGCACTTGACGATATGAA